>JAEBUN010000009.1:0-1482415 GCA_023014365.1 Lepiota brunneoincarnata
CGGTTGGATTGCACAACGACGCGATGGAAATCACGCGTCTTGGCACTGGAGTGTACAATGGAGAGGCTGGCGGAGGAGTTGGTTCGCGGGGCGGAGAGTATGGTGGAGGAGGGGTCCTTGCCACACCCACCTGATGATTTCCGCAAGCTCCTCAAGCTCCTCGCCCTCCTCTAGCCCTCCTAGTACATGGTGCTGGTGGTTCCCATTGAGGTAGGAGGTTGCAACGCGCCAGGAGGCGAATAGTGAGACCTAAAAGTAGAGAAAACATAAGTAAAGACAACGAGAACAGGGAAAAACGCGACTTACGTTGTGCGATCGATGATGAAGGCACACCTTGGGAAGCCGTTGAGGCGTTGCTCGGCCCAGGGTAGCCTGAAAACAGTGTTAAGAAAACAGACAAAACTGTAACTCGAACTCTACTTACTGGAAGAAGAGTCTGAGTCCTCCTCGTAGTGAGCACGTTTGCTGCTGCGCGTGTTTCTGTCCATTGTTGATAGAAGTGGGCGTTGAAAAGTGAGTATGCGAGCAGGATAGACGAGTAAGAAGTGAGAGGGAGAACGAAAGAGATGAAACAAGACCTTGGGACATTTAAAAGACCCAATAACGAGATAAAAATTTAAGCTATAGCGACAAGAAGTTGATCTATACATTTAAACTCGGTGACATGACATCATTCTGAAATAAGCTTAGCGAAAGTGCGCTACCCTCGAAGCTGGTGAATGTTCTAGACCATAGAGCGCATCAGAGAGACTCAGATACTGCGAATTTGAAGGAGATAATAACTGAGGACAGTCAGCAATTTGGTTAGGGGGAGATGATACGCCGATTTCACGCCTATACATGAATTCCGTACTCCGGAACGATTCTCTACATAGAATCATTGGCTATATCATTAAAGAACTCTATAGAGGATTGGTACTATATCCCGTAGTAGCCAGTTTGACCGAACTGAGGATATTCGAGCCTCGGAAGTGTTCAAACCAGCTCATTATCACTAAGCTATCAGAACGCTCTCCGGAGGGATTCAGGACTCTACATAGCCTATCGAGTATACCCTGGTCGCATCAAGGGACCTTACGAGCAGTTTTCTGATGAACCCGAATGCGTTTGAACATAAAAGAATGTACCTAGCGGCTGTCGCAGGCGTATTACATCTATAGCGAGTTCAATAATGATGACCGGACCACGGAACGGAACGTCCAACGTTCGGGAGGCAATACCCGATGCCCAAAACCCTAGAAATATCAAAGACTCCTAATTAACAAGTGCTTTGGGGGTCCCGGCACTTCGGCATACTACTTAACTGAGATTAATTACAACGGATCAAGGAATTGTCCATCCGCTATACATTCCGATCATAATTGATCAGGAAACTTAACGCGCTCGTGTGGATGCAGAATAATGCGGACGAGCACGGAACACGTCTGGCTGGATTGCCATTCGTTAATCAGAGAAAAACCCATAACCCAGGGTGAGGTAGAAATGCTGCCAAACCTTCCAAAATGTTCTACAGTGCCTGTAACAATTAAGCTTATTGTTTTCTATTTCATATTTACTATCTCTCGTATGTATCCAAACAATATAAATACGGTCACACTTGTTTGTGGAGAAGCAAGAGGTCTCACCCCCGCTTCCACACGCAAGTCTGCGAGCCGTGATCAAGAACGGTTTCAGAGGGCTATTTAGTGTGCGTCATTAAGTGTGATTTCTTCGGTCGTTGACCAACCCAGAGACAGAGACAGAGACCAGAGTTCAGAGTTTAGAGTTCCAGAGTGCTAGAGACAGAGACAGAGACAGAGACCAGAGTTCAGAGACCAGAGACCAGAGACCAGAGACCCAGCGCTTTGAATTGACAGGGATTGTCCTTTCATTGTTGCACCGTACAGCTAAGATAACTTCAACGGCTGTTCATTAACCTCTAAAAACACTACTCTCTTGAATTTCACTGTCAGAACGCACCCCCAGAACACCCTAAAAGACAAAACTGTTCATTATCTATCTCATTCCACTTGTATTAGCTTAAGCTTATCAAATTGCGGCTAAGCTTAGTGAAAACAAGCCCACTATCTATATTAAAACCTACGAAAGTTTCTACCTTTTCAGCGTGAGCCAGGGCTGACCGCCCTGGAACATAGGCGCATCAAGGAGCTTGAGGTAGCTCTTCAACCAAGGGAGGTTTGTGTCCATGACGGCCTGGGGCCAATTTGCGCGGACTGCGTTCCTGATAGTGCCAATGTCCAGTTCACTGGGCACAGCGGTGGTGTAGCATGCTACATGTGCCCCCAGTTTTCATTGGGGTAGCAAGCTCTTCACCCACGCGCACTTCTTTATGGAGTGTAGCCTTTTGAGTCAGCGGAACTCTCTTCCCTATCTTCATTGGTAGTTATACCATGTATTAGTTGCTTTGTACGTAGCTAGTGCACGCGGACTGCATTTGAGCACCGCGTTATAAATTGTTGATATCAAAAAAAAAAAAAAAAAAAGACAGATGATTGAACTGTCTTGACGGTAAGTGGAGGAGTGGGCTAGGGAGCAATGGGTGGAAGAGATCAGGTGACAGCAAGAGGAAGCTGCTGAGGATGAATGTCGGGCGATCCGGGCCCGACTTGTCGCAATGACTATGATGGCTTCATCCAGCCGCCTGCCAGAGCAGCCTATGGAAGTCGACCATGAAGAGTCCAACCTAAATTACATGGGCGA
This sequence comes from Lepiota brunneoincarnata, assembly GCA_023014365.1. Taxonomy (NCBI): domain Eukaryota; kingdom Fungi; phylum Basidiomycota; class Agaricomycetes; order Agaricales; family Agaricaceae; genus Lepiota; species Lepiota brunneoincarnata. The sequence goes on from JAEBUN010000009.1 coordinate 2,701, forward strand.
TGATGCAGTGAGGGACAAAGAGGAGGAGGAGGAGGAGGACTCCAAAGGTTTGGAGGTGAAGGGAAAGGGAAAAGGAAAGGCAAGGGCGGCCCCGCAGCGGGGCAACAAACATGCATTCAGAGGCGATAACCCATGCTGGAGATGTCAGCGGGATGAGGTCCAGTGCAAGATTGCCGGTGGGTAAGTAAATACAAGAGTTCCCATGATGATAATTGCTGACAAAGGTCCCAGCAACACTAGGAGTTGCCAACGGTGTAGCAAAATGAAGAAACGATGCAGGGGTCAAGAAGAGACAGAGCCAAGTGGAGCCGGAGGTATGCCGGACCACTAATTCAAAGGTGAGTAGGGGTTTCTGACTGCAAGGTTTGCTGACCAAATGATCCCATAGAGCTGAAGCAACTTATTGAGGAGGGGCACCAGAAGACCCTCAAGTGGGTCAATATCATGGAGGTGCGGCTTGCACAGGCCATCACTCGATTGGGGGAGAGGGTGGACAAGGTCAAGCTGACGGCTGGCCGCTATGAACAGTTGCAGCATTGGGAGGCGCAGGTGGATGGTAACTGGTCAAGTAGGGGTATTACAGAGACAGAGGAGTCAGAGAGCATCAGAGGCATTTTGGAAGAGGAGGTGCGAGGTATGATGGAGGATGTGGCGGTGCTGCCCTGGGGTGCACCGCGTACATTCATGCGCAGAAAGACAAGCGGATATCACTTGGACCACACATGCAATGGTGTATATTCATTGGCTATCCTATTGGCTACAAGGCATGGAGGTTTTACAATCCTGTAACTAAACAAGTTGTGATCTCAGAGAGAGCCGACTTTGATGAACAGCACTTCCCTGGACTGTCTAGTGTGCAGATGACTGCACCACATCCACTGGCTGTCCCATCTGCTCCATCTAACTTTCCCTCACATTCCAACTCCAATCCAGGATTTACTCCTCCACCCACTGCACCAACTCCATTACCACCTTCCTCTCCGCATTCTAAGGGAGTACCACCTCTTGATGATGAGGGGGTGTCTCCAGTCATTCCATCCATTCCTATTCATCCTCCTCAAGATGTACCACTCCCTGCTCCACCTCCTATCATTCCTCCTGTTCCTGCACCTCCTCTTAATGTTGCACCACCTCCTGTACCACCATCACTCCCAACTGCTCCACAATGCTCTGCATGTGTGAGACGGTCACCTGGTGAGTGGTGGAAGGTCAGAGATCCTCTACCTCCTGTCCCTGACAGTGATGATAAGGAGGAAGCTGATCTAGCTGTTGAGGATGGCTTTCAAGATGTTGAGTTTGCTGGCAACACAGAGGACCCAGGCTTCCGTACCTTCAAGGCTGCAATGTCTGCACCTGATGGGACTCAATGGCAAGGTGCCTGCAATGATGAGATGATGTCTTTGATGGGTAACAACACTTGGCAAATTGTTGAGCTCCCTCCTGGCAAGACAGCTATCAACTCAGGTTGGGTGTTCTGAGTCAAGCTTAAGGCTGATGGCTCCGTGGAGCACTACAAGGCTAGGTTGGTCGCAAAAGGGTACTCTCAATGCCCTGGATTTGACTATACTGAAGTCTTTGCTCCCACATATCGCCCTGCATCCCTACACCTCATTCTGGCCTTGGCAGCCAAAGAAGGCTATTCACTTTGTTCTATTGACATTTCATCTGCCTTCACTTATGGGGACTTGGATGAAGAGATCTACATGCGCCAACCTGAAGGCTACCATGAGGGAGGTCCTAACCATGTTTGCAAGCTCACCAAGTCCCTCTATAGCCTTAAACAAGCTGCTAGACAGTGGAACAAGAAGCTATATGATGTCTTTAGCTCTCTGGACTATACCAAGCTCAAGTCAGACAACTCTGTGTATGTTTATAGCAAGGGTGACATTTGTGTTATTGTTCCCATCTTCATTGACGACATCACACTTGTGTCCAAGAACAATCAAGCCATGGACAGAACAGTAGCTGAGCTGTCGAAACACTTCAAACTCCGTGATCTTGGTCTCACCTCCTTTCTTCTCAACATCCAGATTGCTCAGGACATCCCCAACTGCACCATCTCCCTTTCCCAATCACACTATATTGATTCTATGCTCAAACAGTTTGGTATGGATGACTGCAATCCTGTGAAGACTCCTATGAGTCCAGGAATTGACTTAGCCAACATTACAATCTCTTTTTCTTTTTTTTTTTTTTTTTTTTTTTTTTTTTTTTGATCAACAATTTATGAGGTATAGGGCCCTCCCGTGAGGGAGGACCCTATTGCTATGCGCTTTTGCGAGGCAAGCACTGGATGCACCGGACCCCAGAATCAACTTAGACTCTAACCTGGCTTAGTCAATCAGGAGAACTGACAGAGGATTTAGTGCACTCGAGCCAGGTCGCAGGAGACTATCCCGGCCCGCTATGGCTCATGCTTTGCCAGGGAGTTAGTATAGAGCCCCAGTTACTGGGCTTCCCATTCCTGGGCAGGTGGTTCACTGAAGCCAACCAGCATGGATCCCCACCTGTCCCAGGTCTCTGCCTCGCCCACAGCCAACCACATTGCACTCCCAGAGGTCCGTGGACCAGTGGCGTGGAGTTGTTTCAGCACCCTAAGCCTGCGCCACCCACTTCGGATGGAACACCCACGGGGGATCTAACCCCAGGGCATGCCCAGATGCGGACTCACCCAGAGCTCCAAGGTCTGGGTGGCAGACCTCCCCAATCAGCAACCCCTATGGGAGAAGCCATGGGTAACCCCAAAGCCCCAGTATCCCACCCTTTGCCACCCAACCAGATACCTACTACCATGGACTAACAACTGGTACTTACTTGGCTTAAGCCGGTGGCACCCAGACCAAGCATTCCCATGTGGGGGGTTACCTGGCCCCTTATTGGGACATTCAATCTGTTTTTGTTAGAATACCCCCACTTACCGTGCCCTGTGCTTTCGCTCCCTTATTGGGTACAGCCAATCTGGTCTGATAAAGATCGATCCAGATCCACCACTTTGGGCTCCAACGATCTCTCCCCCAGATTTATCCCAGATTGGCGATCACCAGTTGCCAAATCGAGAACTGAGATCAAGGAGACCACCAAATTTCCTTGGAGATAGTTTACCCACCCGAAGAACTGAGCACATGGTAGTATCCGATGACAACCGCGCAACCTTTCCCCACTTCACAGGTATGGAGGATGAGAGGGAATTGAACCCCCAACCTTTCCGGCAGCTGTGTGCAGCCACCTCTCCCCATCTTTAGTGATCGAAACCACTGGGCTAGAGGGGCCCCAGGGTGTTAGGAGTCAATTCTCCATAAACCGCTACACCCTGCCCAAAGGGCAGGGGGCAAATAACCACCGGCTCCTCGAGGCCAAAGCCCACGAGGCAAAGGCCCTCCCCAGTTATCCCACCCCTTGGAGCCGGGATAGGAATGCAAACGCAGAAGGATTATGTTCCAGAAAGCCCAGAAGGGCATCAAGGTCGTGGGGTAGGCCGCCATACCACGTATACTCTGGATAGGAGGTGAGAATGTGAGTGTGGGTTTCAAGCTGCAACCCACAAGGATAGGAGTGGTCCTCCTGGGGGTGGAATCTAGCGTGGTACTCCCTTATAGGGGCATGACCGAGTATTGTGCAGACTGCCCACACTGTGCCAGCAACAGACATCCGAGGACCAATTTCTTGGAGCCAGGTACTGCCAGAGAGGTACAAGGGTTGGAGAGGCTTCCCAAAGGAGTCTAGCAGGGGGAGGAAATTCCTCCCCCAATACAAGGGTAAGCGACGCTTCTTTCCCTCTTACCACCATCATCTCCACTTTACATTATTTTCTACTCTTAATCTACAGGTGGCTGTCCCTTTCTTAGTGGGCTGTCTACACTATTCCTACCCTCTTCACCCTTCTAAAGTGTCCCGGGGCTGTTTGGTGCTGCTGGGGAATCGGGTGCGCCCTTGGCAAAGGTGCTTAATGGCTGGGTATGCTGGCCACCTGATGAGCTGGCAGTTCTGGACAGTCTCTGCCGGGGTCAGTGGATCCCTGGCTGATCAAAACGGGTTAGGAGTCCCCCTGGGCACATCCTGGGTGGGTTTGCAGTAGGACAACTGTGCTCCTCACCAAGCTCTCGCGAAACCTGTAGCAAGTGCGCTTCCCCCAAATACCCCCTTGTGAGTAGGGAGTCTCCCGCTTGAAAATGAGGGCACGCCCGCAAGGGACCAAGAGGATAGGGGACAGTAAGAGGGGGCATTGAGGTGAGAACAAGCCAACCAAGAGGACAGGCTACCCCCCTCCTGCATTCCAAGTGAGTAAAGCTCAGCCAGGTGCAGGACATTAGTAGGGATCACCCAAACTCCAGGGCAGCTCTCATGCTGTGACTTCCATCCTGGTAGCAGCCCCTGCAAGACAGTAAGCCCAGACAGTTATATGGGGATCCGTGCTTATTGTAGATCTGGGCAACTGGATCTCGATCACGAACCGGCTGCTGGGTAATGGGAAGGTGGTCCAGGGGTCGCACCCTGGGTGGGCCATAGCAGTTTGTTCAGAGAATGGCAAACCGGCTCGAGAGGTCAAGATCTGCCGTTGATCGATCCTGGGTAAGATCCGGGTTTATTGGTTTAAGTTGTTACCATGTCAGTAGTTCTAGCGTGAGTCTGTGGGGTGAGTGGCGGAGTTTAGCCCACCTTGTACACCCTTTAGGAAGGCTTCATGCCAACCCACTACCCAGGGGATTACCTAGTTGGGAGGGCAACAGGTTTGGGGCATTCTGCGATTTTGCACCACCTCATGTAAGTCCGGCCTGTTGGCTTTAGTGCCGCACCAATTAGGGAGGCTGTTAGTGTGCCGACCCATGCCCCCAGGCGCACCACCTATAGGGGAGGCCCCTGCCTGTGTCTATGGTGAGTAAAGCTCAGTCTGGCATGGGAGTAACAGGCGCCATAGCACTCATCTCACGCCAAGCGGACCATGTTGGGGCTATGTGGAGTTTGCCTGCAAGGGACTCCTTGGATTGTGCTGAAACTGATCACATCCTTATATACACAGGCTCTGCAGGCTCTGCCTGCAGAGCTGTTGATCCCTCTGTGCACACCAGCCAGGCTCATTCCCTGGAGGTGTGCCGGTCTCTGAATTGCTGGTTGTCTGCCAAGGCCTAGCGAACCATCACTTTCTGGCAGGTGCCTTCGGGCTCTGTTGCAGAGCTTCATTCCAATGCTGTTGCGATGGCGAAGGAACTCCACGTCTTGCTGGGCATTCACCTGGCGACTACAATCGACTCCCTCCATGCTGAGGTCACGAGGGGGTGCATTGACAAGTGGGTGAATATGTTTTGCTTGCCCTTGTATTGGGGTAGGAACTTCCTCCCCCTGCTGGACTCCTTTGGGAGGCCTCTTCAACCCTTGTACCTCTCTGGCAGTACTTGGCTCCAAGAAATTGGTCCTCGGATGTCTGTCACTGGCACGGTGCGGGCAGTCTGCACTATACTTGGTCACGCCCCTATAGGGGAGTACCACACTAGATTCCACCCCCAGGAGGGTCACTCCTGTCCCTGTGGGTTGCGGCTTGAAACCTGCACCCACATCCTCACCTCCTGTCCAGAGTATACGTAATGTGGCAGCTTACCCCGTGACCTTGATGCCCTTCTGGGCTTTCTGGAATGCAATCCCTCCGCTTTTGCATTCCTATCCCACCCCTTGGGGCTGGGATAACTGGGGAGGGCCTTCAGGTTATTCCCCCCTCACGGGCTTTGGCCTCAAGGAGCTGACAGTTATTTGCCCCCCACCCTCTGGGCGGGGTATAGCAATTTATGGAGAATTGACTCCTAACGCCCCTAGGGGCAGAGACCTGAAGCTCTTAGAGCCTTAGTCTGAGAGGTGTAGGGATTTATGGAGAATTGACTCCTAGCGCTCTTAGGGGTGGGGACCTGACGGCCCTATCCACCCCTCATCTGTCACGCCCCGGTTTCTGTTGGGGTAGCAAACTCTTCACCCACGCACACTTCTTTACGGAGTGTAGCCTTTTGAGTCAGCGGGACTCTCTTCCCTACCTTCATTGGTAGTTATACCATGTATTAGTTGCCTTGTACGTAGCTAGTGCACATGGACTGTGTTTGAGCACTGCATTATAAATTGTTGATTTCAAAAAAAAAAAAAAAAAAGATACAAGGGTAAGTGAAACATATTCACCCACTTGTCAATGCACCCCCTCGTGACGCTGGCCAGGCTCATTCCCTGGAGGTTTGCTGATCTCTGGATCACTGGTTGTCTGCCAAGGCCCAGCGGACCATCACTTTCTGGCAGGTGCCCTCGGGCTCTGTTGCAGAACTTCACTCTGACACTGTTGCAATGGCGAAGGAGCTCTGTGTCTTGCTGGGCGTCCACCTGGTGACCACCTTTGATTCCCTCTGTGCTGAAGTCACAAGGGGATGTATCAACAAGTGGGTGAATATGTTTTGCTCGCCCTTGTATTGAGGCAGGAACTTCCTCCCTCTGTTGGACTCCCTCAGGAAACCTCTCCAACCCTCATACCTCTCTGGTGGTACTTGGCTTCGAGAAATCGGTCCTCGGATGTCTGTTGCTGGCACAGCATGGGCAGTCCACACTATACTCAGTCACGCCCCTATAGGGGAGTACCATGCTAGATTCCACCCCCAGGAGGATCACTCCTGTCCCTGTGGGTTGCGGTTTGAAACCCACACTCACATTCTTACCTCCTGTCCAGAGTACATACAGCATGGCAGTTTACCCCGCGACCTCAATGCTCTTCTGGGCTTTTTAGAATGCAATCCCTCCGCGTTTGCGTTCCTATCCCGGCCCCAAGGGGTGGGATAACTGGGGAGGGCCTTTGGGTTATTCCCCCCTCATAGGCTTCAGCCTCGAGGAGCTAACGGTTATTCGCCCCCCACCCAGAGGGTGGGGTGTAGCGATTTATAGGGAATTGACTCCTAATGCCCTTGTGGCGGTGACCTGAAGCTCTTAGAGCCTTTGCCCGCAGGGTGTAGGGATTTACAGAGAATTAACTCCTAACCCCCTTCAGGGGGGGGACCTGTTGGCCCTATCCACTCCTCATCTGTCACGCCCCAGTTTCTGTTGGAGCAGCAAGCTCTTCACCCATGCGCACTTCTTTACAGAGTGTAGCCTTTTGAGTTAGCGGGACTCTCTTTCCTACCTTTACTGGTAGTTATACCATGTATTAGTTGCCTTGTACATAGCTAGTGCACATGGACTGCGTTCGAGCACCGCGTTATAAATTGTTGATTTCAAAAAAAAAAAAAAAGAGCACCCAATGATACATGGAGCTCTTTTGCCATCGCAACAGCGTCGGAGTGAAGTTCTGCAACAGAGCCCAAAGGCACCTGCCAGAAAGTAATGGTCCGCTGGGCCTTGGCAGACAACCAGTGATCCAGAGACCGGCACACCTCCAGGGAATGAGCCTGGCCGGCATGCACAGAGGGATCAACAGCTCTGCGGGCAGAGCCTGCAGAGCCTGTATATATAAGGATGTGATCAGTTTCAGCACAATCCAAGACCATGCTTACTCCCAATCGAATGGAGTGGAGCTCCATGTCAGCGAGCAGAACCCTCCCTGCAGCCTGCCTGGCCTGCCTGCAAACATGCAAGCCACTGAAACAGCCTGCAGCTTCCCACATGGCAGCCAGTGGGCACCAGCTGCTATGGAAGCAGACAATGGGTCAGCCTGCACTCTCCAGATGGAGGTGTGCAGTCTGTCAAGATGCCGTTGCTTCGAATCCCCCTCTGGATTAACAGTGTAGAGCATGAATTTGATCTGCTCTGAGAAGCAGTCCAAAAGTTGGAGACCTGGCCTGTTCTCGTCTGCAAATGGGCTGAACGGCTCAGTAAGCTGCGGAAGTACTTCCTGTACCTCCATGAGAGCACTCTTCACCCTGGACCAAAGTGCCAGGGTGAGAGACAAAATAGAACGAGGGTGTGCCGGGGAGCTCCCTCTAAACTTGTGGCCCAGCAAGGGCCAAAGTGGATGATTCGCCACAAGTGTGGTGACCTGGAATATTGTTTGGGAAGCCAACTTCTTGAGATGCAGCTGGAAGGGCAGAAGGCCTGCAAGGGCCTCTGCCCCCCCAGAGGGGGATGTATGGAATGCACTGATGATCATCGCTTCTTGATCTGGTACTTCCACCAGCAACATGCACAGCCACACCCACCTCGATGCTAAACCTCTTGTCCTGCGCACCCCTGCTATTAGATCCCCCTAGTGGTACCGGCATCCTCACATGTCTTCCTCTGCCTTGCAACAGGCAGTGCAAGGAGGGGCGGATTGTGGCAGATCCCACAGTTCAGGCCATGGTCCCCCCCCTACCCCCTCCACCAACCCATTGGATGTTCTGTCCCCCAGCTCCCTGAGGAGCCCTTTTCAAGAGCCCGCTGGCTGCTACAGTACAGTGGCAAGCATGTATGCTGCAGTTTCCCCACCTCGTGGGATGGCCGTCAACTTGGTGGAGACACCGTGGCAGGCTCAACCTGTCTCCCGCCTCTCTGCATTCTCTAATGACTTGCAGTCATCTTCCAAATGACCATGGCGTAACTCCAGTGAGGGGGGTCATCCCCTCTTTGCCCCCCCTGTGATCTCCCCCCTGCGGGTTGACTTGGATGCCCCCCTGGATGGTGACAGTCAGGCGGATCACCTGCAAGCAATAGTGGAGTTGTTCAAGCTCACCACGGAGTACTTGGTAAAGCACACCGAGCATCCCTTCTTGGACTTCAACTGCCATCAACTCGCTTGCACAGCCACCACCTACCCCTACCATCGTCCTCTGCAACAAGCTCTGCTTGCTTGATCTATGATCTTAAAGTCCTATGCACATGCCTCCAAGGTCTACTCACTCCACTCAGGGGGTGGGAGCTCCTCCACTGCCAGATCCCTTGTCACCAGACCCTCTCACCATGGCTCTTTCTCACACTCAGGATGCCCCCCCCAGCTCCTCTCAACCCAGCTACAGCTCTGCATCGCAGGCTGCTGCCCCTGCTCTGGCTGCCGAGGCCCCCAAGAGGTCTCGTGAGTCCGTCATCTACCCGGATGATGCCCTGGTGACCCCTCATCCCAAGCGCACCCACACGCCCAAGCCGTCCGCCTCCTTCAGGCAGGACCTCAACCTCAAATCGGTCTCCAGTTCTGCCAGGATGGCTGTCGACACCCCTGGCCCCAAGCCATCCCCCGGCCCCACCTTTGCTGCAAATGAGGAGGAGAACCCCAACTTCGTCCCCACCTTTCTTGCCCTTTCCCGCAGTCTTGCAGATGTAGAGGGTGAGACTGGGATTGTGGCGGATACACTTGACACAGTTGCCCTTTGGCTGGAGAGAGCCAAGAGGGTGCATCTTTCTGAGGGCGGCAGCGTGGAGGTCACCCACTCCCTGGCCAGGCTCTTCCACGAGGTGGAGGAGCATGACTGGGACGATATCCCCTTTACAGAGGGTGAGCGCACCCATAGGCTCCACAAGTGGGCCTCTGAGGTGTATGGTCCATCCAGGCCGGGCACCCCCACCCCTGTGCAAGGGAGGGGCAAACGGCTGGACTCTGCTGTGACTGCTGCTCCTGTTGGGGTGGTGGGCAGTATGCATGCCCCCTCTCCTAGGGCCTCTGTGGCTCCTATGGAGGTGGATGGCACTTTGTGGGCTGGTGGCTCTTGCCACCCCCCTGTGGAGGGTAACCTCCCCCTGCTTCCCCCCCCTGGCGGAGGATCTGGGGCATTTTCCTGTGGGGTACACGTGTCCTGCGCCTACCCAGCAATTCTTCAGGAACCTGGCCCATATGGGGTTGGGCAATCCTGTCCCAGTGGCTCGCAACCCCAGTGCGGGGCAGCAGCCATCTCGCATCAGGGCAGTGCATGCTGCCCTCGTTCCTCCACTGTCGGTAGCGGACAGGGCTCAGCTGGCTGCTAGGCCACCCCCCAGTCCCCCCCCTCTGCATGTCAACTTGGCTACCAAGCCTTGTTCCCCGTCCCGCACCTATGCGGCTGTGGCTGTCTCTTCACCATCGGGTCTCGTCAACCTGGTGCATGCTCTTCCAGAGCTACCTTCCCATAAGGTGGTCTCATTTCATCAGTAGGTGGCAGCTGCCCAGCAGCCACCCAAGGCTCCTAAGCCTAGGATGACTACGTCCAGGCCTTTGCGCAAGCAGGTCATGCTTACCCTCGCAGGGGGCAGTCTCCCAGTTAACCTGGGCCCTGTCGTCTATGCAGAGATTCATCAAGTGGCTGCTACTGCTCTAGCTTCTGCAGGCTCGCTCATTTGTATCAAGTGGGTCTAGCAGATGGATGTGCATGTAGCCTGCTACACCACCGCTGTGCCCAGCAAACTGGACATTGGCACTATCAGGAACGTGGTCCGCGCAAACTGGCCTCAGGCTGTTATGGACATGAACCTTCCTCGGTTGAAGAGTTACCTTAAGCTCTTTGACGCGCCTATGTTCTGGGGCAGTCAGCCTTGGCTCACACCCAACAGGGTTGTCAAGGCTATGCAGCGCTCTGTGTGGTCTGAGTATTTTGTGCTGGCCACCAGGCCACACATTGTCAAGAACTTGAGGGCCGCTGATACGGCCACTGTGTTCTTTGAAATCTGGGACTCTCAACAGGGCTCCAATGCGAAGACTGTCTCTCAGCGAGTAATCACTATTGATGGCACTCCGTGCAGGATTATTCCCGTGAAGGCCAATCCCAGTGTTCCCCTCTGCCAGTGCTGCTGGAAGTGGGGGCACCCCTCTCTAGCCTGCCAACACAAGGCTATCTGCTGCTTGCACTGCGGCAGTCTATATTCCCTGACTAACCATTGGGCATTTGCCTCATGCTGCAAGGGCCAGCCCAACCATAGGCTGCCCATTGCCCCTACCCCCGCTGACCACCCCTGCCCCCACACCCCTGTGTGCATGAACTGTGGTGGCACTCACGCTGCATTAGCTTTGGCCTGCCCATTCTGGGCTCACCGCTTTGATTGGGAGTGGATTGAGCACCAGTATGATTCTCCAGTAAGGGTTCGTTCCCCACTGCGTCAGCCTCACTTACCCCAATGAATAGGGACCATCAGGAACCTAGGAGTTTGAGACAGGCTTGTTGTATCTGGTCTCAGAATGTATTTCATAGTTACATTCTTGTAGACACTTTACTTGAACAATTCAAGGATGATGTGGATATGTTCCTATTACAGGAGCCGCCCTGGTGCTCCATCCATCGCATTCTGTCCTCTGACCCTGATGGGGATGAGGTTGTCAGGGCGCCCAAGCATCCAGAGTGGCTGTGCCTGTTCCACCCTCCCTCATCCCCGGATCAGTCTCCTCGGGTTATGGCATATGTGCATAACCAGATGATGCGGCTCCAGCCCTTGCTTCAACATGACATCATCGATCACTGTGACATCATGGCCATCTCCATGTTTTTGCATGGGGAGGCCATGTACTTCCTCAATGTTTATTCAGACGACAGGCAGTCGGGTATCCACTATCTGGCAGATGCCGTTAACTCTCTCCCACAGTGTGCCCTCATGTTGGGGGACTTTAACTACCACGTGCCGCAGTGGGACCCGTGGGCTCCCCACAACCCTGCTGCTGCTGCCTCCCTGCTGGAAACAGCAGATTTGTTGGGCCTGGACCTCTTGCTTCCTTAGAACCCTGGCCCCACACACTTCCCCTTCGAGGAGGGGCTTGCTCCTACCATGATCAACCTTGTATTTGCGAGGGTGGCTGTGGGCCATTTGCCACTTCCCATGCAGTGTCCCGATCTGCGGGGTCAATCTGACCATTGCCCCCTTCAGATCACTGTCCCTCTGGAAGCCTTTGAGGAGGCTGTGCCCAGGCACTCGCTGAGGTGGGACTTGGACAAGAAGGCTAAGTTCCTTGCTGAGGTCTCGACAGGGCTTATGGGTCTGGACTTTCTGGACCTGGGCTCATCCGGCAGGATTGATGAGGTGGCTATGGCCATCTCTGCGGTCTTCTCCAGGGCATGGCTCGCCCACTCCAAGGAGATCTGTGTCATCTCATGGTCCAAGCCATGGTGGGACGATGAGTGCTCATGCACTTATGCAGCGTATTCTCGGTCCTGGGACCAGGAGGATGCTCGCACGTTTAAGCGGACCTGGAAGGCCGCCAAGCGCAAGTTCTTTGATGAGCGCATTGAGGAGATTGCTTCCACCAACAAGCACCCCTGGGACCTGATGGATTGGGTTAGAGTGTGCAAGTTGCCTCCCTGCAAGGCAATCTGCTATCGCGATCACCCCTGCAATACTCTCAAGGAGCTCTGGGAAGGGCTCCATGGCTCTTACAATGCTGCCAACAATTGTCTGATTGATGTCAGGGTTCTTGATCAGATTGATCCACTCCTGCCATGGGAGTGGCCAGTCTTCTCCAATTTGGAGATGCACAAGGCCTTGCGCGCGTGCTCCTCCTTGTCATCACCCGGTCTGGACCACATCACATGGATGCACCTCAAGTCTGTTCTGGCGGGCCCGACAGTTACATGTTTGGTCTGTCGGGTTGCTGATGCCTGCATGGAGTGCGGGCATTGGCCTTGTCACTTTAAGGAGAGTGTGTCAGTTATCATACCGAAGCCTGGCAAGCCCTCCTATGCTACTCTGAAGGCGTTCAGACCGATCGTCCTTCTTAATACTCTCAGTAAACTTATCAAGAAAATGATCTCACACTGCTTGCAGTTTGAGGCTGTCAAGTTTGGCATGTTCCATCCAAACCAGTTCAGCAGTGTGATCCAGCGGTCCACCGATGCATCCATGCAGTCCAGCTTCTGGGGGGGAAGGTTACAGCTCCCAAGGCCAAGCTTTTTGCCATCCAGCTGGCAGTGTCCAAGGCAGTTACTGTCAAGGGCACTGCTGGTCTTGTCCTGTTCACCGACCTGATGGCCTTGGCCAGGTGGGCGGTGGACCCATCAGTGCATTCTGCCCAGGGTCACTCCTTGGTGGTCTGCCACCTTCTCACCAAGTGGTTTGCCAGGGGTCCAGCCCGCTCAGTCCATTTCTGGGAGGTCCTTTCGCACACGAGGTGACCTTTCCATACTCAGGTGCACAACTTTGCTAGGTTGTTGCCTTCTATTGGGGTAGGGGCTTGTCCCCAGGCCTCGCTTGACTACCTCCGTAAGGAGGAAGTACATTCATGTCAGGACTGCTGGATTGACTTGTTCCAGGATCCTGACCATCGTGGGCATGGTTTCCTTCAGCTTGCCAGGGACGATGACTGTCCCTTGCAGCCCACATATCTCCACGGTGTTATGCTGGTTAGGCGTCTGCAAGGCTCAATGCAATTAACAACAAGTTAACTGTTGAGTAATGCAAGCAAGTCTAAGGCAATGCCAAAGAGCAGGAACAAATACTGTGTATAATAAGACAAAGCTAGAGATTACAAGTAATATCTAGGTCTATATATACTACTGGGGCAATTGGCATGTGATAAAGGTGAGAATCACATGCAAATGAGTGGAAATCACAAGCCAAAGGTGAACTAACTATAGACGAACAGCAGCATGTGATAAGTAAATATAACTGAGCACTGACAGTGGGCGGTGACATGTGATAAGCAAAAATAAATGGGTGGATGCATAAGAGGGAAAACGGTAACATTACCCCCTTCTAATCTTCAAACTCTGTTTCAAAGCCAACAAGTGGCAGGGTATGGGCATTGGGTATGGATTGTGGAAGTAGTCATTTCTAGTCATAGCCATAACCATCGTAGGTGTAGTTGTAGTCGTTGTATTGGCCATCACCAATGATATCATACGTTCATCCAAAGGTATTGGGATAGTGTTGCGCCATCCTTTCCAGTGTGGCGTTTCGTTGATTTTGGTGATAGACGGGGCAAGTTTGCATGTAATGTCTGGGCGTGGAGCAGTTGCAGTGGCAGCAGGTATATTGGGGGCAACTGTGTGCCCAGTGGCCAATTTGATGGCACTCAAAACAGCGATTTCTTCCAACATCGTACGAACAGGTTGTCGCGGCTTGGGGTGTGATGGTGGGGGTGGTACAATGTTGAGGGGGTCTTTGGGGTAAGGGGTGGGTTTCCTGCTGTTGATGGGCTTCCATTCATTGGGTGAATTCGTCCACTGTTTGTTGTCGAGTTTGGGGTGGTGGTGTGGAGGCAGGGGGTACAATAATAGGCAGGGTAGTAGGGCTTGGAGGTTGTTCAGGTCAAATTCATCAGTGGGTTGAGTGAACAGGGACTTGTTGGGCCAGTCTGTTGGTTGGTGTAGGTTGAATCGGACTAGGGATTGCGGGCGCAATCCGTATACCAGTCATGGAGCTGCAATGCTTGGTGAAGATTCAGCGGAAGGTGGGGTCAGCCCACAGGCAGTTAAATGTGTTTTGATTTGCTTCCTTGACTCTTTCAACACTTTGTTTGAGGCCGCGGAGGCAGAGGAGGTTTTCGCGGAGTTGGAAGAAGCCATCACGTACTTCTGTTGATACTGCTGGTGTTGGTGCAATAAGAAGTGAAAAGACGAGGGTAGAAGCACTGTCGACTTTGTTAATATAGTCGCTAATGGTAGTGACAAGTGGGGGAATGGGGACGGCGGTTGGTGTTTTAGCAATGGGTGGAATGGGACTGGGGGGAGTGGTCTGTTGTGGTACACAGCATGAGGGCGGTGTGTCTTCAGTGGTGTTAAGAGCGCTTTCAATGAGGAATTGGTATAGGATGCAGTTGGAGTTGGGTTGCATGGACGAGGACCTGGTTGTTTTATCTAACGTAGGTGGGGTAGAAATAAGAGCGGATTTGGATAGGAGAGATCGGACAGAGGAAGGCATTGTGCTGTTAAATGAGGCGGTGTGATTTATTTATGGTAGGGGTGGTGGCGAGAACAATGTGGTTTCTTCATGGCTTTAAGAGAATGAATAGCAGGCATGTTTTTGTTGTTTCGGTTGAGTCCTTTGAGTCGCTTATACTCCATCAGGAATGCTACTGCATCTCCTTCATCTTCCATTTTGGGGATAACTTTTCCATCCAGAGTTTCGGGTCTGATTTCATCGGGTACCAATTTAAAGTGAGACTTGGGTTCCCAGGTATTTTCAGATTCGGGCCATCGAGCCATTTGACTAGGTATTCGAGGCAGTTTTGTCGTTTTCGGTGGTTTAGTATGGCTTCAATTTTGTATACTTGTTCACCTTCAACTGTTCGGGGTGGAGGTTGGACATAGTTGGGTCCGTACGTTTCGGTTTCAGTATATGGCATGAGGAGTTGGGCATGGAATACAGGGTGGATTTTCCAGCGTTTGGGGAGTTCGAGTTGGTATGAAACAGGGGATAAAATGTCGAGGATACGGAATGGTCTAAGGCGTTTGGGAGCCATTTTGCGCATGACATATGGGGTATTTACCTGCAGAGGGAGGGAGGGAGGTGATGAGATCCATCGCGATTTGAGCGAACAGGCAGTTTGATTCGGGTGCAGGGATAGGGGTAAAGGCAGGCTTGGCAGGGTGTTGATTAATTTTAAACTGTTGACAGTTGGCGCATCCTTTGACATAATCACATGTGAAACTGGCCATACTGGGCCAGTAGAAATCACGCTCCAATGCATGAAGGGTCACGTCAATACCAGGGTGTCCTGCGGTGGGGGAATTATGATATTTCCATATGATACATCAGCAGAGTTTGAGATCCTCTGGCAGAATGGTCCTACCATCATAAGTAACAATTAAACCTTTCAGGGTTCATGTTACAGAATATCAGGAATCCGTAGGAACATATGGGGCAGTCATGAGGGCGGTGATCTGTTCGGTAGTGTGCAGGTCATAATTATGATGATGAAGTATATTGTCTCGGGTTTCTTGGTTGATGGTGTTGACGAATATAGTCTTGGGTAATACCATTACGGATTTGTTGTCTTCATCTTTGTTGGGGATATGGTCGGGACATCGGGAGAGAGTGTCGGTGGCGGGTATTTTTGTACCAGGTACATGCTCGATCTGGAGATTAAAGCGGGAGAGGAATTGATGCCAGCGGGCCTGGCGCTGGTTTATATCCTGCGGTTTCTTCCAATAAGTAAGATTTTGGTGATCGGTACAAACTTTCATGGGGAAGGGTCCTCTTTCCAGATAATGACACCATTCACCAAGGGCATGGATAATGGCGAGTAACTTGCGGTCGTGAATATCGTAATTTTGTTTGGTGGGCATAAGGGTTTTTGATAGGAAAGCCATGGGGTGGCGTTGATTATTAATGTCAGTTTGATAAAGTACAGCTCCGGTAGCATATTTTGAAGTGTCGCATTCGATTTCAAATGGTTTCAATTGATCAGGCATTGTAAGCATGGGTTGCTTTGAGAACTGAAGTTTCAAAGCATCGAATGAGTCACGGCATTCATCGGTCCACTTGAATAGTCATTTGGTCGACATAAGGGCATTAAGGGGTCGGGCGATAGTGGAATAGCTGTGGATAAATTTCTGGTAGAAGTTGCAGAATCCTATAAATTTTCAGACGTCTTTGGTACATTTCAGTATGGGCCATTGGGCAATTCTGGCTAGTTTGACAGGGTCCATTTCAATTTTATTGGGTGTGATGATCATGCCAAGGTATTCCATATGGTTGCGGTAGAATTTGCATTTCTCGGTTTTGAGATAGATGTTGTTTAGGGCCAAACACTCAAGAACTTCTTCCATGATGCGGTCGTGTTCTTCCTGGTCACAAGCAAATATGAGTATGTCATCCATGTAAATGATGATTCCTCCTTTACGGATCGGGGACGCTAAGATATCATCCATAAATGCCTGGAAAGTTGTGGGGGAGTTGCACATTCCGAAGAACATAATGGTTGGTTCGAATGGTCCAAGCGGGGTGTTGAATGCACCTTTCCATTCATCTCCTTTCTTGATGCGAATGTTGTTGTATCCAGCACGGACATCAAGTTTGGAAAATATATGGGCTCCTTGGAGCTTATCCATAATCTCGGTAGCCATTGGGATTCGGTATGCGTTCTTGACCATATGTTTATTTGACATAGCAGTAATCCTGACAGGGGCAGAGTGAACCATCCTTTTTGTCGACGAAGAAGAATGGGGATGCCATTGGGGATTTCAATGGACGGATGTAACCTTTATGGAGGTTTTTGGAAATAAACTCTTTCAAAGAGTTATCTTAGTTTGGGGAAAGCTTGTAAGCTTTCATCGTGACGGGTTTGAATTTGGGCTTTAATTCAATAGTGTGGTTGTAAGATTGTCAGGGAGGGAATCGTTCAGCAGCCTTCTTGCTGAAACGACTCAATCATCGGTGGAATCAGCAGGGGACTTTAATGGCAGGGTCATTGACCTTTTTGTCTCCGTGTTTAATTGCAAGTTCTGTAGCTTGACTGGTTCGGTTGATCTCAAGCTCAACATGAGCAAGTTCAGTGGGCGTACTGATGATCTGACGCATCTCGGACTCTAGAGAGAACTCTTTGTAGTCCTCATCAAGGAGAGGTTCATAGATCGGTTCATGCAGGGTGTAAGAAAACTTTCCTTCAGGGTTGAATGCATTTGATCGGTCCATTGCGAGAGTAGTGATATCGATCGGATGGTTGTTGTATGTTAAGTACTTGGGGTGGTGGTTGCACTTCTTCTCTTTTCTCCATTGGAACGTACGGCGTTTCCAATCGATTTTTGGGTTGACTTCATTAAGCCACAGGAAACCAAGGACCATTGGTTTCAATCCTGTTGCTGCGATATAGGCGGTGATGGGAGTCAATCGACCATCAATTATTGTGCGGAAGGTAGAATAATGGGTAATCATTCTGTTTAGATTGTTTGATCCATCGAAATTACACATGTTAATTGCTCGGGGAAGTTCTTGCTTCCATAAACGATGTTTGGTGATGAAGTTGTCTGATATGAAGTTTCCTTGAGCTCTGGAGTCAAGGAGGGCAATAAGTGGGACATCTTTTTGTTCTCTCAGGCTCTGCACCTTTAAAGGAAGATATATGGATTTATTGTTTGAAGTAGATGGGAGAGTTACAACATTACAAGAGAGAGGGGAACTGGGAGGGGCTGGCGTCAAACAGAACCTCCGAATCAAAAATTTGCGAACGGTTGCATAGTTGGGTCTTTGGACCAAGTCTTGTAGACTTCAATGGCTTCGGTTTCAGGAATAGATTCGATGATAGAATGGATTTTAAGGGAGGTGTTTTGTATGTTGGTTGCTTTATCGGTCTTCGGTTGCGGTCGGGCAACGTTGGGGCAGATGTGGGAGATGTGACTGGGTTTGAAACAGCAGAAACATAAGCCTTTCTTGTAGGCACGTTTTTCTTTGGGTGTGAAGATGGCATTGATATTGATGTCATCATTGTGGGGGAAATGATCTGGTTGGTCTTCTTCAGCTTCTTCTTGATCGGGGTGCAGATCACTGGGGATATTAAAAGAAGAGTAATATTCAGGACCTTCATTAAGGTACGTATTGTCGATCTCCATGGCATTCGGATCACATGATGGGCAGAATTGGTAATGGCAGTTTGGTCCAGTGTAGGACAATTGTTGTTACTGTCGGTGATACGGTTGTTGCGTACAGCGGTAGTTATTGGCGGGGGCGGGGCATGGACGGAATCCTGGACACGGTCCAAGGATTGTAGAAGTGGTGCGCCAGTTGTGGTCAATCTGGATAGCATGGCGGTACCATTCATTTATGGTATTGGGCAGGTTCGGATCAGTGAGGATTTTGTAAGCAAGGTTCCGATTGATGACATTTTGGAACTTTTCTATGAGGGTGCGATCTTTGTGGAGTCCTGAATGGTGGATGAGAGTCTTGAACTCTGCGATGACGTCTTCAACATTACAGGATCCTTGGCAGAGGGTGTTAAGGTTGTGGAATGCTTGGGATGGGACATCAACAGGTGAGAATGCTTTGGTGAACTCTTCAATGAGTTCATCATATGTTCCGGGGGTGAACTCTCCCCAAATTTGCTTCGACTGAAAGTACTGGTTCTTCCAGTTGCTGGCTTCGCCGGTTTTAAGCAAGGATAAGAAGAATACGATTTTCTTGTTGTTGGTGTTATAGATGTCGGCATTACCATAAAGGTAGAGTGTTACAGAGTTAATGAATTCCTGGAAATTCTTGCAGTTGCCATCAAATGGTATTGGTTTTTCGAACAACAGTTCTTTATAGCTGTTGTGCTGCGGTTGTGGTGATGGTGGTCGGGGTGGACCTTGTGGTGGTCCAGGCGGTCCTGGTGGGCCTCCAGGTGGTCCTCCAGGTGGTCCTGACGGTGGCTGGTTAGCTGGCGGGTCTCCCATAGTTTCAGACATATTTTTGGAGGGAGGGGAAGGTGGTGGAAAGGGTTGTAGGGTACGGGGAAGCTGGTAATGTCTGGGTTCGATCTGGTGGATAAGAAAATGTAGGGGACCTCCTGTACTTGTGGTTGCTTCTAGCAGACCAAAGGGGAGTTGGGGTGGTTTGATGGGTGACGGTTCAGTAATCTGGGTGGCTACCTGAAGGGTGGTATCCACTAGTTCAGGCGGGGTTGCGTATACGGGTTGGTCAGACTCAGGAGAAGACAAAGGCACCCGAAAAGAAGGAGTAGGGCGAGGAGTAGATGGAATGGCATGTGGGGTAACAGACAGTTGAGAGGGTCCTGGAGATCCAGAACCAGTTTGGGAAATACAAGGGTTAGGATGGTCTGTCCTGGCTTTGAAATAACTACCCGTGATGGGCAACAATGTCTTTTCCAGTAAAGAGAAACCTCTGAGAATTTAAGATCCACTAAGACATTTGACAAGACAAACGAGGAATCCGAGAACCTATAAAGACGCTGGGGTGTGAAGGTTCAGAAGAACAACAGCCAGAGTTCTTCAGGGTGAGGACCGTGTCAGATGCTCGAATAGACAAGCGATGATCCTCAACAGATTACAGTTCTGTCTAGACCTCACAGTTAACGGTACTGTGCAAACCAAGGAGGGTGAGAAGAGAGAAGAGAGGCAATGAGTAGCTTTATCTTTTGTTACGCTGGTTAGGCGTCTGTAAGGCTCAATGCGATTAACGACAAGTTAACCGTTGAGTAATGCGAGCAAGTTTAAGGCAATGCCAAAGAGCAGGAACAAATACTGTGTATAATAAGACAAAGCTAGAGATTACAAGTAATATCTAGGTCTATATATACTACTGGGGCAATTGGCATGTGATAAAGGCAAGAATCACATGTGAATGAGCAGAAATCACAAGCCAAAGGTGAACTAACTATAGATGAACGGTGGCATGTGATAAGTAAATATAACTGAGCGCTGACAGTGGGCAGTGACATGTGATAAGCAAAAATAAATGGGTGGACGCATAAGAGGGAAAACAATAACACACAGTAGGGCCTGGATCAGGCCCTCATTGCTTTCCTTGAGGCATTGCCAGCAGCATTTGCGTTCGCTGAGAGGGCTGGGCCCCCCCCAGGGGGTATTGGCTAGTAGCTCTGCCTGGCGCCCAGCTGGGTCCAGGCCAGGGCATTGGTTATTCCCCCACCGCCTTTGGGTGGCATGTAGGGATTTACGTGGGAATTGACCCCTAGCCCCCAACAAGGTGGGGGACCTCACCCTGGCTTATGATGGACTCCTGCAGTGCACTGGGTGCTGTGGGTTTCTCGACTACAGGCTGAAGTGCGAGGGGGCTGCTAAGTCTACCCTCTGTCAGTCCGTTATCGATGGGATGCGCCCTTTTGGGAGGAACATCCTGGACATCCCAGAGGTAGTTGGGGGTCCTGGCCGGGTCAAACCTGCTGAGACTACCCCACCCTCCTGGCTGGCCATAGTGCCAGCCCCCTATGGATATGGCCCCAGACTCCAATGCCACCTTGGCTGCAGTGATGGGTGGGGCCAAGTCCTCCAGATCCAAGGGTAAGGGCTTTTTTTTGTTTTTTTTTTTTTGAAATCAACAATTTATAACACAGTGCTCAAACACAGTCCACATGCACTAGTGACATACAAGGCAACTAATACAGGGTATAACTACCACTAAAGGTAGGGAAGAGAGTCCTGCTGACTTGAAAGGCTACACTCCATAAAGAAGTGTGCATGGGTGAAAAGCTTGCTACCCCGACAGGAAACCAGGGCATGACAGACAAGGGGTGGATAGGGCCAACAGGTCCCCCCCCCAAAGGGAGTTAGGAGTCAGTTCTCTGTAAATCCCTACACCCTGCAGACTAAGGCTCTAAGAGCTTTGGGTCTCCACCCTTATTGGGTGTTAGGAGTCAATTCTCCATAAATTGCTACACCCTGCCCAAGAGTGGGGGGTGAATAACCACTGGCTCCTTGAGGCCGAAGTCCATGAGGGGAGAATAACCCGAAGGCCCTCCCCAGTTATCCCACCCCTTGGGGCCGGGATAGGAAAGCAAACATGGAAGGGTTGCGTTCCAGAAAGCCCAGGAGGGCATTGAGGTTGTAGGGTAAGCCGCCACATCGCATGTACTTCAGACAAGAAGTGAGGATGTGAGTGCGGGTTTCAAGCTGTTTCTGGTCATTCCCTTCATATAATACACTTGTTCCTTTGCTGTTAGAACTCCTTACCAGTCCCCCAACACTCCTGCTTCAACATGATCCAGGACCATACCTACTCTCAGATGAATGGAGTGGAATAGCAGAGTCTAGCCTGCCTTGTACACCTTTTAGAAAGGCTTCATGCTGACCTGCTACCCCAGAGATTACTTAGTTGGGAGGGCAATGGGTTTGGGGTGTTCTACATTTTTGCACCACCTCATATAGTTCTGACCCATTGGCTTTAGTGCTACACCAATTAGGGAGGCTATTAGTGTGCTGTCCCATACCCCTGCAAGTACCACCTATAGAGGAGGCCCCTGCCTGTGTCTATGGTGAGTAAAGCTCAGTCTGACATAGGAGTAATGGGCACCATAGTACTCATCTCATGTCAAGTGGACCATATTGGGATTATGCAGAGTTTGCCTGCAAGGAACTCCTTGGATGGGCAATGGCTTGTACTCTTCTATTTGGAGAGTGCAGGCCAATCCATTGTCTGTCTGCATAGTGGCTGGTACATATCAGCTACCATGTGGTAGGCTGTAGGCTGTTTCAGCAGTGTGCATGTTTGCAGGTGCAGGCACTTGGTCAGGCAGGCTGCAGGGAGGGTTCTGCTCACTGATGCAGAGCTCCACTTCATTCATCTGGGAGTAGGCATGGTCCTGGATCATGCTGAAACTGACCACCTCCTCATCTACACCAGCTCTGCAGGCGTTGATCCTTCTGTGCACACTGGCCAGGCTTACTCCCTGGAGGTTTGCCAATTTCTGGATTGCTGTTAGGGAAATAGAGATGGCTGGAACCAAGTTGATATTCAAGTGCTGATCATAATCAGCACATGCACTACTTAAGTACAGTAATGGTCTGCACAAAGACCAGATAGCCAAACACTATGTAGACTACCAGAAATAACATATGCAAACAACACACAACAATTTAAGATATATAATTGTATGCAGGATCTGTAAGGGGACTGGCAGGTTTGCCCCCCCTTATGCAAGGTATGTCTAGGGGTCTGTGGTAAAGTGTCTGGGTTCAGCCACCCTAGCTGATGCCCAATGCCAAACCTGGCCTCATCCTTTGGCCACTCCCATCCCCAAGTCTGATCCCATGTACAATCTATATTGTTGTATGTTGTTTGCACATGATATTTCTGGTAGTCTACATAGTGTTTGGTTACCCAGTCTGTGCACAGACCATTGCTGTACTTAAGTAGTGTGCATGCTAATGCGATTGGCACTCAAATATTAAATTGGTTCTGGCCCTCTTACTCCCCTAACAGGATCAGGCTCAGGGATGGGGGTGGCCGAAGGCCAAGGCTGGGCTCAGGCATTGGGCATCAGCTAGAGAGGCTGAGCCTAGATACCCAACCACAGATCCCTAGACATACCTTACATAAGGGGGGGTGTATGATACCAGTCCCCTTATAGTTGCTGGTTGTCTGCCAAGGCCCAGCAGACCATCACTTTCTGGCAGGTGCTCTTGGGTTCTGTTACCAAACTTCATTCTGATGCCATTGCAATGATGAAGGAGCTATGCATCTTGCTAGGGCATTCATCTTGTGACCACTATTGACTCTCTTTGGGCTCATCACTTTTAATCTGGTACTACCACCAGTACTGTGCACAGCCACACCCTACTTGCTCAACATCATCTAGTACTGTGCACCCCCATTGTTGGATTTGACCAGTGGTACCTCAAGTTGAACATGTCATCATCAGCCTCCCAGCAGGCTGCAAGAGGAGGGGTGGATCAGGCTGGATTCCACAGTTCAGGCTGTAGCCCCCCACCTACCCCCTCCAGTGACCCCTTGTACACCCTGTCTGCCAGCTCCCTGTGGAGCCCATTCACTGAGTACACTAGTCTTACTGGCATTGCTGCTAGCATCCATGCTGCCTCCCCACCAAGAGGGATGGTAGTAGACCCTGTGGAGACACCAAGGCAGGGCTGCCCTGTCTCTCACCTTTCTACTTTCTCTGAGCACTTGCAGTTGTCTTCCAAGTGGCCACAGTGCAACTCCAGCAAAGAGGGATGCTCCCTCTTTGCACTCCTAGCCATCTCCCCCCTGTGGGTTGACCTTGATGTTAATCCCAGCAATGACAGTCAAGCAGATCACCTTCAGGTGATTGGAGAGTTGATCAAGCTCACAACAAGCTATCTTGTCAAGCACACTGAGGCTTTGCTAACTGGCCCTTCCTGGGAGCAGGCATGGAAAGCCATCAACAATCTCATGTGGTCCACTGGGTGAAGTGGATACTTAGACTATGGGCTGACAGGTGAGGCAGAGGAGATAACCCTCCAGCAGTCTATCATCAATGGGATGCACCCTTTTGGGAAGGATATCCCAGATGTTCCAGACAGAGTGGGACCAGCCAAGGTCAGACCTGCACAGGCTCCTCCTCCACTGAGGTGTGTGATAGAGGCCCTGCCCTCTGCGCTGGCCCCCATAGACACAGCTCCCAATTCTGTGGCCACCCTGGCTGCAGGTTTGGGCACAGCCAAGCCCATTGTCCCTAAGGGCAAGGGTAAGGGTAAAGCCCCCCCACACCCTGTGAAGCTGCCTAACCTATTGAGTCCTGGCCCTTCACAAGCCAGCATGTCCTATGCACAGATGGCATTTCTACCACTGCTGAAGGCCAATTTCTCCACCAAGCTCAGAGGCACTAAGTGCTCCTTTGCTCAGGTGGCTGCCACCCCCCCTGTCTCCAAGGATGGTGATGCCAAGGTTGCAGAGGCTATCACTGCCATGGTGAGGGCCTTTCCCCACCTATTCCCTGTGGACATCCTCCATACTGTTGGTCAAGGATCTCCAACTCCCTCCTCCAGCAGGTCTTGCAAGAGGCCTCACAACACTACCTCTGGCCCTACCAGGTGCCAGGTTGTCATCCTGTTCATAGGCTCTCATTTCCCAGTCAAGGACTTGTCCCAGGTTGTTGTGGGAGCCAACTGTGCTTTCTCCATTGCAAGGTCCACTCTCAACATCATATCCACCTCCCTGGTGTATGATGGCCTTTCACTTGCAACTGACCCAGTTGCATCCACTGCAGATCTTAACATGATCCAGGATTGAGCCTCCCAATTCTTCCCTGCAGGATCTAAGCCAATGGCTACAGTCCCTTCCTCCAAGTCCTTCATGAAAGTGTCAGATGTTCCCTTCTTCACCCCTGATGGGTCTTGCATTACCAGTCAGTGGATCAAGAACATCATGTAGCAGTCATCATATTATGGCTTCCAAAACCTCCAGGGCCCTCCTTGGGTCTGGAGGAACTCTGACAAATCAGATACTGTGACTGTCTGGTTTGAAATCTGGGACCCTCAGACAGGTTCCTTGTCCAAGTTAATGATCAGAAGGTCATTGGCTATTGGGCCCCATGCTTGCCCCATAAGTGCAGCCTCCCAGCAGGTTGGGATGTCACTCTGCTGCCATTGCTGGTGGTGGGGTCACCCAACCAATGTCAGTAGGGCCAAGTTCCCCACTTGCCTGTGCTGCTCTGAGCTGCATAGCAAGAAGAATCATAGGTTGATGGTGGGGTGCTGCAAGGCCCACCCCAACATGAACCCATCAGTCCCATTATCACAACTGTGGTGGCTCCCTCACCACCCATGATAAGAAGTGTCCATTTTGGCACAAGCACTTTGAAGAGGGCTGGGCAAAAAAATGATATCAAGAGGTATGCAGTAACTCTTCCACTCCCCAACATCCTACTAACTCTATCTAGGGTTAATGCCTTGGTCCATAAACAAGTTACATATATGCTCTCAAAATGTAAATTGTAACTACATTTTGTTGGACTCTTATCTTGAGTTGTATAAAAACAACTTTAATGTCTTTTTCATGCAAGAACCACCTTGGCAAAATTTGAGAAAGGCTCCTTTCTCTGTCTCTTGGGACAGTGAGGATGTTGTTGGTGCTCTACTCCATCCAGAGTGGATGTGCATATGGAATCCTCAGCTGGGCAATTCATCCCCACAGGTGTTGGCTTATGTCACTCAAGGCTGAAGTTGTTGTGGCCATTCCTTTGTAGGGATTTGGTCAATCACTGTGATATTATGGTTGTGTTGATGTGGCAGGGGGGGCACACCTATAATCTTATAAACATCTATTTTGACAACTGACACACTGCCATTCTGGCTCTCAGGGAGCTGGTGGATACTCTGCCTGCCATGATGTACATGGCAGGCAACTTTAATTGTCACTTAGAATGGTGGGATCCTAATCAGGTCTCACATCTAGGTATTGCCCAATCCCTTCTGGAGATTGGGATGGATCTGGGGCTCAATTGGCTTACCCAGTAGTTCTGGGCCCAACTCACTTCCCACATAGTATGAATCTTTTGCCATTGGTGATTGATCTCATCTTCCTCCCAATGGCTCAAGATCCCAATCTCAGGCCCTTGATTGAAATTGAGAAGTGTGGTCCTTCAGACCATGCTCCTCTCACTCTGGTTCTTTCAGCCATTCATTTTATGGCCAGAGTGATCCATCAAGTTCTGAAGCCTGGTAGTGACAAATAATTGAAGTTCATGGCCCAGATATGTGAAGGGTTGACCAGTCTCCAGTTGCCCATGGATACCCCTGCTGAGGTAGAGTTTGTGGCTTCAGCTGTGGCTTGTGTCATCTCACAGGCCTGGGACACCTTCTCTGAGGAGGTGTTCATTGTTGGGTGCTCTAATCCATGGTGGAATGATGAGTGCACCAGAGCCATTCAGGCATATCAGGCATCCCCTTCCAGGGACATGTGGTTCAAGTTCTGACAAGTCATCAAGGCTGTCAAGTGCAAATTCTTTGATGAGAAGATTGAGGAGATTGCCTCTGCAAACAAGCACCCCTGGGACCTCATGGCCTGGGTTAAACAGTGCAAGCTCCCTGCATGTGATGCAATCCAGCACAATAGCATGCCATGTCACAACATGGACTCCCTATGGGACACCCTTCATGGAACCTACAATGTGGCCAGAGGCCACATTGTAGATCCCTCTGCTCTTGGTACCCTTCCTGCCCAGGTGGAGTGGGTGTGGTACCCCTTCTTGACTTTGGAACTTGAGGACACATTGCATTCTTGTGCAAAGAGATCTGCCTCTGGGCCTGACCATGTAATGTGGTCATACCTGAAGGACATTGTGGCAGATCATATGTCCCGCCAAGTGTTCATTGGTCTCATGAATGCTTACCTTTCAGTGGGGCATTGGCCTGACTATTTCAAGAAGTCTAACTCAGTGGTCATACCAAAGCTGGGGAAGCCCTCTTACTCTACACCCAAGGCCTTTAGGCCTATTGTGCTGCTGAACACACTGGGCAAGCTTGTGGAGAAAATGATCTCCAACTGCCTCCAGTTTGGCTGTGTTAAGTGGGGGGTGTTTCATCCCAACCAGGTAGGTAGTATACACCAGAAGTCCACTGAGGATGCTAGGTTGATTCTTACCCATCTCATTTGTGCAGGGTGGGCTAGGGGCTTACAGACAAGTGTTGTGACCTTTGATATTGCTCAGTTCTTCCCTTTGCTGAATCACAACATGATTCTTGCAATTCTCTGTCAGTCCAGCTTCACACCTGAGCTTGTACAATTTTTTGGCTCATATTTGGTTGGGAGGTCTACCACCTACTTGTGAAACTCCTTCCAGTCTGATCCCAGGCAAGTGGACATGGGCATTGGGCAGGGCTCTGCCTTGTTTCTGGTCCTGTCTGCTCTTTACCTGGCACCCCTTGTCTACCTCTATTACCAGAGGACCCCTGGCCTCAGCATTGATATGCTTTTGTATATCAATGACAGGACCCTTATTGTCCAGTGCAAGTCTTGGGAGGACAATGTGTCTGCCTTACAGGTAGCCTACCACTGTGTGCACAGGCTCCTTGACTCCTTCAGCCTCACACTTGAGCATACCAAGTCTGAGGTGTTTCACTTCTCTTGCAACCTGAGGGACACCAACCTGCCCATAAACTTGGGCTTTCATCCTTACACGGGGGACACCCCTTTGAGGCCCAAGCTGTTCTGGCAGTACTTGGGTTTCTATTTCAACAATGCTCTCATCTTCCATGAGCAAGTCTGTTACTATTCTACCAAGGCCTTCTCCATGGTCAGTGCAATGGGGATGCTTGGTAATTCAACCTGGAAGCTGCTTCCTGACCAGAAGTGCCTCCTCTACCAGTCCTGTGTGGTGCCTATTGCCACATATGGGTTTTGTTTGTGGTATCATGAGGGTTTCCATAACAAGGGGATCCTCAGGATGTTTAACACCATGCAGCAGCAAGCCACTAATTGGATAGTCAGTGCATTCTTTTTTTTTAAAAGAAAATCTCCAATTTATTATGTGGGCTGCATAGGGAGGCCACATGCAGCAACATACTACAGTACAAATGACTGAGCCATACACTACAGGGTATCTGTACATATAATGTGTGACTACAGATGCAGGCATGCATTTCCCCATGCCCAAGAAGAAGCTGCACCAAGCAAATGGAGGCAGGAAGACAGCTGCTGCCCAGCAAATGGAGCAGGTGCCAGACCCAAGTTGAGGTCCCCTCCCTTATCAGGGGTTAGGGGGTCAATTCCCATGTAAATCCCTACATGCTGCCCAAAGACAGCAGGGGAATAACCAAGGCACAGGCCTGGACCCAACTGGATGCCAGGCAGAGCTACTAGCTGATACCCCCTGGGGGGGGGGGCCTGGCCCTCTCAGCAAATGTGAATGCAGTTGGAGACACCTTGAGGAAAGCAATGAGGGCCTCAACTGTAGCTGGGACCCCTGCCATGGAGTGCCTAGGGCAACTCCTGAAAATAGTGCTCACAAGTCTCCACCTGAAACCCACAGTGACAGGAATAGTCTTCCTGTGGGAAGAAGCACCTCTAATAACCCCCTATTGGTGTGTGATTAAGAATAGCACACATCATCCATGCCATAGCAGACACTGAATGAGCATGCAGGATCCAGGTCCCACCATAGTGATATGTGGGCTGCAGGGGACAATCATCATCCCTAGCAAGCTGGAGAAAACTGTGCCTGTGATGGTCAGGATCCTGGAACATATTGATCCAAGAGTCCTGACAGGAATGTACTTCCTCCTTATGGAGGTAGTCAAGTGAGGCCTGGGGATGAGCCCCTACCCCAACAGGAAGTAATGACTGAGGGTCTGTTCAGTAACAAGAATACGCGCCCTACATACATACTTGAAACTTCCCACCCCTCCCGAAAAGGAAGACCACTTAAGTAATTCTTATCAATGTGGCTGATTGTCCTTGATCTTGATGAGACCGTTGTCCCTTACATGACTATAGTGTGTGTTTGAGGGTATGAGAGTGTGCAAGGATGCCTCAGTCAAACTATCACTTCTTCCTCTCCTTTTTCCACCAACATGGCCTATGCTGTCTGGACACCTGCTGAAGAAAGTGCTCTTATTGACTTTCTTGTTGATCACAAATCAGCAGCAGGTGACGGAGGCAACTTCAAGGCCCCTACTGTTTCAGCAGGCACTTGATTCTGTTGCTGCCCACTACAAGAGTGGTGCACAGAAGACTTTGTGGACATTGCAAAACAAATGGACCACTGTGAGTATTTTTCTTTTGTCAAGGTAAAAACTACTGATGCTGGGTTTCTCTCAGATGTGTAAGACTTTCTGAATCATCCAAGCCATTAAAGTGGTGTCTGGCTGGACCTGGGACAATGAAACTGGGTGCTAGTATCACACCTGACCTTGCCTCCAGCTGGGATGACTATATTCGGGCCCATCCAGAGGCTAAACCCTTTCGCAACAAGGGATGGGTTTTTCTTGAGCATGTTTCACAAATTATGCCCAATCAGCCAACTGGTGCTCATGTCTATTATCCTACACAAGCTGTCATGGCCCCTTCCACTCTTTTATCTCAATCTCTATCCAGCCACTCACCATCACCCATTGTAGATGGTGAATTATCTGAGTCTACTGATGAGGTAACATTGGACCAATATCTCTATCATTTCTTGTGCTGATAAATTTGTCAGGAAACCCCCAAGAAGCCCAAGAAATGGACTTGTGAGCCAGACTCACCCATTGCTCCAGTGAAATGCAAGCAGATGTCCCAAAGTGATGCTTTTATGAGCTTCTTGAAATCACTCATTACCTTTGGTAACTCAATTGCTGCCACTCTCACTCCTCCTCCTACCATTCCCCCAACACCTGTTCATTGCACTCAAGCAATTCAACTTGTTATTAAGAATGAGAATTATCTCACTGATATCAAGAAGGTTGCTTTTGTGGAGGTTCTCCAGCAACACTCTACTGTGGTTGATGTATATCTTGCTCTTGATGATGCTCATATCCACAAGGATTGGGTTTGTTGCCAGCTTTCCAACCTTTAGTTACATGATCTTTCATTTCCATTGACATTTTATTCTACTACATATATTACATTCATTACCGCTCTACTTTCCTTAATATCCTCCTTTGTTTCACTTTCCCTTACTGTACATCTTCCTTCCATAATCTCTTGGCTAAATAGTCATCCCACATGATTCCCACAATGTGATCTCGTTGACACAGTGCTTCTATTTTCTCTGCTTGTGTGACTGCACTTTGGGAAAGGATTCCAAAATCTATTTCCCTATCTGCCACCTGACCAGGGTTCAGATCAACATCATGATTTGTATCACCCATCAACATGAGTTTGGTGTCATAGGGGTCATGATCCATGATTAGATTGTGCACTGCAGCAAGAGCTGATGGCACCTTGACCTGCACATCAAGTGGGAACTGCAGAGCCCTTGTGAGAATACCCCACCACTTTTTGAGGACACCAAAGGCTTGTTCAACTATGTTGCATGCAGAAGCATGTCATAGATTAAAAAGCTCTTCCTTGCTTTCTGGCCTTTAGATCAAAGATCAGTGATTAATTAAAAATGATGGATAAAAATATCTACCAAGTGTTAGCACACCCCCATTCTGCAAGATGATATTGGACTCTCCAATATGGAACCAGCAATGAGTTGCAGACCCCAAATCCTGCATTGGCAAGGTAATACCTCTGATCAGGGATATACATGTTAACCATTCAAGCCTGGCTGTACATTGTTGCATCTGCTGTTGAGCCATCCCAGCCAGAAACAATATATAGGAACTTCATCAAGAAAGAGACACATGCTAGACAATTTTGGGAGACTCCTTCCTTTTGATTACAAGCTGCTGCACGATCAGCAGCTGATGGATAACAGTTGATATGAGTACCATCCATAGCACCTATTGCACCTGAAAAATATCATGCAAACTTTGGCTCTGATTGAATCTTGTTGGGAGTGGGAGCATCAGCTCTTGGAAGCTGAACATATTTGGAATAGAATGGGGGTGACAAAAATGCAATCAAAACTTGTTTAAAATACCTGAAGAAATAAGCAACCATTTCATGGAGGAAATATGAACTATATCTCACTTTGAAACAGTCTCATTTGACCATTGAAACCTTTCTCCTACATGCTGGACAGAGAGTCCAGTCACAGACATATACAGGAAGATTGCAAGCTGCTCCTGGACGCCAACATGTCTTCCATCCTGAAATATGCATGTAGTTCTGAGCTCATGCTTGAGAACAAGAAATACATGAAGCTGGACCCCCAGCTCACTCCAGATACGATCTGGATGACCAGAGATTAATTCTTGGACCCATTCAGCTCCTGTCAGCCTAGATGTATGATAATCTTGCTTCCAGTAATGTGGAGATGCATAGAGAGCAGTGGCAAGGCTAGCAGCATGTACACCAAATGCAAGCAAAGCCAGAAGGACTTGCTGATGACGTGTGGTTGACATTTGGATCAAGGAGAGGATGGAACAATTGTTGGATTGAATATGTTGCAAAAATCCGTCAATTTAAATGAAAAAAAGCCCAAGATATTCTTGAAGAAGCCCAGGATGCATATGATATGTGTACCACAGGTTATTCTACCAAAATAGAGTGCATAGCAGTGGGTTTATTGCAGAAGAATTCAAGGATGATTTGCGGCTGGGGTACCTTGCCTTTTCAGGAGGGGTGGGATGTTTCAAGTATGTATGTAGGGTGCATATTCTCGTTACTGAACAGACCCTGAGCAAAGTTGTGCACCTGAGTCTAAGCTGGTTATGTAAGCACACCCTTGAGGTATGATGAGAGAGGCATGAAGGAGCTTTCCATGGAGTTTTTGGGCTTTATCAAGAGTATGTGTTGACTTGGATTGCCAATGTTTCACTGTCTCCAAGTATTTGCACTGCTTGCTTGGGGTAATGGTTACTGTCTGCTTTGCTAGGTCCCACTTGAAGCCAATGAATGTCACTTTAATGCTGAATAAGGTGTCTTTGCTCATTTCCCATAGGATACCAAGCTGGTTTGAGATGTCCTCAATGTCAGAGAATGCATATGTGAACTTGGCATCATGTAGTTGACTTGGAGTGGTGTTGGAGAGGTCTTTTAGTGGGAAAGTTTTGTCTTCATTGAATTCCTCTACACATCCACAGGGGATTGGGTTTCCTCTGAACCACAGCCTACCCCCTTTGTGTATTTGTCCTCCATTTGCTTTGGTCTTGGCTGCCCAGATCTGACATTGAATATTGTACCTAGCAAGGTGTGCTTGGGGGATTCTTATGAAGAGGTGATCATCCACCCATTTTGAAATTGGTCTAATACCTAAGGCTCACATCACATTGGTACCTGCATCTGCAACCCTTCCAAAGATACCTGCTCTGGAGGCTAGGCCAAAGGCATCTCTTGTATCAATGGCAAATGTATCTTCTCCTCCAAGCCTGACTACCATCCCTGGCCATTGCAAGGGAGCTAATGAGATGGACCTGTAAGCTTCCTTGACTAGGGGTGCCAAAGTTTGGTTCAGAACTTCAGTTTGAACCTGAACCTCCTGAACTGAACCTGAAAGTTCAGTCCAGTTCAGGTTCAGGTCCAGCCCCTGGCCCACTGGTTCAGTTCATGGTTCAGGCTCGAAGATGAGGGGCCTGAATGTGTTTGAACCCATAAGTTAGAGCTTCTCAGTAAATATAAGAATTACAACAATTTTCCTAGTAGAAATGGGAAGATTGATGTATATCTCGGGGACGACTGCAGGGATCAGCTAGCGGTCTTCGCCACTCAATAGCCCCTGCCGACACCTCTTAAACGCGCCACTTCATGCCCCAATTGACCCACCCCTTCCCTCGTCATTGCTATCAACATCCCTTATGTTCATTCCTCATTTTGTAATCTCACACTGCACCATTCCTCTTACTACCACCCCTGTTAGATGTGTATCTTTAAGAGCTTTCCACCACCATGTTGCACATCCTGGGAAACACTCTCTCTGTGAGGTAAAACATGTTTTCCTTGCTAATCACCACCCCTGCGCAGATGTCTCTGTTCTGGGGCCATTTCTCAATGCCTTGGGACATACTAACTCACATCTGGAAGGTCTCTACCATGCCTTTCCAATAAGCTCACTCACATCCAGTTGCGCTTGGCGGTTGTCCTGCAATCTGAGGATCTTTGTTGTCTCATCACTTTCTCCCCTTGCAGGGCTTCTGGGCCCACTGCCCTTGCTTCAACATGCTTGGGCTTATCTTTTTTATGTTGGTAGTAAAAACCAATTGTGAGTGTCATGGTACGCAGGGGGTCCAAGCATTGACCACTTGGACCCATGATCACCCACCTCCCTGTAGTTTGGCTCCTGAGCATTTTATTTCTCTCACCCACTATGTAAAAGGTAGCCAGCATGCCAGGATAGTTATCTACTCCTTCTATTGTTCTGGGTTTACCTTAAATACCAGAGCAATAATCCCCTGCAGTCTCAATTATCACAGAGTCACACATACAAGTTTCTGAGGCTGTGAGTAGTCTTTATCACTTTCCTCTCATGACTGTTACTTATGTTATCTGTAAACAATTACTTGTCTTCCAGGTATTGAATACATCAGTTCTTGCATATATGAGTTTCTGAGGCTAATGATTACTCATATTCTAATATTTTACTCTTATTCACCCTTCCTACCCTTCTTTGGTTATTTGTACCTATGTTTTTTTCTTTTTTTGGAGGGGGCAAATATATGTGTATGGAAAGATGGGTACAAAACTGGACTGCTAGATGAGGGAGCAGAAGCAAAGGAATAGGAGCTCAAGGAATGGAACTTTGATTAGTTTATTGCCAATATAAATACTTTTTATGACATAGTACAAAAAAGTTCAAGTTTGAACCTGTTTGAACCCTGAACTGAACTGAACTGAACTTTGGCACCCCTACTTCAAGCTGCCTTTTAGAGACAGAAAGACATGATAGGCTACAATCTTGCTGCTCTGCAGTACATGAAATGGAGAAATGAAGCTGAATGGACAGCTCAATTCTACAAAGAGGAAGACTGGGATGAAGAGAAGGTTTGCACTTGTATTGCAGAAGGCAAGAAATGAAAGAGGATCAACCTCAAAGCATAGTGATATTTACTATACAACTACATACAAATCTATGAATTGTTGACAGTGCTATTACCCAGGTTTTCAAATTAGTTCCTGGTGTACAGTCTGTTGCTCCTTCAAGCATGCTATGCAATTAGGTATGTTGTGGTCCCCAGAGGCATGAATGCCTGGATGGTGATGGTCAGCATTCAACTTACCTCCAGAAATTAGGTGTTACATGGGTTAGGCATCTGCAAGGCTCAATGCAATCAAGAGTTAGTGAGACCATTGAGTAGTGTGAGCAAGTCTAAGGCAACACCAAAGAGCAGGAACAAATATGATGTATAATAAGACAAAGCTAAGGGACATCCTTGCTAGCTAGGTCTAGTTATACTACTGAGGATACTGGCATGTGATAAACAAAAGAATCACATGCAAATGGACAGGAATCACAAGCTAAAGGAAAGCTAACTATAGATGAGTGGTGGTACATGATAACTAAATAGAGACAGGTGGTAACAGTGAGTGGTAGCATGTGATAAGTAAGAATAGACAGGTGGGCAGTCTAAAGGAAAAATGGTAACATTACCCCCTTCTAACATTCAAACCCTGTTTCAAATCCAAGAAGCATCAAGGTACAGAGGTTGGGTATGGATCTGTTCTAGTAGTTGATGTAGCCATCATAGGCATAGTTGTAATCTTTGTATTGACCATTGCCAATAATATTGTATGTTCATCCAAAGGTTTGGGGATAATGTTGTGCTATTCTTTCAAGTGCAGTGTTGTGGTGCTTTTGGTGGTAGACAGGGCATTCTCACATATAATGGCCAGGTGTGGAGCAGTTGCAGTGGTGGCAGGTGTATTGGGGGCAGAGTTTTGCCCAATGGCCAAGTTGATGGCATTTGAAGCAGTGATTTCTTCCAACATCATACAAGCAGGTTGTTGTGGTTTGGGGTGTGACAGTGGGGGTAGGCACAATGTCTAGGAGGTCTTGGGGGTAAGGGGTGGGCTTCCAACTGTTGATGGGCTTCCATTTGTCTGGTGAAAGTATCCACTGTTTGTTGTCAAGTTCAGGGTAGTGGCGCTGATGTAGGGGGTATGACAATAGGCAGGGTAAGAAGGCTTGGAGGTTGTTCAGGTTGAACTCATTCGGTGGGTGGAGTGAACTCTTTGGGGTTGTCTATCAGGCTGGGGTGGCTGTACTTGGATCAGGGATTGCAGGCACAATCTGTATACTGGTTGTGGAACTGCAATGTTTGGTGAAGATTCAGTGGAAGGTGGGGTCAGACCACAGGTGGTCAAACATATTCTGGTTGGCAGTTTTTACTCTTTTGATGCTTTGCTCAAGGCCATGTACATGTAGGCAGAGGAGATTTTTGCAGAGCTGGAAGAAGCCATCATGTACTTCTTGTGATACTGCTGGCATTGGTGTGATAAGAAGTGAAAAGACAAGGGTAGAGGCACTGTCAACTTTGTTAATATAGTCACTAATGGAAGCAACAAGCAGGGGAGCAGGAACAGTGGTTGGTTCTTCAGTGACAGGTGGAACAGGACTGGGGAGAGTGGTCTGTTGTGGTACATAGAGTGGTGTGTTTTCAGTGGTATTAAGTGTGCTTTCAATGAGGAACTGGTAGAGGATGTGGTTGGGGTTGGGTTGGACAGATGAGGGCCTGGTAATCCCATCTGATGAGGGAGTTGGGGTAGAAATAAGGGCAGATTTGGAAGGGAGTGAGTGGATGGAGGAAGGCATTTTGCTGTTAAATGGGGTGGTACAGTTTATTTTTGATAGGAATGTCAATGGGAACAGTATGGTTTGTTCAAGGCTTTAAGAGAAGAGCAAATGACAGGTGTGTTCTCATCATTTCAGTTGAGGTTATGCAGCTGCTTATACTCCAATAAGAGTTCTACAGCATCTCCTTCTTTGGTTATTTCTGGCATGGTGGTTCTATCTAATGTTTTGGGTCTAGTTCCATCAGGGAATAATTTGAAATGGGACTTGGGTTCCCAAGTATTTTTGGATTTGGGCCAATCAAGCCATTTGACTAGGTATTCAAGGTGGTTTTGTTGTTTTCAGTGATTCAAAATCACTTCAACTTCATATAGTTCTTCACCTTTGACTACTTGCAGTGGAGGCCAGATGTAGTTGGGTCCATATGCTTTGGTTTCTGTATACAGCATGAGGAGTTGGGCATAAAATATGGGGTGGATCTTCCAATGTTTGGGAAGTTCAAGTCAGTATGAAACAGGGGATAGGATGTTGAGGATACAGAATGGTCCAAGATGTTTGGGAGCCATTTTATGCATGATGTATGGGGTTTTTAAATTGTGGGCATTGAGCTGAACCATTTGATTTTTGTGGAACAGGGTAAACTTAGATTGATGTTGGTTTTCCATGTGTTTCATGGTGGTTTCATGTGTGGCTTTAGTGTTTCAGCAGTACAAGTCAATGAGTTCCATGTGGATGTTAATGGTGGGTGATTTGGTTTCGAGGAGGATGGTGGGAAGTGCTTTTGGTTGTATTCCCATAATAATTTCAAATGGTGTTTGTTTTCAGAGGGCATGTGGTCAGCTGTTATACACAAATTTGAGGAGCAAGAGGGCTTGTGACCAATTTTTGGGATGGTGCAAGCAGAATATCAATAAATACACTTGGGTTTCCTGATGGGAGCATTCAGGTTGCTCTGTTGGCTTCTGGATGATAGGCCATGGTCATTGTGGGGGTTATTTTGAGTTGCTCTAGTAGTTTTTGGAACACATGCACAGTAAAGTGTGGGTTTCAGTTGGATATGATACATTCAGGTAGGCTGTAATGCAGGTAAACCTTGTTCAGAATAATGTTGGCAATGTCATCAGCAGTTGTGGTTTTGTTGGTAGTGGTGAGAATTACCCCCTTTGAGAGACCATGGTCCACTATGGACAGAATAGAGTCATAGCCAGCAGAGGGAGGGAGGTCAGTGATCAGATCCATCAAGATCTGTGCAAATGGGCAGTTCGATTCCAGTGCCAGGAATAGGGGTAAAGGCAGGCTTGGTGGGGTGACAGTTAATCTTAAACTGTTGACAGTTGGCACATCCTTTGACATAATCACATGTGAAGCTGGCCATACTGGGCCAGTAGAAATCACACTCCAATGCATGAAGGGTCATATCAATACCAGGGTAGCCTGTGGTGGGAGAATCATGGTATCTCTATACAATGTGGCAGCAAAGTTTGAGATCTTCCAGTGGGATGGTTTTACCATTGTAGGTTACAATTAAGCCTTTTGGGGTATGAGTCACAGAATAACAAGAGTTGGTGGGAATGTACAGAGGAGTTAGGAGTGGGGTGATCTGTTCAGTGGTATGCAGGTCATACTTGTCATGATGGAGTATGTTGTTGCAGGTTTCCTGGTTGATTGTGTTGATAAACATGGACTCAGGTAACATCATAAGCAGATTTCGTTATCTTCATCCTCATCAGGGATATGGTCAGGATGGCAGGACAATGCATTGGCAGTGGGTATTTTTGTACTGGGTACATGCTCAATATGGAGGTCAAAACAGGAAAGGAACTGGTGCCAGTGGGCCTGGCATTGGTTGATATCCTGTGGTTTCTTCCAATATGTATGTGAGATTCTGGTGGTCAGTACAAACTTTGATGGGGAAGGGTCCTCCTTCTAAATAATAGGCACCATTTGCCAAGGGCATGAATAATCGCTAACAGTTTGTGGTTGTGAATATCATAATTTTGTTTGGTGGGTGTAAGGGTTTTTGAGAGGAAAGCTACAGGGTCTCATTGATTATTGATATCATTCTGGTAAAGTATGGCTCCTGTGGTGTATTTTGAAGCATCACATTTGATTTCAAACAGTTTTGATTGATTGGGCATAGTAAGTATGGGTTGTTTGGAAAATTGAAGTTTTAATGCATCAAACAAGTTCTGGCATTTGTTAGTCCATTTGAACAATTGTTTGGTTGACATGAGGGCATTAAGAGGTCAGGCAATAGCAGAATATCCATGGATGAATTTGTGATAGAAATTGCAAAATCTGATAAATTTGTGGATATTGCAGGTGGATTTCAGAATGGGCCATTGTGTGATACTGGCAAGTTTGACAGGGTCCATTTTGATTTTGCCAGACATGATAATCATACCAAGGTATTCCATATGGTTGCAGTAGAATTCACATTTCTTGGTTTTCAGATAAATGTCATTCAGGGCCAAACACTCAAGAACTTCTTCCATGATACAGTTGTGTTCTTCTTGAGTGCAAGTGAAGATGAGTATATCATCCATATATACAACAATTCCTCCTTTGCAGATCAGGGATGCTAAGATGTCATCCATGAACACTTGGAATGTGGCAGGGGAATTGCACATCCCAAAGAACATAATGGTTGGTTCAAATAGTCCAAGTGGGATATTGAATGCACTTTTCCATTCATCTCCTTTCTTGATGCAAATGTTGTTGTATCTGGCACAGATATCAAGTTTGGAAAATATACAGGCTCCTTTGAGCTTATTCATGATTTCAGTTACCAATGGGATTCAATATGCATTTTTGACCATATGGTTATTGACATAGCAGTAGTCCTGGCATGGGCAGAGTGATCTGTCTTTCTTATCAACAAAGAAGAATAGGGAAGCCATTGGGGATTTTGACAGGTAAATGTAACCTTTATGGAGGTTTTCAGATATAAACTCCTTGAGGAAGTTGTCCTGGTTTGGTGAAAGTTTATAAGATTTCATTGTGATGGGTTTGAACTTGGGCTTTAACTTGATAGCATGGTTGTAAGATTGTCAGGGAGGGAATTGTTCAGCAGCTTTCTTATTGAAATGACTCAACCATCAGTGGATGCAGCATGGAACTTTTACAGCAGGGTTGTTGACCTTTTTGTCTCTGTGTTTAATTGCAAGTTCTGTAGCCTGGCTAGTTCAGTTGATCTTGAGCTCAACATGAGCAAGTTTAGTGGGTGTACTAATGATTTGATGCATTTCAGACTCTAGAGAGAACTCTTCATAGTCCTCATCCAGGAGTGGTTCATGTATTGGTTTGTGTGGGGTATAGGAAAACTTTCCTTTGGTGTCGAATGTGGTAGAGCAGTCTAGCATGAGGGTGGCAATATCAATTAATCAGTTGTTGTATGCTAAGTACTTGGGGTGGTGGTTGCACTTCTTCTCTTTTCTCCATTGGAACATACAACATTTCCAATCAATCTTTGGGTTAACTTCATTAAGCCACAGGAAACCAAGGACCATTGATTTCAATCTGGTAGCAGCAACTCAGGTGGTGATGGGAGTGAGGCATCCATCAATTACAGTGCAAAAGGTAGAGTAGTGGGTGATCATTCCATTGCAGTTGTTCAATCCATTGAAATTACACATATTAATTTGTTAGGGAAGTGGTTGCTTCCATAGTTGGTGTTCAGTGATGAAAGTCTTTAGATATGAAATTTCCTTAGGCTCCAGAATCAAGCAAGGCAATAATTGGGACATTGTTAGGGCGACCTGGGGGGGGCCTCGAACAGCTTAGGAGGAGCTGAGGGGACACTGCAGGGGTATCCTAAGTCTTATTAATCTGTGAGTTAAGTACAGGGCACATACCTGCAGGGGTATCCTAAGAGAATAGGATAGAGAAACCCCTGCAGGCAAAACTATGTATATATATGACTTATATAATCAATATAAGTTGAACCAAACTTGGCTGTGGTGTCCAGGTGGTACACAAAGGGCAATCATGGTTGAAACCAATGTGAGGAGTGAGGGTGGCTGTCTAGGATCTACAGGAATAAAGGAGGGCAGAAGGAGGTTGAGGAAAGTGTGGAGAGTGAAGGAAAAGGTTCATCTAGTCAATGAGGGGACATCCAGGGATGTTTGGACTGTGCATGGGGCTTAGGCATTTAAAAGGGGGAATATACAGTGTGTTGGGAGTGTTGCTGGGGTGTTTGGGGTGTCCCCTTACAGATGTCTTTTCCTTCTCTTAAACTCTGCACTTTGAGGGGCAAATATATAGATTTATGTATTGTTTGAGGTAGATGCAAGAGTTACAACATTACAAGAGAGAGGAAAGCTGGGAGAGGGCTAGTGTTACCCAGGGTTAGGGGTTCACTCTTGAGTAGCATGGAGTTCAACACAGGATGTCTATACAGACTTGGTCCTGTCCTACTAAGCATGACTTGGAGACGACGGAGCACTATAAGTCCAGCCGGTTATGGCAAAGAGGTATAGGAGGCAAGAACTTTATAACACTAAGATAAGGATACAAGGGTATGGTACAGTATCCTTATATACTACTATGTGTGGCTGTGCTCCTACTTATATATATCTGGACCCAGGTAAGTGAGTCATATCCTTATCTATCTAAGTATAGATTGTTCTGATGGTACTTCTGATGGTTTCAGGATGACAGGTCTTCTATCTATTTATATACTTTGGGTGCTTCTGATAAGAGTTCCTTCCAGTGAGGCTTCTGATAAGGGGGTTTAAGGGGACTTCTGATAACATTACCCCAGTTTCTAAGGTTATATTCCACTATAACTGTTTACGTCTTTTCCTTCTGTTGTGTTTGGGTGGAGTTTAGAAATCTCCTACTGGTTCTCCACATATATTTGACATTGCAATGTTGTCATATCCATCATCAAAGTCATCTTCTTCAGGGTATTCAAGTCCTGAGTATTGGTAATGGAGCAATGGAGTGTTTTGGGGTCAAGCTGCCATAGGTCTATTGTAAGGTGTATGTCTTGTTCCTTTTGAGGAACATTCAGTTCATTTATGGTGGGGTTGGAATACTCCTGCAGTGTGGGCATCTATATTTGATGCAATTGTATGAGTAGTGGCCAGGGGCATATTGTTTGCAACTGAGGCATGCGAATTGGGGGCAGTCCATAGCCCAGTGTCCAGTTTGTTTGCATTGAATGCATTGGGATCTGTCATTGGGTTTAGGGTTCAGAATTTGTTGAATGGGAGCGGGGGAATTCTGTATTGGTGTTGGTTTGGTGGTAATTTTGTGGAAGGGGTTGTTATTTCTGACATGATTCTTTCTTCCAGATGTGGGAGTTGGAGTATTTTTGTTGGTGGGGGATGCCGTGTTGGCTTGTTTCTTTCTTGGCATTTGGGACATGAGTCCTTGGTGAGTGAGGAGGAATGCCTCGTAGTTTTCGGTCCATTTTTGTTGGGCGTGGAAGGCGTTGTGGAGGAGTTTTGTTTGTTTGACATGATGGATATAGTTCGACCATACTTCTCGGTCATAGTCACTGATAGGGGCCTTGTTGACTTTGTCAGTGAGGAATTGGGTGGAGGCAATGGTGCGTAAGTCTTCTACACTTGTTGTGATTGGTTCTATACTTTTTACTCCAGCTGTGTGGAAGTTGATTGGTAGGGTGGCTACTGGTTCCGGTTTGGGTGTAGCATTGGGATCAGGAGTTTCATCTCTGTCATTGATGAAGGCATTGGAAGGTGTGAATGGGCATGGCCTTGGGATTGGAGTTGGGGAGTTTCTTTTGACATTGGGATCATCGATGATGATGATGGAGGAGGTAGTGGAGGAAGAGGAGAAGGGGGGAGTAGATTGGGGATGGACAAGGTTGAGGTTGTTCATGGACATTGTTGAGTATGTTTGGATGGTAGAGTGAAGTTGCTTCTGGTAGGTTCTGGGTAGTTCCTGGTCGTTGCTGTTAAGTTGGTGTTCTTCTTTATACTCTTTCAAGTATTCATTGGCATTGTTGCGGAGATCCTCTTCGGATATCCATTGGTTCTCTGTGTGGGAGTATCCTTTCCAATGTACATAGTATTGGAGTCTTCCACAGTATTGGCGGTGATTGAGAATGGCTTCTATTTTGTATTCTTCTTCTTCATTGATGATGTCTGGTGGAGGTGGTGTCGGATGGGGTCTGTATGCTTCTGTTTCATTGTATGGGGTTAAGAGGTTTCAGTGGAACACTGGGTGTATCTTCCATTTGATTGGAAGTTTTAATTTGTAAGTGAGTGGCGATAAGACTTCCAAGATAAGGAAAGGTCCTAGTCTTTTTGGGGATATTTTGTTGGAGATGAAGGGGAGTTTGAGGTTCTTGGCTTCTAGCCATACTTTTTGATGTGTTTCAAGGGGTTTGACAGTTCTTCTGGTTCTTTGTTTCATAATGTCAGGCGGAGAGTTGGTGTGCCGCGTGTGCTTCTTTTCTGGCGTCGTCAAGGAGTCTGATGCATTCATCTACTGATGGAAAGTTCGATGTTTCCATTACTATGGGTATCGGTGGAGGGTTGTATCCCATGATTAGTTCAAATGGGGATTTCTGCCTTGAGGCATGTATTTTGGAGTTGTGTGCG
Source organism: Lepiota brunneoincarnata (assembly GCA_023014365.1). Taxonomy (NCBI): domain Eukaryota; kingdom Fungi; phylum Basidiomycota; class Agaricomycetes; order Agaricales; family Agaricaceae; genus Lepiota; species Lepiota brunneoincarnata. The sequence continues at coordinate 44,770 of JAEBUN010000009.1, forward strand.
AACTCAGCAATAGGGAGGGTTTCTGACCAGTCAAGAGGGTTTCTGGTGCAGTATATGGCAAGGTAGGTCTCAATTTCTTGGTTGTATCATTCAGTGGAACCATCTGTCTGGGGATGGTATGCAGTTGAGAATGCTTGTTGGATGTTTAGACATTTGGCTAGCTCTTGAAGGAAGTTGGCAGCAAATCTGGGGTCTCAATCTGATATGATTTTATTGGGTAATCCGAATCTGGTGAAGACTTTTTCTATTAATAGTCATCCAATGTCGTCGGCATTTGATCGATCTGAGGTTGGGATGAAAATTACCCCTTTTGTAAGGCTGTGGTCCACCATGGACAATATTGCATTATGACCAGCGCTAGGCGGTAGACTGGTGATAAGATCCCATGAGATTTGAGCAAATGGGCACTTGGAAGATGATGGTGGGATCAGTTGAGTTGGTGCACAATCCGATCTACATATGATTTTGTGTTGCTGACACTCTGGACAGCCTTTGATGTAGTTCTTTATGAACGTCGACATTCCTGGCCAATATACTTCTTTCTTGGCTAGGCGGTATGTTTCATGTTCTCCAGGGTGGCCATGTGTAGGGTGGTCGTGGTATCTTGCGATGACATCACGTCTGAGTTGGAGTTCTTCTGGAATGATGACACATTCTTGGAATGTGAGGAGTGGACCATTCGAGGTCGGGACTGTTCTGAAGTCTTTATTGGCAGGTGTTAGGGTGGGTTTCTTTTAAGAGTTTGAATGCTTCGGTGGTTCTAGCGTCGTATTTGGGTGATTCTGTGATTCTTTCTTGGAGTTCCATATCGACGGTGGCAATAAAGAGGTGTTCTGGGAGTACTGTGATCAGGTTTTGATCTTCTATGTCGGCGGTGGCGACAAAGAGGTTATTTGGAAGCATGGTAACGTCTTCGTTATTGTTATCCTCATCAGGGATGTAGTCTGGATGTCTTGATAGAGCATCTGGTGCGGGGATCTTTGATTCTGGGACGTGTTCTAATTTAAAGTTGTAGTCAGCGAGGGCCTGGACCCATCGTGCTTGTTGGTGGTTGATTTTCTGGGGTTTATGCCAATATGTGAGGTTCTGGTGGTCCGTTCTAATACAGACAGTATGGGGGCTGCCAAGGAGGTAGTGGCGCCATTCTTCGAGGGCTTGGATAATTGCGAGAAGTTCCCTGTCATAGATGTCGTAGTTGCGTTCCACTGGTCCAAACGTCTTTGAATAGAATGATATGGGTTTCCGTATTCTGTTGATATCATGTTGGTACAGGACAGCTCCTGATGTGAATTTGGAAGCATCAGCTTCTATTTCCAAGGGTTTTGTGGAGTTGGGCATGAGGAGTACTGGTTCCTTTAAGAATTCATTCTTGAGCATTTCAAAATGCTTTCTGTTGTTTTTCTTTCCATTCGAATTTGTTCGAATTTTGATAGGAGTTGGTTAAGGGGTTTGGTGTGGTGGGAGTAACTGTGGATGAACTTCCAGTAGAAGTTACAGAATCCGATGAATTTCTGAATATGTCGGACTGTTTTTGGCACTGGCCAGTCTTCTATTCCCTTGAGTTTTCCAGGATCCATTTTGATCTCATCTGGTGTGATGATCATGCTGAGATATTTAAGTCATTGTTTGTTGAACTTGCATTTCTCTGTTTGAGGTAGAGGTCATTTTCCTGCAGGATCTGCAGTACTTTTTCCATAAGTCAGTTGGTTTCTTCCTGGGTTTTACTGTAGATTAGGATATCATCCATATAGATGATGATTCCTCCTTTCTCCATTATCTCGGAGAATAATGTGTCCATCATATGTTGGAATGTTGTGGGACTGTTGCAAAGTCTGAAAAACATTACAGTCAGTTTGAAAAGACCCATGGGAGTCTTGAACACTGCTTTCCATTGGTCACCATCTTTGATTCTGATGTTATTGTATCCTAGGTGGATATCAAGCTTAGTGAAGTACTTAGCTCCTTTGAGTTTATCCATGATAGAGGAAATCATGGGGATTGGGTAGGTGTTTTTGACCATATGATCGTTTAGATAACAATAGTCTTGGCAGGGTCAGAGGTCTCCTCCTTTCTTGGCAACAAAGAAGAAGGGTGATGCCATAGGGGACTTTGAGGGGCATATGTACCCTTTTTGGAGGTTTTTGTCTATAAATTCCTTAGTGCTTTTTCTTTGGCAGGTGCCACTTGATAAGGTTTCATTGATTTTGCTTTCGAATGTTGGTTTTAGTTTGATTTCGTGATCAAATGTTCTTGATGGTGGGAATCATTTGGATGCTTTCTTGTTGAATATTTTAGCCCATCATGCAAATCTCCGAGGGATCTCGGGTGGTTCCTTGTTTGATTCTGGTTGTTTTCCTTTTTGGTTTGCTGATTTTGTCAGGTTATGTTGCTTGTTGTGGAGCGTCGTGTGCATGTGTTGCTTTGGCTGTTTACTTCTAATGGGGTTAGAAGCATTGGGTTCATTTCTCTTTCTAAGGAGAAAGTGTCGAGATCAACATTTGACAGGTTGACATATTCTTTGGGGTTTTCCTTGGGTTGAGAGGTTTTTCTAGCCATTATGTCCATGGCGATGGAGTTGAGTTCAACATGGGTCATCGCAGAGTTCTGAGGAGTTTTGAAAAGTCTTGGTGATCGATTTGGGGTTTCCAAGAGAATGTCTTGGTCTTCCAGTTGATGTTGGGATTGTATTGTTCCAACCAGGGAAATCTGATGATGAGATCCTTCTCACCAGTGTTTGTGACATATCACTTCTAGTGTGCAATCTCTTCCATCAATGATGGTCCTGATTTTGATGTATTCATGGATCTTGCCATGTTGATTGTCAGTTCCATCAACATTGCTGAGGGGAATTGGTTGGTCCAGCCATTTGGTTTGATAATCATGTCAGTTCAATGACTTTGTGGGAGATAAAGTTCCCTTGGGCTCCTGAGTCTATCAGGGCAGTGATGGCCTACGGGTTTTGATGTCCTGTTCACTCCAAATCTCGATGGGTAGGTAGAGGGATCATTTATTTGGGGAGAGTCATAGTTGTACAGAATTTATCAAGAAAGTGTCCTTCTGAGAGTGAGAATATATAGAGTCCTTCTGGGAACGAGCAGGGGCACATTGGTCTGTGTTCCTGTTTCAAACATCCTGGAAGGGACGCATCTCTGGGTCTTCAGTTAGCGCAGAGTGGAGTTCCTGTTGGAGTTCAGGGTCGAGGTCATCAACCATCTGGTGCATCTGAGATGCAACTTCTGCAACTGCAAGGGAGTACTTGCAGTTGCAGTGATTGTTGGGTGTTCCAGTTTGGGAATCTGGGATGAGTGTTTTGTTGTCCTGGGAAGGGATGGTTGGGGTTTCATGCAGGGCAAGGGGGATTTGTACGCATTCCTGGGAAGCATCCTGCTTGAGAGGGTTGAGGGCATTTGCTAACCCAGTGATCTTTGGCTCCACATCAGAAGCATTCTTGGTTCTGATAGGCTTTAATTTGTTGTCTGGTGACAACATGCATCTATCTCTAAGGAGTCTTGAAGGTTTTCTTCAGCATAGTCCAGTTGAAGGGATTTCTGGGTAAGGATCTTCAAATCCTTCTTCCATTGCAGGCATGGTCTATTTCCATAGCGTGTGGGTCAGTGTGGTGTGAATTGTGGAGCATTGCTCCTTTGGTAGAATTGTGCGTAGGGTACATTGTTGTTTGGGCAGCTTTGTCCATGGTTGGGTTGGTATTGGTTCCTCTGAGGGAACATGTTTCTGGGGGTACTGTAAAGGGTGTTGATTCAGGCAGAAGTTGTCGTCAAGTTTATTGGCTCGGGTGTACCAAACGGCAATGGTTGTCAGAGGGTTTTCCAATTTGTTGATCTTCACGGCAATACGGCAGTCGATTACCTTGCAGTATAGATTGATCAGGGTGCGATCTTCATTGAGTCCAGATTGACTGGATGAGTTCCTTGAACTGAGAGTTGAACTCAGTCATTGGTTTACCTGCTTGATGCAGGGTTTGAAGTCTGGTATGCACGTATGCATGTTCATCTGCTGGGGTGAAATCAGCTCTGAGTCTGGCAGGTGAAGTTGTCCCATGATTCCATGGCTATAGGTTGTCCTTGTTGGGTTTGGGCATTCCTCTTGTGGAGGTATTGTCTAGCCCAGGCTTGGGCATCTCCTGATTGCATCATCGAGAGGATGAACAAGGTTCTGGCAAGGTCATTGTTGTAGGTGGTTGCATTAGCAGAGTATGTATACTTCACATTGGAAGATCCAATCTTTGAATAGTCTTCTGGTTCCATCAAAGGTGATGGGTTTGAGGAGTCCTAACTCCTTTGGGTTTTGTGTGGCAGCCATTATTTGTAGTTGTCCAGGGTGGCAGCAGGCGGTGGCAGTGTTGGGGGTTGTGTTGGTCATAGGGGAGGAGCCAGTAGGGCTAAGGGTGTTGTTGGTGCAGGTAGTGCAGGGTGGTTGTGGATCGGGATCCTGATTGGATGTCATCTGTTATATAGACATTCGGAGTTGTTGTCTTCTTGGGGTTTTCCTTGATCTACTGCAGTATTCGTGATGTGTAAGTAGGTTTTCTTCTGATTGGGAAAGTTCTCTCAGTTGTTTGAGAGCATATTTGAGCTTTTGAAGCTCAAAATTGTTTAGTGGGTTTGCTTTAGCACAATATTCTTCAGGCTTGTTTGTATTTTTCTTCTTCTTGTTTGTAGTGTTCTTCTAACTCTTTTTCAGTGTTGTAGTCTTTGTCGTTCTGCTAGTTCTTCAGCAAAACTTGTTTGAGTGCGTGCAGATGTTGATGCACTTGGAGCAGGGTGAGTCAAATGGGGATGGGGGATAGAACAGCAATGGTGTTTGAGTGGGTCACAGTGTAGGATTTCTTCTGGGGTCTGGGTTTTGTATACCTGGTCCTGAGATTCTGTTTCTCGAATTTGGGAGGAGGGGGTGATGGGGATTCTTGGGCTGAGAATTTCTTTGGAGGTGTGGTGATATTTGTCTAGCGATCAATTATTGCTAGAAGTATGAAGAATTGGGTGGCGATTATGGATATTCCTGAATATAGGTTCCATGATCTGACGACACAATAGTGGCAGGGGCACGTGATGCGTTCAAGTTCTAGGGTGATTATTTGGTAGGCAAGGAGGGTGGCAGTTGTCGTGAAGATGAATATGAGGAGGTAAGCCAGGTCTGCTGGCAGGGATGGGATGGAGGGTAAGAACGTAGCAATGGCTACAGAGAACTGTCACAGTTGGCAACACAGAGTACCTCAATGTGTTTAGTATGTCAGTAGAGCAGAGGGCAAGCAAGAGGATAAGCAGCAAAGTATCTTAGTGTTTTGTTACCCAGGTTAGGGGTTCACTCTTGAGTAGCATGGAGTTCGACACAGGATGTCTATACAGACTTGGTCCTGTCCTACTAAGCATGACTTGGAGATGACTGGAGCACTATAAGTCCAGCTGGTTATGGCAAAGAGGTATAGGAGGCAAGAACTTTATAACACTAAGATAAGGATACAAGGGTATGGTACAGTATCCTTATATACTACTATGTGTGGCTGTGCTCCTACTTATATATATCTGGACCCAGGTAAGTGAGTCATATCCTTATCTATCTAAGTATAGATTGTTCTGATGGTACTTCTGATGGTTTCAGGATGATAGGTCTTCTATCTATTTATATACTTTGGGTGCTTCTGATAAGAGTTCCTTCCAGGTGAGGCTTCTGATAAGGGGGTTTAAGGGGACTTCTGATAACAGCTAGTGTCCAGCAGAACCTCCAAATCAAAAATTTGCAAAGTGATTGCATAGTGGGGTCTTTGGACCAAGTCTCATAGACTTCAATGGTGTCATTTTCAGGAATAGATTCAATGATGTAACAGATTTTAAGGGATGCATTTCATATGTTGGTCACTTTATCAGTTTTGGGAGTCAGTTTAGAGTGGTTGGGACATGCACAGGAGACATGTCCTGGTTGGAAACAATGGAAGCATAGGTCTTTCTTGTAAGTGCATTTTTCTTTGGGTGTAAAGATCATGTTAATATCAATGTTGTCATTATGGGGATATTAATCCAGTTGATCTTCTTCAACTTCTTCATACTCAGGTTGCAGATCACCTGGGATATTAAAGCTCAGGTAATAGTCAGGACCTTCATTAAGGGATGCATGGTCAATATCCATAGCATTTGGATCACATGATGGATGGAATTGGTAATGATGGTTTGGTCCAGTGTAGGATGATTGCTGTTGTTGCAGTCATCAATATGGTTGTTGAGAGCAGCAATAATTAGTGGTAGGAGTGGGTTGTGGATGGAATCCAGGATGTGGTCCTAAGATAGTAAAGGCAGTGTGCCAGTTGTGATTGATCTGGATAGCATGGTAGTACCATTCATTTATGGTGTCAGGTGGATTAGGATTGGTGAGGATTTTATAAGCAAGGTTCTGGTTGATAACATTTTGGAATTTCTCAATGAGGGCACAGTCTTCCTTGAGTCCTGATTGGTGGACAAGAGTTTTGAACTCTGCAATAATGTCTTCAACATTATGGGATCCCTGACAAAGGGTGTTGAGATCATGGAAAGCTTGACTGGGGATATTGATGGGTGAGAATGCTTTGGTGAACTCTTTGATGAGTTTGTCATAGGTGCTGGGTGTAAACTCTCCCCAGGAGAGTTTCAATTGGAAGTACTGGTCCTTCCAACTGCTGGCTTTGCTGGATTTAAGCAGAGATAGGAAGAATATAATCTTCTTGTCATCATTGATATAGATGTCAGAGTTACCATAGAGGTAAAGGGCTATGGAATTTATGAACTCTTGGAAGTTCTTGCAGTTGCTGTTGAACAGTGTTGGTTTCTTGAACATGAGTTCTTTCAAGCCATTGTGATGCTGGTGCAGTGGTGGTGGGTGCAGTGGTCCTGGTGGGCCTTGGTATGGTGGTCCAGGCAGTGGAGGTCCTGGTGGTCCTCTGGGTGGGCCAGAAGGTGGGAGACTAGTGGGGGCATTGCCCATTGTTTCAGACATGGTTTCGGATGGGGGTGAGGGTAGAGGAAAGGTTGTAGGGTATGGGAAAGTTGGTAATGTCTGGGTTCTATCTGGCAGATAGGAAAGCATAAGGGACCTCCTGTACTGGTGGTTGCTTCAAGCAGACCAAAAGGGAGTCAGGGTAGTTTGACAGGTGACAGTTTGGTAATCTGGGTTGCTACATGAATGGTAGGATTATTTGGTTTGGGTAGGGTTGCAAATATGGGTTGGTCAGACTCAAGAGAAGACAAAGGAACACAAAAAGAAGGATTCGGACAAGGAGTTGATGGAGTGGCATGTGGGGTAACAGACAGTTGAGCAGGTCCTGGAGATCCAGAACCAGACTGAGAAATGCAGGGGTTGGGATGATTAGTCTGTTCTTGAAAGTAACTACCTGTGATGGGCAAAGACTCTTTTTACGGTAAAGAGGAACCAACAAGAATTTAAGATCTACTAAGATGTTCAACAAGACGAACAGGGAATCCAAGAACCTATCAAGATGCTGGTAAGCAAAGGTTTGGGGCACTTTGGAACAACAGCTGGAGTTCCAACTAGGGACTATGTCAGACACTTGAATAGACAAGCAATGATCCCCACAGCATTATGGTGCTGCAGACCAATAAAGATGAGAGCGAGAAGAGAGAAGAGAGGTAATGAGTAGCTTTGTCTTTTGTTACATGGGTTAGGCATCTGCAAGGCTCAATGTGATCAAGCATTAGCAAGACTGTTGAGTAGTGCAAGCAAGTCTAAGGCAATGCCAAAGAGCAGGAACAAATATGATGTATAATAAGACAAAGCTAAGGGACATCCTTGCTAGCTAGGTCTAGTTATACTACTGAGGATACTGGCATGTGATAAACAAAAGAATCACATGTGAATGGACAGGAATCACAAGCTAAAGGGAAGCTAACTATAGATGAGCAGTGGTATGTGATAACTAAATAAAGATGGGCAGTGACAGCAGGCAGTAGCATGTGATAAGTAAGAATAGATGGGCAGGCAGTCTAAAGGAAAAATGGTAACATTAGGAATGAAATATGTATGTGAGGACTTTCAAAAGACTCATGCCAGTAATATTAGACTACCTAATGTGTAAAAATCTCAATCCCCCTCACTTGTCACCTCCGACTTTTTGAAAACAGAGATTTTGTTGCTTACTAATCAATTACATAAGCATGCAGAAACCTAGTGAGATGTACCTTAGCTCTGCTGGCATAATCCTGTGCTATCACAATTGCTCTGTTCACATTCTAGATCCTCATAATGATTTTGCTAGGGATCAACATCATAAGCCATAAAAATTAAATAAAATAGATACACTGTATAAAATTTTAGTAATGCACAGTACTTATGTTTGGGCTCATTTGTTTCTATGACCAACAGAGTGAGGTCTTTCAGACTCTGCTCCACTTGCCAACACCCTGCATTCCCTCATAGTAAAATCCTCATCTTTTTGCTCATTTTGGATGGGGTTTTTGATTGTGTCAATAGTAGGTTCATTTAGTGACTAGATCACCACTGCAAAGCTTGTAATAGCACATAGCTCTGGGTAGGGCCTGGCCATTCTTTGCGTTTTTAGGCACAGCAGAGGGATATAGACAGGGACATGGTAAACAACAGGTTCAGCAGCTTACGAAATCACATGTGCTCAGAAGGGTGCGGAAACATGCCTTACTTGTCCATACTCTCACAAGTTTATGTAGGATCATCTCGAAATGTGCAGACGTGGGGCGTCATGTTTCAAAACCGTGGGAATGAAGGTTGGCAGGTAGGGGCTTGAACCCGATATTGCCGAACAGGCCCTAAGTAAGAAGATATGGTACATCCGTAAAATCTAGAAGGTGGATAGATAATGACGAGCAGTCTCAAGAGCCTCTTCAAGACGATCAATATTATTTCCTAAGCCTTGAGCACTGTCCTCCTTCCCCCCTGCCTATGCGAATCATCAGGTTGAGGCAGTGATAATCCAAGAACGACTTACCTTCCCGCCCAAGATCTCGTTAATCTTTGCTGCCCAGAGACGCGCATCTGCCCCTTTTTCTCTGAGCTGAGGTGGGACGAAATTGGCATGGGCAATTTTGCCGCCTTCGTGGTCGACGCTGAAAACATACATCGCCTTGCCAAGCTTACGGCCTTGTAGAATGGCGTTCTGCAGGATCTATTGGACTAGATAAGGGAGAATGTTGCAGTGATGTACAGAACAAACCACCTTGGGATTGCCATCCACGCTAATAGTCCCGACGAATGCACCCGTTTTCTGATCATCCTTGAAGTGTTGCATAATGTATTCGAGGGCCTAGAAAGGGAGGATCAGTATGCGAGTTAGCGTCGCAGTCACCATAACTTTTACCTCTTTATTGGCGGCAGCTTCCTTTTCTTTCACTTGCTTGTCGAACGCCTTGCGAATAGCAGTCAAACGATCCCTAAGCTCTGCTTTTCGAATAATCGAAATATCTGCTTGGCCCAGTTCCTGGCACGGAAATCAGATATTGATACTGGACCGAGGATTCGTGCACTCTTACTACAGTGAAGGCTTTCAGGCTGGCATCCTTCTCTTTTGCAGGCAGACGCTCAATGTTGTCAAGTCTATCACGAAAATCGTTGGCAAGACGCGTGACACCTTGCGCGTCCTGACCTGTGACTGCTTCAATTCGGCGGATTCCTTTCGCAATACCAGATTCGTCGATAATAACAAAGTCTTTGATGTCGCCGGTTTTAGTAACGTGTCTAGTTGGCGATTAGGATGCAGGCTTCATTGTTTAAGAATAGCACAACACACGTTCCACCGCAAAACTCGATGCTTGTCTGTCGCCATTTAGGATTTTCGATGTCTTTGGCAATTTCATCTACGTCATATTCGAGAGTTACCACGCGAACAGGATCTGGGTAGGATTCACCAAACACGGCCCTCAAGCCAGGGATCTTGTATGCCAACTGAAGGCCGAGCTCTTCGCTATATACTTTGACGTTTCGACGGATCCAGTCGACGCTCATTTGTTCAATTTTGGTTAGTTCAGATAGCGAGATCTGAGACTTGTGAGAGAAGTCGAATCGCAATTTCGTTGGAGCGACAAGTGATCCCCTTTGGTCAATGTGATCTCCAAGGATCTCGCGTAGGGAAAAATTGAGGATGTGGGTGGCGGTATGATTGTTTCGCAATGGCCACCGACGGAGCTGGGTAATATTATTGGGCGTGCAGGTACAAGAGTTCATGTGTTGGCTTACCTCGTCGTATGATGAGATTACCTTGTCCCCAACTTCTAGCGCTCCATATTTAAGGTGACCAGTATGAAGAACGTAGCCGTTATAGACCTGCACATTGGTCACCTGGAAGTCCGCGGTACCATCGATAACGATGTTTCCTGTATCATATTCTTGCCCGCCAGCTTCTGCGTAGAAGCTGGTCCTGTCGAGCAGCAAGCCAAATTGGGCTCCATCAGGAATGTCTGCAGCTGATGGGAGGAAGCTTTTATTATAGAATATCGCTTTGACAGTGGCGATAATGTTCCCGGTATCTAACCAATAAACACTATTTCAGTGCATCGGAGGGCAGAGAAGGAATAATCGGGACAAACTGAATTTGGCACTGTCATCGGTTTTCGGGATGCCCGGAGTCTTCTCCAAGACCGCAATGTCATGGACGTCAAGTTTCACAGCCTCTTCTGTACCCCTTTTACCTGATGCTTTGCTAGCTGCCTTGGACCAAGCTCGAGCTTCTTCGAATTCTTTGTGATTAATACCCAAACCCAGTTCCTCTGCCATGAGAAGGGTCAGGTCAACGGGAAAACCATAGGTGTCGTATAGGCGCCAAGCATCCTTGCCGCTCATCTCTTTCAGCCCTTGTTCCTTTGCGCGGGACGTGTACTGATCAAAAAGTCTTTCACCACGATCAAGAGTCCTAGAAAATGACTCCTCCTCCTCGTCCAGAATCTCTTTGATTTCGTCGACTTTCCTCGTAATCTCTGGAAACACAGGGCCCTGATAATAGGAGAATCAGGCTATGTGTCAACAGAAGGAAATGGAACTAACCATTGTCTCCACGACTGTAGGCACAACGGAAGAAAAAAATGATCCAATGGGAACTCCCAACTTCTTGCGTGCGTAACGAGCTCCCCGTCGCAGAATTCGCCGCAGGACATAGCCCCTACCGACGTTATTTGGGACCCCCCCGTCACTAAGAGCAAAAGTCAGGGTTCGAGCATGGTCGGCGATCACACGATAAGCAGTGTCGATCCCATCGACATCTTCTGCATCGAATTTACCCTGGTAAGGACGAACTCCAGTGAGTTCCTGGATCCTTGAAAATATCGGCAAGAAAATATCGGTGTCGTAGTTAGAACGCCTGTTCTGAATGATGGAAACGAGACGCTCAAAGCCCATGCCAGTATCAACGTGCTTAGAAGGGAGCGGCCTCAACAGGCCTCCTTCTTCTCGGTTAAACTGGATAAAGACATTATTCCAAATCTCGATGACATCCGGGTCATCCTTGTTAACAAGGTGGGCGGCGTTCCTTCCTCCAATACGATCGTAATGAACTTCGCTAAGCATTTGTTTACTTATAGCGAAAACAGTGAAAGGCTAGTGTACTTACCTACAAGGTCCACAAGGTCCAGTGGCACCCATTTCTTGGAATTGGATATCAATAAATAGACTGGTCGGGGTGAAGTGTTACGCACCCCAAAAATTATCCTTGGCGTTACCGGGAAGAATGTGATCTTCAGATACTCCTTGAGCTAACCAGTATTCTTTTGCCTCCATATCAGGTTCGAGTCCATTCTCTAGATCTCCTTCGAAGTATGTCACGTAGAGGCGGTCTTTGGGCAGCTGGTATACCCCAGTAAGCAACTCCCATGAGTATCCAATCGCTTCTTTCTGCGCTCAATAGTTCTAATCAGCATTAGAGGGACAAGAAAAGCGATATGAAGGACCTTAAAATAGTCTCCAAAGGACCAGTTTCCAAGCATTTCGAAAAAAGTGTGATGGTATGAATCCTTGCCAACGTCGTCAAGATCTGGGAATGACGATAAGTCCCAAGCGACAGCGGTTAGTACGAGTCGGCACACCGTTGTGCTTTCCACCGGCTCTGATGCATTTTTGGGAGTTGAATGCACGCTTGAGTTTGGCGTACTCAGAGCTGGGATCGACGGTGCCAAGGAAGATCGATTTATACTGAGAGGATTAGCGAGATAGTATCAAAGGAACAGGAGCAGAGAACACACTTGGTTCATCCCAGCGTTGGCGAATAGAAGGGTTTGGTCCTCATAAGGAATGGTAGACGAGGAAGGGACAAATGTGTGGTTCTTTGAGCCGAAGAAGTCGAAGAAGGCTTGACGAACCTTGAGGGAGGTCCAAGGGCCATTGTATGGTGTGCAAGCCATCGCCGATGAGAATCTGGAGCGGAACACGATGGACGGGCGGATGACGAGCCTGCAAGGCAGATAACTCATGGATCGGAATCCGACTCAAACGGCGCTTGCCGTAGACGCGACCTGCGTCACGCGACGTGACACGACATGACATACACAAGAACACCAGTTCTCGTATTTGACTGTCATGCCCCGAATTGCCCAGTCTCTCCTCCGTCTCCTTACGAACCCTCCTCGTCTTCACATTGGCACCGTTGTTGCACAGAGCTTGTCCCGCTCTTTCCTAACAACTTTTCGACATAAACCTCCCCTTTCCACCCCCAGCCCCCCAGTACTTCCCCCGAGCCCACCGCAACCACTGGGCCTCGGCGGGCTCGTTCAGATGCGCTTTGTTCAACGCGGCGCGGAGTACCAACCATCTCAGCGTAAACGGAAGCGCAAGCACGGTTTCCTTGCGCGCAAACGAAGTCTGAACGGCCAAAAAGTTCTACTTCGTCGCCTGGCCAAGGGTCGCAAATGCCTGACGCATTGGTAAGTCTTTAAGCTCTTTAAGACTACATCTAACTTTCTTTTGAAGAGGCCACCGAATTGTCCGTATTTCACCAATCGGTCGGGTCGCGCCTTTCTTTTGGTCACTCTCTTGTCACTCTCCCTATTGCCTGCCCCTACTTGTGCCTATGCTCTCCCAATAAACAAGTTTTCAGCTCCCGCTATGTCAAGGCAATACATCAAAGGATACGAGAAGTAACGCTAGTATAGATCATACTACTGCTGCTATGATGCTGGGTTATTAAGGGGAATGTCATTGCAGGACAGCCACGGAGGTATTATTCTATTGAGGAACTACCCCTAGTCTGAAAATTGTGGGACCAGGGGGAGAATCTTGTGTGTGTGCGTAATGTTGAGGTGGTGAAAGTGGAGAACAAGGTGTCATATCAAAGCCTTGCTGGATTGATGAGAGCAGTGCAGAAATTGGAGTTTTGCATGAAAAGTTCAGGGTGGGAATAGCACCGTCAGGCCCGATGGGCGTTGTCATGACTTAAGTTGGAAATGAGCAACTGTTCTACGGGGATCGAAATCACTCACCGGAGTCCTGGATGATGCCCGCTTTCTGCAGAGACAGCGCATTGGTGGATTCAACAAGCACTCCCGTAGATTTTTCAATTGTATCGTCGATGGTGTCCCTCGTTGTGTGCTTGCTACCCGAAGAACGTTCATCAGAATGATGCGACTCGGACCCCCTTGGTTCAGGAGATGGGGGAAGGGGACAAGTGGAAGGGGTGATGGATCGGGTATGCATATTGGCATTTGTCATACATGATTTATTCCCGTGAGTCTTGCGAAGGCGGGTAGTCGTGGTGGATGACAGGTTAGTTGATTGGTTGGTTTTACGGACATTTAGCCTTCTTATAGGCTTCGTAGTTCTGAAAACAGGGGGCTTAGCCCTAGCCAATTGAGATAAAGTTGGACGGGCAATATCCTTTGCCCGAGCTGCGCGGGAAGAAGAGGTGATGGTGTTTGTTTTGGGAGGAAAGAGCTTGGAAGATGGTGAACGATGTATACAGCGAACGACTTTGGAAGACAAGGGGTGCGTGCCGGAGGCCGCTATTAGGCGGGCAGTCTCCTCCGTCCTCACCCGATCCCCTTTCATTGATGCTGGCTTGGAATCTTTTCTGTCGGGGAGGAGGGTCGACTGGATTGGTAAAGACTGTGCTGTAGCCTTGACTGGCACTCGTTGTGGACCCGCCACGGCCTGTGGTCGAGGGAACAAAAGGGCGGGTGATAGTCGCAGGTGGTTGTTGTTGCTTGGAAGCCCTAGACGTCGTCCTTTCTCCATGTCTATCAGCAACTTGTTGAAGCCGCACTAGGGCTGTTGTTCGTAAAGTATGGGATACGTGAGGCATCGCCGGCGAGGATGGTGCTGGTCGCACCGGTCCTGGAACAGTGCTGAATACAACTCTTGATTTAAGAGATGTACTGTTAGACGTAGGGTTGGGTTTAGGTGCGGCAGCGGATGAAGGATTTCCCTGATGGTTGAGCAGCTCTCGATTGGAATCCTCGACCGGCCGTTGCTCCGAGTTGTAAATACTTCCGGATCGTAGGGGTCAAAGGGGCAGTAAACCTAGAACAGGTTAGCGACAAGCTCTATAGTTGGTGGATCAGTGACTCACCTATCTACCCTATGGGGAAGGAAGTTCTCTGTAACTCTGGAAAATGTGTTTCCCAATTCGTCGTATATCCGCATTAGCGTCTCGCACTGCGGCGCGAATGATATTCTCAATATCGCGTGAGCGAGCCTCCTTCTCCAGGTCAGGTGGATTAAAACACTTGAGACAAGTCAGAGCGCCCTCAGTCACCGCGAGCCTAGTGATAGGCGACTTGTCCTTGATTGATTGAACCAAAAAGGGTAAAATAGCCGGCAGCTGGGTCGTCTCGATGATTGATAAAACGCAGGCCTTGGCTCTGGATACCACAACTTTGTTGGTTCGACCACATAGCTGGAGTAGTGTCGGTAGAAACAAGGGCAACAGAAGCTCGAAATCGGAATTTAGTCCTGAAGCTAACGCGCTCAGAACATCTAGAGCAACTCCAGACAATCGCGTGCGTTCTGAACTCATTGCGTTCGTGATATTGCGGTGAACAGAGCGAATAGACGCTACAAGTTCCACCGAGTATTCGCACGCACCCGCTCGGCAAAGCTTTTCCACACCTCCAAGGCTGCTGAGAATCTCTTCCCATGTCTCTTCTGTCTCGAGCAAGCAAAGACCAATCTTTAGCCGTTCGAAGGCCTCCAGAAAACCAGACAACGTTAATGGCTCCTAAACATCAAAGGAGTTGGACATTTAGGTGGAAGATAGAAAAGTAAACGTACGTTGTGAAGATTCATACTGATTCGTCGGTGGTGGTTGGCTGTGATCCCAACTCGACGTGATTTACTGTCGTCACATGATCGTGCACTGAAAATGTTAGGCTCAACAAACAAATATCAACAAACTACGGCAAATACCGAACCACCCATTGCGTCCACAAGGCCTCCTAAAACACAGTTTACGCCGACGCAAGCCAAGGTGAGTGTTCAAATGCCAACTATAACGCACGCAGTGAGACTCTGCATGTCTACAAACACTACATGATTTCGATTTCTGGCTGGAATGGGATGGATCAGGATGGATCTCATGCGGATTACTTCAATCAGGGCACAACGGACACAGAATTTACTGTTAATCTCTAGGTCAACACTCGCCTCCAAATGTCTCTCGTCGTCCCAGAAGCCCATCAACAATTCCAGGTCCGCTCGCTAATATTCCGCATTGCGAACAACAACTCAATGATCATATTCAGCACATCCTCCGTCTGCTGAACACCAACGTAGACGGAAAGCGTAAGGTTATGTTTGCCTTGACCGAAATCAAGGGTGTTGGCCGCCGCTATTCGAATATCGTTTGCAAGAAGGCTGACGTTGACCTCAATAAACGGTACAAGTATTGTACTCTTCAAGATGTCGGGTTGCTGAACACTCCACAGGGCCGGCGAACTCAACTCTGATGAGCTAGAACGACTCGTCGATATCATCCAAAATCCCACGAAATACAAAATCCCGACATGGTTCCTCAACAGGCAGAAGGATATTGTCGATGGAAAGAATTTCCAAATATTGTCAAACGGTGTTGACTCGAAGCTTCGAGAGGATCTCGAGCGCTTGAAAAAGATTCGTGCCCACCGCGGCCTTAGGCACTTCTGGGGTCTTCGCGTTAGGGGTCAACACACCAAGACAACGGGTACGTAACTCCCGCATGTAACAAGATGATCTTGGCTGCTGATACCATGCCAGGTCGTCGGGGAAAGACGGTTGGCGTCTCCAAGAAGCGTGGCTAAACAGTTGTTTCTTTCCATTGCTATCGTCATGTCCCAGTCCGCAATTCTAGGCCCTTATATTTGTAAGCTGAGCACTGAGCATGCCTGAGTCAGTGAAAAGTCGATCTCTGTGCACCCACCTGAGTCGAGGGCTATCACTCCAAATTGAGATCGCTGGAAATCGTGCTGAATCGCATGAGTCTGCTAGAAGTATCACCACACATCTATGTGCATTGCACTGGATTGCATTCTCCCAATACACAGTGATGATTCCTATTGACCCATATACAGAAGCTTAGACTCGTTGTATTCGAATTGCTTTCCATCCAAAAAGCAACACGACTGTAGAACTACACAAGGACTTGGAGATATTAGGCTTGAGAATTGGGTGTTCAGCGCTACCCCATCGTCCAAACACAGAACCCGTACGAACAGCCGTGTACAGCTATGCTAAGATTGCTGACAGCTTGAGCTGTACCATCTCCCGTACTGTTGGGCAGTAGTTTTTTGTACCCGGTAAAGTCTACTGCAATTCTGTAAAGCTGTACCTGTCACCCTCAGTAAATATGAAAAAAACTACATGTGGACACTGGAAGGCTGCATTTTGGCTGCCAAGGACAATTGTTAATATCTGTGACAATTGGAGGCCATTTTTTCGGCCATCATGGCCTCCTGAATTTTCCAACTTGTGGGCTAGAAAATCCACTGATTGGCCTCCACATATCCACACCCTGTTCTGCTCAAGTCCACCACATGCCCATTTTTGGCCTCCATAAATCCCTTTATTGGCCTTTGCAGTGCCCTCTCAGTGGCCTCCACAAGATAACTCATTGGCCATTGTAAGCCAACCTGTTGGCTTCTACAAATCCATGTTCAAATTATATATGCATTGGTATAACTATGAATACATTGGTGGTTCTATGGTAATAAATACCTGGCAAGTGATGAGTATTTGTAGTGGTAGTGGGCATGTCAGCTGGGGAGGTGGGTGTTTAGTAAATAAGGGAATCATATCACTGCACCAGTGGTTGCATTGGGCATGGATGGGTTGTGGGTTATCAGCCAAGGTAAGGGCCTGTGTGGTAAGATGGTCAGTGAGGTGGGCTGCAAGCATTCATGCTTTGATGGTAGCAGGGGACACACCAGGTAATGGATGCTGTGGGCTGAGTGCACCATTGTACAGTGGGTCAAAAAACTGTCCCAATGTTTTCACCATTTGGAAAGATCAGCTAATAGTGGACCAAGGTGATTACATCAATACTTGGGAAAATAGACAATGATAATATAGTGTATTGAGATCCTGAACCCATTTAAATCACATGATTTGTCTGAGAAGTAATGGATTAATTAATCATTTAAAATATAAACTCATTGGGACAGTTGTTTGACCCTCTGTCATTTTCCTAAAATCTGGTTTTGGACAGGCCAAATCAATACCAAATCAAATGTGGGGATAACAAAAACTGTTATGTGACCTCTTCTATATCACATGATCATATTGAAATCACTTCAACCACATTTTCTTCTTACTATTACATTATAGAAGCTATATCTTCTACCCAGTACTCTTAAGTCATTTTTCTTCTTCAGAATGGCTATTCCCTGTAATAAACTCAGTCCAGACTGGTCCAGGAAAGGGTACTATTGAGTGGATCAAGAAAGAAGTTGATCAAGATAAGGAAAACAACAAAAGAGGACAGCCCTCCATACTTTCTTCTCAGAATAAACAATCAATAATTTATTAGATCACTACTGGGAAGCTGGACAATGCTGTTCAAGCTACTCAGTTCATCTCCTCTATCTGCCCCACTCCTGTCACACTTCAAACAATCTGAAATATGCTCAAGAAGAACAATTTCTGGTCTGTTATTAAGACCAAATGACCTCTTCTTAAGAAGCAATACTGAATTGCTTACTTCAAATTGCCCATGAGCACAAGGATTGGACTATGGAAGATTGAAAATAGATATTATGGATAGATGAAATAAAAACCAACAAGCTTGGGTCATATGGGAAGATGTATAAGGGGGAAGGACTCTTAGACAAAACTATTATTCCTACTGCTAAGCATGAATGCAGTGGTAACATTACAGTATGACAGGCTATGCAGTGGAAAGGAGTAGGAATGCTAGTAGAAGTTGAGAGGATCATAGATATAGAGCAGTACTGTGAGATTTTGGAGTGTGGGATAGTGAACAACTTTGAAACTTTAGAGATAGAGGAGGAGGAGTGGATATTTAAGTAGGACAATGACCCAAAATACAAGTCTAGAAGGGCAATAGAGTGGTTTGAAGATAACAATATGCAAATTCTACTATAGCTTGCACAATTTCCTAACTCCAATTCCATTGAATACCCCTGGGTATACCTGAAGGACTGGTTCAAGGGAATATGAGAAACCATCTGAGGGAATACATGAACTATGGAACAGGTTGGTGGTAAAGTGGGATAGGATTGCTGCAGAAAGGTGTCAAAAACTTATAAAAAGCATGACCAGAAGGCTTTAAGGCAGCTATCAAGGCAAAAAGAGGCTATACAATGTATAAATTAGGAAAATGATAGAGGGTCAAAAAACTGTCCCAATGAGTTAATACCCTAAATGACCAATGACCCCACCACCCCTCAGGATGAATCATGTGATTTGAATGGATTTGGGTTCTCAATATGCTATATTATCATTGTCTATTTCCCAAGTATTTATGTAATCACCTTGGTCTACTATTAGCTGATCTTTCCAAATGGTGAAAACATTGGGACAGTTTTTTGACCCACTGTATGTGCTGGCAGGCCATGGGATGCCAGTCAGCAGTGGAGAGGTGTCAGATAGGTTTGTTAGGAGGCTAGGTGGTGAAAATACACTGGTGGATGTGTTAGGTATATGGTGTATATTTCAAATGTGTTGTTGGACACACCAAACACATCTGGGTACTAAGCCAGTCCCATATATCTGTGTTGGTGAGCTAGATGAGTATAAGAGTGGAGATGGTGGTGGTGAGATTTGTGGTGGTGGTAATGTTACAGGTGGAAAATATTGCAAGTGTAGCTGTAGTGGGGGTGAGAGTTGGTTGTGGAAGTAGAAGTGAGATGGGGGGCAAGGTGAACTTGGCAAAAAATGAACATGAGGTGTCATGTGATTAGGATTTTAAAATATTCAGTTTTATTTGCATTTATCAGTGAAGTGGAAATTGAGCCAACACATTGGAGACCATTTTGAGGCCAAGCCATATACTATCAATCCTCAAAATGTCCATGTGAGCAAGCAGAGGCCATTGGGTATCTTCTTAGAGGACATGGAGGACATTTCATTTTTACTGAGCATCACCTATCAAGTACAGGTACAGCTGACAGCCCTAATGCATGAGTCCAACCAAGTGATGTAATACTGTGTCAAATATCAAGTGTACAGCTCAATGTTTATTGTTTTCTCTTGTGCCTTCTATTTCATATTTTTCATGGACACCTGGATGTGGATGATTGAGCTCTTATTATAATTTGAGTAGCAACTACAATTGGTCTAAATTCTCCCATAAATAGTGGTACTCAGGTAGATAGGTAGCCTTACTAGGATCTAATCTTCCTTTTGGATCCTGGGTGCATAATGTACTCACTTGTTATCTCTGGTAGATACTAATCTTCATGTTTGGGTGCTAGTGATTTCATCCAGATTCTGTCTCAACATGTGACTCTGTGTAAATATTCTCATTATACAGCCAGTTACATATCTGGTGGGTCAACAATTTCTTACCCTAACATACCCTGCCCACCCTAACATCAATTTTATTGGTAAGTAGAAAAACCATTTGACCAGGAATTGCAAGTGATTTCAATATCCTACAAGCAATTGACTCACTATGGAAATGGAGTTACAAATACACATCATCTGCATCACCTCGTCTGTTGTAAAATGAATGGTACCAGGACATGTGAGGTACTCCTGGGCTGCCCAACCCCTATTTTCTGGGATTAGGGGGCCAGGGCTGGCTCGATGTTGGAGCGACCTGAACGCTCACGCCTTTCATGACCGTGAGGAGCGGTGGACTCGGGAATGTCCCCAAATAGATCAATCAGTCGCTGGATGGTGATCTCTATTACACAACGGAAGGAGCGGATTGGGGGGTAGACCATTTGACATCATGGGACATGTGAATCGATTCCCCTACATATACGGACCGAACGCCAGCACTAGCCACTACATCCTTGCTATCTGCTGTCTGCCATCGGCCAATATCACGATTGCGCCAGTGCCTGGGAGAGCGCCTTCCGAACCAGATACAGGCTGTGAAGGCGGCTGCGATGATTGCCAGTGCACCCAGTATACCTCCCGCTATTGCACCCTTGTTGCTGGAACCATTTTCGCTGGCCGGTTTCGGCAAGCTGGGAATTAATGGTGTGGGGACTCCGTGAATAGATAGAGCGGGTGCAAGGGTGACTGTTGACAGAGATATCAACCCCGATGAGGTGAAGGTGACAGTGATGCGAGAGATGACCGGAGTAGATAGGAAGAAGCCGACAGTGCTTGTTGTAACCACAGTGCTCGTCATCGTTCGCGTCAGGCTTGGAGCTGTAACTGTGTTACTCGGCGCAGCAGGGACTGTGGACACTGGATTCACAGAGACCTGGCGTCCGAGAACTAGAGCCTGAACAGCAAACACTACAATGTGCAGCTTAAGGATGGTAGCGAGGAACAACGTAGTGAGGGTGCTGGAATAAAGATGGGCGCTAGATGCTGTGCGGTCCAGGGACCTCTATGATAGGCAGATGATGCCTGTGCGGCTGAAAATAGTATTTTATTCATGACCAAAGCTTCAGCTTCCTCTCCCACTCGAATACTCACGCTCCCAACATAAAAAGAGGTGTCCTGTGGGCTGGCGCCGTTGCTTCCCGCTCGTGGGACTTGCATTCCCTATGTACTTTCTGTCTTTTTTTGCCCTCTTTCTCGCTTTACTTGCTCATCTCTCTTTCGTGAATGTGGGGGCTGTCAGCTTGAAAGGACGAGATGACGACCTTCCTGCACGAGTTCCGTACGTCTTCCCGCCCCCCGGAACAAACGAGGTTGGTCGGGTTGCGTATGCTTACAGAGTTCACCTCCTGATTAAAAATAGATTGCGGACGAGATTCGTTCGAGACGCGCAAACGGGACACTCCTTGACCTTGACGGTGTTCTGTAGGTTGAGTACTACTCATCAACCTTTTTCACATACCAAATTGTCATCCGGTAAAGGTTGAACGCCCCTCTAGTTGCAAGGGGATGGAACGACCTTGCCGGTGTCATTCGGGATCAGAATTCGTTGCCCGGAACGATGCGCGAGTTATTTGTGAGAGTTGAATCACGGTTTCAGGGCCTTTGCAAACTCATATCTCCTATCCAGATTTTGCGTGTGGCTGCTCTGAATAATGCGGCTTATGAGTGGTGCGTCTGTGCTAATTGAACAATCCGACGCTGTCTGATGCATGAAGTTTCTCAGGCTCCAACATGAATCTGTCGGTCGTTCTGAAGGGCTGACAACAGAACAGCTCACTGCCATCCGCTTTACCCCTGCGTTCGGAGCCAAGGCGGCAACCAGGACACTTGGCCCTTCACTGACCGCCGCGTTGGACTTTTGTGACTGGATAACAAAGGGTGTCAATGTCCCGGATAAAGTTTTCCAAACCCTGCAACAGTTTCTCAATGATCAACAAATGGTTGAAGCAACAGCCACTGCGGGCTTTTATAATCTCGTTAGCCGGTTCGTCGAGGCTCTGAATGTAGATGCCAAGATGAATGTTAAGGTTCCGGTTCCAAAGTGACATATACAGTAGTCATAGTTTGTCATTCGTCCAAAATCTCCATGGTACAAGACAAAAATAAAACTAGGAGGCTAGTCAGCACGATATACGGGGACGGATAGATAGACAATAACGAGAAAGCGAGTAAAACTCTGCAATATAGGTAAAGAATGAGGAATAAGCCAAGAAGACTACGACAAAGTGAGGCCCAGGTAAAGTGGTAGCGATTATATCATGCTGTAGATAATTCCTGTGTATCAAGTGAATGTTGGTGCTGCTGCACCCACAGTCTAGGCTTAGCCCACACTTCAATGTTCTCGAATGGAGCAGATTGTTTGATTTGCACGCAGTCGCGCGTCCCAAGAACCAGCAACTCAAAAAAGAACGAGCTTGCGGCTCTCCTTGTGGCCTAGAGTTTAAAGTGGCGTGTGAGGTTGTGAATGAATTAACCAGACCCCTTCATACCTTGTCCGCCATCTGTCGGAAACTCAATACTTTCTCTGCACCTCCGGCATCGGAGTCCAATTCTTTGCGAACAAGTCCTAATGCCTTGACGGTATTCTTGCTGTAACCTTTCCCCTCGTCTACCGTATCGTCCGCTTCGTTCTGGGTTTGTGTTTGGGACTGCGACTGGTTGATGGGCCTGGAGTCGAAAATAGCGATTGGACAATCCACATCAGCGTATGTTTCCTCGTTCTCATCCAGCAAAACTTCGTCAAGTGTAGGAGTAGACAATTGTGTGAGCTCTGAGGGTGCGGCAGAGTGTGCGCGTTCGAG
This sequence comes from Lepiota brunneoincarnata, assembly GCA_023014365.1. Lineage (NCBI taxonomy): Eukaryota > Fungi > Basidiomycota > Agaricomycetes > Agaricales > Agaricaceae > Lepiota > Lepiota brunneoincarnata. The sequence continues at coordinate 67,518 of JAEBUN010000009.1, forward strand.
ATCCAACTGGATGGGCCCAGCATCCAAGTCCTTCGCACCGAGGTGGAAATCTTCCATGAGCTGGTCACCAACTTCAACATGGCCTTCTAAGAGAACATCGTTCCGATCTACATCACTCCCCATGGCTAAGCTTGGTACTAGACTGTCAGCTCGACGAGGTTGTTCGACCTCGTCAACCCCATTCTGATCTTCCAGGCGAGCTCGTTTGTTCGGAATTTTATCGGCGGATGCTCCGCGGCGTTTATGGTGGACACTTTGTCGGAGTGGGCGCATGAACAAGTTGACAAGTTCGGGAGCTAAACCAGGGGGGGCTGCGCAGAAGAAGGATCCATTTGGTGAGTTTCTGACAGGAAGGAAATGGCTGAGAGGATCTTCACGGATTTCTCTGAGCCTCATTACCGTGGATGATCGGGGCAGAAAGTGTTGCTCGGTGGTGATTTCACTAACGTCTTGAGCGATAGGTACTCCGAATGCGCTTCGTCCTCGACCATTGACGGCATCGGGGAACTCTGTAATCTCATCTATGATCTGTTTTTTCTCTTTGAACTTGCGTTTTGGTTTGACAGTAGCAGGCCCTTCCATTCCAGGTATTTCATCCCCAGGTGATGGCGTTGGAGGTGGATCTGAGAGAGGAGATGCTGGAAACTCATGAGCCAACTGTCAGGATGTAGAACTGATACTATTAACTCACAAGCACGGGAGAGCGACCTAGTCTGACCAGGAGTTTTCTCTCTCTGTTCTCCGATCATAGGCTCATCAAAACCAATCCCAAAGTCACCCAAGTCGACCCCCGCCGCATCTGGAAGGTCCATGTCCATATCGGCACCGAATGGATGCTCCGATGGGGCTCGACTCCCACTCTTATGGGACAGGATATCAATCTCCATGTTGAGGGTGTGTCTAGCACCCAGTAAATGCGAACCTATAGATTCAGCAAGACTGGGTGCATCTCGTCCCACTCCGACGCTCCCGTCAATACTCATTCGTTCTTCATCTTCGTTCCTCTCCGAGGTCGCTTGGGGCTCATCGCCCCAGTTAATCCCAAGGTCAACATCATTGAAGTCTTGGGAGCCGATGCCATCTGGGGGACCAATGTCGAATGGATCGTTGGTATCAAATTGTTGAAAATCATCTGCAGTACGCAGTGTGATGTCATCGACACGGGCCTGGTGCTGTCCAGCTGTTTGGAGCGGCCTGTCTTCAAAGTCCATGCCCCTGCACGCAGGATGTGGGTCAGGGGGAATGCTCCGATCTGGGGACTAGGATAGATTATATTTACCAATTTACATCAGGAAGGAGCAAGTCAATGTCAAGATTGCTGGCTTGAAGAGTGATAGCTGTTTTGTTGACGACTAATTGGTCTTCGGTCATGTCAACGACACCTGGTCGGAACGCCTGAAGATGAAACGGTTGAAGTGTTTGCAGAATGAGGTGATAACATCAGCACCCACCATCTTGATCTTCAGAAGGGCTTCGTTACAATCGTCCAGTAGGTACTTGGCTTTGCGACTGTAGATTCGAACGACTCCTAGTAGCAACTGTCCACTTAAACGAAGGGCCATTACTTCGACTTCTGGACCCATAATGGCATCTAGAGAGCCAAGAATATTAGGGGCATACTGGATGTCACTGGTTACATACCAACAGATTCCTCAATATCGGTTTGGAGTGTTTGAGTCTTGGATAGTTTGCGTTCCATGTGGGCTGCTAGCCATACTTTGCCAAGCGGCCCGCGCCTCGACAAGACAGTTTCTGAGTAAAACTGCAGAGTAAAGGTTGATTTAAAATGTTTGAGGAAAGATGAACGAGACCCACCATAGTTCAAAGAACGCGTCGAGGAAACAGTAAGACGAGTGGATTCATGTTTGAATTGGAATGTGACACCGTGACACTGTAACAATGACAACACCAGATTGGGAAAATTATCTTTCCCGAGTTTTTGGAACATGATGTCGCGAACATCCTTTCCCTGCCTTTCGCTTCCCCGTAGGCTGAGGGCTAGCTGCACAAGAAACAGTGAGCTATCTTGGGCCTCTGTCTCATATAAGCTCTCACTCCTTTCAGAGGGAACCGCACACCGATTTGCATCGACCTTGCAGAGGGCTGAAGCCGAACCTTCTTCCCTCGAACATCCTTTCTCCAGGACACACCAGAACCGTTATGCAGCCAGGATCATGAAGCAAGAAGAGCGCGGGAAATATACATCCTGCCTATCGTCCGCCGCAGAAATGAAACGCAAGGGCATACCACCAAACCTCACCATCTACAACTCCCTGCTAGCGGGAGCAGCTGAAGATGGTTTCTGGCTCGACACGTGGGCAATTCTGGATGATATGCTCTTTATGGGTGTACAGCCTAATGCAATGACATTTAACCACCTTTTGCACGTCCGTACCTATCACAAGCTTTTTCATGTCGAAATCGCCCCTTTAATGTTTGTCTTACAGGCTATCCGCTTCAAACATAATCACCACATCCCCCGAGTCCTGGAGAAAATGGAAATGTGTGGCGTGAAACCGAATGCTCAGACCCTAGGCACGATTATTATCCGCACCGCTGCTGAGGGCAATTTAGAGATGGCTATTCGTCACCTTCTTTCTTTGCCTAAACATAATGTCCTACCGGACCTACAAGCTGTTCAGTCAGTCATCATTCTCTCAGCACGGAATAATCTTGCTCGCCTCGCCCTTGATCTTGCAAGTTGGTTTGAACGGATATCTACGCGACGCTTAGAGGAAGTTGTTTGGGTCAACTGTTTGATTGCAGCAGCAGAAGCATCATATGTATGTTCCCCATTTGCTGCAAAACTAACCTAATGACGAGTAGATAATAGATTGAAGGCATACAGAAATGTTGGCCCATTGTTGTAGGGGACTTCAAAATCCTCCTCGACCAAGGGCTATGTGTCTCGGTCCTGAATGCAGCCGCCCGACATGGGCACCCGCAACTAGCAACTGAAGCCTTGCAAATGCTCCAAACCGTCAATATTACACCTCAAGAGCACCACTTCGCCGCTATAATCGAGGCATTCTGCCGGAAGGATCAGCTTAAAGAGGCCATTCTGGTTCTCGACTTGATGACGACCTCCGGCATCGTCCCAAGTGTCGGAACCACGAAACCCATTTCCGAACATACTAAAGGGGATCTGGAGACTATTAACGCAACCTGGAAGCTCATTGAGAGCCTTTATAAGGAAGGACATCGCCTTGATATCGGAGCACCCCGAGCCATTATTGATGCTGCTGTCGCCCACGGAGATCTTCATCAAGCTCTCGCAATCTACAAGGCTCTACCCGAATTCAATGTCTGTCCAGATCTACCAACGTTCAACCTCCTGCTTCGAGCCTGTGTTCGGGCTGGCGATCGTCAAACGGGAGATACCTTGCTGGCTGATATGAAAACACACAAAATCAAACCAAACCAGGATACCTATGAAGACATGATCCACTTGTGTCTTACTCAACCCATATACGAAGATACGTTCTTCTATCTCGAGGAGATGAAGGCCGCAGGTTTTAAACCGAACCTGTCTATTTATGGTGCTCTGATGGATAAATGCCTCGACTCAAACGATACACGCTATCAGATCGTACTTCAGGAGATGAGGGAATGTGGGTATATTGTACCTCCCGCCATCCAACGTCGCATAGCTGCGAAGTCTTCTCGCAACCTAGCCAATGTTTCTACAATACCTGGTCTCAGTGACGCAGAACGTAGGTTTATTGAAAGGGGCGGCCTAGTCTAACTAGTTTTCCTACCTATGTAAACGTATTCCCTAGTTATGGGTCACGTGATAGCTCAGTTGCAGTAATGTATTTCGAGTTGTGCTAGCATCGAGTCAGTATTACAAGCCCGATTCTGACCTATCGACCTGTTGGAACACCGATCCGATATACCTGGTTCCTTGCATCCGGACCGTACCAACACAACATGGACAACCAGTTTGTAATATGGTAAGTTTCAAACACCCATGCCTACCCCCAGGTTCAACCCGTTGACCACCATCAACGGAATAGCCCTATATGCAACAAGAACGTTCGTTCACGTATCATCAATAAACACCTTGATGAAGGCTGCTCTGAAGGTACAACAACCGATAGTAGTTCTTCATCCCAGCCAGATTCAACAGCCATTGGAAGCGTTCCCCGAAAAGGCCACAAACCAAAACCAGTGGCTTTGGCCCCCATCTTTACTTCGAGCATAAAGGGGAAATGTTCCAACACACTACCATCAACCTCTCATTCACAACGAATGGAGCAGCTTCATACAGGCTCAGCCGCACCCCAGTTTAAACGCCCCTCCGAGGCCGACTCGCCAATATCCCCTGCCAAACGGAAAAAATTGTCGAATCCCAGGACCGCCATTCCGTTTGCAGAGAGGCTCAGACCAAAATATTTCTCAGAATTCATTGGGCAGGCGCATTTGACCGAACCAGGCTCTTTATTAGCAACAATACTTCAGGCAAATGTAAACTGGTCCATAATTCTTTGGGGACCTCCGGGGTGCCGTTCATATAATTTCTGTTGGTGCTACTGTTCTGACTCGGCTGCGTAGGTGTGGCAAGACGAGTTTGGCCAAATTATTAGCGGAACGCGGCGATGCGATTTTCAAGGAAATGAGTGCGACTGCTTCAGGAATTACTGAAGTGAAGTCCGTTTTAGAGGAAGCAAAGAGGACGCTTTCTCTTCTCGGTAGGTGAGCAGGCAATCATTGACTATGCAAGACATAGATAATCGGGATCGTCTAGGAGAACGATCTTGTTTCTCGACGAGATCCATCGTTTTAATAAAGCTCAGCAGGTGCGCGCAGAGCCGCCTTTCGGGTATCTGTCACGACTAACTAGTGTGCTCATTCAGGACATCTTTCTCCCATCGATTGAGCGGGGCCATATTCAGGTATGGACCCCACAACATTAACACTGTGAAAGCGTTTCTAATGTTCACATAACAAATCCATAGCTCATCGGCGCAACTACCGAGAATCCATCCTTCCGTCTCACAAGCCCGTTACTGAGTCGCTGCAGGTGATTTTCTCCTATTATCGCGGGTCCACTTTCCATTGACATCAGTAAAGAGTACTGCAACTCGAACCACTGTCTGATCGAGACATGTTAGAACTACTGACTCGAGCCGTAGAAAGAGTGAAGAATGAAGAGGATCAACAAGATAAGAAACTAAAGCCAACAGAGATCCTCGACGCTGATTCGCTAGGACCTGATCATCAGCTACAAATAAAGCCTGGAATAATATCGAGAATTGTTTCGATGGCGGGAGGAGATGCGCGAAAAGCGTTATCCCTCCTTGAAATTGTCCTTCGGTCGCCGAAAGGGGCACCGGAGGAACGGATCATGGGTGCCTTGAAGCAATCTTTGGTGGTGTCGTATGACCGTGCGGGAGACGATCACTATGACATGATTTCGGCCTTGCATAAGAGCATCCGGGGTAGTCATGGAGACGCAGCCATGTACTGGCTCGCGAGAATGCTGACAGCTGGCGAAGATCCTATCTTTATCGCCCGACGTATGGTCGTATGTGCCAGTGAAGATATTGGATTAGCCGACAAGCACGCATTACCATTGGTGAGTAAGATTAACGGTCGGATGGCCCCCAACTAATTATTTGCTAAGGCGATGGCAACCTTTCAGGCATGCCAAGTGATTGGGATGCCAGAATGCCGGATCAATCTCGCGCACCTTGTCGTTTACCTATCCGAAGCACCCAAGTCTACCCGAGCCTATGAAGCCTATAGCAGAGCAGAGGAGGTAGCCAAGAAGACGGCCTTGATCCCTGTGCCCATGCAGATACGCAACGCACAGACGACACTTATGGAAAAGATGGGGTATGGCAAGGACTACCACTATGACCCAGATTATAGGTCAGTTGGCCAGAGCTGCAATGGCTTGATATTGACCGAAACATCTGCAGACACCCGGTACACAACGACTATCTGCCGCCAGAACTGGTTAAGAGTAAATTTCTGTTGAAAGAAGGAGATACAAGTGGAAAGATTTGGGATGAGCAAGCGTTATGTGAATGGGAGAGAGACTCGAATGGGGGGGAGAAGTGGGACGGGCGAGATGCTTAGTCAGCAGATATAGATGATTGAGATGATTCACAAAAAGGCTTTACATTCTGTCCTTGACCATGTCCTGTCCTGCAGACTCGGAGTCGGACGATTCCCAAGAGTACGCCAGCATACAGCTAGACTACGCTTCGGACATGGACCATTCCCAACAGCATTTGTCTGATTCAGAACCAAGGCAAGGACCAGAACCAGAAATTCGGAACAAGGACAAAGACTCAGCCGCTAAAGATACGTTTCACGTTCTCGTCACAGGATTTGGCGTAAGTCATACCCAGCGTCCAGTATGTGTGTGCGCATGTGTGCTTATGGGATTAGCCATACGGCCAATATCCAGTTAACCCCTCCTGGCTGGCAGCGATGCCTCTCCACAATATGGTCCTCCAGACCGATCCAAGCAACCACCCTAGGCCACCCCTGGCCGATGATAAACCTCCACCTCCACTCGACGAGAAAATCCTTACCCCTCGCTCCGTTCATATATCTGCTCTAGAGATACCCGCCACCTACTCAGACATTCTAGATATTGTCCCTGGATTGCATCTCAGGCCCCCCATTTTGCCCGGGAACGTCAAAGAGGATTTCTTGAAGCCGCCAGAAAATGGATATGACTTTATGTTTCACATCGGTTTGGCTGGCCGTGGACCCTTGCGTCTCGAACGCGTCGGACACAAGTTGGGGTACAATATGAAAGATGCTGCCGGACAATATGCTCCCGTTGTTGTACCTCAACCGAAGGATTTTAGCAGAAGGGCCCCCGACGGACAACCCATGGCGATCGCTGAGAAGATGGAGCGCGACCGTTTGGCGATGACACCTGCCCCTGAGATTCAAAGCAACGCCCCAGGCGACAGCATCACCAAGCCAAATCGTGGGTTTGGCGGAGCCCCCTACGAAAGTTTCTCAGATGAGCTGAGTACCGATCTGGATGTCACCCGAATCGTGCAGGACTTGAGGCAGGCTGGGGTCGAGGTGGGCCGCTTAGAGAAGCTACCTTATCTAATATACTGATCTCGTCCAGGCCCTTCAGACGATTTACTCCTCGATGGATGGTGGACATTTTATAGGGGATTTCTTACACTATTGCTCGCTCGCAGAATCCAAACGAAGTGCAGGTCCATATGGAGAACGGCGTAATGCGCACGTCCTCTTCTTGCATTGCGCCCCTGTTGGTTTTCCTTTGAGATCTAAGGAGGTCACAGATGCCATCAAGCGCATAACTCTTTGGGTTTGCAACGAAATCCAGATTTCAGGCACAGATGACACATCAAACCTTCCTCCAGTCGGCGCGAAAAATAAAAAAATGCCTATTCGTGCTCACCCTATCCCTCCTGCGCCGATGGCGGTCGATCCGTCAGCGACTATAGAACCTCCCTTGGTAGCCGACCTGCCGCCTGAAGTCAACTACACGCCCCCAGAACTACGACCCCAAGGCAGTCACTCTCTTTCACCTCCCCCAGTGCAACCACCCCCATCACCCGGCAGCCCACTTTCACCCCCCGCCCCAGCCGCTCACGCCTCGCCGCCGCCGCCAGTCCAACTTCCACCGGTTCAACCGCCAGTAACTCCCCCACTAGTTTCATTACCAGCAATTACTCCCCCAGCAACTCCTTCACCGGTTAGTTCAACCAGCGGATCGGAATACCACTCTCCTACTCAAGATACTTGATTTCATGCCGATCTCTTGTATATTTTACCACCTAATATTTGGCCCAAATATCATCCCTGCTCGGTTCCCTTCTAAACAATTTCCCTTGATTTGTCTATCATTCTCCAGACGTACGTGTACCATCTTGTCAATCATTCCTAAGCCACTGCGCCCGTAATCTGGACGAGAGACAACACTCAGTATGGTGGAATGAGTCAATCTTCTAATCTATCTTATGTTGTGTTTCACGGGCGCGTGGGCGCTTGGGCTGGGAATCACAAGCCAGACATTAATAATATTGGTATGCCCATAAAGATAGCGATCAATATCGCGTTACCCTCACGGATCGAACAGCAAGTAAGCCATCTACTGATTGGAAATAAATCCTTCCTACTTCTCACTGAAGACTAAGGCGCGATGGCCACCGATATCACGTTCCACCCCGGTAAAAATGTCTCTCCTGAACTCTGAACGCTCCTAGACGACAACATAGGTTCTGTAACCGCGCAGGAACGTTCACAGCTACTAGGGCAGAAGGGGGTCACAGTATGGTTAACTGGGCTCAGTGCAAGCGGAAAAGTAAGTGTGATACAGTCTCCCACATCATAAAATGACAGCCATTGCACAAGTCAACAATCGCGTGCGCTTTAGAACAACATCTCCTGCATCTAAAAAAGGTCGCTTATCGACTTGATGGTGATAACATTACGATTCGGTCTGAATAAAGACCTCGGGTTCGACGAGAAGTCGAGAAATGAAAATATTCGTCGGATAGGAGAGGTACGTCGAAGAACTTGCGCTTGAGCGCGCTCAGTGCGTTGATTCCACAAACAGGTGGCTAAGCTATTGGCGGACGCGTGCACGGTTACCATCACAGCTTTTATTTCTCCTTACCGCAGGGACCGCCAGGTTGCTAGGGAACTTCACGAGAAATCCGCTATTCCCTTCATCGAGGTCTTCGTCGATGCGCCCCTGCCTGTGGTGGAGGAACGGGACCCTAAAGGCCTCTACAAGAAGGCTCGGGCAGGCGAAATCAAGGGTAGGGTCAGGCCATCATACTGTCTCTCACTAACCGCTTACTTATACTGCCAAGATTTCACCGGTATTTCGGCCCCTTATGAGGAACCCGAAAATCCTGAAATTCACATCAAGACGCACGAATCTTCTGTAGAAAATGCTGTGCATATCATCTTTGAATATCTCCAGGAAAAGCAATACATCTAGCTGCACACACTATGTATTTAAATATTGCAGAACAAGAACCGTTGACGGATCATCGATCATCACTGGGATTGAATCCAAACGGCGCTCACCTCCCGGTGAGCGCTAATATCAAGGTCGTTCTCTGGTCGGCTTTCAAAGCTTGGACCAGGCTCATGCTCCTCCTCTATCACGCCGTTAAGTGGTTGATCAATAACAGAGCCGAGCCCCCCTTCAACGAGTCCCAACCAACCAGCCAGTTGTTCGATGGTTTTGATCATTTCGGCTTGAAGCTGCTGACGGTCACCATTCATGAGGGACATATAGTCCAAGGGCGGTGGTATAGGCGGGAGAGAGAACATGTCAGTGGAACGGGAAGTAGAGAGCGCGGATAGTTTGGGATCGGTTCGATAGTCTATCTTGTTCACCAAGGGTATGGGATAGGGGGACGTAGAGCGGGAAATGGGGACATCCTCATCTGGCGTTTGGCGCACAACTGATGGCAAACGCCGATAGTCGACGCTTGAAGAAGGGCCCATTGGTGTGTGAGTCCGAGGTGGGTGAGCGGGAGCTGAAGGTGATGGTGGGAGTAAGTCTGTGAACCCCAGATGATGTTCCGAAGAGAGCGACGGGATCTTTCACAAGTCTCAGTTTGATTCAATAAGAGATCTGAGGTATTTTCACCTTTAGAACGTCTTTTAAACCCGGGGTTCCCAAGGAACTGTTCAAGGAGCAAGAGGCATCCGAGCCGCTGCGATCGGGATGGATTCGAACAGACGGTTTAGAAAGAACAGGAGCGGGATCCTCTGCCGAAGTCGATACCTTTGAGTCTGAACGCGTACGTGATGCCTGAATGGCAGCTAGCCGAACGCGTACGGGATACAGGTGGTGGTACAAGAGAATGTGATGGAACACATCGAGAGGACAACGTATCAAGTGAATGAGCCGCCTGATGGGAAGAGCTGAAGAAGCTATGTTCCACAACACTCGAGTGGACTATCGAGTGTTTCTCATTGTCCTCATTATCAGCATCAGATGGCTTTGAGCTTTCTTTTGGATGGCTCCTAGGGAATCTGAAAGCGGTTGGGGAAGTAAGATCACGGTCATAGGGTTGATGTTCGGAGGAAAGCTCTGGACTGCTTCCAGGTTCCTGACGATAATTCGAAGGGGGTGGCGACGGTGTTGGAAGGTCATCACCTACTATGCTGGATGACGCCGAGGGGCACTTGGCTGGCGGAGGGATAGGGATCTGAATATTTTGCGGTGGTGCGTGATCTGTGTCGGAAGCTTGGTCGCGTTGCTGTACCACCACAACATCACCAACTCCAATGGTGTTTAACTTCTTGGGTTGGATTGGCGCTGCTCCGGTGGTGTGTGGGGTTGTGGTTGTGCCGCGAGTATGGGCGTCGTTTGAGAAGGGTGGTAGAGTTATGGATGCTTTGATAGCTTTATCATTTGGAGGCATTACGGGGGAAGTTGAAGATGGTAGAGGAATTTTGGGGCGATACGATTCAGGCTGAGGTCCGGTATTGTCCTCAAATAGGACACGCAGGGAGGTAGGCAGAACCGATATTGATGCTGGTGGTCTGATCGTGTGTTGTTCTTGGCGCCAACCTTCGATGGCGCGACTCGGATTGTCTCGTCCATCCTCTGGGCGCTGACTGAAAGGACGACCACGCAGAGTTTCAAACTCCCAGTTGTTATTGTTAAGTAATGGATCATCTCTGGAATGGGATATGTGAGCTGGTACGACACTTCTTCGAGTGTTGATCTCGACTGACCCATCTACTTCCTTTTCCCAATCCAACGGTTCGGCGAGGCTTGCTCTCGGGCCAGCTTGCTTAAGGCGCATTATGAGGTCCCTCAGCGTCGCTACGTTGACTTTTGAGACCGACTTGATCCACTTGGTTTTCATAAGCTCGTCGGCAGGTAACCTCTGGTAATGGGGATTAATTTGGATGGTAAAGTCAAGTAGGTGTAAAAGTTACCTCTGCCGATAATTCCTTCAGACAATATGTCATAAAATCCCGCATGTCTTTCGAGCCCTCATGTTCAGAGAGGCGCGGTGGTTTAACCCGGGGGATCAGCTCCATGACCTGAAACCGGTCGAGGTTTGAATGAGGGGGACTTCCCCTGATCATTTCATAGATCATGATGCCCAGACTCCAAATGTCAGCCTTGGTATCGTATGCCGCAACACTTTGGACGACCTCGGGCGCCATCCAATATGGGGTCCCAGTCAGGGTATTCCGCTTGCTTGTTGATGTCGCGAGGAGAGCAGACACGCCGAAGTCGCAGATCATGACTCTTCCAGTGGCAGTGATGAGAATGTTGGCTGCTTTCATATCGCGGTGAATGACGGGGACCTTATGCAGGTAGCTCAATCCGATCAAAACCTCGCGAATGATGACCGATACATACTTCTCCTCGAGACAACCGTCCTTAGAGGCTTTCATGAGAGCATCGACGCTACCGCCCTGAGCAAACTCCATGACAATCCAGACACGGGGACCGTCCATATAGCAGCCGTAGTATTTTGTGATATTGGGGGCGTCGCGGAGCTGGGTGAGGAGAGCAACCTCGCGTTGTATGTCAGCTACGTCGTCATCCGGGGTGTCAAGGTTGATAATTTTGAGGGCAACGATGTTTCCTGTTGCAATGTGTCTGCCCTTGTGGACGGATCCATAGCCACCTTTTCCGACTGTCTCGAGTCGTTGGTAGAGCTGGTGGACGGAGGGCTGACTCATGGAATGGCTGGCGCAGAGCGGAAGTACAACACTTAGCAACACTTGGGTGTGTGTATAGCCACGTGATAGGATAAGATAAACAGCCCCGATTCACTCACAGATTTTATGGATCTCGACACTGTCAAGACGGACCTCCTCGTCTCCCGTGAGTTCCTCGCAGTTGTTCTTGCAGGATTTGGAAACGAGTAAGTCAACTTAATTAACACCACACGCCTTTCTCACCCCACCAGACTCGTCCCTCTCACAGGCGACCACGGCGATGAACCATGCCCCAAGGCGCTTCTGCCAGTCGCGAATCGACCGATGATAGAATATGTCTTATCCTGGATTGAGCAGTCAGGGATTAAAGGTGATCTGTTCCAACGCCGTTTGGGAACATAACCATAACCAAGCACCTACCCACCCTCAGATGTACTTCTGATCTGCCCTACCATTCATCGGCCCGCCATATACCACCATATCCACTCCGATCTCTCTTCGTCGAGCCTGAATATCGACTTGCAAACCTATGACGAGACCGCAGACAGCAGCATTGGAACCTGCGTTTTGTTAAGACATTTTGCTCACCGCATTCCGGAGGACTTTGTTCTCGTCCCTTGTGACTTCATTGCTCCCTCATCCCTTCCTCTCAACACCCTGCTCAATCGGTTCCGCGCCGATTGCGGATCGAACGGTTCCATTGCCACAACATGCTGGCATACCACCCAAAAACACGAAAAGGCTGCATCCCCGGAGGAATGGGGCCCCTCTGCTCCTCCAGCATACGTCATTTGGGACGACAGTTCCGGAACATTGTTACACATCGATACCGCCGATGACCTCGAAAAGAATTCTGAGGAGCTTGAGGTCAGGATTTCACTGTTATCCAGGTATGCCCTCCTTGCGCCAGGTCATTTCAGTTGGTCCCAAACAATAGCCAGGTACCCGCGGGTTCGGCTTTCGCTGAATCTCCAGGACTCCCATGTCTACATTTGCAGCCATTCATTGCTGGACGTTTTGTTAGAGAAACGGCATCATGATTCTTTCCGAGAGGAGTTTCTCCCTTGGCTTTGCAAACTCCAATATCACAAACTTAAAAGAAGGAAATATGCTCACTGTTAGTATTGTCTTCTTTTGCTGATCGAACGACTTATGGGCGAGCTTCCTTAGTTTTGTGTCCGGAAAATGAAGCGCCATCACCCAAGTCAATCGCGCTACAACATTCTACGCTCCTCAAATTTAATCGTGATCAGGGCGATCTCGGGGGAGGTCCTAACCTGTCTTCCTCTACTTCTGCAGACGAAGGTGGTGATGCCTTGGCGGGTTTGAAAATAGGGTTCGTGCTGTGTCGCTCGGATGCTGGGTTTGCCGTTCGTGTAAACAACCTGGGCTCTTTTGTCGAAGTCAACAGACGAGTAAGAATGGCTTTATCACTGCAAGAGATCGAAGCTAAACTATTTTAGATGCTCTCTAGTGCAAACTATGTGCTCCCGACCGATCCTAAGAACCGCGCATTAATAGATCACAAGGCTCAGATATCTAGCGACACCATCATTGGTGGCTCTACCAAAGTATCAGAAAGAACAACAATCAAAGTGTCCGTTATTGGCCGTCACTGTGTTATCGGAAAGATGGTCAAGATTGTTGGCTGCATATTACTTGATCATTGTATTATTGAGGACGGGTCCGTCTTCTCTACCCCTTTGCTCTTTACTTGGATCTAAATTCTTGGCTAGAGCAAAGCTTGACGGGTGTGTCCTGGGTAAAAACACGAAAATAGGGGCGAAGGCAGAGCTGTTCCGTTGTGTGACCCAAGGGGGATATGAAGTCAGTGCTGGAGGTCGGTTTCCGTCGACTATCAAAATCTGCCGTAAACTGACGACTTCTGTAGATATTGTAAAGAATGAAAATCTAGAGGTGACTGATTGGACTGCTGCTCCTGACGAGATGAGCGAGGGCGATGATGAGAATGGAACAACTTAGAGAGTGGTGGGCATAGAATCGACATGTAAATACGTTTGGCTACTGAATCCAGTGCCTGCTAGACGGAGACTCAGACTTGCAGCACAGCAGGTCACCCACTTCTCTGGGAAACTTGCTCAGGCATTTGGTTGCCCAGTCCTTGTGAGAAACGTGTGCCACGACCGCCTCTTGTACCACCTGTTCTCGCCTTCAGCAAACCTCGGGCAATAATACGTTCTTCGGGGAAATGCGTACGTACCTCTCATACCCCTCGATCGCTCACCCCGCCCACGACGTTCCTGCGGCTGCTCTCCCCGCTTTTCGCCTTTGGCACCATCAGTGCGTTCCAACCAACCACCGCTAGAGCCAAATTTGCTATCCAACGTTTTCTCGTTCTGGTCCACCATGGCCCCTAGTTTATCAGCAATGACTTGAGCAAGTTGTTGAGGTCGGGAGAGCTCGATGCGGTGAAATACGACCACCCCGGATGATTGATCCAGCGAGGCGGATAGTTCCTCATTCCAGATCATTTTCGAAACAATGGAAGTCACAGCCCGGACCGGAAGAGAGAAGGTCCGGGAAAGTAGTGACAAAGACAGTGTGCTGTAATGAGGGGCATAAGTGAAAAGGTAGGTTCGAAGTCCTTGTTCTTGAATGCGCCTAACCAAACGATCAATGAGGGTAAATATCTGGGGATATGATTATCGACATACTTCGCCAGCATCTCTTTGACGGTGTTTGCCTCTGGCATAAGACTCCAGATTTTAATGCTCTGGATGAGATCACGGCACTTCTCCCAGTCTCCATCCTGCAATGCCTTACTCGCCTGCATGATGTGATCCCTTGTGCTTTCAGGCGGACCCGTAAACACCTGTCTATCGGCAAAGTCGAGCAGTCGCCTGAAAGGCTTCGAGATGGTCTTTCGCCTCTGTTCCTCGGAATCAATGCTGGCAAGAAGAGGGATTTCTACCAACATGCTTGAAACGAGAAAGGCTGCTTCTAGAAGCTCGGTGTTGATATGCATATGGAAGGGCAGCATACGCTGTTTTTCGGCTTTCTCCTGTTCGGGCGTGAGGACTTGGAAGCGTTGTTGATGGACGCCTTGTGCAAGCAACTCCTTGACCCTCTGGGTAGTGAAAATCTCTTGCAATGTTGCCTGTGCCTCCTTGATCAAGCCAGACCTGAAAGCGCACAGTCCCAATTGAACGATAGTGCGATTGTACAAAATTTGCGTGGCGACATCGGCGGAATGGATGGATTCTTGCAGGTGAGACATCAGGAGCATATCGCGGGCGGTGTAGAAGTCGTTGTGGAGGGCGTGGTGGTAGATGTGACTCAGCATAGCTCGGGTACGCAAGAGGCTGTTACCAGATTTGTAGAGATAGACACAAAGAGAGTGGACCAGGGCGGCCGATGTTCCAAGGGCCGACAACACGTTCTTAGGTCTAGTCTCGGAAGTGTCAGCCGCAGATTCAAGGGCATGGACTACGGCGTTTGGCTAACATATTTCAGTTTCAAACAAGCAGAAGTAGAGCCTGACACACTTTCGAATATATATGTTCTAGCCGTCGCATGATTACTCGTCCCAGAGGTTCGTCTTGGTTTGTTTTCTCATAAAAGGCTTGTGCGCGGCAAATGGTGCAATATAGAACCTTTTCATCCTTGAGACGCTCGACGTACTCGGTACCGTGGGGATCAATGTGTTGCAAGCTGCGAGTAAATTCATCGTCCAAGCGGTCGATGAAACTAATGATGCTACCTCGAATCCGCACAACGCCGCCCTCTGTTTGCGTTGTTCTCTCAATGAGTTCATCATAATCATCAACGATTTCCTGAACGGAATGAGTGGTGTCCGAGGCAACGATGGAGACCAGTTGGTCGACCTCTCGCTGTGCAGAAAGCCATAGTTCAGCTGGCATATGCGATGAGGCAGAGGAATTGAAGTCAAATCTCGAGGAGATGAGAGCGAGCAGTACGCGGATACGTTGATAAGTTGTCACGGCCACTTCCAGCAGCTTTTCAAGAATTCTGATTTGTTCAGCTCGGTCAGTATTCTGGAAGTGCTGGGGGTCAGCGGAATTAAGCCATAACAGCGGAGACGCACTCGCCTTCTTGCCCCTGGCCTCTTGAACTGCCTGAAGAGCTTTCAGCACACCGTCCGCCGTGAACTGCATGACACGTCCCCCTCTCCCAACTGTAGCAAAATCTTCATTATCTTCTATGCGAGCGGGGGGACGATTTTGAGTGGGAACAGTGGGCTGGGTAGGAGCACTTAGGGTAACTGCAGCTTGGTAGTCACGCTCGAACGCCTCCGGATCCTGAAGCGAGAATGAAAAGACATCGGTTATTTGACACAAACGAGGAAGGAAGAAAGGGGATGACCGATTGATATTTTGCAGCCTCGCTCTCATATTCTTTGAGAGCCTTCTTTATTTTTTGTTTCATCGCTGTCAGGGCCTTGGCCTTGGTTGCGGTTAACTTTTTCTTGGCATCCTTGTCGGCGAGGGCATTTTTTATGGAGACATCGAGACTGAGGAGCGTCTTGATGTAAAATGGCGGGACGGGTTCGGCGACATTTTGCTGTCGTTGTACCATTCTCGCTAGTTTGTCAAACTCTGGTGACACAGGGATGAGAACGCAAAAACCGGAGGGACAAAGCCACGGACCATTAGAAATGGCGACCCAGTCATCGTTTTTAGGCCATTGTCAATGACTTTGCCAGTCGACTCCATTTCAGCCAACCTTCTTTCTTGCGCGCTGAGGATACGAGCTGTAGGTCTATCTTCATCGTCGCTCTCTTCTTCGCCCGACTCATCGCGGAGGGGCAAACCCGGCCTTCGTCTCTGGGGAACGTCACTATCACTATCCGATTCTTCTTCTGAGGACGATTCGCTCGAAGAGTCTGAATCCGCTGTACGCAAGAAACGAGACATAGCAGGTTTGGCAGTGCTAGTTGATGGTTTAGGAGGCGCTTCGTCGCCACTGGACATAAGCTCATCCTCGGACTCTTCAGTATCCGAATCGGAATCGCCTGCTTGTCTGAAGAAACGGGACATGGTAGAGGAGGGGGTGCTGATGGTCTGATGCGCAGATTCGGGTGCGATATAACAAATTTAAATTGTCGTTGTTTGCTTTTCGTGTCTTTGTATGCACTACCAAATAACTAGGATCTAAACTACTTGCGCAGCTAGCCACCTAAGTATTAGCGGAAGTTAATTCATGTTCTGTCAAGGATGTATCGGCAAACAGTGCATACCCTTCCCCAGAAAATAGAGCTATCAATCCAATGCTAATGCTTGATATTGTCCTTCGATCCCAATGGGGCCGATCCCAGCTGACATACGCCAGCCAGCCCAAAGTTCCAAGCACAGCGGTGTTAGCTATAAAATAGGCCGAGTCACTCGGGTGGTACCAGGGAGTAAAGCGTGCACCTACCTATTCCGACCAGGCCGCTGAGCATACCTGGTCTGAGTATGACCTCCCGCACTTTCTGGCAGATGAGTGGTCTTTCGCTTGCCTGGCACTCTGCTTCCTCCTCTTTAGGTATATAGTGGTACCGCTTTGCAACGTAAACCTCGGTTGACAACAGTCCTACGGTTGTAACCACTAGCGATGCAATGAAATTCACGTCACGGCGCAAGTTCGGTTTTGTGTAGAGAACTCGACCAAGGCCAGCTAATAAACCGATATTCACTGTGTTGGAGATTTATCAGTGGCAGCCGTGTGGTAAATATCCCCCTGACGTTACCTAAACCAAAGCATCCCCCGGCCATTCCTGGATGGAGGAAAAAGTAATTCGCTGCTTTCCACACGTGCGTCCCTTCGGCTGCTACCTTCCTCCTTCGATGGCGACCGTCATCATCGGGCTGGGGCATATGACCGTCGTTATCATTTGTAATGATTTCTTGTGGGGTATGTCGGTCTTGCCTAGGGGTTGGTACAACAACTCTGACCTTAGACGTATCGTCTGTAGCGTTGTCAGCTTGGGGGGGCGTCGTATTCAGCAGCGCGGGATCTGGTTGAGGCTATGGAATAGAGTCAGCAAAATGAGATGGTCACTGCGGGGAGGGAATACCTGGGAAGAATTCGGAGAAATGTTTGAAGCAGTAACGGATGCGTACGACATGGATGTATAGGTGTGCGATTTGAGGACGATCGCAGGAGGTTCGGTAACCTATATTACCTTCAAGTCGAATGACGTCACTGGTGAGTAGCGGGTGGAGCGCCATTATGCATGGAGTGTTTTCCGTATCATTACATTGTCTACCGTATTTACTATTTGCTTTATGATTGGGGTATAAAGGGTATCACTAAAGAAGTAAAATAGCTCTTCAAAAGACGTCCTGAGAATGTGGGCAATCGGAAAGGGTATGTCCCCATGTCTCGCAGTCCGAGCAGAACTTGTCTTCGGAGGCACGTGTTCTCGACAGCGTTGTGGGTACATCCTCTTTCAGGAGATCGCAATTGAAAATATCATGTCCAGGACGTTCACATATTTCGCATACGCTCTCATTTGCGGTCCGGGAATTCTCAGCATCAGAGCTATTGGTTGATGCAGAGCTGGTTCTGTGACGCGAGTCACCCCCTTCCCCGCCATTTTTGGTTGATTTCTTCATCTTGGATAGTTTATCCTTTAAGCGTTCCACTTCCTGCTCGAGCTCATCCTGTCGCCCAGAGATCAGGCATAGGTGGGTTATAGTGATGCCAAGAATTGACCTACTTCGCGATATATCTGCAAAATTTAAGATTTAGTATCAAGGGGCTGATGGCTGACAATGGATGTACCTTTGATTCCACCAGAGCTTCAAGCTCGCCAATTTCCTTATTCAACTGCCGAGGATGTAAGTTCCACTTGAGCTATTCGATTATCAGGTAGCCAGACTTACATCGTGCGTTGCTCTCGCATGCTTCATTTCCATTTCAACCATGCGTCTGCGTAGCTGTTCATCATCCGCCTGGAAGTTGTGGTAAATACAAGTTTCATGAGTAAAACATAACGTCGGTCTCACCTCATGGCGAGTCTTTTGTTCCTTCAACAGTCGTTGCAGGGCTTCCGTATCACATGGTCTGCCTAATCCTTCAGTTTCTGGGCTGTCATTGATCGCACTGTTGTCAAGGCTGTTCTCTAAGATTCGGACTTCCTGTGCAGTCGTAAGCGGTTGGTTGCCTTGAATAGGCGTGGACGGGGCTAACCTGACGAAGGTGTTCTGTTTCCGACTGCAATATCTGATTTTCTTTCTGAAGTTCCTGAACAATGTGTCTATGGTCCATCGTGAGCGAGTTCAACGTGATTATGTACCAAATTTCATACTTAAGACCAGTAATCTCCTCCCTGGTGGACATTTCATGCTTTGAAGGAGATGGAACGAATATTTTCGAGTCATCCCCACTCGTGAGTGATGCGTCGCGACCTAGCTTTCTCCTCCCTGATTCGTTTGTATGTTCCGTTGGATTATTCATTAGATCAGCAATTTGCATGAGCAGTTCATTATTTTGGCTCTGAAGCTGAGCAAATAGTCAGTTTGAGGTCGATATGATGTGTTCGGATGCGCACTCTAAGATTTTCGGATCTTAAATCCTCTGATTGCTCGCTCTCTGGTTGTGGGGCACTACTAGGTAAGTTGCCGGCATTCTAGTCGCGGGGGCAACCATAAAAAAAGAAGTTTTACAAGATATATGAATATAAACTCACAGAAAGTTCGGCTCGTAGACTTTCGATCTCGGCACGTGCGTTTTCTAGGGCGACCTGGCTTTCCCGGAGGGCTTCCTCTATCTCTTCTACCCGGCTTCGAGCATGTGTCTCAGCTTTGGCCATTCGCTCAACCTCTCTTCGTCCTTCTGTTAACTCCGATTTCATACTGTCCTCTTTCTCTTTCAATTTTTTCATACGTTCTCTCACGACCGCCTCCTCCTTCTCACTAGCGATTCGGGAATCTTCAATGATATCTTCCATTGTCGCTATTTTCTTCTGTAGGTGTATAAGCTGATCCCGCAGGGTTTCGTTGTCAATCTCTGCTGCTGACGCATGACTCGACGAGCGGGCCGTTTGTATGTCAGTTTCCTGACTCTTGTTTCCGTTCTCGAGGATTGCAATACGACATTCGAGGTCATATCTTTGGCTATCAGCGATATTAAGTCTCTCTTCGTAAAGTGCTATTGTTTCCTGAAAAAAGAAGTGAGGAATTCAGAAGTCTGATACGACCGACACATTCTCACCTGTCCGGCTAGTCTGAGTTCATCTACCTGAGTGCCTAACTCTTCAACCTGAGTGGCAAGATCTGCTTTGGCTGCTCGCAGGAGTAGATTCTCTTCCTCCAACTTCTTCTGTATAGAAAGAGCTTCTGCCAAATTATCGTTGAGTGCTCGAGTGGTACGCTGAGATTCACTTTGTTGATCGGCAAGATGTCCCTCAAGCTCGTCAACTCGTCGTTGACTGGCATGATGGAGCTCTTGCAACTGCTCGAGATTGGCGGCGGTAGATTCATGCATTTTTAAAAGCTTATCCTTTTCCTCGGACATTCTGGAGGCGTCTTCGGCGGCCCTATCGCGGTCTTCTCGAAGGTGTTGTATAAGGCCTGATTGGACATCTGCCTCCATCCTTTCCTTTTCTGAACGTAGGCGCCCGTTTTCACTTTCAAGTGCTTCTAAGCGCGCCCGAAGGTGTTCGAGTTGACCCTCAGTTACATTGGAGTGCGATGAGCCAGCAGATTCAGAGCGGTGAGAAGATGCTTCCACCACATCTGTCATGAGGAACGCGATTTGATCTTGTATCGCTTTCCCCTGGAGTTCGAGACTGGTCAAAGTGATCTCCTCCATTTCTGGCTTATCGAGTGAAGCTGAACGTGGCGCCACCGATACTGGGGAAGCAGGAGGAGGCATTGCGACTGCGCTAGGTATTCGGACGCGAGGTGTGTTATTGGAGGGACGGCCACGTGTTGAGGGGAGAGATGGCCCCATATTAGAGACCCGTCCACTAAGTCCTGGTTTCGGTGTTGAAAATGGAGAGCTAAGGGGTCGCGAGGGAGATGATAATGTCCTCGAGACTGGGGAGGGTGAGGAAGGGATGCTGGACTGGCGTTCTCCAACTCCTCTGACCGGGCTACCATCCTGCCCCTTTCGTGAATTGAGTTGCTTGGCTGTCATGTTGGCATATTTTGCCGCCCTGGATCCTGGAGTAATTCTCTCAGGTATTTTCCAATAGTCACTCTTGGTGCTGACTGTAGATTTAGAGAGATAGTTGGATTTTATAGAAGGGGTAAAGCCAGGGGTAATTCGTCCACTAGATAGGGATGGTGTGACACGGCCATTAAAGGATGGAGTTGTGCGACCGCTGGACATAGACAAGGACGGTACACGAGAAGTCGACAATGATGGGGTGTTGCGTCCAGAGAAAGAGGGTGTGACACGGCCATTTCTCGAGGAGGCAACCGAAGGAGGTCTGGCTACGTTAGTCTGGCGAAGGCAGGCGGGTGATAGCTTAGTAGTTGCGACGAAGACTCCGCAGTTATCTGGACATGAGAAGTATTGTATCCTGGGGAATAGTCACCAGATTTTGAGGCCAACAGAGGTAATGACTCATTGATCATTCTGCAACGATATGAAAAAAAAACTCACCCATTCACACTGCCATTGTTTTTGCCTCGGCCTGCAAATTGAACACTGAGCTCGACGCCAGCCCATAAGCCACTTTTGCCCTCAATCTCCCCCATATGCCGCAACGTTCCCTCTAATCCCAGCGAATCAATTCTGACACTATCCCCAACCTCAAACTGCCGATTTAAACTTTTTGCGAACACGTCAGAGTGGCGACTCGGGGGTCGGTTATTCGGTTTGGGGATAGCTGGTGTTTTGGCACGTTCTGAGGGCCGAGAAACATTGAAACGTTCAGCTACTGATCCACGACCTGACTGCAATGGGTGCGGGGATAAGGACTGAGAGTCTCCTTGCGACGTGCGGTGTTGCGCGGGGTCGTTTGCCTTGATAGCGTCCGCTAGAGCACGAGACATGAAATCTGCATCGGTTGGTTGGGTTTGCTGTAAAGCACTGGAGACTGAACGAGGGCGACCCGGTGTAGGGATGCTAGTTCTCCCTGGGGTAGGTATGCCCGATTGTCGAGGCTTCCCTGGGGTAGTCATGGTGGGACGTGAGGATCGAAATACCCAGAGAATGATGCTGATGTTCAAAGCTTTCCAATTATGCATGTCAAAGTCGCGAAACTGTTGCCCACGTGATCGGCGGCTGCTCACACCCAAATCAGTGCGAGGTGATAGGAGGAATGCTGGAAGATACCTCAGAGACACTAACAAAATTAATTAAAAAAATTCATATCAATGTGCAGGTTGCCTTCTTCTTCTTGTGGTACTTGGGAAGATGATGTATGGTGTATTGAAACGGTAGGGCAGGGGAAAGGAAGAAAGGAGTAAATTTTTTAATTGGAGTCAAGTTCCTCTCCTATTTATATACATGTTCTGTATCATCGTGTACAGTCAAAGTGTCTTGAGTTACAGTAGAGTAATTGTTCAAGGTCCTCCATGCTTTAGGCACAGAGGTGTTCATTCTGTGTTGAAGTGACTTGGCCTCCCTTTTCTTCTCTTTGACCTGCAAAGAGTCAAAGGCTATACCTTTGGGCCCACACATGAATTGTTGTTACATTTTACTGCTCCCCCTCAATTCATGCATTTGTAGTCCTAGTGCCATTGCAAAATGCTTTGCCTTTGCAGTCAGTAGTGCCTTCATCAGGGTATCAGCTACCATCTCCTCAGTCAGGCAATATTCCAGGCTAATCTTTCCTTCTTCAACCACATAGTGCATAAAGTGATATCTGATATTGATGTGCTTTGTTCTTGCATGGTAATTTTCCATCTTTGCTAGTGCCAGTGCCAACTGGTTGTCACAGTTTAGAGTTACAGCACCTGGCTGAGCATCAAAGAGCTCTCCTAGTAAGTTCCTGAGCAGCTGAGCCAGATCACCTCTTTTGCTGCATGCATAGTCACTATGTATTCTGCTTCAGTTGTTGATAGTGTAATGAGTTCTTGCTGTTTAGAGCTCCATGATTAGGGGTACCAAAGTTCAATTCAATTCAAGTTCAGGTTCAGCCCCTGGCCCTGCCAGTTTGGTTCATGGTTCAGGCATGAAGATGAGGGGCCTGAACACATCCAAATGCATTCAAACCCATACAGTAGGTCAAAAAACTGTCCCAATGTTTTCACTATTTGGAAGGATCAGCTAATAGTGGACCAAGGTGATTATATAAATACTTGGGAAAATAGACAATGATAATGTAGCATATTGGGATTCTGAATCTGTTTAAATCATGTGATTTGTCCAAGAAGTAATGGATCAATTAATCATTTAAAATATTAACTCATTGGGACAGTTTTTTGACCCTCTGTCATTTTCCTAAATCTGGTGTTGGACAGGCCAAATCAATACCAAATCAAGTGTGGTGATAACAAAAATTGTCATGTGACCTCTTCTATATCACATGATCATATTGAAATCACTTCAACCATCTTTTTTTTCTTACCATTATATCATAAAAGTTATATCTTTTATTCAGTGCTCTCAAGTCATTTTTCTTCTTCAGAATGGCTATTCCCTGCAACAAACTCAGTCCAAACTGGTCTAGGCAAGAGTACTATTGAGCACACCATGAAAGAAGTTGACCAAGATGAGGAAAACGAATAAAGAAGGACAACTCCCCATACTATCTTCTCAGAATAAATAATCAACAATTTATTAAATCACTACTGGGAAGCCTGGACAATGCTGTTCAAGCTACCCAATTCATCAAGCCTATC
The DNA here is from genome assembly GCA_023014365.1 of Lepiota brunneoincarnata. Taxonomy (NCBI): domain Eukaryota; kingdom Fungi; phylum Basidiomycota; class Agaricomycetes; order Agaricales; family Agaricaceae; genus Lepiota; species Lepiota brunneoincarnata. The sequence continues at coordinate 90,935 of JAEBUN010000009.1, forward strand.
CTTCCTACTCCTGTCACACTTCAAACAATCTGAAATACACTTAAGAAGAACAGTTTCTGGTCTGTTGTTAAGACTAAATGATCTCCTCTTCAGAAGCAATGCTGAATTGCTCACTTCAAATTGCCCACAAGCACAAGGATTGGACTAGTAGAGGTTGGAAAAGGATATTATGTACAGATGAAACAAAAATCAACAAGCTTGGGTTATATAAAAAGATGTATAAGGGGGAAAGGACTCTCAGACAAGACTATTATTCCTACTGTTAAGCATGAAGGTAGTAGTAACATTATGATATGGCAGGCTATGGGATGGAAAGGAGTAGAAATGCTGATTGAGGTTGAGGGGATTATAGATGTAGAGCAGTACTGTGATATTTTGGAGTATAGGATGGTGAACAGCTTTGAAACTTTGGAGATAGAAGAGGAGGAGTAGGTATTCAGGAGAACAATGGCCCAAAATACAAGTCTAAAAGGGCAATAGAGTGGTTTGAAGATAACAATATGCAAATTCTACTATATCCTGCCCAATCCCCTGACCCTAATTCCATTGAACACCTCTGGATATACCCAAAGGACTGGTTGAAGGGATACAAGAAACTACCTGAGGAAGTATATGAATTATAGGACAAGTTGGTGGTAAAGTGGAATAGGATTGTTGCAGAAAGGTGCCAAAAACTTATAGAAAGTATGACCAGAAGGTTTAAGGCAGTTATCAAGGTAAAAGGAGACTATACAATGTATTAATTAGAAAAATGATAGGGGGTCAAAAAACTGTCCCAATGAGTTAATATTTTAAATGATTAATTGATCCATTACTTCTCAGACAAATCACATGGTTTAAATGGATTCAGGATCCCAATATGCTATATTATCATTATCTATTTTCCCAAGTATCTACATAATTACCTTGTTCCACTATCAGCTGATCTTTCCTAATAGTAAAAACATTGGGACAGTTTTTTGACCTACTGTAAGTCAGAGCTTCTCAGTAAACATGAGAACTTACAACAATTTTCCCAGTAGAAATAGGAAGATTGATGTATATATTGGGGACAACTGTAGGGATTGGCTAGCAGTTTTCACCAATTGATAGCCCCTGTTGACACCTCTTGAACATGCTGCTTTACACCCTGATTGACCCACCCCTTCCCTTGTCATTGCCATCAACATCCTCTATGTTTATTCCTCATTTTGTAATCTCATACTGCACCATTCGTTGTACTACTACCACCATTTGATGCACATTTCTAAGAGCTTTCCAATGCCATATTGCACATCCTGGGAAACACTCTTCTCGTGAAGTAACACATGTTTTCCTTGCTGATCACCATCTCCATGCAGATGTCTCTGTTCCAGGGCCATTTCTCAATGCCTTGGGACATGCTAACTCACATCTGGAAGGTCACTACCATGCCTTTCCAACAAGCTTACTCATGTCCAGTTGTGCCTGGCAGATGTCTCATCACTTTCCCTCCTTGCAGGGCTTCTAGATCCACTGCCTTGCTTCAACATGCTTGGGCTTATCTCTTTTATGTTGGAAATAAAAACCAATTATGAGTGTTATGGTACACAGGGGGTCCAAGCATTGACTATTTGGACCCTTGGTCACCCACCTCCCAGTAGTTTGGCTCCTGAGCATTTTAATTTTCTCACCCTCTATGTAAAGGATAGCCAGCATGCCAGGATAGTTATCTACTCCTTCTATTGTTCTGGGTTTACCTTAAATACCATAGCAATAATCCCCTGCAGTCTCAAGTTGTCACAGAGTCACACATACAAGTTTCTGAGGCTGTGAGTAGTCTTTATCATTTTCCTCTCATAACTATTACCTTATGTTGTCTGTAGAACAATTACTTGTCTTCTAGCAGGTATAGAATACATTGGTTCTTGCATATATGTATGAGTTTCTGAGGCTAATGATCACTCATATTCTAACACTTTACTCTTATTCACCCTTCCTACCCTTCTTTGGCTATTTGTACCTATCTTTTTTTTCTTTTTTTGGAGGGGGAAAATTTATGTGTATGAAAAGATGGGTACAAAACTGGACTTCTAGATAGGGAAGCAGAAGCAAAGGAATAGGAGCTCAAGGAATGGAACTTTGATTAGTTTATTGCCAATATAAACACTTTTTATGACATAAAAATTCAGGTTCAGGTTCAGGTTCAGGCTGAGAGGGTGCTGAACTGAACTGAACTGAACTTTGGTACCTCTATCCATGATATAGCACCCCCTCCAATCAGGAACACATATCCCAATATTGCTTTTCTATGTTCTTGTGATGCTCTGTTGGCATTCATGTAACCAATAAGGCCTTCATTTTCCTTTCCCACAGGTCAGTCTGCAGGTTTTCATCCCAAGTAGGTACCAAAAAATTCATTTTACACCATTCCAGTGGGCTGGTCCCTGGTTATCCAGGAAATGTAATACAGTGACCCACAAAACCATTCCAATATTTTGTACTTCTGACTTAAAGTAGTAATAGCTCAGTAAATAAAATAGCTATATTTGTGAATATATTTATAGACATAGCCAAATATGTCATATCTGACCCTGCAAAGTCGCGTTATGTAATACCTCCAAATGAGGCAATTATGAATTTTGTAAGCATTTTAAGTCATTGGAACAGTTTTGTCAATGGTAATTTTTAATACTAATCCAAGCAATCACATGACTCTGTTAATTGTGAATCAACATGATCATGTGACCACATGTCTTTGACATATAAATAGATGTGCTGACAGCCATGTCCTATCATTCTCAACCCCCCTACCTACTGTAAGGCTGCTACGAGTTCTCAGGGGTAAAAGATGTCCATTCGGTAACTATGTGGCACATATTTTAAAGGTTCTACATGTCTGTGTTTCTACAAAAATCGGGAATAAAAGGAGTGCTATGGTATGTAAATGAGAGACTGAGAGCGTAAACAAGCAAGTTTTCTACGTAAAATGAGTGTGAAGTTGGAAAGAATTATGTGTAAGATAAGAATAAATAGAGAGAGATAAAGAGTGAGCCAAATTACCACTGTACACTAGATAATTGTGACGTCCTCATGTAGCCAAGAGGGCGTCCCTACACCTCCTCTGAGCTTTCTGAAAACAACTCTCATGAGTTGTTTTCACTTGTCTTCAATACCTGCAAGGTCCTCAGGGTCAACGAACTCTGTGACATGGATATGACATGGTGAGCGAGTGTGGTAAGGGATGAGTTGAAAGGCTGCAAATTTGAGCCTTGAAACAGTGCCATTTGCTTCAGCAAGTGTGTAGGCACCGTTCCGGAGTCACTTGATGACCACCATGGGTCCTAAGTACTGTGGTTTGCACTTGCATCTGACTTTGGGCTCGATTTTCTTGTTGAGGACCAGCACAAGGGTGCCTGGAGCAAAGTTGTAGTCGTGAACTTGGCTACCCATTCACTTTTCAAAGTCTTGGGTGGAGGCAAAACGCGTTGCCAAGACTTGCTCATGTATTTTGGCTAGATCACCATCGCGTTTTTTGAGGGCTTGAATTCGGATGGAGAGAAGTTGAGAGGTGGTGAGTTTTTGGGTGGGGAATGGGCATAAAAAGGTGGCCTCGGTGATGTCGAATGGAAGTAGTGGTTCAACCCCATGGACAGCATAGTATGGCATGTATCTCGTGGCTTTTTGAGTAGTTACTCTGTCAGCCCAGAAAATATATGGAGTATGCTCATACCAGCTGCAAATATCACCATTGCAGACCTTGACAAGGGCATCCTGGATGGTTCTGTGGGTTGTTTCCACAACTCCATTGGACTGTGAGTTGTAAGCCAAGATCCGAATGTGACGGATGTGATACTTATTGGCTAGCTAATCCAAGGCTGCGACAAAGGCTGTTCCATTGTCTGTGACTATTTCCTCAAGTCCTCCCCATCTGCACAAGATTTCTTCGAAAATGAAGGCTCCCAGTGTCCTGCCAGTCTCTCTAGTGAGGGCTCTCCATTCTGGCCATCCAGTAAGGCTGCAGCGAGCTTGAATGATGTATTTTTGCCCATGAGATGGTGGCATGTGCATGGAGTCGATGTAGGCTTTCTGGAAGAGGGGGGCTGGGGTCTGGATCGTTGGTGGCAAGACTACCTGTTCTGTGGATTGGATCTGGCATGGATGGCATGTTTTAATGAACCAGTGGACATCATTTTTGAGTGAGGGCCACTGGGCCGGTCAGCAAGAGTGCATCGAGTGGTATAGAACCCTTTGTGTCCTAAGTTGTCATGTGTTTGGGTAAGCAATCAATGGCGTTGTGATTTTCCCATCACCACCACCTGGTGTCTCCCACCATACTCCTTCCTGCACAACCTCTCGTTGTTCATGAAGAACTTGCCTGCTTATTTGAGAAACCTTTTCTTGGCCTTTTCGGTGAGTCCCTCCAGCAGCTCTAGTGACGTTAGGAATCTCCTAATTTCCTCCAACTCTAGGTCTCTTTTTCTTGCCTTGTCATCATGGGGTGCTAGCTTGTCTGTCTTCTCCCTTTCCTCTGGGCTTTCTGGGCTGTTTCTTGGCTTGCTTCTGGTCTCCAAGACGGTCACCTCTCCTCCCCTCTCTTCAAAACCTCCCACTACCCATGTCCCACACCCCAACACCTTGTCATCCACCCATGCTTCAGCTTCTTCTTCTCCGAAGTCCTCCTCCTTGCTCTCCTCTCCTCTCCTTCATCTTGACAATCCATCTGGTCCTTGGTGTTTCTTCCCTGGAACATGCACTAGTTTGAAGTTGAACATCAAGATAGCTGAGATTCATCGATTTACAGCTGCATTTGGGTGTACATCTGGTTTGTTGATCATTCCTTTGATGTATTTCGCGTCGACCTCCACCACTAATTGTTTTGCACCCACCAGCCACAGTTTGCATGCGTTCAAGGCCCAAAAAAGTTTATACAGCTCCAGCTTAGCTTGGGAGTAGTGAGCTACCTTCTCATTCCAGGCAATAGATCCAAAACAAGCTGGCTGTCATTTCCCTGTGTTATCCATCTCACCTAGGATGTATCCAACTGTGATTAGGGAGGTGTCCACAGCCAAAATGATGTTGAAGGGTAAGGTATGGTCGATTGGCCTGATTGCCTCGCACATCGTGACCTTCTGCTTTATTTCCTCTATTGCCACTTTATGTTCCTCCTCCCATCTAAACTCCTCTTGTTTTCCTCGTGTTAACTTGGTGAGTGGTTCACATATCTCTGCAAATGACTTGATCCAATTCCTGACCATTCCTGCCATCCCCAGAAATCCTCATACTTCTGACACATTCCTGCACTCTGGCCACCTCAACACCTTCTCCACTGTCACCTCATCTGGTCTCTGCCCTTCATACATACACAGTCTCCCCACCACCACAATTTCTGGTAAGCACAGCTGGAGTTTCTTTGCTGATACTGTCACTCCTGCATGTTTGAGTCTGTGCAGTACCCGATTTAGGTCAATCATGTGTTCCCACAAGAATTGTCAAATGCCTGGGTTCTCCACTAGGACCTCATAAGTGCTGTCTAGTTTTTTGTAACGCATTTTTGGGCCTAATAGAGTAATGTTGTCTAGAAAATTTGGGGCTGTCTCTGTTTCCTCCTTCAAGAGGAAGGCAATGTCATTGTGAAAGATCCCAACTGAGCCTGTCCATCCTTGGGGTAGTACTGTTAGCCTCATTGTTCCTAGAGGTGTATCGAAGGTGGTAAAGTCTCGAGAGGGCTCTGCCAGGGTTCGGTGATCATACCCCACAAAGATATCTAGTCCTGAGTAGATGCCTCATGCTGCACATTGCTCCACATAGAGATATATCAGAGGGGGGCTTTGGGAGTCTCGAATTGTGATTGCGTTGAGGGATGTCAGGTTATGCATGATCTGTATGTTGCCATCCTTCTTTGCCACAGTAAACCACTGATGCCTGTAGGAGCTGTATGATGGCTCATATACCCCAGTCTTGATCTTTTGTTTGATAAGCCCAATTACTTTTTTGTGAAGCCCAGGGGGAATGGGTAAGGATTTCCTAGTCCATGGGATATGTTTGATGACTGGAATTTTGACAGGAGTGAAGTAGTCCTTGTGAAATTGGCCTTTTTCTGTCTCATCCCATGCTAGGCCCAACTTGTTGTTCAACAGTATCTGTGCCACCAGTTTCTTTTCCTCTGGCCACAAGAAATCATTCGAAAATATCCCTAGCTTGTCCATCCTGTCCTGCGTAAGGCATATTCCTGGCCGAAATGGAGGTGGAAGGACTGGTAACACAGGTAAGGTCAATAGGGGGTCTTCAGGTATTTTTCTGATAATTCAGTAGTCACTAGGCATTGTTGCTGGTACTGGTCGGACTTTGTTGGTGACCTTTTGTAAGCTAGGCAGTGGGCCTCAATGTTGTAAGTGAAAGTCGATGAGAGGATTGCCTCTGTTAATGTGTTATCTCCTCCACAGATCCTCCATACTCCTTCGTCCTCTATTCCCCTCATCACTACCAATCCTTTCCTTGTCTTCTCCTCCACTCTCTCTCTCATTGGCACCACCACCTTTCTTTCCTTCCCCACCGGGTCCGTCACCACTACCTCAACATTACCATCCTCCTGCTCTACTTTCCCCAACCTCACTCCTTGTTGCCAGGGCCTTCCCAACAACAACTGATATGGTGCCATTTTCACAACAAATGCATGTGCAAATGTCTTCAAACCTCCTACCATGATCTCCAACCACTTGACACAACCCTCTAGGTTCTCCTTCCCACCATTCACTGTCTGCATCACCATCCTCCTCACCCTATTCACCTTTATCCCCAACTCATCACATAAATCCTGTCTCACCAATATGATCTCTGACCCTTCATCCAACAGTCCTATCTCAACTGCTCTCTTTCCCTCTGTTCCTTTCACTGTCACTTCCACCTCTCGAAGTGGTGTTGTAAACTCAAGCAACATCCCAGGTACTGCTGCTACAACAGCTCCCATCATCGGAGCTTTCTGTGTACGTGTGTTGTCAATCATGAGTTTGCAAAGGTCCCCACTGATTGATAGTAACTCCTTTACGGTGACTTTAGGGACTTCAGCTTCAAGTATGTGTTCATAGATCCCTTGTGTTATTGATGTGCTTGAGATTTTTGACTTGAGTTTGTATGCTGGGTGTGTCTTGGCTGCTTCCTCCTTTCGTCCTTCTTCCCTAGTCTCTGCTGACTCTTCACTACTCTTCCCAGCTCCTCTCTTCTCTTGTGCTCTCATTGTCACCATCCCTTCCACTTCTGACTTCTTCTCATTTCCCAACTCCTCCAACTCGACTATTGCTCTCCACACAAATCCTTCTTCTCTAGTCTCCATCTCTTGTGCTGAAACATACGAGGTAAGTGGTATGGATGAAGGGGTTGGGGCTGGTACTGGTGGTGTTATACTCACACTGGGGGTTGCCCGTAGTGGTCCCCCCCACTTCTGATCTATAGCTCCTTTGAACCCTCCTGGATGTTGTTCAATATGCAAGCCATCTCCATGCATGTGGTACCCTCCAGCTAGGATAAGTAATCCACCTGCTCAAACATACTTGGTTGCGATGGGGCATGCTCAAAGCCTATGTGAGGGATCTTTACACATGAGGCATGTGTAGTTCTGGGGTGTCATGGGCGTCCCACATCCTGGCTGATTTTGTATGAAGGCTGTTGTTGATGCTGTTGGTATCCATTGTGCTGGTGGTGAAATGTGTTCGGCGACAGTTGGGGCTACCAAAACTAGCTGGGTGTAAGTTGCCATGTATGTTGCATCAGTTACCTCTAGCCCATGTAGTTTCCTCATGAGTTTTTTGACCTCATCCATCACTCCTCCCTTCTTCTTTTCCTTCTCCTCTTCAACCTTTACCTTCCTTGTTCTCACCTCCTTCTTTGTTTTTCCAGCCTTTCACCTATATTGTCGTCATCCCTCTTCCTCACTGGACTCTTCATCTGTTGACATCTCAACAGATGACTCCTCTGACTCCTCACTACTACTCCGTTCTCGTCTCTTCTTTCCCTTCTCTCGTTTCTTCAAACTCTTCCTCATCCTTTGTTCCCATAACTCTTTTTCATCTACTGCTTCCTTCGAAAACACAAATCTCCCTGCCTTCAGTACTTTCTTGATTTTGGGGATCTGCAAATGGTCCAGGTTACTGTCCTCCTTTTTGAGTTGATCCCAGATGGTGTGTCAAGTGCTGAGGGAAAGTCCTTTCCAAAAGTAGTGATCACCTTCATCTGTTGAAAAGGTGGAAACGTTCATGGGTTTTAATATAGATAAATGGCTTGTTCTCACTAAGCTTAGTTGAAATCCGATAAGCTTAAGTTAATACAAGTAGTATGAGATAGATAATGAACAGTTTCATCTTTTAGGGTGTTCTGGGGGTGCATTCTGACAGCAAAATTCAAGAGAATAGTGTTTTTAGAGGTTAACAAACAGCTGTTGAAGTTATCTTAGCCATATGGTGCAACAGTGAAAGGACAATCCCTGTCAATTCAAAGCGCAGGGTCTCTAGTCTCTGGTCTCTGGTCTCTGAACTCTGTTCTCTGTCTCTGTCTCTGGGTTGGTCAATGACTGAAGAAATCACACTTAACGACGCACACTAAATAGTCCTCTGAAACCGTTCTTGATCACGGCTTGCAGACTTGTGTGTGGAAGTGGGGGTGAGACCTCTTGCTTCTCCACGAACAAGTGCAACTGTATTTATATTGTTTAGATACATGTGAGAGATAGTAAATATGAAATAGAAAACAATAAGCTTAATTGTTACAGGTACTGCAGAATGTTTTGGAAGGTTTGGCAGCATTTCTACCTTGCCTTGGGTTATGGGTTTTTCTCTGATTGATGAATGGCAATCCAGCCAGACATGTTCCATGCTTGTCTGCATTATTCTGTGTCCACACGAGCGCGTTAAGCCTCTGGATCAATTATGATCGGAATGTATGGCATATGTACAATCCCTTGATCCATTGTAATTAATCTCAGTCAGGCAGTATGCTGAGGTGCCAGGACCCACAAAGCACTCATTAATTATGAGTCTTTGATATGTCTAGGGTTTTGGGCATCAGGTGTTGCCTCCCGAACGTTGGACATTCTGTTCCATGGTCCAGTCATCATTATTGGGCTTGCTATGGGTGTAATACCCCTGTGACAGCTGCTATGTACATTCTTTAGGTTCCAACGAATCCGAGTTCATCAGAAAACTGCTCATAAGGTCCCTTGATGCGACTGGAGTATACTCAATAGGCTATGTAAAGTCCGGAATCCCTCTGGAGAGCATTCTGATAGCTTGGTTCACTAAGCTTAGTGATAATGAGCTGGTTTGAACACTTCTGAGGCTCGAATATCCTCAGTTCGGTCAAACTGGCTACTATGGGACATAGTACCAATCCTCTATAGGGTTCTTTAATGATATAGCCAATGATTCTATGTACAGAATTGTTCCGGAGTATGGTGTTGCACCACAAAATCATTTCATTTGTGAAATCACTAGCTAATAAAGTAACTAACTCTCCATTACTGAATAATATCAGTATATGGCCATGGTCAGACACTGGGTGCGAGAGATTTAGAATACTATCTAAAATATGTGAAGGCGGACATCTCAGAAACAGAACCAGAACACCCAGACAAGTAAAAGTGATGTTAACTAACTTATGGGTGACAAGGCTATGGAAGAATGACTCTGGTATGAATGTACCTGAGCATTGTATCCGATACTGTGTTAACTAAGATATTAGTTAAGATACTCATGACTGCATAAAAAGACCCATTTCTTCACCTCTGCCCTAAAAAGCAGATGAGTTGCAACACCTATGTCATCCAGATGGTGCCTAGTCATAATAACAGGTCTGGGAGTGAATCTTGACAAAAGAATGTAGGGATTAGCTGAATGCCCTGACAAGAATGTCCCCTTGAAACGGTTCTGATGATATTGAAACCTAAGGGATCAAATGGGGGTATCCCAGAGGATACTCAGGGAAGGATGCCCCCTCATAAAAAAAAAACAAAAAGAGATCAGAAATGATGAACTAGAAAATGAAGATTGATAAGAATAGAATAAGCTAATTAATTCTAGTATTAGTCTACTACCTGAAGACTATGGAAGTGGACTTTAGAACATTAGGGTTGAAAAGCTCAGGTGTGGAGAGTCCGAGAATAAAATAAAAACCAATAGATAAACATTAGCGAGGAAACTCACTAACCCAGCTGGCTGTGATATAAATAGCCAGGCACCTAGGGAGCAAGTCCCTGAGAGCAAATTGATGTCGCTGATATCAGAACTCCTAGAATGATGCTCCTAAATGATGAGGAGACAATTAAATTATGAAGCTGAAGGCTTGTTTCAGGTATACCCATAAGTTAATTGTATATTGTTATAAAAACTCATTTGTAAATTACATGGGAGGGAAGAAACTGCTTGCCTATTTCCCCCCCTGATTGTATGGTTGATTAGGATAGGAATATAAAGCAATTTTACGTGATTTTCTTCGGTCATAAGACCACCAGAGACTTAAAGAGTTATACTCTTTAAAACCAGACCCTGTGAAACAATTGAGATATTGACAGACCCTTCTGCTTGACTCAAGAACTGAATACGAGTTGCTATGCCTCTTCTGTTCTTAAGTAGAAAGTTCACTAACTTCCATTTCTTTGGGTTCCTCTTAGAGGTCTTGCCTCAGAAGTATACCATTGAATTGTAGAGCTGTTTAATTGAGAAGCGAACATAGTACACTAGGGCCTGTTGAAGACATTGTCCACTAGGTCTATCTAGTCTAAAGATACTTACTGCAGGAGCTTGCTAGCAGCCTGTCTCACTGAGTAGTATAAAAGTTTCATTGCCTTGTTCAGAAGCTGTAGTGCACTAGGGCCTGTTAGATAATGCCATCTGCTAGGCCTACTAGCTTAAAGACACTTACTGCAGGAGCTTGTCAAAAGCCTGTCTCGCTGGGTAGTGTAAATTTACAGTATTGTCAAGAGAAAAGGATGTAGTATGCTAGGGCCCGCTAGAACACATTGTCTGCTAGGTCTACGGAGGTTCACTGATTGCGAAAGCTTGCGTTTTGCCTGACTTATCAAATCGTGAAGATATTAGTTAACATATTATATAGTAATGACCATCAAAGTTCCTATTGTATTCAGATAGAACAACTGTCTGTCTAGTTGGAGACTAAGAGAATAACATACCAAAACCCTAAAAACACTAGAATTGAATGTATTTCTGGAGATCTGTGACAACCTCTCCCCCATGAACTTATAAAGTCGGAATTAGTGAACCTGTTAACAAACTTCATTTTCAATCTTGTAAAGTAATCCGCATTTCAATGGAATTCATGTATAGGCATGAAATTGGCATATCATCTCCCCCTAACCAATTGCTGACTGTCCTCAGTCATTATCTCCTTCAAATTTGCAGTATCTGAGTCTCTCTGATATGCTCTATGTTCTAGAACGTTCACCAGCTTCGAGAGTAGCATACTTTCGCTAAGCTTATTCCAAGATGATGTCATGTCACCAAGTTTAAATGTATAGATCAACTTCTTGTTGCTATAGCCTAAATTTTTATCTCATTATTGGGTCTTTTAAAAGTCCCAAGGTCTCGTTTCCTCTCTTTCGTTCTCCCTCTCACTTCTCACTTGTCTATTTTCATCTCAACTTCCAGTCTTCTATGCCCACCCACAGCAACGATGGACAGAAACATGCGCAGCAACAAGAGAGCTTGTCATGATGAAGATTCAGATTCTTCCTCTAGTAAGCAATGTTTGTTTTACTGTTGTCCTTGTCTTGCTAACACCATCTTCAGACTATACTGAGCCAAGGAGCACCCATATGGCTCCAGGAAACGCGTCTTCTCCTTCAATCGTGCAACATAAGTTGCATTTTTCCCCTGTTCTCATTGTCACCACTCATGTTTTTCTCTGCTTTTAGGTCTCACTATTTGCCTACCAGCGCGTCACAACCTCCTGCCTCAATGGGAACCACCAGCACCGTGTACTAGGAGGGCTAGAGGAGGGTGAGGAGCTCAAGGAGCTTGCGGAAATTGTCAGGTAGGTGTGGCAAGGACCCCTCCTCCACCATACTCTCTGCCCCACAAACCAACTCCTCCACCGGCCTCTCCCTTGGCCACTCCAGTGCCAAGACATGTGATTTCCATTGTGTCATTGTGCAGTCCAACCAATGAGCACTCTGCCGGATTTTCCACAGAACCCTTGTCAGGTATCCCCATTGGCAGGCCCTCTGGTGGATTATCCACAGAGGCTTCATCCAGTTCAATGTCACTGCCCCCTCTTGCCATCTCTCTGCGCACCCTGAATGAGGAAGACTTGCTGGTGCTCCCTCCCCTGGGTATTGCATCAGATTTGGAGGTGCTGGGCCCTTCAACAAACCAGCCTTCTTCCCCCATACTCTCTTCTGCTACTTTAACGTGTAAGCTTAGTCGTTTTTCACAATATATTTGTTCTTTCCACTGACTTCTGCTTTAACGCATATACCAGCTGCCTTTAAAGACAAACAGAGGGCAAAATCATCGATGCCGCCCCCTCTCCCCTTATTCCTGGTGGGTTCTAACTTGTCATCGCGTTCTCCGGTCCCTGAGGTCTCTCAAGCCAACCTCTTTAAAATCTTTAGCTGGTCCTCTTCTCTGGATGGGCAACATGTGCTGGCTTCGCCTAGGTGCCCAACACCATCACCACCTCACTTAGCTGGCACTCCAGTCGAGTCTCCCGCAAGCACCGTGGAGATTTCACCTTCTCCAGATTTGGAGCTCCTTCTGGAGCCTTCGCCTGCCCCTCAAGAACTGACTTTTGTTTTTCAAGACACGTTCTTAGCTTCTCTGACCCCCATCCTTTCTTGTTTGCCTAGCCCAGTGGTTCCAGAGATCCCTCAAGAGTCTCCTCATGCTGGCCCATCACGTCAACAACGTGTCCTTTTGTCCAAGAAGAGTTCCAACATGTGGACAAAGAAATATGTTCCCCAAGTTTGCGTTCGACACTCTGAGGCTGCCATTATTCGGGACCATGGATACTGCCACCCAGTCCTGCTCTTTTGTGAGGACTTTCCTAGGCTGCTGGCAGCTAGCCAGCTTTTGGTATGTTCTCCAAGTTTTTTCATGTTTCCTTACTGAAGGTTTTGACATCCACCCCAGTACATGCCACCTCAGTCTTGGTGTCCTTCCTGTGCTGCTTGTAAGTTGGAGTGCAAGCCTCTGGGCAAGGGTAAGAAGTGTCACAGCTGCAACCTCTATAATTACCCCTGCACCTTCACAGACCATCTGCGAGTCTCAGCTGGCATTGCGAACACCCTAGTCATGTCTTCACTGACCAGTGAATACCGTAAGTTTCTTTGTTTACTATTTTTCTCCTTTCTTATTCTCTTTATTTTCTAGATCTGGCCGCTTTTGTGCATGTTGTGTCCTCCAGCTTGGTCAGCCTGGAGGCAAACCACGTTGCTTACGAGGCTTTGGCGTTTCACCACCGTCGGGTGGTTTATCAGTTTGTCCAGGAAATGCAAGCTACCAGGATGGCCTTGGAAGGTAATGATGTGGTGTTTGTTGAGATGGGGATGGCCAACTCCATTGAAGACATTGAGGCATTCTTTGAGTTTGCCAACAACTTTCCGGGAGTCCTGACATATGAAGAATTTGAGAAGCTCAAATCACTTCTCTTCCTCACTTTCCCAATGACTCAGGATCCAGAGTCTATCTTGGAGGACTTAAACTAGCCACTCCCCTTTTATACCTTTATCTCTTGAATGTAATATCCTATTTTGTCCTGTAGATACATTCATAATTAAAGATTCTTGTCTCTTGGTATCTTTCTGAGTTGAGCTTGAGGCCTTTCTGAAGACCCTGAGCTAAGCTAAGGCTTCCAGCTGCTTATACACTCATTAGATATTTCTCTGACACTTCTGCGATGCCTATTGCCCCTCAACGCGCTGTGATCCGCAACACGTAGCGACCCAGCTCATCCGCTCTGGTTTACTTTCAAGCCTGAACCAGCCTGTCCACAATGTTTGAAAAAGCTCTTCATGAAAAAGCTTGCGTCAAACTGTCAAACTGAAGCGCCCCTTGGGACCCATCTTCCCCTAGCCAAATTGAAATTGGTGCCCTCACTGTTCCATCAGAATCCCTGTGCACACTGATAACTGCGAGACCCTGGCGACATGTTACCTAATAAGGCAACTGTGGTTCAGCAAGTCTGTCGAAGGCTGGCTACTCAAGATTACAGGTTTCCTAGGCCTCTCAGGTCATAAGCTTAGGGTGGAGGGTGCTCTTCATCCACTTGTTATGATTCGTCATCACTGCCTACAGCCTTTTCTTATAAAAGTGAGGAAGTGATGCCTCATTCTAGCAGACACCCTTTGCAAGAAAATGGCTTCTTCTATCCCCCATCTCCAGGTCGAGCTCGACGATCTCATTAGCAACGCCAAAGGTCATCTTCAGCGCCTGCAAAACAGCCAAGTCGCTCGTCCCCTCATTGAGAAGGCTCTCCTTGCATTCGACGCCCCTAGGGTATGTCTACTCTTTCCATGCTTCTCTCACCGTTTCTAAATCATTTCTAGTCTGCTTATATTGAAGCGTTATAATGAGGCTATCAAGCTTCATGTCAACCAGGACTACGTCTTCCATATCCGCAAGCTCTACAAAATTTACCAAAACAACTACCATTTGTCTTATGAGATGCCCGCGATCTATAAGGCGCTCTCTGAATGCTGTAGCCACATTAATCGCATTCGTTCTGAAGAATCCCACAAATCCAGGACCGAAGAGGCTCAGAAACCATCGTCCATGACTGGCTCTACTTCCTCCAACGTTGCCAAAGGCTCTGCTGTCCCCAAATGCGTAAGCTTAGCGTTCTTTTGGCTCCAATCGTCTCCTCATGTATAAGCTTAGCCTTGCAAAGGTCACAAGGCCCCTGTCTCTGCTACTGTTGTGGTAGACACCAATACCAAGCTTGCTGAGAGTATGACCAGTGCTTCCAACTCCTGAGCAACTGGTGCTGACATGGTAATATAGCTGCTTCTTAACCTATTACTTTGGCTGAGATAATCGCTTGTCTTCAGGACATGATGGTCAATGAGGAGGTCTCTCAAGCTATCATCAAAGAGGTTTGTGTAGTCTCGCCTTATCGCAAGCATCGTTTGTCTACCTCTGACGTGGTGTGCCAGCTCTACTCCCCCTAACCACTGATTCTGACTTCATCTTTCGCTAGGAGGCTGTCAAAAAGTCCTCCTTGTCTAAAGGCACTGTCCATCTTCTTCCCTATTGTCAAGTTCCCAATATGAACACTAAACACTGCTGTTATGCCTGGGCTGAACAGGTTCTAGCCAACACCAACGCCAATACTGCCAAGCGTGCCTGTACCGAGTTTACTTCCGATGAGCGCACCTTTGCAGGCTTATCTGGTGGGCAATTTCTTACTTCTATTCACTAAGCTTAATGGTTCTGACACCTCTCCCAGGCAGCTCGTTTGCTCCAGGAACTCCAAAACCTCCTGTCTTACTCTTGCGACGAGTACAAATCCAAATCTTGCGGTGACGATGCTCAGTCAGTCAAATGCGACCTCAATTCACTCAGCTGGGACTTCATCAATGCTATTCCCTCGCTCGAAGCCAACTTAAAGAGGTTTCAATTCCTCATTCAAGAGCACATCTGTCTCAAAAGCCTTTTGCGCAACCTTTCCGACTTGGACAAGTCCTCCCCTGCTTAAGCTTAACACTTTTACAGTCCCCAGGATAGTTTTCCTTCAATAAGTAGATACAGTGGCATCCAAAAGTATCGCACCGTCACATGACCAATGGATCAACTCTCTCTCATTCTTCGAGATCATTGTTGTTTCATCCATAAATTATATTGACAGAGAGCTAATCATGTAGGGAATCGATAAATAGTAGTAGAGAGACATAATATACAGAATTTAAATCAAAAAATGAGGAGGAGTGTGAAAAGGATGGTGCAATACTTTTGGACATCACCTATTAAGAGATAAGATTAGAGCATTGTGGGATGAAAACAAAACCATTCACCTCAAAACAAGTTAGTACTTGGTGTTTCCACCCCGGGCCTTAATTACTGCCTCAACACGATGAGGCATACTCTCAAAAAGGGTGTCCAAATTTTCTTGAGATATATTACCCCATTCCTCCTGAAGAGCAGCCCACATCTCATCCTGGTTGCGAGGAAGAGGGTCATGGGCATGCACAAGATGATCCAATTGGTCCCATGCATGCTCTATAATGTTCATATCAGGGCTTGAGGGTGGCCAGTCCAAGCGGCGAATTTTTTTCTTCTTGAAAAATTCCTCAGCAACTTTACTCCTGTGTTTCAGATCGTTATCCTGCTGGAAAATTGGTGCACTTCGACCTGTGGATCTCAGATTAAGATCCTTGAGAGTCCCTAGATAAGACTTTTCAAGGATCTTGACATAATCTGGACCACACATGATGCTGGATATCTGATGTAACCTCCCTACCCCCCAACTAGTGATGCACCCCCAAACCATAATATTCCCCCCCCTGTGTTTGATGTTCTTCTTGGTAAATTGAGGGTCCAGGGCCTGTCTGGGCTTCATCCAAGCATATTGATGGCCATCTGACTTGAAAAGGAGGAATTTAGATTCATTGGAGAAAATTACCTCCTTCCAGTCATCAACCATCCAATCAGAATGCTGGCATGCCCATGCAAGTCGTTTCTTCTGATTGATTGGAGAAATGTAGGGATGGGGCCTCCTGACTTGGCATATCAATCCTTTCTCCTTTAGGGAGCGTGCTACTGTTTGGCGTAACACACCCGGGAAGGTGGTTTTAGCCAATTCAGTTGCATTGGATACCTCCGTTCAGGCAAGAAGCTGGGCCCCAACTTGCACTTGGCACTCATCCAGCTTTCAAGGGCGACTGGATTTGGGCCTGACATAATGTGGATCTTCAGTTTGGGAGAATCTGTCGAGTACACGGCTGACAGTAGAGTGATGGATACTGATCCTTGACCCAATCTGTCTATGGGTCATCCCAGAAGACTGGAGTTCAACAATGCGAGCGACTTTAGATGGGGAAGTATAGACCATGGTGTAATGAGGCTGAATGATGCAAAAAACTTGAGGTTTGTTCACTCTGGCTTCACCTATATAGCTTCAAAGGTGATTGAACTTAGATGTCCAAAAGAAATGCACCATAGGTGTGGCACTAAAACATGAATTTTATTCCTAGAATACATTATACAGCAAAGTTTCATTGCCATGATGATTCCTTGTGTCCTGGAGCACGAAACAGCATACTTTGTTTCACCTCAAGTGTTACATGAAATAGATAAGCGAGATCAAGAGATCAGGTCACATGATGGTGCGATACTTTTGGACGCCACTGTAGTTCTGTCCACAATATCAGGTTTTCTCTATCCCTCCAACTCTTCTGGCTCCCATCTGTCACTAGGCTCATCCTCAGTAGTCTCCTCCAGGGTCTTCAGTCCCTCTGGTGACAGATCTAACAACTCTTGTAACTCCAGCGGCAACAGCATATGTTTTCTGGCTAAGTAGGGAATTACTCTGAATGCCACCACTTTATTCTGCCATACAGAGCCATCCAACTCTGCCAGGATATATAATCCTCCCTTTGATCTAGATATGACCACCATGGGTCCTAGATACCTGGGTTTCATCTTCCTGTCTGCTGAGCTCTCTATAGCTGTGTTTCTCACTAATACTAAATCTCCTGGGCCGAAGCGATAATCTTTTATCTTATGCACTGCTTGTTGTTCCATCTCCCAAGCCTTGCTAAGCTTAGTGTCTGAAACACGCTGACGCACCTCCTCAACATGCCAAACATGTTTTGCCAAAGCCTGAGCTTGGTATCCTATCAACTCAGCCATGGTTAAGTACTTATTTGGTAGTTGTACTAGCCAAGTGGCCTCTTTGACATCCAGAGGTAGCATCGGGTGCGCTCCGGTTACCAGAAAGTATGGGGAACACCCCATTCCTTTTCTAATGGTTATCCGATCTGCCCACATAATGTGCGGTAGGTGCCAATACCACTTATTGACATCTCCATCTGTAGCTTTGTACAACATTTGCTGCACATCCCAGTGGGCTCTTTCAACAATCCCGTTTGCTTTGGAATTGTAAGGAGATATCATTACTCCTTTTATCCCATATTTTTCTTCCAGCCATCAAACAGCTTTCTTAAATGGAGAACCATTGTCCATGACAATCTTCACTATACAGCCCCATCGGCAAATGATATCTTCAAATAACCACTGCACAATCAAACTAGCATTTTCTTTTCTCAAAGCTTTTGCCTCCATCCAGGATGACAGTCCACACCTTCCATGCACAATGTAGCTACACCCATTAGAACTTGGTGTCATATGTAGCATGTCCACATATAGCACTTGGAATATCAATGGCATGGGCATTACTATTGGTGGCATCTCAATGATCACCTTTTGCCGTTGCTGGCATAGATGGCACAATTGCACATACCAAGCTACGTCTCCTTCAACTTCCAGCCACCAGAACCTCTGTGTTATAAGCTTAGTGGTTGCGTATATTCCTCTGTGTCCTAGGAAGTCGTGGCTGGCTTGCAACATATACATACGCTGCTCCTTATCCACTACTAGCTGATGTTGACCACTAGGACTTGTCCTATACAGTCTCCCCTCTTCATCCAAGAAGAAATGCTCCACCATATACTTAAGCTTATGCAGATCTGGCTCATCCAAGCCTTCAGCTGCGCTACTGCCCCCTGTTTTCAGGAATTCCCTGACTTTGGGTATTCTTCCATCTTGTATTCGCGCTGTATCTGTCCTACACGATTCATCATACACTTCCTCTATCTCGGTCAACTTTTCCTCTTTGAAATCTGGCACTAGCCTGACATCCATCATTAAGCTTAGTACTTGTTGGTGGTTTTCTGGGCACGCTGGGTCTTCTATAACCCTAAGCTTAGCCTGTTGTTCACCCAAGTACTCTTCCCGAGCTTGATCCAGCTCATACTCGAAATCATACACATCATGTGCCAGACCCTAGTTGAAGCCAGAGCAACTGTTAATCTCATCACAGAAGGCTTCCAAGGGTAATGGATCTGCAGCCCCCGGATCTTCTTTGATCAACTCAAACTCCTCTCCCTTGTCCTCAGATCTGTCATCAAAACGACGGGCTGTCTCATCATTGGGATAGTAACATCATCTGGACAGTCCATCCGGCCCAAATGTCTTCCCTTCTTTGTGTACTAGCATGAAGTGGAACGATCTAATGAAGTCCACCCAACGGTTTACAGTAGCATTCAGGAGTTTTTCTGGGTTGTTTAACATCCCAAAGAGACACTTCGCGTCTGTTTCCACTACTAGATTTCTTGATCCCCACAATAAATATTTCTCCTGTTCCAGCACCATTCTTAAGCCACATAGCTCTCACTTGGGCTGAGAATACCTCAGCTGTCTCTTGTCCAATAATATTGACCCAAACTTTGCATAATGTATAAGCTTAGTGTTTTCTACATCTCTCTGATATATATAGTACCCCACCGCCCTCCATGAGGTATCCACGGCTACTACTATGGGTTGTTTACTTGGAAATTTGGGGTTCCTGGTCGGGAAACAGCGCTGAATCGCATCTTTCAGCTCCTGCTGCGCTTTCTGTTCATTTTCTCCCCATTCAAACTCTTGTCCCTTCTTAAGCTTTTTGTATAGAGGTGCAGCAATGGCTATGAACTTCGGGATATGATTCCTGCAGCGCATAGCTGTTCCTAGAAGACCCCTTAGCTCTGAGACATTCTCGCAATCCCCCCATCTTAAAATTTTTCTGATGGTGTCTGTGGCGGGCAACCGTCCTTTATAGGAGCATTCAAAACCCACTACAGTGATTTCATCAGTGCAGATAGTCATTTTGGGCCCAGAGAAGGTTCCCCCTATGTATTTCATCCTCTGTAGAATCCTATTGACCATCTGCATGTGTTCCCATACAAATTGTCAGATCCCTGGGTTCTTTTTCAATGTCTCTTCAGTGCCATCTGGCAACTCGTATCTGGTTTTTGGTCCTCTGATAGGTACATCATCTATGTACAGCATCATGTATTCTGGTATCTCACTGGCTAGGATCGCTGTTACATCCTCATGAAATATAGGCACTGAATTGGTCCATCCCATAGGTAGTGTCACTAAGCGTAGTGCTCCAAAAGGCGTCTGGAACATTGTTAAGTCCCGAGACAACTCAGCTAACAATCGCTTGTCATATCCAACATACAGATCCAGGATGCCTCCACAAGCCCTGCCTACAAAGTGCATCGCCAAATCTTCTATTGCTGGCAGCAGCCCTGAATGCGCTATTGTTACTCTGTTCAGCAGTTCCAAGCTGTGTACCAGTCTCAAACTTTTTCCATCTTTCTTTACCACACAGAACCATCTGGATCTATAGGATGAGTTCGATGGCTCATATACACCAGCACTAATCTTTCTTTTTATAATGGCACAGACTTCATCATAGATTGCTGGTGGAATTGGAATGGGCTTTTCAACCCATGGAGTATGTTCTACCATCGGTATCTCAATTGGCAGGAAGAAATCTTCCCTAAAACATCCCTTTTCCTCATCTGTCCAGGCAAATGCCTTTTCTTGAAGCATCATGATGTCGTGCATCAGCTTTCTTTCCTCTGGCCACAAGAAATCCCCTGCATGGGCTTCGTCCAGCTTAAGCTTACGCTCCTCAGTATATCTGCCTGTCAGGACAAACTCTGGAGGATGTATGCTAAGCTCAGGCATTTCTGCCAGCAGGTCCCCTTTTATTTCTTGTTTTATCCTGAATCTCTCCAGTAGATCACCCAACACTGGCCTCACTTTTAAGGCTACTGGTTTATATTTCTTCCCAGCCAGGCATTGTACCGTATCTTTGTCATCTTCTTCTGTTTCAAAGACAGTTATTCCCTGGTCCTCTGTACCCTGTGCGTTGGCTATGCATCCTAGGCACAATAACGCTGTCGCTTTATCTTCTTGTGGACAGTCCTCATCGCGTATGACTTGGTCAATGAACATTAGCTGTAGCTCAGCCTCTGAGAAGCTTCCTTTTGCTAAGCTTAGTGTTTGTGCGATGACAGGGCCCTTCTCATCATCATAGTCTATTATACAAGCCACCTCTCCTTGTCCCTTAGTCAACTCATCAAGGTTTCTTGAAAATTTTGACTGTTTTCTCTAAGCTTAAGAGGATTACACTCTCCTCAAGCATAAGTTGGCAACACAGCCCTTTCTCTGGTATTTGGGTCTGTAATAACCAAGGTTTGCTTGCCACTGGCACTATTCCTGACTTCACTAGCAGTCATTACATCAAATGGTCATCCCAGCAGTACTTGATACACAGGGTTGCAAACTATGTGAACTTGCAAATAGATTGTGACTCCCCTGCAGGTAAAGCCTACATTCTTTGCCAACCCACAAGTCTTTTCAACCTGCCCATTCACACTCTGCAAATTAATCATAGTGTCCGGGTCCCAAGAAACTTGACATGCAATTGCCACTTCCTGACTCATAGATACAATCTGTGATCCACTATCTAGCAAGGCCTCTTCCTGCCAAATCCCATTTATCAGAGTTGGAACTACTCTCAACGGTTTGCATTCTTTAGCAATAAACACTTGCCGTCCCCTGTCTCTTCTAGGAAGTGACTCCAAGTACTGCATGATTGGATCCTGAGCTACCCAGGCTTGCATTGCTGAGCCTTCTTGGAGCACTGTATCATACTTCTGAGAGCTGTCTGCCAACTCTGTTATCATAACCTGTACCAGCCCACTATTAATTTCCATATCTTCTGTATCATCTTCCAAGGACCCAACTCCTGCTATTAAGCTTTGATTCATGGGTACCCATTTTCTCATAATTCGCTCTCTATAAGTGTTCCTGTATAAAGGTGACAATGCCAAGAGTTCTCCATGTGATACTGAGGCTTCTCGCTTCAATACCCTGCTGAGTACTTCCTCAACATCAACATTCCTCTCTATAGGGGCCTGGTGCTTATACACAGGCTCCTTCTTGGATGATTCCATCCTTCTGACAGGCAGTGGTGGTACCTCAATGACTGGGCACAGTGGTTTCACATTCCTATATGGTAATTCCCCTGCTACTGCACATGGTGGTTTCTCCATTGTCTGCCCTATTTCCTCATTTTCTGATTCTTCTGATTGCTTGGAATCCGACGCATCCTCAGGAGTCTGTCCTCTGGTGAAGGCGACCTTCTTCTTCAGAGCCAGCTCCTTCCTCGAACCCTTTAGAAACCCAACTCCGAGTTCCAAGTCTTCGCACCACTCCTGGAGTCCAGATACTGGCTTGCTGAGGGTGTACCATCCGTCAAACCACTAAGCTTAGCCTGTATCTGGGCCAATTGCTCGGCCAAAGACTGTATCTCAACATTATCATCCTTTCTGGTCATAAGCTTAACCTTTGGGGCACTCCCAGCATGGATGGCAGCTGTTTCCAACATCTCCATGCTTCAGATGGTGGATTTCTTCTTCCGCTGGCGACCTTTGGTTTTCTGACCTCAAGAATGCTTTCTGTGCAAACACTGCTGCCGCTGGCACTTGTGGTAACTCAGGCTCAACCTCCGGCAATTCTGGTACCTGAACGAAGAGTTGTCCCTTTGTCGCATAGTACTTTGCTACTTCCTCTTTAATAGGCCCTTCCCCTTGAGGGATACTCAAGCTGTCTCCCATATATATTTTGTTCCCTTCGACTCTAATTTGGCCAGCTTGTTTATCCGCCTCCATGTCCGGGCAGAATAACCAACTATGCCCCAATAACCAACAGTAGAAACACTTGTGATCAGAAAGCAACCCTGCCAGCCCACTTCCGGTATTCCTCTGAGCATGATTATAGCCAGCATGATTATGTCCATCCTTCGCCAAACTCTCTAAGTATGATTTTAAAGTATGCCCCTGGATATTCATGAGGTCCTTAAGCTCAGCGAGACTGCCTGCCATCTGCGAGACTTCATCCTGAAACTTCTGCTTTGAGCTTTGCAGCTCTTACTTTACTACAGGGTCATAAGTCCCTGTTCTGGACGTCACAGATGGATGGCTCATCAATGCCAAGTTCACTGGCCTTGAATCCTGATGAAGGGATTGCATAAGTGTTTTGCCAATCGAAATTTCAACGGCTTTATCCACAACAATCCTCCAATCATAGGGGTCCTCTTTGTGTAAATCCTTTGCAGTTAGTGCCAACCCATTGCTTGTGGTTCTATGCGCCCTGGTGATCGCTAATCTTGCATTGAGTACATCCTGGAACACGGAGTCCAGTGCGCTCATAAATAACTCGACTAGCTCTTGGTTTGAGACTACCGCCGGCAACTTCAGGCACTTCTCTGCTTCTAGAATGAATCGCCTTTTGAAGTCTAAGACTCTATGCTCCTCATTCATTGCAATGCCTCTACTCTCTGCACAGAGTTCCCTCAATCATTGCACTGAGCCCTGCTCAGCTGCCACAGTCTCGGAATACTCTTTCTTCAATCTCTCTACGAAGCCTGTCCAGCTTCCTGCTGGGAACTCCACAAAACTCATCCACTCTTCACCGATATCCTGGTCCACATATGACACTGCCCAATTTATCCTTTCTGCATCGTCCGTTGTCTTTGTTATCGTGAAGAGCTGTTCAAGCGTCCAGAGATAATTTTTCAATGTCTGTGGTTTTGATGCATCCCATCTGGGAGCATTATTGCTAAAGGGAATTGGCATACACTCGTGTCCCATTTTACTAGCTGTAGTCATCATAGACGGCACAGTTTGGTTTGTCTGTACAGTTGGAGTTGACTGTGATATCTGTGGTACTGTAGAGGCACCAGGAGGGTTCATATGAAATGAGTTTTGGTTTGTAAACGCTAAGCTTAGCGTAGGAACAGTCTGACCATCCTGGCTTTCAGTGTGCAGAATATGCGCTATGTTGCAAGCTGAGGCTGGAAGCCTTATAGTAATTCTGGGAGCAGTAGAGATCAGCGGTGCGACTTCTCTTGATACTGCAACTGCTAAACTGCTCGCTGTGCTTGCAGTTATAGAACTAGTAGGATATTTTTGCTTTTGAGAGGTACTAGCAGCGATGAGGAATTCAGAACCTTCTGGACGATTAGAATTCCAAGTAGTTCTCTGTTTTGGGGGGTCAACCTTCCTGAGACTGCTCTTGAAGGACGTTTTGGGTGACTTTACAGTCTTTGCTTGAACCTTTTTCTGCTTTGCAGGTGAAAGGCGGGCCAGTGTCCAAGTCTTTTGGTGTTTGTCTCATGAAATTCAACTGAAAACCCCCCTTGCGGTGGGCTCCAGATGAAAAGGTGGAGACATTTATGGGTTTTAATATAGATAAATGGCTTGTTCTCACTAAGCTTAGTCAAAATTTGATAAGCTTAAGTTAATACAAGTAGTATGAGATAGATAATGAACAGTTTCGTCTTTTAGGGTGTTCTGGGGGTGCGTTCTGACAGCGAAATTCAAGAGAATAGTGTTTTTAGAGGTTAACAAACAGCTGTTGAAGTTATCTTAGCCATATGGTGCAACAGTAAAAGGACAATCCCTGTCAATTCAAAGTGTGGGGTCTCTAGTCTCTGGTCTCTGGTCTCTGAACTCTGTTCTCTGTCTCTGTCTCTGTCTCTAGCACTCTGGAACTCTAAACTCTGTTCTCTGTTCTCTGTCTCTGTCTCTGGGTTAGTCAATGACCGAAGAAATCACACTTAATGATGCACACTAAATAGTCCTCTGAAACCGTTCTTGATCATGGCTCGCAGACTTGTGTGTGGAAGCGGGGGTGAGACCTCTTGCTTCTCCACAAACAAGTGCAACTGTATTTATATTGTTTAGATACATGCGAGAGATAGTAAATATGAAATAGAAAACAATAAGCTTAATTGTTACAGGTACTGCAGAATGTTTTGGAAGGTTTGGCAGCATTTCTACCTTGCCTTGGGTTATGGGTTTTTCTCTGATTGATGAATGGCAATCCAGCCAGATGTGTTCCATGCTCGTCTGCATTATTCTGCATCCATGCGAGCACGTTAAGCCTCCGGATCAATTATGATTGGAATGTATGGCATATGTACAATCCCTTGATCCATTGTAATTAATCTCAGTCAGGCAGTATGCCGAGGTGCCAGGACCCACAAAGCACTCGTTAATTATGAGTCTTTGATATGTCTAGGGTTTTGGGCATTGGGTGTCGCCTCCCGAACGTTGGACATCCTGTTCCGTGGTCCGGTCATCATTATTGGGCTTGCTATGGGCGTAATACCCCTGCGACAGCCACTATGTACATTCTTTAGGTTCCAACAAATCCGAGTTCATCAGAAAACTGCTCGTAAAGTCCCTTGATGCGACCAGAGTATACTTGATAGGCTATGTAAAGTCCGGAATCCCTCTGGAGAGCATTCTGATAGCTTGGTTCACTAAGCTTAGTGATAATGAGCTGGTTTGAACACTTCCGAGGCTCAAATATCCTCAGTTCGGTCGAACTGGCTACTATGGGACATAGTACCAATCCTTTATAGGGTTCTTTAATGATATAGCCAATGATTCTATGTACAGAATCGTTCTGGAGTATGGAATTCATGTACAGTGACCCACAAAACCATTCCAATGTTTTGTACTTTTGACTTAAAGTAGTAATAGCTCAGTAAATAAAATAGCCATATTTGTGAATATATTTATAAACATAGCCAAATATGTCATATCTGACTCTGCAAAGTTGCGTCATGTAATACTTCCAAATTAGGCAATTATGAATTTTGTAATCATTTTAAGTCACTGGAACGGTTTTGTCAATGACATATTATACTAGGCTATCCTATTATTTCTAGTACTTAGAGTAGCCCCCCCTGGCTTTGAGTACAGCTGCTACTCTTCTAGGCATACTTTCAATTAACTTCTGACACTCAGAAGCTGGAATAGCATCCCACTCCTTTTCTACCCTCTGCCACAACTCCTCCATACCCTTGGGAGGAGATTCATACTCTCCCAACTTTCTCTTCACATATTCCCATAAGTGTTCAATGGGATTGAGGTCAGGTGACTGTGCTGGCCAGGTTAGGAGCCTAAAATGATTTTTTTGAAACCATTCTTTGGCCAGTGTACTCTTGTGTTTGGGGTTATTATCTTGCTGGAAGATAATATCTTGGGGTTTAAGCTTGTACCACTGGAGACTCTTCTTCAAATCTTCCTCCAAAATTTGCACAAACAACTCTGCATCCACCCTTCCATCAATCCTCACTGCATAGCCTGGGCCATCCCACAGCATACAGCCCCAAACCATCACTGATCCTCCTCCATACTTCAGAGTTCCCTTGACCAATCTTTCACTAAGCCCCTCTCCCTTCTTTTTCCATCCCCACTTCCTCCCATCTGACCCCAAACAATTAATTTTGGTCTCATCAGACCATACAACCAGCTTCCAGTCCTCCACAGTCCAAATTTGGTGTGTCAGAGCAAAATCCAGCCTAGCCCTCCTATGTTTGTCAGAGAGTAAAGGCTTTTGTTGCTTGACTACAGCCTTCATTCCTGCCTGTTTGAGATGCCTTGCTACAGTCTGTGAAGAGACTGATGTCCTAATGATGGGAGCAAGAGATTTGGCTATATCTACAGCAGTTTCAGCCTTGCCAGCAGAGATAAGATGGATAGCATGCCAAATATTAGTGGTAGAGAGTTTTGAAGGACGTCCTCCAAGTGATTTAGTAAGGCTGGAACAATTTTTAGAGGCTAGCCTGGATATGGTACTGTGCCCAACACCAGTAATTGCCTCAATTTTAGTATAGGAATGATGAGAATTTAGCAAAGAGAGGATGGTTTGCTTTAGAGTAGAAGATAATGGCTTCATGGTAGGTAGGGGGGTTGAGAATGATGGGACATGGCTGTCAGCACATCTATTTATATGTCAAAGACATGTGGTCACATGATCTTGTTGATTGACAATCAATGGAGTCATGTGATTACTTGGATTAGTATTAAAAATTACCATTGACAAAACTGTTCCAATGACTTAAAATGCTCACAAAATTCATAATTGCCTCATTTAGAAGTATTACATAACGCGACTTTGCAGGGTCGGATATGACATATTTGGCTATGTTTATAAATATATTCACAAATTTAGCTATTTTAGTTACTGAGCTATTACTACTTTAAGTCAAAAGTACAAAACATTGGAACGGTTTTGTGGGTCACTGTATAGGCGTGAAATTGGCATATCACCATGGTAATCTTTTTGGAGTTGATAAGGTCAGACACCATAGGCCAGAGCTTATGATAATACTTGTTTAGGTCATCTTCATCCTCAGTATCCTCATCTGCCACTGCCTCAATGAACCTGAGTAAGCGATTGACTGAATATTTCCCTCCAAGGGATGTCTTTGAGTATGACTCTAAAATCTCTTTCTTTAGTATTCCGTAGTCCTGTTCATACCCTTCAAGACTCTTCCAGAACTGTTTCATCTTGGTATTTGTATACTTCACCACCATCTTTGCTTTCTCTGCTTTATCCAACCCACATGCTCTCACCTGCTGTTTGAACTCCTCAAAGAACTCCTTCAACTCCTCAGGATGTTTGGGGTTGAACTCTGGTGCACGCTTGGTTCCTGGGGCTGGCATGGCCGTCATACCTCCTGGAGTTGATACTGAGGCCATTTGAGGGGTTGGTGCTACTGGCAGTGTTGAGGTGAGGAGTAAGGCCTTTTGTGTGTGGCCTCATAATGTCTCTTGGTCTGACAATGATGTGGTCACTGTAGGTCCTGCTCCTGATGGTCGTCGACACTTCGTGCTCTTGGAAGACTGGCTTTGTTGGGATGGAAGCCTCGACTGTGACTGTATCTGGACTCTTGGTTGGTCTGCTGCATGTAAGGATCATAGGGATAGAGGAGGAGTGTGGTTATGAGCTAGCCACCCCTCATGGTGGGCTCCAAGTGTAAGGCTGCTACGAGTTTTTGGGGGTAAAAGACGTCCATTTGGTAACTACGTGGTACATATTTTAAAGGTTCTACATGTCCGTGTTTCTACAAAAATCAGGAATAAAAGGAGTGCTATGGTATGTAAATGAGAGACCGAGAGCGTAAATGAGTGAGTTTTCTACGTAAAATGAGTGTGAAGTTGGAAAGAATTATGTGTAAGATAAGAATAAATAGAGAGATAAAGAGTGAGCCAAATTACCACTGTACACTAGATAATTGTGATGTCCTCACATAGCTGAGAGGGTGTCCCTACACTACCATGAAGCCATTATCTTCTACTCTAGAGCAAACCATTGTCTCTTTGCTAAATTCTCATCATTCCTATACTAAAATTGAGGCAATTACTGGTGTTGGGCACAGTACCATATCCAGGCTAGCCTCTAAAAATTGTTCCAGCCTTACCAAATCACTTGGAGGACATCCTTCAAAACTCTCTACCACTAATATTCAGCATGCTATCCATCTTATCTCTGCTGGCAAGGCTGAAACTGCTGTAGATATAGCCAAATCTCTTGCTCCCATCACTGGAACATCAGTCTCTTCACAGACTGTGGCAAGGCATCTCAAACAGGCAGGAATAAAGGCTGTAGTCAAGCAAAAAAAGCCTTTACTCTCTGACAAGCATGGGAGGGCTAAGCTGGATTCTGCTCTGATACACCAGCATTGGACTGTGGAGGACTGGAAGCTGGTTGTATGGTCTGATGAGACCAAAATTAATTGTTTGGGGTCAGATGGGAGGAAGTGGGGATGGAAAAAGAAGGGAGAGGGGCTTAGTGAAAGATTGGTCAAGGGAACTCTGAAGTATGGAGGAGGATCAGTGATGGTTTGGGGCTGTATGCTGTGGGATGGCCCAGGCTATGCAGTGAGGATTGATGGAAGGATGGATGCAGAGTTGTTTGTGTAAATTTTGGAGGAAGATTTGAAGAAGAGTCTCCAGTGGTACAAGCTTAAACCCCAAGATATTATCTTCCAGCAAGATAATGACCCCAAATACAAGAGTACACTGGCCAAAGAATGGTTTCAAAAAAATCATTTTAGGCTCCTAACCTGGCCAGCACAGTCACCTGACCTCAATCCCATTGAACACTTATGGGAATATATGAAGAGAAAGTTGGGAGAGTATGAATCTCCTCCCAAGAGTATGGAGGAGTTGTAGCAGAGGGTAGAAAAGGAGTGGGATGCTATTCCAGCTTCTGAGTGTCAGAAGGTAATTGAAAGTATGCCTAGAAGAGTAGCAGCTGTACTCAAAGCCAGGGGGGGCTACTCTAAGTACTAGAAATAATAGGATAGCCTAGTATAATATGTCATTGACAAAACCATTCCAATGACTTAAAATGATTACAAAATTCATAATTTCATAATTTGGAAGTATTACATGACACAACTTTGCAGAGTCAGATATGACATATTTGGCTATGTTTATAAATATATTCACAAATATGGCTATTTTATTTACTGAGCTATTACTACTTTAAGTCAAAAGTACAAAACATTGGAACAGTTTTGTGGGTCACTGTAGTTTTTCCCTATCAATGCAGAAGCTGATGCTCTAAATACATTGGAGTCCACATTGTACCACCAATGAGAGTGCACTGTTAAAGATTACCTGGACACTTTCAAGGTCCTCATCTCCAAGTCTGGATACCAAGACCCTCAGGTCATTGTGGTCAAATTCCACTGAGGTCTGCACCCTTCCATCCAGAATGCCATCACTACCCTCCCAGCAGGCTGCTCTTCAGACTCAGACCCAGAGGCCTGGTACTCAGCAGCATGATAGGTAGACCAAGCCCAGATGACAAATGAGGCATTCTGCTCCAATGCTCACTCCCCACTCCTGCCCCCCTCCAAGCCTCTTGCAGGGTATGTCAGACTCCCCCCCTCTATGCCAACAATCAGACCTTTGGCCCCTCCACACCCCCCTATCCACTCTAACCCTTCCCCAGGAAATCTGGTCCCTATGGACATCAATGCCTCCAAGCAGAAACTAGGGCTCCCCCCACTCTGCTACCATTGTGAAAGGCTGGGACACATGAAGGCCAAGTGCCCACTCTGGTATGACATCCAGTACATGGATCTGGAGGAACAAGACAAGCTGATGCAGAGGTGGAATTCAGAGATGGACACCTTAGCTGCAACAACTGGAATTCCAAGGGTGGAAGAAGCAGAGTTGGAAGCTGGAGAGGATTTTCAGCAGTGCAACAGGTGATAGGTGTGTGTCATATCCATGCCAACTATAAGTCTAATCACTTAAACTTCGGCTTCTCGACTCCACGTGTGTTCCACACAACAACCCTCTGCCCTCCGACTCGGCCCCGACTCACTCCGACCGCAACCCACTGCCCCGATCACGCGACCACCTCCACACGTGCCGTGGTCACCTGAACCTCGCTGTCTCCATTTCCCGTCCATAGTCAAGATACGTTACCAGTCTCCATACCCGTACCGGTCTCCATTTTGTTTGTAATCCGTTTGTAACCATATGGGTCTCCGCTTCACTCCGCACGTAGTCAGTACGAGTCATAGTTCGTAAGGCCAGTAGTATATATACCGTAGGTACTTGGCTTGTACTCCTCAGTCTGATAATCGAATCGAGCAGCGGACCAGTCCCCTGTTCCCTATCCTCCTCTCTCTCTGCCTTGCTCCGCTTCGGCCCCGACTTCCTGAAATACGGACTCGGACAGTAGGAGGGCACAGCACATAAGCTGAGGCCGCAAGTCCACTCTCCGCCCGAAGTACTCCGCCTCGGTCCCGCCGTCTACGTACTGACGTCGTCCCGTCCCCCGGTTACCTTATACCAAGGATACCACCCCGACCCTCCGCTTCGGTTCCGACCCGCACCGGCTCTAACAGTATTATCAGACTCAAACTCCTCCTGTCCACCACACTCTGAATTTTTCTAACCATGGTCTCTCGAACAGTTACCCGTACTTGCACTCTGGTAACTCCAGCCGCTCGCCGTAGCAAACGCATCACTCGACAACCTCCTTCCGAGGAACTGCAACCCGACTCCCCGAGGGCTTCTCGCTCTCACCAACAATCGATTGCACCCTCGACCCCAGACCGTTTCTCTGAAGATATACAACCTTCAGTATTCCAGACTCCCGACGGCCCCGACGATGGCCCCGACCCCAATCCTGATCCCAGCGACCCTGGTGATCCCGACGACTACCCTGACAATGGGGACGGGCCCCCGGGCGACGACGAACCATCAGACAACGGCGACAACAACAACAACATCCCACCTGGCAACACCCGAGACGACCATGATAGACTCATACTCCGAGTTTTCCAACGCATAGCCGACCAAATGGACGGCCGTGGGAACTCTCAAGCCCCACAGCCTCCTCGATCTCCCCGTACCAAAGCTCGCGAACCTGACATCTTTACAGGTTCCGACCCCGCCAAACTCAAACCCTTCCTCTTCCAATGTCGGCTCTATTTCCGTACTAACCCGGCCCAGTTCGCTATCCCCGCCACCAAGGTCAACTTCGCGTTGACATACCTCACAGGCGTGGCACAGCAACACTTCGAAATCAGCCTCAACGAGGCCGACAACCACGGAATAATACACGACTGGATCGAGGACTGGGACCAGTTCACCCTGGAACTGCAGACCAATTTCGGTCCCGCGGATCCGACCGGAGAAGCTGCTGAGCAGCTCGACTCCCTCCGAATGCGCTACGACGAGAAGATCGCCGTCTACAACGTCGATTTCCTCCGTCTAGCTGGCCAACTCCGCTGGGGTGACGAAGTATTCTGTCACCGCTACTACAAAGGCCTCCCCGACCGCATCCAGGACATTCTGTCCAATTGGCCCGACGGCAAGCCCGACACCTTCATCGAAATGCGAGCAGCAGCGATGAAGATCGACGCTCGCTACTGGGAACGCCAACGCGAGAAGGCCCGCGCCAAATCCGTTTCAGACCCGACCGCCTCTAGGAAACCTGGAGGTAACCCATCCCCTTCCACCGCGACAAACCATCAACCTGCCGCCAAGCCTGCCAACAGTAACAACAAAGGCAGCACCCCCAGTAATAACATCTTCAAGGGCAATCCGCCCAACCCGTCCGCCGGTCAGAAATCGGCCCCGCCAAAGTCCGACCTTACTAGTAAACTTGGTAAGGACGGTAAATTAACCCCCGAGGAACGTCAACGACGTTTCGACAATAACCTCTGCCTTGTCTGCGCAGATCCCAATCACAGGGCTGCCAACTGCGACAAGAAGAAATTCCCTGACGCCAAGGCTAAAGGCCGACAGGCACAGATTTCCGAGACAGACGCGCCGGCTCTCCCGAGCTCGGAAAAATAGTCGGCGGTCCTCAGGCCTCTGCACAGACTGAGGATCACATTGAACTCTGCTGTGCTCCAGAGAGTTTCCGTCTCAATGCGTCCGCTCTTTCCGATCCAAACTCTCTTCATATTACATTAACTTCTCCTTTAGTTACTTTGTTACCCTCTGTTTCCGCTCCTGTACTCTCCGCTTCGGACCCGCTTTCTACAACGGACAATGTAGTTAGTTCTGACTTTTCTTCTTCTTTTTCTCCTTTCAAAGCTCTTGTTGATAGTGGTTCTACTCACTGTTTTGTGGACTCTTCTTTCGTTCGTTCTCATAGTATTCCAACCTCGTCCATCCCGGCTATTGAACTTCGGTTATTTGATGGGACCTCAAACGCCTACATTACGGAGCTTGCGCAACTGCCTGTATCCTTCCCCTCCGGTGAATCTATCATTTTGGACACTTATGTCACCCAGCTCGACTCTTCCTGTTCTGTGGTCTTAGGACACAACTGGCTCACCCGCTACAATCCGTTGATTGACTGGGCTTTGGGCAGTATTACTTTCCGGCCATCCCTACTCGAGAATCCTGCTTCCGTCTCTACCTGCGTCGCCCCTGACTCTCCCGACCTAGGTTCACCACCCCTGTCCGGGACCTCGTCCCAATCTGTCCCCCTTGCGAAACCGCACATCTCCTTGATAAACGCTCCTGCCTTTATCTGCGCTGCCAAGCTCCCTGGCTCCCAACAATTCCGAATCAATCTTTCCGCCGCCTCCGCATCGGCTGCGTCTTCTTCTGTCTCCGATGACCCGGCTGACCTCTCGTCCATCCCCGAGGAATACCATGAGTTCGCCGATGTTTTCAGTAAATCGCGTGCTGACACACTCGCTCCACACCGCCCTTACGACCTCCAGATTAACCTAGAGGATGGCGGTCAGCCTCCGGTCGGTACCATTTACTCCCTTTCACAATCAGAGCTTGGAGCTCTACGTGATTTCATTGACGAACATTTATCTATTGGCTTCATTCGCCCCTCCACTTCTCCTCATGGAGCCCCGGTCCTCTTCGTCAAGAAAAAGGACGGCTCCCTCCGTTTATGTGTTGATTTTAGAGGTCTCAACCGTATTACCAAGAAGGATCGCTACCCCCTTCCGCTCATCTCCGACCTCTTAGACTCCCCTCGCAAAGCTCGCGTATATACCAAAATCGACCTCCGTCACGCTTACCATCTAGTCCGCGTTGCTGACGGCGACGAATGGAAGACCGCCTTTCGGACCCGCTACGGCTCCTTCGAATGGATGGTTATGCCTTTCGGCCTCACCAATGCCCCCGCCACCTTCCAGCGGTTCATGAACGATATATTCAAGGACATGCTCGACGTCTGCGTTACTATTTACCTTGACGACATTCTGATATACTCCGACAATCATAGTATCCATCGTGACCAAGTCAAGGAGGTCCTCAAGCGGCTCCGACAACACGGCCTATACGCCCGCCCCGACAAATGCCAATTCCACTCTGACACAGTGGAATACCTCGGCTACATTCTTTCCCCCGACGGTCTCCGAATGGACCAATCCAAGGTCAAGACCATCCAGGAGTGGCCTGAACCTAAGAAAGTCAAGGACATCCAGTCCTTCTTAGGTTTCGCCAATTTCTACCGTCGCTTCATTCACGGTTACTCCGACATCGTCGTTCCGCTCACCCGCCTCACCCGCAAAGATGTGAAATGGAATTTCACCGACGAATGCCGCAAATCCTTCAGTTCCCTGAAAGAAGCATTCATATCCGCCCCCGTCCTCACTCCTTGGGCCCCCGATGCTCAGATCATTGTCGAGACCGACGCCTCCGACTACGCCCTTGCGGCTATCCTCTCTATCATCACCGATGACGGAGAGGTTCACCCCGTTGCATTCCATTCCCGCACCTTTAACACGGCCGAACTTAATTATGACACCCACGACAAGGAACTCCTGGCGATATTCGAGGCTTTTCGTATCTGGCGGCACTATCTTGAGGGTGCCCCTCTTACTATTGATGTAGTCACCGACCACAAAAACCTTGAATACTTCTGCACCACCAAAATCCTCACTTGCCGCCAAGCTCGTTGGTCCGAGTTCCTATCCCAGTTCCACCTCGTCATCCGTTTCCGACCCGGCCGCCTCGGTACCAAGCCTGACGCCCTAACTAGACGATGGGACGTCTACCCTAAAGGGGGGAATAGCAACTATGCATCGGTCAACCCGCACAACTTCCGGCCTGTGTTCACTCATGAACAACTCGCGGCCTCCGTCCGTGCCACCACTCTTTACGCCCCTTCCCTTCGCGCAGCTGTAGTCATGGATCTCGACCAGCTACACCGCGATATCCTCGCCGCCCTACCAGCGGATCCGACCGCTTCCGCCCACCTTGCTAGCCCAGAAGGCCGTTGGTCAGTTAATGATAAAGGTTTCCTTCTACTAGACGACAGAATCTACGTCCCTGACGCCGACAATCTCCGACTTCGGGTCCTCCAGTACAAGCATGATCATGTCCTAGCCGGACACTTCGGTCAGAACAAAACGCTAGAACTCATCCGGTGCGAATACACCTGGCCTAGTGCCCGCACCTTCGTCAAGGATTTCTGTAAGTCTTGTGTCACCTGTATGAGGTCTAAACCCCAGCGCCACCGTCCCTACGGTCTCCTCAAACAACTCCCCATTCCCGAACGCCCTTGGAATTCAATCTCCATGGACTTCATCGAAAAACTCCCCGCCTCCTCCGGCTACGACGCCATCCTAGTAATCGTTGACAGACTCACCAAGCAATCCCTCTTCATCCCGACTTATGATACCGTCACCTCCTCCGACCTCGCCCGCCTATTCGTCCTCCACGTCTTCTCCAAGCACGGCGTACCCGAACATGTTACCTCCGACCGCGGCTCCGAATTCGTCTCCCACTTCTTCCGCTCATTGGGACAAGCCCTCGATATGAAGTTACATTTCACTTCGGGCTACCATCCAGAAGGCGACGGACAGACGGAACGCACCAACCAGACCCTCGAACAATATCTTCGGGTCTACTGTAACTACCAACAGGACAATTGGTCCGAATTACTACCACTAGCCGAGTTCGCTTACAACAACGCTCCTAGTGCCACCACCGGTATCTCCCCGTTCTTCGCTAATAAAGGATACCATCCGAACATCACAGTTCATCCTGAACGCGATCTCGCCTCCGCTCGGGCCCGCCATTTTGCTGTTGACCTCGACGACCTACACACCACCTTGAAGTCCGAAATAGCGCTAGCCCAGCAACGTTATCAGACCTCCACCAACGCCCACCGACTCCCTGCCCCGGACTTCAAGGTTGGACAAAAGGTATTCGTGAAAGCCCAATTCTTCCGCACCACCTGTCCCTCCAAAAAACTCTCCGAAAAGTACCTTGGGCCTTATGAGATCATTGCACAAGCAGGTACTCACTCCCTTACACTCCGACTTCCCGACTCCATGCGTGGAGTACACCCAGTCTTCCATGTTTCCATGCTCGAACCAGCCACACCTAACACCATACCCGCCCGATCGGATCCGCCGCCCGCGCCGGTTTCCATTGACGGTGAACCAGAATACGAGATTGCCCACATCGTCGACTCTAAGATCGATCGGCGCCGCGCGTGCAAGCTCCTCTATAAAGTCATCTGGTTAGGTTACGAAGACACTGAAGAAGAGTCCTCGTGGTTGCCAGCCACCGAGCTTGAACATGCTATAGATCTCATAGAGGCTTTTCATTCCTCTTACCCTGCAAAGCCTGGTCCTCTTCACTCACTTTGAGTTACTGACCACACATCACACCAAGAAACAACCATGTATTAAACAAACCCAAAAAACAACCCCGTACAACTACCTATCGGTGTCGTCTCCAGAGAGCCCGGGCGACCCATTCACTTCTTCCATCAAATCCTGCACCTCCTCCTCCGAAGCGGGCCCGACACTCCCCTCCAAACCCTCCGTCTCCGAAAAATTTCCACTCAACCAATTTCCGTCCACCTGAGCCTCCCAACGCCGTAGTTGCTCGTAGCGGCCAGCAAGCGACCCCATCTTGTCGACCTTTTCCCCCAACCGAGCGATGGACCGCTCAATTCGCACCTCCAGGATGTAGATTTTCTTGACGGTCTCCTGGTGCCTTTCTTCGATGAGCCGTTTCAACTCTACAAGGTCCATCAATTGGCATCCATGATAATACAGGATTCCTTACTCACCTTCGAATTGCTGGCCCAACAAACCTCCGGCTCCGCTCGGCTCCGTCTCTTCTTGACCCCCGCATCGTTTCTTCATTTTGCTACACCGTCGGCAACTCCTAGTGTTGCTGGGGCCTTTGTCAGCAATTATCATCGTAGAAACTCTTGTATTTACTTACCCGCCGGCAATCTCGCACCGGACCTCATCCCGCTGACATCTCCAGCACGGGTTATCGCCTCCGAATACGTGTTTGTTGCCCCGCCGCGGGGCCGCCCTCGCCTTTCCTTTTCCCTTTCCCTTTACCTCCGAACCTTCGGAGTCCTCCTCCTCCTCCTCCTCTTCGTCCCTCGCCGCGTCATCGCCCGTGTAATTCGGGTCGGACTCTTCATGGTCGACTTCCATGGGCTGCTCCGGCAGGCGGCTGGATGAAGCCGTCGTAGTCATCGCGACGAGTCGGGCCCGGATCGCCCGACGTTCGTCCTCAGCAGCTTCCTCTTGCTGTCGCCTGATCTCTTCCGCCCGTCGCTCCCTTGCCCGCTCCTCCGCTTGCCGTTGACGCAGTTCAATCATCCGTCGCCGTTCTTCCTCTTGGCGCTCTACCGCCAATCGCCGTTCCTCCTCTCGCCGTTCCTCCTCTTCCAACCTCTCGATCTCCAGCCGCATCCGCTCCTCCTGCTCCGCCTTTTCCCTCAGTAACTGCGCCTTGCGCTCCGCCGTGGTTGGTTGTCGAGACGATTGGCTGCTCATGGTGGTAGGAGGTCAAGTTGTGTATTTCCGGACCGAACCAGTTTGCCAGTTTTTATACTTGGGCGGATGTCTTCCGATGGACCCGGTCTGGACCGCCTAGGGCCTCGAGGCTCGGCCCTAAAGGGGGGGCACTGTCATATCCATGCCAACTATAAGTCTAATCACTTAAACTTCGGCTTCTCGACTCCATGTGTGTTCCACACAACAACCCTCTGCCCTCCGACTCGGCCCCGACTCACTCTGACCGCAACCCACTGCCCCGATCACGCGACCACCTCCACACGTGCCGTGGTCACCTGAACCTCGCTGTCTCCATTTCCCGTCCGTAGTCAAGATACGTTACCAGTCTCCATACCCGTACCGGTCTCCATTTCGTTTGTAATCCGTTTGTAACCATATGGGTCTCCGCTTCACTCCGCACGTAGTCAGTACGAGTCATAGTTCGTAAGGCCAGTAGTATATATACTGTAGGTACTTGGCTTGTACTCCTCAGTCTGATAATCGAATCGAGCAGCGGACCAGTCCCCTGTTCCCTATCCTCCTCTCTCTCTGCCTCGCTCCGCTTCGGCCCCGACTTCCTGAAATACGGACTCGGACAGTAGGAGGGCACAGCACATAAGCTGAGGCCGCAAGTCCACTCTCCGCCCGAAGTACTCCGCCTCGGTCCCGCCATCTACGTACTGACGTCGTCCCGTCCCCCGGTTACCTTATACCAAGGATACCACCCCGACCCTCCACTTCGGTTCCGACCCGCACCGGCTCTAACAGTGTGCCCCCACTGCATCCATGTAATAGGTTTTCAGTTTTGTCAGTAGATGAAATAAAACCTATTTCTAACTCTTTACCAACTTCCAAAGACATACCACCACCTCCAAAAACTCCAGTGTAATATCCCTGCTGGGAATGCCACCTTCCAAAGAGACCAGTCATTGCCTACTCTGACTCAGAATCCAAATCCCTCCAGCTAACAGTGGAACTTGAGACCATTGACTCAGCAGAATGCAAAACAGTCAAGGCACTGATGGATTCCAGCACAACCAGTTCCTTCATTGACCAGGATTTTGTTTGTGCTGCTTGCCTCAGTACTCACCAGTTATCCAACCCCATTCTGGTATTCAATGTAGATAGGACTCTGAATGAGACTGGACAAATTTCCGAAGTAGTGGATGTGGTCTTGCACTATCAGATCTTGGTTCAATTCTAAGACCTTGCACTTTCGCAGCTTGCTGCCCTATCTTCAGAGACAGCCAGCCTGATGCTTAAGTAAGGATCCGGCTAAGGAATTACATACAGACAGACAGATGAAAAAGCCATAGTGTAAAGGACTACACAGTGGGCCAGCTTCTCATCAGGTAACCATGCCATGAGGGGTCCCAAGTGGGAGAGATGCCCCAGGCCCAGCCCCCCCTTCCTACCTACCTGCACAGGGTCCTGGAGGCACTCTGGCACTGTTATCAGAAGTCTTATCAGAAGGACGGTTATTTTTAGTTTACATTCCCATGTCACTATGAAACCATCAGTAGTGTACATCAGAAAGACTATTCTTAGTATATGTCTCATGTTTCTTATCTCTGACTCATAGTTACTCTGGCCCGGACTATTATAGTAGGAGTACAGCCACACTTAGAAGTATATAAGGATACAGTACAATACCTTGTATCCTTATCTTAGTGTTATACAGTTCTTGCCTCCTATAACTCTTTGCCTCTAAACCGGCTGGAATATAGTGCTCCGTCGTCTCCAAGTCACACTTAGTAGGACAGGACCAAGTCTGTATCGACATCCTGTGTCGAACCCCATGCTACTCATGAGTGAACCCCTAGCCCAGGTAACAAAACACTAAGATACTCTGCTGCTTATCTCTTGCTCACCCTCTGCTCTACTCTGCTCTACTGATGTACTGAATGCGTCGAGGTACTCTAGTCATTCAAAATGACATATGAAAGAAAACCACCCCTCTGTGTAGCCATCGCTATGTCCCTCAACCTCTCCCTGCCAGAAGACCTGGCTTACCTACTCATTTTCGTCTTCACCTCCACCACCATCCTCATTGCCTACTGAATAATTACCCTAGAACTCAAATGCATCATGTGCCCTTGCTACTGCTGTGTCATCAGATTGTGGAACCTGTATTCAGGAATCTCCATCATTGCAACCCAATTTTTCATTCTTCTAGCAATAATCGATTGCTAGACAACTACCACCACACCTCCCAAGAAATTCTTGGCCTGAGAAACTCCATCACATCCTCCCAAATCAAGAAGTAGAATCTCTGGATCAGGAACCCAAAATCCAGATCCCAGAAGAAACCCTATACCCACTCAAACACTGTCACCATTTTATCCCCCATCTCCATTCGACTCACCTACTCCAAGTGCATCAACACCTACATGCACTCAAACAAGTTTTGCTGAGGAACTAGCAGAACGACAAAGATTACAACATGAAAGAGAGTTAAAAGAACATTACAAACGAGAAGAAAGAAAACATAAACAAGCTAAAGAATATCATGCTAAAGTAAACCCACTAAATGATTTTGAACTCCAAAAACTTGAATATGCCCTCAAACAACTGAGAGAACTTTCCCAATCAGAAGAAAACCTACTCACACGTCACAAATACACAGTAAATCAAGGAAGAACTCCCCCAGTAGACAACAACTCAGACATCTACATCACCAACAACAACCAATTGGAACCCAATCCTCAACCACCTGCATTACCTGCACCAGTACAACCCTTAGCCCTACCGGCACCACCCATACAACCACTGCAACCACCAACACCACTGCTGCTGCCACCTGGACAAATACAAATAATGGCCACCGCACAAACCTTAAAGGAGTTAGGACTCCTCAAACCCATCACTTTCAATGGAACCAGAAGACTCTTTGAAGACTGGATCTTCCAATGTGAAGTTTACATACTCGCTAACGCAACTACCTACAACACTGACCTTGCCAGAACCTTATTTGTTCTTTTGACAATGCAATCAGGAGATGCCCAAGCCTGGGCCAGACAGTACCTCCATGAGAGGAACGCCCAAACCCAAGCAGGACAACCCATAGCCATGGAGTCATGGGACAACTTCACTGCCAGACTTAGGGCCAACTTCACCCTGGCAGATGAACATGCATATGCACACACCAGACTTCAGACCCTGCACCAAGCAGGCAAACCAATGACAGAGTTCAATGCTCAATTCAAGGAACTTGTCCATCAATCTGGACTTAACAAAGATCGCACACTCATCGATCTATACTGCAAGGCAATTGACTGCCATATTGCCATGAAAATTGATGAATCAGAAAATCCTCCAACAACTATCACCACTTGGTATACCTGAACAAACAAACTCGATGATAACTTTCGTCATATCAATGCCCTATACGGCACCCCCAGAAACACATTTCCCCAAAGA
This sequence comes from Lepiota brunneoincarnata, assembly GCA_023014365.1. Lineage (NCBI taxonomy): Eukaryota > Fungi > Basidiomycota > Agaricomycetes > Agaricales > Agaricaceae > Lepiota > Lepiota brunneoincarnata. The sequence continues at coordinate 131,489 of JAEBUN010000009.1, forward strand.
AACCAATACCAACCAAATCATGGACCAAACCACCCAAACAACAACATGCCCTATGCACAATTCTACCAAAGGAGTAACACTCCATGTTTCACCCCACAAGACCCACATGCCATGGAAATAGACCATGCTGCAATGGAAGAAGGATTTGAAGATCCTTATCCCAAAATTCCACAACTGGAATATGCTGAAGAAGACTCCGCACCAGAACCATTGGAGTTAGATGCTGTTGTCACCAGACAGCAAATGAAATCATATCAGAACCAAGAATGCTTCCGATACGGAGCTAAGGACCATTGGGTCAGTAAATGCCCACAACCACCACCAGCCAGATGCTTCCCAGGAATGTGCACCAATCCCCCTCACCCTGTGAGAAACCCCAACTGTCCTTTTCCTGGACAACAAAACACTTGTCCCGGATTTCCAAATCAGAACAACCAGTCATCACCCCAACACAAATACTCCCTTGCTGTTGCAGAAGTTGCATCTCAGATGTGTCAACTGGTTGATGAACTCAATCCCAAATTACAACAAGAACTCCACTCCATGCTAGCTGAGGATCCAGAGATGTGTCCATTCCAGGATTTTTAAAAAGGAACACTGTCAATTGATGTGCCCCTGCACATTCCAGAACTCAGAAGGACATTTCTTACTCTCACTCCCAGAAAGGACACTTTCTTGATAAACTCTGTACAATTACGATTATCCCTGAATAAACAATCCCTTTTCTTACCCATCAAGATTTGGAGTGAATGGACATCAAAACCTGTGGCCATCACCACCCTAATAGACTCAGGAGCTCAAGGGAACTTTATCTCCCACAAAGTCATTGAACAACATGGTTATCAAACCAAACAGCTGAACCAACTAATTCCTCTCAGTAATGTTGACAGAACTGACAATCAACATGGCAAGATCCATGAATACATCAAAGTCAGAACCATCATTGATGGAAGAGATTGCACACTAGAAGGGTATGTCACAAACACTGGTGAGAAGGATCTCATCATTGGATTTCCCTGGTTGGAACAATACAACCCTGACATCAACTGGAAAACCAAAACATTCTCTTGGAAACCCCAAATCGACCACAAAGACTTCTCAAAACTCCTCAGAACCTTACAACAACCTGTCAAACTCAACTCCATCACCATAGACATAATGGCTGGAAAAACCTCTCAACCCGAGGAAAACCCTGGAGAATATGTCAACCTGTCAAATGTTGACCTTGACACCTTCTCTTTAGAAAGAGAAATGAACCCAATGCTTCTAAACCCATTAGAAGTAAACACCAAAGCGACACACGCCACAATGCTCCACAATGAGCAACACAACCTGACAAAATTGGCAAACCAAAAAGGAAAAAAACCAGAATCAAACAAGGAACCACCCAAGATCCCTCAGAGATTTGCCCAATGGGCTAAAATATTCAACAAGAAAGCATCTGAACAATTCCCGCCATCAAGAACATTATCACAAAATCAAACTAAAACTGACATTCAAAGCAAAATCAATGAAACCTTATCAAGTGGCACCTACCAAAGAAAAAGCATTAAAAGAATTTATAGACAAAAACCTCTGAAAAGGGTACATCCATCCCTCAAAATCCCCTATGGCATCACCCTTCTTTGTTGCCAAGAAAGGAGGAGACCTCCAACCCTGCCAAGACTATTGTTATCTAAACAATCACACTGTCAAAAATCCCTACCCAATCCCTATGATTTCCTCTATCATGGACAAACTCAAAGGAGCTAAGTACTTCACTAAACTCGATGTCTGCCTAGGATACAATAACATCAGAATCAAAGATGGTGATCAATGGAAAGCAGTGTTCAAGACTCCCATGGGTCTTTTTGAACTGACTGTCATGTTTTTCAGACTTTGCAATAGTCCCACAATGTTCCAAGATATGATGGACATGCTATTCTCTGAAATAATGGAGAAAGGAGGAATCATCATCTATATGGATGATATCCTAATCTATGGTAAAACCCAGGAAGAAACCGACCAACTTATGGAAAAAGTACTGCAGATCCTGCAGGAAAATGACCTCTTCCTCAAAATGGAAAAATGCAAGTTCAACAAGCAATGACTCAAATATCTTGGCATGATCATCACACCTGACAAAATCAAAATGGACCCTGGAAAACTCAAGGGAATAGAAGTCTGGCCAGTGCCAAAAACAGTCTGACACATTTGGAAATTCATTGGATTCTGCAACTTCTACCAGAAGTTCATCTGCAGGTACTCCCACCACACCAAACCCCTTAACCAACTCCTATCCAAATCAAACACATTTGAATGGAAAGAAGAACAACAGAAAGCATTCAAAACACTCAAGAACAAATTCTTAAAGGAACTAGTACTCCTCATGCCTGACTCCACAAAACCCTTCAAAATAGAAGCCGATGCTTCTAAATTCGCATCAGGAGCTGTCCTATATCAACATGATATCAATGGAATACAGAAACCCATATCATTCTATTCAAAGATGTTCAGACCAGTGGAACGCAACTACAACATCTATGATAGGGAACTCCTTGCTATTATCTGAGCCCTCAAAGAATGGTGCCACTATCTCCTTGGCAGCCCCCATACTGTCCATATCAGAACAAACCACCAAAACCTCACATACTGGCATAAACCCCAGAAAATCAATTGCTGACAAGCACGATAGGTCCAGACCCTCGCCAACTACAACTTTAAATTGGAACATGTCCCAGGATCAAAAATCCCTGCACCAGACACTCTATCAAGATGTCCAGACCATATCCCTGATGAGGATAATGATAACGAAGACATTACCATGCTTTCAGACTACCTCTTTGTTGCCACAGCCAACATAGAAGATCAAAACCTGATCACAGTACTCCCAGAATACCTTTTTATCACCACCATCAATATGGAACTCCAAGAAAGAATCACGGAATCACCCAAATACGATGCTAGAACCACCAAAGCATTCAAACTCCTGAAAGAAAACCACCCTAATGCCACTGACAAAGACTTTGGAACAGTCCTGACCTCAAATGGTCCACTCCTCACATTCCAAGAATGTGTCATCATTCCAGAAGACCTCCAACTCAGATGTGATGTCATTGCAAGATACCACAACCACCCTACACATGGCCACCCTGGAGAACAAGAAACATACCATCTTGCCAAGAAAGAAGTATATTGGCCAGGAATGTTGACATTCATAAAGAACTACATTAAAGGCTGTCCCAAATGCTAGCAACACAAAATCATATGCAGACCAGATCATGCACTGACTCAACCAATCCCACCATCATCTTCCAAATGCCTATTTGCTCAAATCTCATAGGATCTTATCACTGGTCTACTGCCTAGCACTGGCCATAATGCAATATTGTCCATGGTGGACCACAGCCTTATGAAGGGGGTAATTTTCATCCCAACCTCAGATCAATCAAACGCTGACGACATCGGATGACTATTAATAGAAAAAGTCTTCACCAGGTTCGGATTACCCAACAAAATCATATCAGATTGAGACCCCAGATTCACCGCCAACTCCCTCCAAGAGCTAGCCAAACACCTAAAAATCCAACAAGCATTCTCAACTGCATACTACCCCCAGACAGATGGTTCCACCAAACGATACAACCAGGAAATCGAAACCTACCTCACCATATACTGCACCAGAAACCCCCTTGACTGGTCAGAAACCCTCCCTATTGCTGAGTTTGTACACAACTCCAAAATACATGCCTCAAGGCAGAAATCCCCATTCAAACTAATCATGGGATACAACCCTCCACCGATACCCATGGTAATGGAAACAACATCAAACTTTCCATCAGTAGACGAACGCATCAGACTCCTTGATGATGCCAGAAAAGAAGCACACATGGCACACCAACTCTCTGCCAATATTATGAAACAAAGAACCAGAAGAACTGTCAAACCCCTTGAAACATGTCAAAAAGTATGGCTAGAAGCCAAGAACCTCAAACTCCCCTTCATCTCCAACAAAATATCCCCAAAATGACTAGGACCTTTCCTTATCTCAGAAGTCTTATCACCACTAACATACAAGTTAAAACTTCCAATCAAATGGAAGATACACCCAGTATTCCACCAAAATCTTCTAACCCCATATACCGAAACAGAAGCATACAGATCTCATCCAACTCCACCACCCCCAGACATCATCAATGAAGAAGAAGAATATGAAATAGAAGCTATTCTTAATCACCACTGATATCATGGAAAACTTCAATACTATGTCAAATGGAAAGGATACTCCCACACAGAGAATGAGTGGATCACCAACAAAACACTCCACACAAATGCTGAAGAATACCTAACCAAGTATAAAGAAGCTCATGGAATTCCCCAGAAAGATCAGGAACCCACCAGAACCTACCAAAGACAACTTTGCTCCCACACCAAACGTACTTAAGAAGATGCCCATGAACCTCAACCTCACTTGCCCCCAAACCACTCCCCCTTACTCCACAACACCTTCCCCAACTTCCTCATCATCCTCTATCATCATTGTTAATAATGCAAATGTCAAACATACAATACTTCAAACAACTCCTGTTCCAGCCCCATCTCCCAACACCCCCTCTCACACCTTTGCCACCACTTATGCCTTCCTCAGAGATGAGACCCCCAGCCTCAATGCCACCCCAGAACCAACAATTGCCCCAGCTGCCTCCCTTAGATTCCATACAGCTGGAGTACAACCACATGGACCGGATCACCCTTCTGACGGAGATCTGCACAAGGCTGCCACCAACAGAGCCTTTACAAATAAATTGGAACACTCTCCAATTTCGGAATATGACCGACAACTCTGGTACAACTATACCCACCACATACAACAGACTAAGGCTCTCACTACTGTGTACAATATGCAATGGGCCTGAGCAGAATCACTTGAGCAACTTCTCCACTCAAGATCAAGCCTCATGTCCAAGGTGTCAAAGAACTTACCCAAACAAAATGAGGTACATACCTCACAGCCCCCCACTGCAACCATCACCCCCATTGCCACAACAGCCTCTACCGCTATCACCACCACCACTCCCAATAAGGGAAAGAAGCCCACCAATCTCAGAAACCCTTTCAGACATCTCACCCCCAATGGGAACACCATCCACACTATCACTGATAACCACATCCCAGTTCAGAACTCCCCCAATCCCATTCACTCATGAACCAATCCCCAAACCACCAACAGATCAGTCTGCATCCAATGCAGACATACCAGACACTGGGCCATAGACTGCCCCCAATTTGCCTGCCTCGGGTGCAAACAATATGCCCCAGGACATTACTCTTATGACTGCATCAAGTATTGATGCCCCCACTGTGCAGTTTTCCAACCCCACCATCAATGGACCGAATGCCCAGCTCGGAAGACCCAACACACCCCCTACTCCAGAAATTCAACAACCTGTCCCTTGACCACTCCCACAACTCATCATCAATACATTGACCTTACCAACAATGACTACTACAAGGAATGTTATGACAACATTGCTGAATCAAACATTACAGGAGAACCATATGGTTCCTTCTGAAGAAAACCCAACCACCCCACCAGAAGAAAGGATAGAAAGTCCTCATTTCAGATGTCTCCTATATGACATTTTCTATCCAGGACAACCCCCTTCCCCAGAAACCACCACCATACTCAATCTCGATAGAACTCCTACCCCCACCTTTTCTCCCATCATTCCCCCTCAACCAGACTCCACTGACCAACCTCAAGTCGATTACTACAAACCAAATTACCTAGCCAAATACCCAGAAGAAGGAAACTAACAAGTTGTAATGGAAAGCAACTCTAGAAACAGACCTAATGTTATCAGAAGTCTTATCAGAATGACAGTTATTTTTAGTTTACATTCCCATGTCACTATGAAACCTATCAGTAGTATACATCAGAAGGACTATTCTTAGTATATGCCTCATGTTTCTTATCTCTGACTCATAGTTACTCTGGTCCAGACTATTATAGTAGGAGTACAGCCACACTTAGAAGTATATAAGGATACAGTACAATACCTTGTATCCTTATCTTAGTGTTATACAGTTCTTGCCTCCTATAACTCTTTGCCTCTAAACTGGCTGGACTATAGTGCTCTGTCATCTCCAAGTCACGCTTAGTAGGACAGGACCAAGTCTGTATAGACATCCTGTGTCAAACCCCATGCTACTCACGAGCAAACCCCTAACCTGGGTAACAGGCACACTAGCTGGTCCAGCAGATCAATTAATATATTGATTCATACTCCCCCACAGCCATCCTAAGTTAGGTAGTCTAATTTTGTCGCTACATGAGCCAAGGCAGGTTAGGGCAGTGGTTAAGCCCTCTGATGAGCCCCTTTGCAAGTGTTATCAGAAGTCTATTCAGAAGGATGGTTATGTTTAGCACATATTCCCATGTCATATGTCACTCTGAAACCATCAGTGTTACCTGGGTTAGGGGTTCACTCTTGAGTAGCATGGGGTTTGACACAGGATGTCTATACAGACTTGGTCCTGTCCTACTAAGTGTGACTTGTAGATGACAGAGCACTATAGTCCAGCCGGTTTAGAGGCAAAGAGTTATAGGAGGCAAGAACTGTATAACACTAAGATAAGGATACAAGGTAATGTACTATATCCTTATATATTTCTAAGTATGGCTGTACTCCTACTGTAATAGTCCGGACCAAAGTAACTACAAGTCAGAGATAAGGGACATAAGGCATAACTAAGAATAGTCCTTCTGATGTACACTACTGATGGTTTCATAGTGACATGGGAATGTAAACTAAAAATAACTGTCCTTCTGATAAGACTTCTGATAACAATCAGTAGTGTACATCAGAAGGACTATATTTAACCTATGCCTCGTTGTCTTATCTCTGACTCATAGTTACTCAGGTCCATTTACTTGTAGTAGGAGCATAGCCACACTTAGTATTATATAAGGATACCATACATTACCATGTATCCTTATCTTAGTGTTATACAGTTCTTGCCTCCTATACCTCTTTGCCCTTAAATCTGGCTGGACTATAGTGCTTCATCATCTCTAAGTCATGCCTAGTAGGACAAGACCAAGTCTGTATAGACATCTTGCCTCGAACACCATGCTACTCAAGAGTGAACCCCTAACCTAGGTAACAAAACACTAAGATACTCTGCTACTTATCTCTTGCTTGCCCTCCACTCTGCTCTACTCTGCCAATGTACTGAACATGTTGAGGTACTCTGGTCATTCAAAATGATGTGCATAAGAAAACCACCCCTCTGTGTAGCCATTGCTACATCCCTCAAACTCTCCCTGCCAGAAGACCTGGCTTACCTACTCATTTTTGTCTTCACCTCCACCACCACCCTCATCGCCTACCAAATAATCACCCTAGAACTCAAATGCATCACATGTCCTTGCCACTGTTGTGTCATTAGATTGTGGAACCTGTACTCAGGAATCTCCATAATTGCCACCCAATTTTTCATTCTTCTAGCGATAATTGATTGCTAGACAACTGCCACCACGCCTCCAAAGAAGTTCTCAGCCCGAGAAACTCCATCACCCCCTCCTCCCAAATCAAGAACTAGAATCTCAGGACCAGGAATCCCAAACCCTGATCCAAGAAGAAATCCCACACCCACACAAACTCCATCACCATTCTACCCCCCATCTCCATTTGATTCACCTACTCCACGTGCATCAACCTCAACCCAAATTGTCACAAGAACCCCAACATTATCAAGTGTCTCCGCCACATTAGCCAAAAGACAAAGACAACATGAAGAACAAGAAAAATGCGATATCATCACAAACCAACTCTCTGAACAAGAACTTAAATGACTCCAACAAGCTGTACAACAACCAAGAGAACTCACAGGATCTGAAGAGAATCTTCTCTCAAGACACAAAGCCTTTGTTGAACTCAACCAAGGAAAAACCCCAGTAGACGACAACTCAGATGTCTACATCACAGACAATAATAAATCAGAACCCGATAAACAACCCTTAGCCCTACTGGCACCACCCATGCCACCTCTACCATCACCACCACCAGGACAATTACAAATGGCCACCACACAAACCCCAAAGGAGTTAGGACTCCTCAAACCCATCGCCTTTGATGGAACCAGAAGACTATTCAAAGACTGGATCTTCCAATGTGAAGTTTATGTGCTCACCAACATGACCACTTACAACACTGACCTTGCCAGAACCTTGTTCGTCCTCTCAACAATGCAATCAGGAGATGCCCAAGCATGGGCTAGACAATACCTCCATGAGAGAAATGCCCAGACTCAAGCTGGACAACCCATAGCCATGGAAACATGGGACAACTTCACCACCTGACTTAGAACTGACTTCACCTCAGCAGATGAACATGTGTATGTGCACACCAAACTTTAAACCTTGCATCAAGCAGGCAAACCAATGACTGAGTTCAGTGCCCAGTTTAAGGAACTTGTCCGCCAGTCCGGACTCACCAAAGATTGTGCCCTCATCGATCTATATCAAAAAGCAATCAATCGTCAAATTGCAATGAAGATTGATGAATCGGAGAACCCTCCAACAACCATCACTGTTTGGTATACCCAAGCAAACAAACTCAATGACAACTTCCATCATATCAATGCCCTGTACAGTACCCCCAAGAACATGTTTCCTCAAAGAAACCAATACCAACCAAATCAAGGACCAAGCCATCCAAACAACAACATGCCATATGCACAGTTTTACCAAAGAAGCAACACTCCATGTTTCACTCCACGAGACCCACATGCTATGGAGATAGACCATACCATAATAGAAGAAAGATATGAAGATCCTTATCCTGAAATCCTACAACCAGAACACACCAAAGAAGACTTTGCACAAGAACCGTTGGAGATAGATGCGGTTGTGATGGAACAACAAATGAAAGCTTATCAGAAGCAAGAATGCTTCTGATGTGGAGCAAACAATCATTGGGTTAATAAATGCCCACATCTGCCACCTGCCAGACACTTCCCAGGGATGCATACCAACCCGCCACGCCCAGCCAGAAATCCAAACTGTCCTCCCTTCCAAGAAAATAAACCTAACCCCAGCTTTAAACCCCAACAACACAAATATTCCCTTGCCATTGCAGAAGTCGCATCCCAGATGTGCCAAATGGTTGATGAACTCAATCCTGAATTACAACAAGAACTCCACTCCATGCTAGCTGAGGATCTGGAGATGCATCCATTCCAGGATTTTTAAAAAGGAACATTGTTGATCGATATGCCCCTGCACATTCCAGAACTCAGAAGGACATTTCTTACTCTCACTCCCAGAAGGACATTTTCTCGATAAACTCTGTACAATTATGACTTTCCCTGAATAAACAATCCCTTTTCCTACCCATTGAGATTTGGAGTGAATGGACATCAAAACCTGTGGCCATCACTGCCCTGATAGACTCAGGAGCTCAAGGGAACTTTATCTCCCACAAAGTCATTGAACAACATGGTTATCAAACCAAACAGCTGGATCAACCAATCCCTCTCAGCAACGTTAACAGAACTGACAATCAACATGGCAAAATCCATGATTATATCAAAATCAGAACCATCATCGATGGAAGAAATTGCATGCTAGAACCATACATCACAAACACTGGTGAGAAAGATCTCATCATTGGATTTCCCTGGTTGGAACAATACAATCTCGACATCAATTGGAAGACCAAGACATTCTCTTAAAAACCTCAAATTGATCACCAGGACTTTTCTAAACTCCTCAGAACTCTATGATGACCCATCAAACTCAACTCCATCACCATGGACATGATGGCGGGAAAAACTTCCCAACCTGAGGATAACCCAGAAGAATACATCAACCTTTCAAATGTTGACCTTGACACCTTCTCTTTAGAAAGAGAAATGAATCTGATGCTTCTAACCCCATTAGAAGTAAATGCCAAAGCAACACACTCCACAATGCTCCACAACAAGCAACACAACCTGACAAGATTGGCAAACAAGAAAGGAAAACAACCAGAATTGAACAAGGAACCACCTGAGATCCCTCGGAGATTTGCCCAATGGACTAAAATATTCAACAAAAAGGCCTCCAAACGATTCCCACCATCAAGAACATTTGATCACAAAATCAAACTAAAACCAACATTCAAAGCAAAATCGATGAAACCTTACCAAGTGGCACCTGCTGAAGAAAAAGCACTAAAAGAATTTATAGACGAAAACCTCTGAAAAGGGTACATCTGCCCCTCAAAATCCCCTATGGCCTCACCATTCTTCTTTGTTGCCAAGAAAGGAGGAGACCTCCAACCCTGCCAAGACTATCATTATCTAAACAACCACACCATCAAAAATGCCTACCCAATCCCCATGATTTCCTCTATTATGGATAAACTCAAAGGAGCTAAATACTTTACCAAGCTTGACATCCACCTAGGATACAATAATGTCAGAATCAAAGATGGCAATCAATGGAAAGCAGCGTTCAAGACTCCCATAGGTCTTTTTGAACCAACTATAATATTTTTTGGACTTTGCAACAGTCCTGCAACGTTCCAACATATGATGGACACACTATTCTCCAAAATAATGGAGAAAGGAGGAATTATCATCTATTATCCTAATCTATGGTAAAACCCAGGAAGAAACCAACCAACTTATGGAAAAAGTACTGCAAATTCTGCAGGAGAACGACCTATATGTTAGAGCCAGTATGGATCGGGACCGAAGTGGAGGGTTGGGGTGGTGTCCTTGGTATAAGGTAACCAGGGGACAGGGCGAAGTCAGTATGTAGACTTTGGGACTGAGGCGGAGTATGTTGGGCAGGGAGTTGGACTTGTGGCCTCAGTGTATGTGCTGTGCCCTCCTGCTGTCCTAGTCCGTATTTCAGGAAGTTGGGGCTGAAGCGGAGTAAGGCAAGATAGAGAGAGGAGGATAGGGAGACAGGGAGCTAGTCCACTGCTTGATTCAATTATCAGACTGAAGAGTACAAGCCAAGTACCTATGGTATATATACTACTGGCCTTACAAACTATGACTCATACTAACTATGTGTGGAGTGAAGCAGAGACCAATATAGTTACAAATGGATTATGAATAGATTATGAATGGAATGGAAACTGGTACAGGTATGGAGACCAATAACATATCTTGACTACAGATGGGAAATGGAGACTGGAACTAGAGACACTGAGGGTCAGGTGACCATGGCATGTGTGGAGGTGGTCGTGTGATCGGGGCAGTGGGTTGCAGTTGGAGCAAGTTGGGGCCAAGTTGGAGGGCAGAGGGTTGTTGTGTGGAGCACATGTGGAATCAAGAAGCTGAAGTTTAAGTGATTAGACTCTGAGTTGGCATGGATATGACACTATACCTCAAAATGGAGAAATGCAAATTCAACAAACAACAACTCAAATATCTTGGCATGATCATCATGCCTGATGAAATCAAAATGGATCCCAGAAAACTCAAGGGAATAGAAGACTGGCCAGTGCCAAAAACGGTCCAACACATTCAGAAATTCATCAGATTCTGTAACTTCTACCAGAAGTTCATCTGCAGTTACTCCTACCACACCAAACCCCTTAACCAACTCCTATCCAAATCAAACAAATTTGAATGGAAAGAAGAACAACAGAAAGCATTTGAAACACTCAAGAACAAATTCTTAAAGGAACTGGTACTCCTCATGCCTGACTCCACAAAACCCTTCAAAATAGAAGCCAATGCTTCCAAATTCACATCAGGAGCTGTCTTGTATCAACACAATATCAACAGAATGTGGAAACCTGTATCATTCTATTCAAAAACATTTGGACCAGCGGAACGCAATTATGATATCTATGACAGGCAACTTCTCACTATCATCCGAGCCCTCAAAGAATGGTGCCACTACCTCCTTGGCAGCCCCCATACTGTCTGTATCAGAACAGACCACCAGAACCTCACATATTGGTGTAAACCCCAGAAAATCAACTGCCAACAAGCATGATGGGTCTAGACCCTTGCCAACTACAACTTCAAATTAGAACACATCCCAGGATCAAAGATCCCTGCACCAGATGCTCTATCAAGATGTCCAGATCACATCCCCAACAAGGATAACAATAACAAAGATGTTACCATACTTCCAAACAACCTCCTTGTCACTGCAGCTGACATAGAAGACTGAAACCTGATCACAGTACTCCCAGAACACTTCTTTATCACCACAGTTGATATGGAACTCCAAGAAAGAATCACAGAATCACCCAAGTATGACGCTAGAACCACTGAGGCATTCAAACTCCTGAAGGAAACCCATCCTAATGCCACCAATAAAGACTTTGGAACAGTCCTGACCTCAAATGGCCCACTCCTCACATTCCAGGAATGTGTCATCATTCCAGAAGACCTCCAACTCAGACACAATGTCATTGCAAGATACCATGACCACCTTACACATGGTTACCCCAGAGAACAGGAAACATATCGCTTGCCAAGAAAGAAGTATATTGGCCAGGAATGTCAATATTCATAAAGAATTATGTCAAAGGCTGTCCAGAATGTCAGCAACACAAAATCATCCAATGACCAGATCATGCCACAATCCAACCCATCCAACCAGTGTCTTCACTATGCCTGTTTAGTCAGATTTCCTGGGATCTAATCACTGGCCTCCCACCATTCATGGGAAACAATGCCATATTGTCCATGGTGGACCATAGCCTTATGAAGGGGGTAATTTTCATCCCTACATCAGAAAATGCCACAGCTGACGACATTGGAAGACTCCTCATTGAGAAAGTATTCACAAGATACAGTCTCCCTGACAAAATCATATCAGACAGAGATCCCAGATTTGCTGCCCAATCCCTCAGACAACTAGCAAAACAATTAAACATCAAACAAGCCTTCTCCACTGCCTACCATCCACAAACAGATGGAATGACCAAATAATACAACCAAGAAATAGAAACCTATCTATCCATATACTGCACCAGAAACCCTCACAAATGGCCAGAAACACTCCCAATCCTCGAATTCTCCCACAACTCCAAGACACATGCCAAGAACCAAAAATCCCCTTTTGAACTCATCATGGGATACAACCCTCTGGCAATCCCCACCATCATGGAAACATCAAACTTTCCATCAGTAGATGATTGCATCAGACTTCTAGATGACACCCAAAAAGAAGCACATGCCACTCACCAAATAGCTGCCAAAATTATGAAACAAAGAAGCAGAAGAACTGCCAAACCCCTTGAAACATGTCAAAAAGTATGGCTAGAAGCCAAGAACCTCAAACTTCCATTCCAATCATGAAAAATATCCCTGAAACAACTAGGACCATTCATAATCAAAGAAGTCCTGTCACCAATGACATACAAACTCCAACTTCCGATCAAATGGAAGATACACCCAGTATTCCATTGAAACCTCCTTACCCCATTCAACAAAACAGAAGCATACAGATCTTATCCAATGCCACCACCACCTGACATCATCAACGATGAAGAAGAATACAAAATCAAAACCATTCTCAATCACCACCGATACTGCAGAAAACTCCAATACTACATCAAATGGAAAGGATACTCCCACATGGAGAACAAATGGATCACCAATGAAACACTCCACACAAATGCTGAAGAATACTTAACTGAGTATAAAGAAGCCCATGGAATTCCTCAGAAAGATCAGGAACCCACCAGAACCTACCAAAGATGACTTCGCTCCCACACCAAAACAATTTAAAAATGCCCATGAACCTCGACCTTGTCCATCCCCAAACCACTCCCCCCTTCTCCACAACACCCTCTCCCAGCTCTTCATCCTCCTCCATCATCATCATCAATGACAAGAACGTTGAATGTACAACACTTTAGACAACTCCTATTCCGGCCCCACCTCCCTACATCCCCTCTCACACCTTCACTGAGGCATATGCCCCCCTTAGAGACAAGACCCCTGATCCCAATGCCACCCCAGAACCAACAGTCATCCCAGCCACCTCCCTTAGATTCCATACAGCTGGAGTATGACCACATGGATCAGATCACCCCTCTGACGGAGATCTGCGTGAGGCTGCCACCAGCCAAACCTTTATGAATAGATTGGAACACTCTCCAATTTCAGAATACAACCGACAACTCTGGTCTGACTATACCCACCATGTACGACAGACTAAGGCTCTCACTACTGTGTACAATATGCAATGGGCCTGGGCAGAATCACTTAAGCAACTTCTCCACTCAAGATCAAGCCTTATGTCCAAGGTGTCAAAGAACTTACCCAAACAAAATGAGGTACATACTTTGCAGCCCCCCACCACAACCATCGCCCCCACTACCACTACACACCCTACTGCCATCACCACCGCCACTCCCAATAAGGGAAAGAAGTCCACCAATCTCAGAAACCCTTTCAGACATATCACCCCTGCTGGGAACACCACCCACACCGTCGCCAATAACAACATCCCAATTCAGAACTCCCCCAATCCTATTCACACACAAACTGACCCCTGAACCACCAACAGATCAGTCTGCATCCAATGTAGACACACGGGACACTGGGCCATGGACTGCCCACAATTTGCCTGCCTTGGATGCCAGCAATATGCCCCAGGGCACTACTCATATGACTGCATCAAGTATTGATGCCCCCATTGCGCAGTTTTCCAACCTTGCCATAAATGGACCAAATGCCCAGCTCAGAAGACCCGACACACCCCCTACTCCAGAAATTCAGCAGCCTGTCCCTCAACCACTCCCACAACTCATAATAGGTACATCAACCTCACAAATGAGGACTACTATGAGGAATGCTATGACAAGGTTGCTGAATCCAACATTACAGGAGAACCATGCAGTACCTTCTGAAGAAAATCAAACCACCTTAGCAGAAGAAAGAATAGAAAGCCCCCACTTCCAACAACTCCTATACGATATCTTCTATCCAGGACAACCCCCATCCCCAGAAACTGCCACCATGCTCAACTTGCACAGAACCCCCACTCCCACCTTCTCTCCAGTCATTCCCCCTCATCCCAACTCCACCAAAAACCCTCAAGTTGAGTACTATGAACCAAACTATTTAGCTGAATACCCAAAGGAAGGGAATCAATGAGTTGTGATGGAAAACAACTCTAAGAACAGACCTAATGTTATCAGAAGTCTATTCAGAAGGACAGTTATGTTTAGCACATATTCCCATGTCATATGTCACTCTGAAACCATCAGTAGTGTACACCAGAAGGACTATATTTAACCTATGCCTCATTGTCCTATCTCTGACTCATAGTTACTCAGGTCCATTTACTTATAGTAGGAGCATAGCCACACTTAGTATTATATAAGGATACTGTACATTACCATGTATCCTTATCTTAGTGTTATACAGTTCTTGCCTCCTATACCTCTTTGCCCTTAAAACCAGCTGGACCATAGTGCTTCATCATCTCTAAGTCATGCCTAGTAGGACAAGACCAAGTCTGTATAGACATCTTGCCTTGAATGCTGTGCTACTCAAGAGCAAACCCCTAACCTGGGTAACAGCAAGGGTGAAACCTGCATAAGTCCCCCCAACCATGCCAAATGCACACTGTTAGCAGTGACCAAGCTGGGAAGGCAAGAACTCCTTCTGGGATTCACATGGCTGAAGCAGCATAACCCAGAAATTAACTGGCAAACTGGAGAAGTCAATTATCCTGATGCCCCTCATGCTGTACAGAATACCAAGACCAGTTGTGCACCAAATGCCATGCACAAAAGCTTTAAGCTAATTGCATCCATGCCTGCTGACTTGGCCCCTTTCCCACCTTAGATGAAGAAGAGGATGAGGATGAGCCAGCCCTCCCCACCTCAGAGCTGGAGGAGCCTTTAGAAGATGGGGATTGCATCTTTGCAGTGGTACTCCTCCCTCTGAAGCCTACTCCAGAGGTGATCACTGCAGGCTCTACCACCTCTCAATGCCTAGCAGAAGCCTTCTTCTGGAATTCCCAGATGAACAACCCCCAGAATTCCAGTTTCTGAGCATATGTTCCCCCATACCTTTAGGAGTATACTGCCATCTTTACCAAGGAGTCCTTCAACATGCTCCCAGATTACCAACCCTGGGACTACACAATAGAGCTTATCCCAGGAGCAGACCC
The DNA here is from genome assembly GCA_023014365.1 of Lepiota brunneoincarnata. NCBI lineage: Eukaryota > Fungi > Basidiomycota > Agaricomycetes > Agaricales > Agaricaceae > Lepiota > Lepiota brunneoincarnata. Next base: position 147,618 of record JAEBUN010000009.1, read on the forward strand.
CAAGAGGTGCAAGGTCTATCCACTGTCCCCTCTCAAGCAGAAGGAACTGAACAAATTCTTATAGGAAAACTTGTGTTCTGGTCATATACACCCATCTAAGTCTCCCATGGCTTCCCCAGTCTTCTTCATCAAAAAAAAGGATGGCTCACTTTGCCTAGTACAGGATTACTGAGCACTCAATGCCCTCACAGTGAAGAACAATTATCCTCTGCCCCTCATCTCCAAGCTGGTTGCACAGCTCTGGGGAGCAAAGTACTTCACCAAATTAGATGTTTGATGGGGCTTCAATAATGTCTGGATTAAGCCAGGAGATGAGTGGAAGACAGCATTTCACACCAATAGGGGCCTCTTCAAACCCCTTGTCATGTTCTTTGGCCTCACTAACAGCCCAGCCACCTTCCAGATGATGATGAATGACATCTTTCATGAACTTATCATGGAAGGAGTTGTAGTCATCTACTTGGACAACATCCTCATCTTCACCCAGACCTTGGAGCAGCACAGGGATATTGTTAGGCATGTCATGGAGATCCTTCAATGGCACAAACTCTACCTGTGGCCAGAAAAGTATGAGTTCAAGTGCACTTACATTGAGTACCTATGACTCATTATCTTGGAAAACTCCATTGAGATGGACCCAGTCAAAGTCACAGGAGTCAAGGAGTGGCCAACCCCCAAGTATAAATTAAGGCTTCAGTCTTTCCTGGGTTTTACAAATTTCTACTGTCGCTTCATCCAGGACTTCTCCCACATAGCCTAACCCCTCTTTGACCTCACCTGAAACAGCACTACATGGCAGTGGAACTTGGAACAGCAAGCAGCATTTGACAGCTTGAAGGCAGCTATCACTTCAGCTCTGGTTTTGGCTTCTCTGGATGATAAGGCACCCTTCCAAGTAGAAGCTAATAGTTTGGATTTTGCCACAGGGGCAGTACTCTCTCAACTCTCAGGAGATGATGGAAAGTGGCACCTGGTAGTATTTTACTCTAAGGCCTTGTCTCCAGTGGAGTGCAACTATAAGATCCATGATAAGGAGATGCTGGCCATTATCCAGGCACTGGAAGAGTGGAGACACTTCCTTGAAGGAGCATTGGAAAAGTTCAAAATCTGGATGGACCACAAGAACTTAGAGTATTTCATGACTGCTCAGAAGCTAAACCACCAACAGGCACACTGGTCCCTCTATCTTTCCCAGTTTGACTTCTCCCTTCACCATTGCCCCAGTTGCAGCATGGGAAAGTCCAACACCTTGTCCTGGAGATCTGATCATAGCTCAGGAATGCATGATAATGCTGACATTACACTTCTTCCAGCATCTCTCTTTGCAGTATGAGCTGTTGACAGGAATTTCCCTCTAAGGGGAAGAGCAGGCCCTTCTCCAAGACATCCACTCTGGAAACCAAGGAGGCAGACAAGATAAAATGGTGGCCAGAGTGGCCTGGGAACTCCAGAAGTCTGCAACATGCTCAGTGCACAGTGCCAAATGGTCTGAGCTGGATGGCTTGCTTCTCTTCCAAGGCAAAATATATGTTCCAGATGATGCAGCACTCCACCAATGCATTGTAGCCCTTCACCATGACTCCCTGAATTGGGAGACATGCTGGCCAATGGAAAACTCTGGAACTTGTCTCCCAAAACTACTGGTGGCCCAACATGTCTTGCTACATTGGTCAGTATGTTTCTACATGTGACCTGTGCCTCTGCACAAAACCAATCTGGAAACTCCCTATCAGAGAGCTTTGCCTTCTCCCCATTCCAGAAGCTCAGTGGGATACCATCAGCATAGACTTTATAGTGGAACTCCCAGAGTCCAATGGGTATGATGCTGTCATGACTGTGGTTGACTCCATCTCCAAATGTGCTCACTTCATCCCAACACACACTACTCTTACAGCAGACAGAGCAGCATAGCTATTTCTCCATCATGTATGGAAACTACATGGACTTCCACATCAAGTGGTCTTGGATCAAGGCCCCCAGTTCATTGCATCATTCACCAGGGAACTCTACAGCTTACTCAGAATCAAAAGTACTTCTTCTACAGCATGGCATCCCCAATCAGATGGGCAGATGGAATGGGTCAACCAGGAATTGGACCAATACCTCCAGATCTTTGTCAGTAAGCAACAGAATGATTGGCATGACCTCCTCCCCCTGGCAGAATTTCAGCACAACAACCACATGCATGCCTCCACCCAACACTCACCATTCATCCTTGACACTGGCCAAAGCCTGAGAATGGGGTTTGAACCCCACCAGTGACCATCTCAACTGGTAAACAGTCAACAAGTTCAAATCTTGGATGGAATCAGCATTGGAGGAGGCAAGGTCAGCACTTGCAAAGTTTAAAGATGATATGGCAAGGTATTACAACCAATGATAAACCCCAACTCTGGAGTTTAAGCCCAGAGACAAAGTTTTCCTGGATGCATTGGATATACAAACCACACAACCATCCAAGAAACTCTCACATTGCCAGTTAGGACCCTATGCAATCAACAGACAGGTCAGCTCCAATGCATACTGACTGAAGCTACCAAAATCCATAAGATGCCTCCATCTAGTCTTCAATGTGGTAAAGCTCACACTCACTCCCACAGACCCTATTCCCAGACACCAGCCCAAACCACTACCAGCACCCATCATTGTTGAGGATGAAGAAGAGTGGGAAGTCAAGGAAATCCTGGATAGCTGTATCCATCAGAGGAGACTCCAGTTCCTAGTAAAATGGAAGGACTTTGGGATTGAAGAAAACTCCTGGGAATTGGCCAAGGATATCTATGCCCCCATTTGCATAATGGAATTCTATCAACAACATCCAGGAGCTCTGAGACAGATCAGGAGTCTTGCATTTGGCTCAATCCCCTTCTGTGCCCTCAATCCAACCATTGTGCTGAGTCATCACAACCTTGAAGGAGAGGTAGGTGTAAGGGGAACTCCAGGTCATTGTTCACAACCTCAGATTCAGAATTCTGATCCCCAGACTCCCTACATTCAGAAATCTAACCCTCAACCTCCCTGTACTCAGAAATGCAATCCCCAGCCCCTCTGTGTTCAGAAATCTGATTTCCAGCCTCCCTATGCTCAGAAATCCAATTCCCAGCCCTCCTGCATCCAGAAATCTGATTTCCAGCCTCTCTGGACCCAGACATCTGTCCTCTAGCACCCCTCTGATGCAGATGCAAACCCTCACTGGCATGCACAACCCTATCCCAAGCCCATTCCCAACTATACCCACTTTAGGCATCCCTAACACCTTACAGCCATTTATGTAGAGTAGATTACTCAACTTGGACCTTATGGCAGGTAGTATAAGTAGTGTAGATGAGCTTGGAGAAACCTTACTTGATTCTCTAAGGTTTCTCCCTGCTCAGCCAACACAACACAGCAACCAAGTCATCCTTACAATCTTGGTATATGAGCTAGTTGGACCCATCAGTGGTTAGGATGGGAACTTTGGTAAAGAGATTGTTCTTAGGTGTAGTTGGTATGAGTGACTGATGCTAGATGGTCAGCAAACAAACAGGGAAACTAGTGGCAGTTCAGTTACAAGTTTGGTGTTTTGTATCTGGGTTTTAGAGTGTATGGGTAGAGCCCATAACCTATTTAAACAGTAGGATAGGGGAAAGGAAGAAAGGAATAAAAATTAATTGGAGTTGAGTTCCTCTCCTATTTACAGTAAGGGATAAAACTCTTTCAATGATTTTTATACTTCAACAAATATGTTAATAACTGCCCACCTACTAAAGATAAAACCTTCATATTTTTATTAGGAATACCTATATGGTACTCATATATCACTCTGCTAAATATCATTATGTTATATGCTATTTTGGGAAGTCAGTGAATTAAACAATCATTTAAGGTCATTGGAAGGGTTTTGTCTATCTCTAAGAAATTACCAATAATTATACTTTTAGTACTTTGTATAACCTCCCCTGGCATCCAAGACAGCCTGAACCCTATCAGGCATACTCTCTATCAGATTCTGATATGCTTCTGCCAGAATCTGATCCTATTCCTTTGTATCCTCCTCTATAATTCTTTTATCCCCTGAGATGGAGTGTTATACTTCTCTAACTTAATTTTAAGGTGGGTCAATAGATGTTCAATAGGATTGAGGTCTGAAAATTGTGGGAGCTACACCATAACCTCTATTTCAGCTGCTTTGAACCATTTTTGAGCTTTGATGCACCTATGTTTGGGACCATTATCTTGTTGAAAGACAATATCCTCCACCTCTTTGTCATACCACTCCAACTCCCCTTGAGTTTATCCTCCAAAATGGTAACAAATAGATCACTATCCATCTTACCATTAATCTTGGCTGCCAACCCTAGATCCTCCCACAGCATACAACCTCATACCATGATAGAACTTCTTCCAAACTTTGTAGTTCCCTGTACCAGCCTATCACTAAGCCTCTCCCCTACTCTTTTCCAGACCCAAACCCTTCTATCTGATCCTAAGCAATTGATTTTGGTCTCATCTAACCAAACCACCCTCTTCCAGTCTTCCAGACTCCAGTCTGCATATGCCTCTACCTGCTCCAGTCTTTTCCTCTTGTGTATAACAGAGAGTTTAGGCCTTGTCTGCTTGACTACAGCCTTCATTCCAGCTTTTTTGAGTGCTTTGCAAACTGTTTTGGAGGATAGAGGTTGGTCAATGATAGTACAAAGGGTTCTGGTGATTTGGGAGGTATTTTTGGCTTTGCAGAATGTAATAAAATGAGTGGCAGATTTGATATTGCCAACAGAAAGCTTGGTTGGGCAGCCACCAAGTGACTTTGAAAGTGCCAAATGATGTTTGGAGCAAAGGCAAGATATAGTGCTGAGGCCAAGACCAGTGGTAGAAGCAATATGGGTAGCAGAGTGGCCTTTGTCCAAAAGAGAAAGAATATAGTTGTATTGAGTCATAAAGAGAAATCACATATTAGCAAAATGAAGTTGGGGGAATGGTGTGAGCTAGGGGAGTGAAAAGCTATATTTATACATTATTCCAACCAGTCACATGACATTTATTTGCACTTATTTGGCTGTAATAAACAAAATCATGTGATTCAAGTAGAGATGGTCAAAATCCTTAAATGATTGTTTAATTTACTGACTTACTAAAATGGCATATGACATAATGATATTTGGCAGGGTGATATATGAGCCATATAGGTATTCCCAATTAAAAATGAAGGTTTATTCTTTAGTAGGTGGGCAGTTATTAACATATTTGTTGAAGTATAAAAATTATTGAAAGGGTTTTGTCCCTTACTATATATACATGTTCTGTATCATCATGTACAGTCAAAGTGTCTTTAATTACAATAGAGTAATTATTCAAGGTCCTCTGTGCCCAAAGCACAAAGGTGTTCATTCTGTATCAAGGTGACTCAGCCTTCCTTTTCTTCTCTTTCACCCACAAAGAGTCAAAGGCTATGCCTTCAGGCCCACACATGAATTGTTGTTACATTTTACTACTAACCTGCAAGAGTAATGTATCTACATATCATAAGCATAAGAATGGGGTATGTCTAGCAAAAGGGGCTCACCTCAGTCACTTGGTGTAATGGTGAGTACTGGGGAGGCCAAAGTCTATGTATTACCATATGTATTCTAGCTACTGAATATAAACAAAAGGAGTGCCAAACAAATGGTGCAATAATGGCAAATAAGTGCCAAGTTGGCAGTCTAAGTCCAATATGATTAAAATAAAGATAAAACCTGGCATCCTAGTGGGAGATATCTGTCATGAGCTTGCATAAAATCCAATACTAGATTCATATTCAGGGTCCACATGTTAACTGGGCCATGTTCTCTAGTAAGCTGTAAGGTGATGATATCATACACCAGTGGCTATGTCAATCGAGCTGCTATCTGACTCCGATGCAGCACTGATCAGCAAGTGTGATTGAGAGTGACATTGGCACCCTTTTTCCACCTCTGTTCCTGCTCCATAAGTGTGGAAAAAAGGTGGTGCATATGTTGTATCAATGTATGTTGTGGAACGGAACGTGCCAGTGTCCGACCGTTGACTCACAATGGTAGTGGGAAACGAGACTACTTTTTTGGGGCACCCGGTTACGATTGGACGCACACCTTGATCTCCACCCCCACACACAATGGAAAAGGATGCAGACGGCTTCTATAACCCTGGCAAGTATTTTCCTACACGGCTCAAGGTGTCTCTGACACAACGTAGTCAATTCCAAGGAGGGTTCTCCAGAAAAAGAAGGGAACAAGGTCGCTGCAGGTGTGCTCGTCGCGTGTCTCGCTTCGGAGCTCTCGTTTTGATCTTTGATTAGGCACCAACAGCGATCTTATCAAGTCGACTTTTGAAGTCACCGTGCGACATATCCAAATCCACTTTTTGAATTCCGGTTCACCCGCAACTCTAGGTCACTCTTGCAGATCAACAAGCCGACCCCAACTCACCCCTGTACAGCGCAAAGACATTTGAAGAGCTCGGGCTGTGAGTCAACCCCTAGTTTACCATGCCACATCTCACACCGCCACAGTCATGCGGACCTGCTTAAGGGTATCTACGATATGGGATTCTCAAAACCCTCCAAGATCCAGGAGCGCGCCCTTCCACTCCTCCTCTCAAATCCGTGCGCCACGCTAACTGTCCCCTCTCGGCTCTTACCCTCACGTCTACGTCTCATGTAGCCCCACCAATATGATTGGCCAATCACAATCTGGGACCGGCAAGACCGCCGCCTTTGTATTGACGATGCTCAGTCGCATCGATTTTTCGATAAACAAGCCACAGGTCCGTTGCCCCATCACTACCCACCACAACTGCTGAATCTTCCGTTGATCGCATTCCCAGGCCCTATGTCTTGCACCCTCCCGAGAACTCGCTCGTCAAATCATGTCTGTCGTTGTGCAGATGGGCAAATTCACAAATGTCCAGACTGAATACGCGATCAAGGATAACCTCCCTCGCAATGCTACCAACATCACCGCACAAATCATTGTCGGGACACCTGGGACGATGATAGATCTTATTAGGCGGAAGGTCCACTTTACTACCACATCCGATCGAGGGGACCGTTCTTCTGACTGTCCGCCTAGGTTATCGACGTCAATGAAATCAAAGTCTTTGTCCTCGACGAGGCAGATAACATGTTGGACACGGACGGACTGAGTGATCAGACATTACGTGTGAAAAAGTGCGCCTTGACATTTGCCTTAGTGATCTAAACAAGCTAAATATGCCGGTGGATAGCATGCTTCCCCGCAATCCTGACAAGAAGGTACAAATCATCCTCTTTTCTGCTACATTCCCAGATCATGTCCGTTCATTCGCATCGAAATTTGCGCCGAGCGCAAACAAGATCGAGTTGCAGAAGAACGAACTCAGTGTGGAGGGTATCCGGCAATTCTACATGGATTGTAGGAACGAGGAGCAAAAATACGATATTTTGGTCCAGCTGTATTCGTTGTTGACGATTGGTCAGAGTATCATCTTCTGCAAGGTGCGTTTGTGATCCTGCTGTGCCGCCTTCGACAAATATGCCGATGGGATCGCACTAGCACCGGCACACAGCGGATAGGATATCACAAAAGATGACGGCTGAGGGACATAAAGTTGCTTCGTTGCATGGAGCTAAGGATGCCGCAGAGCGCGACACGATTATTGACGGGTTCAGGCAGGGCAAAGACAAGGTACGAGCTCTACAATTCTGGGAGTGCTAAGAGACTTTATCGGAACATAGGTGTTGATCACGACCAACGTTATCGCTCGAGGTATCGATATCCTTCAAGTTAACATGGTGGTGAACTATGACCTGCCGCTGATGAACGAGAATGGCATAACGAACGACGAGCGCCCCGATATCGAAACATATATCCATCGCATTGGTATGCCCTGCCTTTTTCTCTCACTGTTTGAAATTTAATATGGGTGGGACTTTGGTAAAGGTCGGACAGGTCGGTTCGGGAGAAAGGGTATCTCGATCAATTTTGTGCACGATAAGAAGACGTGGTTGCAGATGGAGCAGATTGAAAAGGCACTTGGGAGACAAATCACCAGGATCGAGACTAATGATTTAGATGAGATGGAGGAGGCTCGTTTTTTCTCTGTTTTCTGTGTTTGGTGCTGACATTTCTCGTCCTGCAGAAAATGAAGGCTGCACTGAAGTAGGGTTTCCCTGTTTCATTCCCCTCTCAAATGTTTCCTCTTCTTGCAATATCATAATGAGGCCTGTTCATCAGTTAGATGTGCTCCATCTAAGGCCTCCGAGGTACCTTACAAACACCGGTCATCTTGGATCTCCTGTGTTGCGGGTCCCGAGGTGGTGTCTGTAACGGTACTAAGCACAGAACATTACAACGAGACGGAGGCGACGGAAGCGGTGCTGGGTTGGAGGGAGAGCTAGAGCGTACAACCTAGTGTCTCTTCCTGAGTTAAGGTCCCTCCGGCGTAAGCACAGCAACCCCGGCCTTGGCTTTGAAATGGTAGGTACGGCGGCCGGGAGGGGTCTTCCATGATTGCGTGAAGGCTGGGAAGGGATTAAAGAAAGACAGAACGAGACACGGTGACAAATCTTCGGCGCCCTCCTCGCCACCCTCGCGATCCTCCCCATGCCCTGGTTGATCGCTCCCGAGCGTTTCCCAAGCACGCCCCGATCTCTTTCAAGTGGTTCCGCACGGCACCCGAAACAGCCAAAGCAGTCCTAGTGCCCCCATGGCGGTCCAACTACCCTCTCCTTCAGCGAGCTTGGCGAACTTTCTTGCAGTCACGTTCGACACCTCCACTCCGTATATAGCAGCAAGAAGCCAACCGCTATGGATACAAATAGCAACTAGAGCGACCAGCTTGTTCCTCTGCTCATACTCAACAAGACAGAAGGTAGGACTCTAAATCTTGTGTGCGAGTTCGCGTTTCGCCGGCACAACCTTCTTGCTAGACTTTGACTTGAGAAGAGCGGCGTTGCCAAGTGAGTTGTTACAGCTTTTTGCCGCTGGTGTGTAGTCCCGGTACGCCTATCATGGCGTTTGTTGAGATGCGACACGAAATGTGCTGACTCCAGCCTCCTGTCGTCCGCGTTCATGCTCATCCGTGTATTAGACTATCTTTCATATCTCTGCCACCTATGGAGACGAGAATTCACGCACTGTTACACTGATGCAAATCCTCATCTTGTTTGTCATTTGGCTAGGTATTTAATTGATAATTTTAACAGATTATTTCGAGCCATAGGGAAGGCTCGAATATATGTAGTGCCGAAGTCCGGATTGAATCCAGTAATTCTGAGATCTCCTCAAAGCTGATTCAACATGACGCTTTAGAGAATTGTTATAATCTCTGTCATCCGATCTCAAATCCCGATGAGATTGCCTGGCCTGTTCGCCAACATCCTCTTACCCACCACTCTTCACAGTCACATGAGGTGGGGTTTCACTTCAAGTCCTGCGCACTGTAGAACGAGTATTGCGTTCGCAACGAATATGGTACAAATGAGTGCAACTGGCGAAACGGTTGCTGGGCTCGTCTTCTCGACCTTGTGTACAACTCTAGATGAGTGAGAGACTGTAGGGGAACCTTAGAAGAGAGTGAAAGAGAGAAACTGAGGGAGGGAAACTGTAGGTCTGTTACACTGTAGCCTATTGGAGGTCTTATATCAGCAGAGACATCCTTGTTGTTAGGAACTAAGGTATCTAAGTACAAATGTGCTACTTAAATACCTAATGAAAATGTGTGTAGGGTTGGATTTTGCATGCAGGTGAGTTTCCTCCCTCACAACACCAGATGTGCAAGAGTTCAGGTCATTAGTTCAGCACTAGTCCCAAGAAACAAGGACTGGGCAGCTCATGAGCACCTGACAAGTGTTGATGCCAGCCACTTTAGAACTTCTCATGGCAGACAAGTGATTTGGATGATGTGTATTTGTACTGTAGCACTATTTCTATAGTGTGCAAATTGCTTGTAGAAGATACAGGCTGCATTGTGGCTCCTGCTCAAGTACTAGGACTTTTTCTTTACTTGCATCAATGAAGTGTTAAATAAAGTGACAGATCACTTACTAGTTAGTGATGAATTGTGATATATAAGTAATTACTTGTTATGTACACCCATCCCTTGGGGATGTCAATTAGTGGACACTGAGTTTCATGCCTCATGTCCATTTTGACAGGATGGAACCTTAGACTAGCCAAATCCTATTATGTGAAGGGGAGTTACATACAAAGAACCTTTATACTTGACCAAATCAGTGGGCTTATCAAATCACACTATTATTAACAATGTGTGAATACATCAGTGATTGTTAATCAACTTGAGCTAGTGACTAGTAATCAGTGTGTCACTGATACTATTGACTCTACTCAGTTCAACATGAAGTTGGTGACCTACAGGGCAGTCAAACCTTGGGATCTCAGGCTCAGATGTTGTACAGACTCATACTCAAACAGGTGTCCAATATGCAACTTGGTTTTGACATATCTTTGGCATACCATTTCTTTGAAATTCTGGGTGTGACACAAAATTTCATGTTGCACATCCCAGTAAGGAGTTACTGGGATCTACTTATTTGGCTGCATGTCTGGGTAGTCCCAGAAACTTATATATCAACTTTGCTCTAGTATGTTATGTTGGATTTAGAGAGTTCAGAGCAAGAAAATACAGGGACCCATTTCCAAGGCCCTCACCACTCTGTAAGCCAACCTTTACAGTGCCCTCCTACCCTGTTGCAATGTGTGGGCTCCATGCCCTTGCCAGGCCAGACTGGTCATTCTGGCACCAGCCTTGATTGCCACTTCTCATCCCACTGTGCCTCCCTACCAGTTCCCCTCCTATGTACCCCAACCTCTCAGCATGCCCCCAGGCTTGCCAGGGCAAGTGCTTTCTGGCCACCTGTGCATGCTGATCTCCACATCTCTACCTGGTCTTCACCATATGCTGAGAGGGTCAAGGCCTCTACCAGGAGCTCTATTCTGCCTGTTCTGGCTGACCATGCAGAGTTCATCATCAACCAGTCCTTGGCCCAAAACACCAGGTCATCCTATGCTGCTGGCCTTCTCTGCTTCACGCAGTCCTGCAATACCTGGGGTATTGATGAGGAGTCTCACATGCCAGCTTTGGCAGCCCTCCTGGCTGCTTTTGTCTCCCAGTTTGCAGGGCACTATGGTGGAAGCACAATTAACGTCTGGCTCTCTGGTCTCCAGAGCTGGCATGTCTTGAACCAGGCCCCCTGGTTTGGTGACAGTAAGCATGTAAGGATGGCATGTATGGTGGCTGAGCAGCTCGGTACTGCTTTCAAGAAGCCACCTTGTGCCCCTATTTCCCTTGGGCACCTCCACTCCCTCTGCTCTATGCTTGACATCACACTCTCTTTCCATGCTGCAGTCTGGGCAACTGCTCTTATTACATTCTTTGGCTGCTGCCGCCTGGGTGAGACCACTGTGTCTTCAATGCACTGGTTTTCCCCTTTGTATCATTGCACCAGGTCCACCCCTGTTGCTTTCTGCACCCTCCCCTTGGGCACATGCTCGGCCAGCCTCCATATTCCTTGGACGAAGACAACTAAGAACTTAGGGGCTACTATTGTGGTTATGTCCAGGAGCAACCCTCTCTGCCCCATCACTGCCCTCAAGAACCATCTCCTTGTCAATGCCTTGGCTCCACCTTCCCTGTCCTTCTTTGCATACAGGGATGGCAGTGGTCTCTGGCAACATATGTCCAAGCACATTTTCTCCAGCTTCCTTGGTAACACCTGGCAGTTGGGAAAGAGCACAAATGTCTCTGGCCATAGTTTCCGTATTGGGGGTGCAGTTGCCCTCCTCCTGGCCAGTGTCCCCCCAGAGGTTGTTGCTGCCACAGAGGGCTGGACTTCCCTTGCTTTCCTCACATACTGGTGCTGTATTGAGGAGATCATACCCCTTAGCACATCCCATGCCTACTTGTGCTCTCAGCTCCCCTCCCTCTCAGCCAGCCTGGAGAGCTTCTGGATTTGCTCATGTGCTACCCCCCTGGCCATCCCCTAGTTCTGTGTCCCTACCCTTTTGTGTGATTTTTCTTCTGGCTGTTCTGCTGCCATGTCCTTTGGTCCTGTCATAGTGTTCCTCTTGGCCCACAGGCCTGCAATGTACTAGTATTCCTTTCATGGTGTTGTGGAGTGTCCCTCCCTCTGGGTGAGAGCATCTGGCTGTCCTTTGGCTGCCGACTCTCTGTAGTGAGCTCCACTCCTGTGGAACAGCCACTCGGCATCCATTTCAGACTGCTCAGTCAGCCCTACCAATTGCTCAGGCCTGGCGGTTTCCTCCCTTAGACTATCTCTTGGCAAGGTGGCAGCCATTCCCCACTTTGCCTCCTTGCCTGGAGATCCTCTCAGCCCTCACAAGACCATCTCCTGTTGGTCACGTGATAACCAGAGGCTTACACCTCCCAGCCACCATGTCCTCCACAACCCAAACAATCGCCCTGTTACCTGGGTTAGGGGTTTGCTCTTGAGTAGTATGGAGTTTGACACAGGATGTCTATACAGACTTGGTCCTGTCCTACTAAGCGTGACTTGGAGATGACAGAGCACTATAGTCCAGCCAGTTTAGAGGCAAAGAGTTATAGGAGGCAAGAACTGTATAACACTAAGATAAGGATACAAGGTATTGTACTGTATCCTTATATACTTCTAAGTGTGGCTGTACTCCTACTATAATAGTCTGGACCAGAGTAACTATGAGTCAGAGATAAGAAACATGAGGCATATACTAAGAATAGTCCTTCTGATGTACACTACTGATGGTTTCATAGTGACATGGGAATGTAAACTAAAAATAACTGTCCTTCTGATAAGACTTCTGATAATATTAGGTCTGTTTCTAAAGTTGTTTTCCATTACAACTTGTTAGTTTCCTTCTTCTGGGTATTTGGCTAGGTAATTTGGTTCATAGTAATCAACTTGAGGTTGGTTGGTGGAGTCTGGTTGAGGGGGAATGATGGGAGAAAAGGTGGGGGTAGGGGTTCTGTGGAGATCGAGTATAGCAGTGGTTTCTGGGGAAGGGGGTTGTCCTGGATAGAAAATGTCATATAAGAGACATCTGAAATGAGGACTTTCTATCCTTTCTTCTGGTGGGGTGGTTGGGTTTTCTTCAGAAGGAACCACATGGTTCTCCTGTAATGTTTGATTTGGCCATGTTGTCATAGCATTCCTCATAGTAGTCATTGTTGGTAAGATTGATGTATCAGTGATGAGTCATGGGAGTGGTTGAGGGATGGGTTGTTGAATTTCTGGAGTAGGGGGTGTGTTGGGTCTTCCGAGCTGGGCATTTGGTCCATTTGTGTTGGGGTTGGAAAACTGCACAGTGGGGGCATTAGTACTTGATGCAGTCATAAGAGTAGTGCCCTGGGGCATATTGTTTGCACCCAAGGCAGGCAAATTGGGGGCAGTCCATGGCCCAGTGTCTGGTATGTCTGCATTGGATGCAGACTGATCTGTCAGTGGTTTGGGGGTTGGTTCATGAGTGAACGGGATTGGGAGAGTTCCAAACCAGGATGTGGTTATCGGTGATGGTGTGGGTGGCATTCCCATTGGGGGTGAGATGTCTGAAAGGGTTTCTGAGATTGGTGGACTTCTTTCCCTTATTGGGAGTGGTGGTGGTGATAGTGGCAGGGGTTGTTGTGGTAGTGGGGGTAATGGTTGCAGTGGGGGACTGTGAGGTATGTACCTCATTTCACTTGGGTAGATTCTTTGACACCTTGGACATGAGGCTTGATCTTGAGCAGAGAAGTCACTTGAGTGATTCTACCCAGGCCTGTTGCGTATTGTATGCAGTAGTGAGAGCCTTAGTCTGTTGTATGTGGTGGGTATAGTTGTACCAGAGTTGTTTGTGTATTCCAAAATTGGAGAGTGTTCCAATTTATTTGTAAGGGCTCCGTTGGTGGCAGCCTTGCACAGATCTCCATCAGAAGGGTGATCTGGTCCATGTGGTCATACTCCAGCTGTATGGTATCTAAGGGAGGTGGCTGGGGCGACTGTTGGTTCTGGGGTGGCATTGGGATTGGGGGTCTTGTCTCTGAGGGAGGCATAAGCGGTGGTGAAGGTGTGAGAGGGAGTGTTGGGAGATGGGGTCGGAATGGGAGTTGTTTGAAGTGTTGTATGTTCAATGCTTGCATTATTGATGATGATGATAGAGAATGATGAGGAAGTTGGGGAGGGTGTTGTTGAGTAAGGGGGAGTGGTTTGAGGGTGGTTGAGGTTGAGGTTCATGGGCATCTTTTCTTTAAGTACATTTGGTGTGAGAGTGAAGTTGTCTTTGGTAGGTTCTGGTGGGTTCCTGGTCTTTCTGGGGAATTCCATGAGCTTCTTTATACTTGGTTAGGTATTCTTCAGCATTTGCGCAGAGTGTTTCATTGGTGATCCACTCATTCTCTGTGTGGGAGTATCCTTTCCATTTGACATAGTATTGGAGTTTTCCACAATATCAGTGGTGATTAAGAATAGTTTCTATTTTGTATTCTTCTTCTTCATTGATGATGTCTGGTGGTGGTGGAGTTGGATGAGATCCATATGCTTCTGTTTTGGTATATGGGGTTAGAAGATTTTGGTGGAATACTGGGTGTATCTTCCATTTGATCAGGAGTTTTAATTTGTATGTTAGTGGTGATAAGACTTCTGAGATAAGGAAGGGTCCTAGTTGTTTTGGGGATATTTTGTTGGAGATGAAGGAGAGTTTGAGGTTCTTGGCTTCTAGCCATACTTTTTGATGTGTTTCAAGGGGTTTGACAGTTCTTCTAGTTCTTTGTTTCATAATATCAGCGGAAAGTTGATGTGCCACATGTGCTTCTTTTCTGGTGTCATCAAGGAGTCTGATGCGTTCGTCTACTGATGGAAAGTTTGATGTTTCCATTACCATGGGTATCGGCAGAGGGTTGTATCCCATGATTAGTTCAAATGGGGATTTCTGCCTTGAGGCATGTATTTTGGAGTTGTGTGTGAATTCGGCAATAGGAAGGGTTTCTGACCAGTCAAGGGGATTCCTGGTGCAGTATATGGTGAGATAGGTCTTGATTTCTTGGTTGTATTGTTTGGTGGAACCATCTGTCTGGGGATAGTATGTATGCAGTTGAGAATGCTTGTTGGATGTTTAGACATTTGGCTAGTTCTTGGAGGGAGTTGGCGGCAAATCTGGGGTCTCAATCTGATATGATTTTGTTGGGTGATCCAAACCTAGTAAAGACTTTTTCTATTAATAGTCATCCGATGTCATTGGTGTTTGATCGATCTGAGGTTGGGATGAAAATTACCCCCCTTTGTAAGGCCATGGTCCACCATGGACAATATTGCATTATGGCCAGCACTAGGCAGTAGACTGGTGATAAGATCCCATGAGATTTGAGCAAATGGGCATTTGGAAGATGATGGTGGGATCAGTTGAGTCAGTGCGCAATCCAGTCTGTGTATGATTTTGTGTTGCTTGCATTCAGGACAGCCTTTGACATAGTTCTTTATGAACATCAACATTCCTGGCCAATATACTTCTTTCTTGGCAAGGCAGTATGTTTCTTGTTCTCCAGGGTAGCCACGTGTAGGGTGGTTATGGTATCTTGCAATGATATCACATCTGAGTTGGAGGTCTTCTGGAATGATGACACATTCTTGGAATGTGAGGAGTAGACCATTTGAGGTCAGGACTGTTCCAAAGTCTTTGTCAGTGGCATTAGGGTGGTTTTCTTTCAGGAGTTTGAATGCTTTGGTGGTTCTAGCATCGTATTTGGGTGATTCCGTGATTCTTTCTTGGAGTTCCATATTGATGGTGGTGATAAAAAGGTATTCTGGGAGTACTGTGATCAGGTTTTGATCTTCTATGTTGGCTGTGGCAACAAAGAGGTAGTCTGAAAGCATGGTAATGTCTTCGTTATCATTATCCTCATCAGGGATATGGTCTGGACATCTTGATAGAGTGTCTGGTGCAGGGATTTTTGATCCTGGGACATGTTCCAATTTAAAGTTGTAGTTGGCGAGGGTCTGGACCTATCGTGCTTGTCAGCAATTGATTTTCTGGGGTTTATGCCAGTATGTGAGGTTTTGGTGGTTTGTTCTGATATGGACAGTATGGGGGCTGCCAAGGAGATAGTGGCACCATTCTTTGAGGGCTCAGATAATAGCAAGGAGTTCCCTATCATAGATGTTGTAGTTGCGTTCCACTGGTCTGAACATCTTTGAATAGAATGATATGGGTTTCTGTATTCCATTGATATCATGTTGATATAGGACAGCTCCTGATGCGAATTTAGAAGCATCGGCTTCTATTTTGAAGGGTTTTGTGGAGTCAGGCATGAGGAGTACTAGTTCCTTTAAGAATTTGTTCTTGAGTGTTTTGAATGCTTTTTGTTGTTCTTCTTTCCATTCAAATGTGTTTGATTTGGATAGGAGTTGGTTAAGGGGTTTGGTGTGGTGGGAGTACCTGCAGATGAACTTCTGGTAGAAGTTGCAGAATCCAATGAATTTCCAAATGTGTCAGACTGTTTTTGGCACTGGCCAGACTTCTATTCCCTTGAGTTTTCCAGGGTCCATTTTGATTTTGTCAGGTGTGATGATCATGCCAAGATATTTGAGTCATTGCTTGTTGAACTTGCATTTTTCCATTTTGAGGAAGAGGTCATTTTCCTGCAGGATCTGCAGTACTTTTTCCATAAGTTGGTCGGTTTCTTCCTGGGTTTTACCATAGATTAGGATATCATCCATATAGATGATGATTCCTCCTTTCTCCATTATTTCAGAGAATAGCATGTCCATCATATCTTGGAACATTGTGGGACTATTGCAAAGTCTGAAAAACATGACAGTCAGTTCAAAAAGACCCATGGGAGTCTTGAACACTGCTTTCCATTGATCACCATCTTTGATTCTGATGTTATTGTATCCTAGGCAGACATCGAGTTTAGTGAAGTACTTAGCTCCTTTGAGTTTGTCCATGATAGAGGAAATCATAGGGATTGGGTAGGGATTTTTGACAGTGTGATTGTTTAGATAACGATAGTCTTGGCAGGGTCGGAGGTCTCCTCCTTTCTTGGCAACAAAGAAGGGTGATACCATAGGGGATTTTGAGGGATGGATATACCCTTTTCGAAGGTTTTTGTCTATAAATTCTTTTAGGGCTTTTTTTTCAGCAGGTGCCACTTGATAAGGTTTCATCGATTTCACTTTGAATGTTGGTTTTAGTTCAATTTTGTGATCAAACGTTCTTGATGGTGGGAATTGTTTGAATGCTTTCTTGTTGAATATTTTAGCCCATCAGGCAAATCCTCAAGGAATCTTGGGTGGTTCCTTGTTTGATTCTGGTTGTTTTCCTTTTTGGTTTGCCAATTTTGTCAGGTTGTGTTGCTCATTGTGGAGCATCATGGCATGTGCTGCTTTGGTGTTTACTTCTAATGGGGTTAGAAGCATTGGATTCATTTCTCTTTCTAAAGAGAAGGTGTCAAGGTCAACATTTGACAGGTTGATGTATTCTTCAGGGTTTTCCTCAGGTTGAGAGGTTTTTCCAGCCATTATATCCATGGTGATGGAGTTGAGTTTGATGGGTCGTCATAAGGTTCTGAGGAGTTTTGAGAAGTCTTTGTGGTTGATTTGGGGTTTCCAAGAGAATGTCTTGGTTTTCCAATTGATGTTGGGGTTGTATTGTTCCAGCCAGGGAAATCCAATGATGAGATCTTTCTCACCAGTGTTTGTGATGTACACTTCTAGCATGCAATCTCTTCCATCAATGATGGTTCTGATTTTGATGTATTCATGGATCTTGCCATGTTGATTGTCAGTTCCATCAACGTTGCTGAGGGGAATTGGTTGGTCCAGCCATTTGGTTTGATAACTGTGTCATTCAATGACTTTGTGGGATATGAAATTCCCTTGGGCTCCTGAGTCTATCAGGGTGGTGATGGCCATGGGTTTTGATGTCTGTTCACTCCAAATCTTGATGGGTAAGAAAAGGGATCATTTATTTGGGGATAGTCGTAATTGTACAGAGTTTATTGAGAAAATGTCCTTTTGGGAGTGAGAGTAAGAAATATTCTTCTGAGTTCTGGAATGTGCAGGGGCACATCGGTTGACAGCATTCCTTTTTAAAAATCCTGGAATGGATGCATCTCCAGATCCTCGGCTAGTGCAGAATGGAGTTCTTGTTGTAACTCAGGATTGAGTTCATCAACCATTTGGCGCATCTGAGATGCAACTTCTGCAACAGCAAGGGAGTATTTGCGTTGGAGTGATGGCTGGTTGTTCCAATTTTGGAATCTGGGATGAGTGTTTTGCTGTCCAAAAAAAGGACGGTTGGGGTTTCTTGCAGGATGAGGGGGATTGGTACACATTCCTGGGAAGCATCTGGCTGGTGGTGGTTGTGGGGATTTATTGACCCAATGGTCTTTAGCTCTGCATTGGAAGCATTCTTGGTTCTGATATGATTTCATTTGTTGTCTGGTGACAACGGCATCTAACTCCAATGGTTCTTGTGCAGAGGTTTCTTCAGCATATTCCGATTGTGGAATTTTGGGGTAAGGATCTTCAAATCCTTCTTCTATTGTGACATGGTCTATTTCCATGGCATGTGGATCTCATGGGGTGAAGTGTGGAGTGTTGCTTCTTTGATAGAACTGTGGGTAGGGTATGTTGTTGTTTGGACAGTTTGGTCCATGATTTGGTTGGTATTGGTTCCTTTGCAGGAATGTGTTTCTGGGGGTACCGTAAAGGGCATTGATTCTGTGGAAGTTGTCATCGAGTTTGTTGGCTTGGGTATACCAAGCAGTGATGGTTGTTGGAGGGTTCTCTGATTCGTCGATCTTCATTGCAATGCAGCGATTGATTGCTTTACGATAGAGATCGATCAGTGTGTAATCTTTGTTAAGTCCAGATTGATGGACAGGTTCTTTGAACTGAGTGTTGAACTCAGTCATCAGTTTGCCTGCTTGGTGCAGGGTTTGAAGTCTGGTGTGTGCATATGCATGTTCATCTGCCAGGGTAAAGTCGGCTCTAAGCTGGGCAGTGAAGTTGTCCCATGACTCCATGGCTATGGGTTGTCCTGCTTGGGTTTAGGCATTCCTTTCATGGAGGTATTGTCTGGCCCAGGCTTGGGCATCTCCTGATTGCATTGTTGAGAGGACAAACAAGGTTCTGGCAAGGTCAGTGTTGTAAGTGGTCATGCTAGCGAGCACATAGACTTCACATTGGAAGATCCAATCTTTGAATAGTCTTCTGGTTCCATCAAAGGTGATGGGTTTGAGAAGTCCTAACTCCTTTGGTGTTTGTGCGGCGGCCATTATTTGTAATTGTCCAGGTGGCGGCGGTGGTGGTGTCAGTGGTTATGCAGGTGGTGCTACATAGTAGGGTTAAGGGTTGTTTATTGGGTTCTGATTTGTTATCATCTGTAATGTAGATGTCTGAGTCGTCGTCTACTGGGGTTTTTCTTGAGTTGAGTTCAACAAAGGCTTCATGTCTTGAGAGGAGGTCTTTTTCAGAACCTGTGAGTTCTCTTGGTTGTTGTATGGCTTGTTGGAGTCGTCTAAGTTCTTGTTCAGAGAGTTGGTTTGCGATAATATTGTGTTTTTCTTTTTCTTCACGTTGTCTTTGTCTTTTGGCTAATGTGGCAGAGACACTTGATGATATTGGTGTTCTTGTGATGAGTTAGGTTGAGGTTGATGCACATGGAGTAGGTGGATCAAATGGAGATGGGGAATAGAATGGAGATGGTGTTTGAGTGGGTATAGGGTTTCTTCTGGGATCTGGATTTTGGGTTCCTGATTTGGAGATTCTACTTCTCAATTTAGGAGGGGGTGATGGAGTTTCTCAGGCCAAGAACTTCTTTGGAGGCATGGTAGCAGTTGTCTAGCAATTGATTATTGCTAGAAGAATGAAAAATTGGGTTGCAACAATGGAGATTCCTGAGTACAGGTTTCACGATCTGACGACACAGCAGTGGCAGGGACACATGATGCGTTTGAGTTCTAGGGTGATTATTCAGTAGGTGATAAGGGTGGCAGTGGAGGTGAAGATGAAAATGAGTAGGTAAGCTAGGTCTTCTGGCAGAGAGAGGTTGAGGGATGTAGCAATGGCTACACAGAGGGGCAGTTTTCTTTTGTACATTGTTTTGAATGACCAGAGTACCTTGACATGTTCAGTACGTTGGCGGAGCAGAGTAGAGCAGAGGGTGAGCAAGAGATAAGCAGCAAGGTATCTTAGTGTTTTGTTACCCGGGTTAGGGGTTTGCTCTTGAGTAGCATGGAGTTCAACACAGGATGTCTATGTTAGGGGAAGTAAGAGCACCGGAACCAAGTTGATATTTGGGTGGCGAATACAATCGACACCCACACTACTTATATACATAGAGGCCTGCGCACAGACCGGGTAGCCAAACACTATGTAGCTACTAGAACATAACGTACGCAAACAATATACAAACAACGTCAGTCGCACGTAGGTTAGACTCGGGGATGGGGGTGGCCGAAGGCTGAGGCCGGGCTTAGGCATCGGGCATCGGCTAGAGAGGCCGAGCACGGATACCCAACCACAGACCCCTAGACATACCTTGCGTAAGGGGGTATAGTCCCCTTACACCAGCCCCCTCTTAAGAGTCGATGACCCGACGACTCGGTTCCTTCGTCCTAAGCAGCACGAGCCCAGCGACCATCCACGAGCCGAATGACAAGCCCATCCGCCAAAAGGGAACGGGCATAGTCGAGACGGGCCGGGTAGGCGACAGGCGGAAGTCCCTGGCCCCAGGTCGAGATGACGCTGTTGACCTCCATCGGGGTCAAGGCCGGGGTAGGGGTAGCGCTTCCCATCCGGACTGATGGGACTCCGGGAGTAGATGCACCGGAGGGGGTAGAGATGGGCATAGGGGAGCCGCGCGACGGTTGCCGAGAAACCGCGGGCGAGCGCATAGGGGTGGGAGTAGATGCGGCCGTGCGCATAGTAGTCGATGGGACGCCGGCCGGGGTAGAAATCATGGGGGGAGTGGGGGCGACAGAAGAGGCCTGCGAGGAAGACCGTGCACCCGGATGCGCCCAGTCAGGGACCGGGGTAGCAGAGCCGGAGGCAGTGGGATCCACACGAGCTGGAGCGGGAGCCTGCGCCGCTGCAGGAGCGGATGGTCCGGGGGCCGCTGGGGCGGGGCCGGAAGCCGCCGTTGTCTTCTCCTTCTTCGTCTTTGGAAGGTGGACGCGCTTGCGCACAATCCACTTACCTAATACCACAAGGGCATCACCGAGTTGCTGCTCAGTCCCCCTGATAGAGACATGGCGCTCGTCGGCACCATCCGTGGCCACAGAATAGACCTGGAGGTGAGCGCCACTAATGTCGGCGACCTGTTTAAGGCCGCGGCCGCCGCGACCAACCACATGCCCACCCATGTCGTCAGCGATGACAAGGGTGGCCTGATAGTGATCGGCCTCGTCGTCCCATGGGTAGTGAGCCGACAGCGGGAGGGCGGTAGAGGTGCCTTTTACCGCGGGGTGAGTGGGGCCTGGGTGGTTAGAAGTGCATGGGACATCCGCGGAGATCCGCGAGCGACCCTTCTGGGTAGTAGCTGCTTGAATGACAGCTGGAGTAGGACCGGCAGCAGCCGTCGAGGTGCGATCCTCGAGGGTGCGCAGGCGGGATGAGAGTGAACCGATCGAGCGGTTAAGCTCGCCGATCCGGGCCAGTAAGGCCTGAGTATCCTCGCCTGAACGCGAGGGTCCTGCCGAGGCAGGGGCCATTGTCGGTAGGGCAGGCACAGTCGCTTTCTGTTTGCCTGAGGACTTTCGGCGGGGCATACTAGCATTAGAGCTGAGAAGACAGGGTAGGTGGGGTGCAGAGGGCTAGATTGGCGAGTCTGCGTAGAGACCCAAATATTCTGTTAGGGGAAGTAAGAGCACCAGAACCAAGTTGATATTTGGGTGGCGAATACAATCGACACCCACACTACTTATATACATAGAGGCCTGCGCACAGACCGGGTAGCCAAACACTACGTAGCTACTAGAACATAACGTACGCAAACAATATACAAACAACGTCAGTCGCACGTGGGTTAGACTCGGGGATAGGGGTGGCCGAAGGCCGAGGCCGGGCTTAGGCATCGGGCATCGGCTAGAGAGGCCGAGCACGGATACCCAACCACAGACCCCTAGACGTACCTTGCGTAAGGGGGTATAGTCCCCTTACAGTCTATACAGACTTGGTCCTGTCCTACTAAGCATGACTTGGAGATGACAGAGCACTATAGTCCAGCCAGTTTAGAGGCAAAGAGTTATAGGAGGCAAGAACTGTATAACACTAAGATAAGGATACAAGGTATTGTACTGTATCCTTATATACTTCTAAGTGTGGCTGTACTCCTACTATAATAGTCCAGACCAGAGTAACTATGAGTCTGTCATATCCATGCCAACTCAGAGCCTAATCGTTAAACTTCAGCTTCTCGACCCCACATGTGCTCTCATGCGACAACCCTTTGCCCTCTGACTCAGCCCCGACTCGCTCCAACTACAACCCATTGCCCCGGTCACGTGATCACCTCTGCACGTGTCATAGTCACCTGACTCTCAGTGTCTCTACATCCCAGTTCTCCATTCTCCACCCGTAGTCAGGGTATGTTACCAGTCTCCATACCTGTGCCGGTTTCCATTCCATTCATAACCCATTCATAATCTGTTTGTAACCATATTGGTCTCCGCTTCGCTCCGCATGTAGTCAGTACGAGTCATAGTTCCTAAGGCCAGTAGTATATATACCATAGGTACTTGGCTTGTACTCCTCAGTCTGATAATTGAATCAAGCAGCGGACCAGCTCCCTGTTCCATATCCTCTCCTCTCTTCTGCCTTGCTCTGCTTTGGCTCCGACTTCCTGAAATATGGACTAGGACAGTAGGAAGGCACAGCACATAAGCTGAGGCCACAAGTCCAACCCTCCGCCCAATGTACTCCGCCTCGGTTCTGAAGTCTATGTACTGACTTCGCCCCGTCCCCCGGTTACCTTATATCAAGGATACCACCCTGACCCTCCGCTTTGGTCCCAATCTGCACCAGCTCTAACAGAGTCAGAGATAAGAAACATGAGGCATATACTAAGAATAGTCCTTCTGATGTACACTACTGATGGTTTCATAGTGATATGGGAATGTAAACTAAAAATAACTGTCCTTCTGATAAGACTTTTGATAACATGCCCACTGATTGTTTGCACATAACCTCACAGTGTTAGGGGAAGTAAGAGCACTGGAACCAAGTTGATATTTGGGTGGCAAATACAATCAACACCCACACTACTTATATACATAGAGGTCTGTGCACAGACCAGGTAGCCAAACACTACATAGCTACTAGAATATAATGTATGCAAACAATATACAAACAACATTAGTTGTACACGGATCAGACTTGGGGATGGGGGTGGCCAAAGGCTGAGGCTAGGCTTAGGCATCAGGCATCGGCTAGAGAGGCTGAGCCCAGACACCCAACCACAGACCCCTAGACATACCTTGTGTAAGGGGGTGCACATAACACTAGTCCCCTTACACACACCTTCTCACCTAGGTAAATTATTCCCACTTTAACCTGCTAGATATAATGTGCAAAGAATTAACTTATGCAAACACAGGGGTTCATCTCTATTTGTACATATTATATACTTCTGGTAATAATATAAAGACTGTTAAAATAAAATAAAACAATAAAAGTAGGGGATGCACATCTGCAGGGTTTAGAAAACTAGAGCCAGATTCCAAATTGACAAAAATGGTTAAGGGTCTTCATACCAACCATATCAACATCCAAATCAAGTTGTGAGTGAGTTGGATCTCAAAATCATCCCCTTTCTAAATCTTAGTCTGGAAGAGGGTCCCCCCCTTTCAGACCTAAATACTTGTCCTAAACCCTTTTTTCAGACTCCAATGTATTCTCTGCTCATTGCATGGTTGCTGCTACCCTGATCTCTTGTAATGCTATTGCTCACCCCCATTGTGACATGCATTGGGAATACTGGGATGCCTCCTTACTCTATCAATGCTGCAGCTCACTTGTTCACATCTTGTACCTTGGATTCTGAGCATTTGTGCACAACAAAGAAACTGTATCATCATAGAATGTATTGTTACTGTAGTACACAGTCTTTCTTGAGCCATTTTTCTGAGTCATAAAGTGGAGGTGGTGTTAGAAGCATGTTAAATGTATGCAAAATCTTCAAGATCAACAATATCATCCAACAAGCTTGTCATGCTTATGTGTGGGAAATCAATGTTCAACTGTGTACAAAATCAATCAGATATGTAACTTGGTCAAATTCAGTTCATTGATTTGGTGATTGGCTGAAGAATAATTTAGCCACAGTTTGGACACCTAAACTAAATCAAACTCCGACTCTGGGAGAATAAGCTTTAGAAAATAATCTGTGTTTCTAAATCCTGTGGATTGTCATCCAATGAGAAACAGGAATGGTCCCCAGATTGAACCACTTGTGATTCAAAAATGCATTCTGTTGATGGGTGGTGCCTGGAGGCTGTGATATCTAGGGTAATGTGAGAGGTAGTAAAGAATTAATTGGACTTGAGTTTATGGCCTTGGGATCCAAGGACCTTGCGACGCTGGGCAACCATGTAGGTGTACATGAAGAACAAACCTGAGAAGATTGTCGGTCGAACACATAGCAAAATTGATTTGATACACACCTGGCCACCAGATGACAAAAAGGGCAGCACGGAAAAGGTCTGTTGGCTTCCACATGGCATGCTGCTCGCCTTGGATGGAGGACGAAGGAGGAAGGGTAGCGTAAATGAGGGAAGCCTCGGAAGACGCCCCTAAGGGGTAGAGAATGTAAAATGCTGTGTAACGAAGCCAGAGAAGCATTCGGGAGTTGGACCCAACTAGGCTGAAAGCGTAGAAGCTGTAGCGGATGATTTCGACTGTTGACCAGGCAAAAACCATGGTAGTGTATGGGGGGAACGACCGGGTCTGGGGGGCAGGTTGAGAAGGTGACTCATGGGCAGTGATGGGTGTCACTTACTGAAACGAATTGCTCCGTTATTCCCCAGACAAGGAACAGACGGCTTGCAACCTGAGCGGCGGTGGTGGGCAAAGGGCTTCTAACCCATCCGAAGATGACATGGAGCACTTCCAATACTGCAAAGCTCTGAACAAATGCAGTTTGTGCACCAATTCGAAGGTACGTGGTTTGTACGCGGTGGTAGAAGGGTTGGAAGGAGAAAGGGAGCTGCAAATCGAATGGGGCAGTCAAGGGAAATTTCAGGAAGGGAATCTGTGAAAGCCAGCGCGAGAGGACAGCTGATGCAGACGGATTGGTAGCAAGACCGTACGCGTCGGATTTACCATCAAGGTTGAGGAGATGGATAATGAGAGTCACAAGGACATAGCCCCAACCGACTGCTGAAAGGACATTGTACGCGATGAGGTATGTCTTAACGATGGGGGGTGTTTCTGAGTGGAATGAGTGTGGGATGAATATTAGTTAGGGAGAGATAGATACCTTTCGGACCAGACTTCATCGTCGGAGGACAACACCCTTGCTAGGTGGGGAGTTGGATTTAATGATTACGTAATATTACCATCCCCCCAATGAGACAACCCTTGAGGCTGTTGTAGATTCTCATCCCGGAATTACTAACGAGGGACAAGTGTTCAGTGAGACGCTCAATGCCCATTTTCAAAGGCAGCCCAACAACCCTGTGCTCTACTTCTGGCTTGTAAGCAGATCATGGATGACAAAGATGGTTACATAACAGCTGAGGACAGCAAGGTTTGCCTTTTAAACCACCACCACCATCGTCCTCACTACCAGTACACACAAAAGTATCGACTAAGAAACTCCTCCTCTTGGGTTTCCGAAATAAGGGTTCATGCCGTGACCAGCAACTGTCTTTAGTTCTCCTCTGCTGCTGGTGTTTCGTTGTTGGCTTCCTTCACTTGCTCTGCGATACTTTCAGGCTTCTTTTCTTCTTCTACCGCAAGAGGAGGCACAACGGGAGCACCGGTCGCACCATTAGGCCCAGAAGCGGGTGTTGCTGGGGGAAGAGCCGAAGGTGGCATCAGAGGGTGCTGGGCGCTGAGTGCCGCGCGCAGGGCTGCGTTCTCAATGCGGAGCTGATCAACCAGGGCACGGCATTCCTCCCATCGTCGGTTTGCTTCATCGGCAGAGGCCAGAGCGGCATCTAGTAACTGAGAGCGAGACTCGAGGGCCTTGACGTGCCTTTTCCAACAGTTAGGTTGCATTGCGGCACACCGTTCGCATCTACAAACTTACTGGTCTCTGCGTTCTCGGAACGCGCGTTGGGCCTTTCGATTCTGCTCGGCACGTTTACTATTGCTAAGCGTCCGACCAGTCGAAGCCGTCAAAGCTTGTTGTACTTGAGCCTGCGGCTGCGACATGTTGGGATGGGGCGCGGGGATTGCGCCAGGAGGCAATCCGCCTGGAGTGTAGTCTGCGGGGGCAGCATAAGCATAGCCGGGGGGCAAGGTGCCTTGAAGTGGGTGCATAAGGGCGTGTGGCGGGGGCAGGACATGCTGCAGTGATTGCTGGGGCGGTGGAGGGGGAGGGGGTTGGGTCTGGGTCTGAGCTGGATCCGCAGTGGTGGGGGGAGACTTGCGTTTGCGAGTGGTGCGCGTGGGGGGTGTTATGGGAGGGGGATCATCCCGAAGACGCATTGTCTGGGGAAGCTGGGGTGGCTGTTGTTGGGGAGAGGGTTGAATCTGCTGGGATGGCTGTTGTTGTTGCGGGGGTAGTTGTTGGTGCTGGCTGTTTTCATTTTGGTGCTGCTGTTGGGCCTGTGTCTGGCCGGTGTTTGAGGACTGAGGCTGGTGCTGAAAGGTCAGCATTGAATGAGCTAGGGACTATGAAGATTACCGAGTATTAGTAAGAGGCTGAGTAAGGCTGAGTAAGGAGAACGAACCAAGTTGTCACACAGGGTCACATCACGTGTACGTCACTCGTAGGCATGTGTCTGTCGATCACATCATTTCAGCACTCAAGGCAGCCTGGCGCTCAAGCCTGGTTCTCCTCCTTCCATCCTTCCATTCCGACGCTTATGCCTCCCTCGTCCTCTAGATTCTCTCTTCGCAAGCGTTTGTTTCCAAATAACTCCTCCAAGCCTTCCAAGCCCACTTCTCACCCACACGATGGCTCCTCGACAACGCGTGGTAAGCGTATGTCCCCCTACCTCTTTCTCACCCCCCCCCACCTCATTCTCTTCCAGATACCCTGACAATAACAGCCCAAGATAACGCTGACGATCAAGGACAGGATCCATGGAGTGCTTCCGGCCCCAGCCTGGCTTCCAGTCGTAGCACGCTTCCTTCCAAAACCCATCGTATACCCTTCTATCGTCGCAAGTCCACCAAGTCTTCTACTTCCGAAGGCACGCTCTCTGCGCAACCTGCATCCGTTCCATGCTTATCCCCCTGCAGGTTCTTCCTCATCCAAACCGTCCTTTTTCACTCGCGTCGTTAACAGGGTCGTTCCTTGTGTCACCCCAACTGATACCCAGCCCCCCGCCGACCAGGCTCGGAATATCCAGAATGACGAATCTGTTGAGGTTAAACCCGCAGAACAGAATACCCACCATTCCTTGCCTGTGGGCTCGGACAACCTCACACCGCAGTCACAGGACACCTCGGCGCCTTTTGATGACCCCATGACTCCAGTTCCCTCAGAGCTCATAATCCCCCCACCTACACAGCTCCCTATTGAAGAGACAGACGGCGTTACCTCAGGTGCAGTGCAGCCCCCTGGATCTACTGGCGGACCAATTACCCGAATTCCAACCAATGACTCGTCCAGCTGTCCTGACAATATAACTGACGAGGAACTCGCAATGTTGGACGAACAGGAGGAAGAAGACAGGCTGATACGTAATGGTGGAAATGGAATACCAATTGGACCAGTTCGTCCTTGTCCATCGACATTATTGCAATAACTCTTACACGCCATCCACAGGACGGAGGTCCCAAGCCACTCTTACCACCGATTGCCCCAGAGCATGCTGGTAGAAAATGTCTGGTTCTTGATCTCGACGAGACTTTGGTCCACAGCAGCTTCAAGGTGCATCCTGTGTTTCCGACCATCATTGCAATATACTGAATGAATTATTTATCTCAGGCTGTGCAACAAGCAGATTTCGTTGTTCCCGTAGAAATAGAATATCACTGGCATCATTTCCACGTTCTCAAACGACCAGGTGTCGATGAGTTCTTGAGAAGGATGGGGGAACTCTACGAGATTGTAGTTTTTACAGCTAGTCTGAGCAAGGTATATCCGTTTTGTGTTTTGTTACTCCTGCCTAACCTTTTGCCTTATGCGCAGTACGCTGATCCTGTCTTGGATAAACTTGATATTCACCGCGTTGTTGCACATCGACTATTCCGGGAAAGTTGCTTCAGCCATAAAGGCAATTATGTCAAGGTCTGTGGTTCTTCACCGTACTTGGGTTGCCTCTTACTCAAACCTCGAACAGGATTTATCTCAGCTGGGAAGACCAATCGCCGATACCATAATATTGGACAACTCGCCGGCATCATATATCTTCCACCCTCATAATGCAGTACCTGTATCATCGTGGTTCAATGACCCACATGACGCGGAACTAACAGACTTGGTACCATTCCTTGCTGATATCACTGCTGTCCCGGACATTCGAGGCATTCTGGATGGTGCTAGATGATTGTGCTACCATACAGTCCAACAACGCTCGACGCACGTTGAATCCGCGATGCAAGACGAGCGTCATGCTGAACCACACGAATCGACTGTCTCGTGAACGCGGATCCCGTGTGTTTTTACACACATCCCTCCCTAGCCTCATCTCGCCCTTCCTTCGAAGTTGTGGGAAGGATTCCTATTACCATTGCCCACTTGATTTGATACAAATCCGCAGATGAACCATTGCCACATGGGTATTATCATGCATATTGCAACGCACGCTCCTTTCCCTCTGCCTATCGTTGATCTGTATGTATAACAATAAGTCTTATTTGTGATATATGCTTCAATCTGTTGTCAGTTTACGTTTTCTGTGTTTTTGTTGTATCGGTCACTTCATACTTAGTCCAGCATACCACACAATAAAGTTTTCGTGTCACGCAACGCGAGTGACCGCTGTCACGAGTGGGATCGTTGTCGTGAGCATCTATGTCTCTCCTACAACCTTGGGTCCAGGATCACCTCATTGAAATTGCGGAACAATATGGAGCAGATCTCTTCAGTGTGCCGTCGCACCCTAAATGGAAGATAGTACAAATCTTCGAGGTGCTTGCTCCTGAATAAATGCCCGCTTCGAAAGTCTGGGGTTGACATATTTTCCCTTTAGTTCCTCCACACCGGCACCGGGGAGAAAGTCGCAAATGTATGGGCGAGGGTGTCTGACTCGATTCAGCTTGTGACGGTCAAGTTTACGCCCGAAGCCTCTGAGGAATATCTCATGTGAGTGCGGGATTTTTGGCGACCACCCAACAAGATTGATTGTTCGACAGGGTCACAAGGAACGTTCGACTGACAGAGTGCAAAGCCGCATTAATTCGTATAAGAAATTTCAAGCCCTTTCTTGGTCGTGTTCCAACGTCGGGGAACAGGATGACCAAAGAGCCTACATTAGTCCTGGAATGTACAAGTGCGAAGCCTGCCGGAAGCTATAGTGAAGAACGGATTGGTTCTCCGAAGGATGTCAGCACACATCCTGATATTAGAGTGTGGATCACGGGGTTAAAAAAAGACGGTGGTGCTGGGTGAGATTCACGTTTTTTGTTTCAATAACATTCGGCTTATCGTCTCAGTAATATTTTAAAGGAGAAGCGTACTGAACGGGACAAATATCAAGCAAACCAAATTAAAGATAGTGCTCCGGCGCCGATACTTGAACAGCAGAGGTTGGATGATACCCTGTGTAAACCAGCGATGAAGCCGGTACCTCGGTCTCGGTTGAGGAATACTGGTGCTGTGGACTGTTTGAAAGCTTACCATCAATCGTGGAGGACGGTGAGTGGTAATTATGTTGTAGAAATATTCTGATCGTACTGACATTAATTGCTTGAGAGGAATTCTTCCTTCGATGTCCCTTCCGAAATTGTGGTTGCGCTCAAGGCCCTACCAAGTGAGTTTCGCTTTCGAAAGTTGTGCAGGTTGACTAATGGCTTCTGTAGTTGAGACCAAAGAAGAAAGCATCCAGTCGGTCCTACTGGATGAGGATATCAAGAGTCCTCGGAAACGACGCCGCTTGGATGCCAGTATGTATCAATATTTTATTGCTTGGGTTTATATTTTGACCAATCCGCCAGATACTGATGAAGATTCAGATGGTGGATCTCAACCATTTTCAGATTGGCCTGCGAGCAGCGACGAAGAACGACCTCCAACACCAGAACAACGTCCACTGACATCTCCTTTGCATTCTCTCGGTTCCTTCGCCGGGACTCAAAATTCGGGGGAACGAGGTTCGGCCCCTCAATGCTTTCCATCACCAGCATTCCACAAAATGATTCCCTCCTCTCCAATGGTGCCACCTCTGTCGTCCCCAGGATTACCATCGGAACTGCCGCTGTATGCTTCTCAGCATCCACGGTCCCGGGTCACGCGAAAAGTTCCTCCTCCCAAACAACCACACGAGCTAGCACTATCATCGGGGCCAGAACGAGTGCTTGTGCCGGCTTCGGACACATCAGTATCTCAATCTCAATCGCAGTCACAGTCACATTCCCAGCGACAAGTTGGAGGAGCTCAACGCGCGGCCATTCCTGACAATGTTCTTACGGGTTTGCCCGATCAAAGACAATACTCAAGACGGCGAGGCCCGGGCCAAGTATCTCCAACGTCAACCTATGTTCTACAGGCAAAAACAACCAAACAAGACTGGAGTCGCCAAGTTGCGCGGAAGATCGTATCTAGTGAATGGGAACCAGGGAGGACCAGTATCTCATCAAATTCGGATAATGAGGTTGGGACGAGCGAAAGTGAGGAAGAGATTAACAAACGACCCCCTGACAAAAGGGAAAAGTTGAATGGGCCGGATGTTGCAGGAAAGCATCGGAAAACTGGGATGCTTCCACCGAGTAAGAGGGACTCTATCGATAATCACCGCGCTAGCCCAAATGGCTCAAGGCCAAGTCCCATCTCGACCCCGAATGATGGATTACCTCAAGTGGACACTCCGGTTCAGCACGACCCGGGGGCGTGGAGCGAGCCGAGTTTTATGAGAGAGAAGAAAAGGGAACGTGGTCCGAAGTTAGGTGGATTTACAGTCGACGTGAATGGGTTGCGGAAGGGGGAACACGAGCATGTGTCGTGGCTAGGCTGGCGAGAACTGGATAGAATATTAGTGGGGGTAATCGAACACGAGGAGAGATGAGGTGATAGAAGCTAGGGCTTGGAGATAATCACTGGGTATATGTACATGAGTGACACCAGTGTGTGTGTGACGTGACCCATCGGGATGATTGTGATCGTGGGAAAACACAGGCGGGCGGTCTCTCTTCTCTTTTTCTCTAAATGCCTGCTCGTCTCTGAACCATTACTTATATTCTCTCCTCACAACAAATCCACAACAAATCTGCAATCCTGTCCTCTTTCTCTTTCTCACTCAGCCCGTTTTCTGCCTGGGGTCGTGCCTCCCTCCGTGTTTCGACCTCTTGGAGGGACTCGCTTGTCCTAATCATGAGTATCTCATTCGCTGGTCTTGGTATTGTATCACTGCAAAATCCCTTCACCGAATTGGCTGGCTTGGTCGTAGGCAAGGGTGATATCAGGACTATGCTCTGTCTCCTCGTCTTCTGCATAGTCTCGCTTGTTCTCGGTCAGCTATCCTCTTCGCCTTTCCGTCTTGCACTATTGTTGATTCCTTCGTTCCTCTTCTACGACCTATTCTCCTTCTCTTAAACTCTCTTCTACAGCTTATCTTACCAACCCATCCGAATCCTCCTTTCGCTCTTATCTCACCGAGCTCTCTTTTCGCCAGCACCTCAGTCGCCTCGATGAGAGCTGCGAGGATGGTCCAACCAGAGTCCGTGATGGTGGCCTCCGGATCGTCCCCCAGTCAGGGTGCCACTGCAACGAATGGTCACCTACTACCCCTCGACGGATCATCCCCCTTTCATTTCGCTAATCGTGCATCTATCTCATTGCGAACACCCAAGCATGTTTTCCATAGTTTTGGTATCTTCACCGTGGCAGCTATGATTCCGCTTCCAAAATCATCGACGCGCGATGATCGTGATAGCTTGTTGATCTCAGATTCATGGTACATTGGGGCATTTGGGAAATGGTGGAGAGGTGGTATTTTGGAAACTTGGTATCAGGACGTCATTTCAAGGTCAAAGGATGAGGAAAGCTGGAGCTCAGGTATCCTCAGTATGAAAAGTCTCGATATGATGCAGGACTTTACTGGTATGATGATTAGCCATGCTGCTCTCACCGTGACTACAATATCTGACTCGTATATCAGGTTCCTCCACGAAAACAGGGATGCCCAGCCGCGTTGCATATGGATCTCCTCCAAAACTACGCAACCGCGAGCGTGCTATTTACAAGAACAGCATCGCCCACCCGCGCAGCACTACACCCCCTCCACTACCCAAGTCTGCCTCCCTTCCTTTACATGCCACGCGAGCTTTGCCAGTGTCTCCTGAACGCCCGCAGATATCGGCACCTTACCTTCCGCCCGCTCAGCCACTCCAACCATGCAATGTCACAGAAACGAGTGCCGCAGGGACCTCGCCGCCAACTCGATCTTCCTCGACGCTGTTTGATCAATCACCTCGCATCGCCCATATTCTCGAACAAATCACTGCTTCCAATACATCACTCGTCGATCTTCGTGCACAGCTCCATGATTGTCAGGGTATAGCATCTCAAACCCACGCTTCTCTCCAAGAAGAAGTGAATTCCCAGCGCGAACGCAAGCGTATTGAAGACGCAGCCAAACTTGAAACCAAGTCGCGCACCAAAGCACTTGATGATTCTAAACGTTCCGCCGAAGGTCTCAAACGAGAGGCTGATAAAAACCTCAAGGCAGCTAAAGCAGCTCACGATCAAGCGATTCATCATATACAATCGCTCGACAAGGAGATGGCTGAATTACGGCAACGTGCCTATGATGACGAGGAAGTACTGCGGCAAGGTGTCACCGAGACCTTTTCTACCGAGCAGCAGCTTACGGAAGAATTGGAATGCAAGAAACAAGAGATCAGAGCCGCAGAGGACACCATCACTTCACTTACTCAACGAGCGCGAGAGTTGGAGGACCAACTAAATAGTGAACGGGAAAGGCTCCGGAACAAGAAGGATTTAATTGAGAACCGGCGAACGAAAAGGTTGCAAGCTTTGGTCCATCCCCGCGACTCCCATCAGGAGTGTATCCCTTCAGCTCAAAATAATTTTACAGAGGCAGACAGTAGACCATTCGGCCATAACGGCCAGGTCGAGCTGGAATCAAGCAGCAAGCTTTCCTACAGACCCCATTTATTACTGGATACTGTGCCCACCCTCAACCCTATGCACTTGACGATAGACCACTTTCCTGGCACCTCCCCCACCCGATCTCAGCATGACACACTCTCCAAACCCTTCCAAGTGCCACACAACCTTTCGGGTTTGGGTGACGAGGTTTCAAGGACGCTTTGTACACCAATCTCGTCTCCTACAGGCCAATCCCTCATACCGTCCGGATTGATTACCTCGCTTGACAATAGTGATGGCCTTTCTATCTCCAGGTCCTTTCAATCCGATAGCGACCCTTACCTCGAGAAAGAGTGGCGTGACAAGAATCCAGCACATCAAGCGCAAAACCGAGAAGGATACAACGTATCCATTACCTATAATCCCTTCTCTACATCGCGCGTCCCCCTTCAGGATCCGCCGGCTCAATCTCCCCAGCGCGGCTCTTTTGAAGGTCATCCACATCCTGGTGCACACGATAGTGGACATATTAACGGATTGGCTGAGACTGCGAGGGATCATCAACTTAATCAATGGATACCGCCAAGACAAAAAGACGTTGACATGTTCCAATTTGACACTGAGCCTTCCATCCATCCGCACAAGGCTGGTCCCCGGTGGCTCCCTACGATTTCAAGAGACAGATCAAGGAAAGGCCTCAACCCTGATGCTAAAGAGTTCAGCTTACCTAAAGGTCTCCCAAACCCTCTTCCATCGACCCACCATTCGTTGCCTTCCTTTGACAATCTCAATCCTAACGGTCCCGGCCCTTCCATCCTGACTTCAACTTCATCAACCAGCGATTCGCTCTTGCGCGCATTTGCGCCCTCGCCTGCGGAGCGTGAGGCGTTGCAACGTGCCCTAGGCGGTGCAAACACGAGTTTCGAGCGCCTTCCTAGCCTAAGTGATGTAGGGAGCATCCCTTCCTCTCCATCTCATGCTCATGCACTACCCATCACTCACAACGCACATACAAATAAACGCTTGCCCTCGTGGCTGCCAGGTTTACCGCGCGGCCGTAAGTCCCTATTTAGTCCATGGGACGACGAAGAGCCATCGGCAAGGGATTCAACTCATTCCTTGACTGATGCTGAGGGAAACCGTAAGCCATGAGAGGGCAGGTGCTTAAATTTGTCCTTCGTTTTGTGTTATTTTGTGGTAATGAGGTTATTGAAGCATTGATGATTTGTAGAACAAAATCTTGGCAGTTAGATCTTTGGTAGCACGTAGTGCTTATTCATACGATCACCGAGCTTGTAAATCAATGCATTAATGATTGCTGAAGCAATATCCTTCAGTATTGAGGCTCATGGGCGAGCAAGCTATTCACTCAAACTTTCGGACAGGTTTGATTGGCTTTTATTGCGTTTTAGTCATCAATAATCGTAGCCCAGTCGTAGATATTGTACGTCAAAGTTTTTGAAAGTGTTAAACGGGAATACTTAACGATAGCAGAAATAGTTAAGTTTATCCGCTCTAGCTAACCATGAGCCCGAAGACAAAAGACACCACGAGCAGAATGGCCCTCTCGCAAAGCTGCATCAGGATGTAGGGATAACGCCTACATAGCTCGGGAGAAGGAAAGAAACGAGTGACTGCAGCTGATTGTCGGTATTGGTGAACAGCGACCACGAGTAGACTGCCCAAGTCGCCCAGGCGTTGGTGAGGGTGAGAAAAAAAGAAAAAAGAAAAAAACGAAGGCTTGCGGGGTATAATCAGAGGTGGATGCGCGTAGAGACCAAAGACGAATGAGCACCAACAATGGAAGAAAGGACGCAGAAGGCAGGGACGAGTTTCGCAAGTGAGAGGGCACCAGGAGTGAACGAGGTGAGGGTATTAAAAGGGATAACAAGTCAACTGACTGCACGTATATCACGTCAAATGACTGACGCTTCAGGGACTCTCACTACCGTGCCCCATCTAACACCCCTCGTACATCATCAACAGAACTCAGATCCGCCAAAAAAGGGACGAGATCTGTTAGCTCAGTATCATGGGGGTCATTGAACCATGAGGATACTGGGACAGCATTGTTGGGGTGGAAAATATATGAAGCCGGCGAGTTGTCCAGGATAATAGTATCAGCTATGGGACGACCAAGCTGCGACAGATCCTAATAAGAAAAACAAGCCCAACGTAAGCAAAGGTAAGATAGATGTAGTTTTCCTTTACCTTAACGTAATTCCCTCTATGATTGTAACAACTTTCTCGGAACAGCCTATGTGTCACAACTTTGTGGATGTCCAGCTTGTCCAGTACGGGGTCTGCATACTAAGGGTGACAAATGAGACCGGATATATAGTCTAGAAGAGTAGCATTACCTTGCTAAGGCTGGCGGTAAAGACGACAATCTCGTATATCTCACCCATCTTTTTCAGAAAGTTGTCGACACCGGGACGCTTGATCACGTAGACGTTGTGCCAGTGATACTCGATTTCTACGGGAACAACGTAATCGGCCTGTTGTATTGACTAAGAGAGTGCATGAGGAAAAATATGGTAGAAATGAGTTGAGAGCCGACCTTGAAACTGCTGTGAACAAGAGTTTCATCTAGATCAAGTATAAGACACTTCCTCCCAACGTGTTGGGGAGCAATAGGAGGTAGCAAGGGTTTGGGGACACCATCCTATATAAAAAATAAGTCCAACACCAAATGGATGGCGGAAGAAATCTTACTGGGCCGATCGGGATCCCTGCTCCACCATTTAGCAGGATCAATTCATCGGGGTCATCGTCCACAATGTCGTCAATCTCATCGTCAGTAAAACTATCCGACTCATCGCCGTCCGTACTGGCATTGCTCGGGACGGTAGAAGCACGGGAATGCTTCTCGTGTAGAGTACCAGTAGAACCTGGAGGTACGACAGCACCAGATGTGACGCCCTCTGTCTCTGCAACAGGTAACGTCTTGGTAGGAGTGGGAGGTACAATCACATCAGAATCATCGGAGGATTGTGCATGGGGAGGAGAGATAGGTGCCTGAGTGAGTCCTGTTTCATCTAGCACTTCTTGAGCGTCTTGCAGGGTAGAGACGTCCTGTCCCCGGGTTTGCTGCGCAGATTCGGCAGTCGCGCTGTCTACTTTTTCTGAGAGAGGTTTGGTGGGGCGAGATTCTTCAGAAGTAGAAGTAAGAACGGGGGTATCAATTTCGATTGGATGTGATTTGGAGGAAGGTAGACAAGGAATAAGAAGGCGAACAAGCCTGGAGAGAAATGAGGGCTTTGAGTGTTTAGAAGTAGCAGAAGATTTGTGTTTCCCGTTTCCATTGGCACCATGGTGAGGGGGTTCCGAACTCGAAGAATCATTCGCTTTTCGGCGAGACTGTGTGATTCCCTTGTGGGTGAGGGTTGGGGTAGTGGAATGATCCTCCGTTTTATCACCATCGCCAGGACTTTGAGTGTCCTTGGATGCTACACGTGGCTGAGAGTCCGGAGGGACCGAAGGAGAAGAGGACGGATCGGCACTTGGGTTGAGGGAAGAGTGTCGGTCAGAAGAGACAGGGGCCTGCCCTTTGTCAGGACTATGTCTACCGAGAGAGGAGGTAGGGTTGGAGGAAGAAGGCACGTCGACATTATCTAGCTGGGTATGTGCAGAACCGTTTGAACGAGAAGCAGTGGCGGCAAGGTCGTCGCCAGGATTTTTGGAAGGGTCATTAGGGGACTCTTGGTGCGGAGAGGTATTTGGCGCAGCCATTGGCAGGGAGGAGAAGGGTGGAAAACTCGACGAGAAGCAACCGTGCTCGACGAGGGCGGCGACGAGGGCGGTCGAGGAGAAAGCGACAAACAACCAATCACAATGTCACACCCATTCCCACGCCATGCACGTGATCAGACGCGTTCCCCAATACTCGCTTTTGTTAGATTTATTGGTTTCAACAATGTTTCCAAAAGGCCCTCGCTTCCAGCCACTCAAAGGTTAGTACTCGGTCCCAACAAATAACACACTCACAAATGCTCACCTACTCTCTGCAGTCCCAGATGGCCCAGCCCCAAATACCTACAATCTCATAGGCCCGCAACCTGAACCATATAAGCGGGGCGCTTTCCTTGAAAAGGCCAACCGTTTCTCCCAGGACAAGCAATCCGACCTACCTGGTGCGTGCATTTCCCAACCCCTCCCCTTACGCTCCTCCTTCTCCCATTAACCAACTCGGACCTATCAGGCCCTGGCACATACAATGCCGACGCGTCGAAGTCTATTCCAACCAAAGGCCACGCAAAGCCCCAGCAACCGATGAACGAACGGTACAATTTGCTGCAGAAGAAGCTCGAAGATCTTGAACGCATTCATCAGGAGGGAAAGAAAGCTGGTAGGTCCAGCCCCCTAATTTCCCGGTCCTGTCTTCACGCAACAAAGCACCAAGCCGAGCTTGATAGACTCAAATCGGAGCTCTCGCGCTAT
This sequence comes from Lepiota brunneoincarnata, assembly GCA_023014365.1. Classification (NCBI taxonomy): domain Eukaryota; kingdom Fungi; phylum Basidiomycota; class Agaricomycetes; order Agaricales; family Agaricaceae; genus Lepiota; species Lepiota brunneoincarnata. Next base: position 185,411 of record JAEBUN010000009.1, read on the forward strand.
CAGAACGTAACCACTGAGCAAGGCGAGCGGATCGACAGGCAGAAGAAGCAGAATGATGTCCTTGACTTCCGGATACAAGAACTGAAAAAAACAGCCCAGGCAGACCAAAGTGTAATCGGGGAACTCAAGACAAAATTGAAGATAGCCGAACACGAAAAATCATTGCTCGCCGCAAAACAGGCAGACGTCGCGGAGATGAAAAGAACGATACAATCACTCGACTCGAAACATCGCAACGACATCAAGGAGCGCGACAGGAGGATAGTGGAATTGGAAAAGTCAATAGCTTCAGAACAGAAGAAACGCCAGATTTCGGAGACGAAACTCCAAGAATTCGAGCCCAGAGGAAATGGTGACGCTCAGACGGCGCGAAATGCTGCAAAAGAAGCTGAAACTCAACTCACCAATGCACAGCAAGAACTCTCGGAGGTCCGTGGAGAACTTGCCACCATCCAGGATTCGTTTATACATGAGCGAGAAGATTTCCTCACCCGACTCGCACATCATAATTCTCTTCTCTCCCGCGTTGCAGCACAATATGGCCAACTCGCCTCCAATACTATTCCCGCATCCGACCACGACAGGCTCAAGCAACTCCGCACTGCAGCCGAGGTAAAGATCCTGCGTCTTGAACGCAAACTTGGCAATACTGAAGAACAAGTCTTGGAACTCGTGCATTTGGTTCGACAAGTTAACGATCGCAATGACCTCCTAGCGGTGCAGCTCGACGACGCCATCTACCAATTATCCATCTATGAAAATATGCTCAAAGATACTGCACTACCACCATCACCTGACTACTACTGCAACGACATTCTTCATCACCAACTTGAACAATTGAGGGAAGAAGACAGCGCTCACCTTGATGAAACCTGGAAAATCGAACAGCAGTTATTGAAACTCCTATCCGATTACTACAGCCTTCGCTCACAACAACTGCTCTTAGCCTATACTTGTGTAGACAAGGAGTACACACAAGCTTCTACCCTCGCACGTCAGCATTCGCAAGACCTCGCAAGCGCCCTCGCGTCACATGAAGCAATTGCGGCCAGCCTCGAAATTTTCAAGGAAGACCATTCAAAACTGGTGGAAGAGGTTCGCATTCTCAAAGCTTCACATGCCACCGCACAACAAACCTGTACATCTATGGAAGAACAAATCCATACTCTCAAAGAACAAAACCGAGAATCAGTACTTGCCCATGATGCTGCCTTGAAGAAAGAGAAGGACACGATACAGCGACTGACGACCACGATTCAAAAGAGTAGAATGGGAGAGGATGCCCTGCGAGCTGAAATTGACAGGTATGTCGTCAAGCGAGGGTCACAGGCTTGGGGCGTTCCTGATCGTCATCCCAATTGATAGGCTGTTGACCGAGCTTGCCGACGCAGAGCGGTACCAAGAAGCCTATTATTCATTATCACAGGAAATAGGTGTACTCCTTGCCCGCCATCAATTTGCAGAGGAAGAAGCAGAGCGCCTGAGTAAATTCAACGCTGAAATCTTGGGACATCAGAATCCAGCACAGCGCATCGCCTATGTAGATCGCATTCGACGCGAGTTGGCCGATGCCAAACACGTCAGATTTCCACCTCAATTTTGAGCGCTACCATTAGTACTAATTCAAACTGTACAACAGAAGATCGTAACGCTGTCAAGAGAGCAGGAAGGCTATATCGGGCTGAACATAGATCTTCAACACGAACTGGACATGTACAAGTCGGTTATAACCTCAAAGAAGCCGAGAACGCACGTAACTCGCGTCCACCGCATGCCCCTCTCGAACGTTACCCACAACCTCAATGCCAGTATAAACGTCGCGCAACAATCCTCTCAACCAAGGGTCGATACCGCCCCAGGGAGATATGACACTGGATGAAATCATGTAGTATAGCCTGCTTTAATCCAAGAATATACAACTACTAGATACAAGTGAGATTGCGCATCAATGAAAATGTCCCAGCCGATCGGGATACGCCAAACGGAACCCAAAAGAACAAGGAAATTGCGGAGCATGCAGTAGTATCCTAAAAAAAAAACAGACAATCGTCCCAAGTAATGGTAGCCTACAGTTGACCATGATGCTTGGGTAGTTCGTAAACCTCACTCGCTGAAAGTGGTCGACCATTATAACTCCCCCGGTACGCCACTGGCACGACGAATGCCTCATCCTGGTAGATCTGGGTGAGCCTCCGGTAATAAACCTTATTCTTGCGCTTCTTCCACCAGACTCTGTTTCAGTCAGTGACCAATTCATGAAGCATCGCTCGAGAAATCAGAATCACTTACAATCCACCAACGAGCAGCCCAATGAAAACAGCCAGCCCTACCAGCCCCCCAACGAACTTGAATTTGTTTCTATCAAAGAAGCTCGTTAGCCCCTCCGGATCCGGATCCCTAAACTCCAGCCTCCTGTTTGGTAATTCCGCACGACTGGATGGGTTCCGCGGATCATAACAGTACTGTTTGAAACATCGAGAACACTGCTCAGAACGCGTAAGTACTGTTATGGATTTCATCCGTGCGCGGTCGAAAACTGCGCATTGGAGGCATGTACCGAAATTGGGATCGGACAGTGTTAGCATTGGGGGTAAAACCTTGGATTGTGAGTTTGTGCACTGCATCGAAGATAAGTCGGGTATGCTTGGGGGTATATGCTAGTCGAAAGGTCGCCGTGCTACATGCTAAGTGTTAGGTGGGCGATTTTCGAAAACGAGAGAGGAAGATCGCGCACTTGGTTACTGGATCATCTCCGTTAATAGGCGGTGCATTTGGCAGATATATGACCATTGGATAGTCACTTGGAGTCGCCGGATCACATCCAAAGAATGTAGGCCGTGCGTTGACTCCAGTCGCGATAAAATCCTCGGCGGTACTTGGAATAGGGGGGAATTGTTGATGAGACGCTTGCAGTAGTGTCGACAACCTGCTTTTTGTCCTAATGGGGCTTGAGCCACTGCAGTTCTCGCATTTAACTTCGTTCATGATCAACAAAGAACAGATTGCACGTACTTGGGCCAATTGTTGGGATCATCCGCGCTTCCTTCGAGCGTCACGATAACATCCAAACCTCTCGCCCTCACAAACAGTGGGCCGTAAGGGACATTCTCTCCGTTTGCGGCTCCATCTATGAGCTCCAGCCAAGTCGCGTCGGCATCCTGGAACGTGCTGGTCTTGAGCCCATTGAAGGGACTCGGCCAATTTGCAACATCGTCAGCTCTCGTACGCACTTCCTGCAGCTGTCGCGAAAGAGTGTACAGCAACCCGGCACTGTCATCGTCCGACATACCCTTGATCGTGTTTCGGGCAAAATCTAGAACTTGCTGAAGCGGTGTGGTGTCAGTCCCCCAACCCTACTGCGGTCAACGCGATACCCACATTAAAAACGGATGCGCTGCTTCCCATCACAAAGCCTGCCTGATCGAAGCCAGTAACACATGCTGACCCATTCTCGGGTTTGCCATTTGAGAGATGTGTCCCTGCATAGGTCAAATTCATGCCCGCAGATAGGTTAGGGTCGTAGGATGCGAGCTCCATAGGGGTAATCTAATTAAATATAGAATCAGAATCAGGTTGGGGAAAATCGAGGGGTAGATGGACCCACCTCGTACACAGTGGATTCCAAACCGAGTGCAGTTGTTAAATTTGACCCAACAGGACGTGAATCAGCAACGACGATTGGGAATGGTGTGAGGTATTGTTGGTAAGCAGGCACTTCGGGGATCTTCGACCAGAATTGACCAGCACCATGAGCAGAATCATTAGTGAAAAAGTTGGCTCGAGTAGTCTGGTTCAAGAAATGATATGAGATCATTCTTGACCACGGATCAGTCAGGCTAGTGTCACTAAAACAAATATTAATCGCAGGTGGCCGCCAGGTGGCGCAGAGACACTTACATTCCCGAGTCTGCTTTGGCCTTGACGCTCCAAAGGATACTCCCAAAGAACGCCTGGTTCTTGTCTGAGAACAGATTGGCACCATCTGGGGTCGCAAGCGGGAGATCAAACTTCCAGCCATCTAAATCTTTCCCGTTACCTAGAACAAGGTCTTGGAGGAGAGGAAAGTTATTGAGATACAATGAGCCAGTGATCCACGAACCACCTAGAGGGCGGTTTTAACCGTGTCAACAACATGAACACTAAATGACAGACCTGACAATCCAGCAAGATAGGAGGACACCTGCAGCAGACCACCTGTGCCTGCAGCCCTAGCAGACTCGTCTCTCGCATCCAGCCCACTCAGGACGCCGGCGCCATACAGTGCAGCTCGCAGACCACCTCCAGGGATCGCAATTCCTACTTTTGGCCAAACAAAGTTTAGGGCGCTTAGGTCATAGCCCATCCGCGACCCATCTCCCAACCAGCCTTTCCATGCGTCCGGCAAGACTTGCTTGGCACGCGTGTTTATGTATTCCTCCTCATGCGGGTGCAGCGTTTGATTCTGCGGGGTGAACACTCGGACGAGCTGTGTGGTTGAAAGGTCGGGACATTCGACATTAGTCCTCGGAGCGTAGTCTGTGACAGAAGCACGAGGAGTCGTCTCCTGAGCATGAAGGATGGTGGAGAGACAGCTTAGTAGGAGCAACCGCAGGGTTTGCGGAAGGCCACACATGGGTTGAATGGGAAGAGACAATCGTGGAAACGGTACTATCACGTGTGGGGAGTTTCAAAACTTTAACTAAATCACGAATCGGGAAACATCGACAACACCTTTTAACAATCGGACTTTTGGAGTCGATGCAATAGCATATGAACTATCCACTTGAAGTGTTACTTTAATAGAAGGTGGATAGGTGGTTGTGTCAGAAGAAAGAGGTCCAAAAAATTGGGAGTTTCAAAACTTTCGTCACGGATTGTCACGCTGACTCATACAGCCGGTTGCATCTCCGCTTCGGCAGTATTGACTCGTTCAAACTTGAATACGACACCAAATCGGTAGTATAGACGAACTATGTACATTAGTCTATGTACAATCATTATGAAGCTATTTACTAAGAATTATTCATCAAATAGGGATAATGGTGAGAACGAGAGTTGATACTTATGACATTATTATTAGGGTGGTAGGATAATGGGTGCATCGGCTGTGGAGAGAAATAAGATGGAGGATGCGAAGATGGGTGGATTATGGAGGTAGGGTGGGGTGAGGTATGCAAGGAGGGTCGAATATTTACAATGTCTGAAGAGAGCGGTGGCAGCGGAAGAGGGAGGGAAAGAGGTGCAGATGATGAGGGCCCAGCAGAGGCTGCCGAGGCTGTGTTCAAGGGCACATTTTCAGTTTGAACAGCAGGCCGTCTTCTCGTCCGATTGAATATGCCTTCAAAGCGTGTGTCCTTACGCAAGACGGGGTTGGCATCAAAATGAGCATTTATTCGCACCAAAATATCCTTCTTCTGGCCATCCATGGTGAGTCCCAAGACCTGCGCAATGTCTTGAAGGTCGGCCTTTGCTTTCGAGGTTAGTGCGCCTGTGAATGGTGTGTTCGGATCCCTCTGCCGTCGCTGTTCTTCCCTTTCGGCCTCCTTTGCCACTCGTTGTTCTCTCGCTTCGCGCTTTTTCTGCTCTTCAGCCACTCGCAATGCCTCCTGTTCCTCTGCGAGCCTCAGGCCTTTGTCGGAGTTGAGCCACCGCGCATCGACGTTGAGTTTACGCCGCTTTTGAGCCCTATTCTCCCTTGCATTGAGTCGCCGTTTAAGATCCTGGATTTCATTTCCTGCAATAGTGCAGTGAGCCTTGAGAGTCGAATTCTCCGAGCGGAGTTCCGTAATTTGCTGTGAGAGGTCACTGTATGCTTGCGAAAGTGTGTTGAGTTGAGCTTGGACCAAGTTGGAGGATGCCCGGATCGACAGCTGACACCTCTCCGTTTTGGCTGGGTTGTCGATGCATAGAACATGCTTGGTTGGATGGGTCCCAGGAGGGCTGAGGATGCATGAACAGCGAGTGTGGTGGAGTTTGGCGCAACAGAAGGTGGTGCAAGGGGAGGGTGATGGGAGACCGCAGGGGTGGAGAGAGGTTGGGAGACAGCTGGAGGGTCCGTTGTGTTGGTTCGCAAGTTCTCACCATCGTCGATGGCATCATCCACGCCATCATCGCGTAATTCATCATCTGACTCGGAGTCACTAGGACTTGCCATTTGGTAGGTAGCATATTCATCGCTGGTTTCGTCATCAAAATCCTGGATTTCAACAGGGAAACTGCCCTAAATGGTACGAGGATGTGGATGTTGGGATGCTGGGTGCGCAATCTTCATCCGTAAAGACATCGCGATTGATTGGCCAGCAGCCGCTCTTCCGAAAGGCGGTAATGATTGTTGTTGACTTGAAAGTTTTGCCATGGACATCTATGTACTCCTTGACGAAGTCTTCACTGTGGCATCTCTTCACCTGTATCTTCAACAATCTCGTCACATCGCTCTGACCAGGCACGTTGAAATGGACCAAAAACTCCAACATCGAGAGGCTGGAGTTTATGTGTTGTGTGGGGTGGGAGGCAGAAAAGGATGACGTTGTGCTCTCGGGCAAGGTTGATGAGCTCAAGTTTGTCATGCGAACCATGGCCATCATAGATAAGGAGGATAGGTTTCCCAGAAGTGTTTTGCACAGTCGCCTGGGGAATGAATGAATTTTTGAACCACTCTTGGCAGAGAAAGTCGTCCGTCCAGCCATTTTCAGACATAGAAACTCTAGATATGATTTCATTAGCTTCCTCGAAGAAAGGACAATTTGACATACCCAATACCAGGGTCAACCTCAAACCATTCTCGTGCAAATTTTTCCCAGAAAAGACAAATCCCGGAAGCAGGTAAGTACCATCTGCACAAACACATTCAATGGTTGTAACAAGCTCGAGATTCCCGCTATGCGCTCTGTATTTAGGCCGACGTGACCTGTGTACAAAGTACTTCCGGTTTGAGTTTTTACGCCCACCTCCTCTCTGACAGCCCTTCTCGTCCATGTTGTATACATTTTCGATCGGTATTTCATATTTACGGATGATCTCCAGGAGAAGGTCAAAGTGTTTGTGCACAGTCGGTTTATTGAAGGCCTGGGCACGTTTTGGATGTAGACCTGATGGCTTCCCAAGCATGATCTCTGGGTGACGTCGAAGGAAATAAATGATCCAGCTTTTGCTTGGCTTCTTCCCACAGAGAGCCTCGGCCTTCTTCCTGATTGTCCGCTTGCTGAGGGGGTGGCCGGTGTCTGACAGGAAAGTGATCCAATCAACAAGGACTTTCTCTGCCTCGGGAGAGAGAAGCTGTTGGCTGACATGAGCCTGCTGAGGGGGTACATGTTTGCCCTGAAAACGGTTGCGAACAGTGTGGTAAGGGAGCAACACCAGTGCGAGCCTTGAATTCGCGAATGACGTGCGAGATGTTGGGTTTGGCCTGGGCACAAAGCTGGGTGCATGCCTCTTGGATGAGCTTTTCAACATTGAGGCTGATATTAACTCTCCTAGGAGGCATGCACCCTGTACCATGGGAGGCCTTTACAGTAGAGCCAAGGACAGCAACTCGAAATTAAACAAAACACGACGCAACACATCTGGGGGGCGGACTTTGAAATCCGATGCGTGTCGAGCCACCTTGTCACGCAAATTCGCCTTTTTGTCTGTATCTCCCCTCATACTGCTCTAAATGCTCTATAATTTCATGTTTAACTTTAATGATATACATAGATGATATCTTGAAAGTTTTACGGTATTGTGTTGAGAAATGCTTAAATCCGCGGCTGTTTTAATCAAAAATTGGGTCATCCAATGCAATATCAGCAAGATCGCGAAGCAAGCACAACGAAACTTCTTGATTTATTTTGTGATCCATGATTGTGTAGTATATAGGTGATATACCCGAGCGAAGATCAGCTAATTTGCTGCGGCGATCTCTTAAAAAACTGCATTTTGAAACTCTCTGGTATTTTGAAACCCATAACACGTGATAGTAGTCACTTATGTCTTCTTGTAGTTTCTCGGCGATGGCGGACATATATATTTATTGCATTTAAAAAAGACTAATCATCAAAATTACCCTCAAACAGATAGTTGGCTGCCAGCTCTTCGTTCTTGTCACACGCAAAATAGGCTTCAAGTACAGCTTGCCGAGAGAACCCGAGTGCCTCGAGCTGATAGCATCGTTACCGGGGCTGTTACCTTGGGATGACACATAGGGGTCCACTCACCCGCTCAATCGCTGCCCGTTCTTCCGCAGTTACACTGATGACCTGCGCACCTGGGGGGATGTGGCCCTCTGAATCTTCGTCACCTTCACCCGCCCCAAGACCTAGCAATTGGGCAAAGCCCATGGGATCGGACGCGAGAACCTGGGCCAGTCCAGGGTTTGCCGCTGCAAGCTGTTGCAGGAGCGGTTGAATCAATGCGGGATTCTGCTGAACAAGTTCTCGAAGTTGTTGGATCTGGGGATTGTCCCGCAAGGTGCTCAAATCAACCTGTGGGTGGCTACCACCTGTACCAACCCCGGAACCCGCACCACCTGCTTGCTGCTGCTGTTGGGCCAACTGTCCCAAATATAAGAGTGTTAAGAAAGTAACAGAAGTACACAGGCATAAAAATTTACCTGGAATAGGTTCTGGGGTTGGTTAGGTTGTGGAGCAGCAGGAGCGGCGGGGGTCGGGGCAGGGGCGGGAGCAGGTTGTGACGGCAGGCTCGTAGTCGGAGGGCTGGATTGTGCGGGGGGCTGACGCGCAGAGGGCTCAGCAGCCTCCGCTTCCAGGTGTGAGGGAATACCCTAGATGGCCACCGTCAGGCACCGAACGACATAGTTCAAGTGGAGTCTTACCGTCATCAGATATTCCACAGCACGATCAGGGTTGTTGAAGCTAGCGCGCAAGGCACGCAACACCTGATCCCGGGCGAAACCCATTTCCTCTAGATTCCGGATTGTCGTCTGCAAAGCCTCCCCAGTCACGAATGCGCTGACATCGCCGAAAGTAGGTGCGGCAGAAGGGGGAGTCGTCGTTGCTGCTGCTGCTGTTGTCGAAGATTCTTGAGTAGATAATTGTGCAGCAGGTGGGGCAGGCGTCTGTGCTAGAGGAGCAGAAGCTGCAGCAGGGGCGTCGGGGGCAGCATCGGGGGGAGCATCGGGGGCAGATTCTGGGATTGCCTGTGCAACAGCAGACGCAGGCTCGGCTTTGGGAGTTTTGGGCTAGGGAATTCAAGATAAGAAGCGTCAGGGGAACGACGAAAGAATAAGACGGTACCTTAGCCACCATCAATACGAAGAAATCCTTTTCTTTGACATTGCATGATTCGATTATTTTGTCGTCGGGAAGGATTTTGCCCGAGTAGATAACTTTCTGAGTGGTAGCGGGGTGTCCGTGAGCTTCCTCGATCTTGCGCTTGAGAATACCAATGGTATCTTCGGGCTCGACATCTATCTAGGGCAGATATAAGCAAGAGCGGGAGTGGGGTGTGGAGAGAGATACCTGAAAGATTTTTTGCTGGGTGGTTTTTATGGTGATCTTCATGGTGGTCAGGAGCAAAATGACGCGTCATGGTCACTGTGACCAAATACCTATTTACACCACCACCACATCATTGCCATGCAGCACGAACCAGGCGACGACCATGTCCGCAGATTGGCTACTTTTATTCGCACCAACGAAAAAGGTCTCGCAGAGGCGGGCTTCACTCGTCGACGCCGCTCCCCACAACAGCTAGCAATGAGACCCTCGGCCTCGATCGTCAATCCCTTGACCTGGTTCAGTCACTACGATCCGTCCATTCCCCGCGCTCCGAAGCCCATGGTCCTCTCCACAGACATACATCATCTCTTCTACATTCTCATGCGCCTGGAGGCACTGGGCTATGATGTTGGAACGCTGGACGTCGAATTTGACAACCCCTCCCGGCCAACGAGTTACATCAACTTTGCAGAGCAGGACAAATCAGATACCCTATCCCTAGCTTCATTCCGCTCGTCTCTCTCAGTCGTTTCCAACCTCTCTCTCGGTGTCGGCTGGTGGTCCCGCTCCGAGGTAGCAGACGTAAACTCAGAACTCAGGTATATCTATAGCTGTTTTACCAAACTTCCTGCACTCTCCATCGGAGGACCATCCAAGAAGATCATAGCGGAAACACTGAGCGACATGCCCTCAAAGAATGCTCTCCCACTTGACACCTTTAAGAACCTCCAGATTCTGGAGTGTATGGATATCGACCCGCGCCTTTTACTGGGTTGGGATCGACTGGCAGAGTGCCTAAGGTCGCTTAAGATCAAGAGGAGTGGGCTGGAGGATATTGCAGATGTATTCATCGGCATTGTCATAGATGACCAGGCGAGGCGAGCGGGGAGCAGCAGCCGCAAACGGCGGCGGAACATCCCCCCTCACTCGAGCGGACGGTTGGCGTTCCAATCCAGTCAGCTGCCGGATGCCGTTCCGGAAGTGGAAGAGGACATAGATGAGGAAACCGGATCCCCCCCTCCAACACCATCGATTCAACAACTTTCCTCTACGAAATGGGCTTTCCTCCGGCATTTATCACTCTCAGATAATGGTTTCACATCGCTGCCACAGGACGTTCTCCCCTATCTCACTTCTCTTACCCACCTCGACCTCTCATCGAATCTATTTGTATCTATCCCACCTGGCTTGGGTACCCTCTACAACCTTGTTTCTCTCAATCTCTCAGACAACATGATCGATTCTGTCCTGGGCATCTACCTGAACCTAGGGCAAATTCTCCACCTCAACCTGGCATTCAACCGCCTCGAGTCTATTTGTGGCCTGGAACGCTTGCAGGGTTTGGAACGTGTCGACCTCCGTCACAACCTGATCGAGGAAAGTGCGGAGATTGGACGGTTGGCAACGTTGCCAAATATTGCGGATGTGTGGACAGAGGGTAACCCCTTTTGTGACATCGAAGACAACTATCGCGTGGCCTGCTTTGACTACTTCTGGAAGGAGAGGAAGTCTATCACCCTTGATGGGTCTCCCCCTGGGTTCAACGAGAAGAGAAGCCTTACATCGCCTCCGCCAGAACAGATGACATCGACCAGACCTCTCTCGACCGTGTCTTCACCTCCAGTCGTGACGGTGGCACACAGTCACCAACACTCGCAATCCCTACATAATGCCGCCATTGACGGTGATGCTGGAGCGCCCGTCTCTTCTTTAACTGACCCACCGACCTACCTTGCTCCTAATAAGACGCCACGTCGAAAGGTCAAGCGCATTGTCGATCTGGACGGAAATAATAGTGAGGGGAGCTTGCAAGGGACTTCGCACTCTCGCATACGTTCTGTTGATTCAACAAAGGAGAAGGGCAAGGAGAAGAAGAAAGAAAGGAACAAGGAGAGCTCAATAACCGAATCCGAGCGCAAATGGGGGCAAATTGGCACAACGAATCTGACCGAGGTTCCGATAACAAGTGTCAATGTTGATCCGTTTATTGCACAAGAGCACCCGATGGCCGCCAAGACTTCTCCCCAACCACCAACCCCCTCACGCCACAATACTATGGATTTTGGGTCGTTATCTCCGCGACGGTCCCGCCACAGTCGTTATCAGACAGAATTCCTCCCGGTGACATCTATCCCAGAAATATCATCTTCCGGGCCAGGACTCACGAACCCTTTCGGTTCACAGGGGAGTCGCCGGAGTCGTGATAGTACTACCTTGGCATCGCGATCGGGAGCACGACACACAAGGGTCAGTGCATCAGTGTATGAAGGGTCGAGGTCACACTCTGACGGGGAAGAGGGGAGCGGAGAGATCCTGGACAATGCTGAGGCATACCGACGACAGCTGGAAGCGCTGAAGAAGGACATGGGAGACGGGTGGTTAAAGATATATAGTCAGACACAGCTCAAGTTGCCGTCGTAAGTGTACGTAGGGTCCTTATTACATTGTAAGTAATAAGTGTGTGTGTGTTTGTGTGACAGGAGTGTGACAGAGGTGGACAGTCAACCGTTTCTTTTGATTTCTCGTCTCAGTTTCTGTCCTTTTCTTTGACTCCTGGCCGACCCACCTCTTCCACGTCGTTCTTTACCAACAAATAACACAAATCATGGGTGCAAACTTGTCAAAGGCCCTTTGTGCGTTCACCCTTGCTGCAGCCATGCTTTTGCCCTCATAACAGTCCCCGAATTAGCCAAGATCTTTGGAAACAAGGAGATGAGGTTGTTGATGCTGGGACTGGATGCAGCTGGAAAGACAAGTAAGCATATTGCCTTCAACAACTTCAGCCCATTGCTCATGCAGCACCCCCTCTAGCCATCCTCTACAAACTCAAACTCAACCAATCAGTGACGACGATTCCAACTGGTACGCCTACAACACTCTTTATGCAGAGTACGCCGACAGAACACCTCACCAGTCGGCTTCAATGTTGAAACTGTAACGTACAAAAATGTCAAGTTCAACGTTTGGGACGTTGGTGGCCAGGACAAGATCCGTCCCTTGTGGAGACACTACTACACTGGCACGCAGGGCCTCGTGTTCGTAGTGGACAGCCAGGACAGGGAACGCATTGACGAGGCCAAACACGAGTTGCACCGGATATTGAGTGACAGGGAAATGAAGGAATGTTTGCTTCTCGTTTTTGCAAACAAGCAGGATCTTCCCGGAGGTACACCGACTTACTCTATCCTATATTCGAACCTCTCGTTTACCAAACCTCTAGCCATGTCGCCAGCTGAAGTGACTGAGAAGCTCGGGCTTCACAAGATGCGAGATCGTTCTTGGTATGTGCACCCCAGGTATGTCAATCCCTGATTGGCTTGGGGTTCCACTCATTGACGCCCTATCAGTTGTGCAACTACAGGAGAAGGCCTCTTCGAGGGCCTGCAGTGGCTGTCACAGAACGTCAAGAAGCGACAGCAGTAAACATGCGTTGTTACGTTTTCACGCCAAGTCCCTCGCCCGCCCCCCATGACAACTCATTTCGTATGAGCTCTCACTTCGAATACCCCTTCATGTCGCTTCAACTCGCTATTCACGGTCATGCACGAAACTGCCCACGTACCAACGGACGTCGTTATTATTTCCCCGTGTCTCTTCTCTTCTTCCTTGTTTCTATACTGTTATCTGTTATCCCCTTGTCTATATTCGAGCTTGTTTTACCTTGAAGGGTGGTAGTAGGTCTATATACATTCTAATGGATGCCTGTTGCTTGGATAAGTCGACAAGCCGTTCTCTAATTACTGGCGGAATAACAGCTGACTGTTTCGAAACCAACATTTCGCTGAGCGCGACGTAATTCGTAAAAAAAAATATAAAAGAAATATCAAAAAGTATCCCTCCATTGCGGTCCTCTGATAATCCCATTTGTAACAGTCCAAAGTATGTGTCTCTCGATCATCCACAGCATTCGTTTCTTGTCAGCCGGAGCTATGCAAGAGGTAGGCGACCGACGACATGTAATGATTGGCAGGTCCAGCTCTTAAAGCCTCAAGCGTGTACGGTACCCCCTAGTACAGCCATCGCTAACGGATCCTCCCCTGTCCCAGAGCTTTTCCGCACCAATCATTCACCCAGTGGCACCCGATTATCACTCATCAACGACTGCGTAGGCCAAGCGAGGAGTCAGCTTCGTCTGTCTAAACCTCTCTCCACAGCCAGTCCTAAAGACCTTGCACAACCTTGAGGACTTCATACACAGCCACACCAACCTCCTCTCATCTACGAGCGGGTCCCTGGAGAGATATGGAGTGAAACTTCAGAGATGTGCCGATATGTTCTATAGATCCAATCCCAATCCTCTCCCCGGTAAGCCCGTGGGCTCTTGGGCAGGTCTGTTACCGTTGGCGACAAATGGCATTAGCGATAGCCCAACTGTGGTGTCGCCTGCTTCGCGTGCCCGTGACGGAGGAAAACCGTGCTGCCTTCCGACACAAGTATGAGGAACTCCCTGCGCCGTTCGGGCAACCAAGTCAGGTCCGATATAATGCCATACTCCACAGCCTCCTCATTCACACCAAAAACGTGGCGATGGCAAGAGGTTGCTATAGATGGCTTGAGCCTTTGCCAAGTGCAACTATATTTTACACGCGTCCAGGCCCTCAATCAGTCACACTCAATCTCACCAGAATCTACCACCCCATTTACCAAAATATCACCCTGGACCTCTAAAAACTCACACCTAACCTCCGAAGCGTCATAGTGTATGTTCCTTCTGCCAAATTCCGCGAGACCGGGAACGAGAAAGAACTCTTCCCAGAAGTGCTCAACGACTGTCCCAGACTCGAACACTTGAAATATGATTGTGCTAGACCAGTCCCACCCTCATCTCCTATTCATCACACTCGGCTTTGCCACCTTTCCTTACGGGTGCACAGGGACGTGGGATCCTTCCTGGAGAGGCTAGTGAGAATCACGCTTCCTGCACTAGAGACTCTCCTCGTTATTGTGGTCAAACCAGCAACATCCAGTGGCGAGACCATTGTTCCACAGCTGTAGAAAGGCTTGTTTCCCGCTCCCTATGTTCACTTCGCAAACTTGGTATCCACGACGGAAACACATTTGGGCGTGGCATAGCTCAGCTGCTTTCCAGTCCCCAAACCACTTCCCTCGAATATTTGGAATTGGAGATCCGGGATATGTTTTGTCGTTTGGTGCTTTCCGCACTCAATTTCGACGACGAAAATACTCTACTTCCACAACTACAGGCCCTCGCACTCGTCTATCGGGTGGGATCACGAGCTGTGGACCATGAGGCAATATCTCGCGTCGTGTTATCACGCACTGGGATGCACAATCCATATACTAATGTCCCATAAACTCGCCCGTCACCGTACTTTTTTAAGCTTCGGAACCTGTTGGATCCGTTATTTGACATTAGGGTAAGAAAGCCCGAACTCTCCGACGTCATCTTGGATTTGATCACAACATCTTCAACTGGTATAGGGGGTCTGGGGTGGTAAAAGAAGATGTAACGTGCATATTGCCGGAAATCACATTCGAGGAGCTTAAAGGTAACTTTGACAGGATCCTGAAATGGGACCACGACCATCGTGTCCGGCTAGACATCGGAAATTATAACTTTTGTCACTTGCGCCCATTGCGTTCTTTATGATGCCCGACATCCTGAAGTCAAAATTCAAAGTATTAAGCCACTTCAGGAGAAGTGACTAATTTCCTTCTCCGAGGATCAGCTGGATGTTAGTTGATGAGTTTATGTATGTTCCTCCCAGTTTCATCCTGTTGTATCAGCTCGGTTAGAATGACCTGTTTCGTAGAGATTAGGGCGTCTTTGAAGCGACAAGTGTGATGGGCTATGAAGCTTCGGCCTTTGAGATCATAAATAATCCACGGTGTACACCTGGCTGACATAATAAACAACCATCGTCTTTCTCTCTCCTCCAATGCTCTCGACCCTTCGGAGCGCTGCCAGTAACCATGTCATGGCCACGCATGCCGTCGATTCCTTCACTGGAGCTATAGGAAACACCCCTTTAGTGTGTTACACATGCCCAATTTTTCGGTCAACCATAGAACTTTGTTTTTTTTGATTCTTTTAGATTTATTTGAAACGACTGTCAGAGAAGATAGGATACAAAATATACGGTAAAGCAGAGTTCCAAAACCCCGGTGGTAGCGTAAAGGATCGGGCTGCCCTCGGGCTCATTCAGCAGGCGGAAAAGGAAGGAACGTAAGTTTGAACGTTCCTCTGCCTGTTCTTCGATTGTTTTAATTCCAGCACAAGCCTTAAGCCCGGTGGTACTGTTGTTGAGGGAACGGCAGGAAACACTGGTATCGGACTAGCACATGTCTGCAGAGCCCGAGGATACAAATGTGTGATCTACATGCCTGATACCCAGGTATGAGTCCGGGGAGAATGATGCCCTGGTGCACCTGGATCTCATGTCCTCGCAGAGTCAAGAGAAGATCGACCTGCTGCGTATGCTCGGCGCCGACGTTCGTCCCGTTCCAGCAGTCGCCTATGAGAATCCACTCAACTATAACCACCAAGCGCGGGACTATGCCACGGGTCTAAACAATGCCATCTGGACTGACCAGTTTGATAACGTTGCTAATGCCCATGCACACTACACTTCCACAGGCCCTGAAATATGGGAACAGACACAAGGCGAGGTGGATGGATTCGTATGCTCGACTGGAACTGGTGGCACGTTGGCTGGTGTGGGCAGATACCTCAAGGAGAGCAGCAAAGGGAAGGTCCAAGTTTGGTTGGCTGATCCGCCGGGCAGTGTCTTGACAAGCTACATCAAAAGTGGTGGTGAATTAATCGAGAGGACTGGCTCCTCCATCACGGAAGGTAGTCGTTCATAAATTTAGTCGTGGCTCCTCCCACTGACCATGTTGTGTCAGGCATTGGTCAAGGTCGCATTACAAGCAACCTGGGTACCTTCATAAAGGATGTCGACGGAGCGTTCACCGTTCCCGACGAGAAATCGATTGCCATGCTTTATGAGCTGCTGGACACCGAAGGCCTGTATCTTGGTGCAAGCTCCGCACTTAACGTTGTTGCTGCTGTTGAGTTAGCAGAAAAGCTGGGGAAGGGTGCGTCAGAGGAAACTTTCGGCGATATCAATCGTTCACAACTGTTTTCAGATTCCAAGGTGGTAACAATCCTTTGCGATGGTGCCTACAGATATCAGAGTCGCTTGTTCTCTAGGAAATGGCTGGCTTCAAAGGGACTGGAAGAAGCCATTCCATCACATCTCAAGAAATATGCTGTCTTGGATTAGCTTCTTCCATGAGGAATATATATGATCTTTTTTGTTATTGGTTGCATCCATTAGTATTGCTAGTGTCACAAGGTAGGAGAATTTTGACGAAGGCCCAAAAAGAGGGATAGCAACAGGACTATACGATATAAATTACTGAATGGGGTGTAAGGAGTCTAGATGTGTGTGCATCGTATCAGGATCGTGCGTTCGAACCTCCACCCGCGGTTGACTGTGTGTCAGGCGGAGCGGGGGATAACGGCTGCGCAGGCTCTGCCACTGGTTCTAATGCCTTGAATTCCGCCTCTATTCGTTCATGGGCACGCACGACTTTGGACTGCAGATAATGTGAATGTGCGGGCTGCAACTGCTTGCCAGGCGTGGGCTTTTCTGGTTTGGGGGGTGAGGAATTAGCTTTGAGCAGGTGCTCGTAGTTCTGACACCGCCGTTACGGGTCAGAAAAAAGAGGTCACGTCAGAGAGAGCTGCAAGGCGCACCTTCAAAATTCTTTCCATTTCTTCTCCACGCTTTACATTCAGGATCAGCTGCGCCTCGTCAAGCGTCATCCGATGTTGCCGAGTGAGGTTATCGGTGATAGATCCGGACGTTGCATTTCCAACACCCGCAACGTCGCCCCCCATAGCTGTCTGTGGGGAGTGCTTAGCATCTGTACAGAACATCAGCATTCTTGTCTACAAAGACGAATGAATAGACACACTCTTCACGGCCTGCCGTCCGGCTTCGTAGAACTGCCTTACTCAGGATGCGAGATCCTGTGATGAGGATCTGGATGATAGCCTTGGGTGAGGACTGCAGGCAGCGTGATGAGCATAAGGCATAAGGAACACCAGGGAGACAGAACCTACCATAGGACTCGAGACGAAGAGGGGCTGCAATACGAAAATTCTGATGAAGCACATGCACGTGACAGACAGCCGTCCCAAAATTTCTACTCAGCTTGCCCCAATTCTCAATGCCGCTGCCCACCGCAGAGTCTTCTTCCAAAAAGCGAAGGTCGCACACAGTAGCAGCTCAACCCTCGAAGAAAAAGAGACTGTCCTCAAAACAAAATAATGCCGAGGTCGAATTTCATGTTATCACTGCATCCGTCGTGCTCTCTGTGCCTCCTATGTTTGCAAACAACCCACGGGCAGGTGTTGAAGAGATGTTGGACTCCATGATCATGAGGTACAACCCCCTTCGTGTATATAACACACTTTCCAAACGATTCCCTGTCGCAGATATATCCCTGCCTTTCGCGGTATCGTCCTCTCTCATTCAAACTTGTCATTCATCAAGGAGAACGCTATCATCAAGGTTGAATGCCCCTTTCTCGTCTGTAGTGTCAGATTCGATGCAACAGTATGGAGTCCAAGAGTTGGTATGCGGTTAGGTGCGTAATATATTGACTCAGTGATCGCCCATTGTTCATTCATCGCCAGTCGGCAAAGTAAACCTCTGCTCGCCCGACCACATATCCTTGCTCATACACCAGACCTTCAACGCTTCAATACCTCGACACCATATACCAGCAGCTGAATGGCATTTTGAATACGGACCTGCTGAAAATGACCCAGAATTTGGCGCGGGGACTGGAGAGAAAGAAGGCATAGAGATTAATCCAGAAGAGAATAACCTGGAGGAGAAGGAGTTGGAGGATGCAGGAAAGTGGGTGCATCGCCTGACGGGGGATAAGCTGGGTGGGAATAAAGGTTACCTCGAATTCACAGTTATTGGGTAGGTCCCCTGTCATTCACCACCGAGAGGGAACCCCATCGAGGTAATTCGTGCAGGTTTACCGTGGCGAACGAAATGCTTTCGCTTCAAGGGATCGATACAAGCTGATCCTTTCTCTCCTAAACACGTAGTGCGGGTAGTGCACAACATGGGACGAAATGAAGAAGCCGAGACCGACATCGAAGAAATCGAGGCGGAGCTTGAAGGCTCTGACGGTGAAACGAGTAGTGATGCTGATACCTTCAAGGCTCTAGGACGCCAAGCAGTGCAAGCAGTCGTCGAGAAACGAAAACGAAGATCTGAGGTGCTAGAGCAACGATCTGAAGTACCGAAGAAGAGGAAGCGAAAAGTAAAAAAGCATGACCAGCAGGGGGAACCTTCCTCCACAAAAGCAAAACGGACAAGGTCAAAATAACTGTAGTTAGTTCCCCCTATATGATATATAATACATATGGGATGGATGGTAAATGCTCAAAAAAACGCCAGTTTTGTGTGTGAGGCGCTACCAGGGTTCGAACCTGGGTTTCAGGAATATTCCTCAGAATCCTGAGTGATAACCACTACACTATAGCGCCATTAGTAGAATCTATTTGGGTTTAATTATCAATATAATCATGTATGGGCTCCCAAAGCAAGCTCCCAGCAAGCATTTTGCCAGCGATGACCACGAACCCATCTCATATACTCATTGCCCGCAATTCGAGGGGACCCAACAACCCAATAGCCTCTCTCAGTTCTCCTACAGAAACGCATGCAGCCGCAGCTGGCATATTCCGCTCCTCCGGTTCGCCCCCATGGGTCCTGCAGGAGTGCGAGTCTGATGACATCGCCTCCGAAATAAGCATCGAAGGCCCGGAGGAGACGATAGAACTCAGCGAGACTTTTACAAAGAACAGCAGGTTCCCTGGCACAGTCAAAATTGTAGTGGAAAGCACTACCTTCTGGTTCGACCACAACCCCCTGACTGAGCCAGACCCATCCACTAACATGTCCCTAGGGCCCACAAGGAAGTGCTCTATTTTGCTTCCCCTTTCTTCGAAGCCGCACTGAGCGGCCATTGGTCCGAAACCGGTCGTCCCCCTTCCATGTCCTCTGTCATTACTATTTCTCAACCTCCCCCTGTTCCGGGAGACACACCAGGCCCAGAGACCGAGATGACCTTCGCGCCAATGGACCCAGACATGGACCCTGCTGACTCGGATGTCTTGATTGACATTGATAATTCCAGGTTGAGCGAAAGCGAGGGCAGCGACATCGAAGTGGGAAGTCAGTCAAAGACTCGGGCGCGGGATGATAGCCTGGCCAAATTACAAGGATCGGGCTCGGCTAGTGAGAAGGCTACCTCGAATACATCAGCTTTTAACACGCGTAAAGTTTCCGCTGCACATGCCAAAGTTAAACGGCGGCCCAAGGATGGTCCGGACGCGGTGATAGTCCTCAAGGAAGAACGGGTGAGTAAGTTCACTATATTGCCCCAGCGATACTCCTGACTGTTTAGTGACTTAGGCAAGCACTTTTCACGATTTCTTAAAATTCGTATACCCACAGTCTGTGTCAAACCCATGCTTGACTTCGTATCCCTGACTCTCTTTCCAGTCTTGAGTGCACTATCACTTGGAACAACGTCGAGAGTCTGATGAATATATCTCATAAATTATGCGTCACATCACTCCAGCAAGAGTGCCTCAAGTTCCTTATCACCCATGCTGCAGGAAGGCCCATCAAGGCCATGCGCATAGCGGAACTTTTTGAAGAAGAGGAGCTTTATCGTGAAGCCAGTCGCTTTGTCCTTGACAATCCCGGTGGGTGGTCCGAACATGAGCTCAACACTCTTAGTAAAGAAACGCTCCTCAAGTTGGAGAAGAGGTATCGATGGTCGTTCAACATCCTTTCCAAACCCTACTGACTTTCAATTTGCTTCAAAGACGAACATGGTTCCTAGAGCGTGTCCTAAAACTAGGCCTGACGCAAGTCAACAAGGAATATCAATGTGTAAGCTGCGCCTCCACTCTTCTGTCAGCCCTCGCTCATGTTCGTGAAGTGTGGGACGTGCCCCGATCCTACCGTCTGTGCCCGCCTACTAGACGAGAAGTGGAGACAGGCATATACTGCTGTCTTCCGCTTCGGTAAGGTTGCGCTTGTTAGCGAACTATCATGATGGCTGATGTCATATCTGCAGGACCTCCCCAACCATCCATGGTTTTCCGATATTTGCGCCAACTCGAAGGCGTCAGTCCACCTCTCTCCCTGACTCAGACTGCCTGTCAGGCGAGTGCAAAGGCCTTCACTGCTACCCGTAGGTAGTCTTCACATATACAGTATTACTGCTTCACTCACTACATCAGTCTTTGACCGAATGTTCTCTCTTGGTGTGCGGGCGGAGAGCGTGCCTATCAACGGTCGGGTTACCGCAGCAGCAGTTGCGGGTGCAGCAACTGGACCGAGACGGCACTTTTTGTATTGCACTCTTAAACCTGACACGGGGCATAAGCCGAGGAGATCAAGAGAACATCTTTAGTTTCAAGTGATATCTCGATGTATAGCATCCACAGATGTGCTGGCTTTCTTATCTATTTATTGACCATTGTTCTCGCGTGATAATGGTTTTAAAATATTAAAATAATTCTGTAACGACTGTCTAAGATACATCCTCGAATGGAAGGGTATGAGTGGGTATTCAGAACATGGATGGTGAAAGAGTAGTCTGGTATGTAAGAGCAAAATGGAACACAGGGTTTTGTTGCGATAAATATCCATAATACCTTGACACAACACGGAAAAAGAAGTTCGTCCGAAAGAAAATAACCTCAGAGTTACAAAGGAACACTGGAAACAGATGAACAAATGGAGATTATGTTGCACCATTGAATACTTGAGGTGCACTTTGGATGAGCCATTCAACAAAGAGTGCTCTCTGAGCCATATCGTCAAATTCAGCACTAGGGTCTCGGGACCGGATTAGAGTCGCTACGAAAATAGCCGGATCAGCATAACTACGACAAGGCACACCAAAAAAAAACCAATACTAACGTCCGAAAACGACACCTAGATTTCTCGCTGTCATCAGGTTCTTTTCGTTTCGTTCATGGATGCTGGAAGGTGACAAGTCAGATTCTTTGTTCCCCGGCACGAACAGCCGTATCCTTACCGGTTGAGATGTAACATCAGCAAACGGAGTGTATAATAATGTTCACTCGGGAGTTGCGCAACGAGATCGGATAGAGTCCTGTTCTTTAGAACAGGGTCCTTGATAGCGACACCGTGAACGAATTGATCATAGAGTTCATACGTAAGGAGTGGGTTGGGTAAGGAGCGGAAGTATGTCTTGAGAACGGAGGTGACGCTGCAGATGTCGTTGAATCTGTCGGTATCGAGGAGATCAAAAGCTTCATAATCTCCGCGTTCGAAGAGCTGAGTTATTGTCTTGGACTGACTTGAGCCGCCTGTTTTGCGATAGATGCCTTCGTAATCGAGGGCTGTAAACGTCGGATCAGTCAAGTCGATTTGGTTCAAGTCATGTCAACATACCTAGGATTTCGACAGCTGCAATGCATTTCTCGACTATAACGGGTACTTGTCGATCGCCACCCCGACTGTCAGCTTGGACCTGCTCGGTCAGATCTCTTCCAAAAAGCGAAGGTGCTATAACAGGAAAATTGGAACTGCAACTCATCCACGGGATAATAAAGACTCACGTAGGGGGCCTTGTGGTTCTTCCCTGCGTCGTGTTGCACAAGGAACTTGTACACCGGCTAAACAGCGGACGTGGATAGAAGCATTGCATACTTGAAGATGTGGCGCGTGAGACAGTATTGGGGACAAGCTTCATGCGGTACATACCTGTGCACCGTAGTTGCGAGCCCCACATCTTCTCTCCGCAATGATCACACCGAGTAAGCAGCAAGGCGCTCATTTGTTGGAAGTTATGCTCCATGTGACCTTTGCCTTTCGTGTTTTCTTGCAGGTGTAGCATTGCTGGAGAAGTCACGTCCTTAGGCCTGGACCCCATCCATTTGAATTTACGAGGTGTGTGCATCTCCATATCTGGTTTTGTTAGCTTGATGTATCGGTCGTGGTCCTCATGAATGGTTAATGAACCACTAGTAGAAGCACTAAGAGATGGCGCAATCGATGACGCTTGGATATGCCCGCCATTTCGACCCTTGTCAAAGGAACCACGAGTGACAGGCGCACTGGTGGCCTGACCCTGTCTGAGAGGCGTTTCGGGGATAGCCTCCAACCGACGAGAGTAAAGGTGACTAAGTTGGGCAAGCTCTTCGTTGCGAGCATTAAGCGCAGTTGTTTCCTCAAGGAACATGTCCCTGATCGCCTTGAGTTCTGCGATCTCCCGGGTCAGAGTCTCTCGGTGCTGGGTCAGCGGAATCAGTTCGCGTTGATATTGCTTTTTTAGGCTATCTAGACGTTTTGTCAAAGAGCGTCCTAGATTCCCTGCGGGCTTCTCAGGCGAGGCAACACTGTAAGAATTGGTCATTTATGAAGCGGAACGGCTAGCGGGACCTGATTTACCTCTGACTCGAAGACAGCTCTTCCATTTCGGCCAATGTCATATCCCTCTCAAGCTTCAATCGCGATAGATGATGCTCCAGGCCGGAAAGGCTGTCATGGAGCTCCTTGGATAGCTGCTGCCGCACCTCTTGGCGCCGATCATCCCCAGACAAAGCTGTGAGTTTCGCAGCCTGACCAGAGAGCAGAACACGTAGTCGAGTGACCTCTGCTTCTGCGTCGCGTCTAGCCTTTAGTTCCTTGTCATACTCAACTTGAGCCACTGTGAGGCCGTCGATGAAATGTTTGCTTGTCCTCTGCAAATGATCATGTTGACTTTTTGTTACTTGAATCCCACTGGGTACAAACCTTCATTCCATCGAGTTTGACTTTGAGCGCATTATAGGCCACATTCCCGGAGCTTAACGCAGTAAGGATTGCTTCCACAAGATCTACGTCTACATGGACTTGCGAAGTTCCATGGTCTTGGGAGGCTTTGAGGGCTTCGCGCAATCTTGAAGCAATCGGATCTGACGGATCGTGCTTCAGGGCGATGGTTTGAACAGCATTCAATTCCGCGGGGGTGATACAAGTGGCGTTTAAAAAGCCAGTCAAAGGCTTGCTCCTTGTCGGGGATGGCGCCTGGGCCACAGCAGGTAACGGTTTGTCATCAGTTGAAGGGTTCCTTGCAACCCGCCGAAGTCTAAAAGGCACTCAATCCACAAAACAGGGATGAAGCTAATCAGGAACATACGACTTGTCTTTGGGAGGGGGGCACCCATCCGGTGCTGGTGGCGATGGCGCTTGCTGTGAAGATTGAAGGACGTGCTCTTCAGTCGCAGTAAGTGTAGGTAGGACAGTTGTCAAGGTAGCTTCAGATGACATCTTTGATGGAGATGTGATAGGATTCTCAGGCTCCTGTAAGAGCGTTGCTATAGACTTCAACGCCTGGGTACCCTGTACTGAACTGAGAAGCTCGCTAAAATCTCCCGGACCCAGCGAAAATCGGATAGGAGGGAGAGCAGGCGCGATAAAGGTTGCATGGGAGGTGCGTTCGACAGGTGACGACTCGGAAAAATCGTCTAACATGTCTTGTTGAGATAATACAGAGACATCGGGATCGTCTAGAGTGGGCGAATGTAAGTCCGAACGTTCTTCTCCATTCTTTGGAGGGGGTACTGGGGGAAGTGAATGACGCTGGTCATACATAGGGCTTGCTGCTTCGCCTGCTGCGTCCGAGTCTGAACCATCTTCAATTCCACGTGGCACATCCACTTGATAGTACGACGAGTTGGACCGCGAGCTCAATACCGACTCCTGTTCATCAGCATCGCGACCAGAGGTCGACGACAGCCTGTTGGCATTGATTCTAGTGTCTGATTGACCGTCGTCTTGGTCTGCAGCACCTTGTAGCACCGGACTCTGGGATCCAGATGCTGGCTCTCTAGATCTACTCCGGGATGATTTGAGAACAATCGTACGGTCTTCATTATCCGGGGTATTGATGGAAGGTGACCGAGAGCGTGCCATCTCTCTGTCTGTCGCTGTTCTGAAGGTGTTGTAGCTATGAATAGAACTGCTTTGGGAAGTGGGACGGGAAACCTGCCCTGGTCGATCACTTTCCGGCGGTCGTAGAGCAGAAAAAGGAGATTCACGACCTGTAGGGGGTGTGGGGGAACGAGTAGGCCAGTGATTGGAAGAGGCGGCGGACTGAGGAGACAAGGTTGCATTTATAGTCCCAGAGGGAAGCGCGGCGCTGAAATTAGGAAGAACCAAACCGGGGTTGATAGACCGGCGTTTTTCTTGCCTAGGTGTGACGGTGAGACCTTCCGACTTGGTTGGAGTAGTATCGGGTCGAAGAGTGGAATTGGTTGGTGTTGATTTCTGACCAAACAGGATATTCAACGGACGGACGCCATCATCATAACTCCGACGCCTCCCATCGAGATCAACGTTCCCATCCACGAAAGGCACGGGAAGAGTGGAGGACTTAAGAGGGGCAGGACGGTCAATTTCAGGAGGAGCGACAGTAACGGCCGGGTGTGATGAGACAGAAGGCGATAAAGGGGGTGAATGAAGGTGCATAACTGTGAAGGTGCCGTTGGGTTGTATTTGAGACTGCGACGAAAAACTCTTGCTTTCTTGTCCGTTATGAGACTGAGGGGGCCCCCTCGGTTTGATAGTTGGCCGAGCATAGGCCAAGCCTTCAGCACTTCGTGCAGTGCTAGGACGTGAGGTGTCTTGTTGTGTTCCAGACAGATTTACATTCGACCTTGATGACGACGGACGCGAAAGAGTATCGGGTCCCATAGCTGATGACTGCAGATCATCAGTCATTTCGGTGTTAATTAGCAAACTTGATGAAACGTACGCCGCCACCCTGGTGATAATTTCGGGCCTCTCTATCCCGCGATTTTGAAGACCCACTACCACCGTTTCGTTCGCGCTCTGCCTTTTTCTGGGTGTAGTTTCTGATCTTGATCATGCGTTTATTGTGACACTTCATGCAATATATGCCCTGGCTGGTCTTGGCAAAGACAAGTTCGTCAATCCGTTCCTTGCATACTTTGCATTTGAAGCAATGGGCATGATAAGAGTCATCACCAGTCATGATGGCTTCGTCAAGAATGGGGAGATGGCAGACATTGCAATTGTATGAGCAGTTGGCGCAGATGGGAGAACCATCGGACAGCAACAAGAGATTGGTATCCGCAGTGACTTGGTTATCACATTTCGCGCACCTGAAGCAGTCGACATGGAAGAATGACTGACTATAGGGAGGGGGGGAGAAAGTTGGTCAGCTATCTTTGGCCACGCGTGCTGGAGTCGCAGAGCGAGATTCTCAGAGAGTACAGAGGACAACGACAGGAGGGAGGAAGAGGAAGGAAAGGAAGCGGACGACAGATGCTTACCCAAATGCCACTACAAGACCGCCTTGCTCGCTCACGGCCGACTTCTTGCAGCCGGGACATAATCTATCTTCGATACTGAGGGGGTCTGCAAGATCGCAAGACGACGACCGCTGAATATCGAGATGAGACTGCTCGCGCAGAGGAGGAGCATACGAAGAGGATGCCATAGAAGCGAGCATGCCGTGGTCGTCAGGCAAGAATCATGCAGCGGGGTGAGACCTGACGCTGAGTTGAGTGTCTGGGCACGGAGTAGAAGACAACGAGGTCTCTCACACTGCTGAAGAGAAGCGATATAAGCTCACGTCCCAAGGGAGAGAAGAAGAGAGCGACGATAGGGAGGGGAGGAGAGGGATTCTGTCGTGTGTGCAATATTGATGATAGAAATGTACACCGTGCAACTCGGCGGGACCAGTTTCAACGCGAGCGCGTCACGCTGTCACCGGTCTGTCACATGCGCGGTTAATTAGGCAGCTCTAGCCTTATTTGGTTACACTCCTGGTGGCAGTGCTGTTCCCCTGGACAAGCGAAGTCACTCCAATTAACCCGTGGCGGATTGGCAACCGCATCACTATGTGTCTCCCACGGAATTCGGCTCAGCCCAACAGAACAGCAACCAGTTTACTCGGGGTTACCGTTGCATCTCCACCCATTCGGAAGAAAATACCCCAAATTTCTCAGTAGACTGCTGCTCGAGCAGTTTTGTTCACTATGGTAGATCCTGTCAGGTCAGATTGACCATCAATCCTTCGCGAACGTTTCAACTCGCGCTTCCCATATCGGGAAGCCCCATCAGTCGATGGTCCGTGCGCAGCCTTGTTCCTTATAAGTTGCTCACGCTGATCATCTCGTTTCCCTATCTCTTGTGCTCGGGCATGTACTGTCGCCAGTGAGGTTTTTACCGAGGCACAGTCTTTTGCTGATTGCAAATTACACATCCTAACCCGTCTGTTGGCTTCGGCCTTCAGCAATTTTTGGAAAAACTTTCCTGATATGTCAGGATTTACAAAGTATAATAGCTTTTTTTTGTTTTTTATTATTAATAAATCCTTTTCTGCAACCAACCAATCACTGGCAATGGCGTTGATCACTGTCTCTGGCTATCCATCTTGTGGTAAATCTCATCGTGTGACTCAGCTGCATACATATCTTGTTGCCAAATTGCAAGATATATCATATGAAGGTCCAATTTGCCAGGTTGAAATCATCTCGGATGATATCCTCGGCTTAGGGAGATCAGTCTATGATGGTAAGGACCTCGCTCATAACTATGATAATCAGACCAGCTGAAAAAAAAACACAGAAAGTGGTTCTGAGAAGCCAGCAAGAGGTGCCCTCTTCACGGCTGTCCAGAGAGCACTTGCGCCCCACAAAATCATCATCCTTGATTCTCTCAATTATATCAAGGGTTTCCGTTATCAGCTCTATTGCGCAGCAAGAGAGGCCAAAGTCCATGTTTGCACCGTATGTCGTGGGCGTCCAAGCCCCCATTCGTGCCACTGATCTACTATTTTCATGAAAACTAGATCTACACTCTAGCAACGCCTGAAATCTGTCGAGAGTGGAATGACTTCCGTCAAGATGGGCGCAAATACGCAACTGGGACGTGCGTCGCCCCCCGAAGGCTGGCCCTCCTCGTTCGAGCTCACCCTCACCCATATAGCCTAGAGAACCTATTTCTACGATATGAAGAACCATCCTCGATGGTTCGATGGGACTCGCCCCTGTTTACAATTCCATGGACAGACCAGGACATGCCCGGCAGCGGGATCTGGGAAGCTATCACAAAAGGAAACATCAAGCCACCCAACTCTGGCACGCTCAACGTCAGTATCCCTTAGTCTGTTCGGTTGTAGTGCTTATCAGGATGCTTGATAGGTCACCAAAGCTCCAACTGATGCCCTTCACACTCTCGAACAGACAACTAATTCAGCGGTGCTATCCATCATGGCTGAGCGAGCCGCCGGTCATTCCGCAGGAGGTCGGGTTACTCTTGTGTTGAGTGAGGGTGTCAAAGCCAGCATCACTCTGCCTGATCGGCACATTACACTCTCTGAATTGCAACGGCTCAAACGACAGTTTGTGACGATCCATAAAAAGGCGATCACATTGGGAACTACGGAGAAGGGTGCTGTCGACTGGGGAGAGGAGAGTGTTGCGAACAAATTTGTGTCTTACTTAGAGGAGAACTTTAAGCAGTCATAGAATCAATAACAAAAGCAAACAGACAGTGCTTGGCAGTGCCCTTGCGCTCCCCCCTGAACCGGCGCTTTCTTCCGCCTCCAATCGACCACAGCAAACTCTGCCCCTCTTGCCCATCCCGCAGACGCTCGTGGGGCTCATACACAGCGTCCGGACAACCCCTCGGGATCCTACACGTGGCTGGCAAGCACCGAGTGAGGGATAGAACCAATCCCACCCTCTTCGTTCCTTGTTCCCTGGCCAGCCACCCTGGCTTCTGCCCGTCCTTTCTTTATTCCTTCCCCATTCCTTCCTCCCTTTTAATACTAACTTTCTTCTCTCGTCATGCCCCTTCCCCTCGATGGCACCATATCGCTTTTGGGCTCCTCTCGGCCTGGTGAAACATCTCAGTCGCGGCCCAAACAAGCAATGATCATCCGCATGTCTGAAAAGACTCTCGATATATTAGAATCTTTTCCTCAGCTCCACTTCGAGTTCTCTGATAACCCGGTATGTCCCAGTCGCCCTGTCCCTCTTTCTCATCTCCTCACTCCCCATCCCACAGGGTGTGCACATTGGCGATACCTTTTTTCCGGTGACATCGGTCCCAGAGCTTTCCCCGCACGATCTTTATCTGCGCACTTCTTCTGCGGCAAAGAGAAATGCACCACTTAAGCTTTATGCAAATCTCACTGGCAAGTTTACCGTCGAGCGACAACTAGACGACAGAATAACTGGCAAAGTTCGTGCGAGCACTGTGGATGCCCAGAATCAACGCGCTGGTCGTACCACCATCTTTGTCGAGACTCCGTCGAATCTCCCCCCTCCGAATGGTAAAAGAAAGAAAGAGCCCCCCATGTTCATGAAGAAATCTGCCCGACCACCTGACCAGTCTCATCACGGCACTTCCTCCAGCTCTAATGCCCTCCCTGCCGATGGAGCCTCCACCGCACCTTCCTCGACACAGAAGAGTAAGGAAGCGCTTCAAGCACTGCGGACGCGCATGATCCGTTGCATCGCGGTCGCTGAACGCACCTCTGACCAAGTTGTCAAACTAGTAGGAGGCAATGACTGTAGTGCATCAACGAAACGAGATATTCTTGATTTACTCGAGGAGGTATGCCGTGATGATCAAATTATCATATGGTCCTCCGATTCTTACACCAATGACTTCTAGATCGCCGAGCCCATACCTTTGCCCAACAACTCGAAGGCTCCAAAAACCTTCCGATTAAAGACAAAATCGTGGCTGGACGTCCGTCCTTATGAGCTCCCAGGGCTAACAGAGAGCGAACGTACAAACATCGCCAGGGCTGCCAAGCTTGCACTCCGTGACCTCAAAATACCAGAGTCTGACCCGGTCTGGAGTCATATGCAGTATCGGAATCCGAATGGTGCTACCCCACCCTCCAGTACCACTCGTAAACAGCCTGCTAGTGGAGCCGGCCCACCAAAAGGCGGTCAGGCATCTGAGCCTCCCAAACGCGGTATCACATCGACCGCAGCAAAGGAAAACAAGACAAAGGCTCGGAACAATTCTGGCGAGATCATGATGAAAAACGAAAGTCTCAAAGCTCCAACGCAAAGGCCATCCGCCAGCAGTAGCAGTCGGGATGAAGACTCCAGCCGGGCATTTCCTCCTCTCAAGCCACCCGCAAACCGAGCCCGACCAGGTTCCGGTTTTAAACGCAGTCCTCTGGTCAACGGGAAACCGACAGCTGCGGAGATGAGCGACTCTCAGGATAAGGATCTATCCTCTTCGAATTCGCGGCGACCCCCACCTTCCTCTCAACCCCCTGGGCGAAGGCCTACAGCTGCTTCTTACCAGAAAAACGAGAAACCGCGTGGAGGGGAATATCCCGGTTCAGACCCCGAGCGACCAGATAGGATCAGGGACAGAGATCGGGAAAGGGCTCAGAAGAATACAGAGGAGCGGGAAGAGCGAGAATGGGAACGGAGGGAGAGGGACAGAGAGAGGGAGAGGAGAGATTTAGAGAGGGAGCGGGAGAGGGAGAGGGTCAGACGGCGTAAGGCTGAGCTCGAGAATGATAGGAAGCATGAAAGGGTTAGGAAGGTCAGAGACAAGGGGCGAGAATGGTCTCAGGAACGGGAGGAAGGGGAGCATTCTGAAGATAGTCTCCGCCCACCAAAGCGCAAGAAGACGAGCCGGGAGGATGAAGATTACGAAGATCCATCGTCACGAGCAACGCAGAAGAGGCGTAAGACGGACTCACCATCTCGGGACGCAAAGATCAAGGATCTAGGTTTACCCAGGAGGCCAGAGGTAGGCCTGGCCCCTCGACCCAAGATAATTAAAGAACCTTCCCCGTTACCTCCCCTACCCAAAATCAAGAAGGAACCTACTCCTAAACATTCTGCTCTTCCTGCTGAAACATCCTCGTCTGCTTCAAGTCAGTTGTCCAGTTCGAAATCGAAAACGGGCACTAAGACGCGGCGCAAGTCACCCGTATTCACTTCATCAGAAGATGAAGGAGAAATCCGTCCACCAGTGAAACGTGAGCCGCCAGCAACCACTGTGTCCGCCCTTCTTGGCAGCAACAGTCGACATAATGAGGCTTACGCCCAGTCCCGCTCCCATGTCTCTCAGCCTTTTCCTACGGAGCACGCCGCACTACGTGCCCGGTACAATGCCTCTTATCTCGACTATGTCGATACCTTCCAAAAGCTGATGAAGGAGAAGACGAAAATAAACAACATACTCTCCAAGAATTTGGACAAGATGAGCGCAGGAAGCATTACAGATTCGGACGGCGACGCGGAGCTACTAGATCCAGACGAGCTGAGGAGGTTGACATCGGACTATAATCGCTTACACGAGGAATTAGGAGGTATACGGCGTATACTTTCGGGGAATAGAAGGACGGAATCGGAATCGGAATGAGTGAGTGGTAGTTTTGTAACTCTAGAGAAAGGCACAATTGTATTATTTATTGCTCTCGTATTTTATTAATAACTCAATACCCGAGAGACATCGTCAGCCCCGCATCGTTAACAGTCAACTATCTTCATGCCTGCCAATTGCACCGCCTAGCCCTATGCCACCTACCACGTCTGCCATTCCCATTCATTCCGCGACACTTGAGCCTTTCAAGCGAACAGGATTCCTGAATTTGTCCCGCCAGCAAGGGACTTCAATTTCGACACCCCGGTTCACAGAAGATCCTGTGGTTGACATCATCGACCCGGTTTACTCACCCTACCTGCCACCAGCGGCATTGCACCCATCGATCGTCGCTAAACCAGCAGTGACGGAGCGGACCACCGCCAGAATACCAGCGGCATTGTCGCATACTCTACCTCTCAGCACATCAATCATCGTCATCGCCCTCTCTGTCGCCTTTATCAGCCTGCTCTCTGGAGTTGTATTTGTCATGTCCACACGGCGCAAACTAAGGAAGACAGCATCAAGGGTAAAGGGCTGGATCCGAAAGGAACTTTGGATGCGTCGGAGGGCCAAGTCGATAACCATGGACGAGGAAATGATGTACATTGACACAACCTGTAGCAGGTACCCCCAGACACAGTACACCTATCTCCAGCCGCAGAAGAAGCCCAGTCGGGAAACACCCAAGAGTCTGCCGCCGTTGGTTCCCGAAGCAAGTGAAACGATCCGGGTTGATGCCAGCACACCAACGACTGCAAGGTTTCAGAAACGACTTGAGCTCGAGGAAAAGGATATTACTCTAGCTCTGGGCCTCGCGCTACGGGATTGTCCGTATTCCGAATCTGAGCTTGGCCCGTACAACCGTCAAAGTAGCTGGGAGACGAAGGATGGGTCGGGACAAGGTTCTGACGCCTCTCACTCGACTCAGCAGACTCAGGAGTCGGACATGTTTTCGACGAGTGCTACGACCCGCTCGTCCCTGACCTCTATCACGGAAATTCACAACGGCAGCGATCTTGGCGACGAGGAGATGGAGACGGAGGAAATGGAATTTGAAGTGGCAAGAGCGCAAACGCAGAGCATGGAGATCAAGAAGGGTGTTTTGGTCAGTTGGAAAGCTCCGAGAGGATCTACTGTCGAGGATACCGAACCGTCGGAGGAGCCTCCGCTGGAAAACCAGCTCGTCGCTGTTCCTTCTCTTGTAGTGACATGCCCCAGTACGACGACGCTCTCAGTCATTGGGCCAAGCTTCAGCAGCATCTCGGTCGATCTGAATGACTTCCCAGCGCCACCACGCGACGGTCACGTGGTAAAGCAACCCTTATTGTTATAATCTACAGACACATGTATGCATGCACAACAGAGCCTTTTCTTCCTGACGAATGTCGCTACATCTCGTGCTCTGCCTCGTCCTGGGCGCAATTCTTGCCTATGGCTGCCACCAGCTGCTCATTATCCCAAGTTTTAACCCCCTGCAAACAATAGCCGGGCCCCCCGTTAAAGGTTTCATGGGAAAACTGTCAAGGATATTAGAGTGCGTTTGCCCTTGTCGGATTGACGACCCAGGGACAGGTTCCCCTCATTCTGGTTTATAGTCCCATATGTTCACCCCGAGCACATCAACTGTATGTGCAAAAGTTTGGACGGTCGATCCGGGTTCGCGGACTTGGGCCCGTGAGTAAACTTACTCTTTCATCTATTACTCTCAACGAATGCCTTCGTACATACAGTGGGATGAACGTCTATTAACACTCGATCCCATGTCCGTCCAACACGTTCTCAAGAACTCAGCAATTTACGAAAAGCCATGGCAGTCCCGCAAGCTGATCACGAGCCTCATTGGTTGTGGGATGCTTTCAGCAGAGGGGTGTGTGCACAAACGGCAGCGTCGTGTTGCGACTCCTGCTTTCTCGATACAGAATTTGCGGGAGCTGGTGCCCTTGGTCTTCGACAAGGGCACCCAGCTGAAGAATAAATGGACGGAAATGATATCTGGAGCGAATGGGAACGCCGAAGACCCCTCATTGACATTGGATGTCTGCCATTGGATTAGTAGGGCTACGTTTGACGTCATTGGTATCGCCGGTTAGTAACGAACAACTCGTTCTAGGCTCGGCATCTCTGAACCTTGTATTTAGGCTTTGAATACAACTTCAATGCCATCCATGATGAGTCGAATGAACTCTTCCTTGCATACAAGGAGATGTTTGAAGCCGCAATCTCACAAGGAAAGCCCTGGAGGACTGGCCTGCTGATTTACGCACCCTTTCTCAACGAACTCTTCGTAAGTCGCATCACCCGAAAGATACGAATGGCAGCTAACAACAGGCGTCCACAGCCAGACAATAGACAGCGCGTAGTAGAACGCTGCCAACAAACTATTCGTCGCGTCGCAGGCAGGTTGGTGCAGGAAAAGAAACTTAAAATCGAAGAGGCGGCAAGAAGTGGCAAGGCATACGACGGAAAGGACCTCCTCAGTCTTTTGTGTGAGTGCGAATGACTCCCAGCGGGTCACCGATCAGTCCTGACTTTGCTCCAGTGAAATCCAATGCTTCGAATGATCTTGCACCCGAAAACCGCATCTCGGACGAAGACATCCTCCACAATATAAACACCTTCATGTTCGCCGGTTCCGATACCTCTTCCCTCTCACTCACCTGGACACTTTATCTCCTCGCGCAAAACTCCGACATCCAAACTCGCCTTCGCAACGAACTGTTCTCCATTGCACCTGCCACCGGGATATCCGACTTGACTGAAGAGGAGGTTCAATCTTTGTATAGTACCGCTTCGAACTTGCCATATCTACACAACGTGACCAGGGAGTCCTTACGACTAATACCACCAGTACACTCGTCTATCCGCGTGGCAACACAGGATGATGAAATTCCAACCATGTATCCTGTGCACAAGCGGGACGGGACTGTGGACGAGGGAAGGAGGACAGTCACAGTGCTCAAAGGAAGCTTTGTACACGTTGCAGTTGAAGGCTTCAACCTCGACAAGGAAATTTGGGGCGAGGATGCTTGGGACTTCAAGTTCGTGCTTTTTTCTTGTTGTTTTGTGACCTCGCGTTGAGCGCATGTCGCAGCCCCGATCGGTGGGATGCATTGCCAGAGAAGGCGCAACAACAACCTGGCCTATTCTCCAATATCCTGACATTCTCCGCTGGACCCCGAGTAAGTCGATCCGCCGTGTAGCTCCCTACCCCTGACCCTGACGAGGTCCCCAGTCCTGCATCGGAATGCGATTCTCACTCATTGAGATGAAGACTTTCCTCTACATCCTTCTCACCCACTTTATTTTCTACCCGACAGATGATAAAATTAACAAGGTCAACGTGTAAGTGGCCGCCGCAAGTGCACCTCTTTTTTCCGAACTTCTGATATTCAACCCCGCATGAGATAGCGTTTTGACTAGGCCCTTCGTGTCCGGAAAATATAAAGAAGGGAGCCAGCTCCCATTGGTCGTAAAACCATTATAAACCGAACGGGCCTCCAGTCTCATACCCTGCTAGAAGGAGGGCCCAGAATTGGGCCATATCTTGAATCTTAATCATGTCTTATATCACTTCTCGCTGCGGCAATTTATCTAATACTACAATCTGCTTGTACCCATCGTGTAACACAACCTGTAATCTCAATCCTGAAACAAGGACCCAATATATACATACATTGAATAGGGAATTAATGCGCGCTACACTTCAGGAGGCATTCTCGAGACGTCTACACGTATACAAAAATATTGATACAGAGTCCAAAAAGTCCAAGAGAATGAATAATACATTCATTTCGCCCACCGGAGATATCACGGGCCTCGTGTGCCAGCGAGCCGCGCGAGACCTCCGGAAGTCGAGCTGTCTGGTACTGATTTCGAGCCCCTCCCTGCCAACTGCCTGCCCCAATCAGCGACACCACTGGTAGCGCGAACAAACAACCTCCGCATCTTTTCTCCATTTTGCTTTACTGCCGCTCCCACTTGCGTTCCTCTTCCATCTCCAGCCCCAAGACCGGTCATACCGCTTCGAGTCTTTGATCCCGCCCTTCCACCTTTCCGCTCGGGCGTAATATCGATGAACGATTTCGGCACTTGAGACTGCGTTCCCGAGTTGGCTTTCTTACTCTCATTGCGGTTGTCTGTACTGTATAGCAAGTGTGATGGTGGTGCCAGCCCAGACGAACGACGGCTGTGACACCCCTCAGGATAACACGAATGTCCAATGCGGGTGTCCGATGGACTATTACGGGGAAGGGGGTGAGAAGTCGCGCTTGATAATGGCGCCGGATTGCTCCTCATTGCTCGACACATAAATGAGGGGGCCGGGGAAGCACTTCCCCTGCTAAGGTCAAACCAGGCCTCTGTGCTAGAGCTAGCGATGTTTGTCGATTGGTCGACCGTGTCCCTCGCGGGAGAAGGGTTCGGGTATGCGACGAGGGAAGAATAGCCTTCGACGTGGGGCCATCGCCGTGCAGCATGCAACATCCTCGGAGCCGCATAGCGTAGATCATCGCTTGCACTCGCGCTCAAATTGACATATGACGATCCTGGTATTGGGACGGCCTTGGCTCCTGAAAGGCTAGTGGGTCTGCCGAGCGACCAACTACGTTTCCTGGTTTCGCCCCCCTGGGATTGCGTTGCGCTGGTGCCTAACCCCCCGGATCCAGACAGAAATTTCAAGGACTTGATCTTCGGCACTGGCCTCCGCGATGAGCTCGGAGGCTCCATGGATTTGTGCTTTGAGTCAGAGCGCATACTAGCAACTTTCCTGATGATACGCGGGAGGCGGGGCAATGGAATGGACGGGGCGGGAGCGGGGGGAGGAAACCGCTCCATTCGATGAGGAAGCAGAGGTTCCTCATGGATTGGACGTCTCAGAAGCCTGCGTATCTCTGGGGCATCTTCTTCCTGTCTGCTGGAAATATCTGGGGCCTGATTGACTGTTTGTGGTATATGGTCTTGCTGTGGAAGGGAGGGTAGGTGGCCAGCGTCGGATGGATACTGAAGGTGGGTTTGTGAGTGAGACCCTCCGCTGGCGGGTTGGAAGAGAGGTGACACAGAATGGCGACGCTCTTGTTTTCCAGCATCAAGGGCTGCTAACTGTGCCGAGTGCCACTGGCGAGCTACGCATACGTCTGAGGGCGGGACTGATGGACGGGGGCTGGGGGAAATCCAAGTGGAAGTCATCGTCGCTGTCGTCCGAGCTGGATGACTCTGTCAGCTGGCTGGTTGTGAGGGGAGGGAGGGGTGGTGGAGACGAAGGAAGGGCGGGCTTGTGTAGTCTGTCTGGAAAGTCAAAGTGGGTACAGAAACGGCGAGAGGCGATGTCGCCCATCGAGCGGGGGGTTCGAAGAGACATTGGAAAAATAAATTATTAAATTGTGCAACGGTTCTTTCTCAGCCGTGGATTGCCATATCAGGAAGGATGATTGCCTTTTATATATCAGAACTACATTCTAGTACTTTTTCGCAGCAAGCGCAAGATGGGCACTGTATTCGTCGTAAGGCAGCTTCGAAAGCGGGATCTCTCGCCACAAATCCGGCGTCAGGAAGGCGTATGTCTTGGTAATCTGTGCAGCTGATTAGCATCGACAAGCACACCAGCCGACGGGGAATTCCACTTACAGCAGCAAATGTCGCCTTCAAAAAGTTGCCCATCGTCGCCGTCGAACCCTTGGACTGTGTGTATACATCCTGGACGCCGGCGAGCTGCAGCAGTCGTTTCGAAGCGGGGGCAGCGACGATGCCAGTTCCACGCGGGGCAGGGATCAGGCGGCACATCACAGATCCCACCTTGCCGCTGACCTTGGATGGTACGGTATGAGGCTCACCGAGAGCAGCACCCCAGTAACCTCGTCGCACGGGTATCACGGAGAGTTTGGCAAGGATGATGGCGCCACGGATGGCAGTCGCCACTTCCTTCGCGCACTTGACACCGAGACCGACGTGACCGTCAAAGTCACCGATGGCAACAAACGCTTTGAAACGTGTGCGTTGACCGGCACGAGTTTGCTTTTGCACGGGCATGATTTTCATAACCTCGTCCTTGAGCTTGGGCAGGAAGAAGTCGATGATTTGATACTCCTTGACAGGAAGGGAGAAGAGATAGATCTCTTCCATGGACTTGATCTTGCCATCCTTCACGAGACGGCCGAGCTTGGTGACGGGAACCCTGTCCCATTATGAGCTCGTAGGCCGTGGTGATAACATTCATAAACGTACCACTCCTTGTCATCTTCCTTGCGACCGCCACGGCGGGGTCCACGGCGGCCCCTGCCTCGGTCACCACGTCCTCGCCCAAATCCACCGCGTCCTCTGGGTGCGTCAGCCATCGTTGTTTTGTGGAATGTTTCTGCAAAGACGCCAGTGTCAGTTCGCCATCAGCCAATGTGCAGAAAACTGCTGGTGGTTTCCGAGTTCCATCCATTGCGACTGAACAGCATCCATCGCAGAATCCACTGTCTTGGGCCTCCAAAACTGCCCACTGAACAGGACTAGGTGTTTGACCGCCACAAGAGAGAATGCCAAAGACGGGTACTCACAGTCTTGCGATCTCTGTTGGGGGACGACGTTGAGCTCTCCTCGAGCCTTTCTGGTCACTGCAGATAGCGCACGTGCACAAAAAGAAGCTCCGAACTTAGTCAGCAGAGAGGTCCATAGCACTGGCTTCTGGCCTATCCCGTTCTTCCATCCCCACCACCACCGCCACCGTGAGTTTCTCTTCGGCTGGACCTTTTCCCCATCACATAGCTCTAACGCGCTCATCAGCTGAAATAATATCTTCAGATCTTACCCCATCTCAAGCTATCAAGTTGGCAGCATATGTCACTGAGTACCATGTTCAATTTTACGAATCAGAAATCTAGTCTTTGCCCCACGTACGTTGCTCTTAGTTTCCCGTCCATTGCTCATTATTCATTTCTCGTGCAGCAACGCTCGTCAAAGCGTTGGAGATGGGGCTGCTTCCTTCGACACCTCCGTGCCTAGTGTCCTTGCTGTCTGCCACATCGAGGGCAATGACAACATGTACTACTACTCGACCACGTTCTCTGGGGGACCTGGGGTAAGTATATCCTTTCCCCTGGCTTTGCGTTCCAATGCTCACCACAAATATTCCTTTTTTTCCCCCTCGTGCCTGGCATTATCCGTCCCACATAGTGGCGCTTTTGACGCCCCCAAGATCAAATGCCCTCCAGACAGAGGGTCGTCGGACTGTGTGACAGGCGGTCCGGCGTTGCACTTCTCTCCACCCACCTCCCTCTCTTCGTCCCCTACCTCTTTTTCTACCTCACCTACTTCCGTTCTTGGCACGGGGGTGTTTACAAAAAGCATAGCCTATTCTCCCACCACAGCTGCACCTATCACAACCATCGACTATACCCACGCTAGGGTCCGACAACCATTCCAGGGTAACAATAGGACCCTTTCTGCCGCTTCCAGTGTTCCATGTGACATTCCTGCTCCAAGTCGCTCCGGCTCAAGCTCAAGCTCTTCAGATTCCTCTACACCTCCACTGACCCCGGACCATGGTAGTTACAACAGCGGAAGCAGCCTCGACAGCGGTTTGTTCGAGTCTGGCCTCCATGCGAACAATGTTCCAGCCGATCAGAAGTTGAATTCAGGTGCACAGCCCAAGGATGGGTTGGACTTCTTGATGTCACTCTTTCCGAAGGATGGACTAAAGGCTTTACCACACTCCAAGAGCATTTCTATCTCTGCACCTACTCTCGGTGCAGGGTTTAAGGGTGTTGTGCTCGAATTTCCTGGGAAGCCAAAGACATTGTACGTCGATGGCAAGAGTACGGCATCGGTCAGTTTACGTGAGAGGTACGTCCCGATTCACTTGGCTTGTCTTACACCTTGAGTGGGACAGATCACGGTGGTCACCTGCACCCGTACGTTAGTTGTTTGCTCACACAACCTTTTCTCTACATGCAGCATCGTGGCCTTGTTCGATTTGGCTTCTGAGAGTCTAGAATGCAATGCATTGGTCATCGTATTGGAAAGGTCTACTCCCAATTTGAGCGAATTATTGCACTCCCTGATGTACGTCGGCGGTTCGGTGGTGACAAATCCTCCCTTCCCGGTTGACCGTGCCTTTGTCCTTGTTGGTCTGGAAATTTGAGGGACTGGATGGGTGGTTTATTAGGGGTGAGGGTCCGATATTTGTGAATCCGTAGGAGGGAAACTGGTGGAGAGACCAATACCTGTTATGTAATATAAACATTTTTTTCTTGCCCCCTTGGTTCTTCGGTTTATATGCTTGTATAGTTAATCCATTCTTCTTGCCCAATTGATCACAGCGTTCTCCTAACAAAATTGAAGCTGGGTTCTAAGATACAGCGGGTACAGGACGTGGGCCAAACCAAACAAAAAAAAGCATTTTACGAGGTTAATCACTACATGATGGTACAAGCATCGTCGCTGCGTTCAAGGCGACGCGTGAGTTCATCAGCGCCAACACCACGACCGCGGGCGGAGTCGAGTTGGACGATCAAGACACCAGCATTACTTGGGTCCAGCTGGGCAGAAAGCTGGTACCTTGATTGAAGAGAAAAGAATAAATTACACATGTACTTTCCAGGGTATCAAAGGTAGAGAACAGACTTTTGCATAAGCTCTTCAATCGCAGGCTTGAGCTTAACAGCACCGTTCCTGGAGTGAAGGCCCTTGCCAACAATCAGGTGGATTTCTTTATCACTTCGTGCACGGGCTTGTTGGAGTGCACGGTCAGTGTAGGTGATAGCTTCTTTGACATAAAGTCCGTGTAGGTCAACTTCGTGTGGCTTGCTGTCCTGTTGGGGCGATACATTCGCCTTAGCTTTTGGGGTGTGGGTAATACTTAGAGATGGTTGCACCTTGTTATTCTCTGCTCGTTCCAGTTAATTAATTGGATCGTGGAAGCGAAAGTGCGCAAGGATATAGGCGCATACCCATGAATATCCATTCGCTTGCTTTCCTGTTCAGGTCCCCCATACGCTTCTGGTGCCCCTTTCCTTTGTTTGAAAGTTCCTTGGCAAGAGCACGATCGCCTCTCGCATATGCCTGGTGACTTTCCTCAAAACATCTTGCCATTGAATCGCCTGCTTCGTTCGCCTGGCTACGGAGAGAGACATAGTACGGGTCTTGCTGGTTGATGAGATTCTGGTCCTACACATGCCATCTTGAAATGAACGGACCTGTTATTCAGGGATAGATACATCGTACGGACCTGATGGTAGAGTGTCCCACTGTGGGTTGGCTGAAAGGGCTGCTGTTGGTGTATCTGATTCTGCGGCTTGTATGGCTTCTGAGGGACATGCTGAGGTTTACTCCCAGGACTCTGCCATTGTTGGTGCTGTTGATGTTGCTGCCCTGGTTGCGGGTAATGATGTTGAGGTTTCGGGGGTGGTGAAGACTCGGGTTTAGTCTCTGAGGTGCCACAAATGAGATTGAATATGGCCTTGAAGAGCTTGCCTATCATTTTGTCCCTTGAGTTTGCTGGACAAGTGGTCGAACAGGCGCCAGGAGGCACGAGGGTGAGGGGTGATTAAATTCGTGGTCACATGTCGGGAACGCGTCGTAAGAGGTTGGCGAGGTTGAACAGCCTTTTTTTTTTTTTTTCGAAGGCTTGTCCAAGGGGAAAGCATAAGCGAGTCATAATACCGTCAACCCAAGTCATGAAAGAGAGAACGGCCTTTTACTCTAACCCAGCAACCGAGCAGCCGCCAGGATCATCCACCTTGGGTGCTCCTGTGTTGCTAGCAGATGCGCCTGGGGGCTCTTCTCAAAGTACTTCGACGAACATCAGGTCTCCCAGCCCCCACAGGCAGCAGATATCCTGCATATCTCGTCATGGTGCCCTTGCATCCGGGGACGAATTGTACTCCGAGCTGGGCGTTGGTGTGCTGAGGGAAGAAGGACCGTCGACGCGGCCATCGGTACTATCTTCTGCTCTGGCGATACTTAGTTCCCGGGAACGGCGGAGGCGGCTCCACGACTGTCCGAACCTTTCCAAACGCGTCCGGGCTTCGGAGACGTGGATCATATATTTTCGGGCAACAGCAGCTGTACCTCTGCTATTCAACCAGATAATTTACAAAGATAATCTTGATGCGGCCCGTTGCGGAGGGCTGGCTATTAATATACCTGGAGGACTACCGGGCTCTGCAAGATGCGCATTGCAGGTGGGGTACTCTTCCCTGGGGGCTTTTAGTAGGGTCCAGTGTAAAGCTCGCTGCTAGATGGCGAGTCCATGGGGAATTAGCAAGGCGACTTCAGGCATTTTGCCGGTGATGTATCGATTTGTGGGGCACCGACTAAAAAAACTGTGCACTGAAGGCATACCCCTACCACGTCAAGTGACCCAGATTTGCGATCTATCTTTGCACCAGGTGTTTTGTCGAAAGAAGGCGACTGGATCCACTGGACAAATCTTTTGCGGATTTTGCCCGCGATAGCCGATCAGGGACCAGGTGCCTTTGTGAGGCTCAGGAATTATCAGACCCAAGGTAGACAAGGCCCTGGAAGGAGCACACCGCGGCAGGAGGATCTACACGAGTGATCTTGCTTCAAATATCGGGCTTGCTGAGGGGCGGCCTTTTAGTCCTTCCACAGATGCTGAGTGTCGTAGAACCCGCTTGGACATCCACAGATCAATGGGAACAAGGAATTTTGAATTTTCCACACAGCAAGCCAACAGTCTCTCTGACCTTTTTTTGTAGGGCGTGGTACCGAATGCATGCGGAGGACGTCAACTCGGATACACCCAATATTTTCGGTTTACGACCATTTCTATGTGAGTTCGACGTCCAATCTCCGCCACGGCAGCCCAATAGGAAGCTATAAATGTTCAGGCAAGCTACCCGCGTGGTCAACTGCGTCGACAATTATTGAAAATCCTGGCGGATCCTATTACCTGGTTATCGGAAGATCAAGAGGATCGCACATATTCAGTTCCATACTTCAGATGCTGGTAGATCTTGGTCGAGGGGCCCCGATGCTACTGAAGCAGTAGAGTATGATCGTTCGCATGACCAGCTTTATAATTATTCAATGCAAAAGGAGTATATCCACCGACACAATGCTCGACTCGTTGCCACGTTTGGGTCACATTGTCTCCGGTCAATGCTTAGTCTAGGTATGGCTCGCCCACAGTGTCAGTTTCCCGTAATTAGTAACACGGACAGAGCGGTATAGCTATTGTAGTACAGAAAGATGGCATTAGTATATGGTCTGTCAATTCTTCCTTTTTCTTGCATTCTGTATCTGGTAACGCGGCGGAACACAGATGCGAATGACTCTAGAAGGGACGGGGTTTCTGCAGGGTATCTTTGTGCTAGATTTGCTGGAGTGACTTGACGCACAAGCTTCCAGTTCAGCTCTGACAGGAGGGCCCCTCAGTATGTGGACCTCCTGTCTCCTAATTATTAGTCAGCGGTTAGCGTGGGAATGAGCCTGCGTGACAACAACGGCCAAGTGGCCATAACCCCCTTCCCATCCTATTCGTTTCTCTGCCATGCATCCTTTCTCCCTCACACTCTTTTTGCTATCCTCTTTCGCTGTCGTTCGCGCAGGCACTGCCACCAACGGCAGTCAATGCAACCAGGGCAACAACCGTCTGCAGACCGGCACCTACCAATTCTGGAGTGAATGCACCGCAAGCAACTATTGCTCTGACGGTGGAATTTGCGTGCCGAAGGGTTGCAGGAAAGACGACTTTCCGTTTGGTTATGCGCAGGGGTCGCATGAAATCCCAGATAAATGCGATAGGGGTCTGTTCTGCCCTGACGAGGGCACCAACTGCCAGCCCCTTCTCGCCGTAGGCAGTCCGTGCCAGATGAACCGCGATGGTGGGTTGCATCATCCTTTCATGGCCCAGGTCCTGCTCATACGATAGTAATTGTTGACTTTGAAGATCAATGCGAAGCACCGCCCAACTTTAGAGAACTTGCTGACAACACTGGGAGGGGCCTCAATTTCAACGGATCAGTCTGCCTTAACAACGTCTGCATGTAAGGTCCTCTTGTCAAGAATTC
Source organism: Lepiota brunneoincarnata (assembly GCA_023014365.1). NCBI lineage: Eukaryota > Fungi > Basidiomycota > Agaricomycetes > Agaricales > Agaricaceae > Lepiota > Lepiota brunneoincarnata. The sequence continues at coordinate 228,302 of JAEBUN010000009.1, forward strand.
GATTAGTATCGCTAACCGATTCGATAGGTGGGCTAATGTCACTCTCCAGAACCCCTGTGTGGTTGAGAACACAGCATACATCGCTTACGAGGTTGGAGGTGAATTTATCAACATTGTCTCGCGCGGAAACTGTGCCCTTGGACTTTATTGCGATGCCTCACAAAAAGTCTGCTTGAATGAAAAAGCAATTGGCGAGTCCTGCACGGCCGACAAGGAGTATGTGGGGTACCCATCTCGCATCTCTAATTCTTGATGTTCTTTATCTCAGATGTCAATCCTGGAACTGTCTTGTGTCAGGTGTCTGCGGCAAGCCTGCTGCCGAGCCTCACCACCTGGGCACCTATGTCTACATCTTGGTAGCGCTCGGCATTTTTGGAGGTCAGTAGTGTCTTATCTGACCGAGGTTTAATTAACATGACACAGGCATGTTCGGCACTCTCATCGGCCTTTTCTTCCTTCACCGCAAGCAACGAGACACTGAACGCGAGAAACGTCTGCAGTACTGGCGGGAGCAGGTGTGTTTAATCGCTCGAGATGGAGCCATTTTTCTCACGGCAACATCCAGAGCGCTTTCCACCAAAACCTTATGCAAATGCGCGAGACGGCTCGGATGTCGATTCTCTCTTTGCCCAACAACGACAGGAGTGCCCGGAGCACGCTGTACAGCCGAGACGAGGATGCACAGGCTCCGATTCTGCACAACGCGGCTCCGAAGGCATCTGGGCTGCGGCACTATATGGCTGACGACGGAAGTTCTGAGTATGACGATGGTGTTGTAATGCAACCGACAAAGAAGGGCCACGATGGGAATCGATTCTGATGTCGTAGCTAGTTAATAGAGTTTTTTTTTCCAAGTTTGGAGTACTGAGAGCCCCGTCCTCGGCTATTTCCCGATCCTCTCCACTATGTCCTCCATCTCCTCCATAGACACCATAAAACCACCCCCGTCCCCCTCACAGTCCTCCTCACCCACCCTCGAGGATGATCTCGCTCACGCCCGCGCCTGGCTAGCCCATGACTCTGCCACCCCCTCCCCAGACCGCAAGGGCAAAAACAAGCAGCAATATCTCGATCTTCACGAGGACAGCGCAGAGCTCTCAGACTCGAACACATACCCCCCCGTCAGCGACCAGGAAGCTGAAACACGTCGCGTTGAAGAGGTATGTCCACTTTGCTCGCAGTTTCCATTTTGTCCAGTCCAGCCAACCCAAATGGCGGCGTCAGACCCTCCGGAGATGGGAAATCGCGGAAAGGCACAGGCGGAAGACCGCAAGAGAATCCACATCGACGGGCCAAGCTGTTGCAGCTTCCCCATCTCTTTTCGGCGACGTCACACGACGCGCCAGCTTGCTTTGGAGCGGGGGTCGGAAACGGAATGCGTCGATAGGGGGCAGACATAGCGCATTAACGTCAACGGATAACCTTGACGTTGTGCCGTTGGAAGATATCAACGCGAGTCCGACCCCATCCCCCTCGTCGTCGCCCACCCTTCCTACGCAACCGTGGAATTCGGAGTCGGAAGAGTCCGCTTCTTTGGTCCAAAAGACCATCAACTTAGATACAGACAGTGTTCCAGGGAACCCTTTTGAGAACCCGGTAACGCCAACTGCGCTTGAGGCAGTGTCACCTTTTGCGGATACCCATAGAGTGAACACGAGCAACGGTACACAGAGGAACCAAAGTACTCAATCCTCAAACTCCCGCACCGGCGACAAAAGACGTTCGCGACACCCACCGCCCATGCCTCTCGACCTACCTAGACCGAAAACGCCACCACCACCCGTGATGTCCACACCACCCTGCCTTACTTCTCCGCCGGACCTCACACAGACTGGACAGGATGGAGATAACGACGAGAAACCCGTGCGGTGGTGGCATGAGTGGCTTTGTGGGTGCAGCGAGGGTCCCGATAGAGGGGGCGAATACCAGGTGGGCGCATTGTCCTTTTTAAAAGAAAATCATAACTGCGTTGTTAACCTTGAATCAGGCTGGTCGTACTAATCCTTTTGAATGAGTTCGTTTTCCGTCTTTATAGTGCGCTTCTAACCTATGACATTCTTGCATCCTGCGCTGTACGCGACTATTTGTTAATACCCGTTCTTTTTTTGGCATGGTACATATGTTGTTCCCCTGTAACATTCCTTGCACTCGTCCTCACTTTCACAACGATCATCTTAATCACCTTCCGGATCAGACTGGAAAACAACAGGCATCGCATTTTACTCCGAGCTTTAGCTTGTTTTCTTTGTTTTGATTTTTGATTTTTGTCATAAATCTTTTCAAGATTGTAGTTCTTTTCTGTTATTTATTGTATTAAATCACGTAGGCACAAAGAATCAGAATGGGAGAGGAAAAAAAACTTTTGCACCGGAGTTCGGGGAAGGGAAACAAGAGACGAAATCCAACTACTCGCACATATCAACTCCAGGCCCCTTCGTATCGGGGCCCAACAGCAAGTGTTATTAGGCTCCAGGCTCGCGGGGTGTGATGTGTTCGATATCGTCTGGGACTTCGGCCGATTTGGTCAGTGCTAGACCGACGTTGTCATCTTGGGCAACGCCAGCAACGGGCCCCTCCGAAGATTGGGAAGTAGGTAAGCCAGCATTCCTGGGTGGCCGACGGATAGAGAGAAGCCAGTCTGGGAATCGTGCGCTGTTTCCGGCGGTCCTGCTACGTGTCGTGAACGTGTTGCTGATCGAGAGTGTGCGCGAGTGGAGGTCCCTGCCGACGTTGAAGAAGGGGATGGACAGGCCATCTGCATAGGTGTAGACCTTTATACGAGTAGGAGGTTGACGATAACTTACGGATGATTATGGAAACGAAGACAACGAATGCCACTACAGGATGCAAAGCGGTAGCGAGAATATCTTGCTGGGTTTCGGCTGGGCTATGTGGCTCCGGAAGGCGGTGGAGTGCTAGCGTAGAAATGAAGACAGCGCCCACACCGATCTAGTGTATCCTGGTCGATTTTATTCTCTGCCGGTCTGTGTTATCACTTACTGGTCCTAGAATAAGGTCTTAAAACATACATCTGCCGAGTGTCCAGAAGCACTTACCGAAGTGGCCACAAAACAACGCTTCTTTCCAGCCCTTGACCTCGGGGACCCACTTGTATAGGACCAAGATCGCAGGAATTCGACGCAAAACCAATACCCCAATGCAGAGGATGACCAACCTCCAGGGGCTGAGGCCAATGTCGGGCAGCGTAAAGGTGCGCCATGGGATCCATGCCCCAATGTAGAAGAAACAAGCACAGTTGAGTATGTACTCGATTACGGATGCAAAGGCTTCGCCCTCGGTATGAGTGTTAAAATCACCATCCCAGGAAATTGCGGAACCTGATTTGGAGTAAAGTGAACGCAAATTCGTGGAAAGAAAGACGTGAGGGTGCTTGCCTGCAGCAAACGTGGCTAGTAGATCGTCGCTTCCGATGGTGTTGACCACGCCCATGGTAAAAATAGCTAGCGCAAGATACTGTGCAACGTATGAATTGCGGTCCATGAACCCCCGGTTGTGTGAGAATTTTAAGATATGGGAGAACAAGAGACCTTGTGACTCAAAGTAGGTATCCAGAAGGGCTATTTGGTGAACGATGACATACCAATAATGGCACCTATCAGGGTTCCAAGGATGACTTGATCTGTTCTTTATGAGTGTGTAACAATAGACCCCAAGGGTGGGCACATACACATCCATCCAATTAGAACCCAGTCGCTTATGTCCTTTCGGACGTCATTGTTCAGTGTCAAGTAAAGTGAGATGCTGAGGAATGGATAAGCAAGACCATCGTTAGCCGCGGATTCTGGAAAGTGTGTGTTTAGGTAGCAAAAACTGATGTCACAAGGATAACATGCCTGCCGAGAGTATTTGTCGTAGATTAAGTGGCACATGTCTTTCGGCATACTTTCCACCTTTGGTTTCAAGTTGATGAGAAAGTTGGAAGAGATGCAGGGAGGCTGTGTAATACCTATGATCGCGGCACTGATAATGGGATCTGTGGGCGTCAGGCATGCTGCGATGGTGAGGCATGTAATCAAATCGAAGCGGCCAAAGAGCGCTTTCAACAATCCTTAAGGAGTATGAGAGATAATTTTTCTAAGCATCTGCTACGGATGGCATCCTCACCGGCGACGATAACCCAACCGATTGCCATAGTAGGAACAACCAGTACGACGAGCCCCTTTGCATGGCGATACATGTAGGATTTCGGCAGCTCAACACCGATGGCGAACAAACCTGTAGCAAGAACCAGACGCATGATCTCGAGAGTAAGGCGGTTGGTGTCGTGCATCCATGAACGAGGATCGAATATTCCAGCACAAAGGGGACCCATGAGGATACCGAATCCAGTACCAAGAACGACTTCATTTATATACACCTGTGAAACGCGTGATATGATAGATGAGTGGATGGGAGGTTTTTGGTAATACCTTTTCTCTGACGAGAAGTGAAAAGACAGAAAGCTGAAACGGGAGGTAAGCGCACAGTCGAATAGAGGGAGCGATGGAAATACCGTCACCACGAAACCACCCAGGCATATGTACGTGAGCCCCACGGGCGTCGCCTGAGTGGAATGTTGAGAAATCGAGTCGAAAAAGGCGAGTCAAAGTGCACACCTCGAGCAATTGCAGCATAGTGTTATGATCCTGCTGGTTGGTTTTTAAGAATGGTCCGACCACGACCGCCGGCCTTGGCTGATGTAACCACTTCTCCGCATGAAACGGAGCGCTCGCGGAGAGAGGATTTCCTGAAGTTGGAAGCATGGTTCAATGATCATTGTATAGCGCCGTGCAAGCCGCGATGATGCATAGTATAATACTTACAATGTACATGTGTACTATGTAGCTACACCCACTGAGCAACGCGAGCAAAAGGCATCACCATCACCGCACTGCGTCATCTGATTGCGTACATAAGCAGGCTCCCTTCTCGACGCGACCGTGCTCAATCCCGTACACCTGCATCCCAATGGCCGGCATTGGAAACCACTGTTCTTTCGTTCTTCTTGCAGAGTTTCACATATATGAAGGCCCCCAACTCAAGTACCAGTTCCCTCAACCTCTCGGCGTCGATGAGAGGTGATGGTTACCTGTCCGTCTCCCCCCACTCTCGTACTGATTTATCCCTCGTGTTATGCCAGCTTGCTTGCTACATCAATGCTACCGGATGGTGCTGAAGCACAGATAGACGACTGGACCGTATTCTTTCTAAATCAGACCCCATTCAACACAATATCACCTGTCCTTGCACTTGACACTCCAGAAGCAAAGTCGGTTGCTCTGCCCGGCTCTAGAAATGGCGATGGCAGGGGAGGGAAACCAGAGCTACTTTGTGTACTAAATCTTGTCCGGACAAAGCATGACAAGTCTCTGGATCGGTATGCTCAACTCCTTCAGTACTAGCTTCTCCCTTTAATCGATATAACCCAAGTGGTGCCAAGGTATTGGCTCTTGCAATATGCACGCGACATCCGTTCATCCAGGTCTTCAAGGTGAGCCACGGCTTCCCTGCTGTATGTTGATCGCCCATCTCAATTGCATGTTTAAATCAGCCCTTTCTGCTTCTGGCCATCGAGGACTATTTCTCGGATCCTTCTCAGGATTGTCTTGCTCGCTTGTTTGACGCAGTTAACACTATGAGTTTGTCTGCAGCTCCAATACTTACACGACAAGAGAAGCTGGTGATGCGATCGTCCGAGCGCAAAGATATTTTTGCTGAAAAGTTCTCCCAAGTTCTCCCACAGCCAGTTAATGGATCAAAACCCAACCTCCACAAACCTACAAATTCGGGCGGATCATATTCGAGCTTCGAAGAAGGGCTCCTCATGCGGAGCAAGGACAAGGACAGAGGTCATGCTGGTGAGGAGAGGAAAGGCAAGCGGGAAAACGGTGTGAGGACTCGAGCAGATACGGAAACAAGCACTACTGGTCCTCCGGTTCAATCCGTAAATCAGTCTCAAAACTCGCCATCAGACTCGTCGTTTACATTAGGGGGAAGCGCAGTATGGGTAGGGGATGAGAGCGGATTGGACCTCGCGAAGGATGGCATAGGTGATTCCAACAGCGTCGCTTCCCTGCCTGGGAGCAGCACGGTGGCATCCTCTCGAAAGCGTAGATCGACCGGTGCTTCTTCGTCATCATCTCAAGCCCCCAGTCGGGAGCACCATGCTCGGCAGATAAATGCCTCTCATTCATATTATGATGCCCATCTGCGCAACGCCATGGTCAAAGATACACACTTCTATCACACGACGGTTGCCTACCGCGACCACCACTTACCGATAAAGATGCCATTGACGACATTCCCAGAGGAAGTCGGAGATGTATGTGAATTCAATAGCTTTGCGATACTTTTCAATGTTAATGGCAGTCATCAGTGCTCGTTAATCTCACTAATCAAAGTGTTCAACTCTCCCCAATTAGTCTCAGGACCGGTCCACCCGCATTTGCATACCAGCGGACCTCAGACCCATCCGATCATAATTTTATTCAACGGCTTGATCACGGGGAAAAGGATTATATTCTTGGGTCACAAGCGTCCTGCGGGCGATGTTTCGAACTTTGTTCTCTCCGCTTGTGCCCTCGCTTCTGGGTGTGGCGCTGTTCTCCGGGGATTCATAGAACGAGCGTTTCCTTATGCCAACTTAGAAAACCGAGAAGAATGGGAATCAGTGTAAGTGATTTGTGTTACCGGTAAATACCCACTGATTGCGAGACAGACCGGCATATATTGCTGGAGTCACGAACCCAATTTTTGAGTCCTCGAGAGCATGGGACTTGCTCTTTGATATTGGTTTGGGAAGTGTGACTATAGCCAAGGATATTCATGTCACTTGCCCAGCCATCCCGCCTGCCTTCGGAGCACCCCTCATCGTCCGGTCTGGCACATTAAAAGCCGAATCTTCGATAAGCTCTGAGGATAGCAAAGACGGAACTAAGAGCGAAAGCGCGATTTCTAATAGTGACAAGATCTTTATTGAAGATGTATGTATCGGTTCAGTCTGGTGCGTTTGTGTTTCATCGATTCGAACCCCTTTTAGATCCGTGCTGCCATTGAGGATCACTTCGGTGAAGGGCTTGTGCGGATGCGCTTCACCGAATACGTTGCCCGCTTTGTGCGCCTTGCTTCACGGTATGAAGAGGAAGTGACAGGTACCACAAGTTTTGGTCATCCAAGCGCTCTCTTTACGGACACTCCTGGACAATCACCGCGGCTTGGCAGTGGAATCGCGTTCCCTGATGAGACGGTATGCACGCGTGAGCTCAGTGCCAATGCACACCGCATTGAAGCATGGAAGAAAACAAGTTCCTATCAGTATTGTATTGCAGTGCGTAATCATCATGATTGTGTTGGGGAAGAGTGTGTGTACAGGTTTTTTGATGCTCTGTGTACGCATATGCTTTTTTTTTAGGACCATGAGAAAGCCACCGCAACTTCTGCAATCAAGGGTTTCGACGTACTACACCAGTTATTCAGAGTTCGGTATGCAAAGAACATGTCAGACGCAGAGGCACTGGTCATCATGCGAACACTTGCCGACAATGTCAGAACGTACGAACAAGTTGTTGAGGTTAGTCCCATGTTGATCTTGCCGTGTAATATTGGCTGAGTGAAGAAATAGTTGTTGTCGTATGTGATGCCTCAAGGTCAAGGACTGCTTCACCTCTCCTTTGGTCTTTTCCACCAGAAAGAGGCAGTTCGAGACGCCACCGTGGACCTCTTTAACAACCTACGGGCGTATCCCGTATGTGCCCTTATATTCGCCTTAGGCAAACACTGCTAATTTTAGTTCAACGTCGCAATGATGCTGCGATCAGGTCGGTGTTTCTTTCCTGCAGGGCCTCAACCATTTCCAACGGTATGCCTATGTGCGACAGGCACATGCGCGAGAGAAAAGGCAGCAGCAACAACACTACCAGCAAACCCAGGATGCGCGGGCCGAGTCAAAACTTTCACTGCCCAGCGGGACGCATGTTTCGCGGACGCATTCAAATTCCGTCGTCAACGGTAATTTCTAGTGACCGCAATCTGCCATGGCACGCGACGATACCTGTAAAGGGCTGACGGTTAGACACGCGTGGGGACTTCCGGATCAACTGGATCAATCACTGTCTATCGCTTTCCTTTTTCTAAAGGGGTGCTTGTGTTGTATTCAATCAGGGTTGTTGATCTATTGTGTTGAATTTCTGTCCTATGGTTATAAGTATGCGTACAGCAGCGTTCTTTGTTTGATGTCGCGTGCGCTGAAAAAAATGTCATGCTGTGTAGATCCTGAGGGATGGGCTCACTGGTTGCCGCATTTGGCATTTGATTACTTATTACTTTTTAAAATAATAAATGACAGGGGAAAAGGTCAAATATATCGTGAAGGATGAAACAGAGCAACGACGTGTGCGTCGTGTTCCGCAGCAAGTCACGTTCAAGACAAAGTGGTTACGCGGTGCCGAATTGAAAAACACACAAGGGAAATCACGCGCGTTGTGCGTAAACCATAGAGGCGGATGGGATCCTAGGGCTTCAAGGAATCCTCTGAAGTGGGTGGTTGTTATGCAAGGTTGCCAAGACGTCGACAGGAACTATCTCATTAAGCCCGACAGCGCGCTCAACAAAACTGCGCGATGTCGGAATGACAATTTCGCAGGATGGGATGAAGGGACCGTAGCAAGAGGTAGAGGAGAAGGAAGGAAGGTGGAGGGGACCGAGCGCTGCTGCTTCAAAGTGAGATCTGTCAGGATTATCAAGAAGAGATAATGATGGCGAGATGAGTCACGGCTGTTTGCGGGATGGGGGCCAGCAATGTAAGAGCGAATGCGGTCCGGGAGCCAGATTGAGGGAGTTGCGGGCAGAGATGGCCGTGATGGGAGATAGATGGGCTGGCAGGCAGCGGGATGTGGGAGGGGAGAAAGGCACATTCGACGCGCGGGGTGGACGCTGGGACATATATGATATGCGTTGGAAAGGAGTGCGTGTAGACCGACGAGGCGGAGAGTTGTGAGAGGAAAGGGGGGATCCAAGGGCGAAAGGGTGTGGGGATGAGAAGAGGAGTGCCAAATAAGGAAGCGGCTGTGCTCGAGGACATATATCGGAGTGTGTATTTATGAGATTGGCTCTTCTCTACCGGGCACTCCTCCCCATCCCCCCTCTCTCGATTCTCTACTCTATGCATGCATAGCCTTGTCCGCGAATTCACTTTTGCTGTCACGCCTTCCGTCGCATCCTCCTTCCCCTCTACCTCTTTGTCTTTCTAGATTCCCTTTTCCGTCCACCCACTTTACTCTAATATATTCTTCATTAATGGCCAACAAATCTCCAGCAGACAAAGCCGCTCAAACTACCTTGCAGAGGGGCAAAGCATGTCTGCGCTGCAGGTCTGTCTTCTCCGCATTCGTCACACACCACTCCTCCCCAGCTAACCTGCCTTGGCCCTTTTTTCCCTTTCCAGAAAGCGGAAGATGGTCAGAACAAATTCCCCTCCCTCCTCCTGCGTTCCTAACCCTCCCTCCCCACAGAAATGCGACGGTGCCAAGCCCGCCTGCCAGCAGTGTACACGCGCAAAGAAATCGGATGCGTGCGAATACGACGATGGCAAGGGCAAGACCCGCACACAGATCATGCGCGAGACCATCTCCCGTCTTGAGCGTCGTGTCCGCGAGCTCGAGGACCTGGAATACATCTCTCCCGCCGTCACACTCTATGATCCCCATGGTCACTCTCGCTCAGGATCATCTGCTTCTTCCCTTGGATCCCCTGACAGTTCCTTCCTTTCCGTTTCCCACTCTCCCTTCCCCTCAGGTGCCGTCCCGCTCATGATGTTGAGACTTTACCTCTTCTTACACCTTTGTGTAGGCTCTCCAACCTCACCGGCAAGCGCCTGGCCTCAGGTTAGTAAGCCAAATTCTTCTGCCCCGGAGACACGCTGATTTGTATGATAGAATGTTCCCTCTCCGTCCTCATCGCCCTTCCTTTCTGAATTGATTTTTGAGGAACCGCAGTCACATTTGCTTGCATCGATCGAATTGAGTGCCTTGTTGTATGGGGAACCCTACATCCTCTCACTTGTGAGAAGCTAACATACGATCCAGGCTGGATATTTTTGCCCCACACCAACGACAATGTGGTTTGGGGCTCAACATCGAACGACTCCGCCAAAGCCTCACCCGACCCCACTCCGAGCAACCTCATCCCGTTCTCATGAACTCCATCTATCTCTGGGCTTGCTTCGTGTCACGGCCGGAACCCTTATGTCAGCATGAAGACCTCTATCTTGGTCACGTCCTCGAGGCACTCCCGGACGCCCTTAAAACAACCGACAAACTTGTTGATGTTATCCAGGCATCCTGCCTATTGTCCATGTATTACCTGGCCAATGGCAGGATGTGTGAGGGCGGTTACCATGCCAGCGCTGCTGCTGCTCTGGCAGTTCAGGCTGGCCTCAGCCGTGCCGCATTACAACACGAACTCTGGCTACCCACAGACAGCTTTGAGGATTTTGAGCTGAAGCCAATGAAGTCTTCAGCTCAAGACGGAGCTCGAATCTTGGCATTTTGGCAGATATTTTCACTGGATCGTTGTTGGTCGGTCTTTCTTCAGAGACCCGCCATCATCTCCGACGGCCCGTATGCCAGAAACGCTATCAGCTGTCCATGGCCTCAGGAGTTGAGTAATTACGAAACGGTGGGTCTCCTATGGGCCAACCACATGCCATGAGCTTATTTGAATTGACTCGATGCGTTTCAGGGACATATCACCAGAGGTGGTACATCAGTGCCTACAGTTCGTGCCTTCCTGAATGGGGATGTATCCTCGGGGGGATTCTCGGCAATGGCGCTCCGTGCCAAAGCATCAGCCCTTCTTGCTCATGCGGATGCTGTTGCCGGTACGTGCTATAGTTCAACCACTCCATCCCTGCCGCCTAATCCCCTCTAATATGCACCTCCGTCCATAGGCCTCGTTGCAATGAAACAGAGTGGGAGATTTGCCGATGAAGTTTCCAAACTGGACCAGACCATATGCCTCTTCATCTCAATGCTCGTACCCATAAACCAGCTGAACCAGGTCATCCCCGAAGAGAAACAGTGTCTAATTTTGGCTCATACTTTGGCTCACTCTGCCACAGTACATCTCCACCGTGCCTCCGCCCACGATCATTCAGGTTCCTTTGAGAAGTGCTCTCGCGCGGCAAGGGCATGTGTCGCAGTCATGAAGCAGATAACAGAGCAGGACTATGCTTTTCTCGATCCTGTTCTTGCAGTGAGTACAACGCTGACGACATTATTCTGAATCCACTAACAATGTGCATCCTAGCCCTGCTGGTCTAACGTTGCCGACCACCTCGTTGTTGAGCTGGATACACTGGAGTCTGCGTGGCCTACGATGAGCACAAGTGAAGTGCGTGATGAGCTCAATTTTATCCTCCATGTCATGACTCGGTTCTCCTCCCGGTATCCCGTCATTAGTAAGTCGCCTGTCAAGCACCTCGAGCGAAACTGAACTCTTTCCCCTTGCAGCGCCTGCTCTGAACAAGCTTCAGAAACGACTCGTCTCATGAAAAGTTTCTTCCCGTTGCTAGCACATTGCTACTTCATGGACTTTATGCGCTCGGACCCTTTCACCTTCTACCGAACCTATCGGACTTCTTCCTAGTTTACACATGCATCTGACCGGATCAGCCCAAAATCCCGGACGAACTGCTTCGTTTATTTCTCTTGTTAATATTCTTTCTTTTTCTCCCATTGACGCTCTTCATGATTTCTGCGCACGATTTGGACTTTTTTTTTTTTTTTCCTTGTTCGGTTTGTCGAGGACTACTTTTGGACAAGCGAACCATCTCCACTCACGGATTTTTGGACAATCACGGACAACAAAGTAAACAAAATAATATCTTCGCATTTGTATGTATCTCTAGAGTCGCTCATGGACGGTTTCGTTTGTTGGTGTATCATTTTTGTTATAAACTTATGTACTGCTCGCCAGTCAATATTCTCTGTTCTGTTACTTTCTTGTTTTACTTATATTTTCGTATATTTCTTAGTACCTACTGGATAGTCTGTACGGACATATTAGTTTTTTGGACTGTTACTGCGCTGGCCATTACTGGTCGCGCGAACTCTTTCATTACGGTAGACTGACCCCGTTTCGTTCCTTTGCGTCTGGATACGTTCGTTCCTCGGATAATGGAATTTGACTTACAAGTGATGTCATGGTGTGACAAGTCCTGCTCTCGGACACTGGCTGCAGAGCTTACTGGCCATCTCCTCCATGTCCTTCCAACCTCACCGCAACTCTCCGAACGCATCAACTTCTCCTGCCGAAGACTTACCTACTGAGCCCATCAACTTCAACGGCCGCTATTCGTACGACCCAACCCAAAGTCAATCGACCTTGACTGATGATGATGCCCTACCCACCCTTATGTACGGCTCGCCCGATGCTCTACCGGGGTATGCTTCATTGTCATCCTTGCCAACACCCGTAACAGCGTTCGCTGGAGGAAGTAGCACAGTCGCCCAACAGGGTATACAACAGAGCCCTAGTAACAACACACAGGAATATCCTCTCCTCAGCAGCCGACCCGAACTGGGAACTCGTAGCATTTCCTCCCCTCTCGCATCAACTACGAGACGGCGCGGTGGGTCAATCACCGCACGCGTGTCCAGTGGTTTCAAGCAATTGGCACCGCAGCACGATCACTACCCTCATACCCCTTCTCATGAGTGGACACTTTTTGGACAGATGATGGAAGATGAGGGGCAACTCCCGTCCAGTCCTCAGCGGCTGTCCCAAAACGCGTCCACGTCCCGCAGTACGCCTCTTGGGCGGACAGCGAGGGCAGGTCCCTCGTACATAAGAGGCGGCGCATTGCTCGATACGCGGAATCTTGTGGAAGAGGTGACCGTGCAGGGAGCGTTTGAAGGAACAGGTCGTCCTTCGTCATCAAGGATGCATGTGCAGGAGCAATTTGCGGCGAATGATTACGACTCGAGGTATGATAGTGATTCGCCTGTGTCTGAGAGCGCTCCAGGGCCAAGGTTATCTGGGGCTGGGGGCACTGAGGACGTCAATACCGGGGGTGGTCGTAATCGTGATTTATTCTCTTTGGAGAATTTTCCGACCTTCACAGTCGTTCAACGCAATGTCTTCAAGTGTGCGATTGCGTACTTTGTCGCGTCCTTGTTCACATTTTCGCCTCGACTTTCGGCTTTCATTGGAGATTTGACTTCCTATGGACCTGGGTCAGGAGGACCCTCCCCCAGTGCCCATATGGTTGCTACTATGTATGTATGTTTCATGAATGCATTCCTGTCTCGATCACCTCTTCTGACTGTATTCGACAGTGCCGTATATTTCAACCCTGCTAAGACGGTCGGCGCCATGATAGAGGCTGACCTCTTTTGTCTAATGGGTCTAGTATATTCTGTTTTCGTTTGTGGAGCGTCAATGTCGATGTTCTGGTGGCTTGAGCTGAAGCCGGGTTGGGAGTGGCTCGGAGATGCTGTAGCTATACTATGGATAGGGTTGAGCATGAGTGTTGTTGCATGGATGAAAGTCTGGATGGTGAGCTGAGTCCGAAGCTTTACCCATAGACCATGAAATGATTCATTCCCCTTCAAAAGGCCAGTCCGTCTTTCAACACAGGCAAGTATCAAGAATCATACATCCTGGATAAGAACTGACTCGAGATTTCCAGCCTGCAGTATGACTGCCATCATTATCTTCGTCGTGTAGGTGGACTCGTTACCAGCGAGCATGATATCGACTGAAAATATGTACTCAGGATTGTCAAGGAAGGCGATCTAGGGACGCTCATGGGGGTCTCTACTATTGTTCTTTGTGGCTCTCTGGTCTCGAATGTGGTCTGTTACCTCATTTGGCCACAGACCGCGACCTACAACCTGCAGATCAACATGACTAAAACTCTGGATTCCTTCTCTACCCTACTCTCGATGCTCACTAAAGGCTTTTTGCTCGAGAGCGAGAATTTCATTGAAAAGACTGGCTGGGAGAAGGCTCAGAAGGCCGTTGAGGACCACCAAAGCAGCTTTACGAGTCTCAAAAAAACCCTTGCCGAAGCTAGGAAGGAATGGATGGACACCGGCGAGGCCGCAAAAAGTGGTGTCCTTGGTATGGCTTCACTGGGCCAAAACCGGAGGAAAACGGCGTACGAGGATGCCGTAGCTTCTCTCACTAGGCTTGCACAACATCTCAACGGCCTGAGGAGTGGGACGAGGTTACAATATGAGTTGACAAGGGCTGGGATACACAAGGGGCTCAAGGGAAAAGAGATCAAGATCAATGAACAAGGAGTGCCAGACGATGAGGGCATCATGCTCAAGGCCGCTGCAGAAATGTTTGGGGCCCTTGTGGACGAGGTTGGCTCGCCCCTGAGAGCGCTCACGGTGAGTTCCCCTTAGCTTCATACTGCTGGCATTCATCAGCTGATGGCATTATGGCAGAGAGCGTGCACCCTTACCCTGAGTCAACTTCGAGAGGCATTCTTGAAATCTCGGACTCGGAAGAAGCGAGGCAAGAACCCTAGCGATGGTCCCGATTTCGCTGGGCTAGTGGATAGGATAGAGCGGGTGCTGGTTAGGTTTGAGAGCACTTCTAATCATGCTCTCCTCAGGCTCTACAAGAGGAGCGACATACCACACTCGATATCAGCTTCCCTTGCTGGCCTCGATCAACACACTAGCCATGCTTCTGTGACGGAGGAAAAGAATAGCTTGTTGACCTCAAATGATCATGAACATGTCTTCTTGGTCTACTTGTGCGTTATTGCAGCCTTTGACGAGAGCACTACTGATCGGATTTGGCTATAGCTTCATATTCACGGTTCAAGAATTTGCCAGAGAACTGGCTGCGCTAGTAGACGCTATGGAAAGGATCTACGAATGTGAACAGCGGCGCCTCCATAGACAATGGTGGATCGTGCGCGTATTCAATAGTCTATTCGACAGATCAGGTACACGGTGGTGGAGTTGGAAACGCGGGAGCAGCGAAAAACACCCTCGCGTGTCTGGTTTAAAAAGACGCTTTTGTGAGCGTTATCATCCTGTGTAGAGAGCCTTGCTAATATTCCGCCCCTTCGCAGCCACTTATTTGATACCTGAGCACCGTATCGCGCATCCGGGATTCCCAAAAATCAGACCCCACGCACCCAACACAGTCCAGACGCCATCTCGTAAAGATTTACCTTTCAGTGGAAGGGTCAAGCAAACACTTTGGGCCATCGGCGCAAGAATGCAAGAGACCGACATCAAGTATGCACTGAAAGCGGGGATGGCAACTGCCATCCTGGCGGCTCCTGCGTTCTTCGATGCGACCCGACCTTTCTTTGTTCAATACTGGGGTGATTGGGCATTGATCTCGGTGAGAGCTCTTTGATCATGAAGGCGCCTGGTCCTGATTGTATCTAAAATCTCAGTTCTTTGTTGTCATATCCCCTACAATTGGTGCTGTGAGTGGCTGAAAGGAGTGCGTCCATGGGGAGCTAACATGGATTTTCAATCACCAGACGAATTATCTCAGCCTGCAACGTGTTCTTGGAACGCTGTGAGTAATGCCCCACCGTTAGAACATTTCTGTGACCCAGCGCCCGCCAGCTTCGGGGCCGCCGTTGCGGCAGGGATATACTCAGCTTTTCCTGGCAATGCCGTGGTTCTCTCCGTTTTCGGCTTTTTCTTTTCTCTTCCTTGCTTCTATGCGGCCGTCTCTCGACCCCAATACCTTTCTGCTTCTCGTTTCGTCCTGTTGACCTATAATTTGACCTGTCTATATTGGTGAGTCATCGTCCAACATTTCGCAATGCAAGTATCTCAGGCCTGAGCGTGCGTTACAAGCTACAACGTTCGTCAGCAAGATGTTTCTCCTCTAGACGTCGCCTTCCATCGTGCGGTGGCTGTAACCGCCGGTGTCCTCTGGGCTGCACTTATTTCCAGATTCTGGTGGCCGTCTGAAGCGAGAAGGGAGCTTAGCAAGGCTTTAGGAGAGTGAGTGATAGATTCAAGTAAGCTTCCGACGAATTCTGATGAAAGGCTATCCTCCAGATTCTGTCTAAATATAGGGTGGTTATACATGCGTTTGGTGGCCTCTAACTCCTACTCCCCAGAGTCTCGATCGCAGAGAGAAGCAAACGGCGACCACGAAGTAGCGCTTTTGCTAGGGCATGAAGAGGATATGAAGATGAAAGACTCTATTCACGAGTTTATGGCCATGTGCGTCTTCAACAGCATACCGCGCTTTTGGTGGCTCATCCATCCAATGAAACAGGGAACTACACCTCCAGATCAAACTTATTGAACTCCAGGGCCTACTCGCGCAGACGCAACACGAACCTCGTCTCAAAGGACCTTTCCCTGTTCAATTATACCGGAGGATTTTGACGGGTCTGCAAACCATACTTGACAAACTTCACAGCATGAGGTGTGTGACTACGAAGGAGGAATGGTAAGTGCGTTACCATATGTTAGGCTCTGTACCTCATGGAATTCTTGCAGGCATACTGCAAGTACACCAGTTTAAGTTGATGGCGCATAACCTTACCCCATTCACAGAGCGTCAGACATGATTTCATCATTCCTGTGAACAAGGAGCGCCGGGAAATGGTTGGCAACATCATTTTGGGTTTCACCACTCTGGCATCAGCCTTCCGTCTCAAGGCACCCCTACCCCCATATCTGCCCCCAGCTGAAAAGGCCCGCCAGAGGCTCGTCAGTACAATGTTTTTGAAATGGGTACTCTTATTCTAATGTCTCTGTCTCCCTGTAGGTTGCTGCAATCCGCAATCTTGATGTGGTCAAAAACCGTGAAGTGAAGGGTTCGAGACAACTTCTCTTTTTCGCCTACGCTATGACAATGCAGGGAGTTACTCAAGAACTGGACACCCTTGGGAAAATTTGCCAGGAAGCGTTCGGCGTTATTGGACAAACACCTGAGGAGTTCGAGGCCTTATTCCCCACATCAGAGAGGATAAGTCATGTTGCCTGAGCATGGGACTGCCCCTTTTCTCCCAGCTTCTCATAATAATGAGTTCTTCCATATTTTCCTGCTGCCGTCAGCATCGTGTAGCCAGCGCCTCCTGTATGATACGAACCCGCATCAGATGATGCACGTCACGTGGAAAAATAACAGATGAATGCTCCCATTCGACTCTTCGAGCTACTTACCTATCCTCGCCGTACAATTGCATTTATTTGCACCACTACCAGGACTCGCACTATGGACCGTAACGTGGCAGACCAGGAGAAGGAAGTCAAAGGTCAGGAGTAGCAAACTATGCTGAGCCAATATTCACGCTACTCAAGACATGCTTCGACGCGCCAAGGGTACGCCAGACCGGCATGGCAGCCTCGTACGATACTTGTATTTCTCTTTCCTCGTTGAGACTCACTCAGTGGCATACTAGAGACGGGAAACCTTCAGGCGCTTGATCGATCTAGCGCACTCCGACCACACGGTTCTTAAGATACTATCAGCAGGGAATATGCGTCTTTTCCTCACAGATTTCCCGGACTTGGAAGAGGCTGCCATAGACGCCATCTACGATTTGTGTGAGGACTCGTCTTCAAAGGTACCCTACGCCGGGCTTCAGAATTATCGGGACATATTGAATCAACTTGTCTACAGGTTCGCATCGAGGGATACCACGCCATCATACAAGTTTCCAAGGTGCAGAGCAAATGGATAAAGAGAAACGCCGATGTTCTAGTGCAGCTATTGCAAAGCGGTGGGTACTTTCGTGTCCATCTTAGCACATATTAGATTACTCACAGTTGATTGTAGAGGAAGCGGACGAAGTGGTAATCGTAAAAAAAGCGCTGGCCGAACACCTGGATATGGATCCCAAAATCACTCTTGGTGTGCTCTATGATCAAATCATCCCACGCGACGACACGACAGACGAAGAGGATATATACATTAGAGAACGCCTAAGATCTCTCGTGCTTGCTTTCATGGCTGGGGAAGCTAAATGGGCCATTTGTGAACGCCATGCTATTCCTGGGGCAAGTGGAGAGCCTGTGCTATATGAGGGTCTGTTTGCAGTGAGTACTTTGTGATGAAACCCGGCGGTGATCCATGGCACTGATCGTCTGACAGGCAATTCCGAGATTAGGCATCGATGACCTACAACTCATCATCAAGGATTTGGTGTATGCACTTCCTGCATTCAAGGATAAATGGCCCAATGAGAGAGGTTCAGAGCTTCTACAATTGCTCCTGTCAGAAAAGGCGGCACCTGCACTGAAAGCGGATTTGCATTCTGTCCCCACGGATGCTTCCCTTGTGGCGACGCGGCCACTTTTGGAGATATGCGAACATATTGCATGCGTTCTCCGAGTTGCCCCTGCTATTGACCTCTTACAACTCTATTGTGCCTCATTAATCGGCAAAATTACACTGCAGAAGATGAAATTAACTGAACAGCAGTGGATCGTTTGTAGTCTAGCTCGAGTGCTCGATGTGGCTGAAAAGCAGGATCAAAATATGAGACTGCCATCCCTGCGTCGTACTATTATCGATGCATGTCCATACCTGCTGGAGGTTCGTAGTCTCTTCGTCGCAAGCCCCCTACAACTCACGGCAGTTCTAGGTGCTCAAAAAATCGAATCTATCAGAACCTAGCACCGTAACATCATACGGGGTTTTCCTGAGAGCATGTTTACAGGTAAATCTCCGCGCCAGGGTACTTGCCAGTACTTATCGTCTCTGGCCAGCGTACGAAAGAGTCTTCGTGGACCGCACCCCCCCATTTACTAGGCATATTGCAAGAGCTGAACAGGCAACCGGAGATCTCGCAAAACGAGGAATACGAGAGGCTTTTTAGGGTTCGCAATGGGCAACTTCTCTGGTTGACTGATCCCGTCCAACATCTTTTCTCCCTCTATTTTCTAGTCCCTTGCACTGCCAAGCCAGCAAAGCCAAACAACGCTTCCAACGACAAGCTTGAGTGCTTCCCCCTCCGCCTCGGGCCCGCATACCCCCCCAATTTTACCTTCGCGGCCTCCAACACTACTTAATGTCAATCTACATCCTAATATGTCAAGGTCTGTGCACACACAAACCATCTCCCCGGCTCAGGATGCTACTAGGGTCAAACGTGACACCACCGTCGACACACGAACCTCACGACCCATGAAGCGGCCAAAGGTTGATGAAGAGGTGGTCGGCACCCAAAAAGGACCTACCCTCCTAAGTCGTCTAGGGACTTCTATTAGCCGCCAGTCCTCTCGGTCAGATCTCTCCTCTCGGACACCATCCGCCTCACCTAAGCCTGAAGGGGACTCACTGTCTCAACCCGGTCATGGGTTCTCTATCAAAGGTGCCGCTGCAAAGCAAGCAAGACAAAATGGGAGTGCTAGCTCTGGAGCAGCGCCGTCCTCGCTATTAGAGAGACTCCAAGATCCTTACCCAAGAGCGTCTGGTGCCCAGCATCACCAGCCTGATATAGGGAGAAAAAGAAGGAATTTTTGACATGTACATAGCACACTAGTAGTAATATAAGCGAGCTTCCCACGAGACTATCCAAGATGGAGAAATGCGCGTCGTCCGGACATCACGCTTATTTAACTAAAATATATAGCTCGCCGCTACGCAGCACACCGGGTGACGATACAGGGCCAAGCGCCAATGGGCATATATATCCTTGGCAACATGCCAAAGCGCCACCCAATTTCATATATATTAGAAGCCACAATGCCCCCCATAGCCCACTCCTCCCAAGGACGGCCCCAGCATGTCCCGTTCCATTTCACTATTCTGCTTGCTTCTCTCTTTCCTGGCCGCAGTGCAGGTGTGTGGATCCGTCGTTTCTCGTACCTCTAGGCTTTGACGCGGTATCTGACCCACTCCCCAGGGGCTCTTGCCGAGGCAAACGACTACGACAGGCGACAGGCAATGCGGACAAGTATGTGGCTAGTTTCTACTAACTGACTCATACCTTATCGAGAGTCCTCTCTAGTTGATGTGCATAGCAGCCACGGTTAATGGCTCGTCTGTTGACTGTGAGCTTCTTCCTTGCTCCTCAGAGGCAATCACATAATGACTTATGTGTCTCCGGTCAAGACGTCCTCTCAAGTACTGAAAGGGGATCTGTGGGATGGATGGCCATGTAAGTTGCCATGTTACACCGCCGCCGCTGCTCTTGAATTCGAACCTCACCTTCACCAGTGGCTTTGGAAACCAAATGCCCAACACCCCCATGGTGATAATGTGGTCTAATACAGATGGGTCGATCACACTCTCGCAACGGATTGCTTCTGGTTTCGTGATGCCAACTGTCGACAACAATCCTCTTCGACAAGCCACATTAGCGCCGGCATTGAGCTCGGTAAGCGAAATGAGCGGCATCTTCTGAATCTCAAAGTCTGACTATATTCAAAGACATCTTCTAGCACCACTCGATTCGCTTTCTCCATTCCGGTATGTGGAACCACCCCGGTCTCCAGTCGAGTTAGTAATCTCTTGGCAGGCCAATGGAGATACGAGGCAGAACATCATCTATGCTTTTGGTACGACGAACCCTGAATCCGCAGCGCTAGATGCCAGGCTGGAACAGCATCTTGTTTCTGGCACCCTTCGACTTGACCTTACGAAACCAACCTCACCGGATAACACCCAGACAGGCACTGCACCAACTTCAACTGATCAACCATCGGCCGAGATTGACCCACCATTGCTACCTTACCAAAGACTGATCATTGCCCATGCTATATTCTGTGTTGTAGGATTCTTGTTGTTCGTGCCTGCGGGAGCGCTTGTCGGACGATACCTGAGAACATTTACGCCCACATGGTTCAAGGGCCACTGGATCGCCCAGTTTGCGCTTGGTTAGTCTCCTGGTTACCTTGGCATATGTTTTGATCTAACCTTAAGGGTGCAGCTGGTCCTACGATTGTGGTTGGCCTAGCCCTTGGCATTCAATCTATCAACAAGGCCAGAGCACCCCACCTGAATGATACCCACAAGGTGAAACGTGGCAACATCATCCACTCAAACACCGTGTTAACCTTGAGCTGGCTTTAAGCGTCTTGGTGTTGCTATCTTTGTCTTTTACATTCTACAGTGCATTCTCGGTGCTGTTATCCACTGGATAAAGCCGAAGCACGTCAAGCACCGCCCGCCACAAAATTACTTCCACGCAGTATTCGGCCTCATCATCATCGCACTTGCATTATATCAAGTCCACTCGGGTTTCAAGATCGAATGGCCCAAGACTACTGGTCGGGGCTCACTCCCACAAGGACTGGATATCATATTCTGGGTGTGGGTTGGGGTGGGTACTTCCGCGGTTAAATCATTGCTTGCCTGCTGAATCATGTTCTAGTTACTCCCTGTTGGTTATGGTGCTGGCTTGGCACTTCTGCCAAAACAGTACCGACAAGAACGCAAAGCTCGTGAACCGCGGAGGAATTACGATGATTACGATGAAACCCGCCTTGGCTAGTTTGTCCGACCATGTTTTGGCACTTATTCTAGCTCGTTAGCACTATAAATATCCCTAGCTATTATTGTTACGCTTCATGGACATGAGTATATATGTATGTATTTGGATAAAAACTTGAGCGGAGCTAGAATAGATGCATTGCCACCTGCTTAGCGTCTCTCTCTCTCTCTCTTCGCACAAAATGGCAGCGAATGATCTGTTTTGCGGGATGAAAAAGCCGTTAATCATATTGGACGGCGGACTTGTTCGTTCTCACCTCAGCCTTTGCACTGCCTGTGTTCACTCGGTGGCATTGTGCAGGGCACTACGCTCGAAAATACATGCCAGATCCAGATTGCTGATACACCCCTTTGGTCTGCCGAGGCGTTGTCCAAAGAGGCCGAAGCGGCAGTTGCCGCGCATATGGGTTTCCTGCGAGCGGGTGCTCGAATCATAGAAACAGCAACGTGCGGGCTGGTTCACAAATCTGTATCATAAAGGCATCATCAGACACCAACCATTACGCAGATACCAATGCGCTCCAACCACATTCGAGCGAGCGGGTTACAACAGACATGCAGCAAGGATGTTGATGCACAAAGTCGTGCTTTTGGCGCGACAGGCGAAAGATATGTTCAATGACGAGGAGCAGGCGGATGGTACGGCGGTTGGAGGTGTCGATCGTCCTCCCATCCGAATTTGTCTTTCCCTGGGTCCTTTCGGTGCCACGTTATCTCCAACCCAAGAATTTGGAGGGTTCTATCCACCACCCTACGGACCTCGGGAGTTCTCTGGCGGTTCGTGCAATTTCAACTTCTTTGATGACGAAGAGAGCGAGGGTGCGGCAATTCAAGCACTGACGGAATTCCACTTCGAACGCCTGTCATTGTTCGCCCAGGATAGAGAGATCTGGTCTTGTATTGACATGATCGCCTTCGAGACAATGGGACTCGCACGCGAAGTTGTTGCCATCAGACGGGCAATGGGTCAATTTTTCGAGTGGCACAGGGACATGGAAAAAATATGGTGGATATCATTTGTCTTCCCTGACGGAGTCTGTCCGCAAATGTTGGATTCGAGCGGAACCCGATTGAATACTTCGGACCTGGTCCGGGCAGCTTTATCTCCCTCTCCGTCGGGTTTTGGACTTGGAGATGGAAGGCTACTGGTTCCTTCGGGTCTCGGAATCAACTGCACCTCGCTTGAACATATGCCGCGTATCGTCGATGAGATGCAAGTTGCCTGTAAAGCTGTTGGTGATCAGAGGCCCTTGTTGGCGCTGTATCCCAACGGAGGGGATGTTTATGACCAAGTGCTGCGAACTTGGAGGCCGGGTGACCAAAGCACTCGAGACGCATGGAGTTCCAGGCTGGTGGCACTGGTAGACCGGGTCCTGGCGTCTCCTGACGTAAATTGGACTGCCGGAGTCATTGTTGGGGGATGCTGTCGGTGTAGTGCAGACCAGATACATCAGTTAATAAATAATAAATAAATATTATCTATATTAGGAATCAGCCGACGCGATGAGTCCTCAGCCGCTCAACATATTCCTTACGACTCTCCCTAACTTTACTCTACTCCTCCACGTTGTTGCTTGCTGGCAGCTCGTGGAGCCCTGACGCCTTGCCTTGGCCATCTCTTCTCAGGGCTCTCCTCAAGCGCGTCAATTCCCTCCCATACCATATATAAGCCTTAGCTTTTGCTCTCTTAGTCAAGCTGTTACCATCATGTACGACTCTGCAGAGGGCAGCATGGACTTTGATCACGAGGAGGAATCCCAGCAGTTCAACACTCAATCAACAGAAGCGCAGACTCAATCGACGCAGGCCGCATCTCAACCCGTAGAAGAAGTTGACTCGCATCTTTGGGGTGCCCTCATGCCGTGCAATACCAAACTCGCCCGTGTGGAGTTTTGGAAGATGAATCCCAGGTACTGTGTTGGCCGCAATCCTGCGGGCAACCAAATCGTCTTTCCCGGTCCCAAGATCAGTGGGTGGCATATTTGTTCTCCCAACCGTGATCTCATTAGGAAACCCTTTTTCAGGCAATTATCACTGCGAAATCGTTTGGGACGGCAAGGAGTCGCGAGATTCGGTTGTCACGGTGCTGGACAAATCAAGCAACGGGACCTTTGTGAGTTCCTTTGAACTTTAAAATCTCATCCTGCGCGATTTTCATCGGTTCTTCTTGTAGATCAATGGTGAAAAGGTCGGCAAGGGCTGTACACGGATCCTTAGAGAAGGCAACGAGGTTGCATTTGGAACGACGGTGCCGCAGGCTGAGGGTAATCAAGATTACAGTACGTGGATAGCCTTTTAGCATCGACAATCGTTGAGTTCGGCTTTGCTAGGGTTCATTTACCGGCACTTGGCCGCCGGGCAGCCAGTAGCTGGCCTCTACGCCCACTATGACCTTAGTCATGAACTTGGAAAAGGATCCTTTGCTACCGTCATGAGGGCCATTGAGCGCAGCACTGGTAAATGGTATGCGGTCAAAATAATCAACGACAAGCACAACCGGCCCGGCGATCAAACAAGGAACACATTTGCTCGGGAAATTAGCATCATGATGAAGCTCAAGCATCCAAACATATGTGAACTCAAGGAGGTTTTCTATCAGGAAAACGGGATCAGTATGCATCTGCCTCGCTCACATCGTTCTACAATTACTCAGACAACCAATTAGACCTGGTGCTGGAACTGATCGAAGGCGGGGATCTGCTCGAATATATTCTGAAACACGGTGGTCTCGGTAAGCAATCGACATACATTGTTCCCGCCATCGTGGCCTGACAAAAAATGTCCAGGCGAGCAGGATGCTAAGCATATCACCTATCAGATCTGTGACGCGCTTGCAGTGAGTGTACAGTCGTTTCATTGTGGTAGCAGGGGCCTGATGGCCATGGACAGTATATCCACGCCCAAGGAGTTGCTCATCGAGATCTCAAACCCGAGGTGCTATTCTATCTGCTGGTCTTGGTTTGTGTCTTTTTTTTTAATAGCCTATATTCAGAATGTCCTTTTGACCAAGGACACACCTCCGATCGTCAAAGTTGCCGATTTTGGTCTTGCAAAAGCTGTTCATAGTGAGACTATGCTTCGTGTAAATCTTTCTTGAACCGTCGTTTTCGTGGCACTGACAAGGCTATCAGACAATGTGCGGCACTCCGACCTATCTAGCACCCGAAGTCGTCACCCAACGATCGGGTGAAGGGTATACCAATCGGGTGGATAGCTGGAGTGTTGGTGTCATTGTATTCTCCATGTATGTTTCCCTTTCATCCGTCTCGAGTATATTCAAAATTGCATTTGCTTCAGGCTAACCAACGCAGGCCCCTTTATTGAAGACGAGGCACAAAGGGACATCCGCATACGTATCCTGGAGCGACGTGTTGATTGGACTACTCTCATCAATATTGGTGTCTCCTCCCAAGGTCAGTCCAACCCTGGGCCCTCCTTCCAATCTCTCATTTCGTTGATCCTTCCTTGAAGCCGAAGACTTTATCCATCGCCTCCTGGACGAGAACCCGGTCACCCGAATGTCCCTCACCGCCTCCCACGATCACCCCTGGTTGAGCTCGTACATCCGCATTTACGACGACAACGGCCTAAAAGCCTACGATAGTATCAGTTCTTTGGATCCACAAGATTTTTCCATGCTCACCTCTATGCCCAACTTCAACCCCAATGCAAGCGTGACCACCAACTTTAATGGGCTGCAACTCGACAGTAACATGAACACTCGCGCCACTGCTGGGGTTCCACCTCAGCAACAGGGAGAGGGAGGCAATAGGTCACTTCAACGTCGGGCGCAGGTTCTCTCGCAAGCCGAGGTAGGCGAGGCTGATATCCCAGAACCGTCATGGGAGATGCTCGCGAACGCACAGGCCCAAGGCACTGACCGCGGTGAGGATGACTACGACTATGACAACCAGGACGAAGAAGTCCCGACACCGACGGTAGCTTCCGGTAGCAGTAGTAAAGGCCAGAAGCGCGTTCATGCCGAGTTGACGCCACAGCGGGATGAGGATATGGACGAGCAGGATCAAGATTCGGGGAGAATGACCCGTGGAAAGGCGAGAGCTCAGCAGCAGGCGTCTAGTATTGAAGCAGAGGATTCATTCGAAGTGCCTGGGTTGATGAGTACCCGACGTACGGGTCCGCCAAATAAAGTGGCGCGTCGCAGATAGGAAAGGAGAGGTGTCTCTGCTTTACATGTAACAGGACGACGATCTATCTCTTGCCAACTGTAGTTACATTCCGCTCCATATTCTTCCCAACTCATGCCGTCTTTGGATCTCTCGGCCTTTTTTTTTGTTTTTTGTTTTTGTTTCAATCCTCTTGCTTCCTTTGCACATGTGTTGATCTCGATTGTAATCACTATTGACAAAGATCATAAAGGTTTTGTAAAGCATAAAACCTAGAAAGCAGGACAACATGGGCGGCGTGACAAGCATGAATCCAAATGGATCAAAAATGAATTGGGTGCCACTCACGGGTTCAACCCAAATGCGAGTGAGAGAGTGCATGTATACCGTGGATGCCATAACATGAAAATTTGGGTATTAGACGGGTTTATGGTGTTTTCGGAAAACAGAATGAGAGAAGCCACATAATCAATGGAGCAGAACAATGAATTGGGTGGGAAATGATAAAGGGTACGATAACAACAGAAGTGTTGGGTAGCTTCACACGACGACTGCCCAAATCGACGAGTAAATGGAGCAATTGTGAAGACTTGCAATATAAACCGAATGAAGCGGAAGGCAAATAGCGGTAATTAAACCAGTGACCAAGATAAGTGAGTAGAGAGAGCAAAAAAAGGTGATGAGGGAGATATCATGGTCAAGAACCCCTGACCTTGGGCTCGAAAGGTTCAAAACAAGAGAAACGGCAAAAAAATAAAACCCTTAGCGCTTTCGGTTAACGACGGGACCATTGGGATTGATATTGAGGGTGGTGGACTTTTTACGCATTCCACGACGGCTCTCAGTAGGGTACTCGCAGCGCAGAGAACGTCTTTGACATTGACTAGAAACAAATTGTTAGCGAATGGTCGGCGGGGTATTGATTTGCTTATACGCACTTGCACGATTTCCCGTCGCCGTCTTTTACCGGCGGCCCACACGCAATCTTTCGTCCTCTACAGAACACACAAGCCAATGCAGGTTTCTTGTCCGAGTGACGTTTACCCGTTGTGCCGCCATTTGTAGAAGAAATCCGAGTCAGTGCAGACATCGAACGACGGGTCATGATAAGAGTGGATGTCGACGAGGATGGAGCAGCAGCACTAGTGGGGGCGGTAGCGGCACCCACATCTCGAACGGATGTCGGTGATGGCGACCAGCCCAGAGATCCCATGCCGGAGATCGGTCCTGCGTTACCGCTCCCTCTAGATTTGTGGGAGGGACGAGTATACTGAGGTGAATAGCGCCGGTGAGATCGGTTGGTGAGATGACGACCATTTCTGCGAGAGGGAGGGATAGATGGTTCGTGCTTCGGAGGAGGCTTTGGCTCGGTAGAATACTGAGGTTGTTCGGGTTCAGGTTTAATGTTCGTTACACTATTGACCGAGTCCATCCCGTAATCGTAAGCCGCCTGTACCAACCCAGGTGGATTGAGAGACGGGGCCGACGGATCCTGATGAACAGGAGAGGGGAGGGTACTGGGATCATACGCAGTATCAGGAGGTGTGGGAGTGTAATATGCCTGCTGAGGTGAGGTGTGGTACGGCGATGGACCACTATGAAACACGCCTGAGGCGTCTGAGGAAGAATCAGGAGAGGGCAGAGAGTCCATCACAGGCGAAGGCGGTTGCTGTTGATGCAGCTTTCCTGGATATGAGTCATTGTACCCCGATATTGCGATATGTAGCACCGAGGTGGCCATCGGCTCATGCTGAACATTCAAGGGGGTGGCCGGAGGCGCCTAAAGGTTATCCCTTGAGCTCCTAGATGACATTCTCAAGAATCCAGTGAGATCACTTACTGCGTATGCTGCATGGTGAGTGTCTTGGATACGAATATCATAAAGCTCGACTGGCCGATGGGTCAGATGGTCCGTGCCTTGGCCATGAGGAGATGGGAACTGAGGGGCGGCGGCGGCGGCGGCGGGGTACAATGAGTGACTACTGATATGAAAATAGTCAAAGTGAGCCTGAAGGGACATGTCGTCGAGCGACGAGGCACAGGCAAGCTGAAAGCCATAAGCGGTCGGAAAACCGGGGTTGTTGTGTGAGTCGGCCTCGAGAGCGAGGCGGGCTGCGGGGAAAGTCATATAAAACTCTTCATCTTTCTCGCGCAGGGTCTGCTGGAAGAGGGAGAGGGGTTGTTCCTCATGGGGTATGAGCTTGGGGGGCAACTTGTAAAGGGATGATGATGAGTTACGAGAGCTTAGTGGGGGCAAGAATGAAAAGGGCGTACATAAGAGGAGGAAGAGACGGAAGAAGGAGGAGAAGGCGAGAAAGAGGCTATGGGCATGGGTGCGGTGAAGGAAGAAGGAGGAAGTCGGAGACGTGGACGGTGAGGAGGACGGAGGTTGAGGTTGAAGTCATAGGAAGACATGTGGAAGAAAAGTGGGGAAGAGAGGGGGGAGAGGATTACGAGAAAGTATAAGAACCCAAGAATCCAGGGTCAAATGTGGGCCTACACAAGCCTTACTCACAACCCTCGCAGACACACCCAATCCCGAGCATCTCACCCAGCACGCTGCACATCCTTGTCGTGTATGTATTTTGTTTTTGTTTTTTTTCGCAGGCTACTGCACTGGCAGGGACACTTGGTGGCTGCGTGCCTCCCCTCTCACCCTCTCATCCCACGCTCTCAACACCCCTGAATAAACTTATTCCTTTCCTTTGTCTCTCTTGGGTTCAACACCCGAGAAGCTCTTCAATGCCAATCGGACGGACCCAACCTTCGAATAACAGAACACCCAGCTGACTTTATCTGATCCCAATTCATCTCTCTCTCTCTCTCTCTCTCTCTCTCTTCGCTTGCCCTCCGGACCTGCCTTCCGTGTTGTCTTTCCGGGAATCGCCAGACCTGAAACTCGGCAGCAATATCGTGAACGACCTCGCCTGATAGTCTATGTTATGACGTAGTGACATATCTTGCCCTAATGTCAGATAGCTATCACCCCTGTTGCCCGGAAGGGGCCACCCACTCCTTTTCTTCATTTGTTGTGTATCCTTCACCCTCGCTGCTTAGTGCACCCCATTCCTCTCTAGCCCGCCTGCCACCCGATGTCGGAATCCTGGCTCCTCTTGACCGCAGAAACTCAATCACTTCCCTCGCATATCTCCGTCCCTCCACCTCCTCCTCTTCCCCATCTTTATGATCGCCACCATGTACGACCGTCCCTTCTCCACCATAGGCCCGTGCAAGGTGTACACTTGCGTAAACCTGCTTGTCCGCTCCCCTACCCTCCAACTGCTCAAAGAACGCAGCCAGCGCCCGGACAGCCTCGACGCGGGCCCGCAGTACATGGCGCACGATTCTCCGAGAAGGTGGGCGTCGAGCAGGCCGGGCAGGTGGTTCTTTGACCATATCCATACTAAGATCTGGAGAAAGAAGTGCTACCGAAGGCTCGCTAGTCTTTGACCTGTCAGTCGAAAGCTTCTTGGGTCTATCGATCCATGGGTTCTCGGGAGGAACCCGAGGCGTAGTGTACTGCGAAAGAGCGCTCAGCGAAAGGTCCCACTTCTTGGGTACCCATACACCAACAAGAACGCGCCATGCTGCAATGCAACGCTTGGCGCTATTAAGAAACGACGTCAGAGTTTGATCGAATCAGCAGCCAGTAAAAAACGGTGCTCACCGTTCGTAATTATCTGGCACCGCACGTCTCCCTGTCAGCTAAACTTTAGGTAAGAGAAGAAGGGACGGCTCTCACCATCAATCATCTTAATATGGTAAACTGCAAAGAGGTAAACTGTGACAGCCGCTAGCAATGCACCCGTGATGGTGTACATTAGCAGGGCCCAAACGAAGAAAAATGCAACCGAATAGACAAAAACCATACTGATCAACCCAAAAGCAACCTTGTTCTGCGCCTGTGTCTCCTCCTCGTCCTCTGCCAGCTTCGCCCCATAGCGTGCCATGGCATATGTTGGAATGTGGATGATCAGGGGGAACAAAAAGAACGGAAGGCGGACCAAGGCTGAGATAGAATCACGGAAAAGAATTAAGATGGTATACAGCCGACTGGGTAACGGCACTGGCGAATTGGGATCCAATGATCGAGGAAGCGACGATAAAACTGAGTTCGTTAAATGAGATGATTGCAGGAGTGAATAGTATTCGAGAAGATCCCGTTTAACCGACTTGAGGTTGGTGGTTGTGTTGATATTGGTGAAGAGATCGACGAGTCTTTGCAGATAAATTAATGAGTGCACAAAGGACCACTCCACGTTCCCCCCCCCCAACTTACGTTTGCGAAATCACCACAAAGTCTTCGAGATTAATGTCTTTATCCCCCTCCCATAGAATGTCTCGGGCCATCCGGGCAGCATACAATGTATCCCTGTCCCGCACTTATGAAGCAGCTGAACAATGACGTGTGTGAACCCGGAGGACATACCAGTTTGGAGCATTGATACTCGCTTCCACCAATTCTTTCTCAATAGTCTGGGTCAAGCGTTTCACTGCCGCGCGGGAGGCACCTTCCTTGGACGAAAAGAATTGTTCTTTGAAAGGGTCCATCTTGATGGGCTGACCGAACCTGCATGAGGAATACATGTTCCAGCCACCTATTCCGGCCCGAAAGCCCGCAGAAACTCACTCCATAATGACCTAGAAAAGTTTCACAGCACATGGGTACCAGTCGCAAGCAAGGGAAAGGAGAGTCGACTCACACTACTCCTATACTTTGATTTGTTTGTGTACACAATGGCGGCGGGGATAACCTGCACTTCCTGTGGTACTATTGGCTTGTTGGGGTTCTCTGCCACCCACTTTGTGTACTCTAGTGCAGCCCAAGCAGCACCGTCCTTGACCTGCATGATCATTGGCTCTGTGTAACTCGTGCCCTCGGGGAACAAAGCAACGGCTTCGCCCTTTGCCAAAGCTTCTAATGTTCCCTTGAGCAAGACACGGCGGTCCTTTGATTTGCGGTCCACGGGAATGTTACCCGAAGAGAGCAGGATCCAACGCATGACGGGGTGACCGAAAAGACTCGCTGGGGCCGGTCATGAGTGCACAAGCTCCTACGAGAAGAGGGGGCGCGGGGGGCACCTTTGCTCCAGTAATTCAGTATACGACGGTAGGGAAACCCAACAGCTACGTTCCATGGTGGTCAGACATGGCTCTAAATTCCTGTCCAGAGAGCGCCTACAGAGGATGACGGGGTCGAGCATCATGTTATGGTGTGTCGCACAACTTTGGACGCGAAACTCGTCAGCTTCCCAACATCTGGCGGTGCGATGCTCAGAGAGAGCGAATGCACGTACACGATGATTGGGCCTTCCCTCGGCACGTTCTCCCCACCAATGACCTGCAGCTCTGTGAAGAAGGAGTGGACCGCCAGACCGGCCAGACCGCGAATGACACGGTGGAAAATCTTTGTATCTGACATGAGGATGGTGGTGATGGGGGAGGGAAAGAGGTGTGCTTGAAAGGTTGTCGACGGAGCAGGCGGGCAGTGGTTCACAAACCCATCGAGCTCTGCTGCCAAAATTCAGCTTGGACGTCAGAACACGTGATAGCTGCATCCCGCCCACCTGCCCGCTAAGTACAAACCCTTCCCAAGATATCTTAAAAATACGGTCTTGCTACCTTCTCTTCCCAAGAGCATGCTGGTATATAAATCGTTCCCTCAGCCGTAGCACTCCTGTGCCTTCTTCGATCTACCAACCCATCATGGCCAGGTTCCCGACTGTCGTGCTCGCCCTTCTTGCCACCATTTCTGCTACTTTCGCAGTCCCACACAAGAGACAATGCCAAGCGACTCTCGACATCGCACTTGTCAGTCCCCATGACTCGCTTTGGGCAATTAAATCTATTCCTCAACCTGCCTTCCACAGTCCGTAGCCCAGAGATTGCAGTCTCACTACTTCACTTCAAGCACCGGCCAATATAATGGTGGCTCTCTCTGGACCGATGCTGTACATACACTCCCCAATGTGCAAACCCCATCATCTAGCCTCCATTAACACATTTCTCCCACCCAGAACACCGTGGAAGACTTACACAATCTTATGCTCGCAAGAAACTCAAACGAGTTTTCCACTGCTGGCGAACTCTCCTTCATCGGCCGGGCAGCTCTTTCCAACGCAAATTGGCAACAGATTCTCGATGGTAGCAACGACGACGCAGGTGTCCGTCCCTCTCAAATCCTTCCAAACCGCATGAACCCTTGATCAGCTTTCCCCATGTAGTGGATTGTGCTTGCGCTCTGGAAGATTTCCGATTACAAGCGCGCCAGAGGTCAAGATGCTACCCCATACCTCGTACGTGGTCCCCTTGGGTGCTCCACGGTTGGCTCTGATCTACATTATTATATTCAGAATGCTGCTAGTAAGATATATGATATCATCGCGGGACAGTGGGACGATACTTGTGGTGGTGGAGGTACGCATTCCACGAAAGAACACCTGACCCTGGAGATTAAACCCGAGAAGACTAATACGCGCCTCCAGTCTGGTGGTCGTTTGCCCACACCTACAAGAACGCCATCACCAACGAACTCTTCCTTCTTACCTCCGCCAACGGGTTCCTGCGCAATGGCAACGCCACCTACCTCGCTAACGCACAGAAGGCAAGACTGCTACAATGCTCTATTCTATGCATGAAAAACCCAGCTAACCCTTTCACCGAAACTGATCATAGACCTGGACCTGGCGTTAGTGCTTCTGGTTACCATTTTACAGGAAACATAAATGATCGTATTTAATCTAGTCAAGAGTTCCGGGATGCGCAATTCTGCCGGTCTCTGGAACGACGGCCTTGATTTTAATACGTGTCGCAATAACGGCCAGGTCCGTAACCACCTTCTCCGCCTTCTCTGACCTTCTCACTTTATTAACATCTTCAGACAACATGGACTTACAACCAAGGCGTCATAGCTTCCGGTCTGGCCAATCTCTACGCTGCAACCCGTGACGAGAGTCTACTCGACGAAGCCGAGATTACTCTGGATGCAACGATACGCCGTCTCACCACAAACAATATCCTTAGGGAATCCTGTGATAATGCAGCTGCCGGGGGCCCGGTTTGCAATCAAGACCAGGTATGTTGTTACGTCAATCATGCCTGGTGCCCCCTCTTCCTCTGACAAACAATCTACAGCAACTTTTCAAGGTCTGTAGCAAAATTGACAGCAACCAGAGATAAGCTAAACCCGGGGGGAAACAGGGTCTCTGGACCAAGCACCTGCAATACTATCTCGACATGGCCAACGACCCCGCTCGTACTACCAAGTATAGTTCTTTCCTCGGTTCTCAGACTTCTGCGGTTCTCCACTTTGGGACCAACGCTCAAAACGACATTGGATCTGTGTGGTATGCACCCAACCAGGTCAATATTTTCCCTCGCCCTGGCATCTCCTTTGCGGTCTGACAATAGCATCCAGGGCGGTTCAATTTTCACTCCCAAGTCCAGTGCTAGTGGTTTGGAAGCTCATGTGGCCGCAGCAAAATATGGCCTTGTTAGGCGACGAATGTATAGTACAAAGTGTATCAAAGAACTATAAATGATGGTATTGATATCAGCAAGAAAAAGAGCAAGGTGAAACGAGTCATGGCAGAATCAGAGAGAGAGAGAGGAGCTATCCGAACAAAAATCTATATTACTACTAGGATATGTAACACTTGAAAGAAAACGCTGGTCTTGTCCGGTTTCATTCAAAGTTGTCGTTGTTTAGTCACCATCGTTTCCCTTCCGTTCTCTCCTGTACGACGAGGGCCCAGTCTGTTGTGTTGCTCCAGGAGTGGCGGGCTCAGCTTCTTCGCGGATAGTTTCTTCCTCAGGACCCTTCCATTTTCCTTTCGAGACGTAATTGTCGTCCGTCGGAGCGGAGCCATTCAGTGCACGCTCTAGTGCTATGGTAAAAAGGATTTCAGCGGAAACCCATTTGGACAGTCCAGGCCCAACCGACCTTTTTCTCCTCGTTTTTTGAGTCGCAGTGACATCGCCTTCTCCAATGAGTCCATATACGACTCGTATTTGACAGTTTCCCTGAGAATGTATTTCGATTTCCTCTCCCAATTCGTCTGTGCCTTGATGGCGTTGGGCGACCGAGGTTGATACTAAGATCCTCGGAGTCAGATAACTTATCACAATCCCTATAGGCGTACGCACCAGACCCAACATTGGACCACGCAATTCGTTATGTTGTGCAAGCTCCTTCTTCAGGAACACAACATGTTTTTTCAGCGCTTCCAGTTGAGACTCCTCGTCATGTGTACTCGGCACCGTCGGTGGCAATGGCTCCTTCCAATCAGCGATAAAAGTCTTGTCTACCCAAGGCGAATTTCCCGCCCGAACTGTAGCGACACCATCCCTCCACCCAAGTTTGTAACGTCCACTCCTCGCGCTTCGCCCACTACGCCCGCTGCGAATGCTCATGCCATCAGTGGCATCGGCATCCCTAATAGCGTCAGTGTGAGAGATCGAACGCCCATGTCCATAGAGATCTACGACCCGATTCCAGCCGTACTCCACGTTTGAAACACCACCCGCAAGAGGCTCTTTACTGATTCGGGCTGCCCAATAGTTGCAGGTTGATACCCACTCATTGACAAGCTCTTCTGTTCCTGCTTGGAAGAAATAGACACCGCCATTGGGAAGGGTTAGAACCATGCAGTGGGGGCGATTTCTATCATAGCCAGGGGGTGGCAATGCGTGAGCCAGGGAGTGAGCCAGATGGATGGTGCCGACAGGATTGGCATTTGCCTGTATATGTTTCAGGAATCCTTCATAACGAAACGTGAATTATGAACTCACCAGCCAATTTCCGCCTCCGACTGCCCCGGAATTACCGGCAGTGTGGTTGCCAAAGGTGAATTTGCTCAGTTCACCCTTCTGGATTACCACAAAGACATCCATCCAAGATTTGTCCTTGGCGCGTTTGCCACCTGCATCACAAAAATGCTTGCGGCAAAGCATACCTTCTTTGGCCCAGGGCGGTCCCAGCAGTGCCAATTCCTCGTCTGAGATGCTAATTGTTGTTGAAGAGCTGCCATCACTCTTGATGCTGCGGGCATCATCTTCCTGAGCTTCGCGTATAATCGTATGGGACAGGTTGTGGGCAAAACCGAGGGTGGGGGTGATGAAAGCTGTTGTAGATCCGTACAGAGCCTGTTGAAAATATTGTGAGACAGACCCTAGCAATTCAATCGCAGGACTGACCTCATGTGTCGAAGTCGCAAAGCTTGGTGCGGGACTTGCGCGACCATCGATGCTGCTGTTGCTGCTATAAGGGCTAGCGCCTGTCTGAGCAGCCAAAATCGACTGCCACCCTCGTATACTACCACGTTTGAAATTCTGTGGGCCACGGAAGCTCCTATTACGCATCATGCCGCCACCAGGACTGAGAGAGGGTGTGGAAGTGCGACCAACACCTGCACTGAGCGGCTGCAGGATTTGTTGACTCTTAATTGCGCTGTACATTTCCTTTATTGAGGTATGATCAGTACGGTAAACAATAATAATAATTTGGCCAGGCACCTTCAGCAGACTTTCCAGCTCTTCTTCCCAAACCCGACCATACGGTTGCTGTGCTATTGGACCGTGAACAGCCGTGGATACTTGCACGGATGGCTGTACTGCCGTTGGTATGATGAGTGTTAAGAGCGGGCGTCTGTGGAGATAAATTCGCGATAATCTCTCTTGGCACGCTGTTCCAACTGGTAATACTGTCACTCCGTTTTGACCGGGCAACGGTCTCAGTGTCGTCCTCGCCCTGCTCCTCGAACGCTGCTACTACAATCGTCGTAGGTAAAATCAGACTGTAGAGACCGCTCCAGGAGATGGACGAAGTTGCGTCCGGATGGCGGTCATGGTGTTTCTGACGAACTGACTGCGAGACATCCTTGACGTGAGATCAGCGACGTGGAGATCAGTGTTGAGAAGTAACAGAGAGTAAGCCACTGCGTGTACAATGTCTGGGCGGCACGGAAGTGAATATTTGAATGACTGTCAAAACAATGGGCGACTTACTGGCGCTTCCATATAGACCTCCAGGATTGCAGTGCCAGTAACGTTTGCTGAACTCCTCCAAGATGCGATCAACTTGCTGGGTCTCACCCTTGAGATAGAGTTTAGCACATAAGCGCCTAACTCATGATGAGTACTGCCTGTATAGGAAGGTCCAAGTAATCATACCTAAAGGCAACGTCTAACCGGAGATCCGCAAAGTCGAAGTTTTCCATGTAGGACCGCAAAGTAACTTGGTTAATACGACCACTGGGTCCCCCAGAGTATGTATGAGCCTCACACAGATCCAAGCCACGAAAACTCACTATTTTCCCAGCCATTCTGCAATTTTGTCTTTCGCAAGGAATTCTTCATCTTCGTCCCAGCATTTCCGTGCCAACTCTTTAGCTTTCGGTTCCAACTCGAGGTCGTCCATATTTGAGGACTGACTGGAAGATGGGAAGCGAGCCAATGCCAAGTCGTTGGCAGATAGCTCCTGTTGCGAGCTTCGTCGCTGTGACCCTGTTGGCATTAGTCAGTTAAACGATGATTGACAAGGCCCGGAAAGAATCTGGTTACACATGCGAGCATCATCAATGATAGGCAGGAGAGATGGCTCAGAGCTGGATGCCGTTGAACGGTGTAAAACTCGAAGCCTATTCGTATCCCGCGGACTTCCAAATCCGTTAAGTCCACGAGGTTTCAACAGTCCACTGGATGGTATCGTTTGGCTTGGGCGGGGTGAGCTGTTGGCGCTCGCAGGACCGGAGGACGATCTTATTGGCAGCTGCAACGACGAGCTGCGAGGAGGCACAACTGTGGTGTCTATGGACTCGTCTGTTGACTTCTTCCCGTTCCTCCCGTAACTATCCTGAGAAGCACGGACGGGCGACATCGCTTCGTCTACCCTTCTACGAGACGCCATCTGTCGTGCAGGCGTAGAGGGATCCTGTAGATCCAATGTCGCACCAGATGTTTCCAGCTGAGACAACTCTCCCCTGAATTGGTCCATGATATTATGTAGTGATGCATCTTCCCACTTGCCTGATTTTTGTTCAAGTCTTTGCCGGGTACTGGGAGTAGGAGGAAGGGGGCTATTGGAGGCGGCAACTGCCTTCTTCATCTCCGCATCAGTGACACTCATGCTCCTCCGCTTCGGTGTTATAGTACCATTAGCTGTCTCCATCGTCTTGGAAATGGGTATAGGTTCCTGGACGAATGACGCTCTCCCGATAAGGACCATAGAGCCGTCCGTATCACTGCTGTCTCGAATGGAAGCACCCAGAATGGGCGGGAGAGGTTTTGTCAAATCTGGTCGAGGGGACGTGGGAGGCTCAGCGATTGACTTGTACGCAGACGTTCGGTGTTCAGTGGGTATTGTAGGAACGGGGGGTGTGAAAGCATCGAGGAGTGAAGACGCGGAATACGTGGGCGTGACAGGAACTGAAGCTGACGCATCTGTTTTCTAGAAGCACGAAAGAAATGGCCATGAACCCACGCAAAGATAGAGAAAATGACAGAAGACATGAACTCACGGATCGTTCCCTAACAGTACTTGTACCCATCATTTTACCCCAGAGCGCACTGGTCTTGGCACGCATAGAACTTTTTTGCGGCTGGGGCTATACTTTTTTAAGGCTCACACTGGCAACTGCGACTGGACCAACACTCACTTTCCATGTCGCGTTTTCCCTCGTGTGTGGGCTTGATTGCATCCAATCTTCCCTAGTTTTACCGGTTTTGCCGTCCTTCAATGAATTCAAATTATGGTATGATTGCTTGGGGCTTGTACTCGTTGAAGATCTCGGCCTTCCTATCACGCCGGAAGGACTCGTGGCAGCTGAAGAACAGTCATGGGATGGTGGCAAGGGCGGCACAGGTTCTTCCTTTCTCTTCTCCCTCTCCTTCAAGCTTTTATGCTGCTGGGCGCCAATAATTCCACCCCTCTCCTTTGCTTTTCGCAACAGTGTAGCCAAGTCTGGGCTGCTCGACGTCCCAGGTGATCTATAGATAGACCTCCGATTCGTTTGTCGCTCGCTATTGCCTTCCACAGGATCATAAAACACGTCGTATTGAGTTTGTAGGGTGCTCGTGGAAGCGACCGTCGTCGCAGGCGTTGCTGAAGCCGATGACATTGAAGTAGCAGCAGGGGAAGTAGTTGTACTGGTAGGAGCAGGCGTAGGGGGAACAACAATGGGCGTACCGGGCTGGCCTGGCCTTACAGGCGTATTCGTACTCGTGCCCATCCTGCTCCTAGGCCCAATGGGACTAGGGGGACTCACATAAGACGAACTGTAGCTTCTATTGAGCAGTGTTGGGCTCAAATCCTGGCCGAGAGTATTAACATCCACTCCCTCCCGAAGCACAACCGTCCCCTCTGCCTTCAAAGCCTGCTCGAAATCCAGATCTGTACGAGAGACTCGGCGCTGCAACCGTTGATTTCTTAGATCATCAGAAGCCACAGGCTGGAGGTGTTGCGCGGGACGGGAAGATGATGTCGTTGATGATGAGGACGACGTCAAGCCTGGGGCTGCGTTTGTGCTGAGACGGAATAAGGAAGCCAGGATGGGAGTTGTTCAGTGCCGTGGCGACAGTGGGTAAGTGTGGAGTATGTGTGTGGTGGGGGGAAGAGTTGTACCGTTGCGAGGGACTCCCAGACAGAGTTAGACTGGATGCGACGTAAGCGCTGGGGGTGAGTAGCGGAATAGAGTTTGTGGTGGTGGTGGTGGTGGTGGTAAGTTGAGTGGGGTAGAAAGAAAAAGTATGTGGTTACGCCCGGAAATGCCGTGGGCAGATCAATCACGACAAAACTTAGTGACCGTAGAAAAGAATCTAACCACATCTATTAACACCCTCAACCAAAAGACAAAAACAAAGCGGAGATGACGTGTAATGCCAGTGTGTTGTTACAGTCTATACAAACCATAAGAGCAAATGAGATTGAAGAGTAGAAGCATATGAGTGTGAAAAACTAGTGCTGAACCGGCAGGAAATTTATCAAACTCCCCCTTAACTCATGACCCAGTATTCGAGACGCCAGCCGAAGTCCGTCTTTGTCGTTTCATGGACAGCCCACTCCCCGCGACAGCACCACCACCACCTGCAGCGGCCTGTGTCACACTAACGCGTGGGCTGCTGCTAACCGCAGGTGTGCCTCCCCTTCCCACACCTGACACTAGGGAACTGGAGTGGGAACGAGGCCGCGTTGTTGAAGATGCAATTTTCGGTAGCGTCGACCCGCTTTTGCGCGACCCACTGCTGGGGGTACCTGAAGCACGATTTCTAAAGCAAAGATGAGAAAAGGCTGTATGAAGGCTAGGATATAGAATCACAGACTCACCGCTTTTTTATAACGTCCGTTTTGAGAGAGAGAGGTCGCACAACGCCATGAAGTTTCTACATAATGAGCATCAGCCAGCACACCCAACCTACCAGAAACTGAAAGAGACTCACATAAAACAGACCACATGCATTACCTACCCAGCAAGGTCAAAATCGAGAATGAATGTAAGTCAGAGGACAGAGAAAAACGAACAGATAACAACACTTACACAGAGGTTGTCCTTCGGGATCCCTCCTCCATAATGGCGTATTCGTTGTCTGACAATTGGTACACGACGTCGGCGGCTGGTCGGGATCATCACCACCCTTTCCATGACTCCTCCCACCGTCCTCGTTCTGGGCCGTAGACGTGTTTCCGCCACCACCACCACCACCACCACCACTGGATTCCGGTGTACTAACCGACGATTTAGCATCCCCACTACCACCACCCGGGGAGTTTCCTGCATTATTAACCCCTGAAACCGACCCTTTTCGCTGGACCTCCTGAGCGCCCTGCTGCAGTGATATGTACTTCCTCGACTGATCAGCCGATCTCCTCGCTCCCTGAGCCTGCTGCACACTACCACCGGTGTTATTCCCGCCAGGACTCTCCGTCGACGGAGGCGTAGAAGCATCTGATGCATTATACGATTCCGGGCTTGCTGTTGCACTCGACCCCAGCCCATTGGCCCACCCATCGCTCGCCGGGCTCAATCCACCTAGATTGGCACCAGAACTAGCGCTAGCCACAAAGGTCCCATCCAACCTCCCTATCCCCAGGATCTGCGTCGGATCAACATGTGTGAACGGATGCTGGGTTCCAGGCGTTGCAGATCCGTCTAAAGGATATACCAAGCCAAGCCCCATCAGCTGACGGTAGTCCAGGCTCGCATCATCTACCATATTTGCCGCACTTAACTGTGCATACCCCTCAGCCATGGCGGCGGAAGCTGCCGCTGCCGCTGCCGACAAACCCTCGTGATGGGATGGCGATCCTATGGTCGTAGACTGTGGATGGAAAAGGTCCCCTCTGACTGGTACAGACGATCTCACTGTCAGATACCCCTGACCGGCACCCCCAGAAGCGTTGGTACCACGGCTGCTGATACCTCCAGAATCCGCATTTCCAACGATATCACTACTTCCGTCCCTTGTTGTTCGAAGTGGGAGGGGAAAATCTACAGTCAGACCAGGTGAGAGTGGTTTCAATGGCAGAAAGGTCAAATGTACCTTCGTAAGTTGGATAGGAAAAGTCGAACGACGCGGTAGGAAACGAGGAATTGTTGCCATCCAAGTGTCCGACTACTCTGCTCGAGTTTGCCAGCGTCAGTTGCACTGCGCTATCATCTACATTGGATGGATCGCCACGCAACAAACTGTCATAGTGGACATTCTCAGCAGGTCGTTTAACGCCTACTAGGCTCTCTGGAGAGAGTGGTTTTCCATTAACCTGATGGCGACCTCCCACATTTTGTAATAAGCCTTCCCGAGACACGGTGTGGTCGAAGCTGGTCTTGCGCACGTGTCGAGGGAACGACCGAGCTTCCGAAGATGATGTGCCACTTGAACTTGGGATTTTCACCAAGCCATGCAATCCGGTCGTAGGTAGTGAGGATGGCGCGAAACCCGGGCTTTCGAGTGATAGGGGATTGAAATGCACTGACTGGGCATACCGGCCGTCAGCCGAGATATCAAACGGATCGGCGGAGTCTTCAAAAATCGTCGATGGCTGATTATTGTGTGAGGGCAAATTGACAGTGCCGGGTCTCCCAGACGAGAGAAGCGATGAGCCTGGAATGGGTATACTGTTTGATGACTTTATCGGACTTTTACCATATGCATTATCTAGTCTCGTTGGCTCAGTGCGGACTCGAGGCCAAGGTCGGGAATGGGTACTGATTTCCAAATGCTTGGGATTGGAATAGACCAGGTTGATCAAAAGTGGTACGAACGTCGGTGACCCTTGAACGAGAGCGACTTGTAGGTCTCCAGTCCATGGATATCCGCGATCTTGACCGACTCATTGCCCTCCAGTCCATAGGAACGACACTAATATGGGGAAGGGCGAGGAAAGGGGAATGGGGTGAGCCCAACGTAAGCGGGTTTAAACTCAATGGTGGAGGGAAGTGGAAACTCAACTCGTCCTCTTCAGGCCCATCCTGATTGGTTCCGTCAAAGCCAATTACACGCACCCTGGCCTTTCCTTTATCAATCCGGCGCCCACGTTCGCCCAACTCATCCCTGGCCTCGGAGGTGTTATCGTTCGATTGCTGATCTGGCGTCACATCCGGCTGCGAAGGCGTTTCCAGCTTCTCCTTGGTCACTTCCGAGTTCTGCTTAGCTTCTTCATCTTCCTTTTTCTTTTTGAGAGCCAGTGCCATCATCCGCCAGGTGATATTTTCCATTCGTTGGGCGTGGGGGAGGGTTGCTTTCTGACGTGCATACATCTTCCAGACCTGTGTGGCAAGTGGATCTTCTCTGGCAAGTTTGTCGGGATCGGCACCGTCACCCAAAACTTGATTCTGAAGAGTTGGGGAACCCGACACGCGAGGAGAGGTGAAGGGAGTAGGTTGCCTGTGGAGATAGAGGAGTACCGGTGGAACTGAAGAGCTCATCGGAAAAGAGGTCGGTGAACAGGCTGGACCTTGATTCAACAGTAGGAAAGAGGGAAGAGGAAGGAGATTGAGCGTTACGTGAAGATTCTGCTGCTAGAAGAGATGCTGAGTTGTCGTTTAGAGTACGAAAGACCCTTGGCTGAATAGCAGAGGTGGACGCAGGCGACATCCAAAGCGACGGGGGCAAGCCGGTACTTGAACGCTCACCTGTATAGGAGAAAACAGGATTATATTGTATTGCTTGAACTGGGGGGTTGCTGAAGGTTGAGTTGGAAGTAGTGGAAGAGTCGTATTGACGAGCGGAATTGCCGCGGGCGGCGATCGTAGTAGGGTCCATGTGGCTGATGGGGCTATCAGGCGGAGGTCGTAGGGACGAGCGTCTGCCGGTATCTGGAAGATAGTTAATGAAAGCTTCAGAGATTAAGAAGAAAAGGGGCAACGAACAAGCAGATGGCTTGTCCTTTGAAGTCCGGAGCTGGGAGGTTGTGGAGGTGTTTGAGCGTGGGAGAGGGGGCCTGGATTGGTGGAAAGAGGGATCATGATCATACAATGCTGAAGGCTGCGACCATGAACCAGGGGTACCCGGGTGCATTGAAGATGGGACGGAGAAAGTGTCAGCATAGTTGTGATGGAGAGCAGAGGTTGGCAAGCTAGATGGGGTGCCTTGGGAAAGAAGAGAGAGTTGGGGGAGAACACCGTGGGCAGCGAGGGCAGCAAAAACTGAAGGATTTAAAGGTGCAGAAAAGACGGAAGTCCAATCTGGATTATTGAACTGCCGGGTATCAACATTAGAGTCCAGAACGTTATTGGATGAGGTCGAGTCGGCGTGTAGGAATTGAATAGGGGAGTGTGTGGCGCTTAGAGGAGCTGCGTGAGACCATGGAGAGGACGTAGAGGACGGGGGT
Source organism: Lepiota brunneoincarnata (assembly GCA_023014365.1). Taxonomy (NCBI): domain Eukaryota; kingdom Fungi; phylum Basidiomycota; class Agaricomycetes; order Agaricales; family Agaricaceae; genus Lepiota; species Lepiota brunneoincarnata. The sequence goes on from JAEBUN010000009.1 coordinate 270,695, forward strand.
ATAGAAGAAGAGTGGGGACTAAGCTCTGATGATGAAGAAATGTTTTGTTGGTTGGCAAGCGGGGAAGTGTTTAGAGAAGGCCTGTTTGGGGCCCAGGAAGTCGGAGTAGCATTAGAAAACCCTCTTGTAGGTGCAGGGGGACGTTCCATATGTTTTGCGGCAGGCTTGGCTGGGCGCAAATGCACAGACTCGAGAGGGATGAGCCAAGACAGAGTTCAGGAGCCCTGAAGAGAGAGTGTGTCTATGTGTGAAGGTGAGGTTTCGGGCAATGAAGAGAGAGGGGAGAAGATGTACCTCAACAGAGCCGTTGAGGAGAGCAATAGAGCGCGCCGTGTAGGACGACGAGGAACTGTCTGATGAAAGGCAGAGAAGAAGAGGAAGGAGCCCTGGCAGCGTTGGGCTGGCTCAAGGTTTGGAGAGGTTTGCTACCCGCATCCATTTCCCATTCACGGTCCGCCCATAAGCGCAGGACCCCTGCCACCCTGCCGCGGCCCCCCCCCCCCCCCCCCCTTTACCCTTCCGTCGCCGCATCTCTCTGCCTGAGGTCGTATTCGCTTCAGCAGCGCAGATCCAAAAGGCTTCAGGCTACTCGGTTAGATCAACACACGGGAACGACAGACAAAGGGAATAGTGGGACAGGGTGACTGGGGTCGCGAGCCATCGAAACCATGGATCTGCTGGGCTGATCGACGACCTGAACTGGCGCCTGGAGCTGAAGCGTGTGCAACAATGGAGTTTTTCAGGAACCCCTCATCGTCCTTTTCTCTTCAGCTTTTATTTTTTTTCTATGCCGCCGCCACCGCCGCCGCCAACAACCCTCACCCCAATTTTTTTTTCCCGATCTTGTAACAACCCAATTTCTCACCGACTTGTCACTTCCCCGACCTCGTTTCTCTCCTTCACAAACCTCACAAAAATAGAATGTTGGATATTCTTCCCCTCTCCGATTCCGATTCCGATTCCGCAGGCACACCACCCAACAATGGACTTTTGTAGCCACCGACCCATTTACCTCTTGATCAATGTCATGCATAGTTGATGGTGCCAGAATCTCGAGATCTTACACATCTTGAACAAGTGGAAACAAGTAAACCTGCTTCACAAAATCATTGCTAACACCAGATGTCTCTCCCACGACCCTGCTTCCCTCCTCCCATACTGCTTCCCCACAAATTTATACACACACACCCACCTCTTGTCACCTTGGCAGCCATCGTGGACCATAACCCCTCCGTTTGTTTTCCAACTCGTGTCCGATCCTCCAACTACCCCTTGTTCGACCGGCATCTACCAGAACATATATTACACTTACGTCTTATCCCTTCTTAATTAATTAATATCTACTAGACCGTGATGCGCGTCTCATGCATATACCCGAACATGACAGCCGAACCGGATACCAACTCAGCTGCATCTTCTCTCTCTGACAATTCATTGAGACCGTCTGAGCGAAAAATCACATCCACAACCAGCCTGCGACCATCCACGCCCGATGAGCTGCCTTCATTTCCGGTGTGCAACCCTTCCCCCAGAGCACGCGATGATGCCGCCATGTCCACAATCAGCCGTAATGACAGCGCCCCATACCACTGGGGTCAAACATGTAATTAAATCGCGCCGAAACGTCCGAGGCACCTCCCTTGTTCGCCGCCGGGCAGAGAGGACAAGCAAATTTTCTCTTACAACATATTCTCCCCTTCTCAATAATCTTTCCTGTCCCAGAGGAAGGGTTTTCCACCCCACAGCAGGCCTACTTCTCTACCACCTGTGTTTTGAGGCTAGCCATTAAATTCGGCACCACTACTCAACTCGCTCGACGGAGCATTCAAGGCGCAGCTGACACGAGACCAATCAATATGACTAACTTTGGATGTTCAGCGTAAAGGACCTGAACAGACGAATTCTTTGCGAGGCGTACTCCACCAGCCCTAGTCTTCTTCTTCTCGATTTTCCCCCTTCACTTATTCCAAGAACCCCATGTTCCCCCGACATCGCATGCCCTCGGTCAGCTATTCTCCCAGCGCAGCATTAACCGAATACAGCAACTTTTACTTCGGGACAAATGAGGCCGTCTGGGGCTTTGAACCGGAAACTGACAGGTGGCACCTATATATCTCGAGATTCGTCCAGAGGTCACGCCAGAGTCGGGATGCCACTGATAACTTGGAAGCGGCAGTGAGCAGCTTATCTGAGGCCCACCGAAACAAATGTTCATAACAGTAGTACACGGACGCACGCTCCACGGCTATTGGGAGCCTATCTATCCTATCTGTTCTAGTAGTCCCGTAGTTTCCTTATCTTAGTCGCAAAGGACTTATCTGCCTATCCGACGCACGCATTACGATAGAGATAAAACCCGCAGACTCGAAACCCAAACACCGACAATAGCCCCCTTCCACGACCCTGGTACAGGACACCCACACCTTATCATCGCCTGTCCCATATAATAAGAAGACGAGGTCCCACCACTCGAGAGACACTAACCCCCCTCCAACCCTTTCACTTGTCCTGCCGTTATTGCCGCCGTCCAACCCCAGGCTCGAACACTCATACCTGGCACTCAGCTCGCTTTTCGATCCCCGCGGCCATGGCACCACTTGACCAACCCCCCCAGCATTTCTCATAACCCGGGACAGCTGGCTCGAGCAACATGTGGGCTTTTTCATCCTGGTCCACTGACAATGTGTACACTGCGCAGTTCATACGTTTAGACCCGCATGCTTCCGGACCTGGTTGGCTAGAACGGAACCCTAAAGATCACGCTAGCGGACCGTGCATGGGGCGTTACATGATGCATAGCGAACAAGACGGGTGCATGCCAGGTTTGGGTTTGGGCTGCGGGGGAGGAAGCATACACGAGGCTAGGGATCTGGGTGACAAATCGCACGGTCAGTCACACACACATTCCCAGTTTCACCAGGATATATCAGAAACCACAGTCGTCCATCGTGGTGGGACCGCTGGGAGGTGAACCGTTGGTCACTTCGGGGCTTCTTGATCACAGTAAGCGACGCAGCTCAATATTAGAAAAACCCTTTTTTGTGTCGGTTTTCACTTCATCAGGTTGTGTACGCCCGTTACAGATGTTTGGTTCAGAACTGCCTGATGCAGGCCTCAATGTTACTCCTCGTGGACACGTCTCGGTGTTTCACTAGTGGCAGGTGGTTATGCACAAAAATGATCAGATCGTGTTACATGACTGCCCAACATATCCAGCTCGCCATCCAATCGCCGTCACTATTAAAACAATATTTAGCAAGGTTCAGCTACTCGTCTTGCCGGCCTTGGCCTTGGTTTCGGCGTCTCGGGCGTCCAATTCGTGCTTCCCATTTCCGTTGGAAACAAGACATTCTGCGATCTCGGTCTTTGTATCGTATCGAACGCCAAGAACACCTTTGGGACCATCTTCTGGCTCGTCGCTCCAGTTCCAGGCTTCTCCCAATTCGCCACGCGAAGCCGCAGTGATCACGAATGATAGAATACAAGCAGGACTGTAACACTCCTCAGGAATACCCCCATCTTCATTTGACACAAAGGACTTACCTCAGGTATAACAGGGCTGGCTGCGCGGCGCGGAAGACGTGCATTACTACCATGGTCGTAATTAAGCCGAGAATGTAAGCTAATAGGCTGGCGTAGAAGTATGGCTTAGGGAATGTTTTCTGTGGTGCGGGAGACTTGCTGTGGCGGTAATGATCATAACGCAGGGCCAGAGCGATGAACGTTCCAGGGATGACAATGTCCCCGAGCCCAAGCATGGTATACCCACGTTCGCTAGACAAAAACAGGGACCTGGGCCACAGGAGCATGATTGGCACATCGAGAGAGGTTGCAACTTTCACCATCTATTTAAAACAATGTCAAGCATCTACGGCGGAGATGAAACGGGAAGTACGAACCACTTCTGTCCCAAATACCCACCAGATATCGTAAAGAAAGAGGCCACTCAACAGAATAGAACCCGTCTTGAACGAATCGATCTTCAACAATAACAGGGTGTTATATGAAAATGACAGTCCCAGGATGTCCGTGACCAGAACAGATCTCTTTGAAGAAGTTCCAATGTTATAGAGGATGGAGGGTATAAAAGCGACCGGCAGTAAAATGAACGTAGGCGTTCTCCAAGACAGGGACAAAAATGCTGCCAGAAATCTCAGTTACTACCGTAGCCTCTGGATAATGATAAAACCCACGTGTCCTGTTCCTCTGAATGATGAAAGTAAAGGTCTCGAAAGACTGCCAACGAGCTTCACCAGAGGCCCAGCGAGTCAAAGATATGGAAGACTAGGTTACCTGAGCATTTGGTCATGCTCTGGAACCAAATCACCTACTTTCCACACAGCGCCGATGCCCGCAATGGAGAAGTACCAGCCGAGGAACCAGTTTATCCATTCTGTGCCGAAGTACTGAACAGCCGTGTAAAGCCCGAGCAAAATCACAGAGCCAATCTACGCAGTTGTTCACATTCACATGCTCAAATCCATCGAAACCATATACTCACGATGGGGAACAACCAGGCGTCATCAGAGGACATGCGTCCAATCTCTTCATCTTCGTCTTCATCTGCCACTGGATCGCTCTTCGATGGCCCTTGCTCCGCTTGGGTGCGTCGAGATTTCTAGAACAAGTGGTTACGAAAGATCCTCCCGCAGTCTAGCAACTTCGAGATGTGTACCGGTAATGAGCCAAAGGAGCCCGCGTAAATGGAAAGTGTTGCTAACCCCAGGAGACCAGCGTACGAGGAGAACAAATCCAAATCAATAATACCCATAGGTGAAAAGGGCACAGTGGATACGAAGGAGCGGTATGGAGGAAGGAAAGAATGGGTAGTAGACTATCCTCCAAGGTGTTTTAAGGATCTCTACGTGTCCTGAGTCGTATTGGTACTTCTGACGTAGCGCCCATGATGTCGTTGCATTGAGCTTGTTTATCCTTGTGTACACACCTGCATATAACCTCGGGGATTGCGACTTTTTACTTACTTGCCAGACCTCTTTCCGGCTGAATATGCCAGTCTCGGGGAAACCCTGGTTTAAATCGATTCAATCCAACAGAACAGTATTTCTGGGCCCCTGGAATTTACTGTAGTAATGCATAACTATCTCTTACTTTGCTCTGTGAGCACCAAGCAGCTCAGGCCCGGCGTTTCACCGCTGCAGCATGTGAGGTCAAGAGAGGGTAAACTTGTCCATCGGGATAGACAGCATATCCGTCATCCGGTGAGTTACCGCCGCTGGTGTTGGAAAATAAAGTCAACATCTGGCTGACACAGATAAAAGGGGCAAGGGAAAACTGACGTTGTGAAGCGAGTCCCAGATTGCCTGTGAAAGAAATGCTCAGTTGTATGATGTATCTAGAAGCGTCCTCCTTACCATATGAGATCACCAGTCAACCCCGAGGAAATAATCTCGTTGAACCAAGCAGAATATATTGTTGTCTGGCTGAACGTAATACCAAACTCCTCCAAGATGACGGGCTTGTTGGCACGCTTCATGCTTGTAGCGTGGTCAGCAATCCACTGAACACCCCATGCTTGTTCATTACCACCTTGGCCCCATGGGGTGGGATATGCCTTCAAGAAGGGATTTGTCAGGGAAGTGGTGGAGGAAATATTAGGCTTTGACCTCACGTGGAAGGTACCAAAGTCGACGCTAGGAATAGCCAAGTTGGCTTCGAAATCGACACCTTCGCTCCCCCTGGAAAATCATTAGATACATGGAACGAGAGCAGCGAATGAGGAATTTCACTGGTATGGGTAGGTGGGCGCGCTGGGTTGGTTATAGAAACCCTCATCACCAATACCAACAAGGTGGTTCTTATCAAGGGTTTTGATGAAGGCAGTCATTTCCGTGGCCCAGTTGGTGATCGTAGTTGTAGTGCAAGTCCCTGTGCTTGAGCTTCTCTATTTCAGTGGGCAGTTATACTTCTTTGAGATAGCAGGACGTACCCGGTGCTACCTCTACACCTCGGTTCATTTGCAAGCTCCCAAGCCATAACTGTTGGCTCGTTAACATATCGAGCCACGAAGGTCCTGACGTAGTTCTTGTATGCATTCTGTGCAAGCACAACACTACTTTCAGCGGAAGAAGAACATTCGATGATCAGCCTTACTTTGACTTCAGTGTTAGTGTAGAAGAGGTCATGTGGTTGCCCATTGCCGACGATCTGGTTGACATAAACGTCCATACCGCCATAGTCAGCCCTGTATAACCCGGTAGGTCAGTGGCACACTTTCCCAATTCTGCCGCCCTACCAATTGTTTGTCCTGGTCCGTACAAAATCAGTACACGAAAGGTATTATATCGGGAGAGGAGCTCCTACAGTGCAACAATCAACCGGATACCGTTGGCTTTTGCCGCAGCGACAACATTATCTACATCGGCCACCTCAGAACCAATTCAAAGATAGTCGCCAATCAACTTGCCGAAGTTTTGAAGACCGGTGGCACCTGTGTTGATAGTTGGTGTACGCCCAGACCATGATTGGTAGTAGTTGCCATTCGGGCTGGTTACCTCATTGAACCCCCTATAGTGGTCGACGTTGACTATCACGCTTCGGCCTCAGTTTTTCGCCGAAGGACATACCATGTCCGTACAGTTGTTCCTCCAGCTCTCGCAATATCAGCGAAAGCCTGGTTCATAGCGGTGGTGCTGAGACCAGTCAACCCTACCCAGTATGAGTTGCCGCTGTACACAGAGGGGTCAAGATATCGTTCCGGAGTAATGTGTGATTACATACCCGACTACAGTGTACTTTTGGCCGTTGAGAGTAAATCCGGTCCCAGAAATCTTTACGAAGCCAGTCGAAGCGGGAGGGGGAGCAGTCGTTGTAGGGGCGGTAGTCGTTGGCCGAGTCGTCGTCGTCGTCGAGCGAGTCGTTGTTGGTGCGGCGGTGGTGGTTGGTACTGCTCCAGGAATGCATTGAGAATACCACTCATTTTGAAACACGCAAGCTGAGCCTGTTGTACATTCTGCGAGTCGTCAAGTCAGTGCCAGAGATAAACTTTGAAAGAGAGCAGAACACTGACGTGTTTCTCCAGCCCAACCACTGCCACCGCACTGGCCCCAGGTTGGAACGACAGCGGTCACTTGAGAGAACGAAACAGCTAGAGTAATCAAGCTGAGGATAATCTTCATCCTACCGGATATTTGAGATAATCTGATTCACTGGCAGGTCCATTTTATGCATAACCTGAGAGCTACCGAAGGGCGCCGGATTTTTTTCGTTGAAGAACCCAGCACATGCATTTCCGCGATGTTATTCCGTTTTAATGACATGGGGCGCGGTGTGTCCAGGGGAATGTCCCGTTTTGTACTCAGGGATGGGATTGTATACTTGTTGCAAGGTTAAGTTTGGTCTCTTACGGAGAAACCACGACAAGAACGTCATGTCATATCAGTTTAATATAGATACTGGTCTCACCGTCTGGAACCTATTTTCCATAATTGTAGATAGAAATCAAATGTTTCTGGCCCGCTGTGAATACGAACTCCCCCTTTCAGATAAGCGGCGGGCAAACGCAAGGGCCACATCAGTATCCTGCAGCAATCCCGTTCTTTCTAGAGTCACTCGCAGCTGGGTTCGGCCACGTGAGCAGATACAGAATACGAGAAAGGGGAAATGACAGACCACATATGATGCCATCTTTCCGAACGACAGTTTGAACCACAGCTGCTACTCTATTCGTGTCTTGAACTACGGAAGAATCAGCACTGTGGGCAAGCCAACCCCGGACTAGGTACTAACCGGAGACATTGTGACCCAGGTGTCGCAAAAAGTCGAGTATGTTTGGTGGATATACGTCGTCTGTATCGAGAACCACTGGATAAAGCTGGTCATGCAAACGGCCAAATTCTACTGCTTCGCTAGCATCAAGGCCCCAATCAAGGTTCACCAGAACCTGAAATATAGAGCCAAATATACGCGATCCTCCTGATCCTCCGATAGCCAGGTAGAAAGACCCGTCCGGATTTTCAATAATCGTCGGTGCAGTCGACGACACTGGTCTTTTGCCAGGTTCCGGATAGTTGTCTGAATACAACCTCTCGTTGGTTGTGGCGACGAAGATCAATGATTGAACTTACATGGAGATGGCCACAAACCGAAACCATTGGGTATGCCCGGCACAGAGAAATCATCCATTTCATTATTCAGAAGCACGCCAGTGATAGGGTCCATAACTTGAGAGCCAAAGACATGATTAACAGTGGAGGTGATCGCAACGGCCATCCCGTACTGATCAACAACTGATGTATGACTCTAAAAATGCACCTAACGTTATGCTCTGGGTCATGACTGCAAATCAAAGCTTACTGTTCCGTGGTCCGGCTTTACATCATACTCGGGGTTATAGTATTCAGACGAGTGAGTGCTATTCTAAAGGCTGATTCGAGATATGCTCGGGACTGGAAAAATATATGACGTACATCCGTGATATTGGTGTATATTTCGAATGCGTATTCCTTTGTCGACATCTCCTGGATGCGTCCGGTATCGTTGGTAAAGGCGGGATCAGACATACGCGTTCTACGGAAAGGGTCAGAGGGATGCAAAGAACTAAAAGTTGGCCTACCGCGTAGCAAATCCAAACTTCATTATCTCTACTAATCTATGAACATTCAAGCCGGTTCTTCGCTCCATGTTATAATGTTCTAGGACGTTCAGCATCTGTAGAAGGACTAAAGATGTCATTCCTCGACGAGCCCGACTTTTGAACCAAGAGATGAAACATACTGGGTCCAGCTCCCGGTGCATGACTCGTATAGACTCTTCTGCCGCGGTATGTTCCCTTCCAGGGCTTTGTTAACCTTGATCCGATAATTCTTGAAATCTTCATGTAGCAATATCCCGCCAGTTTTTCGGATTTTGTCGACTAGTGCGTCAGCAATGGGCCCCTGGAAAGAATAAGAACAGAGTTGCAAGCACGGGGGAGGGGCCTCCCACCTCATAAAAGGTACCCGGTCCTTGATCGGCTATCACAGATAGAGTTCGCGAAAGATTTGTACGGTAGATCCAATCGCCTTCTTTCAAAAGCACCCCTCTTGGTGCGAAAATAGATCGCAAATCCGGATCGCTTAACATGACAGGGGAGTAGGGTCTTTAGTGCACAATTAGGCAATGCTCTGCGGGTCAAGACGATTCCAACAACACACCTGAAGCCGCTTTGCTAATTCCGCCTGGACTCGCCATCCAGCAGCGAGCTTTGCGCTGGACTGTACCAAACTTTTCCAGGGAAGAGTACCCCACCTGCGATGTGCTTCCTGTAAACCCCGTAGTTCCCCAGGTACACCGATAGCTAGTCCTCCGTAACGGGCTGCGTCAGGATTATCTTTGTACATTGTTTTATTGGATAGCGCAGGTGCCGTTTCCCGGAAATCTATGGTCCAGACTTCCGAGGATTTCCCAGGTGTGTCTGGAGGGGTTCGGACGGTCATGAAGCCGCCTCCACCAATCCCTGAACTGCGAGGAACTGAGTATCACCAGAGCAACTACTACCAGGGCCGCTGATACTCACGAGAACATATTCACAACGCCAATACACAGGGTAGCACTGATAGCTGCATCGACGGCATTTCCTCCTTCCCTCAGAACCCCAACACCCATCTCGGAGCATAGCTTGTTCTCGGATGCAACGGCACCATGGCGTGCCTTGATAAGATAGGCGGGATTTCTACTGCCTTGTGAGCGCAGAAAAACGTGATGCTCGCCGAGGTCCCATGAATAGAGTCCCCAACGTGCCTGCCACCAGCACACAAGTAAGGTAAATCCAAGGGCGATGATGCTGGCAACCACCCGGTCATTGGAGTCAGGATAAAGGACCGTCTTCGCTTTCATGACTTGCTGTCACTGGTAGAGCGCGGATACTGCTGCCTCCCAATGTAAGAGAAATGTGAACAAAGCTCCGGGTCTGAATAAGAACGTCCAAGATCCAATCAGGACCACCACTCTCTGGCTGAGAGTCCGAGATGTCTTTATTAGTAAGCTTCAGGCGAGCCCATATTTGTTCGTCTCTGTTCTGCGTACGTCAACAAACACAACTGCCGAGCACGAGTGGGGTTGGAAGGCGCTGTTTTCGCCCCTGTGTGGCAATGAAAAGTAGTGTTGCCCCGCCTGTGGGGAGTTGGGAGGGGCCCAACAGCCAAAGCCTCACCGTCACGGGTCAGTCACAACCTTCAGAACAACGCCAAGTGTAAAGCGTGTGGCATCATTACGTCATTGTTTGCACTACCCGGTCATGAAGAGAAGGCAAGCAACATTCTTTCTTGTGGTCGGTGAATAGTATGCAGACGATAGGTTCCCAGGAAGAGTCCGTTCATGCGAGGTTGAAGAAGCCCCATCCACGTACCCCCGGCAGACCATCAGATACTCACTGCTATGTTAGATACGTCCGAGGCAGAGGGGCGTCAAAAACGTAACCTCAACCATCGGTTCGACAGGATGATTGAGACTATGCGGATGGCTCGCATATACCCCCTGGATAAGCCTCCGAAAAAAAGAGCCCGCCGAAATTCGAGTGTAATGGCCGGCTCATCCACTCAACATCCCTCACCAGCAGCATCACCAGATGGCCGTTACAGAACTCTGGGGGAAAAACTTGTCGAAGGATTCTCCTTCGCCAAAAGAGACTCTGGTTATAACTATGGTTCGCGAGGAAAGGAAAGGAGAGGTCTACCTGGTACCGAGAACGGTGGCTCTGCGATTTCGTGTGATTCGGTGGGCGAATTTATGCCTGCCCCGAAATTTTCAACCACAAGAGTGCTGATCAACAAGCCTAGAATTTCATCCCAACCAGCCCAACAGGCCATGAACCAGCTCCCTGACTGGCTAGCCCAAATGTTTACGACGTTACCTCAGGCGCACCCATTACGGCTCCTGCTACCGTTTGATTATCACGGGGGTCCCCCTGAAACACATCCATCCTCCGACCTCACCATCGCGGAAATGGTCGTATCCTCTCCCGGGCATAAACAGCTTGCTTTTTCATTCGACGTGAATGAAATACTGACAAGTCCAACGCTCGTTTCGAATACCCATCGAAATAGTCTAGACAACAGTGACGGCGGTAGCGAAGGCCAACCGCTTCGGAGTTTCATGCAAGGAGAAACTGAACCAGCGCTCGTCTTCCCCTCCCCACCTCTCAAGCCCTTTTCTACCCCAGGCCCGGCATCTGCTATTTCTCGGAGCTATACACCCACGAAACAACACTTTGACGTGCTTGATATCAATATGTTCTGCTCTCTTGAATCTGGCAACAGGGAAAACCACATTACTCATGCCCATTTGACTAACCCGGCGCCTCCTGTCCCTCAATCAAGTATGTTTCTGGACCAGGACGTCGCATACACGACGGAAAGGATGGCAATCACCTCTCAGTATCACCCCCTTGGATCCTATATCCATACCGTCGGTCTTACAGGAGACGATGCATATACCGGAGACGGTGGATTCCCTGACCTATATCCCTTACCTGGTCCTAGCTACTGCCACGCACGACAGCCGATATACTATGAGTCATCGACTGAGGACTGCCTTGATCCAAACCTGTCATCTGAACCACATCTTCTGGACATCAGTGAACTCGATTTCCGGTGGACTTCATTCGACCGGAAAGGCCCAGGCCTGGCCCAGGCTCAGCAAAATACAGGAATAGACGTCCTTCGCGATTTAATCGACCCCCCGGAAATCCAGACTGGGTGCGACGTGAGATCTAACGACGGGCGCCAGGATCCAATGTATAGGATTCCCTCTCCACCTGATGATAGGTTCCGTTTCCAGGTCGAATCAGGCGCAGTTATGAATCAAGCACCACAGCCGCCCACCCCGAAAACCACAGGCATTCGTTTCGGAGGGCCAGGACTTGCTATGGGGCCTCTGGATACTCAGCTTGACCGATTCTCAAGGCACTCTCGTGATAGTATTGAATCATGGTCGGACCTGGAAGCAAGCGGTGCTTGTTATACTCTAGCCGGGGGTTAGCAATTCAAAATGGACCTAAGGTATTCCGAGACAATCCAAGCGTATATATGTATATGAGAACATCACCATCCGATTTCTCCCCCCGTGTAGTGCTCAACGGTGATGCCTCTCTCACCCCTGCGTGTTGAGAGGCGGTAGCGTTCCAGATTATAAATTTCGTACGAATCTATAGCGAGTCTCATTGCTCGGATGTGATGCGGTCTTGAATTGGCTGCAATAGCGTGCTTGCGACTTTGCCAGATGCAAGTGGCCATGTTCATACCTGTGTCTGGATTTGGTATGCCATACCAGTACATGATGAGCTAAGACCAAGAGTCAGTAATGCGGCTATGTAGGAGAAGGGAAGGGCGACGTACTCCTCCGTTTCGGACGGCCTCTTCATGCGCCAGTTTGTCAGCCTCATACAGTACTGAGAATAGCCATTAGTAATTGAGTTTTTGAACTATTTTGAGAAGCTTACATCCACCGTCACTTCCGGCTTTCCGTCTGCTTCGGAACACAACGCAGTACCAATCCCTCTCCTCGTCCTCGGGTAACGATAACTCCACCCAGTTGAATGCTTCTTCATAGGGCACATTGGCGTAGTCGGATGTGAGTGGTCTGAACTGGTGTAAGGCTTTGTGGAGTGACAGTGATGCCGGGTCAATGTCGGGGAGACGGGTCTCGGTGACCAAGGGAGGAAACCCGGGCTTGATACCAAGAGGGGTTCTTTGTTGAGAAGCATTTATTGTTTCTGGCAAAGAAGATAAGAGTGGTGGGAGGTACAAGACGGGTTCTGTGGGGTATATAAGGCTGTTTGAATCGAATATTGGGACGTCGTGGGGGTCGCGTTCTGTCGGGGTATTTAGGATCGGCCTGGACACGGCAGGGTATGGTACCGGGGTGTGCCGTAAGAGGAGCTCCGATGGATGAGGTGGGTGCGCAAATGTCATGCTCATGGTTTGGAAGCTTTGAGGGAGGAACGCACTGGTGAGGATGAGCCGTTTGGAACGGCTGAAAAGAGGAAGGTGGCAAGCTGTTTAAATAAGTGGGGGCAAAGTTTTTGGGCCGGAATTAACAATTGGTAGATATTGCGCGATCGCTGCGTCTTATGAGTGCCTATGGCTCCCGCGGCAGCATGACCCTACTAATATTCAAATACATGCTGCCTCATGGCTAGTAGTGTGGGATAACGCAGAAGTATCATTAGAAGAAACCCTGTGTCCATGGTCATACAGCCTCCCTATAATACCATAGTACCTCAGGAGGAAGGTGGAAATACTAGTAGGGGCCTACTAAGCTCGGGAAAGGACTGGAATATCAGGTCACGCGTCGGCGGGTAGCAAAGGCTTTTTTTCCGGTATACTCGCGAGTGGTGTAGCTTGTGTCTGCTTATGGGTGGGGGTTGGGTGCGGTCGTAGGACATGCATTTTTCTTACTCATGTAAATTACTACCTTAAACAGCTGATTAGATTGTGTCACGTCGCGCACTTCCGTTCTGGGACATGATGTCTGCGTTCGGATCTGCCCCAATTCACGATACACGAGAATGGACAATAGCCATAGATTGCAGTTTAGAAGATGCAAAGGTGGCAGAATATGAAGATGAGAAGTGCTGACCGGTGTAATGTGACAGTTCCACAAGTGTCCCCGATACATACCTTGCACTCCTCTGTTTTGTTCAAAACATTTACTATACCCGGACATACTACAACCTCTTATGTATATATATTCTTTTTTTGTTTTCGCCGAGGGAATCATATTCAAAATCCAGACGCCCGTCTCAAGGACTCGAGTGGTGACGTGTGACAACTCGCACAAACTGTGACAACCGCTACTCCGTGTATACCCATGGCCACCAAGAAAGCGGCCGACTCGACGCTCTACCATCTCAGCTCAAAGGGTTTTTGGAAGAAATTCCGTGCGTCAGGCCTCTTCCTTGTTGTACCTTGCTAATAAATTATAATTCAGGCGAGGTCGCTGCTGTCAATTCCGAAATTTCGAGTGGTTTGCCCATCCAAGGTGTTCACCGTTATCCTCCACCAGCATCAAGGCCGGAGAAATACTCGACGCCAGCAACCAAGGGTGGGTAACGTTATTATTGTCATTATATTCACTTTCTAATTATTGACCTTATTCAGCCTCGGATCCGGCACAGAACCCATACTGGAAGCGCGATGTTCGTCGCGCCTACCCGCAGCTTTCAGTGATCACGCAGACTCAGCTCTCACAATTGCTAATCGAACATTCTGGTACACAAGCGTACGCCAAGTTCTGATCTCGAATCTTTCGCCCTCACCTTATAATTTCCCAGTGTTGCTGCCCCTACAGAAGGGGGTAAGAGCGATGTTCCAAGCAAGGCGCCTGAACCGTCCCCCCTCTCCCAGGCTATTGCCACAATAACTGCTGCGACAAAGGTTTATTCGGAGGCCCAACTACCACCTGCTGTCCCCACTGCTTTCCAACGTTGGCAACCTCAGCGCTCAGCGGATGCTCCCCACGATCCGTTCACGTATTTCCCCATGGCTTTGTACCGATAGAATAGAAATACCCCAGAGTATAGACCATAGTTTACTTCTGCACATCGAGTTTGATGTTGAATCGTTCAACGCTCTCCATGTCAAATAGCTATAAACAACTAATGTCTGCACGACCACCACCATCAGCAGCAGCAGGCGCAACTGCTGAGGCTCAAGCGGCTGCCTTCGCTAATGATCCTAGGTGTGCATCAGTCGAGGTCGTCTCTGTCTTGGTAGCACATTCATCGGGCACTCTCAGGGTATACTTCAACCAGGAAACCAACACATGGCGGTATGAAGAAGACGATGGCACAGAAATGGAATTCGACGCTACAAAGGGTTCCTGGGTGTCTCTGGTACGTTTTTTCCGCCTTAACTAGAGTGATCCGAGACTAAGATCAAGATACATTCCAGCTGGACGAAGATCTAATCAAACAACAACAGGCGGCTTACTCGGTTGCAGGAGTCGATGAAGAGGCAAGTGCCTTGAGATGATGGAAGCCCCGGCCGTGAAGATCTAACCTCAGGTCCCTACCACCTCAAGACCCCCGCAGCACCTGTCCTGAAGCGCGAGAGCAAGAAACGAAAGGAGCCCGAAGACTACACAGGTGCAGGTGCAGGTTTGGGTGAAAACGCCGCAGCCGGCCCTTCTAAACGAGGACGAGGCGATAAGGACAAGCCATCAGTAGAGAAAAAATCGAAGAACACTGCTGTTTATGTTACCAGCTTGCCTCTTGATGCAACTCACGATGAAGTTATTGAGAGGTTCTCGCGGTGTGGGGTTATAGAAGAGGACGACGAGGGAGAGCCGAAGGTGAAAATGTACGCCAGGGATGATGGCTCGTTTAGTGGGGAAGCGCTCGTGGTATATTTCAAGGAGGATTCGGTAACGCTGGCAATCAATCTCTTGGACGAGGCGGAGCTAAGACTGGGAGATCCTTCGACAGTGATGCGCGTGTCGAAAGCGGATTTCACTCATAAGAGCCGTTCGGACGGAGACAGGAGCAGTGGTCAACCGCGGAAGGTAGTTAACAAAAAAAAAGCGACAAAGAGAATAGGCAAGATGCAAAGGTACGTTCAACTACACCGCTGAACTCTGCCGATTGACATTTGTTCTAGGAAGCTCCGGGAGTGGGATGACGAAGATGGATTTGGGCCTGCCAAAACAGAGGAAGATAATACTAGTGATATCAACAAAAACAGTCGGGTAGTTGTTCTGAAGCACATGTTCACACTGGAAGATTTAGACAAGGACGCTTCCCTATTACTGGATCTCAAGGAGGATGTTCGGGAGGAATGTTCGATGTTGGGTGAAGTAACCAACGTCGTTCTATATGATGTACGTCTATGCCGAACTGACCGTTGTGCTTTTGGCTAAATTCCAAGCGCAGAAAGAGAAAGACGGCATCATGACGGTTAAGTTTCGCGATCCAATAAGTGCTCAAGCATGCATTCTGGTATGTTATGCCCTCCCCCCCTTCCTGGCTATTTTAAAGTCCCTCTATTCATTACTACCTACAGAAAATGAATGGTCGTTTCTTTGATGGTCGGCGCATCGAGGCAAGTCTGTATGTAGGCAGGCAGAGGTTCAAACGCTCCGGAGCGGCCGACGACCTAGATGAAGGAGATGATGCAGAAAAGCAGAGGTTGGACGACTTCGCAACTTGGTTAATGACAGAGGGTGATTGAACACACTTGCTTGGTTGGACAATCAAATCCTCCATGTATCGTTATTATTAGCGACGAAAGCAATCGAACCTGTAATATGTACCACACATAACTTAAACTAAAGACCTCAAAAACCCTTTTTAGTTGAACTATGAGCACGAATCACCAACAAGAGCAGAGAGGCTTCTTATTAACCGTCTCCAGTCGCTGTGAAACGGTGTTTAGGATATAAAGACAGTACAGTCACGACCGAGAGGAACTCACCTCGACAATGACGTTTCGCTTTACATTGTCATTTGGTTGCTGAATCCAGTCAAGACTGGGTCCTCCTGAACTCTCAAACTGCCCGTGACCAAATGGCCGCGATAATCCTTCAACATGGGACGTCGACTTTGACAGTGCCACGAGATCTTCTTCTACAATCGAACTCGCTGATGATGGCAGTTCAGGTACTGTTGGCAGAGGACTGCCGGGTGGAGAGAATGGTGATATTGGGTTAGGTGCAGAGCTCGGCGAAGGTGGCAGATCTCTGTGGCCACTGCTGCTTTGCCGTGATATCGACAGTGATCTTGGCTGAATAGCCTCTCCGACGTCGACCTCGACTTCCTCATCCACTCCTAATCGTTGTAAGCTGGCCTCGACAGCGTCCAGTCGTTCTAGGTGTTCCAAAACGGTGACACCAGTAGTTCCGGGGTGGATGCGCTGGAACTTAGCGACAAAGGGTACAGGGCGGGGCACACCAGATGCATCCGTAGAAGTCCGTCGGATGGGAGGAGGGAACTCGCCCCCTGAGCTTTGGCTTCGTGTTCGTCGAGGGACGGGGACGCTGCTGATGGACATCCTGGGTGAAGGAAGTGAAGCATCCACCGTCTCCTGTATCGTATCCTCCGGAACTTCTATTTCTTCGTCCCATACAAGCACTTTTTGTCGGCGGGTCAACTCCAGTGGGCCTGAAATTTGCATTTAAAAATGGACTTTAATGATAATAATAACTTTTCCCAGTACCTTCGTCCTACATAGGGTGGGCAAGTGAGTAAGTTGTCATATTACTGGTTGGGTTGGGTACGCACACTGTGTCCAAGGGATTGCACGATATTCCACGCTTGTCCTGTCAACCAGATGAGCTCATGAGGCAAGAATTTAGGCCATCTGTGATCCTACCTTTGATCACTGCCATCTGTCGCTTACGCAGAAATGAGATGGGATTCTTAGGCAAGTAAAAAAGAGAGTGCATCACGTACAGCAAACATCTTAGGGTGAAAGTCCGGGTCCACAGCAAAAAGCTTCCGCAGCTGGAATGTTGTTTCTTCCCACCAACCTTTGGACGTCAAGAGGGGTAGGAAATGATTCCTGGTCTTGTCACTGAATGGTCGGCCGATGATGCTGACCGGAAGGTATAGCCATCCGTAGGTGTAAGAGCGCCATCCCTGTGGATGCTCGTGGGGAAAGGAAAGAGAGTTATCGATGGCAGCGATGTGAATATGTGGCCGTCGGGTATAATCAATGGGGGATGAACCGTCAGAGAGAGGCGGAGAAGCTGTGGGGATTCGAGAACCACTGGCGTCCGTTCCTGAGGCAGCAGTTGGTGCACTTTCGGTCCGCTTCAGCTCACTCATCAACGGCATTTCGAGGCGCACAGAGCGAGTTGGCGCTACATCCACTAGCATCTTCTCGTGGTCCGCTTCGCAATACTTGATCATGTAATTGTCTGCTCCACGATCAGTATTAAGCATCAGATAGTCTGAGCGGGATATGTGAGATCATGCCTTCACGAAACACTAAGTAAATACAATACCCAATATCACAAGCCTGGCAGGAAGATCAGCCCCGAAAGGATGTGAGCACTGGCCTGACTTACTTTTCAAGCTCCTCCCTAAAGCTTCCTTGCAAAGCCTGTGTCCAATAGAAGGGCCGCTCTGTATCGCTCGCTTCAGTAGCGTCAAAAAGCACTCTCTCATCTTCATAATCAGCATCATCATATAAGTCATCTCCATCTCCCGTCCTGCCACACATAATATTAAGCGTGCTCAATATTCGCTTCGAGATGTTTCCGTGGCGGTGGTTTGAGTCGTCGAATGTATCCGCGATTGCTCTCCCTGGCCAAGGGTGTTTCCGCAGGAATTCGGAAGCGTCTATGTGCAGAGCGTAGGCTAAATGCGTGTTTTAGCTGTCAAACTGTAACATACCCATATACCCATGCAAGAAATACTGCATACTCCCAATCTTCTCTGGCAGGGGTTTACCCTTCTTGGCCGCACTCCTGTCTAACCAATCATAAAAGAATGCCTATGAGGTGTTAGATAAGCGGATGCCGTGTCGTAGATGAAGCAGACCTACAGGACTGGATAACGAAACTAGATAGGTAGGAGGAACGATATATAGCTCTAATCGTCTGTCTAGTAGTGAGGCAGCGGCTTCAGATATATAACTGATATCTCTCAGCAATGTGTAATTTGACCCGTGCAGAGGAGGGACGAACCTTAAGTTGGGTATCAGGCAAGCGCGACCGAAGGGAATAATCCACCGAAATTGCCGGTGAATCCATTTCGTCGTCTAACCAGCCTCCAAGTTAATGTTGTCTCCTACTGCTACGAAGTTGCATGACCCTTGCCTTGGGGTTTAGCCGTCCATATGGCTCTTCATCTTTTGGCTTAAATACTCTTGAAAGAGACAAGTCATATAAAAATCAAATGACTACTGGGGATAAGATATCTTGCGCAACTCACGCTACCGTCTGAACCCGTCCTATGGTGCTCTTGGCACGAGCGAAATACGACCCCGAAGACCCCTTTGAAATCATCTTCGGGTGGATGCCCTCAAGAATCGTATTCTTCACAGACTGTGCAAGCCTGAACATAATTGCATTCGTACGAGCGCTTTCATAGGAAAAGCGAACCACATACGCTTCAAAATCTTCTTGCATGATCGGAGGCTTATGATCCAGCGTCTTCACCTACATATAGCATCAGAATTGGTCTACTACCACTTTAACAACTTCAAGGGGACACACCACAGTTTCCGTATTTGAGACCCTCGGGACCTGGGGCTCAAACACACTCTTCCATATCTGCTTTTTTGAATGTTCTTGGGATTTCTTGTTCTTCCGCTTCACTTTGTGTGCAATTGATTCTGTCCACCTGATTTGTGACAACTCATCAACCCTACACGTCGGGAACACAGCTCGACAACCACACACCTCTTGAAGGCATTGTCGAGCTTTTTCAAGTCAATGCTCCCTGGCTGACCGGAACGACGCAGGCCACGTGTGGAGGTGCTTGGCCCCTGCGTCCCCACGTCCGCTTCGATGGGCCCGACGTCGGCGTCTTCGCTAGGGTGCTGCGACAGGGGCTGGTATCCTGCACGGGTGCCTCTGTCTGCCATAAGCTGGTGTGCTGTGAGAGTGCTTGAGAAGAAGATAGACCCTACGAGAGAGTCGAGGTAATCACGGCAAAGACACGTCCTGTGGCTGTGCCAGGGCATCATCATCGACATCAACTCGGTTGGCTATACCTGTTGATTTCATCTCCCACATCGCTTTAAGCACTCAGCGTGGACAAATATGAGTTGTGAGATGGGGTGTGTCTCTGGATGGCTTGAGCATGGGAAGACGACCCCACGAGACAGCTAGAGGTGCGGCATGCATTAGTGCCGCTGTGAGACCTACAAGCTTTACCTGCGTTGGCATAGTAATGATGACTGGATTGAGCAATTGCAAAGGCAGCATTATGCAAAATATAGGGAAGGCGGCTCTATTATTATGTCCAAGGCCCTTTGGGCGGGGCGAAGATATTCTAGGTGGAGAAGAGTTGAAAGACGGAAGCGATAAGTATCAACGTCCAGTTGAAATCGGTCGCTACGAGGGAGACAGTACATAATCATTGATAATCTGCGCTTCGGCGTTTATTGAGCTGGTCTGGCTTCGAGTTCAAGAAAAGATCGACATACCTCAGTGCTCATCCGTGAGTGTGTTTTCGTATCTCGGTGTATGATGTGGGTATATGCTCTCCGCCGACGCCGTCCTCGAGAAAAAGTTATTGGAATCCCGCACTTCCCCAGAGGATTGTGGCGTTTCACTAGGACCCGGGGGCTTTAATTTTTCGCTTCCCTCACCTCGACTACCGGGAGTATCGCTTTTCAAGAGGTCAGGTAAAGATAACACCGAATGAAACGCAACGTAGATCCACAAGAGGAACGTCAGGATGGAATACGCAGCTCCCACCACGCGAAAGAAGCCAGAGTCGAACACGGCTGCGAGATGTATTGTGAGGTTCGCAAAAACGCCCTACAAGTGGCAGCACATCAGAGACGCAGAACCCAATGCACTAGATGTACAGACATACGTTCGGGAAGACAAGACCCCAAAATGTAAGCTTAAAGCTAACCTTGGTCCTTCTAAGTATATGCATCAATCCAAGGAGGGCGTATACGATCCATAGTACCCCCCAAGACCACAGTAGAAATGCAGTCAAAGTGCAGAAAACGCTGATAGTGTCTCCAGATGAGCGGAGTGAGAAGAATGGTGATTGGGAGGAGGCAAGTGGGAGCAGAGTCCGGAAATTGATGCCAATAAGGGAGACTGCATAGCCGGACTGGGCATAAACTCCAAGTGGAAGGAAAACAGATAATATACTGAGCCCCGGGGGAAACCCGTAGACAACTAGCCTCAAGACGTATACTGTCAGCATCATGGACGCGAGGAACAACCCAGTTGTAACTAAAAAGGTCGAGACGGCCAAGGTGACAAGAGCTGAGTGGGGGGAGAATGGTTGCAATATTTGTGCAGTCAAGGCACCAGTGGAAGCCGCGACCGTGAATGTAACAACTGGAAGAATCCATGTTGCAGTCATTGCCGGTAGTGAATGGGACTGCCTCGTGATCCTGCGCGGCAGAAGTGAAGTGTGAAGCTAACAGCTCACAATCAAGAGTGCATACGTACATTAGATGCGTGCCTCCCCAAAAACATAAGATAGAGATTGCGACATTAAGCCACCACAATACCCATAAAAAATAAACAAAGCGTTTGCCACCAAAATTGTAGTATTGGTTGACGACGCTAATCGAAACGTTGAGGATGGTTGTGGCACCCATGGGGTAACAACCAAAGAAAAGGCTGAAGGTCGGATGTTGTAACACAGTTTTCAGAGTTTTTGGGTAGATCATATAGCGTGCGATCGTCGAGGCGTTAAACACCGTAAACAGGCCGATGTTGAAGAAATAGAATACTAGACTGAGAATGGCCATAGGTCGAGTTCCTTGCCCATAAGGGAATGCGAAAAACAACATGCTGATCGAACCCGTGCCTTAGGTGGGTCGGAAAGAGGACGGCAGTCGGAAGATGAAGAACGCACCCATGGGGATCGCAAAGAGTACGGGCGACGTTTTCCTAGCCCGCCCGTCAGAACAACATTAGGTTTCGCCGTGAGCAATAAGGACTGACCTGACGATGGACTTGAGGGAGGCCATTGCTAATGGTCCGAGATGATCCATGAGGAATTGACCCATATATAAACCCGGAGGTGACATTGCACATGTTGACGTTATTATTATTAAGTTATCCATTGGCATTCCATCAGTTTGCCAGAATCCCCAATTCCAACAGTGTGTACATTTGTCAGTGCATTTTGAATATATGGGAATGTTTATGGCACCCTCCATGGCGCCCTTATATTGTCACCGTTCTCGAGTAAGAGCATGGGCTATGGCAGCTATGGGTTAAGACAGAGTTGACTGTATTGACTTTGAGCATTACGCAAGATGCCGAATGGTTACCATAATGGCGTCATGTGCCTGGTACCAGCGAGTAGCAATCCCCTTTTAGTTCCCTTGAACCTTGGCCACTGGGCAGCACGACGACTGTACCTCCAGTCGTTCAGCTAGATGGCCTGCTGGTATTAAAACCCTCAAGACCGAGTGACAGCCCACATCCTAACACCAACTCAATCCCGCACCGCATCCCGGGCCCTGTCCGCCGTCACTTGCAGGAGATTGTACATACCTTTCGCAATCATCATGGGTTCAGTTGCCTCCACCTCAGGCCCTGGGTCACAAGCGACTGGTAATTACGCGCCACATCATCGCCACTCGAAGGGCGCTTCCGTTCGGTCGAAGCCTCGTGGCACACCGCCTGTTACACAATCCAAGTCGGCAACCATCTCCAGTGCGGTGGTTGTGAACGCCCTAGGCCAAAAAGTCGACGCAGCAGCGGTGGTGTCGGTTTCCGTCAGTGTAAAAGAGACGAAAAGGCGCATATGGTACCGTGGACCCAAACGCAAGACCCCAGTCTCAAAGAAGCGAGCGAAGAAATCCGCCCTGATCGTACGCTCTCTCATTGTTGGTCCGCCATCTGGGACTGCTCCCAAAGTAACCAAGGCCGAAGCAAAGCCGGAGCTTAGCAAGATAAGATCACAACTCATCAACCCCAAGTCTGCCAATCGAGTCATCGCTGAACTTCGCACGTTGCCCATATCGGACGAGGAGGTGCGAACCCGTTTTGGTGACGGACCAGGCCACAAGCATGCCATTGGAAATTGTGGCCCCATTCGTGCCGTTTGTCTCGAGCACACCGATGCAGAGGAGGATAGGCTACATTTTTCCAAACTCATGCAGACTACTGCACCCGTCGACCGAGCTATAACCGCTATATCCTTCGCTGGGGTTGGTTCAGCCCCGATTGAAGCATTGGCCACCTTGATGAACGAAATTCATTTAGTCGACCTCATCACGGCACCAGATTTTGGGATAGGTCAACCGGGAGATGGCCCCGGACTGCTGGCGGGAGCACTACCCACACCAGAGACTGTCATTAAGGGAATCGAACAGATTACTCCGCAACTCATGGCGCTTGGTTATGCCACCGGAAGGGCGATTGTTCCAGACCACAAAGGTATGAAGATACCGCATTAACACCACCATCCAGAGTTTCATCTTGTTGTTAGGAGTCTATCCACCAACTGATCGACTGTCCATCCTGACCTGTACGTCGTTCACGTTGTCACTTGATCCCCAGCTAACCCCCTCAGATTGGTGGGGCCTCGAGCTTCTGCTCCCAGAGCCTTCTCTGCAATACCTTGCTGTCGGTCATCCTTATGCTTGTCAAACACCCATCATAACCACCGTTTACTTGTTTAGACTGCTCAGTCTATTTCTGGAGCCATCATGAATTTCCTGACTGCCCTATCCTTGGTCAACAACGGGGTCCGAGAAATATTGCCAATAGTTCGCTACATTGCACAGTATGTCGACTTCCAGTTCAGTCAGATTAGGAGGCAAGATCAGGGTAAAGGTGTTGTTTGTGCTGCTACCTGGTAAGACCACTCCATACGAAACCAAACGTCGTTCTCACAGCCTCCAGGATCATGCCAGCGGCTCTGGTATCTATTTTTCCCACTTGATGTCTTGCTCCCTGACCTTTCCGTACAGGTCCCTCGTCCATGGGACTTCCCGGATCCACCTATACCATCCGTTGGGCCCCCAAAAGACAAAGACGAACTCAACAACCCCTCTCCCGGAGACTCTAATCCCGACCCAACCCCCTCCCCAAAGCCTTCGCCCTCTAATGGGTTACCGTTCCTAACGCCCGTGCCTATGCACTCCATTCTGGACGTCGTGACCACTGCCAACACAGCAACAGCTACCAGAGTTAAATCCGAACCGGCTGCATGATCACGACTCAGACTTTCACGACCATCACGAACCGACACGACTTAATTTTATGATCGCACAAGCCTTGTATATGTATTACAACTTTCTTACGCAGCGATACCGATCTATAGGTACACATACTGACAATAGTCTGGTACAATTGATACACTGAAAGCAGTCCGAATCCTTACTGTTGGATGGTGACAATACCATCTGGTTCTGCAAAATGTTACGACTGAGTAGATGCCCAATAGCCCAACAGACCGTAGCAAATACCCACCGACGTATTCGACCAAGTTGTCATTCTCAAGGAGTTGGACAAGGTTGTCAGGAACAGCAGCCGAGAATCCCTAGTGCAGGAGAAAACCGAGAGGGTCAGTGAGTCATCATAGCTGGGACACCAGTCCCCACACTATTACCTTGAATAGCTCATCATAGCGGGCATGGATCTGGCCGCCTATATACAAAACAAGCTGAGCCAAGCCATTTCCTCAGTGCTTCAAACGGAACCCAACCATTTTCTTCTAGGCGACTGATGTATTGCTCGATCTGAGCCGGGGTAGCCTCGTCTTTAAAGACGACGATGTAACCTACGAAAGCGCAATTAGTGACACTGGGCAGCGTCAATAAACAGTCGGCGCACGGCCGGGCATGTTGCTTGGTTTGGAGCCAACGCTAAGGCAGGATCTCTGAGTCTGTGTCAGGCGTAGTGGTCTTGTGAAGGTCCGAGTGTGGTGCGCTCTGGAAAGCTGTGACGCCCGTGCCCGCAGTAGAATTGTAATCATGTGCGTACAAGGGGCCGACTTGTGATTTTCTGATGATTGCCTTATCGATCGCTCGACATAAGTACATGCCTTGCTACTTGCCTCAGCAACCATACAACCCCTGTCTGGTCTAGGATAACATGACGCTCTGGATCTTCTGCGGGGTGCAAGTAGTGTTATTATATATATCTCCGGGTATAAGTTTGACGCGGATCCATAAGTCATTCTTTGTATTACCAATACAGAGTTCAGGGGAGCCTTCTACCAGTAATTTACGGGTTGCTGTCTCTCTATTTCCCCATAGTTGTTACCTCCTGATCTGGCTCTGGATATGAATGATATAAGGGGACATTTAGAAGAAAGGCTGATGCGGACTGACCAATGGCTCTGATCTGGTCACCACACAGCGAGCGGAAAGATTGGAGATAACCCGCAGGAACTGTTGCAGCAAATCCCTGTGTTGACAGAGCGTTTAGGGTAAACACAGGTTTTCGAGGCAGTTTCCGTGTTCACGACATACTTTCAATAGAGGAGTGAAATCGTTTCCTATGGTTCCTCCTGGAAGGGGTAATTAACCTCAGCTGGTCAAATCACAAGGTATCGTACCATTGTCTTCAATTTTCTTCTTAGCGTCCTCCAATTCCTCGTCTGTGACCGAATCTTGGAAGGTGATTATGATTTCTGTGTATGAAGGAGCCGTGAGGATGTGGACAGCGTCTAAATCTGAAAGATCGTCTCACTCTCGGACATGTTAGACAAATTCAGGATGTGACTTCAAGTGTTGCGGAGTTGGTTGGGGCAGGAAGACCTTGTCAGGAATACTTGATCGGGGTCTCCTTTATAAATGACCACATCGACCAAATCGGTTATGGCTTCCATCATCATCTTATAGCTCGGGCATAGGCATGACGTGTGATGCATGGTGCCACCTGCGCAGCAGGATTTTATTTTCAAGCTCGGTCTTTTAGCGTCGCCGGATAAGTCAGCAGGAAAGTTTCGACCATTGGAAGTATTCCTGCTATTAGGAGGGGTTGTAGAGCATACTCACTTTTGGCGAGGGCACCTGTCGTGGGCCCAGCGCCAGACTCCAGTCACAGTGAGACTTGGAAAGCAGTGCAGCACTACGCATATACCCCGATGACGATATCATGATAATCACGATTTTCCCAGTTGAGCGGCACGATTGAGAGGCTTATTGCCGAGCACTGTTTTTCGGCGGATAGTGGGTGTTGCGCTGAACGTCCGAGTGTTCAGGGTGCAGACGCGTGGTAGAATATACATAGTTGCCCGGAATAGGGGTCGTAGTCAGCTTCTACTTTGACTTGATTATCAATCTGATTTGACAGTATTCAGGGACATACTCGGATCCGCAGGTTGAAGTTGCGGGCGCCAAACTCATTGTTCACGACGTCAACCATTGTCGATTCGTCACCGACAGGAACTACATCGGCTGGAGCCTTCGTTCCCACATTGGATGCTATATAGGCTCACAATGCCTGCAACGCGAGCTTCAGCAAGAATAGTGGCCAGCACTACCCGGAGTCTTAATTTACCCGCGGCGAGCGATGCAGCAGTGGGCCTCCAAGCGAAGCGAAATGCCAAGAGGAACGCTACAGAAGAAACAGGCCCACAAATACAAACCAAGAAGCGAGTGCGCAGGGCCGCTGCTAGCACCACGATTGTTGAAGAATCAAGGGCAACCACAACAACAGCCGTCGACCAACCTAGTGAATCCACCGGTTTACCTGTTACATCGGAAGATACGGATTCGTTTGTCCCCGCTGTGCTGTCGTTCTCGTTGGATGAAGCAAAGAGACATCTCATCAGTGTCGACCGCCGTTTTGAGGACATTTTCAACAAAATGTCGTGCAAACCCTATGAAAACTTGGAACGCTTCCATCCTTTCCAGTTCGTTCAGCTCTGGACACCTTTTAACATGCTTGACGGTTGACTGAATATCCAGAGCTCTCTCCACTTCCATCTTGTTTGTCTTTCGTGGAAGTAATGTACATGGAGCCCATTCACTGATCCTAAATGTAGAGGACAGCAGATATCCGCGCTCGCAGCCAAATCTATCATCCACAAATTCAAGCGTTTGTACGATCCATCTTTGCCTGAAAAACCGGGAGAGACACGGTTCGTCTAGCTCATTTCCACAGGGAGCCTGTCTGAATTCTGTGTTCACAGATACAACTCATTCCCAACGCCTGTGCAAGTAGCTGCGACCGATTTAGCAGTTTTGAAAACAGCTGGTCTAAGCACTCGCAAGGCAGAATACAGTGAGTCCTCGATGGATAATTTTGAGATCTGAACGGGATCTGAGCGACCATAGTCCAAGATTTAGCGAAGAGGTTTGCAGATGGACGGCTATCAACCCACAAGATACTGTCAGCTAGTGATGATGAATTAGCTGAGATGCTTATCGCAGTTAGAGGAATAGGACGTGTAAGTCGAGATCCACTCCAGTTCCATGTCTTGATCCGATGACGACAGGATCGCTGTTGCAGTGGACGGGTAAGTGGGCCATCTATTTGAACAAAGAGGGCTCGTCATTGACACCGGACATTGCAGTTGATATGTTCGCCATCTTTTCCTTGAGACGGCCGGATATCTTGCCAGTGGGTGAGAAGGATGGGCCCCCGGTTTTGTTCTGAACATCTGCTTACCCATTGGCCAGGGGATTTGGGTGTTCAACGGGGCGTTGCTCGTTGGTTTTTGGCATTACACTCGTCATCCGACCCGTGCAGTATCTCTCCGGAGAAGATCGACCGACAGCTTCTCAAGTCCGAAACGGACGAGCGGCGATTAAAAGGTGACGAGAGTGACGCGGATGAAGATGACTTGCCTGTTATGGGAGAGCAGGTTAGCCCGGATGACCCTGGTCCAAGTCTCGCTGTGGAACAGGAGGTGGATGGGCTACCGACGGCGTTTACTCCATCCATCAACAAAACTTTGAGAGAAGTTGGAAGCACACGCGTCCAGCCTCTCCCAGAGACGCTGAATATCTCTGAGTTGAGAAGCAGGTTGAGTGGGAAGAAGAAAATCAAGTGAGTAGCGGGTTACTGAAACAGTCGCTACGGGCTAAACTATTTATATGTAGGGGAGCTTTATTGACCCCACAAGAGATGGAGACCCTTACTAGCGACTGGAAACCGTATAGGAGTATTGGTGGGTACATGCCGAGTGTAGGTTGTCCCGTTGCTAACGTAGGATGCAGGTGTCTACTACATGTGGTCCCTTGCTGCGAGTAATATATGAGATGATTTATGTGATAGATCGCGGAACGGAGCTCCAATGGCAGAAAAAGGTGAGTGATCGGGATGTGATCGGAAGTGAGTACAATCAGTAGCCATAAATGGCAGTGGTATGTTATTCTTCTAGTATATTATTTCGATCATGGTGGTTCAAACTTTTGCTGTCTCCCCTTTTGTTTTCGCCGCATAGGCCCTTCTCTTCGCCTCTTCCGCGCCTCGATGACTCTCAGCAGGTCCAATTAATACCCCCCTCCCCGTTTGCACAGCCATAGATACCCCTTCCTCCTGTCGCACGACGGCCGTGGATCTTGACTATCACGGCCTTACCCCTCTGTCCGCCATGTCGACCACGGACGTCCGTCAATGTCCATTGCTGCAGCCCACTCCCAAGCCGCAAGAGTCAAACCCGCCAAGTCCCCTCTTCACCTCCAATCACTCCTTGATAGATAGCGGCGCTATCAGAATTCCCCTTCTCGATCAGCTACCTGATTTCCCCAACACCACCCCCAATCACGGCCACCCCATGACCCCCCCTCTCCAGTTGGAACCTCTCCCAAGCATCCGCTACGCCTCTGTCGGGGCTTCAGAATTATCTCAATTATTTAGAACCACCTCCATTGGGCAGGATGGCAATTCTCCGGACATCCATTCGTACCTCCCCATGCCGTCTTGTGGACAAGACACACGGCTCGAATCCCCCGCTATTGCCTCGCGCCCGATTCATCTTCGTCACCTCTCCAACGATCGCCTATTTTCCCACGAGATTATTCCCTTCTTCTCTCTCGCCCCGCCGCCTCCTCCCGGGCGTTCCTATAATTCGGAGGCCCATCTGCACTGTCCAAAATTTCCCCGCGGCCACCAACTTAACACACGCTTCGTTGAGTCATATCAGCTCGAGGATGAGCTTGGATCTGGGGGATATGGATTTGTGATGACCGCTCGGCACCGTCTGGAAGGCTACGAAGTCGCTGTTAAATTTATCGTAAAGGAAAGAGTTCCCGATCATGCATGGATGGAAGACGAACTACTTGGGCGCTTGCCAAACGAGGTGGTCATACTAAATTCAGTCAGCCATGATAAAATCATCAAGTTCCTGGATCTTTTCGAAGATAGCCTGTACTTCTACCTCGTGCGTTCGTTGTTCTATTTCGCCACGGTTAGGGCTAAAATTCTTGAGGGGGTTAGGTACAAGAATTGCATGGCACACCATGGCAAAAGTCTGAGGAAAATACCTGGCAAAGTGGCGCTTCTATTGCTTCTACCCCATCCTTGTCGCCCTCTGCATCTGAGAGGTCACTTGATCCTTCTGAGCCCGCGACACCTCCACCTCTACCGGTCCTCCTTGGTACTACCGCGCAAGCAACCTCCCCTAACCTCAGATACCCCCATCCATCGTACCTGAGGTGCTCTGCTACATTTAATTTCAATAGACCGGAATTCTCCCGACGGTCCTCCCACGATTTATTCGAGTGTATCGAGCAATCCAAAGACAAACGGTTACCGGAAGCACAGGCTCGCTATGTTTTTGCTCAGGTCGTTGATGTCGTGGATTACCTGGACAATCGGGGTGTAGCACATCGAGATATCAAAGATGAGAACCTCGTTATTGACCAGAATATG
This sequence comes from Lepiota brunneoincarnata, assembly GCA_023014365.1. NCBI lineage: Eukaryota > Fungi > Basidiomycota > Agaricomycetes > Agaricales > Agaricaceae > Lepiota > Lepiota brunneoincarnata. The sequence continues at coordinate 300,116 of JAEBUN010000009.1, forward strand.
ACGGTGTGTATTATTTACTCCGGCTCCCCCTTCTTCATCTAACGTACTTGTAGGTGAAGCTTATCGATTTTGGAAGCGCAACCGCTGTAGATCCGAGGCAACCTCGACCGTATTATAGCCAGTTTTACGGTACAGCAGCGTATGCCTCGTCGGAGATACTGTTGAAGAAGAGATATCAGGCGGCGCCGGCCGAGATCTGGACCTTGGGCGTGCTCCTCTCCTATCTATTAACAGGAACGTCTCCATTCCCTTCGGTGAGGGATGCTGTGGACGGAAAGGTCGTACTTTCTGAGATCTCTGGCATGGAGTTATCTGATGAAGCGGTGGACCTAATGCGTCGATGTCTGGACCCGAATCCGGAGACGAGGATGAAAATTCAACAAGTCAAAGTGCATCCTTGGCTGACTAGTCGCAATCTTTAGTTCTTCGCTGGTCGGGTTTTCCTCTCATCTATTGAGTGGCTTCGATTTGAATGGTTGGATCTATTTTTCGGGCAGGCCACTTTTTCTTAGCAGTAGACAGTTTCTTTAAGACTTGACTCACTCCCAGTAGATTAGTTGGTAGTAGATATGTAGTAGTTTTGTAGCTTTAGTGACCTTGGTTTTTAGCATTTGAGAGCGACAATCAAACAGATATCATTGGACTGTGTATAGGCGCTTGTGACTCATCCACGTGACCCACCCGATTCTGACCAGAGCCGGATGCCAGGAGCCAGTGTTACTCCAGACGACGGACTCACCTACACACCACCATGTCTCTCGCTTTGAAATCCGCAGGTAGTTTCGATTGTTCAATATTTGCGAAGACATGTGCTCATAAGCTGTGCAGTCTGCGGTGCTGCTATGCGAGCCTCGGTACGACCACAAGTCGGTCTACAAGGTACGGAAATAACCGCTGGCATGGTTCAGAGTCGGAGTATCTGAGAGGTTTCCTTTCTGTTCTCCAGCCTACCGCTCCTTTACTTCCACTGCACCTGCTCGACAAGCTGAACAAGCCATCCCTCCACCGGGTTCAACAGAGACACCTATCACAGAGATTGCGAAACGGGGTTCAAACCAATGGAGTCTCGAGCACCCACAAAACCGTGCAGGTGATTGCCCGCCTTTTCGAAGCGTAATTTTGGATCACTGAAGTGGTTTTTTTATTGGGGCAGAATATGTTCTATCGACGCTTGATAAGGTTACCAACTGGGCGAGACAGGGTTCAATGTGGCCGATGACTTTCGGTAAGTAGTTTATTCTTTTTTCTCGTCGCTACGCACAAAATTCTGACCTGATCCCACCTGTCTTAAGGCCTCGCTTGCTGCGCGGTGGAAATGATGCACATGGCTGCTGCTCGGTATGACCAAGATAGATTGGGTGTTGTCTTCCGTGCCAGTCCGCGCCAAAGCGATATTATGATTGTGGCTGGCACTTTGACAAATAAGATGGCTCCTGCTCTAAGGAAGGTGTACGACCAGATGCCCGAGCCTCGTAAGTTGAGAATAAGCTCTCAGGAGAATGCTCGCTGAACGATATTGATAGGATGGGTCATCTCGATGGGTTCGTGCGCCAATGGAGGGGGTTACTACCACTATTCTTACTCTGTTGTCCGTGGATGTGACCGTGAGTATTTCAATTTTGCTTGTTCTTCCAAGTGATGAATTGATTTGTTGCACAGGAATCGTTCCGGTCGACATTTACGTGCCCGGGTGCCCTCCCACGGCAGAAGCACTCTTATATGGCATGCTTCAACTGCAACGCAAGATGCGCAGGAACCGCAAGGGGGTTATCTGGTGAGTCTCGTACGGCCGTTGAGTGCCCGTGCTGACTACGAGGGTTGTCTGCAGGTACCGCAAGTAGAGAGCCGTAGACAGCGTATCCACATAATATATGTTATAATGCGTGTGAGATTGAACGGCCAGGGTCCGATTAAGCGGCCGAAGGCCCGGGACAGCCGCGTGATTGAGAGGGTCACAGTAACAGCATCCAACCCATCCCCTTCCTCCCAATTTCCAGCCAGCCACTCTATCAAACGCTCTGGGTCCTGCTCGTTGTCGCCCACAGCGACCTCTGCCCCCCAAAGCCTGCCCATCGCCATTTTTATCTCCGCAAGCATAGTACCTTCTTTGTGCCACTCCTTGACATTATTCGGCTCTTGATTTTCTTCCAACGAGTTGTCCTAAAACAATGGCAGCCGCCCTTCACGCTCCTCGCAACGACCTCACACCCAATGTCCGCGCAAACCTCTACCCGCAACCACTTATGACGGAGCTCGACCTCAGAGACAACAGATACCCAACCGTTTCCTCGTCCCACTCGCGACGCAACCCACGCCAGAGCGTAATGCTCCTTGACCAGCCAGATCAAGCAACACGGGATAGCTTCATTGACAACGCAACGGCTTCGTATAGGCGAAGCTCGGACAATCCTCCCGCGAGATCACTGTTAGAACGGCAGCTGTCGTCGTCCTCCCAAGACCGATTGTCGGGCAGGAATCCTCCCAGTACGCTCTCTGCCCCATCTCCATCACCTGAACCACCTCGAGGCAGTCTATCGTACGCATTACCGCCTGACGCTGCTCGTCGTGTAGTGGAGAGATACAGCCTTGGTGAAACTGGCGAGGTCCAGCCGCCTGCGGGCTCTGCGGAAACGCGACAGACTGCAGTCGATTCCAATAACCAAGCATCCCGTAGCAGGTCCGGCACTCCCCAGCCCACTCGCCGTCCTAGCAATTCCCAAGATCGTCCCCCATCTCTACTTCCCTCTAGCCCTCGTCACCCCTCACTACCCGCAGCCGGTATTGGCTCAAGCTCACCTTCCGGAACCAGCAGCGGACAGTTTCCACCCATCATGCCACTTTCCGCATCCCCAAATTATACCCCACCTGTCGCCCCTCGAAACCGCGCATATCCACAACAGCCGACTTACATTACACCAACCAATTCGATGAGTCCTGTAAATCCCGTGTACTCTCTTCAGCCACCCCCACCTCCACCGCCGGAGGAGGTCTGTGTTGAGTGTACCATGCGTGACCAAGAGATGGCGGATGTTGATGTCACATCCCCTGGCGTTTGGGAACGGGCTAGTGACGCTGCTTTCGAGGAGTTGAAACGAAGAGAGCTTGAAGACGATGCCGATGGCATCGTTAATAATGATTCCAAACGTCCTCGCATCCGAGGCGGCCTCCTCACCGAACAAAATCTCAGACTCTGGTTGAGTATCGTACGTAATAACTTCATTTTCTTTTCATAGAACACCTATTCATATACTTGGTGTAGAATCCGAAGGAACCGGCCGCCCGCCAACAAACAGTAAATAAATATGTCAAAGCGCAGAGAGCCCTACTCAAGGAAGAAGCTCACGCCCGTGCTCAAGCGTTGCGAGAAGCCAAGCAACTGGACAGTATAGTTCGCGACACTTTCACCCAGTGGCGGAACTCAGTACACGATCTGAGCAGTCATGTCTCTGTCACTGATGCCGATGGAGGTGTTCGCATTAAGCCACCGCAATCTCCCAGTGGCAATCAAGCCCATCACCGCTCTCACTCTCGGGAAATCACATTACTCGAGAACGGTCTTATCAAAGAGCATGTGGACGTCCGTAAAGAAGAACAACGACGGCGCAAGGAAGAACGAGCCAGGAAATCTTCTAGAAGCTCAGCTGTAGAGGTCACATCCATCATATCCGCGAACAGCAATGGTCGACACACAGACAATGGTGCCAGCCTGAAGCCGTATTCGCGCTATTCGCAATCCAGTTCAGTTCGACCTATCAGTATCCTTACTGCACCTCACGAACGTCCGGAACTCCCTCGGGCTTACTCGCAGGCATCGCTCTCCGATGTGCATAGTCTTAATTCCGGTTCACCTAGGCGGCGGTTCTTTGGTTTCCGTAATCTCAGTGCTGGGTGGAGGAGCCAGGATAGTCTTGCCCCTTCCGCCATGACTGGGGGAAGCATGATCGATATGCAGTAAATACCACTCTTATTCTTGCTAACACTCGCTGTATTCACTCACCTCTTAACAGTGTCGCACTTCAACGTGAATCAAATAGAGCAACGCGTTACTTCTCTGGCTCTCCGGTTGACCTCAACTCTCCTCGACGGAGCCAAATTTGGCCACCAGCAGAACCTGAGCTCTTTGATACATCAACATCGACAGCCAAGGGCAAGAATGAGGCTGGTAAGAAGAAGAAAGGACTTGCCAAAATTTGGCAAATCATGACTGGTCACAAGAATGATAACTCCAATGCGGTGGATTCGGGCGACCATCAGAGTCGTGAAAAAGTCGACGATGATCTACCTCTACGTCCACCGCCATCACTCCTCTACTTGGTTGATGGAGGACCACCAGAACTGGCAGCGGCAGGGGGTCGACAACATTCCACACCTTCGCTCTCTTCAACACCACCTAAATTTGGACTGATATCACCCGGTATGTCACCGCCTACGGCCCCCTCTAGTGCTTTGCCTTCGCCCGTCTCATCACGTCCCCCGGGTCCTGGTGCAGATGCTATCGAAATTCGCAATGCACCCGGTGGCAGGTTCGATGAAACAGAGGAATCCCGCCAAGAGAATGACAGTCTTCCCCGTAAAACAGAAGCCACCAAAACCATCCATCCTGTAACTTCTGTCCCTGACATGCGACAGCAAAACGGCGCCCGATCACCATCTCCCCTCCCCCCTCTCCCTTCCCCTGGTTTCAGTCAGCTCTTGCCTACTAGCCTAGGCTCACGAGAGAAATCACTTCCGCCTATCCCACCTGGCGAAGAACCAGTAACACCTGCGCGAGGGCCAGATCGGCCCAGAACTGTGTACACCTATGACCCTCGCCCCCTTCCCCCCGGCACTAGCCCTGCTCATGACTTCCTCCCTCCTAATGCACAGTTCCGCTCCGGCGATTTGCGACGTCAATCGTTTGGCGGCATGTCGTCAAGGCCCAACCTGCCATCTCAGACCATGCCCAACAATGGCGCATATGACCCACACAGATCTGTTAGTCCCCGCTACGACGAATTCGGTTCTTCAAGGATGTCACTTGGTCGCCTCAATAACGCTCTGGAATTACCCGCCATGCGCAATTCACCGGCTCCGCCATCCAAGGACACCAAGCGAAAGAGCAAGTTTGGCCTGAGCTCCTTTTTGAGCAAGAAACACCACAAGTCTCAGGATCACCAACATGAGAAATCGGCCTATTTATTCCCCACGAGCTCGGATGGCTTGGAGGAGTGGAACGTTAATTACATGACGTCAAATCCGAGGTACAGTGAGGTCAGTATGGGATCGGCCGGACGATTTGATCCACGTATATCTGTGACTTCAAGGAAGGCTCTTGAAGAGCTAGTGTCACAGGATCCAGAGTTCGTTGCATATCGATACCCTTCCAGTGACCAGCGCCTGGATTTCTTCCGATAGCTTAATTATTTCCCTTTATCCCCTCCCATCTTCGCTTATTATTGGCTATCCTCTTCCTTTCCTGCCGCCTGAATTTCCAGTTTGATCTACCTCTTTTGGGATTTTGCATGCCTCGATCACTTCGTTTCCTTTCATGACCTTGCTAATTGTTTCATTTCTCATCTTTCCCGAACCCCAGAGCATACCATGTTCCATAGCCTGGTCTTCGTATCTGAATATTATATGTGACAATGAGGACCAACTCCTTAACTGTCACGCATTCAGGTACTCCCATCTCCCAGTCAAATCGCCACTACAGTAATTCTCTCTACCTGTTCCGATGCTCTTGGTGTCTCGATGAATTGTTCTATCGGTTGTGTCCCATCTGAATACCATCTAAAGTACACTCGCAAACTCTAATCCTACCTGCACCAACTCAGTGTCCTGATATATATAGTCAGTCGAGGTCGGAGGATGTTTGTGGCTTCAGTATGATCTTGGCCTTGGGGTCCGGAATGATTGCTCCATCAAAGAGCATGTTTTTTGGCCGCGTGTGTGGTCCTTGAGGCAGCGAGATGTCAAAGTTAAGGAGAATATGTGCGAGCATGATCTTGAGTTCCATCTGTTACTTCATTAGACTATGCCCAAGGAAGCAGATCGGTTACTCTACCGCAGCGAAGAAACGACCGGCACAGGCGTGTCTTCCTGTCATTTCGATACCATCTCAGTACCACCTAGGGCTATCCTGCAACCACTTACCGGCTCCGAACGGGAGGTACTAAGGAGAATGATTCAGTCCTAGGTACACCGGACGGCGAGGAGTGAACTGGACGACTCACGTGGCCATCGACTGTGGAGAATCCGTACCTTGAGTCCAAGCCCTCCACTTCCCGTAGTTTACTGAAGCGAAATAGATCGCAACGCTCCGGGTCCGGATAAACGTCGGGATCGTAATGCATTGCCTTCATATCAATGGCAACTTTATATCCTGGTGGCACGACGAGCCCGCCCCCCAAGTCGAAATGCACCATAGTGTAACGTGGCAGAGCGACTGACTCGAGGCTTAGTCTACTTTCACCTGCTGGTGCCAAGGGCGAAAGGCGAGAAAACACTGACAGTACATCAGACCGTAAACCCGGCCCACCTCTCTCAGGGCGCTGTCGATTTTTTTGAACTTGAGCAATGCCCCTTTAGTCCAACCCCCTTCAGACTCCAGAGCCTCTCTGACTTCTTGTCTGATGCTGTCAACATCCTCAGGACCAAGGAGCGCAATCTCAAATAGAGTCTGTGTGATAAAAATAGAACTTTACAGGGGCGAGTGAGCCAAAAACTTTGTCGAAGGCCCCGAGCAACTCACGAGGTGTGAATGCTACCAAAGTTGATGTTGAGTAGTCTTATCGCTAATCCCAACAGTGTTTCCTGGGGCGGTGCGTTTTTGATCAAATATTCCGCCACTAGAGTCTAAAACAAATCGGATCAGAGACTTTGGAAAGACACGAGCAATGATCAGCCTCACTGTTGCTTCACTAAGTGACTCCTGTTTATCGATATGATCTCGCAAATATGGCAGCATATACCGTAGAGCTTCTTTCTTTCCACCTAAAATACTTGAGAGTACGAAGTACGTCACCCTATAGTAGATCGCGATTAGCGTACATGACAAAGAGACGACTCAGTCGTGCGCGGACACCCACGGGCGCAGTGGTCGTGGCGTCCACGCAATGAATGGAGCCATCATTGGCGTGGTCTCTGAAAATCGCACTACTGCACGAAGAAAATCCTTGTTGCGACATAGCCCCAGCCCAAAGATGACTCTGTTGCTAATTCTGGCTATAAGTTGTGTCATAGTATTGAAGACTGGGATTTCAATCAGTCCATCTGTGGATTACAAAAGCACATTGGATGGAATTTTCAGGTTCTAGTCGATGTGTTACTTGCCGTCTGTCTTGAAAGGCCCGAAGACTTCCTCCATTGCCAGAGTAGACTCTTCTAATAGTTCCGGGATATACGAGGGCAAAGCTCTGTTCACGTCTGTCCGCAAGACTGACGCTTGATACGGGTTTTCTAGTTGGTGCGCATCCATAGTGTACGGAAGTTGAAGGTCTTCATTAACAGTCATCGGTTCGTTCAGCTGTAGAGTGATTGTCAGCATCCTGGCTATTTCGAGTTGGGGAAATATAGTCTACCACTTCATCGACGCTTGATCGCACTTTGTCCAAGAACTCGGGCCCCAACAAAAAGACCGGTCCCGACTACCAATGTCACGGATGTTGGCATCTACGAACGCAGGGAAAACTCACTCACCAACGTAGGCACAGAAAATGGCTGGTTGGGAAACTCGGCCTTGCCTTCGAGTATCACAGCCTCCGCATCTAGGGTATACCGCGCTGCAGTGTATATATAACCAAAAACACCAGGTGCTCCGACACGTGGAATTAGGCCCGAGTAATTGACATGTCTGCGGATTCGAGTGTAGATAATACCAAGCAGAAGGAGGAGAACAGCGGAAATCTGAACGATCCAAGTAAACATTCTGTGAAGCACTCCATGGTAGGTTCGAGATGTTATAAAGGCAGGCAGCACTTGCAGAATGATACAGGAATGGGTCTAAGGCCGAACGAGAGGCATCCCCGAACAAGGAAAGTTTCATTGGCGGTGGTGCGAGTTAGGAACAAGTATTTATTCGGCATAGTGGAACGAAGGTGTATTGCATTTCCGCCATGGGGAACTATAATACTTGGCCAAGAGGGAACAAGGGACACATTCCTTGGTTACGCTCCGCGAACGAATGGTCTTGTTGTTCCCGCTTGCTTTTCAAACCCGTCGTGCTTCAAACGGCCGTTGAAGAAAGGTCGCGAGCTGGACCCATTCCTACATATACTTAGTCCTGACTAGAGCTAGTTTCATTTTCGGCAATCAAACACTTCAGGCACGAAGATAGCTTTGTATAGCCCAAAGTCATTGTATGTACCTCTTTCTCCCTAACCTGGTCTCGCGTGCTTTATTCAATTACGCCAGTCGTTTATAGATGTCTTTCCTACCCCAAATGGACGTCTTTTCCCGTTAACTTTCCTTTCGGAATTCCTTCTCAGCACCAATTGAGATTGAGTCACTGGCCAGCTACCGGCTGGACCGCAGTCGGCCAGGTTATTCCTTGGCGGGTCGTTGCAGGGACGCGCGATGCATGAAGGGACGAACTGCACGTCCTGGAGAAATCAATAACGAAGAGTCTCGTTGAGGATTGTAGGGCGGTAATCCCCTGTCTCACGATGTGTTTCTTCGCATGATTTCCTTGGCCTCGATGGCTCTCTGGGAAAGGACGAGACGACTTTCCTGATTTTTACACGGGCAGATGGCCAAGTGAATTTACATTGGGATACGGCTAATGTGGATGAGCGAGAGTTGAATGCTGAACGACTAATTTCGGCTGGGGTGGCCACGCTTGACCAAACATACTCATCCGCTCTTCTTTGCTCAATAGTTTCTGCTCGGGTTGTACACGAAACACTTCTCACATGGTTAATGGCTCAAGGTTGGAAGTACCAATCGCTGAATTGCTTCTTCACAGGCGCCAAGAGGACTTTCCACGGAGGAGAAGCGAGTGAAGCTTCTCGAGATCTTTCACGAGTCCGTGAGTGTGGTGATTTATCGATCGTTACAGCCACACACCAATGCTGGCGGAAGAGAGATTTTTATCAGGTGCGGGACGTACCCACATTTATTCGTACAATATGCAGATGGGACCATCAGCTGAAGGAGTTGGAAAAACTTGGGCCCAAGTTAAAGGGAATAGGCAAGTTGGTGATACTCCAGGTGATATCACAATGAGAGGACCAACCGCCTTTAGTATCTCAATCTGTGAAGGACATCCTGCAGTCCTTGGTAGACGACGGACTTGTCCAGGGCGATAAGATTGGCTCCTCCAACTGTGAGCGCTTGTTTGATAAGTGTATGCGCATCGTTGGGCTGACCTTGGCAGTTTTCTGGAGTTTTCCGTCGCAACAAGGAGCGAATGTAGGTTATCGGTGTGGCTCGGCAGGATTAAATTGACCAAGTTAAGATGATAATAAGATCAGGGCGCGGTTAAACAAAGCGAAGGACGTGAAAGCCAATGCCGACAACCAGCTCGAGGAACTGAAGGCTACTATTGCATGCGAGCAATGCCTCCGAAAGGAATCGGTACGGAAGCACCCTCCATAGCTGCGAGTGAACTGATGCTACGAGGCAGGCTGAGCGTTCTAAAGCGCTCCAGACTCACACAGAGCTTCGCGAAAGTCTGTCTGCACTTGAAAATGAGCTCAAAAGCTACGGTGACGCGGACCCAGCGAAATTTGAGGAAACCAAGCGATCTGTCGTACTAGCGAAGGAGGCAGCTCTGCGCTGGACTGGTATGCTTCGGCTCGGTCGCAAGCTCTGTTGCTGAATTGTCGTCTACAGATAACTATACCATCCTCTTGGGCTATTTTTCCCGTGAGCGAGGTGTGGAGCCCGAGGACATTCGGAAACATCTTGGAATTCAAGAGGACTATGAAGATATTTATTAGAGACGGTGGAGCAAATCCCGACCAAAACCCGATGGATAACTAGACAAAAGAGGAAATGAGATAAACAGAGATCCGTTGCGTTGTCAGAGTTGAGTCTGCCTATCAGGGCGCGTGAATGCATAAAAAGGTCTCCGTGCGCAGGGCTGGGCAGCGAGTGCGGTGAGAAGACAGAGACAGAATTGGGCGAGGAGATGTGGAGCTGCTGGAGGTCAAGTGATAAGGAGGGCCACGTGCCTGAGAGGGTGCGAAGTCCGGGCCTACACGGACCTTATACCGTGTCTTTCTTGCTCAGGACGTCCCAGAATTATTGCCCTAAGCCATATTCTGAGCACTCCTAGTCAACAACTTCATGTCACTGAGCCCTACAGCATCAGTTTCGAACGGGTCAGAATCTGCAACGAAAAGGCGGCGCACCGGAGGCACGGAATCGAGTATGAACCCGGAGTCATCGGCCCAATCACAAAGCCAACTGCCAGCGCATATACCGAAGAGGGGGGCACGAGCCTGTACCAATTGCAGGAGGGGCAAGAACCGATGCGAAGGAGAGGTAAGGGTATCCCAGTTTATGGTTCGGCCGTTCCGCCTTTGCTCACTGTGGCCCGCATCCCCGCCCCGGCCCGGCGCTCTGTGTACTCCAGGCGCCTTGCCGACGATGCCAGGCCAGCGGTATCCCTTGTATATTCGAAAAGCCGGAGAAGAAAAACGTCCAAGCATTATCCAATGCAAGTGTTGAGTGAGCATCATTCTCTGCCGTCCGACATGATCTTCTTCTCATGCCACCACCCAAACCCTCTAGGCGTCTCTCGCGGCTCGAGGGTCAATATCTGGTGAGTATTTCCCCTAGAAAAGCGGAAGGGAACAGCCAATACTCTTTCAATAGGTCATGCAAAGCCAAATGATTGGGATGCAGTCATCGTTGGATCGGATCCTATCCGCTATCCAGACACAACAGGGCAATGGAGGCGTTCCGCCGCCTCAGCATGCTGCATCCATGTATCCTCCTCCTCCAGTAGCAGGTGATCCTAATCGTGATGGTCCTGGTATGCCACTCCGGAATAACGGATTCGATTTCGGACCAGGTCCCGGTGACAGAACGAAGTCCTTCCCGCCTCTGCCCGGGTTCGCCCCTCCGGTTAGACATCATCCCCTGAGACCGTTGGTTAATCCTTCTGACATGATCCATCCCCGCGGACGGTCGCAGCCACACAAATACGCCTCTTATGGCATTGTACCAAGCACGGCACCCTCAACTGATGATGAATCCGAAGACACGCTGCCTCGGTCCAGTTTGAATGCTCCTATTGAGGCTCTGCAGGGTCTCGCCAATGCTGCTGCGGAAGCAGCCGCAGCTCCCTCTGCAGATGCATCAAGGTAACGGGTCTTTTTTTTTTTTTTTTTTACGATGATGCTTGCTCAGCAATTCACGGTGGTGCAGAGTCAAGAAACGCAAGAGAGCTGAGCCTATACCCAGGAATGCCTTTCCCCATGTGGTGGAAAAAGTAGGCCGTGTTACTTACGATACACAGGCCCTGCAGAACTAATCAGCACTAGGGTCTCGTCACGGATTCCGAAGCACGCGAGCTTTTCAATATGTAAATGACCCTTGCATACAGCGCAAAGATAGAGACTTATTAGTCATCTGCGATAGCTTTTTTGCCGGATGCCATCTTTTCATCCCGTTGTTTGATCCGGTTTATGATACCTATGAAAGTCTAATGGAACGAAGTCCATGGACATTCGACGCCATCCTAGCAGTGGCAGGCAAAATCCGGAGCGGGAACGGGCCTTTGAGCCCTACGTTCTACAAATGCCTCGAAGAAGCGCAGGGGATCGCTCGGTCGTCCTTGTTCGGCCCGGTGGTAAGGAAAGAAGCAGTGCAAGGTATTGTCCTCTTACCCTATCCGTACTCCTGGTGACGACAACTCTGTGACAGGTATGCTCCTCCTAGCCGCATGGAGCACGAATGGCTGGCTACCTAGTGGGCATGCCATGAGGATGGCACTTGACCTTGGACTTCATCGAGCCCTCGAGAAGCTGGCGGAGGATAATGGAAAGAAGCGCACAGAAGAAGAGGAGAGAAATTTAGGTCGGTTTCCTTCACCTCGCCCTATGAATATAATTTATGACGCGAGCTAGTCGTGTCTGCCCGTATCTGGTGCTGCCTTTACTGGTTTGATCATCAGTGGGTAGTCTCGAAAAATAACAAGTTTCAGAATGCGGAGCGTGATGTGTTTATTTTAGGATGAGCCTCGGAACGGGACGGCCTATTGTGTTGCGGGACGAAAACTCCATTCGGCATTCGCGGATATTGCTCAACCATCCTATGGCATCTCCTACAGACGTCAGGTTGATTGCCTTGGTTGACCTAATCGCGCAGAAGAGTACGTGCCTCTGCTGTCTCCCGCTGTGTTGTCTTATCTGGGGCTGTGCAGCTCAAATCTACGAGACCCTCGTTCCCTTGAATGGGCAAGTCAATCACAACACACTCTCATTCATTCGCCGAGCATTCGTCGCCCTAGACAACTGGTGGTCTGAGCATGACGAGCTCCATCGTGAGTTTCACAAACATATATTCCCTCCTTAGATTTGTGGATTCCTGACTATCCCAAGGCCGCACAATGGACCAAGATTCTCTGCTTCGCAAAATTTTAGCGGGAGAACTTCACTACGCAAAGCTATGGGTTGTGTGCGTTGCTCTCCGTGGAGTTGCCTGGGATAAGATGCCATTCGAACAACGCGAGTTGGCGTTCCAAGCCAAAGACGCTGCATCCAACTGCCTAGCCATATTCCTCAACTCACCCGAGTACCGGTAGGTTTGTGTTACTATGACTAGACCCCTTCTTAACTGATTGCTTTTGTTTACCACAGGGCCGCACTGCGGTACGCGGTCCATGACAGCCTCGTCACAGCCGCTTTCTCCGGTCTCTTCCTGCTCAAGATGGCTAACCTATTCCCGAGCGAGCTTGATCTGGGCGCAATTACTGCACAGGTCGAGCAAGCTCGCTCAACTGCTGTCCGACGTGGCGGCCGAAAGATATGCGCTGACGTTACGCATCATGCTTGCTAACTTGCGCCGCAAAGTTGGTATGGGTAGTGGTATCAATACGCCGATCCCTACAATGCCACCCCCCTCATTTGCTGAGAACATGGTTGTCTCACCAACATTCGCAGACCCAGCGATGCCGCCTCCTTTCACGATGGAAGAACTGGGCTTCATGTGGCCGAGCGACCGTGGTATCGTCAGTCCGGCGGCGATCCCAGCCTGGTTACAGGAACAGGTTTGCGCCTAAGATCGTTTTTCACCGAACAAACAACTCACGACGTCGTGCAGAGCCTGACCGACCTTGGATTGCCTGTTAATGGGTCTGATGGTATCTTCTTACAGATGGGTGGAACAAACGGCTGGATGGGCGACTTCCCGCCCATGCCCGAAGCATGGTGATCATGTTGAGAGACATAATTCCAGGTCATTACGACAATCGAGCCGAAAATGCATATCAGAAAAGTCGGGTATGCACGCGTGTGTAGCCACACATTACTAAAACGGAACCAGGCAGAGCTATAGCTAGGACGATGGAAAATGCAGCGCAGTCAAGGCCACCTCCTGGTAACATCTATTCTTCTTCCTCTCCTTCGTCCTCGTCGCTTTCGTGATCCTGCAGGAACTGTAAAAATTATTGGATTAGTCTATCTTGTATTATTTATCTCGCCTGAATCGATCCCACCTTAACTAGTGCCTCAGTGCTTTTAAGGAAGTGTTGCCGACCTTGTGGCTTGGATCCTTTCTGATACCAGTAGATGATAGCTTGATCGGATATGCAGTCCTTATTGTAGAGAACCTATGCAAAGAGATGAGTCATCCGAGGAATTCTAGGGGACTACGAACCTTGAGAATTTGAGGGAAGGCTTTTATAATCCGAGTGTCTTCGTAGCAGTAAACTTGTACTGTGTTGATGAGGGTCACTTGGGTTTTGGCCCCGGTACAAAAGGGTTCTAAAATGGGAGCAGATTTCTACGCGCGATATCAGCTAGCAGTTTCATCATGCTAGGGCGAGAAACATACCCCAACTTCTCGCAGTGCGAGACCCTCGATTTGATCCGGGCGGGCACCCCAGTCCACGTTCGACATGCAGCTTTGCCAGATGCACTGGATAAGCTCGGTCTCGGGTATGGGATTCTCGTCCTGCCGAGCCTTGATAGCAGCAACGATAGAGTCTTCGGGCTCTTGACGTTCGACGAGATCGGTCAATTCCTTGATGAGATCTTCCTTGAGAGCAGCATACTGCTTCTTTGCCCACCATTCAGCAACTTGTGGTAGACCAGATGCTTTGAAGTGGTCTTCAAGTGTCTTGGTGTTACGCTTATTTGGGGGGAAGAATGCAAGGAGGTCTTTAATACCACCGCGCCTGAGGGTGCCAGAAAGGTGATCCATAGACTGGTCGGTCAGGTACGCACGGAAGATCAGAGTGATGGCGTTGACAGATACGTCTGGATATTGGAAAGAGTTTAGTCAAAGCTAATACGTGCATGTGGGAAAGTTCGCAAACCATTCTTGACGAGATGGTCCTTGGTCAAGCTAAGGAGGCAGCTCGCGCTGGCGAGGCCCTGGGAGATGAGCAGGCCCAAAGCCGTGGCGAGCTTCTCCGTCTGCGTGGGCGACCAGCGGTGGATATATTGCAGGAGGGTGGGGAGGGATGACTCCTCTAGAGGCTTCTGAAGATATTTGTATCTGGAGGGTTGACTGAGAGTCAAGGCTCAGAGGGACGAAAAGGGTAGCATTACCTCCTGATGAGTTTATTAAGAACATCGGTGTATTTCTTTATCTCATCGACCTGTGCGGGTTCCTTGGCATTGAAAATAGTGAAGGGGGACACGGGAGCACCGTCGTCCACGTAGATACCCCCCGGCTGGAGAAGACCGCCGACAAGGATGATCTCGAAGAGGGCGTCTGCATACTTGAGATATTCGAGGGTTGAACCTGCCTGAATGAGCTTTGTTGCAAAAGAGTCAAAGTCTGCTTCGGGGACGGTTTCAAGGTGTTTGTAAAGTTGGTCTCTGAAGACTGTTGCTGATGAGTATGCAGATTGATGGGTGAAAGTGGGGACGAACTAGTAGGTTCGTGCTTTGCTTGGGCCTTTACGGCGCCCTTTCTGGCTTTTATTCTGACCCCCTGAAGCGAAGGCTTTGCAGCTGCAGCTTGCTGAGACATCCACAGGGTTTATCAGAACGCAGGCGGAGATCGTTGCTGATCACTCGGATTCTGTCTTATGTCAGCACCTTATCTAACCAGTCAACCCGTCCTGATAATTCAAACCAAAGCCGACCACGCTCTGATTGAACATGGGGGCCCAAGCTACATAATTCCTCATAGGACTAGCTTGCACCACCAAACAATATAGATGCACAGAATTATACAGTTTGGTTCGAAATACATATAACCTTGACATTGATGGTCACCTCGGTCACAGGTCACCACCAACTCCAAGCTCTCTGCGTCACTGAGCGTAAACTCGTCCCTATCTTCCCCTCCTACCCCCATGTCTTTCACAGACTCTCCAAACGCACGCTCAAAGTCCATCACAGCTGCTGACCTTGAAACATATGGCGTACGTCCTTCTTCTCTTGCAACCCCCTCCTTTCCTTGACCTCTCACCCATACTCGCGTATACAGATCCTCAATCGTGTATCGACTAATCATCCCACGTTCCAACTAGGCGTCTCCGAGGATAAGGGCAGCAGGCGCACTATGGAAGATGCACATTCTTTTGTTGTTGATTTTGATGCTATCCGCGGCCAAGGTTTCTTTGCCGTCTTTGACGGTCATGCAGGAAAACATGCTGCCGAGTGGTGTGGTCAACATTTTCATGAGGTGCACGCTAGAATATTACTGTCTCTAGCTCAAGGCTCAACCAGGCTCCGTAGTACCTTCTTGATAGCTTACATGACGCACCAGACGTACCCATTCCCGATGTCCTCAACCGCACCTTCCACAAAGTCGATGCTAGCTTGTCGCGTATGTGCGAGGAATCCGATGGCAAGATACACTCGGGGTGCACTGCCGTCACTGCTCTCCTCCGCATTGAGGACGATGAAGGCCACCAATCTTTCATTAACGATTCCACGGTTTTACCCGCCTCCAATTCACCCGCCTCTGAAAATGATGAAGTCGCCAGTAGCCAGAGCGGCAGTGGCGACAGCCTTCCAATCAATGGTGACCTGAAAGACGGCAAGGGCTCCAAGTCAAAGTCATCTAGTCGCAATCGTATCCGGAAAGCTCTCAGAGGCCTTAGTGGCGGCACTTCAATTAAGAACTCTTCTCCTACAACTCCTCGTTCGTCGTCTCCCACCACCACACGTAAAATTTCTGCGGAGGGTATTACAATCACGATACCCCCTTCAACCGCTAGGCGTGTCTTGTATTGTGCTAACGCTGGCGATGCGCGTGGTGTGCTCTGTCGCAACGGAAAGGCAGTACGATTAACATATGATCACAAGGGATCAGATCGACAGGAAGCCAAACGAATCACCGACGCCGGCGGGTTTGTCCTGAGTGGACGGGTAAATGGTGTCTTGGCTGTGACGAGGAGTCTGGGTGATTCTTCGATGAAGGAGTTTGTTGTTGGCGCACCGTATACCACTGAAACTGAACTCTGCGACGAGGATGAGTTCTTGATTTTGGCGTGTGACGGAGTATGTGATCTGCCTTCTCATCAAAGCTGAACAAAAGAAAAAACTGATCCTGTCGTACGTTACTAGCTCTGGGACATTATCAGCGACCAGCATTCCGTTGAACTCGTCCGCGATATCCAAGATGCTCAGACAGCGAGTGCCAAGCTCTTGAAACACGCCTTGTCCCATCACACTACTGACAATGTTACCGTCATCGTTGTCCGCTTTAAGCAACCACCACGGAACTCATGATCGTGGACCTACCTATTTTTGATAGACCTAACTTGCAGATAATCTTGCCGTTTCTGTTTGGGTCTCTTATAAGCCTTTAATTAGCCGTTCTCCTCGTAGTACCTGCATGGCGTATAATGTGGTCTGTATACCAAATCGGGAAGTCGGTCCAGACGCCTGCAGGTTGATATTCAATAAATAGACTTCCTCGGACCCCATCCTCTCTTGTCCCCCCAAACCACAACCCCCATGTCACACTTAGAGCCCCCACACCCAGGACCGACACCTAACTACTCCCAGCCATATCCTCCTATCCCCCAAGAACGCTCCGAACAACCCCTCCAGTCGTACAGGGGCGATGACAAGAGTCCATACAACCAAGCCCGGTTCAAGCCAAAGAAAAGTATAAATGACCCCATATTCCTCATTTTCTTTGTGGCCACGGTATTCTATCACCAATTCATGTCGATTCGGCCGCTGAGCAATGCATAGGTTCTGGGGTACGCAGCCCTTTCAGGTATTGCACTAAATACCTGGATTTCAAGTGGAGGCCTCGGAGGTGGTTTGGGTAAGCCAGGGGGCCAGACAGGCTCACCCATTACCCTGAACAGGTGTGAAACCCGCTGTTTTTGAATTGATCAAGAAATTAAGCCCTGGGTTACTTGCAGGAACGCCGTCTACCTGCTGTTGCTCATCACAGCGGCTGGAATCTTACTCTCCGCAATATACCTTATGATAGCTCGGATGTTCACCAGGATTCTCATGCATATCACACTCGTGCTCTCCATTCTGCTCAACATGTGCGTTGCTTGGACGGTTCTCCGCTTCTAGCGACCTCGGATGACGGGTGATCGTTTCAGCGGTATTTGTGTCTATTACTGGATAACGAAGTACTACTGTCGGTTATTTTTGGATCCACTCCCAGAAACTGGATGCCCCGAGGCATTCACTGACGCGATCTAAACACAGCCGGTGCAATCATCTTCACTGTTATCGCCGTGGTTTCAATCCTAGCATACTGGGGCTTTAGGTCGCGTATACCTCTTGCGGCACTGCTATTACAAGTTGTGATGGATATCTCCAAACACCACATGAGCGTCTACGCTGTCGCGTTTACTGCACTATTCGTCCAAGCCGCCCTTGCTGTGTATGCATTTCCTCTTGGCTATCGGAAGGTTGATGTCATTGACTGGTTGCTTCCAACCAGGTGGTACACATTTACGGTCGTTGCAACGTTTGTTGGGGGGCTCCCACCTTCTGTCCCTGGTGCACAACTAACGGCGGATTTTATAGCTACGCCAAATGGACACCCAACAGTCCATGTGAGTCTCATCTAGAAGTGGTGTTGATGAGAACCTGATGCTCATCACTATTGGATAGCTTGTTCCACTGGGTCGAGTTGTTCATCTGCCAAAGTCGCTGGTCTAATCTTTTTCGAGACATTTGCATTCTTTTGGGCATCTCAAGTTATCGGAAACGTCGCGCTGGCTACCCTCGCAGGAGGCCCTTATGGTTGCTGGTACTATTTTGGCCCTAAAGGTTCCTCTGGCGGTGAAATGGTATATTGAAACTTCTTGTACCAATTGCTCTTGATATTCATTGGATGATGTGCATAGCCCAAGAGTCCGACGATCTCGGCGTTCGGCCGTGCGTCCACTTTGTCCCTGGGTTCCATCGCATTTGGTTCATTGATTGTGACACTTCTCGATCTTTTGAGGCTTATTCTAGAAGCTCTCCGAGACTCGGCGGTCCAAGATGGGAACCGTAAAAAAAGATTTCTTCCGTTCGTCCTACTGCATAAGGTTACTGAGGCATTGGTTATAGCTGTCGGGGCATGTCTCGCCTGCTGCTGCCGCTTGTTGCATGGGATGCATTCAGAACTTGATAGAGTACTTTAACAGGTTAGTGATTAATCCCCAGGTTCATTGGGCTATTGTCACTATCACCAATCCAATGTTCCACAGATACGCGTACATTGAAATAGGTGAACGCAACTTCACAAGTACACATGTTTTATTCTGATGAACTAATTAGCTCTGTATGGTAAACCGTATATTGCTGCTGCCAAAGATACTTGGAGGCTGTTTGTGGACCGAGGTTGGCATCCGCCCATACACGTGGTAAACGCTTCCGCTGAACTAGTTGGTTAGGTATCGATGCCCTGGTCAATGACTCGTTGGTCAGCATGAGTAAGTTTCAAAGACAAAATGGGGGGGATTACAGGCTTTGACATGGCTTCCCAGCACTCACTTGGGGGTCGTACACCATCGGTTTGCTCTCATCGCTATTTGCGTATATCTATATACGAGGTACGCCGCGCCAAAACACTCTTCCTGGCGTCCTGGTACCCATCTGGCTCTTTTAGTCACAGCGCCCTCATACAATGCCGATGGGCAGTACACAGCCCCTCTCCTTCTATTTGCCTTCCTCATCGGCCTTGTGTGTTGTACGTCCATTGATGATGACTTCTGTTTTCCCGGCTGAACCTGACCCTCACACACATCAGCACTGACAATGTCTTCTGCAATTGAAGCCGGCGTATCGACCATGTAAGCCAACTGCCCTCGTGCGTCATGTCGAGTTTGACCACTGACGGTTTCCATAGTTTCGTTGGTCTTGGGGAAGACCCACAGGTTTTGCAATACAGGGCTCCTGAATTATTCGAGGTGCGCTTTCACAGGTAACGTTCGTCGCCCCTCACGGAGTAGCTATCCACAGATGATTGCAAGCCACTACCCTAATGTTGTAAGAGGTGTGCCCAGGGCTTGAGGATCTGATGTCGAGTCCGTGGTTAATACTACTGTTCTGTACTGTTCCCGGGAGTGTATGCAGTTTTAAGCGATTTGGCATGAATGTGAGCTCTTGTGTGATGTCATATCTTACACGCAAAGCCACGCGTGATCAGTCCTCGGCGTCTCAGTCCTCACCTCGAACAAATAAAGAGGACTCATCTCGCCTCATCAAACGAGAAAAGATGCGCAAGACGTCGTACGCCGTCACTTTTGTTCTCGTCGCCGCCATATTCGTGCTGGTAAGTCGCTCAGCTTATGCCAGTACCCAACTTTCCTCAACTGTGAACCAGAACCTTATTTCCACGACCAGAGTAGACTGGTATAGCTCTCTCGAACCAGACATTCATCTCTTCCTTGACATACAACCCCAGGCTCGTACTCAGGTCCCCAGAAATCCTCCGCACAAAAGTAACCCTCAAATACGGTCTCACTCAACAATGCCAGCTTCGCATCACCCGCCTACCAGGTCCTGGCGGTAACGATCAAATCACTTACCGCTCCTACGAATGCCGCAAATTCCCCATGAGCGTAACAGATCGCTGCGACAAGGAGAACAGGGCATTTTGTGCAGAGTGGACCAGCGCAGGATACATTGACCAGCTCGGGATTGGCTTTGGCGGTGTGTCACTCGCTGCGATTCTCTTCGGAGTCACAACGCATTCGAGGCGTAGAAGGATCTGGAGAGCCGTGGCTGGGTTGGTGCTGTTCCAAGGTGCGTCTGCTCGTCGGTCTAGCGGAATGCCTCGAGGGCTTGCAGGGTGACACGCTCCGTTCAGCCTTGTGTCCAGCTCTCGGCCTTTGCATTAATTACCCACAACTACAATACAGTCCCGGACTTTGAGCAGGCTCGTCCAGGTACGTCCCCTGCGCTCGTCCAACATCACACCCCTTCCAGTAGTTGATACTCTCTTGACAGGTGCTGCATACGTTCTCAATATCCTCTCCTGGGCGTTTGGTATCCTCGTCAGCTTGGGCATCGTTGCCACTGGCATTTCTGCCGACAGTGGGCACCAGTGGGCCGCAGGGCAACAGAGCGTATCCGACCCATCCCTGGAGGTCATTGATAGCCTTTCATTCTCCTACATAATGAACGATACTCTTCCTTGTAAATTTCTCCTAGACCGCTACCTTGTGTACCCTGTGCCTGATGTCCAGAGGTGTTTACTATGATGCTAGGATACACGCGTTCATCGTACTAACTGCTGTTCGAGTAAAAGAATTATGAGGGCATGCCCCGCCGCATATTATCAAACTTGCTTCCGTCATACTTCAGCCAGTTCTGTCCATTGTGAATTCCACCCATGGCATGCTTCACAACGTCGATGAGGCTCTTTCCTGGTTGGGGATCCTTCCCATAGCCACCTTCCATACCTTCCCTATGTGTCCCCTTGTCTCCACTCAGCTCCCAGAACATGCTTCCGCCCAACCCCTCCTTCTTGATATACTCGCCCTTCCACTTTGCAACTTCCTCGTTATCATAGCTCACCATTTCCTTTTTCTCGTGGTTATAGCACCAACTTGCAATCAAGTGGTGGTCTCGATAAACATGCGAGCCGGGAAGCGGAAGTACGCGGTAATCGTACACACCGGCTTCCCAGGTACCTGGGCCGACGCCGGAGAAAGGCTCGCCAGGGCCCCTTGGTGTTCATGAAAGACCGTCCGTAAAGTGGGATGCCAAGAATGAGCTTCGATCGGGAAACGCCTTGAGAGATATACCAATTAACGGCGTCATTGGCGTTGATAGGAGGACCATGGATGTTGGCCTGGTTGTTAGCAATGCTGTCCCAAGGAGCCAGCTAGGGGATTGATTCGGGTCAGGAGCCAGAAGAAGGGCTGGACACTTGCGTACCAAAGTCGTAGGCCATCAGATTCCAAAAGTCGAGGACGTTGTCCATTTCAGCTACGCGAAGTTTCTTGTAGTTGTCAGGACCACAAGGCGCCGCGATCTTTACAAGATATGAGACAGGATAAGGCCCTTAACAAAGAGCGGTGCTCACCGTGAGGAGGAAGTGATAGTCGGCTTCTTTCAACTCGAGCATGCTTATCCAAAGCAGCTCTGAGCTCGCACAAAAGCTCGGCGTAAGCCCTGCGCCTCCTTGTCGTTCGACGGATATTCATAATCAATATCCAGTCCATCGAAGCCGTAATCTTCTAACAACTGGACGGCCGACTCGACGAATTTGGCACGAGCGGCGGGGATTGATAACGACCGGATGGAAGGAGGGTGAATAGGTCCACCCACCGATGCTCAACAAGACCTTGAGATGTCGATGCTGCTTTTTCAACTTATATATAGCCCCGAGGTTACCATAGAGGTTTTTGCCACTGTCGTCCCATGAATCGCCGGGATAGTGGATATCCTGATCGGCCCAGAGATCTGAGAGAAAGACCTCGCCGGAATCCGACTTGAGGTTGGCGAAAGCGTATAGGATATGACTGGGGAGGCAAATCAGCGCGAGCGGATTACAGGTGAAACTGGCTGCATACGTAAGGTCCTGGGCGGGGATCAGGGAAGGAGGATATTTGCGTCCGTAGATGCCCCTACAATAGCCGCTCAGTATTTTGGCGGAGTCTATGTGAGCAGAAGTAGTCACCAGTTAGTGAAACTAAGCGGAGCAGGTCAGTATATGCGTCTGAGGGACGACGACCAGACTGACTATCCAACACTGTACTTTCCCTTGGAGTGCGATACGTCTGTCGGCATGGGATTATATGATTGTGTTGTCTGCAGGGGCTGTTTTGTTTCTGGCAGAGATGGCTGCACCCCGACTGACCACTGGCCTGCCTTGTATGACGCAAACACAACGAAGAGGAAGCCGAAAACGAGAAGAAGCGGACGGTTGTAATATATGCGACGATACCAAGACCGATCTGCTAGGTCGTCCGACGACGCAGTCGGAGAGTCCGAAGTAGAGAGAGGCTGGTATGTGGGAGCCATGACATTGGTGGTTGTTTATAGCATCAAGAGGAGATTGCACAGCCACCCTGGCCTTGAGAGCCACTCCCTGCTGTAAACATAGAGATCGCATCCGATGTTCATCCTGAATCCAAGATGCGAAGACACTCCAGGTTTACTCCGACTCTCAGGCTGGTACTATAAAGGCCCCTCCTACTTTCTGCCATGCTCTCGCATCCACCTACCCAGAAATGAGATCCTTGACCCTTATACTTATTTCCCTCGTCCTTGGGACCGCTAGTGCCCAATCTCCCGCTTGGGGGCAGTGTGGCGGTCAGGGATGGTAGTACTCCCCCTGCTCTGCGATTCCTGCTCAAGCTTATAACCACAAGGACTGGCCCTACTACCTGTGTGGCAGGCTATGCTTGCATATATAATAACCCCTGTGTGTCCATGTTCCCTTTCTCTGTTTCCGGACGAGTATCCTCAGCTATTGCAGGGCACTCTCAGTGTCTCCCGGGAACAGCCCCGACCACAACAACTCTAACACCTCCCCAGTCCCCCACTACCACCATCAACCCTCCCAGCTCTACAATCTCCTCCGGTCCAACACCCACTGGCTCCCAAATCCGTACCGTAACTGATCCAGTGTTCCACTTCTACCTCCAGAGTAACGGTAGGTCCAAACGCCCCCCGTGCTCCACTTTTATTACGACCTCACTACAAAAATTAAAAGGTGGTAAACCCCAGCTCGGCCCTGAAGTCTCCTCGGGCCGATTCACTATTTCCGGCACAATCTCGCTGAATCAATCCAGCGGAAGCAAGCTCTACCTCAACATCAACAACGCCGCTGCAACTTCATATAAACCCCTCATGTTCAACTCGACGGCTACTACAGCGAATTGGGGCTTGGAAGGCGACACCATCGTTACTACTTCCCCTCGTCAACTCAACTTTATTGCTTGCCCGACGGGTAACCCGTCGTTCTATGACGTATACATGCAGACCGGAAATGATGCACCTGCAGGGACAAGCTGTACACTCGTGACGATGCATCTCCCGTGCCTATGCTAGGAGATGGCGCATGGCTATTGTCCAGTTAAATTGACATCTACGTATATTCTATGAAATACAGCAGTCCGCGACGCAAATAAATGAGTGAATGGGAAAAGAGGGTGTCGGTAAAGATAATATGATGCTTGAAATAGCAAGACGAATCGACGATGAAGCTATCTATTCGGTCAATGCTCAGCATTGACCAAGGAACGAATTCTTTGGCCAAGGCTGCCCGTAATCGCCAACCCAGGTTGTCAGATTTGGGTTTGTGTACGCCTCCATATACCTGCCAGGTGCTCGTTAGGGCATTCTCTTTCCTGAGGAAGGACGGTAATTAGTGCATACTGGTTGATATACGCCTCTGTTGGAAAATCCTTCGGATCACACCCAATGTTGATCGCATTTTCAGGCTGATAAACCCGAATATAATCCACACGCATATGAGCAGGGAATGGCAAGTTCACCAAATCGACTGGCCCAAAGTTCGTTGACATCCCCAAGTTCATTATGAGGTACTAGCGGATAATGTTATCAGCAACACACTCTCCCAGGCGACCGGCCGTAGCAAAGATACCATAGGTTCCTGTGGTACAGGCCGTGCACCGACTTCGACGAGAGGATCGGGCCCCATTCCGGTTCCTTTAAGCGTCCACGCAATTTTGCCGCTTGATATCCAGGTAATGTACTGTGACTTCCAGTCAGAAAAGCCACCGACTTGGGCAGTGATCACCCACTCACACCTTCGTCAAAGCCTGGCTTATACTAGGAATTGTTCAGTCTCTGGTTAAGCCGAATGCAACAGAAGCATTCTTTCACCTCGAATCCATAGATAGAGTAACATCCTCCGTTAAGCTCATAGCAATTAGGATTGGTGTCTGTGGTGACAGACGTTGCCTGTTGCGTGGCACTGCCGACGAATGAATTTTGTCGAGTGATTGAGGGGTCCGCAATTATCATGTTCTCCGAAGAATTGTCCCAGATGTAGGCATGATTGAAAGGCTGGTGTAAGTAATGTCAGAGCTTCACAGCGTTGGCAGAAAGTGTCCCAAGGCGCACCGCCCACTGTGCGGACTGCGATACGTCTCCGATGAATGTGTTCCTATTGACCTAGACGCCCCAAAAAATATCGGTGGAAGCCCGTTGCGCATTATGTCCAGCAGTTACCTGAGCCTCAAAAACATCGATTTCGGGCGCGGATCTCCCAACAAACGTTCCGTCCTTGTGTTTCGGTCCAGGATGCGACTCGCCAGCACAAGTACATCGCGACAGCCTCTGCCCAGGAAGGTAAGACAGCGCACCACCCCGTTTACGGTCACCGTCAACGGTAGCAGCAACGGGCAAGCCATTCACCGTCTGATTTGCAACAGTGCCCACGTCACAACTGTCATAAGTGTACGGCCACTGAAATAGACGTGGTTATCATCGGTGTTGCGGGGCTCTGTAGGGAAAAAAACGGAAGGAAAATAGTCAGACACGTACTGTCCCTTCCAAGGATGCTCCGTATCCTGCCCTCCCGAGGTTTCCCATGGCCCAGATTGCCGGCCAGAATCCCAGAACGTTGTTCAGGCCCGGAAGCTGCACGCTCGCTTCGATATATCCACCAGTGAAGCAGAACTTATTCCTGGATTTCCAAAATTAAATTTAGGGTTCAGTGCAAACGCGAACTTGACAAAAAAAGACAACCGCGCACCAAGTTGACATGAGACCTAGAATACAAATTCGGAGTTGATCAAGTCCCACCACTCCAAAAGAATGACAGCGATGACCTACCTCCTTCGTAATGCAAGTCGTGTGTTTCCTTCTGCGAGAGAGTGATGACAAGGGATCCCCCCTCTGTCGTGATTGCTTCCGGGTCATACCATTCCATGTTGTTCGTTGCCTACCAAACTTCAAAGCGGGCTCTCGCGTTGGCACAGTCAAGACATACCCAGTAGTGCAAGTCCGCGGCCTCCCAGTACGGATCGTCTCCAGGGTAGAAAGTTCGCCCGTCAATATTGAACTCGTCTGAGAATACCAGCTGCATCTTTTGCAAGGGATCGGCCCATGAAGGTATCGTGTAAGCTTCTTTTGGGGTGTCAAGGTCGATCAAACCGAAATTCCCATTCACGGCGGGGATCTTGCTTAAAGTCAGCTTTCGTACGATGTATTAAGATTGGACCATGCACCTGCCCTGTCGAGTTGATGCCCCCAATGTTGTATGCCCCGTTCGTTTTAGGGTTTCGCCTTTTCACAGCTTCGGAGACTGGCCAACCAATGCTTTGCACCAGAACTGTGAAGACTAGGATAGGATAAAAAAAGAGCCAGAAAACTCACAACAGAGCAAGGAGCCCCCCAATGACAAACAGCAGGCACCCGCAATTTCCAGCACCCCGTCTCGAGAAGTCCCAATTCCTTTTTTCCGGGTTGTGCTTCTTCTCGGGCATGTGCAGAGCGTCATCGTCCTCGATATTATTCGGCGACAAGTCCAATCCCCAGTGAAAGGGATTATGCGAGAGTGAATACTGGACAGAAAGGCTTCAGATATCATCCCCCATAGGTGAAGCTACGGCCGTTCAAGCATACTCGGTCAGATAGATAAGCCAGGCTCGAGCGAGCGCCGACAGGATATATATTGGAGTCCGAACTTGGCTTTAAATTTCGGCGTCAGCGAATGCACTCGACCGCATGGCGCATAGTGCACCAAGATAGATAGTGCTCACTAGGTCGATCCACCCATCCCTCCTTGCTGAACTAAACCTGGAGGAGATCAGTGTCTCTGAAGACGGCATGGTGGAAGGAAAGAGCGAGGAGTGGGGAGCGAGTGGGGGGAAGGAAAGGAGCGAAGGAATCTGTGTGGTGACGGAGACCGGCTGGTGTAGGTGTGTGCTTAGGGGAAATGACGAATGGTCGGTCGGTGTCCAGCAGCTATTTTTAGAACAATCGTGCCGACCGATGGATCGCCACGCTGGAATTGGACTCGTCTTAAAAATAAGCATACAGCATCATAATAGTTTCGTGATAACGCCAAGGCCCTTGTGACGAAACAAGCGCGTAAAGATCAAGTTGGGAGCACAATGCCGCTGAGCAACCCACCTTTGTCTTGCCCTCACGGAAAAGCAGCTTCATGCCCTCCTTTACAAATTCTGGATGAGATATGAACTCAAACTGCACTTTGGCACGATCTCCCGTGCGCAGAATTCCCTGCGGATGGTCCATACCAATGATGCGGACAGTTTGGCGCACAGCCTATTTTGTATCCATCAATCCAAGTTTCCCGTCTTTGGCCAGGGCTGGACTTACTCCACAGTGCAGCATGGCCTGTATTTCATTTCCTCGGTCACGGAAGTTCTTGGCAAGAAGGTGGAACATACCTGATAGTTGCGTTGTAATGTCGTGTTGTGGCTGTACAACAAAGCATTATCTGATACCAAGTGCGGGCGACGTGGGGAAAAGGGACCCACTATAAAATAAGAACTTGTCCTTCGAACCGTGAGACGGCTAAATGGAGGAGATGGAAATTAAGCATCAGGTGGTGGAGCGGGGTCCCTTACCTCGAGGCGGTGTATCTGCCTTGGGAACCAAAACCATCCCTTTCCGCACCTCCGCCCGCTTGACCCTTTTAAGCGCAAGAGAGACACATTGTCCCGCCTCCGCAGTCGCCACAGTGGCGCTTGTGAACCAGTTAGGATAAACTCTCTTGAAGATGTTACATCAATTGCGACGACTCTCACCGTTTCCTGTGCATGCTCTTGACCGCGGTGACACGATAGTTGCCATTCGCATCGGGGCCAAGCAAGACAGTATCTCCGGCTTTGACCACTCCTGAGTTCACAATCCCGTTCACCACAGTACCCACGTAGGGAACGGACCATGTCTCGATGATTGAGATCTAATCCGGATGTTAGATGCGTGTCCTCAATTCAAACGTTGAGCTAACCTCGAGGGGCTGATCAACTACAAACTTTGTGGTGTCATGCTCGCTGGATGGCAGCAGATTCAGGAATGTTCGCAACTATATGACCAAAGCATGTTTAGCACGGAGCACCTAGCTCAGCCGAAATTCCTACGTGGTCAAGGCCTTCTCCGGTAACGTTCGAAATTTGGAATATTGGACATATCCTTTGGAAAGGGCATGAATATTCTCCGTAAAGACACCTCGAACTGATTCGGGTAACTTACCGCTCCGATCCAAACGACGTTGCTAACTCGACCGATATCTCTGTGCCTTTTACAAATACGGGGGTTTTCCTAGGTAAAAATGTCTTAAGGCCAATGTGTGACGACCAGACGACAAACCCACCGACAGCCAGGGCTTTGTAATATCTTGGTGACCTGTTTGACTGTCTCTGCTAGTTTTGGTGCAGGAGTCATATCAATCTACGAAGGATCACTGCGTGCATGTTTCTTCTTGTTGATTAGCAGGGAACGCACCTTCGTTATGCACACAACCACAGGAACTCCAAGAGCTAGCGCGATAGCCAGGTGTTCTTTTGACATTCCGATTAAGCCGGCGTTAGCCCCCACTATCAGGATCACACAGGACGGAGCTCCTGAGGTCAAGCCATAGAGAGTAGTCTTAAGATATCGCTCGTGTCCAGCCAAATCTTGATAACATTAAGTCGCGGCGAAACACAATCAATCGGGGCATACCAATAAACGAAACAATTTTGGCTGCCTGTAATGAGATTTCTTCCCAGCCCAGCTTCTCATGCCTCACTGCGTTCTCATCAGTACCGATGGTCTGGGGCAAAATTGGCGCCCCGCTCGGTCCAAAGCCAAGGATCTAAATCCTCACTGCGTAAGGATAAGACGAAAGAACAGAACCTTGGGTCATACCTCCATTCCGACACTCGATGTTCTGCCTGTTTCAATTTCGTGTTTGTGCCTGAACAATGCAACTCGCGCTTTCCCTCTGCCATCATCAAGGGACCCTGAACTTCGTTCAGCGGAGAAGGGAATAAGCTTGAGAGAGGTCTACCTCGCGTTAGCACTCCGAGTGTCGTCGATTTTCCACTATCCACATTTCCAACAACTGCACATCTTACCTCTGGGGTTAAAGAAACATTCGGGGGAGGCAGTCGTAACAGCAAGGTAGCTCGTGGGTGATCTCTGTTTCTCATTTCGTGCAGAATTGACACCTGATCAACAAGGTTTTCAGCCGCAGGTAGATCAAGGTTGCTGAATACATACTTTGCCACCAACCTCGTCTACGAGCTTTTCGAATACTTCACGAATCTCATCTATTTCCTGCATCGTTCTCTCGGACCCAGTCCAACCCCGTGTCCCATCCGTTAGTTCTCCAGAGAACAATTCTGCATGAGGGGGCTGGGCTCCTATTCGAAAGACATATTCCCCATGGTGTTGCGTGAGCAACTCAGCGATCATGTCCCTCGCTGATGCATGTCCATTGGGATCCTTCGACAGGATGTGTTTCTACAAAACGATCACCAAACCCCACACCAGGCCATGAATTAGTATCAGCTCAAAGGTTATTCTCGTGAGCGAGGGATAATATTTCGTACCAGAATGCGGTCCTCGAGTTCCAATAATGAGGCCCGAACAACAGCGGCACTATCGGTAGGTACGGTATTTGAACCATCGTTCTTTGTTTTTCCCTTGGCGGCGGTAGCGAGCTGGTGTTTCTGGTCCTTGGTCTCTTTCTCTTTCTCCAAGTACACAGTCTTTGCCCTCTGCTTGGCCACCTCTCGGGTGTGTATCTCGTCAATCTCGGTTTGAAAAGTCCTTAGGGTAGCCATAGCGGGATCAGATCAACCAGGTGGCAGTTGAATTTAAAGAACACAAGTCCCAGTCGAGACGAGTCAGCGACGGTCACCGCTTCAGGCCCGCTCATGCTTATGTTGTCATGCAGTGTCGTGATCAATGCTCTGTTTGGTATTCGCGATGGGGACAATAATGAGATAGTCTCGAGGCCGCATTTGCATGTATTATCTGTATCCTCGTGGTCGTTCATTTATCACCTTCGCCCTTCTACCCGTCAACAGGGATAATAGGACCGTTTCTATGGTGCTTAAAGAAATACAATGAGGCTGCTAATTATGTCGCAGGGTCACGTGAATACTTTTTGTTCGTGAATCTGTTATTTACTCAGGCCACGAACGCTGCAAGCATTATGTATTTCCCCCCACACTACACAATATGACTAAAGACATTCCAGGTCGCATACAACATGAAACCGGACCGTCAGACATGCGCAGAGTCAGCGGAACTCACCCAGGCGTTCTGGATCCGACACAAACATCGCGCCTCCTTCGGGTTCCTGGCGCAAAGCTGAGCTTTGCAGCCTTCGACCCACTCACAGCCTACGCCCAAGATGTCCCGGACCTCAATAAGCTTAACATTAACACCGAACTGTACCGCCCGAAACGTGTCGTCATTGAGACAGCTCCAACAGGGGAGTGCACATGGCGTTTTGTTCCCAGCGCGAGGCGGGAGGAAGGGGTTGCGGATGAGGGGACGTGGCCGAGGGTCGTCGATCTCTGTGGGTTAGTGACACTACCTCGTTCAAGGTTCTCTGCGTTGAAGTTGGATGCAGGGAGCTTGTAGAGCTCACACAGGATCAGTGGGACATCTATAAACTTGACCCGCTTTACGAGTGCCTCGTCAAAGCCACGCAGTATTTCACTACAGTTCGGAACGTGACCCACTATCGTCCACCGTCGCCTAGGCTTTCAGGAAAACGTCAGCCAGATTCTCGTTCTCCCTCGCCGAGCAGGACAATGCCCCCGCCGTGTGCAATGCATAACAAGAGTGCTTTTGTAGAGAGCGAAAGCGAAGGCGAAGATGAAGAAGAGGTGGAATCAATGGTCACTGGCGAAGAACAGCTCCTGCCGCGTCATAAATCCACGACAAGACCGCTCAGGAAGAGGAAGGAGGAGGAAAGACAAAAACGACGAGAAAAACTGCACCGGAAAATGGAGTGGTTCTTTCAAAATGACGATAATTATTGTGATGACCGCGTTCAGCCTCCGCAAACGTCTGGACGAGAGGGCGTTATACCAGAACCAGGGAAACGGAAAGGTGAGGGATACCTGGATGTGCTCGTTTGGTTTCATTAACGAGGAGCCAGCGACAAGTGCACTGGGTACGTCATGGTCTCCGGATGCGAAAGAACTAGAGGAAATTCGACTTCGAAACACGAACAATACCTACATAGTTACCTCCAACGCAAAACGAACACGGATTGCGCCACCATTAACAACTTCGCTCAAGCTTGAGCGGAAAAAGCTGGAGCGCATCAAACTCAAGCAACGGCGGAGGGTGGAAGAATCTGAAGCACGGAGATGGGAAAGAGAGAAGCGAATGATAAATGAGATAATGGAAGAAGTTTCCCAGTCTGAACCAGGCGACTCCTCATATCATGGTGAGCCTGGCCTAGTGCCCCCACGATCTTGATTGAAAATGCTGTCTAGACACCCGCCAGGATGTCCCCCCAGCCGGCAGTGATTCTCCCGGTGACTCTTCCATGAACCAAACACCAGGAGAGGAGATGTTTGATGAGGAAGCGGCTCGCCGCGCTGCCATCGAAGAGTCACGCCGAAAGCTGGCTGAACTCGAACGGGATCGTCCCCTATGGGAACAAGAGGCAAGGAAACGACGATTTCGTGAGGAAGCAGAAGAACAGGCTCTCAGGGCCAAAGCTGAGGAACGCAAGGCGCAAGGAAGCACAAATGGAGGCGGAAACTAGAGCAAAAGCCCAAGAAGAGCGAGAACGGGAGGAGATGAAGCGAGCGCAGGAGAAGAACGTTCAGCGGGAGAGAGAGCTTCGAGAACAAGAAAGACGACAGAGGCAACAGCGATGGTCATTTGGCCCCTGGACAATGCAACGGGCCCTTGAGCGCTATCGGGTTCTCTCGGAGGCCTTCGATAATACCAAGTTTACCACTGATCTCCCTCTTACCGTTGACGACGTTCCCTGGCCTGTGCTTGAGTCTCCGGTGACGTTCTCGGTTGAGGACGTCAGTTGGGATAGGGTTGAACGCTTTTTCGAAACTATCCGGCCTCACATGAGGTTTCAGGATTACAAGGCTCTGGTGGAGAAGAGCCATCGACGGTTCCACCCAGATCGTTGGCGGAGTAGGAACCTACTGAAAACAGTCCAAGACGAGGCAATACGAGGGTGCATGGAAGTCGGTAAGTTCTTGCGTTTACATCCTTCCGTTCACGAAGGCCCAAACCTCTACGATAGCTGCGAACACAGTTGCTCAAGCCCTTACTCCCCTTTGGCGGAGTCTGACTGGTCGGTGAGGT
The DNA here is from genome assembly GCA_023014365.1 of Lepiota brunneoincarnata. Classification (NCBI taxonomy): domain Eukaryota; kingdom Fungi; phylum Basidiomycota; class Agaricomycetes; order Agaricales; family Agaricaceae; genus Lepiota; species Lepiota brunneoincarnata. The sequence continues at coordinate 331,924 of JAEBUN010000009.1, forward strand.
AACTGTTGGTCAAAACGGAATCAGCTGGATATGAGAAAGATAGTAGGTGGAGCGTAGGGAGTGCAGCGACGTTATCGACGGGATTGTTAGCGTGCGCTTGTGATGTGTACTGCCCATGTAGGTAGAATGGGCGCAAACCACTCGGAATATCTTTCGTGGCGAGCGGATCATACACTGGTGCCCCACCATGACTTTGACACCCAAGGTGGGGTGAGCATCATATACCTCAATGGAAGGTGGTGGGGGGTCGCGACAATGTAACATGTAGGAGTGGATGGGCGGGTTGCAAACTACATGGTCGAACCTATTCCCAAGCCACTAGAACACGGAGCTACTGCCCATTTATTGTCTATTCGTTGATTGCGCACGGATCAGTGCCTTCGTAGCTAGCGTATACGAAAATGTTTACTATATAGTACTCTTTCCTACCCATAAGGTTACATCACTTGTTCATTCTACTTCACCGACGACCGTGACCCGCACCTGACTTCAGCAAGCATAATGGAACTGCTCCACTGAGGACAACTCCCAGCAGCCTGTGCATTGGACAATGGCCTCTGCATGCAGAGGCGGCGCGACGCTGTTTGGGAATGCTCATCATCTTCAGGTGTCCGGTGTTTTTGCCGTGATAGTAGATTCTCATAACAATGCCCATCGTCGTACGCCTTCGGACTAGGGTCAAGTTCTTATGTACTTGCCAGCAAGGTGGAAACCTGGAACTATTGAAGGAACCCTCTGCTAGGGAAGCCTCATGCGATTCAAACGAATGCCCATCGACCACCTCGATGCCTCCCGGGAACCCCGGTGGGCGAATTAGCTACGATCGGGCGAAGCGACCAATGAAACTGGTCTTCCTATTTGTGGCTTAGTGGGGATGCGGGCGCAAGGAAATCGGCGATTGCGCAGATATTTGCTGGATGGCGCACAAAGAAAAAAAAATACTCGCTGGCACCAGCTTTTTTTTCCTAGAGGAGACCCAAAGCGTGCTAGTACTCGGTGCATCTGCTGCCGCTCTTTCGCTTCAGCTCGTGGCCACTTTTACCACAGACTAGAACGCACATAGACCTCGAGCTTGATGCTGATCCGTTAATTCCTGACGAGGACCTCTACACCCAATTTGACAAGCTGGTGATGAAGCCACTCCAAGTTGTTAATGCAACTGCCGTTGGCCTCCGGTCAATCAGTTGTAGGTGCGCCTGACGAATGTGATAACTCCGTTGCGCTCAAGGACCCTGTGTTAGCCCTTGGCAACAGTTTAGATTCAAATCCTAATCGCACTCCTTTCCGATACGTCATCATGAGCCGTCCTGAACATGGGATTCAGTCCACTTTCAGTCGCGTAGCCTTCCACTGTATCTATGGGCCTGTCCGACTCTTTCTAATAACAAACTTTTATGAAATTCGGGATGAAAGCAAGGACGTGATTTATTCTGTGGGCTCACATTGACCGTCGCAAGATTTAATCAAGGCGATTGTACGGAAAACATCCGGTCATTTCATCTAGGCCTCCACGGTGTTGAAATTCATTGAAGAAGGATACATATCCCCCAGACCAATTTGTCGTCATACTTGGCTATATGTCGCCATGTGCCGGTGTCTTAGGGACTTTTGTGGTCAACCGTTTTCATACGATGCTGTCAGATCTTGCCAGCGCGCTTGGCCACAGGAAGGTGGACGCTCTACAACAACTACAATCTCTTGTCAAAAGGAACGATGGCCTTCGAAAGGAGATCCGTTTCCTCCACGCTTCATGATTTTCTCTTGGATACCAACCGCTCTGGTCGCTTCGCTGTGAAGACTGCCCAGTATCACGAGAAACTGACTGCGAGACATCTAACGTATGTCGCTTGTACGTCTGTCCATCATCCCACCATTCAAACCGTCGCCTAGGGTTAAACAGCCTACTTCGTTCACCCTGAGAGATACTTCCTACCATCTCGTACGGTGTGTGCTCCCACTCAGTCAAGAACTGTATGTCACCTTCCAAAACCTCGCCCTCTCGAGGCTCGATACCGTTCCCTACAATATCCGCCTACCCAACCCCGAGAAGTTAGGAACTAATACACTCTTCTTCTAAGTTTGACTTTTGCCGAAGTCTACAGCTGACGCCAGAGCAATATAAAACCTCCTTAGCCGCGGCTCAATACCCTGGAATATCTGGCAGAAATTTTTGATTTTGTCACCATCCTCATTTTGCTAAGCTTTATCAATCGTGGTCGCCCGCCACGGGGAGTCAATCAGCTTCTCCAGCTATATTCCAGGAAATAAATATTATGGATCCTCGACACCCTATTCCAGTGGACTTTTTTCTATCTAACATGTGATAGTGATCAACACGCTAACTCGTATTTGGGCACATTGACGATAGTCGATGCGGCTAGGCGGGGTGGTGTAAAGCCGACGAGTACTATGATACGATTCTTCCTTGACATGACTCACAGCGATATTCAAGATAGTATCTCACGAGACCTCCACCCGCTCATCGCTACTCGTGGTGCAGACGATGAGCTGGTGTTGGACACTGATGGAGGATTCATCACCCCTTGGTTGCAACATGATTGGTCCATGAGCAACACAAGGTAGAATGGCAGACGGAATTAACGTTATATTGCATCAAGGAAACATAAGCATCGAGTAGCAGAAAGAGAGTGGTGTGCTCAATACAATGTGACAGGCACGGTCAAACCTACAGTTATGCGTGGATCAACCTTCTGGCAAGGTGTCCGTTTTCTATAAACCATGCTACTCGGGATCTAACTCGGAAAATGGCAAGTACAGTCCTAGAGTGGCTACAAGTAAGTTCAGAACCACAAAATGGTTTCATCGGGGCAATCTGGGAAGAAATCACCTGACACTCCCTCAGCTTCGATACGCCAATGGAAAAAAGTAGGGACAAGACAAGGGTGACTTCCGTACCTTTTCTCTCCCCATGACGATATTTACGAAGTTTAGGCTCTTCCTGTTGGGTTTTCTGAACCGCGCACCAGAGACGGCCTATGTTCTTCCCCACCTCCCTGGTCCAACATTCCGGGTTGAGGTCCCAATATCCCAGTCCTACACCAATAGGCACACCGCGAAGAGGGACACCGTAATGGCCTTTGGAACCTGTAGACCGAATGGATGTATTCATGGCAGGAAAGCATTGTCAGTCGTCCGTTTCTTGACTTGCCACCTGTGCTCAGTTACTGTTGTAATTCGCCAGATGGTCTGATTTTGGAACCCCTCCATCTCCGTGTGGTCGGAGCGCAAGTAAGGACCAACCCACTGATTCAGCCACCACCAGGCGGGCAGTTAAAGAGACCTCCTGCCCTCTCAATGCCAACGGTCAACGGATAAAGGCCACGTATCCCGGAGCGACGGTCGCTACGAACTGGGGACATTTCCGCGGGTGAGCTTCATTTACCTCGTATTTAAATCATTCCCGTTCAAGTTTTTGTTCGACATACCCGCTAAGGACTCCGATGCTGGGGCATGCGGCGATCTTATTGATGTTGTGGCAGACAACCTCTTGAGATTGTCGTTAAAAGAAGACTATGAAGCGCTGGGGATGGACAAGCAGAAAGAGGTCTTGGAGGAATACAAGCACAGCCGATGGATAGCAGCTGTGCCCGGGGCTAGCGGTGCGGAGGTTGAACTTCTTGTGTAAGGACACGGTGTTTGGTAGGCTGTGGTGGATGGTACAGTGGTGAAGAAGCGGTGCGGTCATCTCCTGCCAAGCTGCTTTGTGCTGAGATGTGTGAGACAACGTGAATAAACCCAGGGGCAGGAGCTCAAGACGAGGACTGAGAGGCTAAGATCAACATTCAATCATCACTGATAAAGCCGAACACCAGTCAAAGAGCTGTTTAACCAATACCTCCGCGTCTACACCCCGCTTTGTTCTTCTGTTTGTTAATTTTTTTTAATCTACTGCGGCCGATGCCCCTGTAGTACCGAATGTCATGTTAGTATCTTCTCTGGTCCCGGGCGATTGACGGACCTGTGCCACTACAGGGATTGTTGCGGTCCGTACTTTGTTTGCTGTCGATGGTAGAACATCTAGCCAACGAAAAGCCCGGTGACCCATGGAGCGAGTGTAGACGGTTGGACCGCGCACTGTCGGTTGCAGCCTATGCACTGAGGTAGAAAGAAGGACGGTGGTGCCATCCTTGGCATGGGGCTGGGGTGGAGTGACTTGGCGCGACGGCCTTCTCAGGCCTACGGTTAATACATATAAAATCCTGTAGAACGTGTGTTCCCGACCGCTCGTGTAGAAAGTCGACTCGCTGGACAGTGGGGAAGACAAAGTAGGGCGAATATCTCCGAGTCTTCGCACTGGGCATTTAATGGCGGACAAAGACCTCCTGGTGCCTTGTGCACGGCACCAGAGCCCTACCATGCCTATTTAGCAGGTTAACCTCGACGGATTTGAGGAGGTGGCCACTTCGTGCCAAACCCATGGAACTGCCCAAGCGAATGCCGGAAGATAGCTGCGAAGGCAGCTCCCCTTCTCTAGGAGAGACCGCCGTGGACTGGGATTGTTGTAAACCCAGAGCACAAGTACATCGATCCCAAGCAGAGTGTAAGCAGACACAATATGAACTCTGATCCGAGTAGGTATCAAGCATTGCCCACGAGGTTGGTCACGTCAACGTCAACAAGGGCCAACAATCCGTCAGTATCCCCCAGTCACCAGCCCTACAGCCATCACAACCACTGCCTTCCTTTCTATCACTGCCCTTCTCCTCCGTCCCATATACCGTAGTGTAGTCGTCAGCCCGGGTTGTGCAGCCAAACGGACGTCCATAAGGCTGGGTGACTCAATTCGGGCAGAGATCCTCCGCGCTCTGTTTATCCTAACACCATGTCCACAAACGCCTCACATGCTGCTGACGATGGATCGCTACGACGAGTGAGGTCGACAGGGGACATGCCCCGACGGCCAGAGAGGCTCTTCATATCGGCCGACGGAGCAGGTCCTACCCATGTTCGGAGAATATCTGAGGGAGAGGTGCATATCCACATACAGCCCACGTCGACGTCTATTACCGTCACCAGCCAGAACCAGAACCAAAGCCAGAACCAAAACCAAAACCAAAATCGTGATCATAACCAAGATCGGAATCTCAATCGGCCGCATGGTATTTTGCGGGTAATGGCGTACTTTGGGTTGGGAAGAGGTGCGACGCAGGCTAGGAAGGCGATGGTTGTGCTACTGTGGAATATATCTTGGTCTTTTGTCCAGGTGTGTGTCGTGTTACCTGCATGTCGCAGTAATCAACTCATGTTGAGCAGATCGTTGTGATAACGGCAATGGTTGCACTTTCCGGGACCGTTTTCAAAAGCCCCCGGGACCCGAGTGTCTCCGAATGGACTGCTTGTGATAGGCCGCTAGGAGTGTGGGCTTGTCTATGGATTGTCAGAGTGATATTAGCGACTACATTGTCGTATTGGGAATATGTAAGAGAACGCGCTGCGTGAGTTCTTTTGCTGATATCAGCCGATTAAATCACCATTGACACGCCCCAAGCATCGCTACTCTTCTTCAAGGAGGTTCCAGCGTGATCAGAAGAGGAAACCGGATGACTACTACACCCCCCGGTAATCCTGTAGAGCTCCAACCAATCCAGCAACAAGGCATTGTAGTCCCCCCACCAAATCCGTCTTATACACGGTACGTCATACGGTTATGGTTTGTTCGTGTCGAATAACACAAGACAACTAGGCTCTCTGTACTTGCCTCGTTGCTAACATTAAGCTGGTTTCTGACCGCCCACATATTGGAGTATACTTCGATCAATACATGCAGGCACGCCTCACCACATTTGTGGTGGTTGGTATTTGGGATCCTCTGCATCATGTACTTGATGGTGTTTGAAGTTGTCGTGATTGGGTTTATCGTCTTGGTCATCACACCCATCATCTTCGTAAGCTCCTCCGCACCCCCATGTTGGCTCGTTGTTCTCACTATTCTTAGGTATTTTGGAACATACTACTCATCTGCCTCGGTCGCCATCCCATTCAGAACCCGCATATCATCAAACCTGACATAGACAAATTACCCAAGTCTGTCGTCGAGAAGATTCCACTTGTAATGTATATCCCGCCGCCACCTGAGGGATCGGACCTCGAGCCTACGTCATCGAAAATAATTGCGAGTCCTCATTCATACCCGCCCAAACCCGTTGAGAAGTCAACTAGTCCGCCGAAACCGCGATTCAAGTTCATACGAGGTATTTCATCGTTCAGGAATAAAGGACCTAATGGCAAAGCTTCACCGAAGGACAAGTTGCCTGTTGACGTGGAGAAAAATCCGGGAAGTGGAGAGCCGCTGACATGGAGTGACTATTGGGAGGAGAGTGAGTATCCGTTCGTGGTACTTGAGGGAAACAGGGCGGCTTGTGCCATTTGTTTGATGGACTTTGAGGAGCCGAAGAGGAAACCTGGGCTGAAGGATTCGTTCTCGAAGCAGAGTGAGGGCGAAGAGCCTGTGAAGGTTGAGGAGTTAGAGAAGAACGAGGAAAAAGTGGAGAGGGAGGAGACACCAATGATTGAGAGCACAAGCTCTGGAATCACTTTGGAAGAGAGGACCGCAGCTGATAGACTTCGACTTGAGGACGCGGGAGAGGTTGCTCAACCACTGAGACTGCTGACCTGTGGGCATGTATTCCATGTGTGTGATAGCTCCGCGGTTCTCCTATCCCTGTTTGATACTCACAGGTTTTATTTGACAGAAAACATGTTTAGATCCTTGGCTCATTGACATTTCCGGTCGGTGTCCAGTATGCCAGCGGCCAGTCGAAATTCCAGGAAAGAAAAAGAGAAGATCGCGAGATAGGCTTCAGAACGTTGGACAATAAAAAATATCCCTTTCTAAATTGGAGCCAGACCATCTTTCGTACCATTGCAATCTTTGACTTTCTCTCCGCAATGTACAGATATTTGCATCACGTTCCTTGTATAATATGCTCGCGTTTCCTTCACTCTCTAATCCAGGGAATCCTATGCATTTACCTTGCTGTCTCCGTTCTACTCTTTTTTTTGTATTTTGACGTGTAGCATAAATCGGTACTTGTGAAATGAAGCGAAAAACCGTTCCCGACGTGATCAGCTCCCCTCAGCAATGAGTCCGGGTCTCGGAAGGAAGGTGGACGCGTAACCGTTTCCAAGGACTGCGGCAGTTTCTAAACTCCAGCGTCCCCGACAGTTCCAGGAGCAGCATTGTCTGGCGCTTGAGGCGGTACTTGGTCGGCAGAGTAATGTGGGAAAGTCGGTATCATCATCTCTTGTCCAGCTTCCAGTTCCTCAGAATGTGGCTGCCTCGTGCTTCTACTTTCTCTCGCCCTCTAGCGAGGTCTATGGCGTCTCTCAGAAATCCACCAGCCTCAGGAAAGAGGTCCGCTCAACCAACTTCTCAGCACTCTCACTTTACTTACGCTATGTTAGCCCAACAGGTAACGTCTATTGGCTTCCTTGGTGTGTTTCATAGCGCCAACCCTTGTGTCCTTTCGCCAGCCATTGTCATGTTGAACATGGGAGGTCCCGCAACAGTGTGTTTTGTCTTCTGTCTTCCCAACGCCGGGAAACCAACAGTATTCTTTCGCAGGTTCCGGAAACTCAGGACTTCCTCACAAATCTTTTCTCGGATGGTGATCTCATCCCACTGCCTTACCAACGTATCCTTGCGCCGATCATCGCCCGTCGGAGGACCCCCCAGATTGAGAAGCAGTACGAGGAAATTGGCGGAGGTTCGCCGATTTTGCGTTATACTCGCCTTCAGGGTGACGGAATGGCTCGTCTTCTTGACGAGCTACACCCAGAGACTGCGCCTCACAAAGCTTATGTTGCGTTCCGATATGCTCGGCCGCTAACATCTGAAACTGCGCGCCAGCTCAAAGCGGATGGCGTCAAGCGTGCTGTCGCGTTTACCCAATATCCGCAGTACAGTTGCAGCACAACGGGGAGTAGCCTCAATGAGCTCTTTAGAAGAGGAGAGGCTCGCGAAATGGGTGATATTGAATGGAGCGTTATCGACCGCTGGGGAACACACCCAGGATTTATCGAGGTATGCCATGTGTCGCATCCATCATTGATTCTGGTTCCCAAGTAATTAATGAGCGATCTCCTTCCAGGCTGTGGCACGGAATGTTGAGGCGGCTCTCGCCAAGTTCTCCGAAGCAACCCGTTCGGAGACTGTATTGTTATTCTCAGCACATTCTTTACCCATGTCGGTGGTAAACCGAGGAGATCCGTATGTATTAGAAGTCTCTGCATCTGTTGCTGCCGTCATGGAGCGGCTTGGGCATTCGAACCCATACCGCTTGGTATGGCAGTCCCAGGTCGGCCCGTCTGCGTGGATGGGCATGCAGACAGGTGAAGCAATCAAGGGCCTAGCCCGGCTTGGCAAGAAGCAAGTCGTGTTGATTCCAATAGCATTCACGAGTGACCATATCGAGACGCTGTATGAGCTCGACTTGGAGTATGCAAAAGAGGCAAGAGAGGTTCGTAGCTTTCTCGCCGACTCCCAGCCCTTGTACTTATGCTTTTGATACAAAACTCTCAGCTGGGAATGGAGGTTCACCGGGCAGATTCACTCAACGATTCGCCCGTGTTTATACGTGCACTTGCCGACATTGCAGCAGCGCACTTGCGTGGCTACACGGCTGGAAGGGGTGCAACGAGCATCCAATCAGGGCTCCGATGTCCAGGGTGCAAAAATGCCACATGTGGACATCAGAAGAGCTGGTTCGCACAGGGTGGGCGGTAGATTGTGGTTTCTATGTAGATGGGTTGATTTTGGTATATACTTAAAAGCCTAAGCTTGGGGGACATTGTGGGACCGAGGGACGGCCAGGAATCCGAGTAAATTACGTCCGGAGACTAACCTGCCCGATTTAGCGCTTAACAAAGATATAAGAGATCATCGACTCTCTCAGTGACTTCCTCCATCATACAGTATCATGCCCGCCACCGTTGTCTCGTCCCCTGGCAAGGTCCTCATCGCAGGAGGCTATCTCGTCCTCGATCCTGCACACCCCGGTGTTGTCGTTTCCACCTCATCGCGCTTCTACACCGTCGTTCAGGACGACCCTGATGTCGGTCCTTACGCTCTACGGGTGCGCTCTCCTCAATTTAACAACGCTACCTGGAAGTACCTGGTAAGCGCAGAGTCTGATGATATTATCCAACCTGCACCGGAAAAGTGGGTCACCTCATTATTGGTTGGCATACGCGGGCTCATCAGGGGGCAGCCCCAGCAACAATAAGTTTGTCCAGCTTGCGATCCAGGAGGCAATCATGCTAGGCATCGAAAACCATGGGGCAAGCACAGTCATGGAAACTCTTTCGCGCGGCATTGACATTGCCATCGTGGGCGACAATGATTTTTACTCCCAACGTGCTACGGTGAGTGACTTAGCTCCGCCGTTCGAATTATCGTCCTGATCGGTGCCATTGCAGTTGACATCACTGAACCTTCCCAGAACATTAGATTCTCTGAAGAAGATCACACCATTCGTGAACACCGGAGTCGGGCTCTCGGATGTGCATAAAACCGGTTTAGGGTCCTCTGCTGCACTAATAACATCCTTCGTATTGGCGCTCCTGGCACACATCTCTGTGATTTCGAAATCAGCGCTTGCACAAACAGATGGCACCTCGCAAATTGAATCAGACGACTGGCGCCTCGCACATAACCTCGCTCAGTTTGTACATTGTCTAGCACAAGGAAAAGTTGGAAGTGGGTTTGATGTCTCTGCGGCGGTGTTTGGGAGCCATTTGTACACGAGGTTTGACCCGGCGGTTCTCCAACCTCTTATGGACGATCCAACTGTACGTACGTTTAGACACAACTTTCTCCGGCATTCATCCCTTCTGCTTAGACGAAGCATCATGCACTCATGTCCGTTCTCACCCCACTGAATTCGAGATGGAACTACCGCGTTGAACCGTTCCAACTTCCACCATTAACCCGGATAATGCTGGCTGATGTAGACGCCGGAAGTAACACCCCTTCCATGGTAGGTAAGGTCCTCAAATGGAGGAAGGAGAACAGTTTTCAAGGTCAGTCTGGGCCTCGACTCTACATTCTGCTGCTGATCAGTGTCTTAGCTGATGCTCTTTGGAGAGATATTGACCAGCTAAACCAGTCTCTTGCACAAACTCTGCTTCACCTTACGAAGCTTCATGATACCGATCCCGTGAACTACGGCACTGCTGTGAAATACATCTCGTCACTTCAGCCTGTACAAGTATGAACCTTTTTTCTTCTGTGTTCGTGTCCCTAACCTGGCGCGTCTTTGCAGTGGGCCGCTAACCCCTGGCAACCGCCATCGGAAATACCCATCGTCGAGGCTTTTTATGAAACTCATCGAATTTCACAGGTACGTAGTACAAACTTTGCTTCTAAATTTCCTGCGCCCCCTTGTTTCTCCGCCCTCCTTGCGACATCTTACTCGGCCTTTCTGAACCAATCGATCGCTTGCTATCCAGGCAATACGCGTCAAAATGCGTGAGATGGGTTCGCTCGCAGGCGTACCGATCGAGCCGCCTGAACAAACCAAGTTACTCGATCGTTGCGTGTCCCAAGCCGGTATCATAGGAGGTGGTGTCCCAGGGGGTGTGTATCCTTTCCCTTCGATCTCGGGGCTTTACTCAATTGCAAGTTGGGGGCAATGACAGCCGGTGGCTACGACGCCATTTGGCTACTCGTCTGCGACCCTATCGACTGTTCTCCAGATCAACGGCCAACAGAACGGATCGAATACGTCTGGAGCAACTACAAAGACCTCAACGTCTCGCCCCTCTCCGCCACGGAAAGCACAGAAAAGGGCAGTCGTCTGGAGAAGCTCGAGGATGTACCGGGGCTTCAAGCTGCGATTTCAGTCAAGTGATCTCCTTTCCTTTCCCTTCCACTCCACCAGTTCGTAGGAGTGTATCCCTAGTTATATATAGTATTGTAATGTATGTATATGTATCCCGGGGGCGCGACAGTAATGCGGTCAAAGCCTCGGATCGAACATCAAGTCTGGCAGACTTCCTTTTCGAGCGACGATAAGTATCGTTGCGGTCTTTCCCTGTATCATCCATGACGCCCGCAAAGGCGACTAACTGAAGCCTCCAAGAGTCAAATTCGATTCTGCCACTACCCTGCAAGGTAGTCCGACTATGTATCAAATACGGAAGGGCTGCAACGGCCACCCCTGGGTGTTCATACTACACCCGGATGACGGAACCGGAGCTTCATAATGCGGGAGTAATTATAAATTGTTGGTAATGTGCAAAGTCATAAGCGTCCGGTCACCGAGACTATAACATAGTGTAAAAAGAAAAAGTTGATGCATCCACGTCGAACCCCGCCAGCGGTGTCCTCAGGTAATTAGTGTCTACAGACATATTTTTGCCTTCCCCTCGGGCGTCCAAGATTTCCGTAGAGCAAGGAAGAGTGATATAACCATAGCGACGAAACCAAAGATTGTACATGCCACGGCGGGAAGTTTGGCACGATGATACCAGGGTAGATTTTTGTCGGTGAGTTTGTAATAGCAGGCGGCAGGGAATATGAAGGCAAGCGCAGTGGCAGATACGCCGCCTGTAATCTCGAGCATTACTCCGAGGTCGCAGGTAACGAGGGAGACTAATGCAATGTCAGGAGTAAAGGAACGATAGGCGGGTGAAGACACGCACCGAACATAGAAGCAAAGAGGATTACGGTCGTGAAGAAAATATGTCGTTGGAGATTAAATGTCTCGTGCGAAAAGAAGAATTGCTCGATGACCTGGAACGAATTTGTCAGTGATCGTTGTCCGCGCTAGTTTCGGTTCGCCTACCTCTCTGCATACGAACAATTCCAGGGGCAGTGTGGTGAACATGTTGAGACCAAACGCAAACCGAGCAATATTGATTAATGTATCCTCCTATTCTTAATATTGGCGTCACCTTCGCTAAGAGAGAATTGAGAGACGAACCTGAGGGAAGTTGTTCAAAATATTTCCTTGAGTCTTGTCTGTAAACACAACATATGCAGAAACAGCAAGTGTTACACAGGACACCAGAGACATAAACGTCGACACGTGTGTCACCTTGGCAAACCGATCCAAGGTGGGAGTACGTAGGCTTCCATAGATCAACAGCGAATTATGATGACAGACTTTGATATATCGTAGCCCTCTAATGAGCATTCACTGGGCACAGGCAACGATGGACCAGACGTACCGAAAGCAAAACTAATGACGCCGATAGCTTGGAAGATTCCTGGACCCACGATTGTCCATTTCTGCGATGGATCACCTTTGAGCTCCGCGGGGACATGTGGACCTTCTATGAGAACTGAAATCACTATGATGAGCATCCCGATTAACGCGAGCCCAGATGCTCGTGCCAATTTGTGGATGTCACGGTAGAGGGAAAGGGGATAGGAGACGCATATCGTACAGAGAGCGACCACAAATTGCCGGTTGACGAGGAGACTGAGGACAGGAGTAGTGGAGAGGCTGGGGAATAAGAACCGCATTACGTGCGGTAAGGTATCGCCAATGATGATACCAAATGCACACATTCCTGAGAAGTGAGTGAGCAAGAAGGGCTCGGAAGGTGAGAAGGTTTACAGACCTCCGAATGCAAATGCGAATTGGAAGAATGAGACAGCTGCTCGGCCACTCGAGCCAAAACAATGGTGCATGATTTCAATGTACGAGTGGCCTCCACTAAGTTTAGCATTTATTATGATAAGACGAATAGTCCAATCCGTGACGCCACACAGGACGACCAAGAGAGATAGACCTGTGAAGAAACCGGCTTGACGGACGGCATAGGGAAGACCTGGTCAAGAGTGATGAGAACTCTGGCGCGTTAATTGTTCTAGGTAACCTCACCAATAATGCCTGTAGAAAGATCAGAAGGGAAATCACCTGGACGATAACTTAATCAAATTCACCTGCACCCAAGATCGAGTTAGCCATGTTGGCTATGGAATCCAGCATACCGCCTCCGGCGGTTCGTTTGGCAGCAATCTCGTCTAGGTCGAGTGCATCTTCACCTATGATCGCGCGGGAGTTTGGTTGAGAAAGGGGTATGGAAGCGTCGAGGCTCCGGCGGGAAGCAGATGAATCAAATAGGCCCACAAGGAGAGGCATAGACTGGTCAGCGTGTCGTCCGCCTCGGGGCGAGGCATTCTCGAGTCCTCGGAGAGCCTCGTCATCTAGTTCATCGGAATCGAGTTCATACTCTACATGAAGCGCCAGCAAAAAAGTGATGAGGATGGGTGGAATGCCAAGCACTTGTGTTACACGTACACACCTGTCTCGCGACTTGAATAGGTAGACCTAAGGGGTGGGGCGATAATTTGGACAGTGTCGTGGAAGCGGACAGTATGGTCCCGATGGTTGCGATCCGCGACTTTACTTGTATCGAAGTCATCGTCAGAGTCGTCTACTGCGAATAAAGTCTGGTGATTTTCTGGTGAATGCGAGCGGAGGAGTGGTTGTGCGGACTCGTGTTCTGCGGAACCATTGGCTCTGGGAGAGGATTGGTGAGGCATCAGACTTCTGGCATGGGTTGTGTGTCGCTGCTGCTGGGTGCGACGGCGCGAGGGGATGGAATGTGAGGAGAATATGGTGAAGGTGGAGTCGAGGGACTGGCGACGCTAACGGGAAGCGCTGAGTCTAAGCTAAGACTTAGCTAACTCGTATTAAATAAACTCTTTCTCTTCATCACTCACCTTGGCCGGTCCCAGGCTGCGCACCTTCGTTCTTCGTTCTTCGTTCCTCCTCACTCCCCTGACCGTCGTCCATCAGTCGTGCACGAAATGGTGGCAATTGCCCCTTTCCTCACTCTCATTTTCTCCTCTCTCGTCCTTGCCCAGCAACAAATCATGGCCGATGCCTTGGCTTCGCAGTATGCCCTTGCAACCTCGACGGTCTTCCCATTCCCTACTGCCACACTCTCTTCATCCGACACCCAGAGCCAACTCCTCTCCCAGTGGTCACTTGGACGAGGCCACATCCAGGACGGCGCCAGCAACCTCGCATTTGTCGTCGATCCATTTCCTGACCGTCCGCCTACCGGCGACCCAGACGATACTTCCACCGTCAACAGAAACTTGTCTGTCTTGCAAGTCACGTATCCTCAAAATTCATTCTCACATGAAACTGGCGGAGCGCAGTTCTTCAATCTGTGGAATACGACGGATGGGTCGTCGTTTGGCTCCATGTTGCTCTCGTACGAAGTTGCATTCGATTCGTCATTTGATTGGGTCAAGGGCGGTAAGCTTCCTGGGTTGAGGGGTGGTCTAAATAGCACTGGGTGTAGTGGTGGCAAGGTTGCCACCGGAGATGAATGTTTCAGCTCGCGGGTGATGTGGAGAAAGCGTGCCGACGGCGAAGGTACGTCCTCGGTCCGTAACCGCAGGAGAATTGGGTGGCTGAGCCACAGAAAGTTTATGCCTATATTCCTACTCCCAATAATCTATGCAAAGACAAAGGTGTCGAATGCAATTCCGACTTTGGTACCAGTTTCCAGAGAGGGTCATTTGGGTTTCTAGCTGGGCGGTGGGTGGGATCGTTTGCGTGTTTCTGCCACCATATCGACGCATAACAAACAGATGGCTCCGGGTATCTATGCTAGTCCGGCTAAATGATCCACCCAATATAGCCAACGGCCAAATACAACTCTTGTCAGTCCTCTTACCGTCCCCCGATGTCCCGCAACTAACTTGATCTTAGTTATAACGACAGGCTCGCCGTCTCTCAAACAAAGTTGCAAATTAGAAGTAGTGATACAGTCGCTATTAACGGATTGTATTTCTCGTGAGTCGCCCTTCCAGGGTTTCCGGTTTGTACTATGTGCTCAGATAATCCCTATTCCAGGACATTCTTTGGAGGTACTATCTTAGACCCAGGCAGTACGGAATGAGTCCGACCTAACAACTATTTATTCAGGTTCAGACCAGAGCTGGGCAACACCATCGACACAACACACATATTTCCGCAACATCCGCATGTGGGGAGGCTCAGCAACCTCGAATCTCACTGGTGACCCCGTTAAAAGTGCTGCCTCGGCTACCTCTCCTGTTAATTTATTACCCTTTGCCATGTTTGTCATAATAAGCATGTGGGTCTTGCCTCGCTTTTGAGACTTTCTGTTTCCCGGGCATTGTAATTTATTAGTAGATATATATACTGTAACATCTGAGGATTCAACAAAGGCAACAAATTCCTGATCCAGACACTCTGAAAATATGCGACTGACTAATCCTGACTCTTGCCTTTGTAACCTTCCAACTCCAGCCTCTTTCTTGAGGGCATGGCATTTTCCGGTGCTCTGGTGCGTTCTATTTGAGCTGCCGATGAGTGAGAACACCAATTTTTTGCGTTACAGACACTAACAGATCTCAACGACTTCATCACTCCCTCCCAGGTATGCATTAAACCTGTGGAAGAGACCAACAAGCCAACAGGAAAGGACCCGAGTGCCGCTGCTGTGAGATTATCTGTTCTTGAGGTTCTACTCGAGGTTGATGTATCACGCCCATATTGTCCGCTAGACAGAGATCCATATAGATGAAAGTGGATCATATTACGAAGTCTCAGCATACTCACCTCTACAAGACAAGAGCACGAAGAAAGGCCAGAAACTCGAACAGGCGCAAATCAGTTTGAACGATTGTCTCGCATGCAGGTATGCTTTCTACTACCTCGAAGACCAAATGTGATGACCTTGCACAAGTGGGTGCATAACTTCTGCAGAATCGGTTCTCATAACACTCCAATCGCACACCGAAGTGCTCTCGGTACTCTCCAATGATAGCGACGAGCGGATACCCATCATCTCAATCGCACCACAGTCTCTCGCCTCGCTCGCCGCTGCTTATCCTGCCTCCCGCACTGCCCCTCCTATTACCCCCGGTGCCAATAATGGAACCAAAGACGAAGGAGATGAACCACCGTTGACACCTCAAGAGATATTTCGGCGCATCAGAGAGTTCTGTGCCTCTGTTTTGGGATTTGCATACGTCTTTGACACGACTTTTGCGCGGCATCTAGCGTTAAAAGAGCATGTCGAAGAATTTCTCGAACGACGGGAAGATACTCAGCGGAAGCAACAACTAGTCAATGGAGACTCCACGGAAGCACTTCCACTACCGATGCTCTCAAGTGCTTGTCCCGGATGGATCTGTTACGCCGAGAAGGCGCACTCCGAAATGTTACCTTTTATTGCCCGGACAAAGAGTCCGCAGCAGGTTATGGGTACGCTGGTGAAGAATTGGATCGGAAACAGGCTGGATAAAAGGTGCGGTAATGCCTATTTAACGAGATCGATCACTTCGTTCATCGCTGCTCTTAGGCCAGACGAGATATATCATGTTTCGGTCATGCCCTGCTACGACAAAAAACTTGAAGCGTCGCGGCAAGACTTTTACGATGATGTTTTAAAAACTCGGGACGTGGATTGTGTGGTCACCACGGGCGAGCTCGAACTCATGATGAAGGAATTTGGGTGGGATCTCAGAACCGGTTCACTCTCACATCAAAACACCTCTCTCCCGATACCAGTAAAGAAAATTCTACCCACCAAATGTTTCCCAGAAATCAAGATCCCAGAGCTGCTTACCCACTCTGGAACCTCCTCTGGCTCGTACTTGCATGCGATTCTACATCATATCATATCAACATCCTCAGCCCCTCTTATGCTCAGCATGAAAGCCATTCGGAATGCGGATTATGAAGAATATACCCTTCGAGAGGCGGCTGTTCACATGTCTCCACCGTCCCTGGAATCGACACTCAGGCCAGAGATCATCGGGGAGCGAAGGGACAAACAAGAACGAGAGGAAAAACTGGGTAGGGTGGTGTTCAGGGGCGTCAAGTGCTATGGATTCAGGAATCTACAAAACATAGTGAGAAAAGTGGGTAGGGAGAGGGGTGTGAGAGTCGGTGTGGGGGCTGCCGGGCGACTCGGCTCTACAGGTACTGATGTTGGTGCAGGCAGAGGCGTTCGAAGGCTCCGTGTGGCGCGAAAGGGTCGGAATACCAATACTGTAGAAGATAATACGATGGAGGGGGAGGGGGAGAGGAGATTTGATTACGTCGAGGTTATGGCTTGTCCGGGTGGATGTGTTAATGGTGGTGGGCAGCTAAAACCTCCTGTGCTCGCTTCGTCAATGACGGATATGGATGCTGAGGGGTTCAAGAGAGACTGGGACGGGGAAGGCGTTGCACCGAGTCTGGATGCCAAGTGGGGCGACAGGGAGTGGACAAAGAAAGTCGAGGAGGCGTATTGGCGGGGTGCGGAGCCTCAGGATGAGGCACGGAACTTGGTGGCGGATCAGCTCGTGGATGAGATTGTAGGCGAGCTGTGTGCAGGGGATGATGCAGAAAGGAGGAGAGTGTTTAGGACAGAGTATAGAGCAGTGGAGAGCGATGTTATCGGGCTGGCAGTCAAATGGTAGATAAGTATGACAGAGGCAATTAAGATTATCTAAGTATAGAGGGCCAAGTAACTAGTTACATAAAGCGGCAGCACAATCAATGCCGTCGACGAAGAGACCGAGTTAGGCCAGCCAATCGGAGCAAGGACAGAGATGATGAAAAGTGTTGTTGCTACAGTGATGGTTGAAGGTGTGCTGAAGAATCAAGTGGCTGGATCTACTGTAATGATGGTTAGTGTGGTGATACAGAGTCAAAACAAGGGGTCAGGCGAGGATAGGGTCGAAGGCGATGATCTGCTACCGACGATGAGGATTGTTCTCCTTCCACCAGTATTGGCATGTTTGACAGTAATCGGGGGTCCTTGCTGTGATGGTTTCGGAAGAGTCGGGGTCAAAATACTTGGCAGAATGAGTGGCGAAAAGGCAAGAGACTTTAGGGGAAGACCTACGCGACGACATGAAGGACAATAAGGACAGTCGGGTGCATGCATGTCCGAGTGCATGCAGTACTTATTTTTGCAGTCTTCTTTGTCAGTGGTGCGGGTCTGCGTAAGGGGATGATAAGGGAGGGATAGGAGGATGGAACGGGAGACGACGGACAGCGACGTAATGACCACACCCGTAGTGGATGCCTTCGCTGGAGGAAACAGTGAGCACGGGGGGGATGAGCAAAGGAGAGAGAAAGACACACGTCTTGAGAGAACACATGATGGGATGTGCGGAGGACGACGAGACTGGAGCTTTTTATATCCCACAGCCAAACAAAACACGCCCCGGACTCCGGTCAGCCGTAGTCCGGGCTGTTCACCCCCGCAGGTCATGTCCCATCCAACCGTACGCTCGCGTACCGGTCTCTTCCTCTCCTACCGCGACTCCCGCACCACCTCCACCCGCTTCTCTAGACTCTCTCGCTACCAAGATCCTCTCAACGATGACGACGAACACGACCGCCTCATTCACCCCTCTAGCCACGTCGCTCTCGACGTAGACCTCCCTCCCAAATGGCACGCATCCCCATAGCCCTATCTTCTTCTTCTTCTTCTTCTTCTTCTTACCCCCCACCCACACACAGGGTCGATTACTCGGAGCAGGTCCAGGAGCTCCTGGCAGAAACACAGACGAAGAGTGGGCCCGCCCTGCCTCTCCTGCCCTCACATCATCATCCCTCTGACATCTTCCCCTTTGCCCAGTCGCCACGCTCGACAAATTGCACGCCAAACATGTCCTTCCCGGCTTCTCGGACCGGTCCCAGGAAGAACGCGAGATTGAAGCATTAACGACAGACGTCACTCGAGTAATTTTCCTTTTCCTTTCCCCTTTTGCCCCCACTCTCACATCCTCCAAGGACTTCCGCCGTTGCCAATCTCTCATCCAGAAAATTGGCTCAGATTCACAGTCCCACTCCTTCCCACCTGACCCCCAGAAATCACGCCATCAATCCCTAACCACAAAAAATGTCCAGCGCGGTCTCGCTGCACAGGTCCAGGACCTCAGCGCCACCTTCCGCAAGAAACAGCGTGTCTATATGGAAAGTGTGTCCCCTCGTCGTCCCCCGTTCTTCTCTTCTCCTGGTCTCATCATCCCCAATCTCAAGAGCTCCAAGGTCATGCGATCAAGAATCAGGACCTTTTAATTGCCTCGGGTACCATATCTCTCAAGGGCTCGGACGGTATGACGGCCGTTGATGATGATGTTGCCGCTGCTGTGAGTTGCTTCTACTTTTGCTCTTGGCCCACTTTCCTTCTTTCCACCCTCTTGCCGCAATTCTATCCCTGTCTTCGTCTCATGACCCGCCTCGTTTCACCCTAATCGATGGGTCGGGCTATGTCTGTTGCCGACTCGGTTTCCTGGGCTACAACACATCGTAATCCCTTCATTTGACTTAACCTTCCATTTTATCTCGTTTATTGTCATCTATGATATCATCTCGTTCCTGCGCCCGTCCTAACCGATCAAAACATCATGTTGCCTTTCCGGGTTCAATGCTGCAAATCTTTGCATGCTCCGCTAATCTCCCGCAATGTTGTAACATGAAATGATTATCTTTACCCCACGTGTGGGGAACTGTTCACTTCTTCCCTTCTTTGTGCTTCCTTGGCCCAACTTCTGATCAATCCTATTCGCTAGTCCCATACGCAAAATCAGTCGCTCTCCCTCACGCAGCATGCCGACACGACAGTCCTACAGACGCGTGACAGGGAATTATCGGAGATTGCAAAGTCGATAGCACAGCTAGCGGAACTTTTCAAGGATCTATCAGTGTTGGTCATTGATCAAGGAACGTTACTGGACAGCGTGGAGTACAACATTGAGCAGACGGCTGTCCAGATGGAGGAAGCCGTAAAAGAACTGAATGTTGCACAGGTGTAAGATCTCTTTCCCCCCACACTCCAAACATACAACCGCTCATCATGTCACCATCTATCAGATATCAAAAGAACACGGGAAGAAGGAAATGCATATTTTTACTGCTTCTGATTATCTTCGGCCTAATCGTCGTGCTCATATTCAAACCGCGGAGACACCGTAACAGTCCACTGCCAACACCGCCTCAGTCGGCCTCAGCTACCTTTTCTGATGTTTTGGGAGTGGGGGAAGTAGATCGATAATACGAAGGGCAGACAAATAGAGGATAAAGGGATGTCCATTTAGGCTGTTAGATGTGGTCCATGAACATACGGTCGGTCAGGACCTGGCTCTGGATCATGAACGCTTGGAGTTCTCAAGGCTCGGGACTTCTCGCCCCACCGATCACTGATAAACATCTCGCGTAAACTCTTCCCCCCACCCGGCCAGGGAGTGAGAAAGAATTGAAGCAACGGAGGAATATACTTATGAGCAGGGTTGAGATGGAACGAAGTGCAGGGTCAAATGTGGGGAAGGGGTAAAATAGACTCAAGGGGACCAATGATACATTGCAACGCGTTGTTATAGGTTGTTATCAGGTTGATAGCCGCTTGAGTGGCGCACAGAATGGAAGACAGGTAAAGATTGTGTTCCGGACCCAGGGCGGGTGGGCGTTTGATGCACGTCGGATCTTGGCCTCATCACAGAGTACTCTATTATTCACTACCTCGCGTAGATAACGTCCATCGGGTCTTGGTGGGAGGACGGAACTCGGAACTCGGGAGCCCCAGGCACGTCTAAACGCTCCTCTGTATGCGTGTGGGTACAGGTGTACGGTTGCCGATACAGACACGGTCTAACTTTTACGAAAGAAGTACTGATCTGGTCCTAGTTCACACGGACCCTATGTCGTACACCGTCACACCGGCGAGATAATAGTAAAGAAAGCGAGGATATGGGATTTATCTCGGCCTGCCGCCACTGCGTGGCGTCCACCAATAGCCAATTAGATTAACGATGATTAACCCTGCGTCGCGTACTATAGCTGCTGTGCCATCTACTCTGGCACCTAACTCTTGAGCAGCCTGAGTATTATCACTGCCATTAGGGACATGTTTCTAGTCCTCCCAATATCGCTACTTCCATCAGCTCGGACGGCTCGCTTGACCTCAAAACCACCCTACACAATATAAACATACAGTTTCATGTAATCTAGCATTTCAGGGAAGGTATATGCACGTTCACATGGAGGGAGGAGTGACAGGAGTAGCGTGCTTGAGAAATTTGACAGAAAAGCAAAAGTTTTGCAACCGATGCATGTATAAAGAATGACAGGAAATTGTGAAATCTGATGATAAACTATATAGATACAGACAGACAAGAGTAAGCAGGGTCCTGGAAATATAGAAAATATGTTAGGAAGGCATTGTGCTACCGGGGGGCTTGAGCACAATACCTCGGGAGTTTTCGGCCCATAGGGTGTCTCACATCGAAAGCCGTCTTCAAGTCGGGGTGCACGACAGTTTCCCCTATCTAAGCACGACCAAGTTTGCACCTGAGGCTCGCACCCCCCAGGAAAATAATGGAGGGTGGTCTGGGGACTGCGCCTCGGCTGCCTTTCAACAGGCTTCCAAAAACTATCTCCCACTATTCCTTGTCCGACCGCTCCTTTTACCATCCCAAACTTTCTTGACACTCACCAACGTCTTTAACTCCATATCCGGCACCCTTGAATCCATGTGGTAAGTAGGGTTAGAAAGCGAGTGCAGTTGGGTCCGTCAGTCGCGAGGCTTCGATCCAGGAGAGTGAGAGGGAGGCAAAGGGAGAGAGCGAGAGGGAGAGGGTCGAAAACTTAGATAACTCATAAATGAGAAAGGGTGTATTTCTCTACCTCGTAACACATTTTTCTGGCAAGTTTTTATACTACGAGGGGATGTTTTTGGATGGAGAAAGAGCAGTTTGAAACGCGAGGAGAAAAGAAAAAAAGTACCTACGGAATTTTATATAGAAACTGGTAACATATGGTTTACCAAGGAAGGGGGGAGACACGAGAGAAAGGAAAAAGAAAGTTGCCTACGCGATCTGTTGTTTGCATGAGGTGTCCACATGTACTGGTGGGTCGCGTTTAATGTGTTTAAGTGGTGAACGGGCTGGAAACACATGGGTGCTGTGGTTGTCTCCACGATCTCGTCTGGATTAGTGGAAGAGGGGATGACGAGTGCTGTGCGAGCAGCCGCTGTCCACCCTCCACAAGCCTGGCCCGACACCCCCCCTTCCACCTCTCCAACACACTGCAGAACAACATAAGATACATGGTAGTTAAAAAACTCTGTTAATTTATGTAACATTATCTTCTTCATCTTTCTTCCCCCTCTCTCCACTCTTCCAGATTCTTAGAAATTTTGGGACATACATATCGTCCATTGTTCCCAGAGCACAAAAGCCCCATGTACTCAGTAGGAACAACAGCTAATCTACAACTTTAACTCGCTCTTGACATCTCTTCCGTCTTCTCTCTGATTCCTTCTCTATCTCTCACTGATCCTCTCCCCCAGTCTCATTTTTACCTTATATCGGTGCCCCAATTTTTGGGACATGTTTGTCTTGTATCTGCTCATTGCCCCATATCACATCAAGTCCACGCGCAGGGCGGTTCCTCAGCAAACTGGCCATCGCTACGCAACTCTACCATACCACTGGCTATTCTACTGGGTTGGAATATAAGCAACAGACAAATGCTGTTGCGCTCACATCCCAGAGTTCTTTAACACCCCATAAACCATCCCTTCAGTGGCACTGTGTGAGACAGTTCGGACAGACGGGAAACATGATCAGTCCCGGGTTGTGTTACTAGAC
The DNA here is from genome assembly GCA_023014365.1 of Lepiota brunneoincarnata. Classification (NCBI taxonomy): domain Eukaryota; kingdom Fungi; phylum Basidiomycota; class Agaricomycetes; order Agaricales; family Agaricaceae; genus Lepiota; species Lepiota brunneoincarnata. Next base: position 354,530 of record JAEBUN010000009.1, read on the forward strand.
CACGGCTTGTTGGCTCCGGAATAATAGAGCATGAATACCGAGAGACTCACCCAAATCAATCAGTGAAACTTGCTCGATAGTTCTCCAATCTCTCGCGATCCCTGGTGTCTCTGGAGGTGTGGGCTGGGTGTGTTTGGCGGAGGCCCGGAACGATTCACAAGACATATCATGATTTTTAGCTGTCTCCTCGGGCCCTCTCCTCTTCACTTTCCCTGTTTCAATGTATCTTGACCTGTTATTAATGCTTCCCATTCGTTTTACGCTGATCTTTACTGCTAGAATTTCGCATTTTTCCAGTGACTCATTGGTTCACTTAGTTCTACTTTTCTATCTATCAGGTCCATGCCTGAGGTGACAGACATATGCTGCCACACTCGCACTCTCCCTTTCACTGACAGCATCCCTGCGGATACACTCAGTACAGAGCGATGGCTCAGGTCATAAGGGCCGCCATTGTAGCCGGGTCTCCCCCTGCTTATCTTTTCACCTCCGGAACTCCGGGGCCCGCCGGTTGCAAAAGACAGGCTTGGTCACTTTTGTCAGTCACGGAGTTCCAGGACCCCGGTCACACCTTATGGCATTATACAAATATTAAGGTTTTTGACGAAATGTAGACCGTGTCTGTATCGGCAACCGTACAGGTGGGTACCCCGTTACAAATAGCGATACATATGTACATGTACATGCACATTTCTTCCCCCCACCCCCACCCCACCTCGTGACGGTTCTGAGCCGCTGTTGTGAGTCTCCCCCGGTTCCTATTCGGCGCCGTATAAAAGAGGCCTCTCCCTCCGCCATGAGGCTACGAGGATTCATGGTGGCCCAGTCGGATAGAATCCGAATACTATAATACTGGGACCGCCAATCGGACCCCCGGACGCAAAGTTGTAGCTCGATCGGGCTCCTCAAGGAAACGAGCAGCGTCAAATGAGACGATTAATTTCACATAGTGTGGGTGTACAGTACATACATAAACTTGGAGGCGTTTGAGCGGGGCCAAGACTTGATTGGAATTCGGGCTTGAACGTTGAACCTTGGGGAAGGGGAGACACGAACCGAGTATATCGCGCGAATACGTTCCCCGGATTCCAAAAAACTTTAGTAGAAAGTCCACACACACCCCCCGATGATTGGTGTCGGTCGATAACGCAACCCGAGCATCAGGGAGTGCTTACATATTGGGCTAGAAGGTCCGGGGTTCAGTTGGTCAACAAGCAAACTTGATGGGCTCACAATCACAGATGCCACCCTCATGACATCTCGCACGCCGCGCGTTGTGATCCAGCGGGCTTGGACTTTTGCGTCATGCATTGCAGGTATGTTCAGCCTACCACGGGCAGTCGATCAAGGGACATGTGATCCATTTAGTCATTGACAGGAAGAATAGAACCTGATACAACCCGTAGCCTCCTTTGGTGCATATGGGAGATTGTAGGAAAACTCGTCAGGTCAATATTGGAGACAACGCAGTATATGAACGGCAGACCGATCCCTGAGCGCGGTAGCGATTTCTTGGCCTCGGCCCGCCTCCTTACGATAGAAATTCAGTGCTCGGCACTTTGGACGGATGTAGAGCCAGACTCTCTATCATTTGGACAGGATGCATGGTAAGAGAAGATCATACCGAAAAGGCGAATGATAGTGATTCGTGGTGGTTTCCGTTGGCTGCTATGTTTACCTCTGGCGCAGGAATGGCATGATAAGCGCCTTTAGTGATCGTGAGAGTGATGGACGACATCAAAGCGGCCGGAACGGTTGATTCTTTTGCTACTTGTGGCTGGTACATTTCACTTCGAAGCCAGCTCATGGTCTGTCTTTGTGACAGTGGTTCTTGATAAACGCCTGGAGCCATGCGCTCTATGAGAGGCACCCTTAAAGCCCTTTCCTCGCCTCCCCGCCGTCTCGTTCCTTCCCAGCTGCACCCCCTTCACTCAGCCTCTACCCCGTTGCTTGCAACCCTCTACGTTGAGTAATCCCGCAGGGAGTGCAATTACAGAAGGCCAACCATCAAGATCTTCAGGACTAGAAGTATGTCGACCCCGGAGAAAACCACTCAGCTTAGAGATCGACGTAACAACGAGGGTCGTTTGGGCTCGGGGTATCCCCCGGACATTGAGCAGGGCGTCCCCTCCTCGACGTCAATCAGAGCTGAGCGAGGATGAGAAGGCGCTCAGCATAACTCAACCTGTTTTACTTTCGCAACCTAAGCAAGCGGGCGAAAACGGGACGATCCGTGGTCGGGCCACGAGCCAGGATGATAAGAAACCAGCAAAGAAAAGACACTGGGTATGTTTTGATCAGCTAGAACCCTGATGTAGTGATGCTTACTCTATCGACCTATTTAGAGACCCAGCAAGATATGGTTTCTAGTCGTCTTCCTTGGTCTTGCAGCCTGCTGGATCCCGGCTATACTCAGTTGGACAAAATTCCCAAACGCAAGGGTGAGTGAGACGATGGGGTTCTCTGTATCCCTTAGCTAACAATTCATTGGCTTTCAAGGTCTGGGGTGTCAAGCTGCTTTTCTGGAGCATCTGGCTCTCTATATTCTGGGCAGGTACATCCGCCAAAACTCCATTCGGTTGGCTTGCACTGAAAGGAAAATTTAGGGTGGTGGTTTGCGCTTGTATTCTCGTAAAGTGTTGTCTTATTCCCGGGGTCACTCATGCTCACGTAAATATTCGTAGCTGGGTGGTACAAATGATCCTCCTAGCGCTCGTTCATTTCCTCGGCGCGTTTAGGCTCAAGCGCTACGTGAACTGGCTGGAGTACCTCCACGGGTACTTTGCCCTTGTCGCATGGACTTTGGCTCTCTGGATCACTTGGGTCCCACTCATTGACGAACGGCAACTCAACGATGGCAGTCCAGGGAGCGCAAGCACCAGGAGTGTGCGGGCCGTGGATCTATGTGGCAGACTGTTCTTCGCCCTTGCCTGTTCCGTCGGGATTCTCTTTGTTGAGAAGATTGGGGTACAGTGGATTGCGATGAAGTTCCACGAGCGGTCAGTACAAGAGTCTGTTCTATGCTCCTAGCGCCCCGGTGTTTCTAGGCACTGATAAACAACTTGTTCACCTTCAGGACGCATTGAAGCACAGCAAGAGGCGGTACGGGCCTTCCAAGTATTATACATGGCTATCCGAACGAATCCTCTCAGCGCCGGTGCGATCTCCAACTTTCCAGAAAAACGTCCTGGATCCCAGAAGAAGTCAAAGAAGCTCGAGGCTAAACCGAGCATCGGAACCTGGACGAATAGCATGTATCCGACCGTCACGCATCAACAGTTCAACTTATCATCATCGGGAAATTCAACGGGCGCCGACATCTTCCCTCCAAACCGCATTCACCGATGTGACAGGCCAAATTTTTGGGGCCGGCATGTTGCCCGAAGACGACGTGGTTGCCAGTGCGTTTCACAGGGATGGCTCCCGGAAAATGAAGTTGGTTCGTTAGGCAGATCCATACACTCTGCTCTTCGATGCGACACGGCTTCTGACATACTCCTCCAGCTGGCGGATGATATCTGGCAAGGGATCTCCAGGGGCTCTGGAGTTGCAGATGATGCCCCACGCGCTACACATATCAAAAAATCAAACATAGAAATCTTATTAAGTAGCGCGGATCCCACGCCCGCGAAGGCTACCAAAACAGTAACAGCGGATCAGATATGGAAGGTATTAACGGGCAGTCTTCCTCAATTAGGGATAATCAGTGAGGGTGAATTTACGACGAAATGCTCGTGAGTTTCTCTCTTTCGCGCTGAAGGTTCATGATTAGCAAACCCCCACCAGGGATCTGCACGCCGAGCAACGACGCTTGGAGGAGACGATGAACGATTTGCATAATGTCGTAGGTAGGCTGGACGACCTACTCATGTTATTCTGGGTACTCGGGAGCATCCTCATATTTGCTGTTGCGCTGGTAAGTGAGAGCTTTACGACCAGTGATGTTCCCCTTTATTTGACCACTCCATTTATCTTAGGAAGCGGAGCTCAAGACACTCATCTTTGGCGCCGGCTCTACCTTTGTCGGTGCGAGCATTTTTATTGGTTGGAGACGATGGATTGCTGCTTACCTTGACCCAGGGGCAAGTTGGCTTCTCCGCGACACCGCTTCCGAAGTTCTAGCGAGCATCATCTTCCTTTTCAGCAAACACCCATTTGATGTTGAAGACATGGTCGTCATTAACGGAAAGAGGTACACTGTCGTAGAAATGAGGCTCCTGAGCACCGTCTTCTACGACGATGACTCAGTTCAAGTCCAAGCTCCAAACAGTTTGCTCAATACCTGCGTGCGTTCAACCCGACCCCGCTTTTGACCGTCGAGGTAACACTCTTAATCAGTTTATACATAACCTCCGTAGAAGCCCGGCTGCAAGTACCTTTACCTTACCTTGCCTCCTTCGTCCTGACTATATGTGTTTAGACCTCGGAGCCCTTTGCGGTTGACGTCAGCGACAAGACAACTGTAGAGCAATTGGAAAAGTTCAAAGCGAGCATGGTGCAGTTCTTGAAAAACAACCCGAAGGAATACCGGGATGAATTTGATGTGGTGATCAAAGGTATTCTCATCGTTCGATACTATGACAGTTTACTGATCCAGCCTATTTCCAGAGCTATCTTCTTTGGCTCAAAAAATGGTTCTGGGCATGGATATCAATTACAATAACAACTGGGAAACTGATAGCAGGGTCAGAGGTGAGTTTGTGAATATCGGACTCCCGGCCGCATGGTGAATATAAACACCCCGTAGCGCAACGCCGGAACGCCTGGATTTGCCATCTGCGGGGGGCTTTAGATGAAGCCGGGATTGAAGGACCCGGGACACCCTCAATGAAACTTATTCGCGAAGAGGCACGATAAACCTATCGTTGTGCTTACTGATGGTCACCCTGCGACGGTTTCCTGCCACTATCGATCACTCACGACAATTATGACGCCTACCTATGCTCTTCTTGCCTTGTGGTATCTGATGTATAAAGCCATTCGAGACATTTCCAGTTCTTTCCGAATCGCGTCCCTGTAACTCTACATACACGAACAACGTTCGTCCAACGGTGTCCTAATTGTTGTGACTAGCTAGATATTCAAGCGTCGTAACGAGTATGCTGCAGAGAAGGATACGAGATTCGAGATACAGTAAACTGGGAGTGCTGGGTAACGGTTTGGGAGGTTGAATACATATAGTTCTAATAATATTCCAATTAAGGTGGTCAATAGCCAGCCACGGCAAGGGCCAAAAGGACTGGTAATCAAGGTAGACGGTACCACTTGGCATTTCCAGCAACGCCAAACAAGAAGCGCCTCTCCCGCATACACCACAGCGCAATCATCACCATCAAGGAGGTCTCGAGGACGAGGAAGCTGAGCTCAAATGGCATAGCAATGTATCGATTGTCCCACCCCTCAGACCATCCACCATAAGCATAGATGGTGAACATGATCACAAAAGCCAGTGCCACCATCCATACAGGGACGATGAACCATGCTGCGAAAATGCTGAACTTGGTCGACGACGCAGGAAGGGTACTGGGTCGGGCAGCAGTTCCTGAGGGACGAATTTTCCTCCGCTTCGAGCGATCGTGAAGGATGATGGCGTGGTGGATTATCGTTAGTACGAATCCGGCTTCGCTCAGCCAGAACGAGGTGACCCCCAAAAAGATCATCGAGCATGCAAGGATGCCAAACGATAGACCCATGGATACATAGATGAATTGATTGAGTCGGCGAGTAACAGGGTTATCTTCAGTGGAGGTCGCCATAGGGGCTGATTCTGTGAAGCGGAGAGCAGAGGGCGCACAGCTTGAGTTGACGGTTATCAAGTGGTCCTTTTAAATGACGAAGTGCATGGCCGCGGGGCTGAGGCGATGCTCGCTAGAAACGCTAATGGAGGATACCAGTTGCTTGGCACGGGTTATGAAACCGTGGAGCCGAACTACGATCGCAGAGAGGGCTAACACGCCCGATGCTCATACACAGCCTTGCCTTTGATGGTTATCACAAGACGGCGACATGATTACAAGAGCAGAGCCCTAGTAGTTTTACAATGCAAAAAAAATAGCTCTCTCTCAAGGACTGGCCGCTCCTGTCGCTGCCAAGCCATGAATTAAGACCACTATGGGATAATGCAGGAGATCTGTACTCACGAGCTTGGGGATGATATTGAGGCAGATGGTACCATTTTGAGTCTTCGGACAACCCCAGAACGAGGCGTCTTTCCCGCATACACCATAACGAAACCAGGATTAGGGTCGGAATCTCCAACACTACGAAAGCAAGCTCGAGGCCCATCGCAGGAAGAAAGCCGCGTTCATATTCGTCTGGGCCATACTCAGATATTGTGATGATCATATACATCAAGACGCCAAGGCCTGCAGTATACACCACTGCGATGAACCAAATTACAAAGATCATTGATTTGGTCGAGGTTATGGGGAGGATTGTCGACGGGACCGGGTTTCCTGACGCAAGTGAAAGCCGTTTGTTAATCCTCAACCGGTTGAAGAAGACGATTCCGTGATGGATGAATGCCAAACCGCAGGCGGCAATATTCAACCAGAGGGAGGAGTAACCAAACGACCTCATCGAGCAACCAAAGATGGCAAGGGAGAGTGCTAGGGAGGAATATATGTATCGTAGAACCTGACGACTGACAGGTTTCGCAGTTTCGTTGCGCGGGGGAGAAGGTGTCATCTGGGTATTGTGTGTTGCGTCAGGAACACGACGGAAGGAGCAAAGGAGTCCTTGCATCAGAGCATGGTATATATATATGGGTAGCCGCTGGTGCTGCCAAATGATGCCGCGGGAGTGGGTCTTTTTATTAAAGCCTGCTTGACTGCCGCAAATTGCAAGCAAGCTAACCATGGCCGACAACCCGGAGAACCGACAGTCACACCAATGACTTGAATAAATTAATGTGAGAGTTGCGCATTTTGTATCAAGTCTGCATGTGTGGGGTAGGTTAATATGGGAAGGAGCTGCCCGCCTCACCACCTGTGGCCTTGTCAAATGAGACGGGAAGGGTGTCTTCCCCGTGGAATGCCTGTTCGTTTTACGGGTACTGGTCCAGATGGAAGTCACGACAGTCTACTAAGCCATGTCGACAGTCGGGCTAAATTGGGAGGATCAATGCAATGTCCACAGCCGATTGCGACGAGGTACTGCAACTCACTTACTGTGACACTGATGTTGGGAAAGGAGGTGACGGGTATGTATTGTACATGTGCTACAGGGCCCCAGATAATAGCCAGCACGAAGCAAACAACAAGAATGGAGCTCGGTCGCCACAAGAAATCAATATTGGATGGCAACGTGAATTCCGCTGGCGGGATATTGGCATTGCGGGAATGCAATTCGCGTTTGTGGTATCGTCTGAGCTGGGGAGGTAGAGGTATGTAGGTTCTATGTCCAGGGCTGGTTGAAATGACCCAAGCTGATCAGGATCGCCTTGGAAAGGTACCCTTTCGTTGTGTGTGTCGCTCTAGCAGCGACTGTCATGGGAACATGAAGAATGAATACTCATCAGGCTCTGATCGAGTTGGCTCCTTTTGACTGACCATTCGGGACACACACTGTTCGGGGCGTCGTGTTCCAGGTGAACAAGCACAAAAAAACACAATAATTCGGGAAAAAAAAAGGGGTTGGTGCCAAGAGGACGAGCGAGTAAGTGCACTGGTCAAATGAGGGTTCTCAGCTGCTGATGCTCTGTATAAGTAGTTGTACTTAATATGCCTCGGGAAAGACTCAGCCACGACCAAGTAGGTTCATATCTGAACCACATTTAGGCTCAGCTAAGCCATTCCGACCTTTACTTGGATCAGGGAGACCATCACCCCTTACTGAACACGTCACATTCTCAACTCTACCCTTCCTCTCATTCTCACATGCACCCTCCAGAGCCAAACACCAGTCCACCCTCACCATCTTTCATTCCCGGCACCAGCGCGCAATCTGTGTCGAAACATTCCGGATACGGCGACCCGATCGACCAGGCGGAACGCGCTCAGACCATTCCTGGCCTTCCATACACCGAGAGGCCGTCAAATCAGCGCGAGTCGAGCTGGGATATTTTTTCGGGCGTCAAAAAGCTCGAGCAGTCATACCAGGAGTTTGATTCCAGAAATGCGAGCGAGGCGCACCTGGCCTTTGCAGATGGGGATATTCCGAACAATAAAGTATGTTCATGTTCTGAACTGATTACTGCTGCTGCCGGGGGCATGGTTGACGGATTGAACTTGGAAGGTCACAAAACTTTATCAATATTTAATTAACGTCTCCATCGTAACGCGTTGGATTTTGTTCATCGTTCCTATCCTTGCTTTGCTGTGGATCCCCGGCATTCTTTCTTTGACCGCCTTTCCAGACAAGGACGTAAGTGAGCGAACTGTTCAAAATACGAGTATTCGTTGCCCAATTCCGATGTTTAGATATGGGGAACAAGATTGATCTGGTGGAGTATATGGTTCACAATCTGCTGGGGAGGTACGTAATAAATTTGCGCTCGCCGCTTTCATTGCTGAGGGGGGTGGGGTTGTTGCCTAGGCTGGTGGGCTGCATTAGCCATCTCGTGAGGAGCCCTGTTCTTCAGGGCTATGGTCATCAAGGCTCACACACATAATCTAGGCGGATCATTCCAGTCATCGCACGTCAGACCATCGGTGTTGTAGCAGTGGCATCCAGGCGATACTTTGATTGGCTGCAAGCGCTTCACCGGTAGGTTTGCACCATCCCGTCTCCCTCCGCTTCCAAGTGATATCTTTGGTAGGTATATTGCATTGTTTACTTGGGCACTCGCTATCTGGATAACGTGGACCCCCATCATTAAACACAACCAGCGAGATGATCCTGGTCAGAGAAGCGCCAACGCCTGTAGACCTCATTGCAAGGCTCCTTTTCGCTTTGTTCCTTTGTGCTGCTATTCTTTTGTTTGAGAAATTTGCAATCCAGTGGATCGCTTCCAAGTTTCATGAAAGGTCATACGCTGGTGAGTTTTTCCGCCTCTTCCCTGGTTATTCCAGAGGGGCAGCTCATGAGAAATCAAAGAGCGTATTGCCGACCAGAAATTTGCGGTTAGAACTCTCGTCACTCTTTACCGTAATTCAACCGATATACCTGGACGATCGGACATTCTCAATGAAGGATCGGCTGCGAAAGGGTTCACCCCCAGCTCGAAGCGTATTTTCAAGAAATTGCGTGATGGCGTTCGCCTGGCAGCGACTACCACCACTACAGCGCTTGGAAATGTGGCTTCAGAAATCACCGGGAGGTATTGTGGTCCCACGCCGGGTATCTTTATGTGACTTACGTCCTGTCGAGCTCGGTGTTGCAGCCCAATTCCCCCCAAGCTATGGTGAAGACTGCACTTGAATCCGCCAACAAGTCTCGTTTGGTCAGCCTGAACCATCGTAATGGTATAATTGTTGACTGAGTTTCTTTTCTTCCAGCTTGCCCGCAGGATCTTCTACTCATTTGCGAAGCCGGGGGCAGAATACCTCTTCGAGGAGGATATTGCCAGATTCTTTCGAAAGGAGGAGGTCGCTCAAGCTTATGCTCTCTTTGATAGGGATGGAAACGGTGATGCATCTAGAGAGGAGGTTGAAATGGCTTGCTTGTGAGTCAATTAAGCACCCTTCAAGTCCATGCACAACTCGTTGAACCCTTCATTTACCAGAGAATTTCATCGTGAGCAACTGTCTATCGAAAACTCCATGCAGGACCTCGACAGTGCTGTCGGCCGTCTTGACAATATCCTGATGTCCCTCTATGTTATTGTTGCCCTCCTGGTCATTGCGGTCGCCCTCGTGCGTGTACATTACAGGAAGCGTGCACATCCTTGATTGACTCGGTTCGGGCATATAGCAAGCACAACTCCTGGCTATTGTCACCGGCGCCGGGACCTTGATTCTTGGTGAGTTCAATGCGCTAGTAGCTCTTTCATTTCCCGGAATCCCCTTCTGACTGATGGATGGTGCGTTGTGTAGGTCTCAGTTGGTTGATCGGCGGAAGCCTACAGGAATGTCCTAACCAGTATTATCTTCCTCTTCATTAAACATCCTTTCGACGTTGGGGATCGCGTGGTCATCAATAAAGAGACATACACTGTCAAGGAAATTCGCCTCCTCAGTTCTATTTTCCTCGATTCCGGCTCGGCCCTCGTTCAGGCCCCTAACAACGTACTGAATACCCTTGTGAGTACGACTAGCTTCTATCCACGCGCGCCAGATGGTGTTTCTCACACAAGAAACGATAGTTTATCCAAAATCTCCGCCGAAGCCCTCAGGTGAGTATTTCCGTGTGTGCTGTTAAATCGCTCAATCATCCCGCCGTGGAGTAGATGTCAGAGACCTTCACGTTTGACGTTGCCTATTCTACGACCTTCGAAGATCTAGAGAAGCTTCGTGACAAGATGTTCGAGTTTGTGAAAGCAGAGCGACGCGACTTCCAACCTTCGTTCGACGTGACGGTTAAAGGTCTTCCCCCTCCCGTAAATTGCTTAGGGTCATTGTTAATGTGATTGCACTTTTAGATTTCCCCGAGCAGGAGAAGTTGACACTGACAGCCGACATCAAGTATAAGGGAAACTGGCAGCAGGGAGCTCTCAAAGGTACGTCACTCGCTAGCCAGCTCAGCGGTTCTCCATCACATACTTATTTCCGTCCACTATAGCTAAGCGACGCAACAAGTGGACTTGCGCTCTCAAAACGGCTCTTGCAGAACTCAAGATCTATGGTCCGAAAGGTAATCCAGATCCACCCCCAACCACGACCCGCTACACCAAGGTTCCCTGGGACCTCGTTCAAGTTTGGGATCGCGAGGAGGCAGAGAAGATGCTGCACCAGGACAGAATTCATGTGCCTGCTGGTGGTTGGCAGCTTCGTGATAAAAATGATGCGATTGGTGGGTTCTCGCTGGTGTACATGTAAAAATGGTTACGGAACTGAACTGACTCCTTCAGCTGACCCTGCCGATGTTGTCTTTGGTGAAGCCGATGAGGTGAGTATTTACGCCCGTTTATTTTCATTCTTTTCCCCGTTACTCAGGAATGCCTGTACGCAGGTGCGAATGACAAATCCCAGGCGAGAACCTTCCGAAGGTCTCCGACACCGGCCCACCGCAGCTGGGGCCGTATTCATGCCTGCCCCGATGGCCGTGCCTTCCGCAACCACATCCACTCGTCCACAGGAAGCAATTGAAATGATGCCGAGGACTTAAAACAAAAGGACGAATTAGAACCCAATTGGAGCTGGGTATAGATACAGTCGTATACATTACAGTCCTTTTTACCGCCCACTTACGGACATGCATTAAAACCATTTCTTGATCTCGCTTGGGTTAATGGAACGCTCGCTCGCTTGGAAATACATTCGCTTAGTTTCATGGAATGAAGTCGATCTTGCAGCACGCAGAAACCTCTTAAGGAGTGATATAACCAGCGTCAAAGAAACCGCATGGATTATACATTCCAGCCGTTAGACTGTTGACCAGGACTTGACCAACCAGCAGTGGCACCGCTCGACCATGATGCAGCGTTTGGGCTTGAGCCCCAACCTGTAGTGTTAGAGCTACTCCGCTGTCCAGGGCTCGCGCCACCCTGTCCCCACTGACTTGCCGAGCCACTCCATGCATTTGTGGGTGGAACGGAGGCCGCAGGTACTGACCAACCCCCTGCCTCTGCGCTAGTGCCGTTTGGCTGTGGCTCATTCCCCATCACGTCCAACTCCGGCTGTGTTTTCAAGCCATAGATAAGGTTAGCCAGTTTTGTTTGTAATTCAGCAAGGCCCTGTGGGTGTAGACGATCAGAACGGCACAGTGGGGCCGGGCTAGGTGAATGCTGTCCAGGGCTGACCTTCATAACAACTTCTTGAGGGCTCAGGCTTCCATCAGTCTCCACCTCAAAATAGAATTTGGTGGGCTTTGCGTTATAGTCGAAGGGTTCGTCATCTCGCGGGGGCTCCTCCTCTTTTGCGTTTTCGCTCAAGGGCCATTCCGCCTTGATATCATTTTCGTACCAATGCGAGGTATGCCGTAGTTTGTTGTGTGGATCATATTCAAAGGCAATAGCGGAGCATGGTGACCACTTGGCGTGTTCTTTTGCAATACCCTGCGTTTGGGTGAGGGAGGACCCCGAGGCAAATGAATCATGCCAACCTTCTTTGCGGTACACTTGATTTTCAGCTCTTGACCTTTGCGGATCTTGCAGATTAAGACAGGTGATGCACCTGGGTCGTCTGTGCGGCAGTAGTAGTCTATGAGCGGACACGCAGAGGTAATCAACTTACTTTTCCCCACTGGGTGGCCAAAGTACTCTCCTCGTTTGGACAACTCCTCTCCTGGGTCGGCTTGCTTGCTGGTCTTGGTCCTCGGGAAAAGGAATGACTTCGAGATGGTTACTGGTCACATTCATTGTGTTATCGTCATGACACGCGACGTGGAGCTGGAGCATAATAGAGCAAAACGAACATCCTGCAAGACATGTGCAGTCCTGGTCGCCGATAATTCGAGTAAGCTTAAAATGGGAATCCGCAAGGAGGAGGACTGACCCTCGTATATCGTATTGCTTCATCACAATTCGAGCTCAACAGGGGCACCTGGCCCAGCCTATGGGCAATGAATTCATCAGGCAGTACGGTGTCGTTGGTCTCAATCTCCACCATGTCAATGGCTAGGTCGAGGTAGTATAAGTACTTGAAATCCGCAGGACCAAAGTACACACCGACTGTCGGAAGATCTGCCATCATGACTCGTCGAAACGAGTTGGCGAAACTAGGCAGGATATCGAGCCTCGTTGGAAACAGTATGGGACCAAGGAGGCGACTTACGCGAGGTCGACATTTTCAAGTACAAAGTTTACCTTGTCCTTAGTTAGTTCTCGGATCCTAACAGTAGGTTCCAGCTCTTCTTGTGCTTGCATCGCAATGCGTTCTATCCTGAGATTGGGAGTTCGAAATGAGCGGAAATGGAGGTCGGGGGCTTTGGTCCTAACAGGGACAAACAGTCTATTCCGAGGCCTGTGGCTCGGTTGATTTGATTTCATATCTTTCCAAGCTATACTCTCCCTGGAGCACAACGTGCAAGGCCATCTTGTGACCCTGTGTCTACATAAAGACGCGATAACATAAATACCGCGTTGGCATCTACTCCTCGGTGTACGGACAGGGCCTTGTTGTGCCCCTCTCCTGTCTGCGCACCGTCCTCCCTTGGGATATGTTTGATGTACATGAACCTTCCAGATCTATCTATGTACACCTTCGAGTAAGGGACGGATCGTCCACCCGAGATCGCACCCGATGCACGCATATAGTGTTATAGATGGACCCATATATCCTTCCGCGCTCTAATGACACGCCCAAGAGGACGACGAGCAATAGCCATGAGCCTCAGGTTCCCACGACAAGAGAAGACTCATTGACTATATGCGGAAGTTGCCGTGCGACTTGTCTCCTCGGGTCAGTTCTGGAGGTGTGATATTCCACGCACGACGAGAACTGGTGCCCGAGTCGGAGATTTCACACCCAGCGGAATAGAGAGGTGATTTTTCACGGCCTACTGTGATAGATGATGATCATAAATGATTCTTCTAGCTTCTTTTTTGGAGTAGCGGGGCATCGCTCTTTCTTGAGAAGGCGCCGAACGCTATCCTCCAACATGTCGGACCGACGACAGAAACTGAGTACCGAAGTCAGCCAAAAACAAAGGCTGATTGTCAGTGGGTGAACGTTTGAACCTTCGGCTAGCCCTCGGTTGGAACCCACAAATGGTGCTACACCTGTTGATGAACTGAATAAGAAAAACCGCGGAAAACCTCGTTATCCGCGGCCATACGGAAATTCGGTGTTGTTCAAGAGATCATTCATTCTGGTCTAAGCGCTGTGCCCGATTATGACACTGGAAGGGGGTTTTCCGCCGCAGGGTGACAGCGTCCTCCTTGCTATATAATAACTACTGACAATGTGTATCCCGCCACCATTCGTTCCACCGTTTCCACCCTCCGTATGTCGTGGACTCCAAAACGTACTCTGGCAGAGAGTAGGTCTCTCTTCCTTCACCTCTCCCTCGTACCCCCCCTGCTCACCAGCTCCAGCCGAGGCCATTTTGTGTGCCGCAGGAAATATTCACGAGACTGAAACAACCGTCGTCGATGGAAGACTTTACCGCACCTACAAAAATTTGTGGCCTTCGTGCCGAAACTTCTGGTTGTCAGCCGTCAACCAATATGCAGATCGGACCTACATTGTTTACGAGGATCAGCGCCTCACTTACCGACACGTTCATGAACGCGCTATCAAAGTAGCGACACTGTTCCGCAGAGTTTATGGAATACGCAAAGGTAAGTCAGCTTTGGTGTCGAAAACTTGAACAAGTTATTAATGTACACCGCTACTGCTGATAGGGGATAGAGTTGGCATATGCTCGCGTAACCACCCGGACTACCTGGTCGTCTTTTGGGCATGCCGTACGTCCTCATATGCGTCTTTAGATCAGGCCTCTCATTGACATCGCATATACCAGACCTTATTGGCGCAGTTGCCGTACTAGCCAATGCGTTCGTCAGCATCATTGCTTTTCTTTACCCCGCCCTGATGTGCTCTTGCAGATGGCTACCTCTAGGACCCCTCCAACACTGCCTTGCTACATACAGGATGCAGGCTGGTGATCGTTGACCCCGAACGTGCTGGCATTCTAGAGCCAATAACCTTCCAGCTACGGGAGGAGGTGGGAACAGCGGCTGTTCCTCGTCCTCGACCGCAGTGACCACTCCGGGAAGAACATGGAGTCATTTGATAAAGTTCTCGACGGGTATCCCGGGGGATGCGATATAGTAGATCTGTTAAGCGAGGACATCCAGATTGATCCTGAAGATAATGCGACGATTATATTCACATCAGGTACTTTACCCCAATAGCCTTTACGTTCTTAGCCCCCGTAAACTGGCCTTTTTTTTTCGCAGGAACAACAGGCCTGCCAAAAGGCGTTCTCAGCACCCAACGACAATTCCTGACTAATGTTCTAAACGTGAGTATGAAACATTGCTTGATTTCGCTCCACTGAATCCAACCTCAGGTTCTTGCGGGTGGTTTCAGAGCGGCACTGAGAAGAGGAGGGCCATTACCCAATGTCCAAAGGCCTGGGCCTCAAGCAGGAGCCCTTGTTGCCGTTCCACTCTTCCATGTGACTGGTTCGACGAGCTACTCGGTTAGCCCATCCTTCCCCATGCTGCCGCCCTGGTTGATCAGATAATCGTTTAGATGATGGCGACATTAACAGGCATGAAAATCATTCTTACCCGGAAGTGGGTAACCGAGGATGGTAAAGCACAGAACTAGTCTTCAATGCAAGGCAGTATTTTTTGACTTTGTGGTATTTCTTTTGCAGCCGTGAGGTATGAGGATAATCACCAACTGTAAGAACCGTCGGTGACCGCCATGCAGATTAATCAAACAGGAGAATGTCGGTGTCGCCGGAGGGTGAGTTCCTGCTAGAGTATAGTCCATATTGTAGGCTTATTGTCGTCCGATAGTGTCCCATCTATGGTGGCAGATCTCACGGAGAGCTCCCTTGCGGGACATCCACTTGAGGGGTTGTTGTTTGGAGGCTCTCCTGCACCTGAATCATTGGTTCGGCGAGCTCGAACGGCCTTCCCGAATGCTACTCTGTATGCTTACCTCTTTCAAACCTTTATTATTCTATCGCTCATTTCGCGGAAATAGGACACAGGGATATGGCCTTACAGAAACAAACTCAATCGCTGTCTCGGTAAGCCTATCCCGATGTTCTAGTAACCAGACATTGTTCAATAAGGTTTAGATCGCTGGTGACGATTACAGTTCCCGGTCCACGAGCACGTAAGTATTTTGGCTTTTATCCCCCGCTTCCCAACTAAATGATTGTCAGGGGTTTGGCGAGTCCTGTGAACGAGATCCAAATAGTTGCAGGTGGAAGATGCCTCCCTTCAAATGGCATTGGGGAAGTTTGGCTGTAAGTAGTCAAGCACTTATCCTTTGTGTTGACACTCGCCTAACCCCGTTTCTGTACAGACGAGGGCCAAATGTTATGAAGGGCTACTGGAATGATCCAGGTTCGTCAAAGATCTCCCAGAGAAATATCCTTGACCGAATGGTGCCGATGTCCGGCAATGTCAGGAGCAACTGATCGAGTTATCACCAAGGATGGTTGGTTGAAAACGGGAGATCTCGGCTATCTCGACGAAGAGGGCTTCCTTTACATCAAAGATCGACGTGAGTTTCTTATTCCTCTGCTTCTGTCGACTTGACTGAATTAGACGACCTTCATCCAGTGAAAGATATTATCATTCGTGGTGGCGAGAACGTGGTACGTGTTCTAGTGTGGAGCTGGAGCTGGACAGCTTACCGGAATTCCCAGGACTCCGTGTCAGTGGAGAATGCGCTATATACTGATCCTCGGGTTCTGGAGGCCGCGGCGGTTGGCGTCCCCGATGAACGTTTAGGAGAACTGGTGGCTGCAGTTGTCTCAATAAAGCCTGCCTATCAAGGATATGTCACAGAAGCCTCACTGATGGTTATCGCGCGCCAGAAGTAGGTCGCTCATCAAACGTACCTCGACCGATTTCACACGGGGACTGATTCACTGCGTTCAGCCTCCCTAGGTTCGCGGTACCAGTGATGATTGTGATCCTGAACGAGCCATTTGGTAAGTTCGCGGTATTCCTTTCGTGTAGGGCAGTCGGTGACTGATACGGACGGGATATAGAGCATACACCATCAGGAAAGATCATCAAGGGCGAGCTACGCAAGATTGCTAGGCGGCAATGGGAAGACCGTCGTCGCAATGGGACTGGACGTGAGCCTTTGGCAAACTTATGAAGTAGTCTTAGCCCCACACCATTTTCTCCTCTCTTTTTCTCTTTGGGCTTTTTGGTGTCTGGTTCCATGCACATGTAACATTATCATTCTTCCTTTCACCTACGGTATTGCTATCGTACACATATTTACCGGATTGTGGCATTGTCGCCGTGGATATATATACCAACTGTACGATTTTTTCCACCAGATTCGTCACCAGACAGGACTTCTTGAATAATTGGAGGGGAAGGGCGCTCTACGGCTTATACGAATTGTAATGTAGGTCTATCTATGTATTCTATTCCTTAGTCGAACCACTGTTGTAGTCCATCGTACACGACGAATATGATCCCGCTGCTTGGGACGCTCTTTGCCACTGTCATTCCACAGCCGGAATAAAATCCTTTTAACCCATGCGCTTGATACATGCTGGAAACAATCCTCCAGAATGTGCTCGGGGCTGTGTTCCAGGCCTTGGACAAGGGAGACCACAATGCTTCTTCAGTCTGGACTGCACTTTTAATGGTGTCAGCAGGATAGAAAAGGAATGCTCCAGCAGCACCTGCCGCCGCTCCGGCTATTGCGGATTCCCACGGGAGTCGGGGGTAGGCTGAGGTCGATCCCAATTCCCTGCGGCCCCTTCAGGAAGCAGCTTAAGTCTTCGATCTTGTAGAGCACTAGCAACCATCTCTTTAACGACGAACCAGACTGCACAACCCCCTGTTTCGCGGAAGATGGTCCCAGTTTGGCCCAGCCAGAATCCTTTGAGACCATGATCGCGGAGAATAGAACGAATGATGGAGAGAGCACCTGGTGGGTTGGGGGAGTGATTGTGTTTCAAGGTGAACGTATGTAATGGGGAAAGGGATCTAAGGGTGGTGAGACTATGGGTCGAAGATCTGGAAGTAGAGGGTAGGAAGGAAGGAGTAGAGGTACCGGGGCGAGCTGGATAAGGAAGAGATTCTATTGTGGGTAGAGACGCAGGTGAAGGGTTGGAGCGGTGCCGAAAGAGTTGAGAATGCATATTCATCTTTTGGACTTGTATTCTGCATTTGATAAGCTCTATGGGTGTCCTGATGAGTGTGGATAATTCATTGAGCCATTTTTCCAACGGTTTGCAAAGGAGGAAAAGGAACATACAGAATAAAACTTGTAGTGAATCCAGCACCGGCTGCCGCTACACCCAGTTGTGGGATAGTAAGTGGAGGTTTCTTGGTACCTCCGCGACGGGGAAGTCCATAGGACTGGATCATGCTCTGAAAAGAAGAATAGGAAAAGAACAGGGCAGCCGTTTGGGCCATGGAACCAATAAGGGGTATGGACACTCCCTAACCAGATTGATGCGTCAAAGCCGAGCTAGCAAACTGAAGAGAAGCAAACATACACGGTACAGTCCTCGAAACCCTTCCCTCCTCCATGTCTGGTTCAAATAATCCAAAGGTCCATGAAATACTACCCCAGGGCCTCCTTCTACAGAATGCAACAGCTGTGCTTGTAGTCTCACTTTGGCAAGGTCAAAAGGATATTCGAAAATCTCAGCAACCATGCCTGCAACCTACCGTGACAGTTTAGGAGATTTATCGGATAAAGTTCTGTAACAACGAACACACACTACCATAGGCTATCTCGTTAAGGGCCTCTCCCGCAGAAATCCCAAGCCAGTCGCGAGGGCTGCCGTCCAAAGATTCCTTGAGCACATTCTGACCCATTCTCCTCCACCTTCTAGGACAGAACAGGTTTAAAGAGTGGATACCAGGAGCAGATGTTAGACGGATGCTATTCAAGCCTTGTTATCCATCGCTGATACTCTCTGATCAATAATTGGTGTTTAAGCCGAGTATTTGAGTTGAATGGTTGGTGGATATGAACCGGATGGCTAAGCATGGAGAAAATAGTTTGATCACGTGATCTTTCGGTGACTGCAATCCACTCGAGGAGTCGAGGTTGATGCCTCTGCCACGAACAACCTCGATGATTTACTTGGAACCTACTGGAAGATACATCAATGGAATTAAACGAAGAAATATCAACATGGAGCTCCGCTGAATTGCATCCTTATCTCTCTCTCTTCCATCAGCACCTACAACAAATCCAAGAGCATCTCAAAGGCATAGCACATCAGGATGCGTATTCTCCATCCGTCGTAGGAAATGTCCTATGGACTGGGGCAGAGAAGAATACATTCTTCCATGCTCTATCTGTCTATTCTCGTTTTCGACCTGACCTCATCGCCGTCTGCGTTGGGACAAAGAACGAGGTGGAGGTGATGGAGTATCTTAGCATGTTGGAAGAGGGCTCACGGAACTACCGGGTGGGAGTGTCCTGCCGGAGAGAGCTGCCCATTGCCCACGAAGTTTCAGATTCTTGGGTTGCTTGGGAAGAGAATAGTGCAGAAAGACTACGTGCAAACGAGGAACGTTGGACTGAGCTGCCCTCGGAAGGTGACACAATGATGGGTCGGAGATATGAGGCAGATGAGGCTGCCAACGGAGTGTCTGGCTATGATACACAGTCCGGCTCTATTCGTGCAACTTCACTAGGCGGCGTAAACCGATTAACACATGGCCATCTTTTCGTATTGGGTTCTATCTTAAAGCGAGGAGAAGATAAACAACCTGGATCCGTTGAGGAAACAGCGCCTTCAACATTGTCAGCAGATCCCCTTCTCCCGTGGAATTCATTGCTAATTTTTGTTCTTAGAGACCGAAACCTGACCTTCGATCATCGAGCAGCGGGTATAGGGTCCAACTCTCCAACAGGGACTACTCCAGACGATACTTCATCGGGTATAACTAAATCTCAAGAGGTGGATATTCTCGGCAGATCAGTCCTTACCCTGTCATGCCCCGACCCTGACGAAGCTCAATCCCAAGAACTGACCCCGCGGTCCCGCCGTCGCCTTACTAAGCGGATGTATATGCGGCGAAAACGAGCCCAATTAAAAGGAGAAGAACTAGACACGACAATCGATAGGCTGCGGTCAGGACCGAGGAAGAAGGTTACACAGAATATCTCCGTTTCTACTATCCTGACCCATGGGCGTCCGACTGTGGATTCCGACAAGCCCGTGGATGCCGCTTGTATCGAAGCGCCCGTCCCTACAGGTCAGAGCCGAGCAATGGGTTCAGATGAGGACGACACTGCAGACGACGATCCGGTATCCGGAACATCTACTACGCGGGTTCAGTTTCAGGGTATCCACTCGAGATTTTCTAGTCATAATGTGACCATCGAGACCATTGCAGAAGTTGGTCTGGATCTCTTTGATCTCCGCAAGCTTGGAAGGCTGTTGCGGTATGTCACTCGCCTTTGATACACCACGCCTGCTAAAATATATTCACTTGCATATCACTCAGGCAATTTATATCGGGCTATGATTCGAACTTAACGAGCGGAGACGCATCCATCGACGTTGACACCCTATCTTTATTATCCGAAATCATAAAAGACTTTCTGGTTCAATTAATGGCTCGCGTTATCACCTTAGAAGAAGAGCAACGAAGGCTCAGAGGCACGACAAAGGTCTGGCGAAGGCATACTGATACGGTGAGGTTTATGTCGTTACCTTGTTCATGAGCTAATTCATCATCATCAACCAGGCAGGGGTCCCAATTGTCAATGCATCCGCGATCCAGTTTGCACTGAAAACCATGGGTTTAACAGCAGAGAACAAAAACCAAGTTTTCGCGGACCTGTTGGGTGAGGAGTACAACCTGCCGTCCCACTTCAAAACCGGATATGATGACAATGAACGACCCATCAACAGCCCCAATCTTTCTCACCGGCATCCCCTTCATCAGGATGTCTGTCCCCCGCATTACTTTGTCTCTCGAGTACAGCAAAGCTTAGATTCGGTGTCGGAAGTCGCCAACGACTTGATGGATGACAGTGCCAGCGAGGACCTCGCCTCCCAGTTGGAAGAGGAGGACGCTTTGGACGAGGGGGATTCTTTTGCCGATCAACATCATGAAAACTGGTTGTGGAGAGAAATTCGTCCGCCGGCAAGATATTCTCACCGATTGAAACGTACTTGATATGTACAATGAATAGATATATTGGATATTACGGTGGCTGTCTCTAAGTCATCAAGATCGTCCTAGTGCTCTGAACTTGGATTTAAAACAGCGTGATACATATACCCAGAAGGAAAGGTGAGGTCCACTCCGCTGGCCTCGTCGGCTCTCCCCCCTCTGCTACTGGAGGGGCTGGGATTATTTCTCATGATTCCTTCGCTCCACAGCCTCCAGCACTGAACGCCAATCAGTCTCCCAAGTCCCATGCCAGGAGGCAGTTAGAAGGTTAACATGTACAAGCACTTAGAATGCGGCCCGATGCCACATACATGGTACAGCGCCCCTCGCGCTTTTCAGGGACCCTGGTGGCGCCCATTGAAAAGTCCATCAAACGAGTTTGTTGCTATCTCAAGGATATACGGACGCCGATGGTGGTACAGGGAAATACCGATGGGTCATCTCTGGGCTTTGCGCTCATGGCCAATGGGCCGTCTCGTGAGGTGATAAACGACAGGAATTGTGGCGGCACCCCTCTAGCTAATCCTCACACATCATACTATACGATTTTTATAACCAGGAACCGTAGCATAGATGTAAGGTAGCTCGCTGCTCATAACATCTCATACGCCCGAATCCAGATACCATACAGAGCCATTTCTGCTGCGTGTACCCTGTGAGACTACTTGTCACCCTACCGGGGTTTCAGGTGCTCGTCATGTCCGAGTATGTTGCCGCCACAAATGCTACTAGGGGAGCCATGCTTGTACGGCCGGGGTGCTACGGAATTGGACATCACCACGACACAATGTCACCAACACAATCGGAGGCTATGATTGAAGGACAATTTGCATGTCGAAATCAACTCGGGAAGGTAGATAACAACGACGGACGCATATTCGGTGAAGGAGGGGTAGGGAGGTAAACGGATAAAAATTTTCACCTCCCAGGGTGATCTTAACACGGAGTTGCGATACAGTAAACTACGCACGAGACTGCAATGTGAGAACTGCACCCACGCCTCATCCCCCATGTGCTGGAGCTTCCGTGGTCAACTAGACTCCGCATGTTAGCGCGCCTACCCCGCCCCCATGAGTTCCGTACCAACTCTGAATTCATCGCCTTACGAGGCTGATTGTCTTTCTTCAGTCAGCCGCAACCTGCAAAACTGAATAGCCACAAAGGTATGATCTGGGCGGTCGAATTATCCTGTTTGGTCTTGAAATGAAAATGAAATATCCGACCTTTTAATATGTTTTGGAGTGCTACGGGTGGGAATGTGAGCACGACTGTGCCTACCAATCACCGTTTCGAAATAGAATACAAGTTAAATAGAGAACATCGTGACGAGGGAAGCTTTTTCTCAGACTGTCGTCTCCTTAGCTTGGTGGGAAGGTAATTAACTGCAGCAGATACATGACTTCGGTGCTCGCCAAATCAGATTGCAAATCCTCTATAGCCTGGCCCTTTCTCCTACCCTCTCCTCCTTAACCCTGACGACCGCCTTACCCCAGGTTCCCCGACGTTCGATCGCACCGAGGCCATCGGGTAAGCTTTCAAGGGTGAAAACTTGATCATAAACAACTGGTTGGACTTTCCCAGACGCGAAAAGCCTGCAAGCAGATCAGGACGGCTACTTATGAGGTGAAGAAAGGTAAGGCGTACTCAAGGATTTCTTTCCAAACTGGAGGAATACGAGAAGGTTCATGTACTGGAAGACAGTAAGAAACAGGGTCTGGCATCTAGCAGGTGGTAAATTTTACTTTTGTAGGCTCCCCAATGCAAACCAACCAGCGAAACGTTCTTGAGGAGAACGAGGTTCATTGGTACTTTCTCTATAGAACCGCCAGCAAAACCGATGACGAGAGCACGACCTTTCCAAGCAATGCACTTCAGCGAATCTTAGATGTGAGGGATTAGCTATGTCAAACATGTAGTTTATGAGCTTACCGTTGATGAGACCAACAGGGTCATAAATAACATCAACGCCCTTGCCTTTGGTAATCTCCAGAACAGCTTTTCTGCCAACCAGGTTTAGAGTAGTTAACCACGTAGTCGGCGCCACCAATGCGCTTTGCGATGTCAATCTTACTCTCCGAACCTACTGCTGCAATGACATTTGCGCCAAGTACTAGTGAGTAAGAAAAGGTGAGAATAGTATGGGATCATGGCAACCGATAGAGACAACCTTTAGCAATCTGCACAGCAGCAATGCCCACGCCTCCTGCAGCGGCAGTCACAAGCACCCATTCACCTATGTAGCTCATTCAATGTCATGAAACAATCTTATAGGCAACGACGAACCTGCTTTCAGCTCAGCTCTGCCCACGAGTGCCTCATAGCTTGTTGGCCAAGTGATGGACAGGCCTAACATGGGCCAGAGCCATATTAGACAGTCTCCATTCCCGGCTGGAATCCGTGACTTACCGGCGCCCTGGTCGAAGGAAATGTTATCAGGAAGAGGAAGTAGATCCGCCCAATGCGCCACAACATTATCAGCAAACGAGCCCAATGCGGCACCAAACACCCGGTCACCAGGTTTATATGGGCAACCTTTGGGAATAGGGGACTTCTTTGCAATTCTACCTGCAAACTCGGTGCCAAGAATGAAGGGAAGGGGCGGTTTATGTTGATATTTTCCTTGGGATTGGAGGATCTGGGTCCATGCTTAGGGGTTGGCTGCGGTAACATCTGGATATGCAATGCTCACGTCGAAGAAGTTGAGAGCAGCACTGTAGACATCGATCAGAACTTGGTCTTTGCCAGGCACGGGCTCTGGTGCATCATATGTGAGAGAAATTTTGGATGGATGAGCGAGTTCCCTAACAACGAAACCTCTCATGGCGGTAGGTCGGACAGAGGGCAGTGACAAGTTAGGCCGTTCAGGTGCGCAAGTTACTGGGCCCCGGTGTCTTATTACCGGAGCCGATACCCAATCACAAGCCTTCACTGGAACGTGACTCTACATTGTTGACGAGGCCTGCAAAATGTACAAGTGTGTATGCTATATGACTACAGGATATGAAAGTGTGAGTGGGCACTGGGAAAGATAGTTTGCAGATGTTGTTTATCATCCGATTAACTGAATGCGAAACCTTCACCCCCCTCGTTGATAGCAAGAAGCAATTGTTGTCTTAGCATTTCGTATGAGGAGTACTGAGGGAGGTCAATTTGATTGAAGCCTTTCGAACACCAGTTATCCATTTCTGAGCCGGTTCCGATAGCGGATTAGGGACTTACAAGTGTGAGCCTGAGGTAGGCGATCTGGCTCTCCGTATGCACGATGAATGGAGAATCTTTGAACACCCTGAACACCTTGAAGGTCGACAAAGCCATTGAGTGGAACACGGGAGGTTCCCGTAGCGAAGCTCAGCACTTTCGCCCTCTCTTCCCGGTTGAATGACTTCAAAGCCCTCCACCACCATACGATGTTAGGGTCAGAACCCGAGTACCCGTTATACTCTGTCGCTGCTCTCCACTCGTCTACATCAATGTCAGGGGTGCCAGAAATGAGAAGTTCTAGCTCCTGTTCGTTGAACTAGGACGAAGTGAATTAGTGTCATTAAGGGGCTAAAATGGATACTCACGATGGTGATCAGGTCTTTGGGTATGATCTCGTAGAAACCGCTCAATAAATGCTCTATTTGATCCTTGATGGAAGAGTAGAGGCGATATTGGGCTGAGAGTTGGACGAACTCTCGCTTGTTGTCCTGAGTGACTGATATAGCCTCTCCGTTATCCTTTAGCGACACAATGCGACTGACACCGAACTAAGGAATCATTAGTGGGGTTAATTGCACCTTAGCAAGTTCCCATACCTCGTCTGCTTCCACGCTAAACGTCAGGTCCAATACTGTAGGATCGTTTTCTAGGATCCAGCAGAGCGAATTGTAGTACTCGGGATCGACCCACTCAACATCCCTGTAATCCACGGGTTTGCCAAGTATTTGACGATACAAACTCTTCGCGAAATAGGCATCCAAGAGGCGGCCGTCGTATATCGCTTTGCCAATCACTCGCCCAACAAATTTGAAGAAGGATAAATGTTCCGGGTTGACCCACGAGTTCTTGTTCGGTTGATATGTGAGCTTGTCTGCCGCACAAGGCTGGAACAATGCATTATTGGGGTCGAACATTTGTCTGGCCAAGATTTGGAACCATTCCCGGGTCACGCCACCTGCATCTACACCTTCTTCGTCATAGAACCGCACGCTCAGCTTGCCATATTTAATCTGATCGCCTGTCTTACGCTGTAAGTATTGGAAACTGTCCTCGAACACTCGTGCTCGTCGGACATTTAATTGTAGTGTACCGTAATGATCGCGGGTCGCAGGTCGGCGGTGAAGTTGTTGATTGAAGTAGTTGCGTTTGTTATCGAAGTCAAGGACTCGGGGATTGTTCACCAGTAGCGCAAAAGAGCCACTCATAAGCGACGGGTTGTTGCGGACCATAACGTTCAACACCTTCCTGTGAGAATCCGTGAAGGATATGAACAAATCCTCCATAGACTCGCGAGGTGTTGTCGGGGTTCTCGGTGACATCGAGCCTCGTAACGCCCGAGGGATGGAACTAGAGATGGGTTTGGAGCCTGCGTACTTGCAGACAACCATCAAAGCTTCAATCAACGGTAATAATACGATCGCTATGTGTTCCGTCTCTGGCTTTTCTCCTATGATTGACAAACAGTCGCCAAGGCGCTGCCACAGAGGGGTGAAGCGGAAAGATTCGTATATGGTCTGCACTCTGTCGATGTCGGCTTCGTTCGTATTCATGGGAGGGGCTTTGGAGCTGTACATATAGTCGATGGTCTTGAGGACTCTGAGAAGTTTAGCTTGTAATGACGAGGCAGGGGAAAATTTAGCGGCTGCGGTGTTCAGCTGGTCCTGAGGACCCTGCAAAGCGGCCACCAACTCGTCCAAATCGGCGTAAAGCGCATGGCCAAATTCTTCAGCTTTGGACCGGAGTTCTTGAGCAATAACTTCTCGTGCATCTGGGATATGGGATAAATGTTGAATTAAAGCAAGGCTTTGTTGGAAAGTTCGTCCAGAACATTCTCCAACAGTCAGGATGTTGACAATGAGGCGGAGAACTGCATGCGGTATTTGAGGAGGATTAGCAAGGAGGACCTTTTCCTCGAGTGTTTCTAGCGGCGTCTTGGGGTCCTTATTAAGAGACATCGCGGGAGGGGCTGTGGACGCGTTTGCTATATTGTTTCAGTTATATTTCCTATGATGGGAGGTAAAACTCACTAGGCTGAGCAAGGGGTGGGGTGTTTTGTGTAGATATAACCGGTGCAGTCGTGTCGGATGTTGCGGGCACCGGTGCTGCATCTTTGATTGAAGGTGGCGGGGGATTGTCAACATCTTTCGACTTGAGACTAGTCAATGGTCGAGTGACGGTTGCGAGAAGGCTAACAACGGAT
Organism: Lepiota brunneoincarnata; assembly: GCA_023014365.1. Lineage (NCBI taxonomy): Eukaryota > Fungi > Basidiomycota > Agaricomycetes > Agaricales > Agaricaceae > Lepiota > Lepiota brunneoincarnata. The sequence goes on from JAEBUN010000009.1 coordinate 380,776, forward strand.
TCCATGATAGCCGGTGTTCGAATGAGAGGTTGACGGTCCAGTAGTCCCAACAACAAAACAATCGGATAGTGTGTCTGGGGTGCCTGTTTCTCTTTCCCTTTGCCCTTCTTGCTCGAAGATCTGCGCAGGCCTGCGGGCAATTCATGTTCCGTCAGGAAAAAGAGGGACGCCAGCTCATTTGCGCTGACGATGTATGTCAAGCTCTCAAGGCAACGTTGCACGATTAGGTCGGGAACGGCTTCAATCCGGGCGTTCGGCGAGGCAAGTGCAGCAAGATAATCCGAAGTTGCTTTATGCTTCCCAGCTGACCTGGGGGTTTGGGGTTTCGTGTTACGAACAGTCATTTGGGAGAAGCTCTTGTCGACGGCGGCCAGGTCCCCGGGTCCATCCTGAAGGATGCCCAAAAGAATGTTGAATAATTCCATACGAGTCTTGGCATTCTCACACAGATTAACCAGTACCTTGAAAAGTAGGTTCTTTTTGGATACTTGAGGGAAGAACAGCAATCGGACCAGTGCTGCGATGCCGGGTTTGTCAAGGAGCTGAATAGCATCATGGTCCATCGCGTATTTGCGTGACGGCGCGCCGGTTCCAGGGATACGAGAAGGGTTGCGCTGGGTTACTCTGTGGGGGCCACTCGGAAAATCTCCCGCTTCCGCAAGAATGTGGGGGGGAAGTGTTTGTAGGAATCCTTCATTCTGTTCCATGAGGACGGTCTGTCTCAAAGTGGGATCAAGGCTTGCAATGAAGCTGGCTGGATCAATATCGACGGGCTGTGCAGGTTGCGTTGTAGTTTCCTCAACCCTTTGGCGCGCTCGTTCCATGGCTTCTTGTTGAATGATCTCAGCTCGAATTTCAGGGGGTAACGCTTCAAGAAATTCAGCGCTGATTTGTGAGTCTGCGGGACGCTCGACCGTCGATGCACGCTGGTCGCGGACATGTTGGTTAAGAACTTCCTCTCGCATATCATCAGGAAGTGCTTCGAGGAACGTAGGATCGATGCCAGTGTCAGTTATGTCTACTGGGCTTCCGTGGATCATGACTGTGACACGCTGAGAGGCTGGGTTTGAGGTTGAGGTGTCTGCAGTGCTTTCCTCGGCAGTATGTTGTTCGTTGATCTCGGTGGCGGTTGCATCGATCATGGGTGTATCCTGATCGGTCGGGACAACTTCCATTGCCCGTTCGTCTGTAGGGGTCTGTTCTGTGGGTGCTGTAGCACGTCCCTCCCTAGTGTCTTCCCCGTCGGCGACAGCTGTGGACGAATCTACATCGGCTGCAGGGCTTGGCTGTTGTTGGCTCTCTTGTTTCGTCGTTTCTGCTTCCTGCTGTGCTTTAGCCTCTTCCTCTTTTTCACGGATGGTTTTTTCCTCAGCTTCCTTCTCTTCCTTTGCTTTCTTTGCAGCTTCAACCGCGGCAGGAAGGAGAGCCAAGATAACATGGTTGACAAGTTTCCCGCTACGTTCCGAGACGAATTCCCCGTTGAGGATCTTGGCTTCTTCCGTCCAGCGTTGTAACGTGAGCAGAGGATCAAATTCACGACCCTGTCTTGGGACTTGGTTCCTGGGACCTCTTTCGACACGAATTGCGGCTGAAATGACGCCTTGGTTCGGACGACGGTGGAGACGATCAAAATTGACCATATTCCCCATGTCGAGTTGGAAAGCGTGGGCGCCGCCTGGAGCAGCGGCCAGTATTTGCTGTAGAAATTGTGTCGACCCGGGACCCATGATATCGTCGATGGTTTGGAAAATGTCCGCCCCAATGGCAATGCTTCGTTGGGGATGGCGAGGGCCACGTCGGACATTTGGAGCAAGACGGGTCGGATTATTTGAAGTGTCAAGCAATAAAGGATGGGTAATGGTCTCTGGGGGAGGAGCCGGGGCATTGCGAGCGCGTCCGAAAACCTGCAAGTCATCACCATCTGGCGTGCTGTTAGATAAGATCAAAGTGAGGTAAGTTATTAACGTGCCTGAACGACTACGGCGAGACACAAAAACTGGCGGAGGATCTCGTCCGGTTGTAATGTTGACGAAGGGTCCTCCAAAGGGGAAACCGCTGTCGGCACTAAAAACGCCATTTTCGAAGCGAAAACCTTCGTCATCTGATGCCATATCCGGGTCCTCCTCTTCATGATGTATAATCTGAATAGGAACTAAAGAAGATTCAGTACACTGTAAATATCTTGCATCTTTGGGTTGGCTCGTACCTCCATGTTCATCTTCCTCATCCATATCTTCTCCGATTTGCGCCATTCCGTCATCGATTTGTGGAGGAACATCCTGTAACCGCTGTTGTCAAAAATCTTAAGGGACTACCTTGTAGGCTTGGGACTTGCCTCCCAGAGTAGATTTCCTTCTTCTGCCTCTTCTTCTACGTCATCTTCTTCATCCTCGATATCGTCCTGTTCTGAGTCTACATCGTGGTTCTCTATTAGGTCTTGTTCTTCCTCTTCCTCTTCCTCCCTTTCGTCTACATCTTCCCACACTTCTCCTCTCTGGCCCTCATCCTCTTCAAGTTCATGTTCGTCGCTTTCATCTGTATCATCCGAAGTGGCTTCGCTGCCAGTCGCGTCGCCAAAATCCATTTCCACGTCTCCTTCGTCTTCTTCGGCCTCGTCCATCTCGTCACTGCCCGAGTACTGTCCATCATCCATTTCCTACAAAAGTTATGGGCTGTTTCAAAAAACCAAAATGAAAAATTCTCACCCCTCCATACATGCCGAGGGCAGAATTGCGATACAAATCTGGTGTCTCCTCTCGAACGCCTTCGGACACGTCGCTGTCTTCATCTTCTTCTGACGAAAGAGCTGACGATTCGCTATCGCCTTTCCTGGTAACTGCAGCATCTCTGTTCTTCGCCCCGCGGCTCATCTTGATGGCGATCTTGGTGCTGCAACAAAAGATGAGTGCATTCGGAAAGAAGAGGCTGCGGAGGGAAGCCTCACAGGTATTGGAGCGGTCTAAGGATGGAAGCTACAAGGTTGCGGATGTTAGGGTAATTGAGGTCAAGGTCAGAAAGGGTAGTGGTCAAGGTAGCGACGAAATTCTTTTCCAACATGATCTTAGCAATGTGTGTGGGAATCTCCTCCTGCTGCTTGCGGCTGGAGGTGTTTGGTGTGTTGAAGCGGACCGTCAGCAATCGGTGACAAAGATCCGCATAGGCCAACAGCTTCCCGTATCGAGTCTCAAGATTGTCGATTGAGGAGACATCTTTCAGACTGCGACTGAGAGTCTCGAGGACAAACTTGCGGACGGAAACAAGTTCCGGCGAGACGTCCTTGGCTTCCTGCACGGCGGAGGAGGTGTCAACACACAAGGAGACAATCGTCGACATTGCCCAATTACAAAGACCTAGATGTTGGCGTACTCGTTCCGAGGGCGAGGGGATAACGGAGCCCGGATTGATGACATCGTTGAGCAGAAACTGAAGAATAACGGATCTAAATTTTCCAGGAGGTTCCTTAGCGGGAGTTTGATTCCGTTTCTTGGGCGTGTAAGACAAGAAGGCGGCCTTGCACGTATCATACGAGAACAGCAGTTCCGTCAAACATTGCATAAGGAAGCAAGCATACTGATACTTGTCATCAGCATTTACCCCGGTAGCAGTTGGAGCAGCTGGCCTTTCCCCAGTCTGGGTTGCTGGGGTGGAAGCCGTCGGTTGGACTTCTGGAGGAGCCACGGTGTGTCCAGTTTCACCGGCCCCTGTGGGCTTTGGTGTGCTGGATAGTGTTGGTATCTCGCTGATGACTTTGGTCGCTACCATGAGCTCAGAAATTAGGAGGTGGATGACACTGTCAGTATATTGATCGCCGTTGGCAGCAAGAATGGCCGCAGTTGGTTCCGCTTGCATTTCGATGTCCTCAGTTTCAGTCGCCTTTCCTCCCTCCTTATCCTTTCCTTCCTTCTCTTTGTCCTTCTCTTTATTGTTGGACTTGAGCGCAATATGGGGGTTGAAAGAATAAGCATGGTTAAGGCTGCATAAGGTCTTGGTGGTGCTAAGGAAAATGTCGGTGTCCCGGAGTGCCATAGCATTACAGTTACGGACAAAGGTTGCAACATCAACCACGTTGCTCCTCGGATGGGCGAAATATCGGGTGATGGATTGAGACATGATATTGTGGATGGTGTCGCTATCCTCAATGATATGACGAAGGATAGTTATGATATAGGAGGAGCCTCCAGTAATTTCTGATGCTCCGATGCGTCGGAACAGGTGAGCCAGGCCATCACTACCAATGAATTGTTTGACCAACTGTCGATCCTTCGTGAAATAGACGAGAAGTCGGAGGGTGGAGAGTAGCTCGTCCGACGGTAAGTCTCGGACAGCAAGAAGGCGTAGGCAAAAGTCGAAAATAATATTTTTTGCGTCCGCGCGGGTTAGACCGACAGAGAGGGGTTCCAGATTAATGGGTTCGTCCTCTTTCGGGAGTGTGATTGGACGAGGCTCCTCAGCCAAGGTCAACAACGCCTCAGATACAAGAAGATGACTGGCGAGCCATTTTGGAGGATTTTCGGGATCGATGCCTGACAACAACAGTGCCAGCAAGCCATCCAATAACTCTTTGCGAAGGTTCTCATCAAGGCTGGAGGGCGCTTCGCATAGCACCAACGCCAGGAGGCGGCAGCGGTTTGCGAGTGGTTGTTCCTGAACATCGTAAGCATATGGAGAAAAGGAATTGACATCTTCGATAAGGTCACGGATGGCCTGGGGCTGGTGGAGGCTCGGACGGACGAAAGCGGTGTGAAGCTCAAATAGGAGGGATTGGTGTTCGTCGACAAGGAGCAAAGCCTGGCGACTGATCAATCTCCGAAGAGGCTCTCGAGCCTCATCTAATTCCTTCTTCCATTCTTCAACACCCTTCACCTCCCCTTTTGGCTCCTCCACTTCGGGTTCGCTCGATGATAATCCACTGGTCTCTGCTGGAACTGGGAGTCCCTCAGGTGTCGCCGCGTCTTGCTGCTGTGCCTCTATAGGGGTGGATTCGTCGCCCGCAGCTTCGGATGGTGTGACGAAGGGTTGTGAGCCCGCAGGCTCAGGATCGGGAGGGAAAGCGAACGGATGTGCGAGGAGGAAGTCAGTTGCTGCGTTGACATTGTTACGAGTGTGGATGAGTGCACGTTCTGCTGCAGATCGAGGAAATCCCATGTCCACCAACATCTGAACGCGATGCTCATCAGGTCCAGCGGGACGGGATACATGAGGGACGACGGTTTCCGATGTAGTTTCCGGCTTGGATTGTTCGTTCTCTCCATTCACAACCTCTAGTACTGAACGTACGATGGACCTGCTGACTCCAAGAGGGGCTTGGACAAGCCAGGGAGCTTCCCATAACGACCGCAACAGAGGCAAAACTTTGAGCCGAAGCTTGACAAGGAAGTTATTGGGATCGAAGAACCCGGAGTCGGTTTCCTTCTTGTCGCGGGTGATGAGAAGTAAAGTTTGCGGGGATTCGAACAAAGGTTTCGCTGAAATGATCGGATGTAAAAGATGTAAAGCAACTTTGATGCCTCCGTAAGCGTGGATCAAGGTCTTTTGGATAACCTCGCTACGTTCCTCCTCTCGCATCCCCGTAATGTCTTCAATGCTCTTCACGAATGATGAACAAACCCTCAGGATCTCGTCAAATCCTCCAATTTGATAAAAAGCCTTCAGTTCAACGGTATGTAGAGTATTTGTCGATGTGCGTTCTATGTTGGGCCGTAAGTATACCGGCATAAAGCTCCAGCAGTGCGTCTTACCGTCGACGAAAAGGAGCGTATATAATCCGAGAATAACACTGAAATAAGTGTAGAGTGAAGGCATGTCGTCTGACCAATCCTCGTGAGTTTTGCGAGACAGAAGGAACGCGCGCGGCGTACCAAAATGTGGAATTTGCAGGTGCTTTAGCATCACATCAGCAACAACTTCGGCTGACTCTCCTATTTGCTTTTTTTGCGCGGCTTCTGGATTGCGACGGGCGTGGAACATCTTGACAATGGCTAAGGAAGAATCGGTGAATCGTTGATGACCCCTCGTACAAAGACCAATGAAGCGAACCTTGAAAGAAAGGTGCTAGCACATTCGGCATTCCATGGGTGAGGTATTTTAAAGCAGCAGCGTTGCGGGATAAAGGAGATTCATCCTGTTTAAAATTTATAGCTTTCTCTCGACCAGACATGGTCCTGCTGAGAGGCTGGATCCCATTGGCAGAGTTGACACCCGAGTTCAAGGCATTGGTAGCTTCGATAAGATTGGTGGTTGATTGATTAGGGGTCCCGCCCAGAGGAGACTGAGCGGGGGAGATTTGCGTGATTCCTCTGCCCGATAAGGCCGCATTCAACGTCATATTTTCCCAGATGGTAGCCCGATGCAAAGCGCCGAGCTCAGGGATGGCTTGCCCAGAGGGTGAACCCATGAGTGCTTGAAGCAGAGCAATAGCGCCACGACCATGAGAGTATCCAGCAGTGCTGAACACATCTGACAATAGCGAAATTCTGATATGCAGAGTGACTAAACTTCGGAAACGATCATTGTAGGTCAGTTGGTTGGCATCTACGTAGATCTCTTAGCTTACACCTGGTGGGAGGTAAAGGAATTCCTTACCATTTACTTCCAGGAATGGCAGGAGCTTTGACGACGGGTCGGGATCCTGCCAAAAGTCACTTGTCTCCTGTAATGAGCTCCGAACAATTCTGGCCAGATAAAGGATAGTATCGTTCGTTGCGCAATCGACCAGTGTGCGCATGACCTGTACCAGCGAATCCGACGCGACGCTATTCGAAAAGTCATAGGGTAAGCAGGGCAGAGCAGTCAGCTTTCCGATATATTTGAGGCCATCAGAAAGACTGATGAAATCCTTGCAATGAGGGCCGTGCTGGAAGAAACCTTCCAAAAACTATACACCATCAGGCTAAGCGAGTCGACAGGTAAGAGACTGAGCTTACCCGGCACAGGATATCGATGAACGAAACCACAGTGTTGTCGTGCGCTTTCGATGCAGAGTCCTCACTGCCATTGTTGACATCCAGTGGAGAAATATCAACCATTTCTCCCTCGGAGCTTGAAACGGGTACATGCTCAGCATCATCCATCTTTACATCAGAATCAATAGGACCAATAGTAGTCGGGATCAGTTTGTACCAGTGAAGCAAATCACTTGGAACCTGGTACATAATCCCAATTTCTTCAATGGCGCTCATTGTCGACTTCAAGGAAGCGAAAACAGCAGCCTTGAGAAGTGGATGATGGCGAACGAGCTCATCGATAGCTGTTCCGATAATAACCGCATTCTCCTTGTCAATCAGTACTCTTAGATGACGTTCAGATGTAAAGATGGTGAAAATGGCAGGGATGATGCTCGGTCGATTGCTTAACTGAGTCTGACCCATCTCGTTCAAACACAAAGCGCCCAGGGCATTCGGAATGGATTGGATGACCTGAAATTCCCTAGTGAGAAATGACATAACCGAAAACTGGGATAGACAAACTTCAATGGAAGGCTCAATTCCAGCCTCGATCGCTTTGTAAAATGATTCTGGTAAACCATTCTCCTGGATGACACCGAGGGACGTAGGCTCATTGTGGACAAAGGTAGCCATAATGTTGATCGCTATCAATGAAATCAGTACTAGCTGTGTTCAGTAAAACTGTTCTCACCTAGGGGTAAGACGCTGGGCCCAAAAAGACCACGATTCTCAATTATCTTCTTGATTGACTTTACTAACGACGTGTCAATGAGTCCACGTAGACCTTCGGATGTACCAGAGGATTGCATCATGCGATGCATGGTTCGGAGAAGGTGCTTCAGAACCGAAGTACGAGGTATTGGAAGTTCATCTGCTCCGACGATAACATGTAAAACCAAGAAGCCAATAGAATAATTGGGACTCACTGCTTATCGAATTAACGTCGTATGGCCTGGTGTTACGACCATACTCCTGGATGTCATGGTCGACCTCATTCTAAGCAAGAACACCTGAGCAACCAGGATGAATATACTGGAAGAAAACCAACCTCAATGCGATCCACCAGTATGTTGACACCATGAGCAGCACAAAACAGAGTGAAGCCATTCTGGAATGTATACAAGACACTGTCAATGAGTTGTAGTGTTCTGGAGACGACAGGGAGGCGATTCGGAAGCTTGTTTTCTACTAATTGGATCAGCAGAGGAATCAAGCCGGCGCCGACTATCATATTGACTCCCGAGGTGTGCGTGGCGATCAGGGTAACAAATTGTAGAAGAGCTTCGACGAAAGATTGTGGGACAGACGATGAAGGATTGGCAACATCATTAACTGTTTTGCGAAGCAGGGCCATCAGGATACCATGATTTACGCCCGCATTCACAGCAGTCAGAACTTCTTGGCATCTGTTCCGATATCTAGTGAATGCATCCAGAACAGCAATTGCAGCAGTTTGGACGGTCACTGAGACATCATATTCAACATGCAGTAGGTCTGCAACGTTGGAGATGAGATCTGGCTCATAAAGGAAGAAAGTGGTGGTGGCTTGTGACTCCGAGTGGGTATGGGCATAGATAGCTATGGCCAATAGTCGGGCAATAACAAGTTTCTCTCGTTCAGATTCGTGGCCGTTGTAAAGAGCTTGGCTAGCGCGGATACGACTTAGAAGCTCGAATTTTTCCTCGTCAGGAATCCTGTATACTCGCACGCAATCTGCAAGTATCCTCATCGGTGACTGTGTCTGGAGTGTGGATTCAGATATGAAGACGTTGATGGGTCCAGCTGAGGACACGGGTTGAGATGTTTGAGATTTAGAGGGAGTCGTTGGTAATTCCACTGTTTCATCCTTCTTCTGATCCTGGAGTACTCCCACTGTCGCATCCGTTTTGTAGAAGTTGTATGACACCTCCCGAGCTTCAGCTGGCAGACCTTCAACTTCTGCATTCCTCTTGCTACTAACCAGATCAATAAGATTAATGCCATACTCGCGGAGATGAGGCCATCGTTTCGCCAAAGCCAACAAGCGCGGAGTTGCAAGGCTAAGGACATGGGATACCGAGGATTGGGAAGAATATTGTTGCGCGGGTCGAAGGAGGACATTGAGGGAGAGCAGAACGATGTCGAGATCGGAACAGAGTAGAAGACTGTTTAGTCGCTGTTAAACGCTGTTAGCTGTTGTGAGGATACTGCATGAGAAAAAAATCGCACATCGTACGAGCTAAAGGTCTTGCGGTTTGTCGAGTTTTCGAGCAAAAGACGCTCAAATCGCAGTATTTCCGAGACCAATGCCTTTGTCTGCAAAGGAAAAGTGACGAGTTGCACCTTGTCAAGTTCGTATTGATTGATTATCTCTTCGAGGATGGAGTCAAACTGGTTGAGGACCCTGATCCACGCATTCAGATCCGACCGTGGCCACTTCCATGACTCGATGGAACCCAGAATATCAACGAGCTGCTCATCTGGTGCGTTCAGAACCTTGGTAATAAATTCTGCGACTTGCGTAGGCTATATCAACAGCATGAGTAAGACCGACATAAATGATCTCGCTCAAAAACCTAAAACATACTGGGGTCGCCGCCTTCTTCGATTTGTTGGTGATCTTCATTTTCCGTGACCACGAATGGGTCTGTGGAATAATACGGACAACCGCCTGTTATGCAATGTTATTGGAAGAAGGATGAAGAGACGAGAACGAAGTAGAGTAAGATGTCGACTCTTCGTCTTCTCCACAGGGCAGTTAAGAGAGAGGGAATTGCTGACGCAATCGTGTCTTACGTCACTTATCACGCGTCTGTCACTGTAACCCGTGTGTACAATCCAACCTGCTAAAACAACACCTGAGCCAATATCTTAACATCGGATGGTCAAACGCAAGGCTCAATCAGACAGCGAAGACGAAGCTCATTTCTCTGACGCCAGTTCAGACCCAAAGCCTACCGCAAAGAAGGTAACCACCGTTGTGAGTTAACACGAATCGGTACACAAGTCAACACGAAAGCTCAAACCAGCACACAGAAGAAAGCAAAGTCCAAGCCAAGTCTCAATCCCCCTGCTGCCACAAAAAGCGCTGACAAGGCAAGGGTTAACAGGCCCTTCCAGGATTGAAGTCTCACCGAGTCACCATCTACTAGAACTCTGGCTCGGTTCGCGCGAACAATGAAGGCGAGAAATACATCGACCTAGGAAAGAAGAAACGCGCGACAGTTCGCTCCTTCAAGGACATCCCTTTACTCGACATCAGAGAATTTTATGGCGAGGAGAAACCAGGCAAAAAGGGTATTTCACTCACGTTCGAGCAGGTTAGCACATATTTCACTCTATCTACGCCATGTTTTTCTAACAAGTGTCCTAAGTGGCAAACCCTGAAATCACACACTGAGACCATTGACCTCTTCTTCTCCGAGCTATCCAAAGGTAAGAATAGTTCGTATGCCCCGTAATTCAGTACAGTCTCCGCTTTCACCAGTATCTGCTATCTAGAACTACTATATCTTAATTGATTATAGAACCACCTATTGATAAGTCGAAATGCTGAGGATGGATGAACTACTCCAATGCCAGGCCCGCAGCAGCCTCATGCGCTCCAACAAACCCTCGCTGCCGCAAACCTCTAAACCACGCTCTCAACTTCACATTGAAGGCTTGAAGGTCGAGGAACGATTCTATGAGAAGAAATTTAATGTATGACTGCTGGAATTTCCTGCAAACGAGACAAATTAGGTTGGTCCCTGAGAGAAGAATGCATTATCGCACCACCATGCTTTGGAATAATCCAGAATCAAGCTAAGAGATAGTAATCCTCGAATGCGGATACTATCGATGATCTTCCTTCTCTCATCTTCCCATACTGCATATGCGCAATACTTGGCTGTAATTAAGAAGATTCGGATCTGGCACACAGTTCATTAGCGCAAGCCACAGGACCCGAAAATACCCAAAAGCCAACGTTAGAATGAGTGGTTGCTAGAGCATAATCAAGACTCCTAGATACCCACGCCGTCAGTCGATGCAGAGACTGAGTAAGCCCCAGGCATACCGTGTCAAGTCATTGAGTTTGAGCACCATCAGCACACGACGAGGCACTTTTCGTAAAACATCAAAGACAGATATTATTAATCCGTCCTGCGACGCGACAGCATTCCGGATCGCTTCCATCTCCTCTTCAGATTGAGGATTCATGTCTATGAGCCCAGCTGCTCGCTTGAATGTTGATTCCCCTGCGCCGTCCCAAGAACCTTCCATAGCCGCCCGGCCAGTAATGGCAGCTTCGAATACTGGGTACTAAAAAGTTGATGGGTGAGCTCCGCCGGTGTGCATTGTATGCGGAACCCACGAGATCAGGCCCGATGTTTCCAACGAGCTGCGCATACTTCCGACGATCCCCCTGGACGGATGGTGAAGTATTGTCCATGAGAGATAACCAGAACCTCCCATAGTTAACTCTCAACTGAGTATCGAGATCAAAATACAATCCGTGATCCAGAAGAACAATTTCAAAATTATATGGGGATCGTGAGTGCAAGGGTGCCGGTCGAATCAATAGGTTACCTGGGTGTGGATCCTGCGAGGTGGATCAACAGATGCTCCAGATCCGTGTGCAGTGGACTCACCGCATGGAACCACCCGTTTACGAAGACCATCTGACTAAATATCCGCGACAACTCTAGCGCCACCTTGTTGCGGTCGATATTATTGTCGGCAAGGTACTGAAGATCATCAACGCGTCCGCCTTGAATAAACTCCATGATGAGAACACGTTTCGTAGAAAAAATGACTTCGGGTATATATAATGATGTCCGCATTCCTTCAAAATCTCCTATAGCGCGGGCAGCGTTGTTGGCTTCGTGGATAAAATCCATTTCCTTTGGCAAGTTCGTCCTCATTTCTTCCTACCATAAAATGTAAGGCATTACTAGCGTCGAGAAGGGCAAAAGGGCACGTACTCCTAGCCAGGAGAACTCGAACTCTGGAAACCAGTATTTTATCCAACCTGCGGCGGCCATAAGCGGTTTATGCTAAACAATTCTTGACTCACGCACCTAATGTAACCTCCACCATCTCCATATCAATGTCACAAAACTCCGCTAGGTGTGGGTGTTGCAGCTGAGAACTGTTAACAACTGATAAGACCCAACGGAGGGAGACACTCACCTTCACTGCTACTTGCTTCCCACTTGGCCTGTGTTGACCTATGTGTACCTGTGCAAGGCTTGCAACACCGATGGGATTCGGGTCAAAACCATCAAACAGCTCTCTAATCGTTGTGCCCATATCACTTTGGAAGAGTCTCTCCAAATCCTCGTAGGGTGTCGGCTCGCATTGATCCTGCAATGGCCTCATAGTACATGTCCACTCCCGCGGAAGGACAACCAGTGATGCCATGTGCTGCCCCATCTTAATGAAGATGCCTTGGAAGACAGCGAAGCCTCCTCAGTTAGCTGAGATGACATGAATGAAGAAACCACACCTCCATTGGCCAAAAGCGCCTTCAACACCCGTTGCGCACTCCGCGTGTGACATCTCGATACCGCCTCTGTATATTCCTCGCCGGTGTCATAGTGGCGAGCAAAAGTGAGCTTGTAGTCAATCGCTCCAAGTATGGCGGCACCTGCCCACCACTGTGAGTACCTCATTCAGAAGGGATAACATGGAACATACCAGCTACCCTAGAGCATCGAACAACGGCAAGAACAGTGTGCCTAAACGGTTGGCAGCCTTTATAGGCAGCATAGCTGGCCCCGCCTGCAAGTATCGCAGCTGTAGGGTATATCCAAGGTCGACTCCTGACCTGGCTTTTATGGGTATGATGTGGGTGTGGCGAGGCCCTAATCCATCTCGTCTGACGGCCGCCGAGGACATTGGAAGCGGTACAAGGAGGATTTCGCTGGAGTCGCCGCCAGCATGGTAGGTATGTACGATGGAGAACCATTGACATTGTCGGCTAATTCCTTCGGCGATCAGTACCGTGTCGGGCGTTCCGGATACGTGCTCCGGCCTCGGAGAAACTGGTGGACTCTCAAGACCTTCCTCTGATACATCTGTAGATAGTGCGACCATGCGACTAAGTACGGGTCTAGCATTATATAACGGACCCAGGTGTCCAGTCTACCAACTTTGTGCCCTTTTGTTTACAGCTGCGCTCCACATCTGGCCAAGCAAGGTGATTGCATATACAAACCGAGGATGCAAGTGGGTGGATATGTGAATGTGCGAGGGATATAATCATTTACTGCCTCTCTTCATGAAGCATCTGGGCAAATGATAGGCGTTGCGACGAGTGTGCGTCTTCATTTTGATGCATGGCCTCAGCATACCTGTATTATCCTCAACTACTGCAATATGTAAAAGAATGGCCGACTTACAATAGCTTATACCGCACCAGCTCTCCCTCCAGCTCCTCGTTGCGTAACCGCTGTTTCACAAGTTCGTTCTATTTTATTTTAGCCACAGCTCTCAAGGAAATAGATCATCTAGCATACCAAAACCTCGACATGTTCCGCGTCTAGCTGGGCGAGATTAGACTCCAAGGTTTTACTGTTAGATCCACGCCCTTAGGCCAATCCCAGCTGAAATGATAACCAACTAACCACTGCTGTGATAGCGCACGATTAGCTTTCCGAAACTCGTCCATTTGGATGGCATGTTTGTTTGCCTCCCGCTAGTACACGCCTTGATCAGAAAGAGTTCCGAATGGCAAAGAAAGAACTTACAGTCATATCCTCGTACTCGTGTCGATGGCAGTCGAGCATGAAAGGCGTGATCTTCAACGAAACAGCATCGTTGACAAATGCGTCTGTATCATATTCCTCCGATTCAACAGGAGTACCATCCTCTTGTCGTATCTGGTGCACTGGTGAGTCTTGAAATGAACTGAGAGCTTGAAAAGACAATAACCTTATACTGGTCGAAAAGCTTTGTGTTCAGGAAAGTGAGAATCTCGTCGAACTTGAGCTTCAACAGTGTTTCCTCGTTCTTCTTGAGCAACACGATACTAAACCCAAAGATGGCTTCGATCCCGTTGGCCAAACAATGATCATATATTCGAAATACGACCTCGAGCGGAAAACTCAAAAATCTTTAGTTAATATCCATCAACAAGTGGACAAGGGTAGCCTACCGATAACTGAACATAGTCAAGAACCATTGGGAACAAAACATACTGGATTTGATGCCCTGTCGTAGAAAATGAATATGCAACACTGGCAGTAACTCCTCAACCAAACGATCGAACTGTTTAGTGGCGATGTTCAAATTCAGATAAGGTAGGTATTTTGAAAGCCATGTACCTGGAACTGGCGCAGCATGAGCAGAGGTCGGTTGGTAAAGCGTATATAAACTTACCAGGCGCATCTGTAATTTGGGCATCTCCGGTAGAAAGTGGCCTCTCAAGTCATAAACTTGCATCAGGCGTACAAGAAGTGAGAAAGCCTCTTCATCGGGCATCTATTGCACATCAAAGTCTTCCCGCATTCAAGTAAGTGGCGCACCCCTTACATTCAACAGCAAAACTGCAACAACAAATGGAAGCCCTTGGCAATATCCCACCTGGGGATCATATCTGTAGTCATCTCAACGATCCGAAAAGCAGAAAACATGTAACACAACCTACAACGAATAGGCTTTGAGGACATTGAAGAGGTTCTCCTGACCAATACCCTGTCCATCCGTAAAGAAGGCATGATGCGGAAATGTCCTTGAACAAAATTAGCGCCATCCATTGACCAGCATTTACGTTTACCCCGCACCTTCCAAGGTCCCTTGCAATGGATTTCTCATGTGGACTTGTTTCCTTTAAAAGCTTGATGTATGCTCCTTCAAGCTCGAGATCCTTCGAAGCCGCCCTGAGACAGAACTCCATAAGGACATAGAACGCTCAAGACACAAATAGATGACCAACATATGCTGCCACATCATACCACGTAAAGTCCCAGGAATTCCTTTTGCTATAGCTCGTGCCAACTCTTCTGGCCGTTCCGCCGCGAACCCCTGATAATCTGAGGCACTTGTCAAAATATACATAATTAGAATTCTCTGAGAACCATACCTGAGATGACGACACCCCAGAAGTCTAATGGGAAGGCGTCAATATGCACAAGGGAACTATGAATTAAGATGAGCAACACACTCCAATCAATTGCGCCATCTACCCCCTGCTCTTGTGATGTCTGCTTCTCTTTCTGCAGCCGCGAAAATTCCTCCTGCAGTGCTTGTTTTCCGTCCAAACTCATCCTCGTCGAAAGCCTTGGCTCCTCTGGAAGGAACGACAAGTTATGGCTAGATCTAATAGTCGTAACCGAAGCAGACTTCTGATGAGACTTGTTTGAGGGAGGAAAGTCCAAGCTGAACGGATTTCCTACTTCCCCAACAACAGGCCCGCCGTTAGCGTTCCTGCTTTCGGCGCTACTTGCACTTGGTGGTAATGAGAAACCCGGAGCTGAGGTCGGCTGTGGCGTTAACGAAACAGATGAGAGAACCGCAACGGCTGGTGGTTCGTCATCATCAAGCGCAATGTCATCTAGTTCAGAGCCAGAAACCGACGCAGCAATAGACCCTCGCTCCAGAGCACGATCCCCGAATTCGCTATGGTCGGGGGAACGCAAAGAGTCCAGCGCATCTTTGGAAGCAGCAGCAGAGAGGGGCTGGGAAGGGATCTCGGACATAGTCGTGGACATTAGGAAATGGAGGAGATAACAAATGGCATGAGTTTCCTTTGGTAGAGTACGGATGCAGAGCGACTATGCCGTGGATAGAGCGTAAAATCTGGAAACTAAGGCCACTTGGTATTACCACACCTACAAATCCTCCTAACAAACACCCGCGTCCACGTGACCCCAACACCTCACGGGTCGGCCTCTCTCAATGGCGAGAGAGTAGTATTGGTCTAGTCAAAGGCTGAGCTTATCAAAAACGAAAATGGTCACATAGCTGTGGGCCTGCCCCGAGCAAAGGGGACCAAGTAGGCTAATAACCTACAAGGCTGGCTATTCATATGGTGCTAGAATGCCCGTACCGAGTTTTTAGCGAGTATGCCCGAAAGGGAGAGCCTCACATTCTCGTGACCTAGTCCCAGAGATCAGCTGGTAATTCAGTTTTCTCCCGACCGAAGGAAAAAAATGGTGACATAGCCTCACCCCCTCATTGATAGCACAGCGATGACTGACATTTCCACTGCCACTACTCACCCCAATAAGCTAACTGCCATCATCCCCGCTTTCTGATTCGTGCCAACTTCTTTGTCTTGATGCCTGGAGAAAACGGCTGCACCCATGGATGCGACGACATTCACTGCCTCAGAGAACACCGACAAATACAATTGGCAGCGTTCGCCCGACCCTGCTAGCCTATCAATCCTAGTACCGATTTTAGTGTCCAATAGCAGACCCCAGAACCGTCTACCTCCAACCCTATAGCCTCGGACTCTAGGAGCTCCAAATACTCGACTTATACAGTCTCAGGAGCCAGACTGGTTTTAGCCAACCCCAGAATTGCACGGAGTAACTTGTCCAAAGTTAGGGAGGTTGCTGTATCTTGCATGGCCTACCGACTAATCCTTGAAGAGAATATGGACAACGGTCAACCGAAATACTTTACTTGATAGTTCAACCAGGCGTTGCATACTTGACCATGACTCAAGAACTCACACACGAAGCGGTGCGGCGTGCCGTCTCGATCACACTGGATCGCCTGCCCAAAACGACCTGGTTCAGCCGTTCAGGCCTATGTCGGAGGACTGACCGTTGTCCATCTCACAATTTCGCATAGTCAGCTCGACCCAGTATCCTACGTCGAACCTCACCCTACATGACCGTCGGATGTCAGAGTCAGAGCGACTTCCCGAGATACGGGGCAGCCGCACTATATTCGTCCAACATCTCTCTACATGCAAGCACCCACATCAGCTCCCATATCATTATACTGTACCCATGTAAATACCTCGGCCATTCCGGAGTAGCTCAAAGGCGACTTGTGATTATGAGTTTTTGGCACCTTCCTGACGCCGACATCGTGGCAATGAAAACAAAGATACCAAGTTGGTCTGCTAAATATGGCTTATCTGTCCATCTATCCAGACCATCTATCGTATCTATGTTATACTAGACAGCAGGACGCTTGTGTGACTGTGCTCGATACCAACACCAAGCCCAATCCTTCCAGATAAGCACCTCGACCTGGCCAATACAGGATTGCGTTCCCTCGGAGCTGCGCAGGACACTTCCCGTGTATGGGCGCTAGGGGGGTCATTCGATAGTACCAGACCTGGAGCCACCCCACATACACCAGTCTCCTCAAACAGCTGAAGCTCCCTGCATATTTACAGAGAGCTCAGTGACTTAACTCTGTCTCGGACGCACCTGCTCATTAACAATTTCACTTCACTTCCCCACACTGCAAACTCATCCATGCCAAGCTGCAGCACATGACCTTTCTAACTCTCCCCGAGTGATATCACATCGAACACGCCTTGACAGATGGATATATCACAACTAGCTGCCCATGCGCGTGAAACAGTGTAGATGGGGTCCCCAGAGAATCACTCCACAGGTTTCCCATTTTCTCAAAGACCACATGCGCTCGAAACAAACGAAGGCGAGTCAGCCCTGCGAGTGTGTTCAAACCATAACAAGTCCTTTCGGAGCTATCACCATCTTCATTTTTTCCGAGGGGGCTCAGCCTGCAAGATCCATAGATTCCGGATCCAGTTTTGCACCGCCTCCTAGCCGCTCTATACCGTAACACTCGACGTAAAGAGGTGTAGCCTGGAATCAGAACACAACACAGCCCAGGACATGGTTTGTATGTAGAGCACTCGCGATATGGCACCAACATATCGCCACTCTATGTTACGGGATGACATATAGAATGAAACATGTATTGGATGAATGTCAGTGATATGTGATCAAGCGCAGGGAGACTGTGATAAAACCTATAGTAAGATTGTAGAGAAGAAGCGCCAATCTCAAATGCAAGGAACGAACGATGATGCCATGAATCAGGGCACGAATGGAAAGAATAGTCGGACGACGGAACCGATACTGCCAATATGCTCTAAATAGCAGTGGAGAGTATATGAAACGAATATGAATGGCGCCGAAACACCAAAAACGAAAAACGAAAAAAAAGGGCAAAGGAATGTGTTTGATGTGAGAATACGAACGAACGGAAAGCAAGGATCTACCTAGTGGGGTGCTATTGTACAGCTAACATACAAAAATTTTATCTTGATGTTCGTGGAGTGATCATAGGGTCGTGAATGTGAGGCAGAAAAGAGAGCCAGGAGAGAATCGAAAATCGAAAGGAAAGAATGAGAGGATGAAAAAAAACCGGAATGAAGCACAAATAAGAACCAAAAAATTCAAGTGGTGACCGTCATTGGCAGATGAATCGCACTCACGCTCCCATAGTAAGTCGTACCATGGCTCTTACTGTAATGATGGTGATGGTGATCGCCACGGTAATGATGGCCACTGCCCCACCCTGGCAGACTCCTCCCTCCGCCCCCGCCGTCACTAGCACCGGTACCAGCATCCGAACCGAATTCTAATCCAAGCCCTCTCTCCCTCGCTGCTCTAACCATGTCCATGGCGTCCCTAGGGTAGTCCGCCGGAGGGGCCATTTCTCTTTCCCTCTCGCCCACAACATCCCCACTATTTGTCAACCATAAATTCTCCAACTCCAACAGCCACATCCCCTCCTTCCACCTCTCACTCCTTTCGTGTCCTTTGACAATTTTCCAGCCAAGGCATGATGAGCAATTAGCACAAAAAGTTTCTTGCATTGTATGTGCGCCCGTGGTCATCAATTGCACACGCGCCCGAGAGTGGGTTACATTGTACCTAGCAATTTATAATCGGCAGGTTAATCAAAGGATGTTGACATTAATAAGGAGAGAATGAATACGTACACTTCTGTGAACAGAGACGCCTTTCCTGAGAAGCCGCGGAAGCCACGAGAGCCGGGGGGCACCTGGATACATGCCAAACAATCGATCATCAGTATATCATTGTTCATAAATCAGGATCAGAGAATAGAACAAGTTCGAATGAAGTAAGATACCGAGAAGACAGATGTGGAGCGAAATATGATCAGTCATTGAATGAAAAGAGAGTGCGGTTGTCAAAAGTGGAGTTTGAAAACTCACAGAGGAAGGAGGTAATAGATCCTCGCTCGTTGTGATACCGTTCATGCAACTCCTGCATACGATCATCTGTCCTCTTTGACTAGAACCCCGGCTCTTGCTCTGGCTTGGACTGGGGACATCAGGGGGCACAGGAATTTGGGGCAAAGGGCGGGAGACCCGTTTGAGAGCTGCGAGAGTCTGAACCGGAGAGTTATTTGGAGATAAGGAGCCAGAGGAGAGTGCAGGTGACGAGGAGCCGGAAGTGGATAAAGAGATAGAGGAGGCAGAAGCCGGAGAAGAAACAGAGGAGGAGGAGGAGCAGGAGGAGGAAGAGGAGGAGCAGGAACGCAGAGATGGGAGACTGGGGACTGGGGGTAGTCTGCGTGGAATGACGCTTCGCCCGTTGGGAGTTCTGGGCTCGTAACTAGCGGTCTTCGTGTGGTATGGCTCCATAGGTACTTCAGTGAGGACGATGGAGACAAAAACTAGTGAACCAGGCGGTAACACGTTTCTGCGAAGCGAAGAACGAGCTTTTATAGCTACGGAACAGCAGTGAGAGGTGTAGGGATGCCCGGAATCGGGAGATGATGGTCGTGTACATACGAGGTTATATATAGCGAGTGGTAGTAACCTTGACTCAAAAAGAGACGAACCATCATATCTCGTGCCAGGTCCTGAGTTGAATTGATTAGAATATCAGGAGGACTGTCAAGGCGCGAGACATGGAAGTGCAATATCGATACCATGTGGAGGCTGTGGAAATGGTTGAGATGCAACATCAAATGTACGAAATTGCCCAAAGTTATTGATGGACTGATGTGATCATAAACCCAACCGATCCAGTTCAGACCAGGCCGGCCATTCATCCATCGGATCACTTCTCCATGCAAGGTCCACCAGGATTGTGTACCTATTTGTTGCCAGACCTTGCAGAACTCTAAACCGGGGGATTCTGTAACATCAGCCCAATAGCTGTGGAGGAATAGCAAGGATGCCTCAGTCAGTATTTTTGGTCGCGTTCACACCAATTGCCAATGAAAAGTGGTTGTATCATCATTGTACGCGAAGGACTCCACACGCACCCACAGCCATATCAGGCAGGGTGACCCATATTTATCAAATTAGAAACATCCTCGGACGGTTATTGGATTCTGCAATCTACCTTCTCCCATGTCTTCCCTCCTCGTCTGTTCAGGTCAGCGCGTACTCCTCCCAGACGCTAAGGTGTTCCAGCCAGCGACGGTCATCATTGACACGCTGACTGGAAAGATCATCGACGTGCGTCCGGGGCAGCACTCGCGTGATGATCTAGCTCCGTATCTCCCTCAGGGGAGCGACATCGCTTGGTTAGACGCTAGGCAATAGAATCATCCTCCCGGGTCTGGTCGAGTGTGTTTTCTCCATCACTGTAGGCACAGTTGCAGGCGCTTATAAAGCATCCACGTCCTAGCGCCCACGTTCACCTCAATGAACCTGGTCGGACAGAATGGGAGGGCTTCTGGACGGGAACACGTGCGGCCGCATCAGGCGGCGTCACGACCGTCATCGATATGCCGCTCAACTCGATACCGCCCACAACGACGGTGAACAACCTCGAGGTGAAGCGCAGAGCGGCACAAGGGCAGTGCCACGTCGACGTCGGGTTCTGGGGCGGCGTTATTCCAGGCAACCAGGTGATTCTTTCCCATCGGGCATAGTGTGATATTATTGATCAGGGGTGCTATTTCCGGAACATGCAGGATGATCTGGGGCCTCTGGTTGATGCTGGCGTGAAAGGTTTCAAGTGTTTCCTCGTTGAGAGTGGCGTTGATGTAAGGATGGACATTCACTTTAGACCAAAAGTTGACCATGACGTACAAAATATGCAGGAGTTCCCACAGGTAAACAGGCAGGATGTAGAATTGGCGATGAAGGCACTTGAGGTGCTTGGTCGGTTAGGAGTCCTAATCCAGGATGCTAATGGATTATCAATCAGGGACGGTCGAGCGTTCTAATGTTCCATGCTGAACTGACGAAGGAAAACCACGGACCAGACATTCCTGACCGTCCGGAGGACCGAAGGCGGTATTCGACGTTCCTGAACTCGAGGCCACAGAAGCTGGAGGTAGACGCGATAGAATTAATTTTGGAAATGCAGAAGAAGTATCCTGAGTTGCGATGCCACATCGTGCATCTTTCCGCAGCGAATGCGCTTCCGATGATACGGGAAGCAAAAGCCGCAGGTCTCAAGCTAACCGTGGAGACCTGCTTCCATTATCTGTGCCTCTCGTCAAATGATATCCCCGATGGACGGCCAGAATTCAAATGTATGCCCCCCATCAGAGAAAAAGAGAACAGAGAACTTTTGTGGGAGGCACTGAAGGATGGAACGATTGATTGTGTGGTGTCGGACCATAGTCCATGTGTAGCGGAACTGAAGAAGCTGAAAGAGGGTGATATCATGGGTGCGTGGGGGGGGATCAGCACACTCGGACTCGGACTCAGTCTGTTGTGGACGGAGGGGCAGAAGCGAGGGGTGCCGCTGTGGAAGATCATAGAGTGGACAAGCCGTCGGCCGGCGTTGCATGCAGGGGTGGGGGATGTGAAGGGGCAGCTGAAGGTTGGGTACGACGGAGACATTGTGTTGTGGGAGCCTGACGTTGAGTTTGAGGTAAGTTGCTGGTGATGCCTGCTCCGATAGAGTTGACTGATTCTGGGCAGGTCACGAAAGAGGGGCTCAAATTCAAAAATAAGCTGACTCCGTATGAGGGGCAGCTGCTGCGGGGTGTTGTCGAGCAGACATATGTACGAGGCAAGCTAGTGTACGACAGGACAGGAGGTGGCGGCGTGTTAGGACAATTTGTGTAGTCCATATAAGAATGCAATGAGCACGTGTGGCCTGGCTGGTTTCCACCCGGCCTTTATCTTGGCCTCAACCAGCCACCATTATTGTTCATGACTCTCCTCGTTTTCTTCTTCTTCTTCTTCTTCTTCGTTGTCTCTGCCGTCGCGTACATCCCAGCCTCTCCCACAAATTCCACTCGGGACGCTATTGCGGGTGGCCTTAATGTTACCGACATCTCCAAGCTTCGCCTCCAGTGGTACTCCAACGGGTAAGCCTCTTCTTTTCATGCCCATACCTCACTTCGTGTTCCTCACCACTCCTCCAGTTCATATGTGGAAAACGTTTCGTATCAGCTTGTCGGCAATGGCAGTCAGGGAATCAGCAAGGTACGCTACCTCCACACCGTCACCTCCTGATTATCATTTTCTCATGTTTTTTGTATCAGGGCGCATTGATTCACTTTTCGGAAGAATCTGTAAACGAGTTCACCCCACCGAGTATGTTCCGCCTAATCATACCTTGTCCGCAACCCTCTCAAACATACCTGACGTGTTTAGCGTCGGCACCATGGATTGCCATGGTCTCTTGCGATACAAACGCGACCAATGCGTCGATGGAGGCGGATATTTTCACTCTCGCAAGAGATAAAGGGGCTGTCGCAGCCGTATGTACCAAATCATCAACTCTCGACTAAAAATACCTATTTCCCTTTCAGCTACTCTATTCCTTGCGTTCACTCGCCTGTGTAATCAATCCAGAATATGCCGATCCTGCGACCTTTGATCAGGTCTTCGATATTTTCTCCACTCAGAGTAAAACTAGTGCACATCTCATCGACTACCAATTCGGCCAACTCTCACTTGCGAACACAAGCCTCTCTAAATATGATTCACAGCGCCTCAATGACTCTGCAGATGCCATCAAGCAGTCAATAGAACACAGCTATCCCACAGTACCCGGCTTCCTGTATGCAGTCTTACAGGCCTACAATGCAACAGGGGATTCGACCGACCCGCTTATCACCGGCGCAGGCGGTGGGAATGAGAACGAGGGTCGTGGTCGTTCCAGTAATACGGCGCTCGCGATGTGAGTTAGAACACTTGCTTCTTCTTTGTCATCATTACCATCACCATACCGCGCGTCAGGGCAGAGACGCTGATGCATGGATTCCTCACCATTTGCTAGGATCGTACTCTACGCTATCACTGGGTGTGTATCTGCCCTCTTTTGCGTCGTAATTATATCTGGGGTAAGACTTCCATCCTTACATTGTCAACTGTGGATCCCTGTGTTCTGATGCCCTCATCATTCACTTCGCTCGGTCATCAGGCCATTCGGGCGTTACGGTATCCTGAGAGGTATGGACCAAGAGCTCGAGTGGGGTTGGATGGACCACCTCAGGGTCGTGCGAGAGGGCTCACCCGAGCCATATTGGATACCTTCCCTATTGTCAAATTTGGGAGAGGGGGTGGTGATGAAGAGGACAGCTCGGCTACGCATGCTGCGGGAGGTTCTTCTGCGAAGGACCCGGAGGCTCAGGAGCTCACACAGTGGGAGGTTGTTAATCAGACGACTGGGACCAGACAAGGAATATCCATAGCCAGAAATGGAGAGGCGACAACACCAGCGCCAGCATTAGGACCAAATGAGGCATCGCAGACAAACGCCGCAGCTGATGCCGTGAAAGGCGAACTACCTGCCGCAGCCGCCGCAAGCCCGTGGCCTAGTACATCGCAGTCACCAAATCAGAATAATGCTAGAAGGCTTGATCTGGGTGAAGGCCCATCAAACACATCATCAACTCCCTCGCCGTCCCCTCATGACCGGCATCTGCCCATCGTATCATTCCGAGATAACCTAAGTCCCGACTCGATGGGTCGTGAGACGTGCCCTATATGTATAGTCGATTTCGAGGAGGGGGATGATTTGAGGGTGTTGCCCTGTGAAGGGAAACACCGGTTCCATCAGCAGTGTGTCGATCCGTGGTTGTTGGAATTGTCCAGTTCATGTCCGATTTGTCGACATGGTGCGTCAGCATTCCTTACCTTTCAATTGCTGCCCGTTAATCTCTGTGTCACCTGCAGATTTCCTAGCGTTAGAAACTCTCCTCTCTAACGAGGATAATGGAGAGGGACAGGAGTTTGATGTCGAGGGACTACACCCAGGCAGGGACCATCGCCATCCGCACCAATCCTATAGCTCTCGGAGACCCGGATTGACAGCCTCGGTGTATGGAAACAATCGATTCTCGAGGTATCTGCGGTTCGCCTCGGGAAGGCGGCATCGGCGACAACAACAGGAAGGGGAAGAGGAAGAAGAGTCGCAAGCACGAGAACAGCAACGACAAGAAGGATTGGGTTTGCATGCGTCGCAGCCGCCTGAGGGTTCTGTGGTGATGCACCATGACGTTTAATTGCCCTATGGCAGACTATTCTGCTTGTTTTCTTTCGTTCTCTGAATATTTCCCTTTACGTATCATGCACAGTATTTATCGCTCTCGCTTAACTCTGTGACCTCCTCAGGTCTTCGTGCCATAGGCATTTCGGTCCATATCTGTACATTCTGCTACCTCCCTCAGTTCTCTCATCGCTTTGTTTGTTATACAGTCTCCGAGCACCATCACCCTTCTTAGTCACATCCTCTTTATTGTCATTGCCTATTACCTGAACATAAATATTCCACCCCCAAGCACTCGAGCTTCCTCTGGTTCTGTTCATTTCGATCGTCCTGTCTCCTGGACAACTTCTTCATCCGATATTTCCGCCCAGGTCTTAGTCCTGTGGTCATTGACGCACTCAAAAGCATATATTAACCAGGGCGAGCGAGATGGCCGCAGCAAAACTATTTATGCATGGAATGGGAACGACCTCTCCCGGTGTGAACCCATCATGGTCACCTCTTCGTCACCTTCTTGACGGTAGAAGCCGAAGAAGATGAGGCGATGGAGCACACCTTTGTTGTGGTAACGAGATTGAAATTTGGACAGATGCAGAATCCCAACTACCCTGATGTCGAACGTGACGTGGTGGAAATACCAGCGGGGAGGAGGGAGTTGACTATTCATAGGATTTGATGGGGAGTGAAAAAGAGGGACTAGAGGGCAGAAGTCTGTGTCGGAGCCACTCCATCTTTTTCTTCGTGTTCCTCGGCCATGGGGTGAGAGTAGAACTGCGGCAGAGGCGTCTTCCCGTGCAGAGACGAGAGACGGCGAGAGAGAGGTGGGAGGGCAAGAAAAACCGAGCCAAGACGGGCGTGAGTCAGTGTCAGTCCGCTTCCGTTTTGGATAGGGTACTGATGATCATGTCCATTACAAGTGATAACACCCACATAGTTCAGAGACTATACCTCATCAGACGCGATATTTCCGCCAGGACTGCGCAGATGGAAACGAAGGGCGGGAAAGTTCGAAGTCGATTTTCTGGACGCGAATACCAAGGGCGGACACACGGTGTTCAAGTTCAGCTCGCGATATCGACCGCACTCGCCACAAATCCTATCAGACGCGTGCAACGAAGATGCATAATAGACGTGTACCTGTATACGTCCAAGTAGGCTGTTTAGGTATGTGTTCGGATCCATCCGTGATACACGATACTACATTGTCATAGGTGCTGCTGCAGCCTTCCACTCTGCAGCGATCTTCTGGTGCTCATGCATGTCCTGAACAACAAGCTTGGTTCTTGACACCGTACCGTGATCGAGCCCATCCTTCAGCTTCAACCTGTGGATGAAGCTAGGGGTGTACTTGCCCTTTGCCATCACTTAGCTATCGGCGGGGCCGAAAGGAAAACGAAGTTGTCAAACAGATGCTCCACATGAGAGTCGCTGGCTCTGCGTCTTGCCCGAGGGAATATAGACGATAGCTCCATTTACCGAAACCGCTTTCACGATCCAAAGCTAATACATCAGGAAAACCAAAAATAGTGGGGATAACAGCATTGAGGGTCCAGCAGCCCCAGCCTGCCAATGCATGAACAGCGTAGACATCGCGGGCAATCAATCAAACAGTAAATTATGAAATGTTACCGATGCTACTCGTTGGACCCAGTATGAGCATTACTTGCACAGATATATGCCGAAAGCCCTATCCCCGGTCTCTTGCACTGCCAGATAAACAGGGTAGATCCAAGCACTACCCCCAGCCTGAAACCCTAATGCACCCCATGCTCCATATGGGGATATTTGGACTCAATGTAATCAGAATAGAATGCTGGTGGTGCTTGGGAGAAAGCTGTGTCGTGACCATAGCAGAACGATAGGTCAAGAACGTGCCCTTCAACTTGAAGACCGATCATTGCCAGTGTGAGAAAAAGTTTGGCGAGTCGGAAACTGTCAGAAATAGTGGGCTAGACAGTATGGTGCTGCATGGAACAATCAACGAAAACACTGATGCACCGACAGGGCGATTGAACAAGCAAGATATCACTCCCAGTGAGGGAAAAACTACAGTGCTATGCATGTCATATAAGAGCTTCAACAATTTACTATTGTTACTGGTGGCTTCTTAGTAGCCGCCCGACAAGCAGCCCGTCCAAGAATATTGAGGCTCCCTGATCTGCCCCAGAGTTATCGTCATGTCCTTTTGTTCACCGGCCTGTCCCTGTTTCCCTGGACCCGCTTGGCATACCCTTGTTGTCGTCTATGGAAGCTGTAGTTTGTCCTATCACATAGCGAGTCCACTGGTAACCCCACACGTTGATGTAGCAGGTGCATCTTTGCCCAAGTTCGGGGTACAGCAACCAACAGGGTCCCATAGTGGACACCACAGGGGAACCAATTCCTCGAAACACTCAGGCATCGCAACATAGCAATCCGTCGAGTGCATTCGACGGTGGCAAAAGCAGTCTAGGCATGGTCACGCCGCCGCTATGCCAGGTTTGGATTCTTCAATAACAATCATTCAATATTGGATGCTGAATGCTGAACATTGACAACGTTCACTGAACTCCAAGTAGGCCGTGGATAGATTAGGTGGGTGTGCAAGCGGCCGAATCTGCGCCATTGGTGTTTCTAGTCGGGTATGCACTGGCTACACCATCCCATGGAAGGAATGAAGAAAGGACCATCCTCCTCACTACCTCTACACAATGACTAAACCTGAACTTCCGGGAGCAGCAGATAGATGAAGAAAATTTGATCATTTGACCTGGGGCTTGAATTTGAAAGCTCGAAGTCCTGTGAAGTTGATGATGATGAGAAAAGAGAAGACTAGTTAAATCTCCTCTTCGACGACAGCGACCGGAGACATGCGCTCAATTGAGCTACATACATCTGGAATAACCCCTAAATTATGACTTGTGTCGAGAGCTCTACTCCGCCATTGCGGCGCTCCTTAGATCACCCACCTACTTGTCAGAGTCAGAATGATTAATGGTCATCGTTGATGCATTTGTCGTTCAAATGGCCTGTGCTCATCATGTGTTATATATAATCAGACACTGCGACGTGCTTATACGAGCAAAAACTCCACCCCAGTCGCCCAATCTGATTCCAGGAAGTACCAGAAAATGGCCGACATCAAAGCCGGAGCAATTTCGATGCGGCTGCTGTCAAACATAACACATCACCTACAGTCTCCGAATCCAAATCACAAACCGAACCGCGCTAGCCTTGCCTTTCTAATCTCGTCTAAACTCGGAGGCATACCTGGCTCCTCAGAGGCAGGGCTATTCGTGCCCTCCGGGAGACCAGAATCATCAGAAGCAACTGACTCTGAGCCTGAGTCGTCATCCACTTCCATGATATCATCATGCGCACCACCCGTATTACTCGCGCCGGCTGCCATAGCTGTCTTACTATTGGCAGTGCTTCTGGAATCAGCGGAGGCCGAGTTCAAAATTGTTGGTTGTCTCGGCGCGGGCGGGGGTAACAGCTCTCGATGCTGCCATCCAGAAGGAACATTCTCGAGAGAAGCCTTCAACGCCGCTTGCAATTCCGCGTCTTCATCATCATAATTACGGTAGTCCCCATCAAGCCTACCCCCAAACCCGCCAAGCGAAATTGGGCTTAGCGTCCGATGACCATCAACGGATACCGAGGGCTGGTCTGAGCTGGAGGAGTGTGCTTGCGCTTCCTCATAGCGTCGTGCCATAGCTTCGCTTTCAGCAATGGCCTCTCGTAGTTGTTCCTCCTGTTCCTCCTCTCGCCTCCTCCTATCCGCTTGCCGCGCTTCTTGTGCAGCCTGTTCCTCAGGCGTAAAGCCGCTTCCTGACCACAGCTCCCTCTGCGCAAACTCTTGCTGGTCCCGCATCCGCTGCAATAATACTCGGTTTCGTTCCATGCTCGCTGCTACAGGATCTAAGTCTGCATGCCCAGGTATAACTAGTCGCGATGAGGAATTGCTGCTGGAGGCCGTTGAAGCGGGTCCACTTGGTACACTAGGGTGCGTTTGTGAGGTGACAAGAGGTGGGGGTGTAGTAGGGGCCTCCGATATGCCAGAATTCAACAGATGTGAGCCGTAGCCCTCTTGGCTGGCTAGCGAAGCCTGGAGAGCTATCTGCAGTTCGTAGTCATCATCCTCGATGCTTTCGAGATCTTCCACGGGATGTGAGGTGCTCGCCCTCTCTGTGGCTGTACTTGAAGGCCCAGCGGCAACAGGGTTGTGTCTAGTAGCATCATGAACGCCCGCACGACCCGCAGAGGTAGGTTCCGGCAGCGTTGAAGCGACTTCGTCTGCTTCTGTTCGCGGGAGTGCAAGCGGCGCCGAAGAGTCGGCCTGCATTAC
The DNA here is from genome assembly GCA_023014365.1 of Lepiota brunneoincarnata. Taxonomy (NCBI): domain Eukaryota; kingdom Fungi; phylum Basidiomycota; class Agaricomycetes; order Agaricales; family Agaricaceae; genus Lepiota; species Lepiota brunneoincarnata. The sequence goes on from JAEBUN010000009.1 coordinate 409,386, forward strand.
TGCAAAGACGGAATAGCCTAAGGTAGCATATATCAGAACCATAACCCGGGAAAAAACTAGCATTTTTCAAAACCTTCTGCTTCTGCTTGCTGCAAAACCATATTGAGATATAGCTTCCCAACCCACTCAGGCGCCTGAAGGAACGAGTTAAGATTAAACCAGTGGCCCCCACCCAAGTCCTCGTCGATATTGGGCAAAGCAGGGCCAAACCGGCGCAGGGTGAACCAATGTTGTTCTAAATGGAGAATGAAGGCCAACTGAGTGCTGTAGTCCAGGTTCAATCGAGCGCCTGTCGAGTCATTGAGCAAATGCGTACTGGGGGTGATCTTGATAAGGGCGCATAGCACTACTGCGCCATCTCACTAAACTAGTAGATGGATAACTGAGCGGCAGGATTCGACAATACGGGAGATCTTACTTGAGCCCCAGGACTTGCAGTGCTTTTTCCAACACCTGCACGGAGAAGAAACCTAAAGTGAATTGGCATAAGGAAGCTACAGGTTGTGCAAATACAACTCACCTGTGTCATCCATGTTTTTACTACCGCCTCTGTGACTCTCAGTATTATATTCTTCTTCCAACACATCCAGATTTCGGGCAATCTCCGAGAGATCGGGTGCGGTGAACTAGAAAATACATCGTCAAGCGATAACTGTATGGTGTAAGCATTTGCATACGTAGGGTCCCTCTGTTCGTCGCAGAGAGAGTCCATCAGAACCGAGGAATGCTACGCCGCAGAAGAAGAGACGCACGGAGTAGAGAATTCAGTGCATATTGAGCACATAGCATGGATCCAGCTTGTTGTTTCTCGTGGTAAATAAGGGAAACAAGACTTTCGAGCTCGGCCATTACGTGGAGTGACTAGCAACTAATGGAAGATAGGATGGTGTGGTGTCTGCAGAAGCGCTAATTAGCGAGACGCGTACGCGTAACATGGCCGCACGTGGCCATCTTTATCACTCTCATCATTCTCCCACCCCGAGGTTCAACCTGCCGTGCCGATGAGAAGAATGAAATGGGAAATGGGGAAAAAATATGCCACCACGCCTCGTGCGATGTAGCAAAGGTCCTTCCAGAAGCTCACCCCTGGGATAAGATTGACCTTCACTCACTATATATCTCCACCCCCATCCCAGACAGCGAGCTAGTCCGTTATGCACAGGTGCCTCAGTTGCATACTCGGACTTCTTGCAGTTGTTTCACTTCTGTTCTGGCCTAGCACCGTGTGGTCCCCTGGGACAAATTCAACTTCGCCCCTGCGACTAGAGTCAGTCGTCCAAAGAGCATTCACTTCGTCCAGGGAGATGTCCAAAATGCAAACCAACTTGTTAAATCTTCTACGAACGATGAGTGTGGTCACCCTCTCTGGGAACGGCTCGTTTGTTGTCTTGGACTTTGGTCAAGAGGTGCGACTGCAGAGGTAGGAATGAAGCCACCTGTGATCTCATCGCAGAATGTATAGGTCGGAGGACGTATTTTCTTGACGATAGTCCATGCCAGGCCGGATTCGACACTCTCACTGTCTTTCAGCGAGTCACCGCAGTTCATTAACCTTGAGCTTTCAGATGATTCTTGTCGATCCGTCGCTTCTATGGATAGCGACGGCGTGCAATCTCTCCCAATCCCGCTGCGACGAGGAAGGTTTATGCAAACAATCGGGGAACAGCGGGGTGGCTTTCGCTATATGACAATAGTTACCAATTCCCCCGCTCCTGTTAGCATTGCGGATGTCGGCGTTAGAAATACGTTCATGCCGCACTGGGATGACCTCAGAGCATATACAGGCTATTTCTCAACCCGAGACTCAGACTTCCTCACGAGATTGTGGTATGCGGGTGCTTACACAGTTCAGACGAACACCATCGACCCCCACCAAGCCCGACAATTCCCATGTCCGGAGCCAAAAGGTGAGCACAGTTGGTTCTTGGTGATTCTGACCGCTTATCAGGGATAGGATGGGCAAATAACGCGACGGGGGTCCCTGTCAATGGGCCTATACTCGTCGATGGGGTGAAGAGAGATCGGTATGCGTGTGTGCTACGAATTCGACCTATACGGTTATTAACAGTTATCACAGAACAGTTTGGCCAGGTGGGCGGATCGTCGTGACTGCAGCTAGACAGCTAACACAACTCCCTTCAGGTGATCTGGGGATCTCTACCCATACAGAACACGTGGCGCTGAATGACATCCTCCCAAGTAAAAACGCCATTTTCGTCATGTTCTCAACACAGGACCCTGTTACAGGTTCACTGCAATATTCTGGGCCTCCCATCAACGCTCAAGGCAGCGATGCCTATATAGCCTGGTCCCTCATCGGCACATATAATGTATATCTCTACACTGGCGACCTTGACTTCGTCAGAACTGTGTGGGCAAACTATACGAAAGCGCTCGCTTTTTTGGAAGGCCAAGTAGACGAGACAGGTCTAATGAATGTACCTCTAGAATTTTCAAATGACTGGGGAAGAGACGGAGGACGGGGGCACAATTCTGCCGCTAACGTGCTCCTCTACCGTGTCAGTCCTAAGTCAGACGCTCGGGTTCGGGTTCCCCTCTCACGTCGAATACACAGGCACTCGTCGCGGGCTCCGGACTGGCAAGTCATCTTGGAGATCCTAGACTCTCCAAAGCGTATGCCTCCAATGCTACTGCACTGAAAGAAACAATCAATCAGATACTATGGGACGAACCTGCCGGTATGTATTGTGATAACGAGACAACAACGCTCCACCCGCAGGACGGAAATGCTCTGGCTGTCTTGTTTAATGTGACCAAATCAAAGGAGCAGGACAAGGCGATCAGCAAAGGCTTAACTCAGTCTTGGACTGGTCCTATCAGCCCCGAATTGAATGACACGGTCATCCCTTTCGTTGGAGGTTTCGAGGTATGCACTACTTAATCTCAGTCATGTTCGATCCTGAGAGCTCCACAGCTGCGAGCACATCTCCTTGCGGGAGAGGGAGAGAGAGCTCTTGATTTGATGCACAAAGGTGAGAGTGACTGGTGGTATCAAGTAGGCCGGGAACCGTGCTTATAACCCGCCCTGTTTATATGCAGAGGTGAATCGCATAGTTTCTGCGGGCAGAGTGCTCCAAACTAATGTGAAACAGTGGGGTTATATGCTTACCACCAACCTTTCCGTCCAATCTACACTTCTTGAGGGGTTCACTGCGAACGGATCGCTTGCGTTTGTCATATCAAATTCTGCAGCAGTTCCGGTATTCATTCTCTTCGTGTGTAGGTATCGTGGCGCAGGTGGATACAACTTTGACCAGTCCGACATTAGCCACAGCCATGGCTGGGCGACGGGACCAACCTCGGCGTTAACTTTCCACGTACTTGGAATAACGCTTACGTCCCCCCTTGGGCGTACATGGAGCATAGCCCCTGTTTTGAGCGGTCTTTCTTCCGCCGAAGGCGGCTTCGAGACCGGTCTCGGGTGGTTTGGTGTGAAGTGGAGTGTGAACAAAAATCGCTTTACTATCGAGATATCAACGCCACAGAAGACTTCCGGGGTTGTAGTGTTGCCTGGTGTGGGACGAATTCAAGCCGACGGGAATTTGTAGAGGAGGGTGGAGATATGGAGTTAGATGGTGGCCACCATGTCTTGATGAGGAATCTTTCTTGACCCGGCGGGGGAATGAAATTTCTGACCGCCATGGATTGAATTGCAACCCCGCTTTCTAATTCGTAAAGATGTAGTTCGAATTCATTTGGTGAAGTCATTGCTTACTGATGGTCTGCAGCCGTATTTGCGGAAGAGCACAAGTTTGGGTGCGACCTTTCACACACATTCACCACTCAATTGCTCAATTTCTTTCGTTTATGTTCCTTTCGACGTGTAGAAGCTGCCAGAAAGGCTTCGCCTAACGCTCGTGTCCCACTGTCCTTTTTAAATTAAAACATCTTTAAAATGTTCGCTCATGCGATACAGTGAGGTATAGTCAGCAGTCTTCTGGAAGTCCCACGTGGGGTGTGGGTCCCTTCGAGCCCCGAAAGCAGGACGAGTCGCCCAAGGAGAATTCATTTAATACAGGGCAATGTGCAGAATACAAGAAGTCTCGTCAACTCGCCAACGGGAATGGCTACTTTATCCGGAAATAGTGCCTTCGTCGTGTTGGATTCTGGTCGAGAGGCAGTTTAATGATGGCAGGCAAAGGTGGTCGGGTCGTTGGCCTTCCTTTAGGTCATCGGTCGTGTCTTTTTGACAGTTGTTCAATCAAGGTCGGGATCACGGCTGTCCTTGTCTTTCACCGAGTCCGCTGAATTTATCAGGTCCAATCAACTCGGACGACTCATGCCACGCTGTGTTCACGATGGATGGTGATGGAGTTCAATCCCTTCCCGCTCCGCTTCAGCAGGGTAGATCCATGCAGACCATTGGACAGCAACACGGTGGCTTCCGCTTCATGACAATTGTCACCAGTTCTGATGCACCTGTCAGTATCGCAGACATTGGTGTTCGGAATACCTTCATGCCCCATTGGAGGGACCTGCGGGCATGCACAGTTTAAACAAATACGATTGACTCGCACCAAGCCCGACAGCAACCTTGTCCGAGGCCACATGGTATGTACTAAGTGTCCAGATCGCGAAGATAACTAACGTTGATAGGTTGGGTAGACAATGCAAGTGGAGGAACCGTCGAAAGGCCTATCCTGGTCGATGGAGCGGAATGTGATCGGTGCGTAGTCCCCGTTTCCCAAGGCTTTGATAGAATAACGAGATTTCTTCAGAAACATCTAGCCAGGTTCGTGGCACTGTTCGGTTGCATGTAGCTAGGGTATGATGAGCTTTACTAGGCGATATGGGAACCTCAACCCACACGGAGTTGATCGCGCTGAACGATCTTTTGCTAAGCAAGAACTCTCTACTCGCCATGTTCTCCACGCAGGACCCTGCGACAGGCTCGCTGCAATATTCTAGATTTTGTCAAGACCGTGTGGGCTAATCTCACATTTTCAGGGAGCCAGGTCAATGAGACTGGACTGGTGAGTGTTCCACGAGCCTTTTCCAATGATTGGGGTCGCGATGGAGGAGAGAACCGCAACTTCGCAGCCAATGTGTTGCTTTATCGTGTAGGTCTCCCATTTGCGGGCGGTTTGGGGTATACTCTGATCACACAGTGCAGGCTCTCGTGACCGCATCAGAGTTGGCTAGCGAGCTCGGATAAGCAAGGGCCTAACCTAATTCTGGACGGATATAGGTCCATTGAATCCCGAGCTCAACAATATGATTATTCCTTTTGTGGGTGGTTTCGAGGTAGGGTCGCCTTCGAGTGGAGTGAGCAATTCTAATCTCATTCGAACAAAGGTGCAAGCCCATTTCGTCGCTAGAGAAGATGAGAGGGCGCTTGACCTGCTTCACAGAGGTGGGTGTATACTATTTCTAGGAAGCTGTGGCCACATGCTCACTAGAAGTTGTTCATATTTGCAGAGGTGAGCGGACTTCGCGCCTCGAGGAAGTTCGACTAATTTGCATGCTAGTGGAGATACATGTCGTATACCAGAGTCAACTTGTCCGTTCAATCCATGTTACTAGAAGGGTTTAGGGCCAATGGCTCGCTAGGGTAAGTTGGTGTTCGAGTGATTTTCTCTTTGGCTGAATGATCTCTTTGAGCTCTCGATCAGCTGCGGGCTACAACTTCGACCATTCGTACACGAGCCGCATCACGGCTGGGCTACGGGTCCAACACCAGCGCTGATGGTCCACGTCCCGGATTTTGGTCTTGCCTCACCCCAGGGACGAACGTGGAAAACAATGCCTGTTTTGAGCGGGTTGCAATCCGCTGAAGGTGGCTTCGAGACGGGTCTTAGTTGGTTTGGGGTGAAGTGGAGTATCAAGAGGGGTGTCTTGACGGTCAGGACCTCGACTCTGAGGGGAACGTCTGGGATAGCTACGTTGCCTGGATCTGGGCAGATGGCGGTGGACGGGGGTACGAGGGTTGGGGTGAGGTTTGAGCTGACGGGAGGAGATCACGTATTGACTCGCTGTAGTCGATTGCATTGCTGATGAATGGATTGTCACGTGAGTGTGGCCAACCTGAGGTCATTGCACTCGTGTGCCTATGTACTTGCCTTGTCTCCTCTCTCATCTCTGCAATGGTTTTTTGGAGTCATGGCTACCACTCACCACTTCTGCTTGCATTCTGCTTACTTTTTCTGACAAGCGGTACTCTTGCGGACGAAAAAGCAGGGTTCGACTGTCATGTCTCTGTCTCCGGCACAGAATTTGACTTGACTCGGCTTGCGGGAGTGCAGGTCGTCAATCGGACAAGGGATTCGCCACCAACAAAGATGGTCGATTCATTACGTTTCAATCTTTGTGCAGATCTCGAGCCGCTGGACGGTGTTTCAGACCAAGACCAGGTGGGCGGACATTCGCAGTCGTGATGAGGCACACAGGCTCAACGACCAACGGATGTAGTGTGTCAGTGGTACTCGTGCTTGCCTCACGAGCGTGAACCAAAAGTCAGGAGAGCCTGACCGCGTAATTTCCGTTATTGCTCTTGCCCAAGGGTCGTCAATGCCTAGCGAGACGGCTAGTCTGTCTGGTTGGTCTCTTTCTAAAATAACGTGAGATATATGCGTTGAAGACGTGTTCGACACAGATGAACAATATGTTTCTATCTACTTCAAGGGCCTTGAATATCCTCCCGATGCCTCCGATTCAGTCCCTCTCGCGCAATCGCTCAACGTAACGATTCGCTGTGATCCCAATACACTCTCTGATCCCAAATTTGTCTCTTACAATGGTTCGTTATTGAACCTTGAGTGGTCCGCGCCTGCAGGATGTCCCACCAAGCGCGACTCCGAACCACCCAAGGATGACAAGGGTGGCGATAATAATGATGGTTCGAAGGATGAGAGTGTCGGCAGTGGGGTTGGGTGGTTCTTCTTAGTGTGAGTTCTGCCCCGTTTCCCCAAGTTCATGGCTCAATCTCGTTCTTTTGCCCATACCTAGAATATTGTTGGCGTTCGCTGCATACTTTGGTTTGGGGGCTTACTACAACTATACAACATACGGTGCAAGAGGCATGGACCTCATACCGTGGGTCAACGACTATTCTCATCCAGTGACATCACTAAATTTTTTCTAGGCATCGAGATTTCTGGCAGGAGGTTCCTTATATGCTTAGGGATGTCATTTCTCATCTCTGTTCTTCGGCTCATCCACGGAGGCCGTCCCGGGGTGGTTACATTGCCGTTTAGACATCGCTGCGCGCTCAAGACTTGGACTTGTCTCTTTCGGATTTCCAACGTGAAGCGCAGATAAAGGATACCCTTTGCTGCTAGTTAGATTATATGGTAGCTTTGTAGATAATAATTAATGCTTAGCCACAGTGCTTTGTGCATTTCGATATTGTTCCCGGAGCTACCTACATAGCGATGGAGTCATCCATCTTCGGGACCGTGACGGTGTTACATACGTTCCTGGCAAAGCACAAGGCGCCAAAGACAACATATTTATGGCACAACGCGTAGAGAAGAATCCACACCTCGCTCCCACAGCATTCTTCCATCTACACCGCAGACATCATTGGATCCCAATGGCGAAAAGATACTATGTTGTTACAGCAGGGGCACAAGTTGGCGTGTTTTACGACCACTGGTTCGTTATGGATCCGTGTTACCTCCCTTGCTGCAGTTGCTTACCCTGCGTGTTTTTCCAGGACAAATATCGCGCCCCTTGTGAAAAATAAACGAGATTCTGTTTGGCAGGGCGCATCCTCTAGAGAAGAAGCGGAGGAAATGTTTGAACAAGCCAGGCTCAAAGGATATGTTCGAGTCGTCAACGACGGGTCGCCCACCTCATCCGGGTCCCCGAGCTCTATGCGTAGATCGTCAAGCAATTCTACTCCAACCATTGGCCATTCGCAGCATTCAGGTCATGCCGCAGCCTCCAGGATTACAGGGTCCCAGCTTCGAGGACACGTGTCAGGCAATGGGTCGCATTATGTCCCTGCTCATTTCAGCCCTAGGGATATGAGTAGGGTATCTGCCTGCGCGAGCATTGTTTCAAGATCCCTCTCTGAACCAAGCCAAGCATACAACACTGTGAGCGGATACGTCTCCGATGCCCCCGGCGGACGGGTGGAAGACTCGTCCTGCCAGAATGATATTAACCAGATTCGCGCCACGGTTGATTCTCCGCCGTGGCTGGCATGCTACCCTGACGAAGAAGATGAAGCATTCTTAACTCCTCCGTTAAGCCCTATTATCTCTCCTGTGATATCGTCGAGGTTGCTCGGACCGAGCAAGTCCTGAGCCAGTCTCGACGTTTTCTGCCTGTCTTTCCTTTGCGGATACTGTACCAGGAGTGTCGGCTTCGGATGGGGGAAGCGACCAGATTGGCTTCCGTTCTCCGAAGCCGATGAAACAGTCCGCATCCTTTTCATTCGGCCCCCAATCTCGTGAAGGTGGTGACGACATTAGGATTAATGGTACTCGGGGAAATGCTAACGAGCAGCAAGGACGACGCAATTGGACGACGACTACCTTACCGAGGAATTCGGATCGTATTGGCTCGGGCCAGCTGCAGGTGCAGGAAGTCATCGACCCCATTATTGACCTTGTCACAAAGGTGGATAGACTAGCGCGGGACCTCCGCATCCATCTTTCTTCTCCTTCCACCCAATCAGATGCTAGTCTGTTACATGACGAGGGTCAGGGTCGTGTCTGGAGCTCCAAGCGACTTCCTGTAAATGTTTCCGCTGGTGACGGATATACCATGCCTGGCCACACTTCTAGGGAACAGACGCAGTCGAATAACGCGACGAGTCCCGGAAATATCCACCTTCATTCTCTCTTATTTGGCAACGGTCGTATGTTTTGTGCATTGCTTACAGAATATTTGCTCATAAATGCTCCAGGCAGCCCGTCTTCTCCAGCTTCACAGGCCTCTCCCTGCAAACATTGCAATGGAACAGGATATAACGTCGAAGAAGTCTCCATTTTAGAAAGGACTGGACTGATGCAACCAAGCCTCACGCCCTATCATCCACATAGCTCATCCCAGGATCCTCGTTCACCATTTACCGGTTCTAGGAAGCTAAGTGCTCCTGTGAGGTTAGCCCTAGTCTCTCTTCCCTTTCATTTACCATCAGCCCTTACCCTCGATACTCATAGTCCAACGAGCTTTGGTCGCCCTTCTCCCGTGGTCAAACCGGAGGCGATTGGCAGTACGAGGCCTAGTCCCTTGCTTGTCTCTCCGACGAAAACAACCTGACGAAGTTCTTTGGCACATATATCTAAGCTTCTAGCTTCCTTCAACCCATGATTTCCACATTGCGGATTTTCCTCTCTCCCTCCTTGCCTTTGTTTGCCGTAAATATGGATGTGGTAATAGTTTTAATGATATGTATAGTACTTGCCAATAGAGAGTGACTGATTTTGGTATTGTTATTCATGAGTTTGTGACAGGTGATCGCGGCAAGCGCGACTGGGCGAGATCACAATACCACACCAATATCACAGAATGATCCCGACTGCCAACGACCTTCGCCACTCCATCTCATTGTTTGCGCTATACGAAGACCACCAGAGGACCAATGGATGTACCGGACAACTCGGACCTTACTTTCACCGCTGACGGATCGCGGCTACTCTCCGAATCCTCGCTGATGGCGCCCGAGTCTAATTCCTCTCATCATGGATCTGCACATGATGATCTGTCGCTGTCGGACTTATCTATACACGACAGGGACACGGTATTAAACAAGCCGTTTAGTTTACTCTCGAGAGTGGAGCCGACGACACCACCACCACAAGCGAATGTGCTTGAAGGTGATGATGATGCTGAAGGTGGCGGGGAGGATGGAGAAAGTGGATTTGGGGAATGCGAAGAGGCGGGATGCAAAAGCGAGAGAAGAGAAATTACGGGGTGATATATTCATTCTTAGGAAGCTAAATTCCTCTTTTTCTGCTTTCAACGAGGCCCTGGATGCTGCTGGAGGCGTCAATGATGTACGGCTCTTCTCTTTCCGCTCATGCTGATGTACCCATCGTTAATCATCGAGTGCCGCAGAAAATAGCCAAGCAGTTGGCGCAGACAGATGCATTGCTCAACAAATATGTTGAGATGTTATACAAATCCGAAGACGTTGCTCGACTAATATTCGATGATGATTGGGAAGGGGGTGAAGCGGTGAGTGCAATTTTCACCTTGTCCTGGTCCTATGTTCACTTCAGACGTCACCAGGACGAGGAGCATCTCGAAAGGGAACGTCAGGAAGCGATCAAACGAGCTCAACAGGAGGAAGAGGAACGGAGGTTGGCTCTAGAGCGAGAAAAGGAGAGGCTGGAGCGGGAGGAACGGCAGCGACAAGAAAAGGAATTGCGAGAACGCCTCGAACAAGAAAAGAGAGAGAGGCTTGCTGCTCGGGGGAGTTCTCGGGGTGTATCTAGACGGGGGATCGCAACGCGCGGAACCACGAGAGGGACCACTACGACTGCTACCTCTCGATCGAGTGCGTTGGGTGACGCGTTATCTTGGCCGGTTTATAGGCTAATGGCGTCTTTCGTCAGGTACTTCCGGGCCATCTGGCCGGGTGGGGCCACCAGGGGGTGGACTTTCTACGCGAAGGCCTTCTGGGTCGACCACAGGAAGAGGCACACCTCCAAGTGCTGCTACCCGGGGGATTAGAAAGACATAATACTGTTGTAGTTAATCTCACATTGTGACGGCTGATGTCACACTGGGCACTTTTTGATCACAAACTAAACACACACCACACGGATGATCAGAAAACGAGCAAGTCCTGGGGCAAGTGATACGGAAGAACCAGAGCCAGAGTTTTTCCAAGGACAGGGCGCCTCTGCCCGCGATGTCGACATTTCTTCCGCCCTGACTGGAAAGAAGCGCAGACTTTCCCAACGACTAGACGGTTCCGATGACTCCGATGACCCAGAGGACTTTTCACGCTTTGTGCAAGAATCTATCACAAAGCGTGATATAAAAGAGGGCACCCAGGTCGTGAAAAATATCAAGGGAAAACAAAAAGTGGTCAAAGGGGAAGTTGGCGGAGGGAGTTTTCAAAGCATGGGTTTGTCTTCATCCTGTCTACAAGGAACAACAGACACTTATGTCGGAAGTCTAGGTCTCCACCCTTCTCTACTAAGATCCTTGACGCTACAGGGGTACCGGATACCAACGCCCATCCAGCGACTGACCATTCCTTCACTCCTTGCAAACCCGCCACGAGACCTCGTCGGCATGGCCCGAACGGGGTCCGGAAAATCGCTGGCCTACATGATCCCTCTGGTTCAACGGCTGAACGGGAGGCACTCTACAGTTTTTGGTGCAAGAGCATTGATTCTCCTGCCTACTCGTGAATTGGCTCTACAGATATTGAAGGTCGGAAAAGAGCTTTCAAGAAGTTGGTATTCCGTTCATGGAGATCACGCTGGGGACAAGGACGGAGAGAACTCAAAGGGCCAAAATCTGAGATGGGGCCTGGTGGTTGGGGGTGAGGGTATGGATGAGCAGTTTGAGATGATCACAAACAACCCGGACGTGTGAGTCTTCGTGATCTAGCTCTGCACGCTCTTCTAAACTGCTGCAGGATTATTGCGACACCGGGTCGTCTTCTACACCTTATTATTGAGATGAATTTAGACCTGAAGTCCGTTGAATATGTTGTGTTCGATGAAGCAGATCGACTTTTTGAGATGGGTTTCGAAACAGCGCTCACCGAAATCATTCACCGTCTACCCGCGTCCCGACAAACACTCCTTTTCTCTGCAACACTGCCAAAATCTCTCGTCGAGTTTGCCAAGGCCGGCCTCCAAGATCCCAAGCTCGTGCGTCTGGACGCGGAAAGTAAAATTAGTTCCGACCTCAAGATAGCTTTTTTCTCCGTGAAACAGGCGGAAAAGGATGCCTGCTTGCTCAGTTTACTGCGGGATGTCATCAAGGTCCCGTCCGCTGAGCCTTTGATGGGTGGAGACTCGGAGTTGAAAGATAATAAACAGAAGGGCAAGGCGAAATACTCTGAGCAAATCACGGCTCCTCACCAAACGCTCATCTTTGCTGCGACTAAACATCATGTTGAATATCTGACAACCCTCCTGGCCACCATCGGATATTCCGTCTCACACATATATGGTTCGCTCGATCAGGCTGCACGCACACACCAAATGGACCAGTTCCGGAAGGGAGTGACGAGTATTCTCGTCGTCACAGATGTTGCCGCTCGTGGAATCGACATACCAATCCTTGAGAATGTTATCAACTACGACTTTCCTCATGGTGCGAGAGTCTTCGTACACCGTGTTGGGCGGACGGCTCGGGCTGGGAGACAAGGTTGGGCGTGGTCCTTCGTTACGAGCACGGAACTGCCATATCTACTAGATCTACAACTCTTCCTTGCCCGGCCCTTGTCCAGTACAGTATCTGAGGACGGGGATCAGGCTTATACCCAATCCCTAGTTCTAGGTACCTTTGAGCGAGGAAAAATCGATGACGACGTGGAATACATCAAATCCCTGGATGACGTCAACCATTCTCTTCCGAGCCTCCGCGAAGTCATGAAGCGAGGTCACGCAATGTATGAACGAAGTAAAGGCAGAGCCAGTCTCCAGAGCTACAAACGTGCAAAAGAAATGATGAAGGATCCTAAATGGCAGTTGGCCGGATCAAATTCGGGTGTTCATCCTGTGTTACTTCGGGGATCGGATACAACGGGGAGGCGGGAACGGGAAGACGCGAGGAAGGCGTTGTTGAAGGCTGTGAATGCATTTACGCCGTCGGAGACGGTGTTCGAAATAGGGGAATAAGGGCGGCTCGGTAACTGCTGCTCTGATGAAGGAAAGGCGGAGAGCGATGCAGAAGTCGGTGGCGAGGCCGGCCGCAAATGGGCCCAAAACTAGTGACGACGAGGATCAAAGTATCGAGGGCCTTTCAAATATTGAAATGGAAATGGCAGATGAGGGGGATCTCGTGGTGAGCCAGGTCATCGTAACTCTTTCTGTGGCACCACTTAAATGCCATTCTAGGCCGTGTTTAACATAGAAACGAACAAGAATTTCAGGGATGAAGAGTTCTACATGTCTCATTACCAGAAAGATGCATCAACAGAGAAAGGGTGAGATTGATCTGGTGGCCAATGACTTCAATGGCTGACCGGTCGGGCAGGTATTCCCTTAGAGACGGTGTCTCCTCATTTGCACAACAAGCTCAGGGCGTTACATTTGATCTTGCTGGAGATGAAGCCTTGCAAGAGAAGAAGAGACGCCAGCTGAATTGGGACAAAAAGAAAAAGAAGTTCGTCAAGGGCGATGGTGTCGGCGCGGACAACGTTAAGCTTGTCAAAACAGAAAACGGTGTCCGCCTACCAGCCACCTACCGTAGTGGCCGATTCGAGGAATGGAAGGCAAAGAGTCGAGTCAGCTTGCCTCGGATTGGCGAGGTCGAACTCCAGAAAGCAAAACCCCAGAGCGCTGGCTCAGGTGGTCGGCAATACCGTCACAAGAGCACATTTACTCCCAAACCCCTTGACAAACTTGGCAAGGGCTACGAACGAAAAGTACGACAACTGAAGAAGAAAGAAGGGGGTGGAGGGGAGGAGCCCAACCCTACGAGTCTAAAGAAGGGCAAGAAGGGCGGCAAGCCCTCTCGTTACGGTGGCAAATCAGTCGGGAGAGTCAAGTCGGAGCTCAAGACGTCTGACCAGATCAGAAGGCAAAGAAAAGTGATCGAGAAGCGGAGGGCGAAGAACGCTCGACCCAGCCAAAGGAATCGAAAATGATGTCACTGGATTACTGTCCAGAGTATGTAGCTACTACTACGGCTCCTTTCATGAGGCCCCCGAATACTCCCATTTAGCACCGCTACCAGGAATTAATTTGACATTCTTGCCTTCAAGGAGGTCCACACCAACACTCCGCAAAGCATTTACACACCATTCTGGGTACCCAGCATCTCCAAAGTATTCTGCAAAAAAATTGCTGCAAATAATCAGGGAATGTCCCAGTTATGATAGCAGTTCGCGCCCGCCCTAAAACTTGTGCTTGGAAAACAATGTTGTGCAAGGTAACGGCTACGGAACAGAGTATTCAAGTAAAAGGTGGGCCCGGGTATCGGGAAATCTAGATGACATACCGTGTGCAGCAGCAGTTTCGTGTGTTAGGGTATGGTAGAGGATTGCCCTGGACGTCTTCTCTACACAGGTGGGACAAGGACAACGCTCATCGATAGGGTTGAAATCTCTTGCGTATTTGCTCAGCTCTGTGAGGCCCGGTGAGTGCTTGACTGAATAATGCACCACGTTCGAGCGGCGCAAAACTTGCACATACTGAGGTTCAATGGCCCTTTATGTGTCAATGCCACACCAAAACGTGCCGTTCGGGTTGGGAAGACGCAGTCGGCCTTGGGGGAATGATCAACATTTGCCATTGGAGGATGGCAAGAACCTACCATGTCGACTCCAAGGGCTACACACACGAGGAGATCTGCAGTGAAAGGTCTGTCGATTGGGTTTCAGATCCAGGCAAGAATTTGAGCGAACCTTCTGCAAATCCCAATACCCATGGAGTACCTGGGGCCTGACGAAGACGTTCAGAGTTGGCCGGATTTATTCATTGCGGATTCACCTACGATCTTCAGGCAGCTTGTCGGTACACTGTTTGATGCTGAATGGAAGGGGAATTGGTGTCATTTTCATTCCAAGAATTGTTTAACACACTCACATTCTCCAAAATATGTCTGTGTAACTGATCAATCAGTTTCATAAGGCCTGTGGGGGTGAAGATAATTCACCTTTTTCTTCACCCCCACTCAAGCCTCCAATAGCGTACCCAGCCACGTTATCTTTGCGTTGGATCATCGCCTCGAGACATCGGTCTCTCAGTTTGGGTTCAAGGCCGCCCTGTACGATCGCGAATAGATTCTGTTTGTCTTTCTTCCCGGATTTTTCATGATGGGCGATACATCTGTCGAGCCATCGTACCGACCTTTCCATGGCTTCTTCGACACGGGGACCGATGGTCAAAGCTTGACACTTTTGGGTCTTTGAGTTCGATCGTGAGCATTGGGGGTGCAAGAACTAACCTACGTCGTCGAGTTGCATAATGATGTCGGCGCCAATAGTATGCTGAATAGAAATACTTTCCTCCGGCTTTACATAGAAAATTAGAACGAATCGCGGGAGACTGGTCCTTTCGAAAGAGGCTTACGGTAAGCATTGTCGGCTCCCCCGTGAATGGGCTGGCGAAGAGTGCCCCTTCCTCCTTTATGGTGGTGAACTTGCTCAACGAGACGAGTTGGAATCCACCACTGTCCTGATGAGCCTACGTAAAGTCCAGCCATTCGAATATGCAAGTTCTAGACTCACTGTCAAGAGGTTCCGTTCCCATCCTTGAAATTTATGTGCTCCCCCGACCTCGTTCAGTACTTTCAAACCCGGTCGAAGATTTAGATGGTACGTATTGTTTAAGATCAATGTCACTCCGAGGGACTCGACTTGCTCCGGTGTAAGGCCTTTGATTGCTGCTTGGGTAGCTACTGGCATGAATGTTGGTAGCATCGTAACGCCGTCTGGAGTAGATGAGTGCCCTGGAGGATCTGGGCAGGAAAATTCTGCACTTACGAGCGAGGGACATGCGTGAGACGCGCGCTTTGGTTGTGGGGCATCTTGCAACAACCTCGAATTGCATTGATATTTTCTGGAGACGACGAAGGGCCAGGATGTGAGCCGAGTTTGGCAAGTCACCTGGATTTCTATTTGGTTTCAGAGGTTAATTTCTTCGGTCACATGAAGTGACGGTACACGTCGAAGAAATGCGCATATACTACACCCAACACACATCCACACACACTCCTTTGCCCGCATTGGCAGTACAGCCATGCGAACTCTTGCCTTCGCAACTCTTGCCTCCTTGTTACTTCCTTTCGTCAGGGCCTTCTATTTGCCTGGCGCAGCGCCCACCAATTATCATGAGGGGCAGAGGGTCGATGTCCTCGTAAATGCGCTCACTCCAATGCTCACTGGGGGTGATGATCCAAAGCTCGTGAGGAACTCATTCCGCCATTCACCGGAACCAGCTAATACAGACTACAGAAATCACTTATCAACTGTGCGCAACTGTGATCATTAATGAGGGCACACACAACGACTTACACGGGGGGGGGGGGGGGCAGATGACTACTACAATCCAAACTTCGCATTCTGCAAGCCACAAGGTGGTCCAAAATCCCAACCGGAATCACTAGGATCTATATTGTTTGGGGATCGACTATTCAACTCACCCTATGATGTATGCTCCACTCTTACTGCTTTTCCCTAGTGTTTAAGGCGCACTCATGTCCACCAGATCAAAATGGGAAAGGGAAACGGGACATGCAGTACACTTTGTGTCGTTGACGTGACCGGGGATGATGCAAAGTTCATCAACAATAGAAGTTAGGGAAGATTATGCTCTCAATTGGCTCGTGGATGGACTTCCAGCTGCAGAGATGAAAGTTGACACCCGCAATGGCGACATCTTCTATGATATGGGCTTCAATCTCGGCAACAACGAGGGCGATTTTCAAAACATGCCGGCACTGAATAATCATTATGATATCACCTTGAAGTATGGCACATATTCATGTGTTGTATAGGGAGGCTAAAATGTCGTAGGTTCCACAGCCCAGCAAAGGACATCTTCCGCGTCGTAGGCGTCTTGGTATGGCCCGCAAGGTACTGCATCGAGGCTATTCTTACTAGCTCGGCTGACCTCAAAAACTGATTAATGGTTCAGCATTGGTGGTCCACAAGATGGTACACCAAACTGTGATTCCAAAAGTGCTAAACCACTGGTTCTAAGCGAGGATACAACCCAAGCGGTTCGGTACACATACAGGGTTACATGGCAGGTAGGAGACAAATATTTGCCGCTATCGTTCCACCTGACAAACGGATTCTAGGAATCCGACACACCATGGGTAGGTTTGCGATATCGCTATGTGGCCCAAGTCTTAAGTGTTTTAAACATCATTCACAGGCTACACGATGGGACAACTACTTGCACATTTTCGATCCACGAATTCATTGGTTCAGCCTCATCAACTCGGTGGTTATTGTAGTGTTCCTGTGCATAATGGTTGGAATGATTCTGCTGCGTAGCGTGTCCCGGGATGTGAGTTGTTCCGTGTATATTACTTCACTTATAGCCCTGATTTTGGCTTCTAGATTTCTAGATACAACGCCATTGATATCAGTGTATGGATTTTCGATGATCTTGAAAGAGACTTATTCCTAATACACAAGGCAGGAAGATGTGCAAGAAGATTGGGGCTGGAAGCTTGTTCACGGAGAAGTTTTTCGAACTCCACGAAATCCTATGCTTCTATCTATCATGATTGGGAATGGAGCACAACTAATTTCCATGGTTGGCATCACCCTGGGTATTGTTCCTGGTACCTTCTAGTCGATGCTAGCACTAACGCTCTCACTCTCGCTAGTCTTTGCTCTTTTGGGCTTCCTTTCACCCTCTAACCGTGGCTCCCTTGCAACCGTGATGATGGTCTGTTGGTCATTCTTCGGCTGGTCAGTGTACGAACATTCCAACCTCCCATGGAACTAATGCTGCCAAATCCAGCATTGGAGGCTACTTTTCTAATCGAATCTACGTCTCATTGGGAGGCTCTGACAAACGAAAGAATGCCTTCTTGACTGCCACCATGTTTCCTACGTGAGTCTTGTTTGCGAAAACCCGTACTGACACACATTAACTTACGGTTTTTTCACTCGATGTCTTACCTCCGGTGTCCGTAGTGTCATTTTTGTAATCATCTTCATACTCAACTTCTTCCTCATCACCGCTGGATCATCAGGGGCAGTTCCATTCGGTAAGTACCTAATGGCGAAATTAGCTATTCACTTGCTGATTGTCAACAGGAACGATGCTCCTCATCATCTTACTCTGGTTCGGAATCTCATCCCCTCTCTCTGCTATCGGCGCATATTACGGTTCCAAACATGGGGTAATTGAGTTACAGAGCCCGTCGCTTTGAACATAACTCACTTTTTTTCCCAAAGGCAATCTCTCATCCGGTTCGCGTCAATCCCATCCCCCGCCAAATTCCACCAGGCCCGAAATATCTCAGACCATGGGTGCGTACCATAAGATGTGGAATGTTGGTGATTCGTTTAATGAATTCACGACAGGTGGCTGCCGTCTTGAGCGGCATACTGCCTTTTGGTGCGTAACCACTACCGGGTCTGTGCGCAACTCGCTGATGCTAAACGCATATGTTGTTGATAGGTGCGGCCTTCGTGGAGCTGTATTTCATCCTTTCCAGTCTTTTTGCCTCCAGGTCATACTACGCGTTCGGCTTCCTCGCCCTCACGGCAGCCGTGGTCGCACTCACAACAGCCACCGTTACTATCCTGTTTACATACTTCTGCCTTTGCTCCGAGGAGTATCGGTACGTGAATGATTATCCCTTTGGCGGGTTTCATTGCTAAGTGGTCCGGTCCCTTTCAGTTGGCATTGGCGTGCATTTTTGACTGGCGGAGGAAGCGCGTTCTGGTTACTCGCCTATGGCCTATTCTACTGGGCTTCCAGAATGTCTCTGGACTCACTTTCTAGCGTTCTCCTCTACCTGGGTTACCTCTTCCTTCTTGCACTAATGGACTTCCTCGTGACTGGAACCATCGGTTTCCTTGCATCATACTGGGCTGTTCGTCGACTATACAAGGCCATCCGTATTGATTGATTACCCAAAAAGATGTATGACATTATAGTAGATGCTAGGAGCCCTTGAATAAGACAAGAGCATTACGTTTTGTCCGGGGCCTCAGAGATGCTCTCTCATGAGCTCAATTTGCCACCAATACTAATAATTTCCCCTTTCCTGCTCGGAGAATGGCTATCCTACTGTCGATAAGGCTTGTTGGTGGGATGGTATATTGAGCTTCAGAAACAACTTGATTATTTAGGTAGAGCCCACGAGACGCGATCAGGCTCTTGGCCGCGGCTGGAGGTAGATTAGGCTGCGCGGTTACACAGGATCACAATGATCAGCTTACAATTAGATGCTACAAGTCCGTACTTTGCGGCGAGCTTTGTCACTTGGGTCTCTCGAATTTCTTGATAGTCCAATAAGGCCAGACGAGGATCATTTTCCAATGCGATTTTGACATTTTCAGCTCGGAGGCCTTCGTAATCGGATTCGAAGAACATCTTCGTGAGAGTTTCTGCACGAGTTACGCCTTCACCTGTAGCCGAAGATGAGGAGAAGGGAATTTGGATGTTCCTAGAACATACGTTTATGCACTAGTTCTGTTATTTCGGCTGCCAACCGTCTCTGAGGGATGCGTTTTTCGGGGGCCACCTGGGCGAAAAACACAGTTTAGTTGTGGGCATGTCAATAGCTGTGGGTATGCTTGTAACGTACACGATGAGTCTGGAGGATTTCGCTTATTGTCGGTTTTGGAAGGAGTGTAAATAACTTCAGGTACTGCTCAACATCCTCAGTCTGCTACTTTCAGGAAGTACTGAATTCGGATAAGGATATTAGTTCTACTTGGATCCAAAATCATCACTCAGCCCACACCTGGTAAAAATCGAATATGCTTGTGAGCTTGGGATCCAACCAGATAGCATTCCCTGCGCTCTTTCCGAATTTCTCACCGGTTGAGGTAGTGAGGAGGGGTGTAGTTATGCCGTACGCAGAGGGTTTAGCGCTGGTGGCGACAGATGAGGGTTCATTGCGTCCGATGAGTTCAAGGCCCGCGAGGATATTACCCCATTGGTCAGGAACCGCCGACCTGGATCACGCAGTCGTAGTTTTTGTGGAGGTGGTAAAAGTCATAGGCTTGAAGAAGCTGGTATGCAAATTCAGTGAAGGAAAGGCCTTGTTGCGATTCTAACCGAGCTCGGACACTGAGTATACAAATAAATGGGCATAATTTGCAAGGGAGCTTGCATGCATACCTTTCCCTGTTAAGCATGGTATTTACCCGTGCATGTATCCCAACCCTCTGTAAGAAACCCAGCATGGTGAAGCTCTCGTGCCATTGAAGGTTGTTGAGGACAATGGGCATTTTGATAGCGGTAGCAGGCAAACTGTGTTCTCCAATACGCTCTCTTGCATAATCATGGGCTCGGTTGAAGAAGGATTGGATACTATCTGTGAGCTTGGTGACATTGTCCTCGACTTGCTTAATGTCAGCTGGTTTGCGTTCGATCAGTCGACCGGAGGGATCTCCAACGCGACCCGTCGCTCCTCCTATCTGACACGGGACTGAGTACAAGTCTCTCGGATATGGAGTTTCGAGACCTACCAACGGAATAATTTGGTGACCGCGTAATTGAAAGTGTAACAAGGTCATGAACGGAATAAGGTGGCCAATATGTAGAGAGGCAGCGGTGGGGTCAACACCCGCATACACGGTGTGAGGCTTGGATAAGAGGGCTTGTCTCAATGCCTCTGGCCTATCGCGGTGGGTTTGTTCAGTGCTAAATTTGAATTATAAAGAACTCTTCTTGGACCTTGTAACATCCTGGATGAAACCTCGGCAAGCAAGGTCGTCGAGAAGGGACACATCGTGAAATAGGCGGTATTTGGTCAGATTTCGAGATATGAAGCGAGTGCAACTAATGCCCCGAGCACAGGAAAGCAACATCACATTGACCGACGCTACCAAAAATTGAGGTCACGTTCAGCTTCGAATGCCATCATTCCACCCCGGCAGTAAGCGCTGAGTGCCAAACGTCGAACACCGAGCAATGACGCTCGAGGCTTCGCTACTTGGCGCACGAACCAGTGCGGATCACCGACAACGCAAGAACGACACTACTACGAGTAACACGAATTGGCAGCAACGGCTGGCCGAGCCTCAGTTCTAGATCGTGAAAGGCGTTCCGGCCTGTGTAAACGACGAAAAACATACATAGCGAAAGCGTTGGACTATGCCAAGATCAGCTCGGTTACCTGGAAACGCCTGGTAACTCTCAATTTTGTGGTAGCCGCCCCACAACCTACTTAGAGAGTTGTCCTATCACGTGACGTAGGAGTGGTCGGCAACGGATGTTGCCGATAGCTGGAACTGTTACAGTTTTTGTAAATAAGGTTCTAGGGACAACTGCCTGACCACCATCCTCAAGTTACCCATCCGACATCCAGTGCAAGAATGGGCTGTACGCCTCCCATTGCTGCAGCTTGAAATATTTGTCGCTGACCTTTTTCTTTCACAGCCAACAAACCCCGTGGACTTCAAGCCGCCCGCAAGCTGCGCACTTCTCGACGCGAGAACCGCTGGGTATGCGCACTTAGATTATTACACTCTCAATCGAGTCCTTACCAGGTCGCATTTCTAGGCGGACAAAGCATACAAAAAGCGTGCACTCGGCAATGTCTACAAAACATCTCCCACCGGAGGCTCCTCGCACGCAAAGGGCATCGTGCTCGAGAAGGTTGGCGTTGAGGCCAAGCAACCCAACTCTGCTATTCGCAAGTGTGTCCGTGTACAACTTATCAAGAACGGGAAGAAGGTCACTGCTTTCGTCCCCGTACGTCGTCGTGCCTTGCTTTACCGATTCGGGATTGAATTTCTCACAATTTGAAAGAACGACGGTTGCTTGAACTTCGTGGACGAGAACGACGAAGTCCTTATCTCTGGCTTTGGTCGTCGCGGTAAAGCCAAGGGAGATATCCCCGGAGTACGATTCAAGGTTGTGAAAGTGTCCGGTGTTGGTCTTCTTGCATTATGGAAAGAGAAGAAGGTGTGCGATACCAGGTCTATCCGGTCGACTCACTTATTTAACCGCATCTCAACCTTCAGGAAAAACCAAGGTCGTAATTACTTCCTGTACATCTATCATACTCTCACCTATCAATGCCATACGATGTCGAAAACCGGTCCTTATGATCATGCTGTACTGCTATCCATTTCAATCCCGTTAAATAGTATGAGGCTCGTTTCGTAGACTAATCTCCGGATTATCACACCAGATGTGAGAAATATTGAACCATCTGATCCCGACCATCAATCATGTCCGCCCATCACGAAACCAAGACGTTTGGTGTTGCAATCATTCACGGTCTGCTGACCCGCCCAATGGTTCGGGGCCTGGACCCTCACCGTGTTAGCACTTAGTCTAGCTTAGTCTAGAACTACCGTTTTCTGTCCAAGGGCACAAGCGCCCCCTATGGCGACCCGCACCTTCCCCCCTCGAAGACAAATTCCACCGCCTCCCCAGCGCCGGTTGGTGCCTGCTCAGGCACAGGCAATGGAAGGCGCCGGTGAAAGCGCCGGCACACCCCCGACTACCATTGCTGCTCGCATAGCGAATCTACAGCTTGACTCACAGCCACTACCACCACCACCATCCCGCAGAAACGGAAAGGCGCTCTCGATTGTTGGGCGTAGTGACTTGAAATCCGCTCCCGCGCCCATAAGGGCCTCACCAAAAACCCTTGCACTCCTACTAGCGGGTCTAGATCCAGATTATCTCTCCCGGTTGCTCGAGCGACCACCCCCACCCATTCCTAGTGGAGGGATTCAGGCAGCAGAAGAAAGGCCCCCACGGCTGCCTCCTCGACGGGTTCCGTCAAGGCCACCCCCACAACTAGATTATGATCCCAAGCCCGACGAAGTCGATACGGATTTTAATCCAGGAGCATATCACGATCACGCCCAAGAAGAAGGATTACACGACGAGTACTATGCACCTGACACCACCGCAAGCCCAGAAGAACCATTGTCTGATGGCTTGTACTCACCGAGTTCCTGTATCAAATGCCACGACTTTTCGCATGTAGATACACATGCTACTCAATTCCCACGTCAGGATGTCAGGTCTTTGGACGAACTCGCTGAGAGTCTCACACAACCATTTCTGTATGAGACGGAAAAGGCAAGGGCCATATTCACTTGGCTACATCATAATATACGGTACGACACCCAGTCCTTTTTCACCGGGACGGTAAAACCAGCAACACCACAGTCGACCCTGTCCTCTGGGCTGGCAGTGTGTGAAGGCTTTGCGGCACTGTTTGTCTATCTCGCCGAACAAGCAGGGTTGCAGGTCTATAAGGTTTCTGGACATGGAAAGGGATTCGGCTATCAGGGGCTCGTCCCTGGAGAGCCCATACCAGTAATGAGCCACAACCATGCCTGGAACTGCGTGCTCATGGATGGTGAATGGCGGCTGATTGATGCAACGTGGGGTGCTGGGGCAGTCAACGAGTCAAATTACGAACAGCGTTTTGACCCCTCCTGGTTCTCATCTTCGCCCGCAGAATTTGGGAGGCGTCATTTCCCCGCGGACCCCGGCTTCCAGCTGATTTCTGACGAGGAAGGTGGACCCACTAGCTGGGAAGAATATATCCTGCGTCCTCAAGGACCTGTCATATATAACGATTTCCATCAACTGGACTTCTCCCTTGATCTTCTCCAACCGGCGTCAAATACCATTGAACACGGGCAAGCGTTCACATTCACTTTGTTTAAACGCTGTGAACACATGTCCATCAGCGAGGCCGATAACTACGTATACATCTTACACTTCTCGGATCAAAAATCTATACCACTCCTACAAAATGTGGAGGGAGGCTGGAGTGTCAGCCATCTCATTTCTGGCCAGGCTGAAGTTTCCCTCTTGTTTGTTTCAACGGTGGACGGGCGAGACGCGAAGGGCATTGGCATCCAAGGTTTCAACAGCGCGTTTGGTAGGAGACCCATGACACTTGGTGGACTGGTCAGGTGGATTGTGACTTGATCCTTACGCATATACGAGATATATGTTAAGAAAGCCCAGATATAGATTAGATATCCATAAAGTACCCGAAATAAATACTACGGGACTAACACAGATGAGATACCCGAGTGCATTAACGCGCAATGCTCTGGCATTCGGTGTCACGGAACAGTTATACCCTGTTTTTCCAGGTAGCGTCGGAGATCTGTAATCAGTTCCAATTGCTCTTCGACGGTGAGGCCGCTGACGATGGTTTGTAGTATGGCACCGACTGTGACATGATGCTCACGAATGAGACTGCTATAAGTACACGTAGGTGAATACACCCATAAGGAACCTGCCGTTTCAAAGTGAGTTTCCGTAGCCCAAGAGACGAGCCAAGTAAATGCTTACTGGCAGTCCATTCGGTCCGTCATTCCTCCATGTCCGGGAATGCTATGGCCAAAGTCTTTGATATTGAAAGCACGTTTAAAACCAGAAGCAAAGAAACCACCGAAGGGGGCTACAAGAGATGCGAAGCATGACATGAATAGTAAGTGCAAATGATAAGGAGCATAAGAAAGGGTGGTGATGGTGCGTCCGACCTTGATATCAACAAGTCATCAAAAAGTCATCGTCGTCGAGAATTTCATGGGAGCGCACCAGAGTGGACAGCAGGACAGTAAGGGGAGACCACAACGGCAGTTCACGCCAGACGAAGATCGGATTAGGTTTGCACTGGATTGAGCTCCAAGCACTGACACCTAGGTCGTGTACGGGGCATATCATGTAGTTGAACCGCATGAAGTAAGTGCCCCAAAGAAGTGCGAAAACCACAGTACTAAAGAAAGCTCCAACAAAGCCTTCCACAGTTTTTTTCGGCGACAACTTGATGAGGGGAGTGCGCCCCAGTGTGATGCCCCAAATGTAAGCAAAGACATCGTTGCAGATCACAAGGGACGCGGGAACCCAGAACCAAATCAAACCCTCCAAGATGTTGTTGACGATGAAGTGACTAAACAGAGCTCAGTAAACGAACCGCCGAAAAACATGGGAACATGCCTTGACACCACAATCATCAAGAGAGTCATGTGTACCCAACAGAACAGGCCAAATTGTTGTTTCAAAAAACCCTTCTTCAGTGACATGACGAAGCCCATAAAGCCTATGACGTAGAGGGTAAAACTGATTATTCGGTGGTTTGTTGCGAAAGGTAAAAGCTGAGCATCGGCAAAAACGACATGCTGCGGGTACAATCAAGAAGCGAAGTATATCTTAACGGCCTCAACGCACCTTAAAATAATAGATGATGCTTTCGCCGTACAAGAAATAGTTTGTGACAGCAAAGAAGTACCAGTTCAAGGTCTTGCTCCAAGGATCCTTGGCTTTTATTGCCCCTTTGTCGTTGCCTTGGCTATCGGTCATGGCAAGAGAGAAGAGAGCTGTCACCTCCCGATAGACGAGAGTCTGACAAAGCAGTACAAGGACAATCATATAAGCATGTCCCATAAGCAACAACCCTGAAAACACGATATCAGCTCCCAGGTCTGAGAGGTGCTGAGAAGACCACACCTATAAATCCTCCAATCATGATCAAAGTCCATATCGTCCGTGTTAGCAGATTTTGTCGTTTCTTCTCCTTCTCTGCATTGGACGCCGGTTTTTCTGGTGATTTCGAGTTCTCGACTTTGACACTCTCAGGTGGTGGTAGGTTATCAACGGCAGGCTCTGTCTTGAGCTGTTCACTTGGAGGAATTTGATCTGCGGGCAATGTTGATACTTCCTCTTGGTGAGGCTTTTGGGCAGTGACAGCAGGTGGAGGCCTTATTGAAGGCTCGGGAGGCACTTCGGCTACTACCTCTAGTTGAGGCTCAAATTGGGGTGGTCCAACTTGGGACAAGCGATTCTCCGGTAAGGGAGGCTCATGGGTGTCAGCCAAACCATTTAAGTCCGGTTCATCCCCAACCGCAAGTGGAGGCGTTGGCGTCGAAGAGTGCCGGAGTTCCTCCTCCCGTCTTTTCTTTGCTTCAGCCTTCTGCTGTTGTTTTTTTTCGATGCGAGCCTGGCGGGCCGCCTTCTTGTGAGCCGATTTTGAAAGTTTAGCGCGAGCTTGTATGCTGTAAATAACTCGTGGGTACTGTGGTGGACAGTATGTCGCGCGGAAGTGCATACCTCTCTGCTGGTTGGTCTCCGGTGACTTCTTCGTCGATGTCCTCTCCAGACTCGACGTCAAGAGCTGCAAAGGCGGTTTTAGAAGCAAAAAGACTACGAGCGGTAGCGTCGGACTGTCCACTCATTGCCGAGGATAGAGCGAATGGTCGTGCCAGTCTAAGGAGACCCGTGACACGCGACCTGACGTTTATTTGGTCCACAACGCTCCATGGCAAACACACAAGCCCCACCCTACTCTCACGCAAATATTCGATGGATATCTCTATAACAGCACGACGATATGTACATGTGTATGACGCACCGGCAAGGGCAGCCAATGTCGCGAAATAAATACTAAATCTATCGTAGTGCTACACCCATGAACACCTTAGAACTTCCAGTCCGGGTCGACCTCCATTGCCCAGGGGACTTGAGGACGAATCAGTAATATCAGCACGTGGGTAGTATCTTCGGAGAATCGACGTACACTTGGTCACCAATGTCTTTGAGAAGATCTTCTCGATCGGAACATGGTGTATCTGACACCATGCAGCAGTGATCCTACGAGCTCATGGGTAAACGAGCCAGCAAGGAGCTGAAAGGATATCATACCGCGGGTCAAGGTAATTGATTTTACTAGATGAAAGTAGTGTTGTTAGTAGGCAAACCTCGAGAACGTAGTTTACGAACCTCGTGCCCAAAGCAATCTCTTTCGTCTCGTCACGATCAATCATCTGCAACTTGAAAGCTTTGACCTTTTCTGCCAGCTTGTCGATCATTTCCTCGAGTTTATCCGTAGACTTTTCGCGTTTAAGTGTTGCCTTTTTCGTGCCCCGTTCCTTGGCAAGCCGCTTGAAGTCCCCTTCTATTGCTTCCAGGCGCTCCTGAAGAACGCTCTTATCATGCGGTGTTTTGCCTTCCTCCACGAGTTTCTCGTTGTCGCGAGAAAACTTCTTCTCTGCCTTTTCGATCTCTTTCTCTTTGAGTTGTTGCTCGTGATCAGCGATCCATTCGTCTTCCAAGTCAGATTCATCATTCATGTATTTCTTGTTCTTCTTGAACTTGGGATCAATTGCGAACAGAGCGTGGCGCAGTTTCATGCAATCGTACTTGAGAGCGCGATACTGGGTACATGGTCGTCAGAACAAAACCAATGCTGGTATGGCAGCGGACGCACTCTGTTCCGCATGCGTTCCATAGACTGATCATGGGTCTTGGGTACAGTCCTCTGATGGTTACACAGAATGGCAACCTCTCGGTTGGCTTTATTATAAGCGTTCAGCTTCTCCTGCAGGGTCGCGTTGGCAAGCAAGTCTTCATCAAGCAACCTTTGGAATGTGCTGGAGGCATTGAAGGTACGGAACACTTTCGCTGTCAAGCCTTTCATTTCGTTGTTGAGATGCTTATTCAACGAACTCGTCTGATTGTCCTAGTGTCAGCCCGTTCTGTCCACCATTCCAACAGTTAGGAATCCTTACATTCACTCGGTCGAATAAACTGTCATCGTCATTCTTGTTCTCCTTAAAGATTCGAATGTTCTTAAACACCTGTGTATCCACCGGAACCCTGTTCCAGTATCGGATGGAGTCTTTACCCAGGAAGTCGAAGACGATATGGTTGGGTGCCTCTAATGTCACGTGCTCACAGCGTAGCGAACAACAACCCACAGTATCAGCTTCATCCTCGCCCTTCTCGTTTCCGGCTCGAAGGGCCAACTTATCAATGAAGTACATGGCGGTTGCACGCTGACGATCTGCCATGACTTTCGACTTGAGATCGGCAGTGTAATTGAGGCGAATACGGTCCACGTGATCCTGCCAAAAAACTGGTTGGCAAAAATCCGCCTCAAGCGTCAGAGCTCACCTTCAGCTCTCGCGCTTTCTCAAACTTCTGCATGTCGCTCTGTCCTTTGAGAGAACTGCCGGCAGCGAGGAAAACGTATTTATGATTTCCATTGATATTTTCCGTCCAGTTTGCCAGCCAGGTGACGGTGTTATCATGCTGGACAGCTTTCCATTTGCCGGGAACGTTCGGTACGGGTATTGGCGCATCCTTCCCAATGTTAAGAGTGATGTCTTCAGGTCTCACCCGTAGCTATGCAGATTCTCAGCCATGCGCAAGCAAGTACCATGCCACCACTTACCTTCAATGCACCTTTCTTGGGATGTTCGCCACGTCCTCGGAAGAGGCCTGGAGGCTCGACCCTGAAGTTCCCAACCTTTTCCTTGCGACCATCGAGGAGGCAGTGTGTGTACTTGGCTTCCAGCTCGTCCTTGGTTTTCTTTGCGGCCTTTTTCTCCTCGGACGTCATCGTCTTCTTCTTGGCTTTTTCCGCTTCGAAGTATTCAAACATGGGTCTAAAGTCGCAAAGTTCAAAACTGGTTATGATTGTGCCATCTTGCTATAATATGATGAATGACTAATAACATGCAGCAGTTGGATGCCTACCGGAGGGTGTTCTTTCATGACCTTCTTCCAGTCCTCGAAGAAGTTCTTGTTAAAGACGGCATCTTCGGCGTGCGGTGTCTCAAGCATGGCAGCATAAAAACCGGCCACTTCCTCGGCCTCTGGAGGGAGGTCAACGGGTTTACCTGCAAGGCATCAGATCCAAAGAGTATCTGATAAGTGCACAGGACCCACCATTATAATTCATTTTAATATGAGGGGGAAGAGGTTCGTAGGGTGGCGGGAAGAAGACACCATAGTGTTCCAAAGTTGTCCACTTGGCAGTCCCATCACCGTTTGGATCCTGCTCCCACCATTTGAAGGCGGGCTCTTCTCCTTCCTTCTCCCTTTTCTTCCCCTTCCCATTCAGGGGCCCCACTTCCCCTTCCTCTTCCTTTTCTCTGTTCCACTTCTTAGCTTTAGGGGCGTCGGGACCAGACGTCTCCCCCCTGGTTGCTTTGGCACGACCTTTGGCCTCGGACTTCGTAGATTTATCGTCATCAGTCTGCCTCTTGACTTGTCGTCCCTTCCCGTTTCCTTTCTTCGAGGCAAGAGGCTTATTGTCTTCGTCAGAATCCCTCTCGAAGGCGTCATCCTCCTGCTTCAACTTCTTCTTGGGGGGTTTCTTGTTCGCGATGCCGGAGTTGGTTGATTCACCCTTGCCGTTCCTGTTTCTCCGCACAGCTTTCGCCGGTTTGGCAGGAGAGGACGCCAAGGGAACATCATCCTCACTGGACGAAGGATCAGCGACAGCAGGTTTCTTCCGCTTTCGGGGGGGAGATGCTCTTCCCGGCTTTCGCGCGGCCTGCAAGGCAGCAAGTGCAGGATCAGTGCCAAGCCATTACAGAAATGGGACGGAGAAGACGAACAAGGGGTTGGTCATCGTCATCACTCATCTCGTAGTCCCCCTCCTGTTTGACGTGTCCATTCGTCTGAGGCAGGCTGCTGTGATTCTTGCCGTTGGTTGCGGACTTTGTCGCAAGCGGTAGATCGTCCTCTGAGAACATGGCGGAATCGCTTGACATTTCAAAAATCGCTGAACGAAGGTACTATAGAGGCCGAAAAGAGTGTATAGGGCAATATATACAAGGCAGAGATTAAGTAGGGGGGGTATGAGAGAGTGGGAGACGTTTGGCATGTAACAACTGTTGATCAATGCTAAGTCGTACAAACCGGCCCTAAAGTGCCAGATCACGACTCTTGTTCCCCATTCTAGGCAATCTACCGTGGACACAATCACCGTAGCACCTCTGTAAGTCAACCTCAGTCAACTAGCCCAGCCTGGGCCTGAGCGCAGTCTGACCATTGGGATCCAGGATGGCCAATCTCCCACTTTTTAGAGATCCATGGGCAAAGAGAGAGGCCTGGCGGCATAGCCCTGTCTTCCAAAAACGCGTTATGTTCCGAAATATTTTCCCCGGGTTTGGCATCGCCGTCGTTGCCTTTTCCGCCTATGTCATCGCGGACAACTTCATTTTCACACCCGGAACGCAGGAGCACAAGCACCATTAGAGCGTGAGTTCAACTCCTAAAGTTCAAACCAGATCTTAGCGACCTGATAGAGTGCGGATAGATTACGGCGGGCCCGATGACCTCCCCCCCCCTCGGCTGGTAGTTCGCAGGTACCATTAGACCAGAACAATCCTGATGATAGTACATAGACACGCAGGGCGGTACATTGTTTGGCGCGCGACTAATATTCCATAAGCTTAAATTCCCTCCTGCTGATGATCATGAGACCACCGTTAGTGTTTCCTCACTTCAATCACACTACTATCGCTTTTGGAGGAGTCTTGTTCTATGTAGTGGTCCGCTGAAACTTCTTTTCAAATGCCTCGTTTCATTCCCAAAACACAAAGATGGTTTGACTACGATGCCGCTACTGGCCATTCGGGCCCGATACCTGAAATTCCCCCAATCACGCCCTCATTTACCTCACTTGTGAAGGGAACGGCCAGCTGCGAACGCGCGTGGTGTCCAACATATCATTTCTGCATTGGAAGCACCAAGCCTGCCGACTTGTCACAAACCAAGTACAAGCCCTGATCGCCACGTTATTTTTGCAATCGGACTCGAATGCGCTGGACGACACCCGTTGATGATGACAACCGTTCCCTCGGCTCCCGCGGCATTGTGTTTGAGCAGTCGAGTTGCGCGCGCTTCAGAATCTTAAAGCAGGGTGGAGATGGCGGATAGTGGCTAGGAGCTATAGAGATGTATGCAAATCGGGCTCATCAGGTATCACGGATGCCGAAATTGTTGAAATTGGGAGCACCTTAATTTTTGTTTTAAAAATTTACAGTCAGTTGGGTCTTCCAGCTATTCTCAACAACACAAACATATGTTTGGGTTTTCTTGCAGTACATAAGTTCCTGAACTCTAGGGATCTCAATGTACCATCTATGCAGAGAAGGAGAATCAGCCTCGCAAGTAGCGACGGTATACGGGGTTATCTGTTTCTTCCACATAGGAATAGTCTAATTTCCGAAGAAAGGCGTCAAAAGCCAGATAGTCTGAGGGTGGGACTTGTATGCCTGCAAGAACTTTGCCAAGATCTAGCGAAGAGAATCGACACCGCCAATACCAGAGAGATCCGAGCCGAACGTACCTCCCCCATGGTTGCGGTAGTGAAACAATGAGATATTCCACCCCTGATGCAAGCCTGCGAGAAACTTGCGCAATGCTCCAGGTCTCTCGGGAAATGCTAGTTCATATTTATGGTCAACACCAAGCAAGATCAGGACAAAAATGCAGCGCACCAAATCTAAAGACGCGTTCATTTGGGACAGTATGACAGCCACCGATCATATAGCGCGCGTGACTTTTTGCAAGTTCGTCATCGCTGATATCAAATCCTTTCATATTCTCGGCATCTAGATCGGCCAAAACCTGCTTAACTTCGGCCGTCCTGTTTGGAGAGTCGAGTTTAAAGGATAGCAAAACGTGGGCTCTGTCCCCGGAGACGTTATAGCGGTATATAAACTCCGTAACCGAGCGCGGGTGAATAACTGAATGTAGTGCAATAAAGCTGGGCCAAGATATCAGAGGGGTAGATCAGTGTTTGTGAATTCACAAGGCTTGCCTTCCTGGCCGCTCAGGTATGTCAACGCCAAGAAGTGCCTCTCGGCCTTCACCAAGTTCTGCACGCTCCGCAACGAAACGTAAACGGTCGAAGTTCATATTAGCCCCACTGACAACCGCCACGAATCTCTTCTGTGCGCCTACGAGCTTGTTCTTGAGGATGTAGCGTTTGAGACCCGCTAAAGCAAGGGCACCAGCGGGCTCAGTCACTGATCGAGTGTCTAAAAAAGTTCGATGATGCATAGTTGTCCTTCTGTATTCCATGAAACCTACCCTCAAAGATATCTTTGATAGCAGCGCAAATTTCATCATTATCGACGATAACAACTTCGTCAAGAAGCCGTTGGCATATCCTGAACGGTTCTTCGCCTACGATTTTGACCGCTGTGCCATCGCTGAAGGGGCCGACCTCATGGAGGGTCACACGTTCACCCTTTGCTATGCTGCGAGCCATTGCATCCCCATCAACGGTCTCGACACCAATGACCCTCGTGTTTGGGCTGCCAATGCGCTTGACATACTCTGAGATGCCAGCGATGAGCCCGCCTCCCCCGACGGCACCAAATATACCATCGAGTTTGTCCGAAATGGGGAGTTGTTTTAAGATCTCCATCCCGACAGTTCCTTGGCCAGCGATCACCAATGGGTCATCATAAGGAGGGACGAATGTAAGTCCATGTACTGCCGCCAATCGTGCGCATTCTGCCTTTGCTTCGTCAAAGTCGTCCCCATGAAGGACGACTTTTGCACCTAGTCGAGCAACATTGCGAACTTTGATGGTGGGCGTCCCCTTGGGCATTACAATGGTGCATGGGATTCCAAGTCGCGCTCCAGAGAGGGCAACCCCTTGTGCATGGTTTCCTGCGAAAATGAGAGAGGTATCATGAGTAAGCGTCATCCAAATTTAGACGGATGGAGAAAATAAATCTCGTGTAAGTCTACGCACACTGACCCGCACTACAAGTCACGACCCCTTTCCACCGCTCCTCTTCGTTGAGGCTAGCCATGAAGTTATAGGCACCTCGGATCTTAAAACTAAAGACCTCCTGGAGATCCTCGCGTTTGAAGCCATACTTCATTGCCTAGTTTCGTGCTGAGGTTAGTTGCCAAGACCAGTGGTGTTTCTTTGAGGATCTCGTAGACTTTGGCGGTAAGGATCAACCGTAGATAATCGGGTGTATTGCAAGGCAAGAGATTGTGGGCGGCAAGACGCGGATAGGTGAGAGGTTCTGGCGCGTGGGACGCATATTCTAACGTAGCAGTTGGTGCCATGAGAGGTAGCGGAATGCAGTTGAACAAGGTTGAATTGAAACCTCTCGATCGAGCACGTGCTAGATTAGGCCGCGTCGTCCGACGAAAGACCGCCGACGTCCGAAGGAGCCTTTGGATGTGCATACTTGGTCCTCCCAGGAGGTAACCGTTTATCGCTGGAAATTACAAGTGGAAGCTCGGCTTTTGAGAGCAACGCAATGGCTGAGTTGTTGGACGATGTCAGAATTTATGCCATACGAGTGCATAGTCCGTTCGCACACTCTGGCATGGACGGATCTTGGGGGAGTGCGGGTCAAGGATAGAAATAAATACTGAAGCTCCATCCGAAGGTCACTTGAAGGGCTCGATGCCGTGTCCCCAAGCTGACCCTTTTTCGATGCAACTGTCGGGTTCCGAGACATCGAAGCGTCTTGTAAAGAGTATGCCCAGTGGTTACATATACAGACACGTGTTCCTAGCACCGCCAGACTCCATACTGGTGTAGTACAGAACATACTGCACGAATGGAGAGGACAACCGGGAAGGGAAAGGCGACGTGAAGGGCGGGGCGTGCGCGTGATGTCGAGTGGAGATCACATGACTGGTCCCAAGGTTTGGACGCACAGCGCACAGACAACTTGGTCGATTCCCTCTCTCTCCATCCTTCCATCCTTTGCAACACCCACCACCGCAGCTCACTCACCCGCCATCCATGGCCCAGGCCGCCACCATGGGCCCACCTCTCTCTCCTCGGGAAATCCGTCGTTCTGGACGCCGCTCTGCCCCTTCCGCCTCCACCAGTGCTTCCAAGTCCCCCGATTCCGACCTGCCTCCCAGACAGAAGGAAACCACCCAGAGACCGCTCCCATCTTCGTCCACCTCAGCTCGCAACAAAAAGCCGAAAGATGACCCAGAAGAACACGGCGATGATCGTAAACATGCCACTACATCCGCGCACTCATCCACTGCCACTGCCAATACCTCTACACACTCAAAAGGAAAAAGAAAAACCAAAGAAAAGGACAAGCAGAGGCTCGGCGTCGATATTGGCGCAGAATCCCTGCCAGACCCAGTAGATGAGAAGACGACGGAATCACTAGAAGAGGAGGAAGAACAAGGTATCACCCGTTGTGTGTGTGGTAGCACTGGTGCGTCGTCGTACCTACAGTCCCTACATATCACCTGTTCATAAGTACTCAAGGTGAGGACGAGACCGACGCTGGTGAATTCATGGTCCAGTGCGAGACGTGCAAAGTCTGGCAGCACGGGCTTTGTATGGGCTATGAGTCTGAAGATCAGGTCCACGACGCTGACTACTACTGCGAATTATGTCGGCCAGAATTACATGGAGATTTGCTCAAGTATGGGCCTCACCTCTCTAACTTCTTCCTGTGTTGACAACCTTTGCAGAAAACTGGCTAAAAAAGCTCGGCACTCATCTACAACTTCACATGGAGCAGTCGCACCACGCATATCCCGGTCCCGTTCACCAGCCTATCTCTTGAAGCAGCCTTCAAAGAGACGCAACACCATGAATAGCCGGGATGCTGCCTTTGATGAGAGTTTGAAGGAAATCATCGAGGCAACCGCTGCAGAGGCTGCAGCAGTTCAAGAGAGTGTCGCACAGGCAACCCAGGCGAACGTTGCCCAGCAAGATATCGACAATGATCCAGAAGTTGGACCTAATAGCAAGAAGAAAAGGAAACGAACAGAGGACGACGCGTAAGTTTACAAGCTCGGGTTATTACTGCATTGGCTCTAAAGAGCAGATAGGACGAGTAAGAAACGTACCAGATCCGCCTCCAGCGCATCCGATCAACAGCCAACCGCTCCCCCTCGACCCCCCACACCACCTCCCAAAACATCATCACAGTCCACTACATCCACCACCAAAGCACCCGGTCGTAACAAGCGCACAGCTCGCAAAAACGCCCCTATTACTGATACGCCAGCACCCCCTGAGGGTGATGAAAGTGAGAATATTACCCCCTCTTTTTTGACTTGTTCCCTCACTCACGTGATGTCATCCAGCAACTCACCCAGCCACCACCAAACGACAAGGAGCTAGCAATCGGACCAGAGGATCTGGCTTTACCAAGCGTCCGCCCATATCCCATATCAACTCCCATGGAAATAACAACATGAATCATGAACAAGGATCACGCCGAGGGCAACCCAATAGCACAAACGGCCACAGCAACTCTACTCTGGAATCGACACGCTCTTACCGAAATTCACATGCATATGCCGTCTCACAGCAACCTCTATTCACTTCGTGGGGTCTACCAGACTACCTTGCGCATCTGGAGGAGATGCTACCGACGAATACTCCACAACCTCTGGAAATCCAGTCCGGAGGTGCAAATGGTGCAGGTCGGGAAAGTACCGAGACGACAATGGAGCGAGGTGTGAAGGTTAAATGGCCAAGCAAACGAATGAGCGTCGGTGATATGAACAAGCGTGTCCGATCATTGGTGGAATGGGTTGGTCGAGAACAGGCAAATGCATTGGATAGGGAACGACGAAGAGAGTCCCTAGAGAAAGCTCTCATGCAGGAGCTAGAGTCTTCGGGG
Source organism: Lepiota brunneoincarnata (assembly GCA_023014365.1). NCBI lineage: Eukaryota > Fungi > Basidiomycota > Agaricomycetes > Agaricales > Agaricaceae > Lepiota > Lepiota brunneoincarnata. Next base: position 444,556 of record JAEBUN010000009.1, read on the forward strand.
AAAGAGTCTGCTAACACTGATGACAATACGATGGTTGTCGATGGAGTTTCCCGGAATTCGGGTCAGGGCAAATCAGCGGCAGACTCGGAGCACGAATTCAGGGCTTCTTCGACCGCCCTCTGGAAGACTGATGAAGGGAAACCGTTGTCCACTATGAAGATGATGGAGGAGCTGATGGAGGAGCTAATAGGGTTTCAGGAGAAGTTTGGTCCTGGTGCCAAGGCTAGAGAGAGGGAGAGGCGGTCAGCAGCCACGAGCTAGCAATCATCTTGTTTTGTTCCTTCTCTATTTTCTGGTTCCAGGGTTTCAGGACTCTCGCTATTGTGTATTTTATCTGATATGATACTGTCTACATAATGTGCATTAAATTGTATGGGTCTGACTGCTTGTCAAAGGCCCTGATTCCAAACAAGGGTGCCTTGATTGCCATATTCGCTATATAGTAAACGCACATTTGTCGCAAAACAGAACACCAACCAACTAGCAGGTGACTCTGTTATGACTACAAGTGAAGCCCCAAACAGTGACCTCACACAAGCGGGGGCTCACATGGATCTGCAGTTCTCGGACCTGGACGAGGAGGACAGCGGCTTGGTGCTAGGTAGCGACTACTCGTCCCGTATGGAGGAGATTATGGATGACGAGGAGGAAGAAGAGACTACATTTAGACTCGACAGCGACGACGAAGAGGACTTCCTATACACCGGTGTCGATTCTGTGCCGGCAGCGGTGTCCGGTTATCGGGATCGACTTCGCGAGGTCTTAGAACAGGACTTGGACGAGGGACCCGAGGGTGCCCTTGCGGATGTACCGAAGGTTGTTGGAGGTGATACAAAGCAAATAGTACGGTCCCCTTACCTGCAGGAGCTCAATGAAACTGACCCGAAAGCAGCCAGAAACTCGGCTGACACGAAAGTCTTCAGCTACATCCATCACCTCCAACTCCCCTTCACCCCGCGCTCTAACACCCGTCCAACGAAAAATATCATCAAAAATAGCCAGGCCATTCCTTCATCCTAATATCTCTCGACTCCGCTCCCATTCACCACATATCAGCAGTTCCGGTAGTAATGACACTCCCTCCATTCCACATTTTCCTTCATCCTCGCACTCCATCTCCCGGGTATCCTCATTCTCAAACACACAACAGACAAATTCATCGCGAGAGCAGGAGCAGGATTATGGCGGGGCCCCGAACGCTGTGATAAGGAATGTCGAGCGCGATGCGTTCAAGTGGACAGAATTGCACGCAATCTCACAGGAGGTGTATATGCAGAGCAGGAAAGCCATGACAGTCCTAGGGTCGCAAAAGTTCGAGACCCCGACTGTGCTCGCTGCGAATGGGCATATCTGTATTGGGACATCGGATGGAAAGGTGTTGGTGTATGATTTTTGGCAAAATTTGAAGTGTATTTGCGGGGACCATCTACCCGGTGAGTCCATCCCCCCCCCCCCTCCCGACACGAAGGAGAGAATGACCTGGTCAAGCAGAGAGTCATATTGGTGCCGTTACTGCTCTTGCACTATCCCATGACCACACATGCGTCGCTGCCGGGTACTCTACAGGACATATACAAATTTACAACCTGCAGAACCCCAAAATACCCATACGATCCGTGACACCAACATCACTTTCCTGCCGTCTACTCAGGCCGGAAAGAGGGCCATATTCATGGTTCACGGATTGTTAGCATTGGCTTTATAGCAGGAAGGCATACAGCCGTCGTCTCCGCAGACACCCATGGACTCGCGTTCTATCATTCCCTCGGAAAAGTGCTTTTCGTAGAGGCCCCTGACATTTTGCGAATATTGGGCCGATACCCTGACCCCCCACCGCCTCCTTCACGCCCCAAAAACCCCCACACCCACGACGTCAAGCATAGGAACCTGCGGTATACCATCCTAGCGATGGCACCCCTACCGCTGGGGACGGCTTCTCATATCACAGATAAATATAACCTCGTAGCCTTGTTGACTCCCACGAAGCTCGTTGTGGTTGGGCTTAAACCAAGCCCAAAAACTTGGTTTAAAATCCCCCGTGGGCTGGAAGAAGGCGGGATGTGGCGGTCTCAAGTGCGTTGGAAAGGCACGATGGCGTGGTTTCCGAGTGTGTTCCCAGAGTCAAATGCTCCATTGAACGGCAAGGAGGAAGAAGCGACGGGGACAGCAACGGCACCAGTCTTGGTATTTTCTTGGGAAAATGCTCTCCGGATCATTCGCATTCAGGAAGTCAAGATTAAACAGGTGTTTAAGAATGCGAAGACGGGCAAAGAGAGGGAAGTGGAAGTTGGCGCTATTGTTTATGAAGATGCTCTTTCGTGGACTGCAAAGGAAGAGATCCTAGCCATTCAATGGCTAAATGCTCGGGTAAAGAGGTTTTTTATTTGGATAATCATACACAACTCTGAATTGTTTCAAAGCAAATTATCATCCTCAATCCGAACCAGATGAGCGTATACGATCTGCAGACTTCGAGTTTGGTTGAACAAGTGCAGTTTGATGCTTCAACCTTGATGTCCCTAACTATTAGCTATTCGATGAGCGGGACCATCAATTACCAGGATTCCGTACGGCATGTGTCGCACAGTCTGCGCATTTATAAAGGGAAAATATTCCTGCTGGTGAGTAGACCCTGATACCCTGATACCTAGCTCCATACTCAGACTTTGTGAAGGGTCGAAATGAAATCCGCGTCGGAACTCTCCTCACTTGGGCAGACCGTATATTGACCCTGGTTGAGGACGGCGACTTCCTCAGCGCCATTGAATTGGCGAGGTCATATTATCTTGATGAGGCGCCTGGAAATAGGAACGGCCTGCCAACTAATCCTCAACTTCGTAGAGAAGTCATTGGCGAAAAATTGCAAGACCTTATGCTCGCGTCCGTGCGTTACGCGTTTTCCGAGGACCGAATGACGGACTCAACACACCTCACACCGGACGGACGTGGTGTAGACCGTACGGCCCTATTTGAAAGCCTGGTGACGGCATGCTGTCACGCATGCATCTCACTAGACGACACAGAGTTTCTCTTCGAAGAGCTGTATCAAAAATACGATGATTCTGGTATCTTGGCGATATACTTGAGGCATCTGGAGCCTTTCGTGCTTAATAACGAAATTCGCTACGTTCCACCCCGAATAACACAGAAACTCGTTAATCTGCACGAGGAGGACGGCCGACCAGATCTTGTCGAACGCGTGATATGGCACATTGATCCGGCTTGTTTAGATATCAACCAAGCTATTCACCTCTGCCAGAAACACCACCTATATGATGCTCTCATCTACGTCTACACTCGTGCCCTACGAGACTACGTCGCTCCTATTGTCGAACTGCTCGGACTTATCCGCCGGGTAATAAAGCACAGAAAGAGGCTGGTAGAAAACGCCAATAGTGAGGCAAATGGCGACGATCTGGATTCCGAGTCTAGTCTAGAACCTATGATTCTAAACTCGTACAAAGTCTATCCCTACCTTTCACATGTTCTATCTGGGCTTACCTATCCCAGTGGGGAACCCCTCCCAGAGGACGAGGCGTTTCAGGCCAAGAAGGACATATTCACCTTCTTGTTCTACGGGAGGTCGAGTACATGGCCACCAGGAGAGGGTGGAAAGCTGATATTGACATCCGATGAGGAGGGAGGTATCGAGCCAACGTATCCCTATATCCGACAATTACTCCAATGGGATGCAGAGTCCTTCCTACATTCTCTTGATATTGCATTTGAAGATACGTTCCTCAACGATGAGAGTCAAAGCATCAACCGGCTCATCATCATCCACATTTTAACGGAATTGGTTACTGCGGACTCACTATCCCCAGAAGATGCGGTCTTCGTGAATATCTTCATTGCAAGGAACGTCCCCAAGTACCCTCAGTTTCTCCGGGTCGCACCAAGCGTGCTCCATAAAACCCTTATCCATCTCGCAACGGAAGGCATGCCGGAGACTCGAGAGGATCGCCAACTAGCTGCGGAGTACTTGCTATCCGTCTATACCCCTCACGATAACGAGAACGTCGTCCATCTCTTTGAAGCCGCTCGATTTTACCGGATATTGAGATCGTGGTATCGACAAGATCGGCAGTGGAATCTTCTCTTTATGACGTATCTGGACGATCCTGCTATCCATCCCTCAACTGCATTCGGACATTTTGACGAAGTCCTTCAAACAGCAGTGCTAACGAACAAGGGAACATTCCCTCCACACCTTGCTCTTACTGTTGAGAGGTCCCTGGATCAGTTGCTGGAATTTGGGATCTCCGAAACTGCGCTTCTACTTCAGAAACATCTACCCCACCTGCATGACCGGGCATTGGAAGCACTCGGCAATGTAGAGGTTGACAGCAAGCGATTCACCTACTTGCGGACACTGTTGTCTCCAATTAAAACCGGGGATAACACCCCTACGCAGGACGGCCCCTCATCGGTACCTGCTAGGCTCCGCCGCATGTTTGTTGACCTACAATGTCGTTTCCACCCTCAGGAGACTGCCGTTATTCTCGCATCCTTGTCACCCGACTTTCTTCCATGGGAGGACATAATCGATATTTGTGAAACCAATGAGGTTCATGATGCTGTAATGTGGGCTTATGATTCACGTGGGGAACCCCAAGTTGCTCTTGATAAAGCGGTGGACTTCCAGCGGAAGCTGGCCCTCGAGATCGTACACGCACTCCAAGGATCCGACGATCCCAGTACAGGGACCAAACAGGCCCTTGCATCACTTCATGTGATCGGCCAAAGGAGTACCGACATCTGTTTACGAAGATCGCAGACATCGTCGGATGTGGATGTGCCATTGGAGGATATATGGTTCACCTTGCTCAATAGTCAGATCAACGTCGTGCAGCTCGTCTCCGCCTGTCAATTTTCCAATGATTCTGGTGTAACCCCAGAGGCCAGAGACAAATATTTGTCAGAATTGCGCTCGCTAGTTCAGAGTACCTTCGGCGCACTCGTCTCCGTTACCTCGACCTCAATGGTCTCCTTCCCTCGCCTCTTTAAACGCCTCGCTAATTCAACCACATCGACTGTGAACCCTCACTACGACGAGTTCCGGACTATCTTGACCGGCATGCTTGAATCGTATCGTTCGGATGGCGATATGCTTATGATGACTAAACAATTAGTCGAAAGAGACCTCTTCGATACGATAGCTAGCTTTACTCGACAGAAATTGCGCGGTTGGACTTTAGAGCGAGGAGTCTGTGCCCAGTGCCGTCAGTCACTCTCAGAAGAGCCGCCTGGCCAGAGTGCACATTCGACGAATGAAGCCGATGTCCCAGCCCCCCAAATTATAGTTGCGAGGACTGGGAAAGCTTGTCATTCCCAATGCTACACGAAGTAATGTATCCCCGACTTTGTTTCTTTTCCATATCCTCTTTTTCTTTTATCCGAATGGTTATTGGCACAGCACACACGCGATTTATTAGATACATACAATCCGATCTCTATGGAACAATACAGATAAAATCAAACCCCAAGACGAGCTCGTTAGAATACAAGGAGTACGATTTATGTGGCATGAGGGAGTCATGGACACAAGACGTCCGTATCAATTAGACCACCGCCTTGCTATAAAATAAAATAAAAGACATTTCTCGAAAGGAGAGCGGCACTGGCTTCGGTGCCGCGAGAAATCGACGTATCCTTAGCCAAACTATGATCCACTTCCATGCCACACTGTTCGACGCCACCAGTGGGGGCACAATAAGACGTAGTTAGGAATCTGAGCAAACCCCATGACCTATCTATACCCAGTGCTTAATCCGGATAGATGTCGAGCTTTTGCGTGACCACACATTGCACCCATGTGTCATTCGCTACGCAGTTATGGGTGAGGCCCAGGCCCCTGCTCAGATAGAGCTTGTGTATTAACCTGCCCATTGAGCGGCTGCTGAGCGCTGAGAAAACAGTGGACAGTATCTGTGCCGCTGTCATGTCATCTATCCTGCTGGCAGCTGGATAACGACCTACCTCTTTTTTGCATTCTGCCTTGGGCTTACACCGAGTCTAAAGGAGTCTACCGGGTGGTCCAGTAGAGAGGAGAGTGAGCAGCAGGCTCGTGGTTCCCGCGCGACCTGAGCTGGCCACTGAACCGTTTCCCTCTCGCTATTTCATATACGAACGAATTTGAAGGGCCGTGTGTGCATGCTTTCCCGCGATCACAGAAGGAAGTTCATCAGCTTGGGATGAACACGACCTGAGCATTCCCAACTTCTTAGTGGCCTCATGCCCTTTGCAATAGTCAACCAAGTGATGCATTACTGCCCAGTGCCCTGGAGTCGGCATAGCTGAGCGCTGGTACATCAACCTGCTGTGAAGAGCGCCTATGAACATGTATAGTCACCAGGCCAAGTCATCCAGTGAGGAAGCACAGCCCACATCCTACTGTTGCCTCGGGGTTCTTCTATGCCAAGAAATCCCGTCACATCGCGGCCAGTCAATTTCCCTCCAGTCGCTGAGTACGAGATGGAAGCGTCCGGGAAGCCCCAGGGTCATGCCCCTTTACAAGAAAATCCCAGGGACGCGCAATGTCGATCTCCGCAGGATCCCTCCAAGAATGACGAATCGGAAGGCTCTTGCAATTCCCCGGAGGGCGAGTTACAATGCATATACCCTACTCTTCCAACTTCCACCAAGAGGTATGACTTGGGTAGAACCATGTGAGTGCCATTGGGTTGCACTCGCCAAGTTATCCTCGGTCTCTTATGATCACTGATAGAAATGATGAGCAAGCCGACCATTTCATGAAACCTCTACAAACTGATTATACTTATACCCGGTGAGCAAAGGGCACCACTCAGATTCTCACCAGCTAGTTCACCCACCGTAGCCGGGGTTTGCACGAGGACTGGGTCGTCTTTGTCCACCCGGAAGGGCTGCCATTCTTCTGCCTGCCCGCCACAAACATCCGACCCATGGTGGGTCGACTGCCTTGGTGTGGCAATGATATCTTACTCGTTCAGCAGAGGATCTTGACAGAGGCGTGGCTTTACGACGAAGATATGATGGGCTACGTCCAAGATTTTATTCACGAGATCGAAAACTTCATCCTCGCCAAACGGATTACAATACCCCCGAACAGTGACCTGGTCCTTGAGCCTGTGTATAATCCGAATGCAAGAGGCTATCGGTGTGGTTATTACTTCGTATACCACCCGAGGCGGGTACTTTTCTGGCTGCAGAAATTCAACCTATCCCACGTATCTGATTCCTTTGGAGAGATAAAGGGTAGTAATACCCCCTCACAAACTGGTGAGGTTCGATATCTCTTGATCCAGCGGCTGAAGAGTATTCATACTGGTGCCCGATCAGCCTCCTATCTGGAAGTTGAATACTGGTACGTGGTTGTCGTTCGCCTTCCTATTATACAAGCTCCAATTCCTTGTCAAGGGCCTATTGGGACACCTTTCCCAATGTGCAGGAGCTGACGCCAGAGATATATGACTACACGTGTGATGTAATCACTTCTTCGATGACGGGTAAGGCCCTTCGGTTTGTGGGTCGCGATATTGAAAGGGCGTCTTTATAGATGTCGTTTCGTCCGATGACAGTACAGTCGCACATTCGTACGAGACACTTCGCAAAATGTTAGACATTGTCCAGGCCTGCAGAGGTAGGTTATCGCTGTCGGCCAGACATGCTGCAGGTTGAATATGACGAAACACAGAGTGTAAAACGTCAAACTGGCACATAGGTATCACCATACCACCATCCAATCGCTTGGTTGTTGAGAGTACTCGCGTTACGCAGGTCGATTCATGAGGCACATTGGTAAGGGCTTTACCTTCGATACCGAATTTCTACCTTAAGTGGCCCGCAGTGCACAATAGATTTCGCAACTACTATGCGCAGAAGACCGCGAGATTGACAAGGAGGCAGTCTGTATTCACAACCCCGGCCGAGCCGGGTAAACCCTCAAAACTGCTCACAATACTCTCTCCGTTATTATTTTGTATTCCTGATATACAGGTAACAAATATGAGAGCCCTGTGGGTAGACAGGCTCGCCGTCAAGATTCACTGGAACAAGCTTTTTGAAGATTTGATGTCCGAGTGGTCGCAAACGACAGCACTTGTATGGATATCTCGGAACCACTTGTCCCTATGGCTCAGACAGGTTCAAACAGGCAACCATTTTGTTGACGGCAAACGGTGCCTTCTTGGCGATCCCACTGTTTGGCAGTAATGAACGACCCGACTCCCACAGCTCTCTCGCCCAAGTTATGAGCTACTTATCATTGCTGATAAGCCTATCCAGCATCATCCTAGGCCTCATCATGTACAGACAACATCGGAAAAGCCAGTACTGTTCTGTGGATGGAGTTGTGAGCCAGCTTTGTTAAAACCAGGAAGACCACCCCTTCACTGATTGATGACATGCTACAGCTGGAATACCTGGAGAAGCACAAAAACTCGACCAACAAGCTAGAGCACCTCGCTTTGCTGTTGAGCTTGCCATATGCGCTGTTGATGTGGTCGTGTGTACTCTCCTCTCCTTTCGATGTTCGGAATTGCATGCTAACGACCCCATCTACTGACCAGCGTGGTTACGTTTCTGGCGGCATTCCTGGTCATGTGCTTCGATGGGACTTTGGCCGTCACACGGATCTGCATGGGCTGCGCTGCAGCTTTCAACTCGATTTTGATTGTTTGGTGCATAGTCAAGTTCTGGGACACCAAGTCTGACCGATGGGAATCGGCGTTAGGTCGGGCTTGGGGTCATTTCCGGGGTTTATTCGTCAAGAGGTCGAGGAAGAAGCAAGGGAGCGAGGAAAGCGCAGAGGAGGGTCAAATAGTGGATTTAAGCGACAGAAAAACCTCTCCGGCGGGGAGTCACAAACACCGTCCATGGATAGTCGGTCGAGATAGGCAGGGGGAGACGTGTCGTGCAAAAAAAAAATTCCAGGATTTGGGTTGCCCAAGAAGGAATTTAGTGGGTGGAGACTTGGAAGGCGAACGCGCAGGGCATGCCCGTGCCGGTAGAACAGAGCCCTGTATGAATTCATAGGTATAAGCAGCGTTGTTTGTCGGTGTAAACCTTGTAAACCCCCACCTGATCCGGCAGTCATGCATCATATTTTCTCTCCCCTGTCCGACGACTTTCATATTTCCCAAGGCACTGTATAATGGCTTCTTCCGGGCGGCTTGCTCATGAGGTCGCAGATACAAGAGATCCATATCAATTAGATCGCCTTGCCGAAGAACTTGTTTCTCGAGAGGACGGCAAGAGGGCGCGGGGCTCAACTTTGCATGACGCCGACGTACCGCTTGCCGAACTTCCCGACTATGGCCCTCTTTCACACAACGACGCTTTGTTGACAGGATCCAACTTCAGCGTCGAAGAATTTCTTCTCTCAAGGTCGCGCGCGTCTTTGTCCGAACTACGAGTGGAACTACGGGATTACTTGGCCACGCTAAAGGAAGAGCTTGTTCAGCTGATCAATAACGATTATGAAGCTTTCATCAGCCTTAGTACTGACCTGAGAAGTGAGGGGTCTAGACTGAAGAGGATGCGAGGACCCTTGAGTGATATGCGGGGCCGAGTGCTGGTGAGTACCACCGAGATCTAGAGCTGGACCAGGAATTCATGAATGGCAAGGAATCCAGAGGGGAACTTAAGACTATCCAAAATGCTATACAGGAGAAACTCGACAAAAGAGCGACGTTGCGGGAAGAAAAGGTACATAAGAGCCCACTCTGCGCATGCGTCAATTTGACAGTTCATAGGCCCTTCTGCACCTCCTTCTGAAGATTTCAGAGTCAGTAACGCGATTGGAATCTTTGTTGTTGATCGTGCCGCCGGAACAAGGAGACGATTTCGTTGGTATTAGCACATCAGGAATACCCAGCCCCAACGCCCATGAAGATCTATACGAAGACAGGTAGGCTCAAAAGCTTGCATTCCCCATTTGCCGCCTCATGCGTCCATATTTATAGGGGGAGAAGCAACCGTGCCAAACACATTGCACGGATAGCCTCAGAGTACATGCAACTGCTGTATCATGTATCTAAAGCTCGAGAGGAGAAATGCGCTTTTGTAGATGAATTACAATGGGTTTGTGGGTTCCGATCTGGTTGTGTGGTTCTCTCCATTCACTATCATTTCTGCTAGCGCATTGACCGCATACAATCAACGCTCTCATCCGATTTGGACCACCTCTTTGCAGCGCTGTTGGGAGGCGTGGGAGATACCAAGGCGAATGGTCGTCTTTCAGAACTTGAACGAGCGAAGTGGCTCACCGATCTCAAGGAGTGCCTCCGAACTTATGACGTCCTTGGATTATGGCGTGATGCTGAGGATGTTCTCAAACGAGAAGTTGTTCGGCCGTTCGTGAGAAAGGTCCGTGCTGTATCCTTCACCGCGGCCGGTCTCTAAATCCTTGTAGACAATCTACCACAATGCACTGGGCGCGCTGCATTCTCCGATCGTGCCCAAAACTCCGTTTCAGTCTGGGCCAATGGAGCTCATACCCTCAACAGGATCCTTTCTACGCACCCCATACACACCTTTCACCGCGTTTGCGCCGAAGCAGGACTCGCCCTTAGGTACAACCCTGCATCTTACCGACCCACCAACGACACTACCAGAAGACAAGGACAACCCTCTTGCCCACGTGTATAACCAGCTCCTACGGTTTGTGGCACGGGATGTGAAAGATGTGATGGAGGTAGCGGAAAAGGTTTCCAGGAAGAAGGCGGCCAAAGACCAGACAGTTGGCGGCGATTCACCTCTGAAAGAGGGTGATACCGAAGGATTCCAGATCCTAGCCTACGTCGTTTGGGAAGAAATCGCCAACGCAATCATCAGCGACATTGGAGATGCAGTATTCGCGGCCGGCCGTCCAGATGATCTTCGTAAGGTGAGCCAATCAGGATGAATAAACAAACTTCATCACTCATGCTGAATGTAGAACTATGATACTACCCAAAGCTTTTTACGATGTTTGGAACTTTATGCTCCGTCAGCGCAAGCTACTCACGCTATGCGGCGCCATGAACTCTATCAAGAATTTGAAAGGAGGTGGCAGCTACCCGTCTACTTCCAATTGCGGTGGAAGGAAATCGTGATTGATGTAGAAGAGGCTCTCGATGAACTACGCATTGAGCCTAGCACTACCAAAGGTACCTTGCTCTGTTCAACGAAGCTACATGCAAATGAACCACCCTTTGTGAAAGTAGACAAATCCACATTTGTGCTGACACAAACAGCGGCATTGTGGAAGGGCATTACAGTGTGTTGGAGTCCCGAAATACTCATTCCAGAACTAAGTCATCGGTTTTGGCGACTAACGTTACAGGTGTGCTCTCCCGCTGATCATTCACACTAGCAGCTGATGTACAGAAGCTCTTAGGCAGATATATGGCTTGGGTGACCTCGGCTTACGCGAGCATAGAAGAAAGTCCCAGTGCTTCACGTTCAGTAACATCGCCTAGCTCGTCTGGCGAAACGGCCTCTGCAGAAGCGGTAGCGGCTGATGAAACTCTTCTGCGACAGTATGCCGCAATCATTGGGGATGTTAAGCTGTTGAAGAGCAAGGTTCAAAACCTGTGGCTGCAGGAAATCAGCGTCATCCTCCCCCCGGACATATTGGAGAGTACAGACAATCAAGGGCCCGGAGGTGACTCAACCTCACATTCACTCTTTGTTTGGCTAACAGCACTTTAGACGTTCTCAGACATGTGTGGTCCAAGCTGGAGTCCGTCATTCAGCCCGTATCGACGCAGCTCGTTGCTATACTGACGAAACGTTGTTGCGAGGCTCTGCTCCCCGTCCGTTCTATTCCCTCCCAGTTTAGAGCGATGTCGAGTAAACGACTTCCCGTGGAACCAAGTTATTTTGTGCAAACGGTCTTCCGACCCCTCAAAGCCTTCTTCGCCATTGGGTCATCGGATGGCCCAGGTCGTAGTCTGAGCGACACTTATTTATCAGTGCATTCCCAGGAAGTGTTCAATAATGTGGCTCAGAGGTCAGTAAATTTTCTCCTATTTGGCACGAAAAGGCATCGATGATACCCTCAGATATATATCATACCTCGCCGCAATGAAGAAGACAGAGGAGTCCTTGCGCCGGCTTAAAAAGGGCAAGAAAGCGACATTCTCGCTCTTCGGCAACGCAAAGGACGATGACGGACATGATGAGGAACGTATCAGAACCCAGATGCTCCTTGATGTCGAGGCATTTGGGAAAGAGGCCAAGTCGCTTGGCGTAAATCTAATAAACAACGAGCATTACGACGCGCTGAAGGATATCGTAATGACCAGCGATCGTAAGTGTTACTTTTAGATGATATATCGGATACTCGTTGACTGTCTCGCCATCGTTTGTTGCCAACAGAAGATGACATATCTTGAACATGAATTACCCCCACGCTGAGGTCATACTACCCCTGTTATCAATATTAAGATCGGGCTCCGTGACATTATTTATCGTGCGAGGAAAAAATACAAGGTGTTGGTGTTAATGTTCGTGTAAGATCAATAAGGTACCGGGGTTCCTGTTAGGAGGTACAAGAGGCTCTCAGGAGCTGACCAACCCAGTCTGGGAGCCTGTGTGGTCAGAATGCTTTCGAAGTCGCAAAATCCTAGATGAACAAGTCTCCCAGCCATCTCGGCAGAAGTTGGAGACCGATGCGAATGGCGCAAAATAGTCGCTGTCCCGAATTTTGCAATGGAGCGATGGACATCATGTTGAAGGAATCGAGATGCTGTGGTCGGCTAATAAATACGTGCGCCAATTGATTCATTGACACATCATGTCGGCGGTTTGAATTGTCTTGAGAAAGGCCGGGTCGCCGGGCACACGATTGCTACAGCACCAGCCATTGTACGCCAGACAAGGGCAATCAAAGTGTTGGTGACACAGCAGAGTTGTGGGATCCTCTCGGAGTCTCGTGGCCGCGCACCGCATTCAGCAGCAGATGATGATGGCTGTACATACAATATCACTACTTAGCTCTGACCACTGCAAACAGCAAAATCTTCGGTATCTCCGGGACGCACGGTGTCTTGTTCTTGCCAACAGCTCCAGTCATCCAGGCGGCCCAGGCCTTTCCAGTCTTTTCCAGATGTGGAGGCAGGCTCAAGCTCCGTCTCAGTGCTCTTACTTTGCCAGGTAATGGTCAACAACTTGAAGGAACCCCCTACTCTGGGATAGAGGCCCTCAACATGACACGACCCTTCACTCGACGATTCCGTGTGCAAACAGACCAATCAATGCTGCTCCTCCCCGAACAACGAATTGGGCGTCTCCAGTTCTAGCGGTGTTAGCAGCGAACCATCTCCGTGGATATTTCCAACCGTACCAACCGCATCTAGGAGATATCAGCTAGCTAGAACTTTGTGGGTGTTCCTCGGGCTGCACATAACGTTGACCTCTCATTCATCAATAGAGATGACAAATCAGCAAGCTACAACATCGAGCCACTGCGAATTGATTACGCCTGGTACATGCAAAACTCTAACTTGACTTCCACAAATTAACGTTCTACAGCCAGGGTTTTTCTGTGGAATGGAAAACTTATACTCACCCGGAGGGGTTGAAATTTTTCTGCCTACCAGCCTCAGACATCCGGCCAATGGTAGGTTGTCCATTTTTGCTACCCCTACACACCGATTCAAACGATGCTTTGGCCGTCGACCAGAGGATCCTAACAGACGCGTGGCTTTACCATGGCGATATGGCTACCTATGTTGAAGGGTTCATTCAAGACATACAAAAATTTATCCTAACCCAAGGAATTTCGATACCTCCGGACAGTGATCTTGTCCTCGAACCTGTGTATGATGCAGGTGACAAGCGATACTGGTGTGGTTATTACTTTGTATACCACCCGAGACGGGTACTTTTCTGGTTGGAGAAGTTCGACTTGTCTGGTATATCCGGTTCGTTGAAGGAGATCAGGGGCGATGTCTCCCCTTCTCACATTGGTAAGCACTTTTCCTTCGTTTGGTGAGTGTTGCAGAAATTCACTGTCTCTGAAACTAGCATCCTGCCTGGAAGTCGAATACTGGTACGTGGTAGTCGGTCCTTCTGATCCACAGAATCCCATTTTATACAAAGGGCATATTGGGACAATTTTCCTAATGCACAAAAATATACGGCGGAGATACATGAATATACCTGTGATGTAATCATCTCCGCAATGACAGGTGGGACTCCAGGAACACCTCAAGCATCGGGATGTCATGCTGAAAAAATGTGGTTTTGCAGATGTTGTTTCATCCGATGACAGTACGATTACACAACCATATGACAAGTTGCGCAATATGCTAGAAATTGTTCGGGCAGGCCAGGGTGAGTTGTCGTCAATCAGTATGGCGGCTGCTGACCAAATACGCAACGGGATGTAGAGGGCAAAACATCAAATTGGTATATAGGTAATACTTGGTGCACCCTTTGTTTGTTTGTCGCTTACGATATCTACGTCGAACAGGTCGATTCATGAGGTATCTGGGTAAGGTCCCCAAACTGGGCCCTGAACATAGCTGAAGTGGTATTCAGTGGAGGACCGGTTTCGAAATTACCATGGCCAGTGGGCCGCACGGCTGTCAAGAACCCAGTCCGTGTTCACAAATCCAAACCCGAACGAGCTGAACAAACCCTCGAGGTTGCTGAGAATATTATCTCCACTATTCTTTTTCGCCCCTGATACACAGCTATCGAAAATGGAGGCACTGTGGGTGGATAGGCTCGCAGTCCGGACTCATTGGAACAACCTTTTTGCAGACCTAACAGATGAATGGTGGCAAACAACAGTCCTTGTATGAAATGTCCTTCAAATTCGTTGTCTCCATTAAAAGTATTCGGCAGGCAATTATCTTGTTGACAGCGAACGGCACATTCTTCAGGGGCATTCCATCTTTCGACAGCACTGATCAACGTCATCCCCATAGTCCTGTTATTCAGATCATGAGCTACCTCTCGTTGTTGACAAGTCTTTCTGCCATCATCCTAGGCCTCATTATGTATCGGCAACATAGGAGAAAATGTCGCGGTACGGTTGATGAAATTGTATGGTCCCGTCCACTATTCGAAGAACGGTCCGCTCACTAATCCATAACCTCTCGTAGCTGGAATACCTCGTCAAACATCAGAATTCCGATCACAAGTTAGAGCATCTCGCCCTATTGTTAAGCTTGCCCTACGGATTCTTCATGTGGTCGTCTGTGCTCTTTGTTCGATCCCCTTGACCTCCTGTTGATGCCCTCTCCGCTTTTTAGCATGGTGACGTTCCTGGTCGCATTCTTGATTATGTGTTTTGACGGGACCTTGATCGCCACGAAACTCGCCATCGGTTGCCCTGCAGCCTTGAGTTTTGTCCTGATCGTTTGGTGCATCTACAGGTTCTGGGATGGCGACGGTGAGAAATGGCAATTAAATCTGTGTCCTGTTCTGGGTCGGTTTCGGGGTCTGTTGACCCGAAAGCTGAAAGGGAAGAGGGGAGAGGGGGAGAAAGGGAACGACCGTCCGATGTGTCGGCCAATCGAGGGCGACAGTGCTTCTTCGAGAAGCTCCAAGCACCACCTATCGATACTGGAGAAAATGATATCGGGTGGGTGCGTGGAGAAGACGAAACTACAAAATTTCACTTGCCAGGGATGGGATAATGGGGAGTCGGACGGCCGAGGCGGGCAGAAAGAGAGGCCTGTCTGCACCGAGATCGTTTGAGGGCTTGACCCAACGAGTAACAGAGTACTGCAGCAGCGAACCCCGGGATAGTGTGGTGACTAGCGATACAGTAATGTTGGATTGGTAAATATACGTGGCCATACCCGCCAATAAGATACCCATCAATTACCTGCTACTCCTGTACCGTTATCGGAGGCATGACGTCCAGGCATTTTAAGATGTCAATAAATAGATAAATACTGAAGCGTAGCAGCACAGGAGACTTTCTTGGGGGGACAACAATCACAACTGCTGAAGCACTGAGGTTTGAAATAACAAGAGGTAACCTGCAGTAAACATCCGGGCACCTCGCGACTTCATACGGGGCTCTCAGGCTGTTCCATATCTGCACAGGCAAACCGCCTCACGTGCAAATCTCCACCCCCCGAATTTCCCTCTAGGCCGCCTAAACTCTGGAGTTGCGTCTGTACCACATGTCTCCCTTGCCTGAGTCTCTCAACTATTCGCAAACTGCGTTTGTAGTACCTCAAAGAGGAATTTCCACTGCTTAGTTCCATCGTTTGACTCCCCTCTATGCTTTCCCCGCTCTCCTGCTTCTTTCTCGACCTCTTGGCGAATAGACCCCAGAACTGGCGCCAGACCAGTACCAACGCCGACCCCCACCGGCCAGGCCTAGTGTCCCAGAACTTGACTATGCACCAAACAATCAAAGCAAAGTTGAAGACTGCAGCACAGCCGATGCAAAATTTTGTGACGGCCAAAGTCCCATCGAAGCACATGACCAAAAACGCTGCCAGAAATGTTACCATACTAGTCAAAAGATGGGTCGTAAGTACGTCACTGAGAATATCGAACAAAGAATACGCACGACCACATCAGCAGCGCATATGGCAAACTCAGCAGTAGGGCGAGGTGCTCTAACCTGTTGGCCGAATTCTTGTGCTTTCTCAGGTACGCTAGCTACAACAGACCATCAATCAGCACAAGGGCATTTGGCCTTCACCGAGCTGGCTTACAACTTCGTCCACAGAACAGTACTGGTTTCTCCTATGCTGTCTGTACATGATGAGGCCTAAAATTATGCTGGAGAGACTTGTCAACAACGATAGGTAGCTCATAACCTGAGCAAGAGAGCTATGGGAATCAAATTGGTGGGTACCAGGTTGGTCTTTCTTGTTGTCGAACAGCGGGATCGCTAAGAAGGCGCCGTTTGCTGTCAGCAAGATGGTTGCCTGCAGAATTCGTCTGAGCCACGGAAGACGAGGGATTCAGGGAAAGCACCCATACAAGTGCTGTCGTTTGCGACCATTCGGATGTCAGATCCTCAAACAGCTTGTTCCAGTGAATCCTGACGGCAAGCCCATCTACCCATAGTGCCTTCATGTTTGTTACCTGTACATCAGGGACACAAAACAGCAACGGAGAGAGTATCTTGAGCAATATTGAGGGTTGACTCGGCTCGGCCGGGGCTGTGAATACGGACTGTCCCCTTGTCAACCTCGCAGTCCGCTGCCCATAGTAATTTCGAAATCTATTGTGTACTATGCATTGCTTGAGCTAAAGATCCAATGCCGAGGATGGGGGCCATACCGATGTGCCTCATGAATCGACCTGCGTAACGTGAACGCAGTAAGCAACTAAGAAATCAGAGGGTGAGTAAACGATACCTATGTGCCAGTTCGATGTTCTACACTCTGCGTTTCGTTGTATGTGGCTTGGGGCATGTTGTGTCGGCGTAGGTGGCCTACCTCTACCGGCCTGGACAATATCTAACATTTTGCGCAATTTGTCGTATGGCTCCGCGATCGTGCTGTCATCGGACGACACAACATCTATAAATGCCCCCCCCCTCAGACTGGGTCTTCCTGACCGAATAATCGCTTCAGAACTTACCTGTCATGGAGGAGGTGATGACATCACATGCATATTCATATATCTCTGGCGTCAGTCTTTGCGTGTTCGGAAAATTGTCCCAATATGCCCTTTGACAAGAAGTTAAAGCTTGAAGATTAGGAGGGCCAGCGAGAACTATGTACCAGTATTCGACTTCGAGATAGGAAGCTGATTGAGCGCCAGTATGAGTATTCTTCAACCACTCGCCTACTGGGAAATGACCTCACCAACGTGCGACGGATAAATCTTACCCCTGACTTCATGGAAGGAATCGGATACATCGGACAAATTGAACTTCTCCAGCCAGAAAAGAACCCGCCTTGGATGGTGTACAAAGTAATAACCGCACCAATACCGCTCCTCCTCTGGACTATATAGAGGTTCAAGGACTAGATCGCTGTCCGGGGGTATTGTAATCCCTTTTGCGAGGATGAATGTTTCGACCTCGTCAATGAAATTCCGGACATAGCCTATCATATCATCGTCATAAAGCCATGCCTCTGTCAGGACCCTCTGCTGTTGAATGAGCAAGGTTTCGTTGCTATATCAAAAGGCAATCGATCTACCATCGGTCGAGTGTTCGTGGCAGGCAGGCAGAAGAATGGTATCCCTTCCGGGTGGATAAAGACGGTCCAGTCCTCGTGTAAACCCCGCCTGTAGTGGATGTATTGGCTTACAAGATCCAATCTAGTGTCCCCTTGCTTACCGAGTATAATCGATTTGCAAGGGTTCGATGCTGTAGCTGGCTTGCTCATCTTCCCTGTCGGTGGTCAGGGGAGGTCGACGACTAGTGCAGTCCAGGAACGCTTACATGGTTCTCTCTAGGGTATACCTCTTGGTAGCTGTGGGAAGTGTAGGAAAAATCCACTGCGACGGCTCTCCTTCCAGGGTGTGACTAGAGTCAACCTCATCGTTCATGGGAGCCTGTGGATACCAACGCTGTCCGCCCTCAATATTATCCTGGGAAGGGGTGTGTCCTTGGGGGATGTTGGAGGCTTCCATTTCGCACTCAGCGATCAGAGGAGGTTAGCTAGCTAAATTACAACGGAGTCCTTGGCTTGAATGGTAACCCGCAAGGGGGTAGTGGGGATGTGGGTTGTGCTTCCTTACTGGATGCCTTGCTCTCATGATATATTCGTAGGCGCTCTTTACAGCAAATAGGCTGTGGAGGTTCTTTCTTGGAATATACTGAGGCACATGCAATTTCGCAAGGGGCACGAGGCCATGATGGAAGCCTGCACCAAGTAGTGCTGTGGCTCGTCACAAGCCAGTGAGCTTCCATCCGCGATCGCGCCAAGTCCAAATCTATCTTGCACATGAAACCACAAGTCAAAGGTCGGCCGCAAGTCGCACAGAGGACGGGAGCAAGATACATACATCAGGGTCATAGACAAAAGCAGTTCGCCAGTATCGCCGAGATTAGCACGACAGGACCATGGTACTCCCCATTGGCTCCTCAGCAGTCACCTGGCGGGCAGTGTATCCGGTGCAGGGGGTAGACCTCCATATTCTCCAGGTCCTGGTATAATGGGATCATTCTGTTGTCCGGCCTTCTGAGACTCGTACTACATGCCTGGCTAAATGACAGATTGTCGCTCGAGGGTTCACCGCGCCAATCTAATGTGACCGTCGTGACGGGTCTATTTTGAGCTCTATTTGTGGCTGGCTGTACTCGTCGTGAATGGTATTATGTGAACAGCAGCGGCGCCGAAGGGGATTAGGGGTGAGCATGGGACCGAGTGAGGGTTGCAATGAAATGAAATCAATTACGGGTCGATGTAATCTCGCTCGTGAGACATGTGACCTCAACGAAAGCATGTCAGCTCCGTCCTCCTCACGCTCGACACCTGTGCCCCGGCATGCACTCACACCCGTCGAGGAACAGCGCGCGCAGCTTGAAAGGCTGCTCAAGGATCCTTCCAAGCCAGCCTATGTTCCACCGCCTCCGGAAGAAAGGGCCATTCGTCCTGCACGAGAAATGATGAAGAATGTGCAGGGCTCGAGTGCTGGAGCTGGTAGTGGAGAGTTTCACGTCTATAAAGCGAGTAGACGCAGGGAATACGAGCGGCTGAAGTTGATATATGAAAATGCGCAGAAAGTACGTGTTAAAACCTCCCACTGCGCTCGAGTAAGGCTTATGTTAAGATAGGCAACCCTCGCCGAAGAGTTTGAGCGCAAGCGCAGGGACGCTGAAGAGGCGGCCGAGGCTAAAACATCAAAAAACAGAGTCAAGCGCCAGAAGAAGAAAGCAAGGGCGAAAGCGAACCGTGCAAAATCGGAGGAGGGTACAGGTAATGCTCCCGCAGGCGAATCTGAAGCTTCAGAGTTGCCGCTCAAAAAGCGCCGGTTGATAAATGGGAGGGAGCTTGTCTTCAGGAAGCCTGGTGAGGGAAGTGATGAGGAGCTTGAAGAATCGCAGCCCCGGGAACTTTCAAAGGAGCGAGAACCCCAGGAGACTGTAATTCCGGTGGCTGACGAGGGCAAAATTACAATTCATGAAGACGATTAATTTCTCAACTGTTCAAGTCCTGGTCATGCTGCGCCTCTTCTATTCTCCCTCTTTGTCTCTGACACATGGTACACAGATGACATAACCTTTGGACCTTTATCTCCCTGTACGCCTAGATATTCTTGTGGCTGTATGTATTTTCGCTCCGCAGCTGAAAAAACTTAATGTTACACGACATCCTCATCATCGTTAAAACACACGGAGAAACCTACAACGAGTCCGAAATATCTCAGACATCCGTCCCACACTATCAACTTCTGAATCTTCCGACTCCCTAACAGCCATCCAACGTGGTTTCCTATCGTGCCTATGTCGCCCTCGGAGGTTTTTGAGAACCTTGGAGGAAGACGTGTCCGGGGTATCAACATCGCTCATTTAACCCGAATTCTCCAGCTTCGGCAACCAGAATGTTCAAGAGCACCAAATCAGGGGGCCCTCCTAACATACCTTCCTCGTGGGTTCTCAAGTTGCCTGTCACCAACCTGATCCCACCTGAGCAGGCACCTGCCCTTATGAATTCAATCCAGTACCCGCCCTATTCATTCCGACCCCGAAATTTAGCCTCAATATCTTCATCACGACCGTTATATTTAGCTCTCCGCATCTTGGAATCTGGGTATTAAAGCAGACTCCTAGAAGAAAGTTCGTTGGCGTTTTGACACTATGGTTTTCGCGACACTGATTGCATTTGTAGCTATTGCATTTAACCAAGCCTACTTGGTATCAGTATATGCCTTCTGAGTGCCCATACTCTTTTCTTACCAGGTCTTACAGGCAACCTCCCATGGTGGTGTTATTGGTTACAATCTTGGGGGTGCCTATTACAAAGGGTATACGTGTTTTCGCTGCATTTGATCCACCTCTTACCTGACACTGAACCTAGCTTTATGGCCTACAATACTCCTGTTGGTCAGAGCTCCATTCAGGTATGCTTCCGTCATCGGGTTCTTCGTATTCTAATGCAACGTTCGCTTACCGTGCAGCGTGAATGGGATACATATGATCCCATCACAAACCCTACCGATGGTTCATTGGCATGTAACAAGAACGGCGCAACCCTCGGCGCCGGTCAACTCTCAGCCACCGTGGCTGCCGGAAGCAGAGTCACCGCATACTGGAACCAATGGCCTCACACTATCGGAGTAGGCGTCAACAGGCTGCTATCCCCAATTTGAGCTGATCAAATGTATAATCAAGCCCGTGATGGTCTACATGGCCAAGTGCCCCAGTGCCTGCGCCTCAGCCACGCCGTCCACTCTGTCTTGGGTGAGTACCTCATTCCGTGGTCCCGGATTGCATCCTTACTTGGGGTGAGCTCAGTTCAAGATTGACCAAGCTGGCCTGATCTCCGGAGCCCTCCCAACAGGAACTTGGGCACAAGGTCAGCTTGTTGCCAATAATAACTCATGGTATGTGGGACAGCCATATTGTTGCGTATATACTGACCTAGGAAAACAGGACGAGCACTATTCCTTCTAGCCTGGCCCCTGGTGAATATATGATCAGGCACGAGGTCAGTCTTTAGGTAGATAAAGTCGGTGATCCATGAGGCTTATGGCTTCTCCTGCCTATCAGTTACTCGCTATCCACACTTCAAACCAGCCCCAATTCTACCCCGAATGTGCTCACTTGAGGATCTCCGGGAGCGGCACGGCTTCACCTCCCAGCAACCTTCTCGTCAAGTTTCCTGGGGGGTACAAAGCGTAAGCAATGGAGCCAAAACTTTGTGTGATTGACAGAACTAATGAGCCCCAGAACTGACCCGGGTGTTACTATCGACATATACTCTAAGCCGACTGTTACTACTTACACTATTCCTGGGCCTGCTGTTTGGAGGGGTTGAGCCTAGTTAATTACTTTGTACTCAGTCACATGACTCGATTCAAGATCAATTCCTCTCGCAAGTCCTTTGAACCTGGAAATGGAAGAAACCAACGATCCTTCTGAAATTGCAACCCAACTCGGTGAACAACTTATCACTGCAATCCTTCAAAATGCACCCACCAGCGATGTCAAGTCCTTTGTCGAGGCTGGCGCACCCGTTTGGTACCAAAACGAGGCAGAAGGCATATCACCTCTGCATGCAGCTGCTTATACCCGCAATCTTGAGCTCGTGCAATGTCTAATCGAGAAGGGCGCTATCTGGAACGCAGGTGCACTGATGACACTATTTCTGACTCCATCACTGCCTGCTGATCGTGTCTGTGCGAGATAGTCGACTACCTGAAAAACACAGCAGGAGACGTTGCGCTCTCTTACAATGACACCGAGATTTATAATATCATTCGTGATGCAGGCATCCGCGCAGGTGCATCAACCATCGCTACATTCCACATCAAAAGTTCAAGTTGGCTGAGACCCCACCAGAATTGCTCCTCGGGATCCTTTCATCGCGCATTAATCCTGAACTCGCTTCACCTACAAACCTGATCCTCCGTGAGCAGGATGAATCTGCTGCTGGGACCAATGAAGCCTTCCTCTCGTCGAGACTGCGCTTTACGAAGGATGAGGGCGGACAGGACATTTGTTTTATCAATGTGGAGGGGGAAGAAATCGGCGTCATGATGGGCTGGGAGACGCCTATCATGATGGAGACCGTGAAGTGCATATACGATTCCCTATTGGACAGGGATAACCTGAAAGTGCTAAACGTGGGGTTTGGTTTGGGTATTGTAAGCACTCGGCACTGAGATGCAAATCCACTATCTGCGCTGAGTTTTTTTTTTTCTTTCTTTTTTTCAATTCTAGATCGACCGATTGTTCCAGGCCTTACCAACTCCGCCTTCACAACATGTCATCATCGAACCCCACCCCGACGTCCTCCAGTACATGAAGGACAATGGGTGGTACCAAAAGGCCGGAGTCAAAATTCTTGAAGGCAGATGGCAGGATTTCATAGAACGAGAGGACATCCTTGCCTTTGGGGGGTTCGACGTTATCTATACTGACACATTCTCCGAAAATTATCAAGATCTACACCGATTTTTCAAACATCTACCCAGTTTACTTGCAGGCACGCATTCTAGGTACAGTTTCTTCAACGGACTTGGTGCTACGAGTGAGTTGTTGAGAGACACTATGTTTATCGTCACACAGTCACTGATAAACTGAGAAGATCCTCTATTCTACGACGTATACACTCATCTAGTCGAGTTGCACCTCGCTGACATAGGCCTTGACGTGCAGTGGACTGACGTGGATGTGAGGCCCCAAAAATACGAGGGGCGGTGGGGAAGGAGCAGAGAATACTTTACCCTTCCAGTGTACCGACTTCCGCTAGCTTATCTGTCAACGTTACCTTAGGGTTTTAAAATACACAGTTGGTCTCAGGGTCAACACCAACTACTATGACCATCTACAGTCTCTACATCTTCGACCGGTATGTATCACCCACCCTCGCACCTCTGACAGAACTCTCAGTCAAAACTTAGCCATTGCACATGCGTGTACTACCAGGACTGGCACAGGATGAAACGTCCCAAACCAGCCGTCGAAGGCAGCCTCCTTCCTGCAGTCTCCCAAGCCGTATCACCGATGGCACTATCAGACAAGACGGCCGCAAACGCATCAACTTTTAGTAGTCCACGGAATACCCTCTCATCATCGACGGGCATCGTGATCGCAGCGGCAGAGAGCGGTACGAGGGCCACTCCGCCACCACCACCACCACCACTACCACCACCACCTCCCCCAGCTGCGCCTGCCCAGCAACAGCAGCAGCAACAACAGGGGTCGCCGAGTACGAGTCTTCCATTCGATGAGGAGGCGAAATTGGTGTATGGTGTGGTGCTCTCCTTGAGGAACATGATCAAGAAGCTGTCTGGAAGGCATGGCCGTCAGTTGTTCAGCCAATATGAAAAGTTTTTGATGTTCTCTTACAGGGACGAGTCTTTCACAAGTTACCGGACATCTACTTATAAACTACACCTCCATGAGACACTCTCGGGCTACAAGTTCCTCATGCTCACGGATCCAAAGACCGACTCTCTTCGCTTCGTCCTCCGTCAGCTCTATGCTGGTCCATTCCTAGAATATGTTGTCCGTAACCCTCTTGTGAGGATGGATTCTCGAGAACACGGCATCGACAATGAATATTTTCGTACAAGCATTGACAGACTCATTCGGGGGCTGTCTGTATTTGTGTAATCCGTGTTTTAAACCAATCTGCTGTCTAGATTCGAATTATAGACTGGCTACAACGACGATGTGTGTGTTCCGAAGCAGGAAAATCTCTAGCTAATATGTTCCCTTGTGCTACCAAACCGGATAGTAGGGGTGAAAGATAGAATGACTATATCACTTGATAGAGCCTTTGTCATCCTGTTGTTTCTCGAACTGCTGCCTGAGCGCGTTCATTAATGACGTCCTCATCTCTCGCTCAGATACATCCTCCCCTTTTTCGTCCGGATCGGCGGCGACGGCCTCATCAAGTGCGAGTTTGGTTTCTCCAAGCCTTAGCATGTCTTCTTCGACTGTTCCGCGAGATATTAGCTTGATAACCTCCACATCTCTCTTCTGGCCGATGCGGTAAGCGCGGTCTTGAGCTTGTTTATCGTTATGAGGGTTGAAGTCTTGATCAAACCTGAGGGTCCTCAGAGGTTGGATACCGTGGAAGGCCAGTTGAACTCACATAATAACCGCGGATGCTGCCGTCAAGTTGATTCCCATGCCCCCTGCCTTCGTCGATAGGAGGAAAATAGGAATGTCCTCGTCCTCCGTAAATTCATCCACCAAGGTCTGTCGGACGTCAACCGGTGTGCTTCCAGTCAAGACGAGGTACCGGAATTGTTTATAATTGAGGATGGCTTGGAGGATATCCAAGATTTGGGTAAACTGGGGTTTCAAGTCGGATTCGCGCAATATAGAATACACAAGGTGGACCCACCTGAGAGAATATCAGGATTTTCCTACGCTCTTTCTTGTACTTCTCCAGAAGTTTCATGAGCACATCGATTTTACCGGCGTCAAGGTAGCAGTCGTCGGCCTGAAGGAATTTCCGCGTCGACTATACCATCTTGTCAGCTTTCGCGAAATGGGAAGGTTTTGATTTGAACCTTGTATGTCTTGCAAAAGACCTGAAGCTCAGAATCCGTCATCACCGACATGTCCTCCTTGACCAATTCATAGAGGGCACCCCGCTTTTTATAGTCCGGTTCCTTCAAAAGTTGTTTCGCAATGCTCGATAACACGTCGTCCGTGAACCGCGTTCTAAACAACATCGGGTGTAGAGCAGCCTTCCGTAGATCCATGAGCACATTCGAACTGTTCTCCGTATATGGCTTCTCCTTGGTCCGGCCATTCGCTTTTGCGCTCTTCTTGCGTCTGTCGCTGCTATCACTGGTCGAATCCTTGTCTTCCATCTCCATGATGGTCTTCCTCGATCGGTTGAGAGCATCGGTGTAGATCGACATCTGTAGTTCCGTCATCTGGCACCACTCAATGCGTTCTGTTTTCTGCGGGAGGTCATGCAGTACTTGATCTTTCCGACGCCGGAGCACAAATGGTGTCATCATCTTCTTGGCCCGGGATACACGTTCTTGGGAGAGTAGAGTGATCTTGGAGTCACCCTTGACTCTGAAAATTGCCCGCATCTCTCCAATCGTGTCGGCAAATTGTTCCGGAAGAATGAAGTTCATTAGGGACTGCGAGCCTGGTCATAATTGTAGTCAAAGCTGATACAGGGCCCTACGTACCACCAGTTCCTGCAAGTTGTTTTGTAAGGGAGTCCCGGTTAAGAGCAGTCGCCATCGCGAACCGAACTTTAGTAGAGATTGGTATCGCTGGGACTGGAAATTTTTGAGAACGTGGCCTTCGTCGTAGATGCAACACTATTTTGGGTTAGCATGAATAGACAATACATGTAATGCATTACTCACATTCCAATTGATTTTCCGGAAGAATTTCCGGTCTCGTTCATCGCCTTGCGCCAACGTGTATGTCGTTATTAACACCTCCCATCCTTCATTCCGCCCGCTGTTACACATCTGTGTACTCAACAACGTTTCCCGGAGGTATGGGCGCTCGCCCTTTCCGGCATAGTAGGTCTGTATAGATATCGATGGTGCAAAACGGGCAAACTCGCGACACCAATTTTCCAGCGTCGAAGAACTGAACTGGTTTTGAGCGTGGCGGTGCAAGCGAGCATATTCAAACTCACGGAACAACCACTAAGTGAGGTCCTTTATTGCCCTTCTCTTTCAGATGTGCCAGAAAGCTGATGACCTGGACTGTTTTCCCCAACCCTAAGAGATAATAAGTAAAACTAGACAACTGTCGTTGAATAAGTCACATACCCATCTCATCAGCGAGGATGCAGCTGAGGTTATTACGATACAAGAGATAAAGCCAATTGACTCCGAGAAGTTGATATTCTTTTAGTCTCACGTCGGCAGATAATATCGATGGTTGTTTGGTAAGATAATCTTGGGACTTTTGTGCTTTCAAGTTTGTGATCGTCCTCAGGCTGATAGAGCCATCTTGGACATCGTCCGATAGGGATGTAAAGGGGTCACCCTTGGACTTCCCCTTGTCCTTTGTGTGTGTATTCCAAGACACGACAGAAGCACGGAGGTGGGCTCCGATACTTTCACACTCCTCCAAGATGGAATCAACAGCACCATATCCTTTGAATATCTCGATACATTCTTCGAATAGGCGTGGGCTGATGCCCGCAGGTCCAGCCTTCTTTTTCCCCTGGCCAAGTTTTGTGTTGAGGTTTTCAACAGATCCAAATGGTCGCAGCTTGATGATGGTATTTGCTTGTTCAGGTGTGCATCCTTCAATACAACTAGTTAGAGACCGAGTGGTGGGGTTAGCATAAAGACACATACCCGTCAATTCCTGTATTCCTCCGCAGCCGGTTGTGTTGAGGTAGTCCAATGCACGAGACTCATAAGTATTTTCAGGCCTTTCTCGCTTCCTTGCTCTTTCATCCCCATCACTGTCTTCAGCTTCCGCTTCTGACTCCGAGTCAATGACGAGCTTCTTAAGACGTTTGCGACGACCAGGGGCAATGACAGGAGTTATTGGAGTTTGTGTCAAGTCGATGGAAGGCGTACTTTCGAGCTTCGGGGTACTTTGTGTTTTCGTTTCGAGAGCTATGCGGTTGGCATAAATCATCGACTTCTTCCCTTTCTCCCTGACCGCCATTTTTTGAGCGCGACTAGCCTCTTCAACCTCCTTCACACGACCAACATCCTCCTTCTCAGATCTTTCCGGACTTGATAAAGGAGGCCAGGTTGGGTCTGACATCAACGCGGTAGCGCGTTGAAAGTTGCAGCCTGACTGCTTCCATGCAGCACGCACACGAAGCTGAGATTCTCCAGGCATTGTCATAGCGAACTTGATGAAGTCGAGGTCGCTAAACGGATCGATAGGAGTGTCGGGGGACGCAGGCTTACGGAAGATCCGTGTATTGGAGGAGCTTGCCAGACGCGGAGCGTCCGGCAGAGAGTCCTCGGATGATATTGAAAAAGTATCGGACACCGTCCTTGGCCTGGTGCTGGGGCGACGTGATTCAACGAGAGGTAGAGGTGATATAGTCGAGTCTTCAGGGCGGCCGCAATTAAGGCGTTTGCGAGGGGGACCCTCATCTTGTGACAAGTCGCGAGGGCTCTCGACGGTTGACCACTGGCGGCGTGTTGACGCGTGAAAACTTTCATTGGTGGGCGTAAAACCGCTAGGAGCACTCAAAGGGTCCGCCGCCATAAACCCCAGATTTGGCGACCATACTTTTGGGTGTGCGCCGTTTTGGAGAGGCGCCACCTCATGGACCCTACGGTAATCATATGGCTCGTACAGTCGTTGGGTTTCGTCTGTACTAAGGGGGCTAGAATTGGGGACGAGGATATTGCCGGGTGAAGAAGGAGTGACAGGAAAGAATCTCGAAGTGACTGTTCCGTCGCGCGATTGCGTGGGTGGTAGGTTGGCAATGGGGATCTGGGTGGCGACGGACGATGGAGTACTCTGCCCTGTTGCTTGCTTGCTTTTATTGAATCGTAGTTGCTCTAAAGCTGCTTTCTAACGACCAGATTCCATAAATCTGTCAGAAAAGGACGGAAATTTTGGACCACGTTCCTGACCTTGTTGGCTGCGTTCTGGACATCTGAGGACATCTATACTGTTGGAAGAACGCAAAGCGTAGCGAAGTACAGCGATAGAGGAATGGAGTTGTAGGAGATATTGAGTAGTGGCCAGGATGAGAGCAGAAAAAGAGGGGGGGTTAAGAATTGTGCAAGTGGCAAGAACGAACCTGGCCATCCATGCATGTCAAGCTTCTTACGTCGGAGTCAAAAAAATGTGGCAAAAACATGTCTATTAAACGCTAATTCGTGTGCTTGATACATACAGACAACATCGCAATAGTAATACACAAGACGGAACCCATGCTCAACGTATGCCGGAATGATGGAATACTTGAGAGTTGTAACTTGTAGACGCCTTGATGACACAGAATAAGTGTCGTACGATGGAACGGTTGGAGCATTCAATTAACCCGGACAACTTTGCAAACCAACACCACTCGAATACTTGAAATGATAAAATGCCAGAGGTTTCATTGACAATTTCAAGCCCTCCTTTGCTCGCTGGTCAAGTTCCGTCCATTGTCAACTCAGCCGAGGTATCGTATTGCACTAATAACAAAGGAAATTAATATTTTGATTTGGTGACAGCAGAAAGGCAAGAGACATTCCAAATGAAATGGACATTGTTGTTGGATGTCCCTGATGAAGGTAAGTCCGAAGAATCATTCTGGAAGCCCAGGACAGTGACGGGGTGTGGGATGGTAAAAGGATGGGAGCAGAAGAAAAGGAGATGACGATGAGGAGCCCAGGCCAAAAATCTTACAGCATTTACTTAGTGAAAAACAAGGGACTAGAGGGTGCAACAGCCATACTTTCGATTGCAAACGTGAATATTGAGGGAGCTATTTAGAGTGATCGTAGATCAGTACACAACCTGATTAAGACACAATGTGTACCTCAGGTTATGGTCGGCCACGAGGCGGTAACATCATAGATATCCAAATCACGCCCCAATGCAAGAACCCACAATTGTCCAGAGTCGAAAGAGACGTACAGCTGATGTATGGCCAATGTTGCGTGGAAGGCAGCTCAAGAGGGTCACACCTACTCAGCGGAAAGAAAGCGAGACATTGAGCATTATTAGCACCATTATTGTGCAGCAATAGTCCAGATGAATGCCGCGTGGTGGACTCAGTTTCACAAGTGGGAAGCAGACCTAAAAATGTTAGTGATGTGGTCAAGAGCAAGGGGCACTGGTGAGACTCACAACTGGTAATTATAACTAATCACGAAAAAATGGGCTAATTAGGCGCCATCATGATAATCGAATGCTGTGGAGAGTACTCAGAAACCACGCCACGCCAGATGTGAAAATTTGGAGGCTGATATCGGTCGATTTATAGAGCGATGGCTTCTAAGATAGCGGGCAGAGGAGACAAAGATTACGGCGTTCTTCAAATCGGGGAATCTGCAAGTGGAGGAGCTGAGAAGCTAAAGAGCGGGTGGTGGTGGTATCGGGACAACGCCTCCATAGCCACGTCACGTCACGCCGTGCCTTTCATTGCACATCACCCATCACGTGATTGCACAGCGTAGGTCTTGAGCGGCGAGTGCGCAGCTGCTCATAACGAACTCTACCACTATTACAACGGCCTACAATGCAGCTAGGCCTTTTCGATACGATACTTTTGTTCCTTTCTCTGGGGATAAGCTTGCTTATAGTCGTTCCCTTGACTGGCGTACTGGTCAGATTTCGAGCAAATTACAACCCGAAGGCATTGCAACTCGACGCGGAAGGAGGTGCTGTCCCTCACACAGGACCCGTAGTCAACTCTTATTTCTCGATGATGGCCAGGGTATATAGATTGGAGGTGTGTGTACTCACCTCCGTATCACATTCCGAGCTGACGAACATGAACACGCCTTCAGGGCATCTCTGGGATGTACAAGGGTTTAAGTACGTAGGCGATTCTATATGGGCAGCCCACCTCGCTTATTTCTTCGTAGTGCCCACTGCGATCAGCACTTTCATTGTCACAATCCTAATATTGATTTTCATGGATACACCGAAACCCCGGCATGGCAGCTATCGAGCCCCGCAAGCCAGCTTCATAGTGCGTATACAATATTCCCGACCTATTCTCTGTTCCAATATCTCTACGCAGGCTACTCTTGCCTACAGCTTTGGCATGATGCTGATCTCACTTCCCACCGCCATCATTACCTATCGGTGAGACCTCGTCTACAACCTGAAATCCCTTAACATTAAGCCAAGTTATATTTAGGTCGATCACAACTCCCCACAAACTGGGCTACCTAGATCTTGCGAAATCTCTTCGAACTCTCCTGACTGCAACTGAAAGGAAGAAACCCTGGATTTTGTACCTGACGCCAGGATTGTTAGCCGCCGAGACGCTCCACATTGGCATTGTAATCCTTTTGCTGAGCCCCCTACACCGACTCCTTTTACCTGCTGTCATTAACCCTGATCTCAAAACCATCGATATCTCTCCGTGGAAAGCAGTCATCTATTTCTTGGTCGTTGCTGTTGCTACCATCATTCTTGCCCCCTTGGAAGTGATCGCCACTCGCCTGGCTATTCAACGCAATCATGCGTCTTCAGAGTATAACTCTGTCGCACAAGAGGTGGAAGGGGACTCAGAAAGCACTGCCGAATACTCTGGAGTAGATGAAGATGTCATTGGGTACGTTGTCCCTTTTTTAACATCCGATTTTCGGACCTGACTCTTCCGCTAGCCTGAGGCACGAAGGAGACCCATACATTGGACTTGCGGATTGCGCTAAGCGCATAATTGACGAAGAAGGGATCATGACCCTTTACCGGGCCTGGTGGGTCACTTTGTTGGGTGGATTAGCTAGCGCTTTTGCGTGAGATCTGCCTGAATGCCCTACCGGCCGCTTTGGATGTAATTACAGTTTGACTCCGTGTCTTTATAATAACAGGACGTCTTAACCTTACCCGGGTAACTCAAGTGAATGCAGACAAAGACAAGCCTACAAACCTCTGGGTTCCCTAAACTATAAATTATAACCCAGAATTGAACAGCATAGGCAGTAACAAAGTTGAATCACGGATGAGTTGTTTAGACCACCTTATATGCTCCGCCGGTGGGATTGACAAGTATTCAGACTTGAGAGCATCCCGTAGGGATTTGCGGCAGTGGATCGCCACAAACCAGCGTCCCGTAGTTGACAGATCAGTTCGAGATTTCGACTTTCTACTAGGGACCGCCCAGGGGCGCCCAGGGTGATGGTATCGCGTCACCAGTGAAGGCTCGGTCTCTAGAGGGGAACAACAACACAACAGCATAGGCTCGGGGCGAGGGGACGGGGACAAATGGGTCAGAGTTCTGTCCTAACCTTATCGCGGTGCAGCGGCCTCGGATCCGGTTGGCACCTGCTTAGTCGGTAATGCTCTGGCTTTTTAGAGTAACAGACTACCAGTGGGTTTATAGTCCTCTTGCCTGTAAACTTGCTCCCGGGCCGTTCAAAGCTGCGTGGTGGTTTGGAGCCCGGACGATGTAGCTTGAGCCTGACGGTACCCAACAGTCTTGGCAGTTTCTGTTGTTATTGTTAAAAAATACTGGAGACCGCGGATCGTGCAAGACGGTGAAAGCGATGTCGTTGCAACTTTTGTCATGAAGCGACGTCATGGGGAACAGAGAAAACTCAAGCTCGCATGGCATAATTCCGTGAAATTGTGCACGCATGAGGCGCAGCTGCAACGTATTCCATAGTAGCTTATCTGTGTCTTGGCAGAACTGACCATTCCGAGCGAGGCAAGGATCAATTCAAAGGGTCTTAAATTATGACTCTTGGATGACAGCATTGAACTAGTCCATCAGGGTATAAATTTCATGGATACCCGTCTGTTCAAATGATCCTATAAGTTTTGGTAGACATTGCTCCCAACAAGGCCGTTGTCTGGGACAATAGCACGCATCGATGGTCCCAATAGGGCTGAGTACCCGAGTCGGACAATGTCGAGCCGCACGGAAGGTTGTTCCAACGGGAGTCCTCGGTTTTACTAAACGACGCCTTCTAAGCGATCTGTGCTCTGGTCCATGGACCGGCTGGTTCACAGACACGTGGTTGGGTCGTGAATCAGTTTGGGTTGCATCGGACATGCGGCGTTCACCCGGATTGCCGAGCCGTTGATTTGTGCAGGTAGGACATGGCCGCGAGTCGAATGTAATGTCTACTATTCAACGGGCCTCGTGTTCGAGTTAGTCTCGCTGGGGCTTGATTGCCTTGGGACAAATTGTCAGCTCATTTTTTGTCTCCACGCTCTTTGACGGATCTGATTTATGGCCTTTTGCTTCCTCCGAGATTCTGGCGATACTTGTTGGTTCAGCAGATCTGTCGTTACGAAAGGCAAAATGATAGATCAATTCTCGCTGCCTTCCCACAGGTGTTTGAGGATCCATTTCGCGTCACGATCTAGTGTGTCCGATATCCTGGTAAGTTACAGATACTCGGTTTTCTCTCGGCTCTCCACCCTGAATTGCCTTTGCAGGTATCAAGCCAGCCCCCTTCGATTCACCAAAGAAATCAATAGAGCTTCCTAATTCATGAGTGCCAAGCCATCCTGTCGCTACAAATACTATGTGCTGCCTCTAACCCGCCCTTGCTCTCCACAACTCTGGCCAGAAAGTCCTTATTGCCACGCGCCATGTCCTCGGAAGTCGCTGCGCGCAAGAAAAGACCCTCAGCTAACACCAATCCCGCACCTGAGGGTGACCACCGTAAGAGGTACCTGACCTTTTTGGCTCAGGAAACCTAGTTTGCTAATGCTCATCATCGCAGGCGTCGGAACCGGACAACCCAATCGTGCCTCAATTGCCATACTTCTAAACGCATGGTAACTAAAATTTGTCCCCCGAGCTAATTGCAAAGCTCAGTGTCCTTTGCTTAGTGTGATAGGAAACGACCTGCATGTGCTCGGTGTACTCAGCTTGGGCTGGTGAGTGGAAATTCGCCATTGCCGTTGCTAGCGCTAAGTCGACGACGTCCACAGACTGGTCTCTGTGTATACGAAGTTGATGACCCTAATCAACGTTCAGACACGCAGGACGAAAGTGCAAGGCTGCTCAAACGAGTGGCCGAACTGGAAGGCGTGATTCGAGAGGTAATTCTATGCTTCCCCCCCCCCCCCCCCTTTCGCTTATTGGTGATACTCATCATGCGCAGCTAAAGAACAAACCCCATCCCAGATGGGTGCAAACCACGAATGGCGTAGGCCCCGAAATCGAGAAATGGGCTTCACGGCCCCACCTCCGAGCCGGCAGTGAGACCAGCCAGGATCAAGCAAATTCAAATGCTCCCTCACCGCCTAGCTCAGAAAAGAGTGAATTATCCTCCCCTAGTGGCAGTTCGACTCGCTCATCTTCGCTGGCCAATGCATACCCCACGATACTATTGAACACGAGCGATCGAAGATCATCTCGGACAGCAGCATCCTCGCCACAGAGCACACCATCGCCGGCGCTCGTTACACCCACCGAGGAGTTTCGGTCGCACGCCTCCTTGGTCGGCCATCCTGAGGTCCCTCAGGAATACGACCTGGCTTCGATGTTTCTCTCATACCCAGGATTAATGGGTTGCGACCCCGCGTCTTTCGGGCACTTGCATAAGGATTCTTTGCCTGGCGATCATTGCTTCCTGAAGCCTAACATGGGCCACTGCGGATGCCTCCACGAAGTATCGAGTTACAATGTTGTCCTTGAGCTGTCCTTACGGCTGAGAAGGGCAGCAGACATTCTCGCCCGTTCGGGCAGCCATCAGCTTGGCCACCAATGCCCCTTGCATCAGCGCATTTCCGAGTTGGACATTTTCACCACGTAAGTTACTCTTTTTTTTTTTTTTCTTTTCATTTTCGCCTCACTAAGTTGTCTTCTAATTCTGATAATAGTAACGCGCTTGGAAATGTCTCGACGCAGCCAGAAGAACTGCCGACGAGCATGGTCTCCCGTCCGGACGGATCCCACCAATCAGCTATGAATAACACCATCCAGCTTCAGTCTTCTCAATCGTTCTCACACCCTTGCCGGCCTTTAACAAATACGACCATCTCACCTGAGTCACTTCAGAATTTGCGATCATGGGACTTACTACCTACTGTTGCAAATTCACCCACTTCTTGCGATGATTCCTTCATGTCCTGGGAGCCTCCTAGACGGTCATAGAAATAATTACGACGAACGACGAGGAGTTTAGTAACATTGCATGTAATTTATTTGCATTACTCGTGTAGAACAGTGTAGACTCCCTTCTGTTCCCAAGCCGCTCCTTTCCTTTAGTGCTGCAGTACATCTTTTTTGGTTCTCTTTCTTGGTTGCATTCAATCTATTGTCCTTTGGTAGCCTCATTATAGTGACAGCCAGTGAACTTGGAGTATTGTTGACTGTTGTTGTATCTGTTGACGGCTTCAATAATTATTTCCGTCCACTACATTGTGACGCGTATAGGTAACCGGAACACACCGTGATGATCTTCTGGATCTCCCGAAAACGCATCCTCACCGAGGAAATCGTCTGGTCTTGGCGTGGGGGGCATGCTCGGCGCCAATTCTATTTATATTCCCACACCAGAAGTTCACGTCCTGTTAAATGAGGAATGCTCGTCTGCCTCGAATGACGTTTCATTCGAGCAGGAAAAGCCATCGAATTTACGAGATGATTTATCAAATAATTTTCCTTTCGTTCAAGCTCATTTTCAAGCACTGCCTTGACGGAAAACTAAACCCACACGAGTTAACCAAGGTTGATTGTCAGTTGGAAATGTCAAGTGCTCGCTACGTTATGCTCATAGTCCATGGAAGTCGATTTACGGCCCACTTCTGCATATGCAGGTAGTCTTAAATTATCATGACAGTCTTCGGAAACATGGCCGCCGATATTCGAGGATAATGGTTATTAAGTGGAGTGATCAAACAGCCATGTGAACCTGAATGGGTTCCACACCTCTAAGAAGGGTGATCCCATCTTTGGAAACTTTTATTGGTTGATAAACCTGGGAATTTTTTAATCGAAGCAGGAATGCCAAGGCATTGTCCTCGCAGATCCCAACCTGGTGGTTTACCGGGTCATGGTCACCTAAAGCGTAAAGCACCTTCCACCACGACGAAGCGTGTTTGGTTTGATGCTGGAAACCATAGGACTTGAGTGGAGTCTCTTTTTCGCATGTCTGGAAGGTCGGGTTACGACATATTACTCCTCTCGGTGGGGGGAATTATTGGTAAAATTCGCGCCGCTTGAGAACTTTGAAGCGGAGCTCCGAATTGCATTATGTAATAAACCATTTAGTCATCCGTTAACAAGGTTCCTTTTGAGCTTCATATATCTGCCTTTGCAAGGTCGCGACATACGAGATAGTCCAACATGGCATCACATCTGGTACGTGTCTGCTGTTGCTTTGGGCTTTTGTCGCCCCCTTGACCCCGGTTTTAGGCGAACATCTTCGGGACAGAACAAGATCGTGTCAACTGTTCCTTCTACTACAAGGCAAGACTACTTCTCACTTATTTTGACAATTTCTCATCCTTCCTGTTAGATTGGTGCATGTCGGCACGGGGACCGTTGCTCGCGCAAACATATCAGACCACCATTCTCGCAAACGATTCTTCTTCCTAACGTTTATCACAACCCAGCACACGACCCTGTTTGCAAGTTGACAGAAAAAGAGTTGCAAGAGGGGTTTGATGCAGTATACGAAGACTTGTACTGTGAGCTTGCAAAATTTGGTCACCTTTTAGAGTTACATGTAAGTTATCTGTCAATCTTGTTCAAGCTAAAGCAAGTCTCAAAACCGCCAAGGTCTGCGACAACGTCGGGGACCATCTAATTGGTAATGTGTACGCGCGTTACGAATGGGAGACTGAGGCACAAGCAGCGGTAGACAGTTGTAATGAACGCTGGTATGCAGGTGAGTCTCCAGTTCTATATATCGTAATGTAAACCATTAATGTCATGTTAGGACGACCACTGTATGCTGAGCTGTCCCCTGTCACCGACTTCCGTGAAGCGTGTTGTCGCCAGAATGAAAATGGCGAATGCAACCGGGGAGGCTTTTGTAATTTCATGCATCTCCGCAATGCATCGCCAGAGCTCGTGCGACAATTGCGACACGGACAGCGCCTCGAGAGGAAGCTGCATCCTCCTCAACATCAAGGTGGTGGTGGTTGGGAACCAGGCAAACGAGAGGGCCGTAATCGGAGCGCTAGTCCACCGTCCCGCCGAGGCCGCGATGGCGAGGATAGGTGGACTAGGAAATAGCTAGTTTGATTCCTTGTACGTGATAAAAAACATTCTTCTCCGTTATCCGGAGCCTCGCACCCACGATTTGCAGGGTGATTGATATCCACCCGTTTTTCGTCTGAATACCCTGTCAATACTTTGCTGGTTCATAGCTGCCTTTGTACCAATAGGAGCTGTGGAAGCACCCTTGTCCGCCTAGTATTTGAGCGACTATTAGATCAGCCAACCAGCACATTCTCCGCGCTTTCCGTCCTGAAGTAGTTGAGGCCATTGTACAACAAACCTGTGCGATTTCCAGAAACTCAGGGTGAGGTAAAATACATGGCGACACACCTGTCAACGAAAGGCCGAAGTAGTCGACCCGATACGGACAATGAGCGTACACGCGCAAAGGACTCGACATAGATAATGCATGGAGAAGGCAACCCCAAGAGCTAAACAAAATTGGTTAGTGCGTGGGCTGGAAGAAGTAGGTAAAGGAATCACTCTATTCAAAAAGGCCGCAATGCACAAAGTGGTGCAGGTGCCGGGTCCATTCAAAATAAGCACGTCTGTCAACATCTTAGACCGCCCTCGGAGCGAGAGGACAGGCTCAATGGTTAGGTAATAGATACAGACGAGAAGAGAATAAAGCGCAGAGGGTGGCGTTGAGAAGAGGGACTGATGGACTCGGCGTGCCCTTGGGATCGTGATAATGATATAATCCTGCCCTGGTTTTGGAGACTGAGGCTGTGTGGTCAATGGAGGTGTAGGCGAAGAAAGGGAGGGGTGTACAAACCTCACGAGATGAAGATTTTGCCAGCTCCAGCGCGGCGGCTTTCTGGGCGCTCAAATGATCGCCTTCACTGATGATATATCTTCTTGGGGAGTAACGTGTGAAGTCCAAAGATGACAGAAGTTGCAATGCTTCACTGGTATGTCCTCCTGTTCGACGGATCAAGTCACCATGAGGTAGTCATAGTAAAGAGACAGACCTGAGCCAAGGAAGACCGCAAGGCTGCAAGTAGTTGGTGATAAGCCATTCGAACGTGGAGCCAGGGCAACGTAGACACGATAAGAACAAAGAGTTAGCATGAGTACGATGGCAATCGGGACCCATGCATCTGGGGAGTACATTGTCGTTTCTGGTCAGTCAGCCGTCTCTATAGGCCTGTAGTTGTCAAATTCCTCTCGATTAACTGAAGGCAAGATTGAGCAGGTAGACTCACAACAACATACCGAGTTGGCACTTTGAGTACAAGTATTGTAATGCTAACGTACGGGCGTAGTGGGGGGTATAGCAGAACGGCGTCACTAGGCCCGTGGCGCCTCTGATGAAAGTGCACTCACGTGAAAATCGCAGGACAATCTCTGGGCGCTCGACGCGTTGGGGCGTATATATCTGCTGCAGACCATTCAAAAGTTCCTGAAACACTGCATCCAGGTTTTGGCATTTCAGTTTAGTACGCTGACCCTCCGTTCTTGCCGCCACTCTTGTGACTCGCTCGAAACGTAGACAGTATCGCTCTCGGCCAATGGCTGTATTCCAAGTCGACGAACAGACGGCGAAGGACCTGAGGACTGCTGCAAAAGAATGTTCCGAGAGGGGATTGGTCGTTGCCACAAAGTGGTGGGTCATACCCAGGGTTGTTGGCGACATTACTGAAATATACCAGGACGTCAGAACTTTTGCTGGCCCTTCCATTGGCAAAACGCGGAAACACAGACAACTCGCAACCTGCTATGAATTTCTCCACGTCGACACCTGCGAGGGCGAAATCTTCAGAGTCCCCTACGTCGTTTTCTGATGCTCCGCCTCTTGCGACGCAGGTCGCAACACAGGACTCAGATCTACCCGCCATTGTTTCTGCCCACCATCCTCATGCTCCAAAACTCTACGAGCAACCTCCCAATGTGGAGATACTAGAGAATGAACTGCAGAACCAGGATGCAGATCTCTTCAATGCTGCTCGTGCTTTCATTGGCTCAAGGGAGTTTTCACGTGCCATCCACGTCTTGAAAGATGGTAGGAGCGCCAAAGCGCGATTCATCAAGATATATAGCCAGTTTATGGTGAGGGTAATATACAAATGCCTTATCTAAACAGAATAACTGACATCAAAACCATACCCAAAGGCCAGTGAAAAGAAGGCCATGCGAGATTGGCACAAGCTAGATAGTAGGCTTTCCATAGTTCCTAGGCGTTCTATCGTCTAAATCTCCCAGACAATCGTCTCCAGCCCCCAGTACCGGTGAATAGCTCATTAAGTGACCTTCTCGATCAGGTTCAAGATGCTGGAGATCCTTGGTTGTTATTTTTGTGCGTTTTTCCTTTTACCCACGGAACCCATCTGAAAGGTCACAGAAAGGCGCTCTTTCTCTCGCGGCTTTCACGCCGAGAGGAAGCAATCGAATGTGCGCTTTTGTCTATTGCCGCATTCCCTTGGAACTGGTCCTGTTGGACGCTTTTAGGGAGCTGCATTGGAGATGGAGAAGAGGTGAAAGGGAATACTACCCGATCTCCGGACTGTGCTAAAGCACCTGACTCAGCTGTCTTCCCTACTTCAACTGGTGCCATTACCCCCGACACACCCGTTAGTGCACATGTTTCAAATCAAAACACTCAGCGAATTGCATCACCCCACTGAAAATGAGCTGGCGCTCTGCGACCGCCTTCTCAGCCAAGAGTTCTTCCCCAATAGCGTGTGGTTGATGAGCCTACGTGCATGTGTCCTTTACCATCTTCATGGTTGGTTTCTCTGATCCACCTTACTTGCGACTGGATTTGAAACCATATTGTTGCAGAATTTGGGCAGGCTGAACAACAGTTTGAGAGGATTCTCGCCATTGATCCCTACCGAATCGATGACATTGACATCTATTCGAACATTCTTTATGTCACTGATAACAGGCTCAAGTTGTCACGACTTGCCCATGAATTCTTAGCGCTAGAGAAGGACCGGCCAGAGATCTGTTGTCTTGTAGGTGAGTCATCAACCATATTTCCGGCTCTGGGGTGAGTATTCACGGGTTGTCATGTGCAGGAAATCACTATTCGCTACGTGCTGAGCATGAGAAAGCCGTGAAATATTTCCGAAGAGCCACACAGCTTGACCGAACCTATCTTTCGGCGTGGACACTGATGGGGCATGAATATGTTGAGATGAAGAATTCCCATGCCGCCATTGAAGCCTATCGTCGAGCCGTTGGTAAGGGACAACATTATTGGATTTTGTTTTTTTCTTACCTAGTACAGATGTCAATCGGAAAGATTACAGGGCGTGGTATGGCCTGGGCCAGGCGTACGAGCTCTTGAGTATGCATCGCTACTCACTGTATTATTATCAACGGGCGACGGCCCTGAGGTGAGAATGTGTCCTCTCATCAATGAAAACAGTGCCCACTTCCTGACAAAGGCCCTATGACATCCGGTTATGGCAGGCGCAAGGCTTATGTTACGAGGAGATCGGACGGTACATCTTGTTCTCAGAGTATCCGCGTGTCCTATCATTTTGACTGTCTTGGCGGTTATTTTCTAGACATCAGGAAGCGATTGAGTGCTACAAGCGGGCACTTATCCCAGCAGATCCCCATGAAATCAATATCAATCTGAAGTTAGCCAAACTCCATCATGCGCTGGGCGAAAACGCCGAAGCCGTTGCTTACCACCGACGCGTTGTCGAAGTATGCCAAGCTGATCGTGAGTGGCGTGCACTTGTGATGCCTTGGCATAGAACTCACCATGTATCTTTCTCAGTCCGACCCATCCAGGATTATGCGAAATCCTGTCTCGAAGTGGCGGAGTATCACATTCGGGTTCCTGATGGAGATCTTTATCTAGCGAAAGAGTATCTGGAGCGAGTGGCCAGCAGTAACGCCGAAGATGTGATGAG
Source organism: Lepiota brunneoincarnata (assembly GCA_023014365.1). Lineage (NCBI taxonomy): Eukaryota > Fungi > Basidiomycota > Agaricomycetes > Agaricales > Agaricaceae > Lepiota > Lepiota brunneoincarnata. The sequence continues at coordinate 484,766 of JAEBUN010000009.1, forward strand.
GGCTACTGATCTGCTCAAGGTAGCGAAGGCCAATCTCCAAACAAGAAGCCATGATAATGGAACAGAGTCGGGGAAGCAGCCAGTAGCTCCACCTCTCCAAGCAGGTGGGGAGGTATTGGGAGCTCTTAGTCCGAATCCCCATTAAATTCCGCAAGCTAGCTTGGCATTCTGGGGACATGTCGTAGAGTATTTGTTTTCCAACTCTGAGTCTTTCCTGCACAATCAATAGGTAAACGTTGATTTCCAAACCGGGTAGCCGGCCCTGAACTTGATTCAGGATTCGGTCACGGGCTTTCAGACGGCAAACCACAACAAATCAAACAACAAATGTCCAAGGCCATTGGTCCAACCTTTAACGTCCACACCTTCTCTACAACACCGTATTTATCCTCGGATGTATCCTCTATATCGGGGTCCCAGAATAACCAATTCTCATGGTCCATCGCAGGACCTTCGTCAACGCAGGCTACAGCTCCATCAACGCAATTAGTTAGTAACGGGGCTCCTCTATCCCTTCCGATTGTTCTACCGCCCAAGAAGCTGTCGAAGAACAAGCAGCGGACCCAAGAGGAGACTGATATAACCAGTAGAGTTGCCGAGAGGTGAGTAACTTGTAGGGCCGCTCGGCGAATGCAATGAGGGCCCATCTTTTTTCTCTAGATTTGCCATACGTCTTGCTCAGGATCAAGCCAATGCACTGCAGCCTGACGTAGACACCCCTTTCATGAGCTATACAGACATCGTGCAGCGACTGCTGCCATATCACATATATCAACAGCCGCACGAGGATTCCGAATTACTGAAGCACTGGAAAGGAAAACAGCGAGCAACAGGCACCAGCTTAGAAGAGGAGGTTGAAGGTGGGGCACCTGTGATTCTTACCCGATTAAACTGAATCTTAACGACGCCCCCCCAGAGACACGGTTTGCACTGGAGTGTTACAAACGCTATCATATTCTGCGCCAAAGGTTCCGAAAAGCCAAGATCCGGACAGCCTCGGTATGTCCTCCATCACTTTATCCATAGAAGGTTTCTTATTTTTGTTTCATCGAAGCGCTCGGCCCCGGATGATCAGGCCTATGTCTTGGCTCAGGCGGTTTTGGAAGCCGATCGCGCCGACGCGTCTTTACTCAGCAACGAACTGAAGGTTGCTCGTGGCGAGCTGGAACGATTAGAACGCGACAAGCGTGCAGCTACTGTAAATGCTGCTCGAACGCAATACGGTGGCGTCCCTCCAGTGTCGGCGATGCAAACACAGTACTATCGACCCTACCCATATGCCTATGCGCAGGCATACGGCACTCCCATACCCCCACCCACTACGAGTACCTTCCAAGTGAACCCCGCTCCTCCTGCCAGCCACCAGCGACCAACTAGCGCCATACCAGTCCAACTTCCGGTTGCTTCTCTGCCCGCTCTCCATGCACTCGGAATTCATCCAGTCCCTGCAGTGTCGGTCAATGAAGGTCAGACGCCACCTCCGGCAGTCTTACGTGGGTCGACTGCGAACGGGACTATGCTCAACCTGGAGATCAATGTGTCTCTACTCCAGTCTGCGCAAATGAGTGGATTAGCGATGGTCTTGAATTCGTTAATGTCGCGGACCAGTCCCGGTACCGCGCCTGCTGGACCTGGGTCTTCGAGCACAATGGTCGGAGGGGTACCGGGGCCATCTCCGGCGGCCTCGACAGGAGGATCTGTCACGTCACTGGGATCTACAGGTGGGAGGTCCCAGAAGTCCCCAGCTACGTCCTCGACAGCCATCTCACCCTCGGCACCATGAATGTGGAGAGTGATCCTTCTAATACGAGTCGACGGACCTGCAATTTAGCTAATATCCGATGGAGGTATCGTACATTGTGTCTTCCGCCTCGCTTGCGCCATATCACCAACACGGGTTATTTCTTTACGTTAAATGAGCGTCGAGATAGCTATTAGTCCACAAAAACAGTTAGCATTTCATGATAAACAAGTTCTTGAGGCTGTACTGTTGCTTCGGCCCCGCTGCTGTAAAGGCTTCGGGTCTCTGCGAACCACAGATTCCAGGCAGAAAGATGAGCCTGGGTGCGTTCGGTTGTTGGGACCAAGAGAGCCTGGATATTTGGTCATGGTCACACGATATTGGCGCCAAGGTTGTGCGTCAACAAGCACGCCTAACATCAAATCGGTCTACTTCAGCGGAAGCTAACCCTACCATCATCTTATCTCTACCAGAGTTTCACGCTGCGGGAATTCTTGCACAGTCTATCTGATACGGATGTCTACCCCAGAGGTGCAAGGTCCTGGTCCATTTATCCCTCCGTCACCAACAAACTTGCGCCGTGAACGGTTACTGCGTATTGGCAGCAGCGCAACAATTCAGACTCACAATAACGAAGGTGACTGTGAGGTATCCGTACCTCCAACCATAGCCAGCGAGACTACTGCTTTGCAGCAGCTCGACCGCAGGAATTCTTATGGCACAGTACCAACTCGCAGATTGTTTAACAGACCTTCTCTCAGCTTCGCCTCGCGTAGTGGCCCGTCGCACCTCCCCAGGCTCCAGATCCTGTCTTCAAAGTCACGTCCATCCAGTCCCCTCGTGTCGCCGACGACTCCTACTCATTCACGGTCGAGGTCGCAACGACCAATTTCGGCATATGATGCCCCTCTCAAGGACGACGTTGGAGAAGACGCTGATGCAAGGACTAATGGAATTCGCGTCTGGTACTCGTCATTTACATCCATCGACTGGCTTCATGATGCAATCAAGGACTCAGCTCGGTTTGCGCGACTAAGAAGTCGGCAGTCCCTCCGCGGGCGCCTGAACCTACTTCTTGACAGGGGTTTAGGGTGGCTTATTGTGACACTGGTTGGGTTTTTGACAGCTCTAGTCGCCTTCTTGGTGGTTCGGAGCGAACAATGGTTATTTGATCTGAAGGAGGGTTATTGTGGAACTGCATGGTGGAAAGCAAAGAGGTTTTGTTGCCCTTTGCTTGACGAGTTCGGGAGCGGCCCGCCGCCAATATCGTTTCAAAGAGTCCAAGAGACCTGTCCCTCGTGGAAAACGTGGTCTGAAACCCTCCGCCAACAAGGAGGAGCTGCAAGCACAGTCGTGGAATATCTTTCATATACTTTTATTGCTGTGAGTATTTAGTGCCTATGGCCGAGGTGTATATGCTGTGCTAACCTTTAATAAAGCTCTGCCTGGCTACTGTCTCCAGCCTACTTACGTTGTATTTAACAAATTCCACCACTTTCGTCACTCGCAAGGAGTCCGGTGTCCTCAAGCCAGAATTTGCAACTCAAATCGACCCCAACCTCGCCCCTAAGCGGAAGGTCATGTACTATGTAAGCATGCCCACGTCTGAACCTAGATTAATCTTCCTAAGGGTCGATGCCAGGCTGCTGGAAGTGGAATTCCGGAAGTTAAAACAATTTTGTCCGGTAATTTTACCCCTGCATTTCCATACCAATTACTCATTGGATCGCCAAGGCTTCGTTATCCACGGATATCTCGGCGGGAGAACCTTGTTCACGAAAGCGGTCGGATTGGCTCTATCTGTGGCTTCCGGTCTCTCCTTGGGTAAAGAAGGCCCTTTTGTTCACATAGCTAGCTGCGTTGGAAATATCATTAGCCGTATCACCAGGAAGTACGAGAACAACGAAGGTGAGTGAGGCTCCAGAGCAACCTGTCGATCTATTGGTATATTTTCATTAGCGAAACGACGAGAAATTCTGAGTGCCGCATGTGCTGCTGGAGTCGCTGTTGCTTTCGGTGCCCCGATCGGCGGTACTTTGTTCAGCCTTGAGGAAGTATCCTACTTCTTTCCCCCAAAGGTAAAGCGTTCACCCCCCAAAGATAGCAACAACTGAAAGGCCTGGGTGTGGTGTAGGTTATGTGGCGAAGGTGCGGAATTGTTCCCACCGCCATTTCTTGCCCTTAGACTTGGCAAAAGCTTCTTCTGCGCGATGATCGCAGCCATTACCCTCAAGATGCTTGATCCTTTTGGTACAGGAAAGCTAGTTTTGTTTCAGGTGACGTACGACAAGGTACTCAATTATGGTTAGCCTGAAAGAAAACTAGTCTGACGGAGGTGCCCACGTTCAGGATTGGCATGCCTTCGAGCTATTGCCCTTCGTCTTCCTTGGATTATTTGGGGTATTTTGGCTTTTCCGATGATAACTATGGACTAGATTACCAGCGGGAATTAGGGCGTGTATGGCGCCTACTTCTCCAAGCTCAACCACCGCTGGAGCAAGGATGTGCGCAACAAGACCTGGCTTATTAGACATCCTCTTGCCGAGGTTTTATCGGTATGTATCCGATTCCCCTAGTCATTTCGGAAAATGGATTGAAAGTCTGATCCTTTTAATGAAGGTCACCTTGATCACAAGCATTCTGTGCTTTCTCAACTCATACACCCGGATGGGCGGTACAGAGCTCGTCTATTATCTATTCTCCGAATGCAGTCCCAACAAGAACGACCGTTCTGGTCTTTGTGTAGTCGACCGGAGCGACTTTGAGCAAACCTGGCATGTATCCCAAACAATTTTTGTGACTATGGTCGTTAAGGCTGCATTAACTATTATAACCTTTGGCATCAAACTCCCCGCTGGGATCTTCATCCCAACGCTGGGCGTCGGGGCATGTGCGGGACGTATCCTTGGAGTTTGGATACAGTGGATGCAACACCAAAACTCCGAAATTGGGGGGCTACTCCAGACATGTGGAAAGGAAGGGGACTGTAGGTTGTTTGTTACTCTCCGCTGACTCGGATCCATCGGGTTGAATGGGTGAATAGGTATCATCCCCGGTTTATATGCTATGGTTGGTGCAGCGGCAGCCTTATCTGGCGTCACGGTGCGTCCTTATATCCAATATGTAATATTGGCCACTGATCTCGGCTAGCGTACCACGGTTTCCTTGGCAGTGATCATGTTCGAACTGACCGATACCCTCACATATGCTGTGCCTGTCATGCTAGCCGTCCTTGTCGCAAAAACTGTGGCAGACGCTCTTGAACCTAAAGGAATTTACGACCTCGTTATTGAGCTCAATCAACTACCATATCTAGACTCGAAACACGAATACCTTTGGGGCAATCTTCAAATCAACGATGTGGTGAGGCGCCCAAATTATCAGTTGTTTCAAGATACAGCATAACAGACTTGATTAGACATCTCGAGATGTCGATATCATCAAGCTCTACGAAAAAAACACAGTTATGAGCTTGAGAGACAAACTTCTCGCTCTGAACATGTCAGGCAACGACGATGGCGGCTTCCCTATCTTGAAGCTGGACGTCAACGACGATGGCATGCGTTTGGCTGGATACATCGGCGCCAACGAACTTGAGCATGCTCTGAGCAAGTACCTTGGCCCGCACAGAAGATAATCTGACTGAACCTTGTTGTTTATCAGGCATTGCGGCCGATTCTGGTGCCGAGGATGAAGTTCACTTCCATGCGGCACGTTCCCACAACTTAGCATCTTCTTCAATCTCCTCGTTGCAGGACGGCCTTGCACGTTCGTCCATCGACATACTTGACTTTAGCATCTATATGGATCAGGTCCGTCTTGGTTCCACCAAATGTCCCAAGTTTCACACCTTATCAACATACCGTCTCAGGCTCCCTTGATGATGTCATCCAATTCACCCCTGGAACTACTCCACCAGTTCTTCGTGAAACTCGGTGCCCGCTATGTGGTCATTACCGATGTTAATGGACTTTGTAGGTAGAGGTTGACAGTTTCTTGGGCATTGCTGACCTAGTGGCTTCTCAGATGAAGGAGTCATCGACAAGAAAACTTGGCTTGCCTTCCTCAGTGACCTTGAGGAAAAGTCCTGATGGCGCCCTGACACATGACCAACATCTCTTTGACTTGCTCTATATAGCCCATGAGACACTATACCTGAGCCGTTACTGTATAATTTCAGTATAATGAGTGGACTGTTTCGTCCTGTTTGTTTTGGAAGTTGTTAGTCTTCCCACGCGGTTGACCCATCGATCACTCAAGAATTGACTGAAACCACGATGGCCACTGCAGGACTCGGAGTTCCGGTGAAGCTCCTTCACGAATCTTTGGGACACATCATTACAGTCGAACTAAAAACGGGCCAGCTCTATCGAGGAAAGCTCGCGGAAGGTGCGCACGGGATCATGATTGTGACTTTGGATACCGGCTTAACGAATCTCCATCTTCCTCCCGCAGCGGAGGATAATTTGAACATCTCCCTGAAGGATATTACAGTAACGGGCCGCGATGGGCGTGTCTCTCAACTAGACCAAGTGTATATCCGTGGTAGCATGATACGCTTTTTTATTGTCCCTGATATGTTGCAGAATGCCCCAATGTGAGTCCAAAGCGTACGGACTATCATTGCACCTTACGAATACAATTTGGCAAGGTTCAAACGAGTTGGCCCTAATGCAATGAGGGGGAGGGGTATCGGTACAGCACGTGGACGCGCTACTATTATGCGAGGTATGCCCTTGATTCTTTTAATGCTTTATCCGTTTTCGGCCCCTGCTCGAGTAGTCCACATCCCCTCCTCCATTCTTCCAAAATCCCGATATAATCTCTATTGTACCTCTACTTTTGTTTTTGTGATTTATCCAACAATTCTCCACCATTTGGAGCCCTGTCACTGACGCCACACTGCCCCCGGTGTCCTTTTACAGCAAATGGTGAGTACCTCGTCCTAAATTTTTGATAACTGCTTAGCCTGGTCTTAGCTCGTCGTGGACGCGGTGCTGTTCCAGCTCCTCGTGGGATCAGGCGGTGAAGTTTCTAACCTCTTCGACTGCACCTCGCTGGCTCTATCTTTGTATTCCATCCTCAAAACCTGCTACTTCAGTGCCGATAATCTGTTCTACCCTATCTTGCACATCATTACTGGGTGTATTTGTCGTAGACACCACGATAGTCAAGTTCAGATACATTTGTACGCGTCATGGTAATGTCGCCAGTGAGTAGACTACTGTATTGAAGCTCACCCCCTGAACCGTTCCATGATAGAGTTTGCTCTTGGAAGCCTTTGACGGCCATACTCTCGGGGCTGACGTTGCGCATTCAACACCGCGAATGCGTTGGCCGAGCGCTGTTCTGGGAATACCAAAAAATCCCATCCCTACCAAAACCTCCCTTGCCCCCCCCCCCCCCCTCTCATCAAGAGTAAGCTACGACTGGCTTGCCTACAGAGTGATGATGGCTCACAAACGCCACCCTTGTTGACTATCACCCCCAATTTCCACGTCCTGGATGTCCTGATGCCCTGAAATCCAGGTCTCACCGTTAATGCGAAAATTGTTACTCCTGAAGACGTCATTGGGGTGTAGGTGTGTTTGGGGATATGTTGGGAGGAAGGTTGATGGCAAGGGCCAAGCCAAACTACAACCACAGCTTCCATCAGCGATTCCAGGTGCGACGAACGTGGAACCAAAGCACCCTACTAGATGACTTTCCGAGGTAGAAGGTACAAAAAGACTACTCGCCCTGTTGAATAAACTTAGCTGTCCAACCAGCTCCTTGGAATTGTATCGGCAAACTTCGCGTCGCTCAAGAGCTGTGGTGACGGCATGCGACCGCTTGATCATATGCGGTCCTTCTCTATCGGCGGCGATGGACAGGGGTTGTTTTTGACACAACTTATACCGTGCCACCAACCCCAAGTGATAGCAGGCTGTCGCTGATCCACCCCGACTCGGTGTGAGAGTGATCAGAGCGGTGCCTGCCCGAGATTTAGGGGCCTCTCTAGCTGCATCTAGTCCCACTACCCTCAAGTTTTCCGATATACCCCCCGCCCCTCTCACTCTAGCGCCCTGAGTGGTCGGCGAGGCTCGAACTTTGGCACCGAGTCCGAGCAGCAGGTAAACGAGCGCCTCACAACCACAGTGGGTTGCTCGACAATCACACCGTTTACCAGGGTGTGTTGCTTCTACAGTGGCATCGGAATGAAGGTCATCTGGTTTTGCAACAAATACTCAGGATAGGATGGTTTCTCGTCCTGTCCTCGCCACCGCGGGTAACCCAACTGAATTTGCAGGAAAATTGGGGTCCAAACCTTCATGACTGATGAAGATCAAGGGGCAGCCTAAGTGGTTCGGGGTAACCCCTGTTTGGCGAGCCGACTCTGACCTCTTGTTTGCGCAATATGATTCGGATATTCACTGTACCTGGTGGATACATGGATTGAAGAAGCAAAGGATGCTTCTGCCGCGATTTCCTCAAGTTATGCGCTTGGATCTTTGCAGTCTTTGCAGCTTCAATGCCGGGCACACCGCCTGGAGTACCGGTTCTTGGAATGGCGACATATGGGGTGGCTCGCTACCTAATCTATTTCTGCTGAGGGTATTACAACGGTTGTTTTGTCTTGCATTTCTGTGGAGATTCGAGTAATTATTATACATTGCATAATGGTCACGGGCCAGGATAGGTGATACCATGGTGGACTACATCGGGCGTGGGAGAGCAACATTGAGGGTTTCTGTTCAAGTGAGCCGGGGGACCTGGACCTGACGACATACTTGGAAAGGAAATTGCCGAATGTGGTCAAGGTACTTGACAGAATAATCCCAACCAGGACGCAAGCGAAACATCTAATCATTTGGACCCTCGTCCATGAGCCAGTTCAGGACCAGCCTGATGCATAGAGTCTTGGCCAACTCTACGTCTATCAAAGATCCTCGAAGCACGACTGTGAAAAGCTGGATAGAACTTCTTCGACACGAGGATATTCAGGAGGGGGCGCCAAGTCTCTCGGATGCGCAGTGCCAAGACTTCCTGGATACATACGTCCATTGAAGCATGCTGCCAAGGACATCGTCATGATGCGTCCGATACGCCATAGCTTCCTCCGAGTGCAACCTATGAGAGGCCTTGGCTACAATGATCTGCTTATCCTCTTGGCATGGGCAGTGCCTGAGAAGCCCAGAGGATGATTGCGGGAGGATACACCGATTGGTCCGATGATTCTGGGACCCTGATCTTTTTGCGACCTCTTGGAGCTCAGGTTCACCGAACTGCTGTGATAAAACCTTAGACTGGAGGCACGACCATGGAAGCGGGGGTGTGGTGTGTTGTTCCCTCTGTCATAGGATGTTGACGCATTGACTGCACAGATTGGGCATGAGCTAAAGACCGACGGTCGCTGATTTGGAAAGTCCTGGAAGGTCTTGGCCAAGTAACAAGAGGTTAAGTTAAATTTAGAGGGTTAGGTGAGTGCCGGATCCCATAAAAGGAGGCGACGACCTTGTGGCGTTCGTGTCTAATTTGGTATACATCAAGTTCTCGAGGGGAGTCACAGGAACAGAGCAACCCATATGTTGACGATTGCCATCCGGGCATCATGATACGGGTACTCGAACCACAACGGTTGGATTCTGCTTCGGCCATGAGGGCACGGATAAGTGCTCTGTCGCTATCTCAAGGGGTTGGTTGAAGGTGTAGCCCTGCGGTAGCCACGGAATGCACTACTCACAGGATAGGTGGGGTGTAGGGAGACCCCTGGGATTGGGTATGGCAAAACAACTGAGAGTAGATGAGCGGATGTATTCACCAATTGAGATAGGAAGGCGACATCGAATGGCTTGGCACACTAAGGGGCACAAGAAGATCAATTAAGAGGGATAAGTTCGAGTGGTTAACCGGAAATGGCATGTGAAGTCTCGTTTAGATGGCTAGTCACAACCGGTGTTTCATGGTGCTTCATTTGACCAAAAGATACCGACCATTGGACACCGACATTCCCGAGGACCGAAGATACGACTTGTGCGCCGTCACAACGAATATTCATTCTAACGAGCCCTAGAGAGTGTCCGATGTCCGAGCGTGACCAGTGTTTGCTCTGTCGCTCCAAAACCTTCGTTGGGTCAACCAGAAGGGCCTATGTTCACACCGTGTCGGACGGGCCGAGGTTCAGAGCCTGCAAGTGGCCCTCCTCCACTCCTGGCTTGGCAAAGTGGATTTCCGTTGGGGGTGAAGGTTTTTCCTGGGATAGCGAGCGCGACTACAAGGCATAAGCAGCCTTTCCCTGGGTCGTTGTGAGAGAATTGGCCGAAGGGCATGAGGTAGCCTTCCATGGTATTCAATATATTCATCCTTCTTACACTCCGAGGGCAAACGCTTTCATGTGCGTGGGGTGCTCGTCGCTTCGTAGGACAGCGCGTGTGCATGAACGCCGAGGGACATGCGAAAAGAATTTGACACGCAAAGGAAGTATTTGTTGCATATAGGCATATATCCGCGCAGATTTCTATCGAGTTCAAGCGCTTATAGGCCGATTAGAGAATCTTGCGGAATACAGTGGATCGCTGGGAAGAGAATTGCAGCACCCAAGTTCGATCTCTCCGGAAAGCCACGGTGAAAACTATTTAGGGCGGACAACGGTGTCCATAAAAGTGGCTTCTGAACCCGAACGTGGGTCGTAGGAGCCATCGGGAATGTGATGGTAACTCGGCCTGAATGGCTCCATGGTTGGATGCGTGATAGACGAGTCGGGAGACCGATCACGGCTTTGGTAGATGAGTCGGAATGGTTCGCTGGCCCACAATGATAAAGATCATCAGAAAGTTCTTCATCATGTCCTGAGAAACTGGTGTGTTGACAAGCATCAGCCGGGCAGCCTCACTTGGTTGTGCTTGGGATGTGAGAAACAACAGTGGATTCGTCAAGCACGGTACGTCTACAGAAAGAGATGCTCGGGATTTAATTTTAACCGCTTGAATGACCTGAGCCCAGACATGAGTGTAATCGAAATGATGTGAATGTTGGGAGTACCAGCGAGTCCAGCCAGGAACATGGGCCTTCTTACGAAACAAAATTTTGACGAGGCATTCCGTGCCAAAATAAATTTCGTTTCCAGAAGTGCATTTAGAAATCGGAGACGCGTCCTTTAAAACTCCAATCTCCTTCACCTTCCCCCCATCGACCAACGGGCTCACGTTTTGGTCCCCCACGTTCCCCAGTCTCCGGATTGACGTCTCCCTCGAATCCTGGCTCCACTGGTTCGCGAGCATCTGGGTGGAGTTGAGCCTCAGAGCCTCCTGAAGAGAGCTGGGCGAGTGGTGTTTGTGCTCTACGAAGCAGCTCCTCAAACTCGCGCTGTTGCTCTCGTGGAAGTGGAGGAGGAGAAGGGCGGTTGATATTGGCCACCATGCGGTAGTGGCAGGGTACCCGAGGAGGAATATGAGGTCGAGCAAGGGTGCGGAGGATGAAGTTCATTGTCCGGAAATCTTTGTCGAGGAGAATCAGAACGTCCCGGCTCATTAAAGCCGACGAGAAGGGACGGATCACGAGAATATTACGTAATACACGTGGCATTGCGTAATGAAGCAGGCGGTCCCTTTTGGGGACACAGTCTCAGCCTTCAGTCGCGAGCACTGGTTAGGGCCTGCAGCCCTACTCTCCCTTTTCTTTTGCTGGCTTCTACTTCTGTAACCACTGCCTCGTAGAGGGCGCATGAATCTTTTATGCAGGACACAGTGCAGTCGCCAATTGCTATCCCTGCTTCCTATCGTTATTCCCTCAGCTCCTATTCCTCCAGAGCGCCAAATATTTCTCAAAAATGGTCTCCTTCCTCTAGCCTCAGAATATGTCTCTGACATGTGCCTTGAACCTCCCAACAAGAAGCGCAAAAAAGACAGGGCTTGTGACTACTGTAGACGTCGTAAGATAAAGTGCGATGGTCCATGGCTCCGTGGCCATGTCTGTACCAACTGCATTCATGGGCACCGGAACTGTACCTACGTGTCAGTGGTCCTTTGTTGGGAATGTATGTGCACTAGTTTTTATTTCCTTTTTTTTTTTTTTTCAGGGAGTCTTCTAGGCCTCGTGGGCCCTCCAAGGCGTCTGTGGTTTTATTGTCCATCCATATTTAAGGGATGCTGATGAAACTGACAGCTATGTGGCGGCTCTCGAGGAAAAAATGGAGCGACTAGAGAGAGTAATCAACCAGGTGTGTTCAGGATTCCTATTGGAAGCTTGTCATGCTCTGTAGTGTCAGCAGAAGCTCTTTTATCTGGCCCTTTGGCTACGCATCGTCATCTTTGTCACGCAGCTAACGTCCACCATATAGCTCTACCCCGATGCAGACTTTTCCGAAGAACTTGGTCCTCCCGTTGTTCGTGGCTCTTGGAGAGACGATTATGTTCAAACGAGCCATCCCTCTCGGCCCTCATCATCCAGGCCGTCTGGCGACAGTCTCGCACCCCCCTTTGGCTCTCTCAGTTCCATTCCCAAATCAAACGCGAATCTAATCACATGGGCCAGTCTACCAATTCCTGCCAATCGCACCTCACATCTTATCTTCAAACCTCCAAGAAACACTTCGCACCAGTACACCCATACGTTAGGATCGTCAACTTCGGGTTCATCCTCTGATGATTCATTCAGCGATTCTTCCGAGGAAACAATTGAAACTTGGGCGGGTGGACGTCAGAGGCTGACTCTGAGTGCCCTGGAGCCCACGGATCAAGCAAGAGGCAACTCAATACGGTTCCATGGACGAAGTTCGACCGCCAGCCTAGTTGAAGTTACTCGTAAGTTCAAATATCTGTGCATGCAAGAGAGGAAGTCTCGAGGTAGCTTGAGAAACGGGGAGGAACTCAGAGAAGCAGGGGAAGCCGACAAGCTTGCCACAATCTGAGGCTATGGATCCGACCAAGTCACTCAATACGCCCGATAATGATAAAGTACGAGCTACTCGACGTGCAAGATTCTGGACTACACCAAAAGTTTGTCTTCTCGTCACATCCGCTTTTGTGGTATACACTGACCACAATTTTAAGTGGGAGTTGGCTTGGGAAGGTCATAGTACGGAGGTACCACATTTGATTCCGTCTGTCCTTGGCTATTTTCCTTCGAGCAGCGTCGCCGATCGCTTGATTGAGCTTTTTTTTCGACATACAAACACATACCTACCGCTTCTGCATCGCCCAACCTTTGAACGCTTATGGCAGCAAGGGTTGCACCACGGGAACCTTTGGTTTTCAACTGTGTGTATTTTGGTGTTCGCTGTAGCGAGCCGGTGGTACGAGTACGATGATGACCATCCATTGGCACGTCAAATTGATTGGAAGGCGATTGGTTGGAGATGGTTTTTTGTCGTCTTGGACGTCCATCGCATTCAGCGTAGTTTGTTTTGCCCCGCAACTCTCTTTGAGGTTCAGACGTTTGCTGTAAGTTCCAAACACCTTTTTCTATGTATGGAGCCTTAGTGGCTGCAGCTAATGGCATTGTTTTTGCGCGGAACAGCGTGTGGCCCTGTGGGTTGGCTTTTCACGTCAATTGGCATTAGGAAGGCCCAAGACCGGGGAGCTCATAGGAGGAAGGTCTATAAGTCAACTCCCAATGCTGATGATGAACTATGGAAAAGGGCATTTTGGGTGCTCCTAGCCTTTGATCGTATCACGGGCGCCAGTTTGGGAAGAGGTACAACAGTTGGCGAAGAAGAGTGCGTGGTATTGATTGGCTCTGTCGATTTGATTAATCGGGCGTTTATCCAGCTACGATCTCGACCTACCTCTTGAGGTCGATGATGAATACTGGGAGACAGGTGATCCTGAGGCAGATTTCAAGCAACCTCCAGGGATCCCTTCCAAGATGGCCTGCTTCACACAATTTATCAAGCTTGCCCAGATTGTAGGATTTACAGCGAAGGCATTGGTAGGTTGTAGCAGTGTAAAGTGTTTTTTGCTTAATCTTAATTATTGAAAAGTACCCTATCGACAAGAGCAAAGTTTTTTCCGGCCTGATAAAGGGTGATTGGACAGAGGAAGCGGATCCAACAGCTCAAGTTAGCTATGGAAGAGTGGATCGAGAATGTCCCCGATCACCGTGAGTTCTGCCTATGGCTTTCGGGGTTGCTACTAATTTTATCTTGCCCAGTTCGTTGGTTAGAGGACATCGGAGATCCGATTTTTGCTGATCAATCCGCAACTATCCACTCCCTCTATCATTGCGTGCAGATGACGATATGGAGGCAATTTTGTGTATTCAACCCCTCCGTGACGATGCCAAGCAACAGCCACAAAGAATCCGTCTCGGCAATGGGCCTATGTGCAATGTCGGTACGGGCAAGTGCACGTATACTGGACGTGCAAATGCGAACGGGTATTTCTAATGTCCCCAATATGATCAACGTTGCTCTTGTGTGCGCGGGTACCGTGGCCATGGTACTCTGGGAACTAAGGAGGAAGATGGTTCCAACACAAGTTCGAGTGCACGAGCTAGAGGGAACAGGGATATACGTCCATGAACTCCTGGGCGACACGGAAATTTGCGTGCAAATGTTGGAGTCACAGAAGTCGAGGTGGGAGTGGGCAGAGACAGTGTTGTAAGTTAATCACATTCCCATCTTATTGCCCGGCTCAATTATTTTAATTCTCAAATAGGGACAACTTGAAGGAGGCACTTCCATCGGATACAGACGAGAACCTCGAAAGCTTGGACATTGCCACGCGATCTCGACCGGTGAATGGGATGGATCATATTATCCGTCTACCCGTGGACTTCGACGGCGACGGAAATGCTGCCAACCCTCACGTCTTCCAGGATGGGTCATTTTCAGAACACTGCCTTCATCAAGTGAATGACTTCGCTACCGCCACCTTTCGGCCCAGTTCTGAAGACCATCGTAGCGAAACTTCGTCTGCACAGGCGCCAAACCCGGTTTCGCCAGCCCTCAGTGTGCACGATCCAAGTTACTGCAGAGGCCCTACCAATGACGCTAAAATTGAAAAGGGAAAAGCTCAATGGTGCGGCCCTATATTACAAACCCAACCAGCCCAATGTTCTCGACATCCACAGTCACACCCATTCCCGGTTCCAACATTTGCGTCTACAGGTCATCAGCAACCAATAGTTGAGCAAGAGCCAAAAATCCCGAGAGCTTTATCTCAACTTCATCAGCCTCCTTTCGATGGGGCTGTCCGGCCATCGACCGGTCATGAACCAATTCCCCCTCATCATTTCCGCCAGCACCAAGCGGAAGGAAGGTTTCTGATACAAATGACCCCTACTCCAGACATCGGTTCCTGTGATAAATTATCGCGGACTCGAGCGTTGCAGGAGAGTGGGAGCCGTTCTGAAGTGCCAGCCGTGCTGGAGTGGCCCCTTTCGTTGGATGGTGGCCAGGCAACACAACATTGTCGCCATCCTAGGGCGCGCGCTGTGTCATTAGTCCAGACGGGGTGTGAGAGAACTGTCCCATTCATTAGTTATTCTTTACGGAGAACGTCTTTCCCAAATCTACAAATCCGCAGGGAAGATGCTGGTGGAGTTCAGCAAGAACCCGACGCGATTGCTTTGCTGCGTCAAGACGAGGTACAACCTGCATCCGTCCCACCCGGAGAAGTTGATCGGAGTACATTACCCTGGGACTCTTCGAACCCTCAAGCAAGTGGTTTTCGGCTAGCCAGGGGCAAACCTAAGTAGGACCCAGCTTACTGTCTGCAATCTTGGTGCTAATCAATGTGACATTTGGTGCTCAAACAGAGTGATGGGCTGGAGCGGGGATACCACCTACTTCATACCTGATGGCAACAGTGATTCCGAAAGCAAGTTCATCCGATCAACCGAGTTCCGTCATTGGAACAAGTATCCAGCACCACCACCCCCTAAGCGCCTGAGCACTGACACCCCAGGGGCCACACAGAACACCCAGCATCGATTTGTACATGAATATCCTTGTAGTCGTTAGATTCTCGTAGGTCATGCTGTGGTGACCCTTGTTCGAAACGAATTGACCTCCGCCCCTTCACGTTTATCTAGGCAACCGACGTTTCTGTTACACTCACCGGGTCCCCTGCATGGATTCATTGTTACTTTCACATCCACCGCTGCACCGTCTTACCACCCCACACCATGGATATCTTCGCCCTCTATTGGTATATTTTGATTTCATGTGTACGTATAATCGTTGGGTTGTGTTTAATCAAATGCGCCCCAAACATGATAGCGAACGCGCAACTATGGTATAACGTAAGTGCATAGGTGGAGGGTGTGAAGAAACTTGTAACAACGGGAAGGGGACGCAATTATACAGCTGTCGAAGAGGAAATACATAAACGTGCCCGCTGGCCAGAAGGGACAATTTATGGGTGCAACCATGTCGTCTTGGTCACCATACGTTTCCATGATTTGTCCTTGCTCTTGCCCGCCCCGACCTCTTCCGTGAATCTACGGACGGACTTTGGGAAGAATCTGAGTGGTTTTGTCCATCCGTCTCTGTTTGATCGCTGTCGATACCCTGGCAAAGGAAAAACTAGGAAATCTCCTGTTACGCCAGGCCCTTGAGTTCCTTTCCACGTCATCTTTGCGCGCCGTTTGACCGACGGCCGCGTTGATCAACCGAGGAGATCAACATGAACAGCACGTTCAATACCCAAAAGTCAAGGATGTATGTAGTGGTTGATATTGTCACAAGGGTGAGAATCATGCCAGTGGAATACAGTATTGAGGTTGATTTGTAACATGCAGGTCGACCCATACTGTAGAAGGACATTCTGGTGACCCAACTTTCCGCAGGAAGGCGCATTGCTTGGTTCGCAGTACGAGGGACGCATCCAAAAAGCGTCGCGTCCATCTTGGGGAGTTGACGTCTTCCGCAGCTCCTTCGTCAATGGATGGCAGGAGATAGAAAAGGACGTCGAATCAGGGAGCGCTGCCGGTAGGGGCGGTACGCTTGGCGATGGTAGTGAGGTCTACGAGCGCGATGAGAACTGCAGAGTCGGGGGAGAACGTTCCCAATGATTTCTGCAAATTATCTGAAAGTCGTTGGGTGTAGCCTGAAAGGCAGATGTTGATTGTTAATGAGAAAAACGCCTTCAGCGAGTGTTGAACCGTGCTCATGTTCGAAAAAAATTGTCCGAGTCTTTCATGGGTTGAAGAACATTTTCATTGTCTACCGGCCCGTATAATGAGCACGTAATGGTGGTATAGTATAAGTGCTTGTGGTGGTGATGGGAAATATAGTGATATACAGTGGTAGGAAGAAGCCAAATCATACAACTGCTGAAGGGGTAAGTGTGTTTCCCGGCTAAGAGAAATCAAGGACGCACGCAAAACAGCATTCACACAGCCGTCGTTTTCAGGATTATTTGTAATCTGTGCATATTTCCCGAAGACAACCTTGCCCCCAGCAGTAACCATACCAAGCTCGGAGACGTTGACTTCAACCACTGTTCCTTTGGTAAGGACGCCGAGCTGTGTATACATAGGTGATTGTGGGTTTTTCTTCACACCGAGGATCTGCAACTGGAAAGTTGCTTTGAGGTCGGCTGGAATGTGATAAGTATAGAGATGGCGCTTTCAATGACGGACTCACGATGAGTAACATTCGCCTTCTTGTATCGCAGTGCCATTGGACGAATAAATCGTTCCATCTTGACAGGTTTACGGGTGAAACCCTCGCCGACGAATGTCGCCTTAGTCACCATACGCTTCCATGACTTACTCTTGCTCTTCCCGGTCTTGACTACTTTGAACATCTCGTCTTCTGCGATCCCACGAACTTTGGGAAGAGGCACCGCATACCTGGCAGCCTTGTCCTTTCGTTTCTGTTTGATCGCGGTTGATAGAGCCTTTGCATCCTTCTGGCCTTCGCGATCAAGGAGATATGTGGGCAATGCACCGTCAGAAATGGTGGCGGAGTCAGCTTGCTTGATGTTGCGCTCGTCGTGTGCTTTGAGGGTCTTTTTCATTTGTACCTTCTCCTTGTGCCGTTTAGCATGGAGGAGTTTGGCTCTCAAACCAAAGGTCTTCTGGGCGACAGGCGGAGGACTTATGGGCTGCGCGAGCCTCACGTTTCCGTCTGGGATGTTCATGGAGATCCTTTACAACCTAAAGGCTCAAACAAGAGGACATACCTTCGTTCATAGTAATCCAGCCGCCGACCATGTCGTTTAATGTGCTCCTCGATATATTCGTTCTGTTGCACGACGGTAACTATCCTACCGAATTCTCAGGGATAAATGTGGCATTACCTGCGGCTGTGAGGAAGTAACAACTTCAGCAATCGGTTGCCGCTGGAACCGACTAGGAGAGGGCTTACCATCACTGCTGAATGTCAGAAGGCAAAAAGAAATTGAAAAGATCACTCACAAAGCACGTGCTATATGATTATATAATAACCCATCTATTAGATTTCGACGTGTTGGGAGACGTGTCTCGCGTTCTGTACACCAAAACTTTGTCACAGGAGACGATGTGGCAGGACAACGGCAACCCATACGGCGCATCCTCATCTCAAAACCCGTACTATCAGGTTCCTACCCAAGAACCGCTTCAGTTCTATGCCCCGAGTTCAGGCATGAGCGACCCCAATACCTTTTATCCTGGATCACGCCCGAGTCTGGACGGGCAGGTGGCACAAGGGAACATTGTGCACAATGGAGGATATGGAGGCTCTATACAGTCGCCAGGTGGCTGGTGGACAGCCTTCGGCACAGGAGGTTTTGAGGGCGAACCTCCGCTTCTTGAAGGTGTGTCCTTTTACCATATTGTGAAGGACCCGGCTTGTGCTCAGATCTTCCGCTTGCTCTTCAGAGCTCGGGATTAACTTCATACATATCCGTGCCAAGTCAATGACAGTGTTAAATCCTCTACAACGTGTTGACGACCGGATAATGGACGACGCCGACCTTGCAGGCCCAATCATATTTTTCTTCTGCTTCGGGATTTTCCTTCTCTTCGTGAGTCTGCCTCAAAACTGGTTAATTTCCTACTTATGGTATGATGTCGAAAGTCCGGTAAACCCAACTTCGGATATATCTATGGCGTCGGCCTTTTCGGGATCGGCTTCTATGTATACCCTCTTGAATCTGATGTCAGACACTGGCATCGACGCCTACCGTGTAGCCTCCGTGCTGGGTTATTGTTTGTTGCCAATGGTTGGTGTCGGTGCCATTAGCGTCATGATTCACCTTGAGTGCGCTACCAATGTTATTCATTCTCCTTACCGTCATTGACAACCTACCCTACAGTGGGACATTTGGATACCTCTTGTCACTAATATCTATATTGTGGTGCACGTACGCGGCATCGGGAATTTTTGTTGCAGTCCTTCGTATGTCAGACCAAAGACTGCTCGTCGCATATCCCTGCGGCCTACTATACGGCTGTTTCGCTCTTCTCAGTGTCTTCAGCGGCACAAAATAACTTCCGCATGTCTACCCCTATTCTTTCAACTAATATACATCATGGACTTTGGAACGATATCCCCTGAGGTCAATGTCGTGAGCAAATAATGAGTGATGCCAGTTTAGTATCATAAGTGACCCTTCCCCCTTCATACCACTAGTCGCCTGGTTTCTCGGCTTTTAATTGCCTGCTATAAAGCCTTAAGAGCACCTCCATAATCTCTTCAAGAGGGACTGTTGCATATTCGTGAACATATTGAGGCAAGGAGTCTTCCAGGTTGAACCCCGCCTTCTTCATGAAGAAAGGGTGCATGACATCTGGGGTAGCCTCTCCGAGCTGCCTCATAGTTAATCGCTCGATAGAGCGTGCATGTGGTTTGTATTTCATGTCGGCGTGTTTAGTTGTGCTGCCAGTACTAGTTGGTGCTGCGTCAGTTTCTCGAGCAGTTGGAAATGGCACTGGGTTTGTCGGCTGGGATACAGTTGGCGGTGGCTCAGGTGATTCTTGAGGGGAGGTAGAAGGATCAACTGATGTCGCGGGACGAGTTTGGACAACGGATGAGGGAACTGGGGAGCCGATTATGGCGGCGGGGAGGGATGCCGACTTGGGCGTGTCGACAAGGGCTAGGGGATCAGATACCCTTTTACGTTTCTCTGCAGTGGTGGGCGAAAGAGCACTAGAGGTCAACGACGTACGCCACTCCGCAGTAGCCCGGACTTGATCCATTTCCCTGGTCATACTCTTCCGGAGCAACGTTAGCCACGAATAAAGAGCCACGTTCAGGGTGATGTAGATGTCATCAAACTCTTTCATGCCATGCCTAATAAAGCTGCTATGGAAGTCATAGACCAGGCTTCTGGTAGCGTGCTCAGTCAATTCCTCGCTGGACATATGCATTTTCATGGAAGGTAACCCCACAATGATGGCTTCGGAGGCTCCTTTGACGAATGCTTCCAGCCACACACGGCTTTCCTCAAGTCCCGGGATAGAAACACCAGAGGGCTGAGTTTGTGTGTACTTCGAGATGGTCATAGAGGAAAATGAGAGATGCAGGTTTCTCCCTGCAGGGGTTGTCTCAGTCGTGACG
The DNA here is from genome assembly GCA_023014365.1 of Lepiota brunneoincarnata. Classification (NCBI taxonomy): domain Eukaryota; kingdom Fungi; phylum Basidiomycota; class Agaricomycetes; order Agaricales; family Agaricaceae; genus Lepiota; species Lepiota brunneoincarnata. The sequence goes on from JAEBUN010000009.1 coordinate 504,976, forward strand.
AGTCTCTCCAACTCTGCTCGGACGTCTTTGCCTATGAATTGCGCCATCTCCAAGTCTTCCATGCTACGCGGAAACACCACTAACCGCAAATGGTCCAGTCGCAGGCTCATGTTTTGCCGGACAATGTAAGACAAGCCACTATCAGCTTCCTTGAGTTTGGTCTTTGCGGTTTGGAGCATCGCTTCTGCAACAGCCGAAAGGGGGTTGTCCGGTTTCATGGAACGGGTTCCTCGGAAAGCCGCAGACTCTCTGCTGGCGCCCTCTCGCTGTGCTTCGAGATTGGCCTCGAATTTGTTGGCATATGACATAAGTTTTGGGATGGCGCCGATAGTGGCCGCAGCAATGATTTCCGGGCTTGTGACGATGAAGGATAGATGTAGTGGATCCCCCCTGCTCAGGGAAGTCGATGTCCAGTCATCATAGATTTCTACTTCAAGTGGTTCCGCGCTATTGGGAGAACGTTTAACACTGGATTCCATCGCAAGCTTACGAGGCGAAGAAACTCACTGGTAATGAAGCAATCTCTGGCGGTCCGACTCCAGTGAGGCAATCAAAGGGCCACTTGTTAGTCTGAGTTCTAGCATTCGTCCATCTGTTGTTTTGAACAAATGAGAATCCGTCCTTCTAATGGTTTGGAACAGACAGTCCGGGACGCGAGCACGTCCAGATAAATTCCCATCAGCAACAATCAGAAGTTCTCCCACATAAACGGCCACCTCGTTCAGGTCGTCCGTGAGTTTGGTCCTCAACACAGCTTGGCTCAGATTTGAGGTAATCTTGCTAATGGATTGGCCTAAGTCCACTTCGAGATTGATCTGTCGAACACGGAGAAGCAATAATGTACCGAATGCTTGTTTGATAGATGGCGCAGTAAGTGGGGAGCTGGCGGAAGATTTCAGCGAGGCTTTAGCCTCAGGGGGTGGTTGGTTGTTAAACAGGGGGAAGAGGTCGAGCCATACTGCTTTGAAGCATAAAATGTCCTGCAGCCTGGAGAACTTGACTTTGCCGTGGAATTCAGTATCCAAGGACAACAGAAATGGAGTTCACGACAGTCACTGTGTTTGACTCGAGTTTGGAGAAAGAAACCGAGAATGTGAGGTTACGTGCATCGAGTTGGACACACTCCTCGCTGAGGAAACCATGTTTCAGACCGATTGATAGACCCCCGACGGTTCCCGTGAATGTTAATTGACGTGCGCCTGGTGAGACATTGACAATAAAGCCGCCACTCTCCCAGTGTAGCCCAGCGACCACGTTGACATCTGGTTGACAAGTCAATTCCAGTCTTGAACGATCGATGCGTAAGCTGAAGCTGATGCGCATGCTTGTTACCAGGCCATCTTCTTTGTTGGCCGTTGCCAGACTGCCCGGCTGAGATGAAAGAGGAGACTGGATCATTTGTGAGCTAACTTTGCGCATGCGCACTTCAATTTGGTTGACAAGCTCGGTCAAAAAGGGAAGAAGTGTAGGTCGAAGAACATTGTGACTAGAGTGCACCGTACTCTTGAACACAAGTATTGAAGGTTCCTGATCAAGGCCATCACCCAGTTTCTGGGATACAGGGGTCGCGCGGTATTCAGCCCAGACAGAGACGATAGGAAGGCTGAAAATTTCGGCTCCAAGTCCAAGTATTTGCTCATCGGTGAGCTCTGTTACATTCGGGAACAGCGTCCTGCTCCGGTAGAGTTTGGTTGCTGCGCTACTGTACATGCGCACTTTGCCACTCAGGAACGTCAGAGAAGCAAAAACATTTGAGGTAGGAACGTCAGGATGGCGCTTCTCGAGGATGGGTTTCTCTGATTCGTCCAGAGTAGAGGAAGGGGTGCGTGGAATACCACTGGACAATTGTTCTAACCGTTCCTTCCCTTGTCGATAAACATCAACCAGTGAGGACACGTAGTCGGCGATAGTAGCGTCCAAATCCAGGACAAATCCACTAACGTTAGCATTAATCCATATTTGACGTGAGCTAGCACCAAGTGCGGAGCGCAATTGCGCTTTCATTTCTGGATATACAAGACGATTCCTCGTATGATGTTTGGCACCAGAGAAATCAGTGGGGTTTTGATTGTCGGAAACTGAGAAGTCACTGAACAGAGGCGGCAAAGAGTTCGAGTAGATTAACTTACTGAGAGATAAACTGGAAAGAGAAATTTCTCATAATGGCTTCTCCCGTTTCGCCGCGATTTATGTCAAACGCTATTGACGAAATGGAGAACAAGAATGCTCGAACAGATGTGTCTTTGGTCTTGGAGATCTGTGTGTCCTGATCCAGCGTAATTGGGAATGCTATACCGAGGTCTTTGATAATCACACTGATCAGATATTCGGACAGCCATGAAGTCTGCTCGGCCTGAACATCTCGAACTTTAACCTCGAATGTCTTCATGATGCTTTGGGTTTTCTGCTTGAATGCTGCCAGTTCGAGGGCGCGTTGTTCCTTTCTCTTTAGAATCTCAGCCTAACAACATGAGTGTATGCACAACGTGTGTCAGCGCATTTTCTACTCACTTGCAAATGGTCAACGAAATCACCGATCTCTCCGATAGAGCTGGGTTGCATGACCGCGTGTATCTTTGTGATAGCCAACTCGAGGGTTTGTTGATGTGGGGTATTGTTCCGTTTCCCCGCGGTAACCTTGGCGTCGATGATGACGAAAACGGAACGGCGTCCACGACTGAAGACCTGTGCCATGGAGCCTGTAGAGCGCGGGGCCAAGGAAAGCGCCAAGTCTAAGAGTCCAATATCCCAACTGCCATCATCCTCACTACGCAAACCGCCTCCAATGTCCTGACATTCTAAGAACATTGTGGAAGAGAAACCCTCGAGGCCTACGCGGAAACCACGCATTTTAATGAAGCCACCAAATTTCAGATCTGTCCTCCGGGGTCGAGGTCGGGGCTTGGATGACGATTTTAGGCGACTGTCTTGCATCAATGCGACAAAGTCGTTGAAGTCTTGACCAAACTTCTGCTGGACAACAAGCAGAGTATCCCAATGAGACGGTTTGACTTTCAGGTCCAGATAATCTATGATGACCAGTGTTTGAACGAGGCAGCCATCATAGGTGCCCCCAAGGGATAGAGTGGGGAAGGTGAGTTTGACTCGGCTATTTGGGACTGCGTCCCGTACGTTTTCCTTCGTTGAAATTTCGAGAACAGTGGATGCAATCTGCAAGCCAAATGTGATGTTGTAGGGACTGGAATGGGCGGGGGATGACTGGGCATAAGCGATTACATCGTTAGCTTCCCAAGAAAGCCATGTGCCGTGCATCACTTGCAATGAAATTCCAATCTGTACAATTTGGCCATTGACATGTAGGAAGGGGTTGTCGTGGGGACGAGCCAGTTGAAAGTGCAGGGGAACATGGCGTTTCAGAAGTGATCTGAAGTTCTGAAAGTGCGGCTTTGAAGGTAGATTCGATACCAGGCAAAAAGTCGGCTCGCCATTCTTCCACAAAGCGATAAAGTTTCAGGGCGCTTCGAGGGACACTCAGCTGCAGGTTGCCAAGGGAAAACACGACCTTTGCATTCCTCCTAAGACTTAGCTCTTGGCGCACTACTGAATTGGCCCGCCCTTTGGTAAAATTGAACGCGGCAAGGATGTCCTGGTCCATCCCCTGCTTAGCTTTATCAAGTGGAGAACGAGCCTGTAGGTATATTTCATCGAAAAGAAGGGTAGCGTTCAAGGATTCATCAACCTGGCCAGGAGTGAAGGAAAATAAGGTGGTTAGTTGCATGGCTTTGGCACCAATTTCGAAGGTAAGGTTTGCAGCGGCCGCCTGAAGCCTAACAGACTGGAACAAGACACTAGCATCCAGGTATGTGATGGAGGTTGGTGATCTGTTGGGAAGGAGCAACTTGTTGTCCAGCTGTCTATCCGTTGGTCCCATTTGGGATAGATAGATGCGCCGCACTCGCAGGACATATTGGACGAAGTTCATCAGATGGGAATAGATGGTGAAGTAAACGTCATCGATAATAATCTGAACAGACACTCTTTTGACAAATTGCGGTGCCTTATCGCGGAAAGATGTTTGTGACACATTCACCGGGTTGTTGAATGTATGCTGAACGAGATCCAGAAGGCGCACGCGTGCATGCATCCTAATGCCTGACACGGAAAACACATTGCAAGAAGGACCCAAGGGGCCGGGAATCCGGAGACAGGTCGTCTGGAGGTTAACTGAAATGATCGGCATCTCCTTGGAATGAGCAGCAACTGGGTGCTCCCTTGGGCGTTCGATGTTCAATAACTTCTCCAGTGAAGCGGGATCGTGTGTAACCTCTACGTCTTGGTCCAATGCCATGAATCGTGAATGCAGCAATGATTCAAGGATTTCTGGGTCAACCAGGCGGGGTTTTGCTTGAGAGGCTGAGACATGACTACGATCTTCGGACTGCAGGTTACGCAAGCAATCTCGTAGGTGGAATAGGAAGCGAAGCGTCGGGTCAGTGCGCAACCTATGTGGGATACCCTCCTGCACGAGATAAGAAGGCTGGATAGTCGAGAGGGGATCGATAACAATCATATTTTCTGACAATCGCAGGATTTCGTATGTGACGTTCTGTATGGCGGCATTATTGTGTTGTTCGATGGTGCGGAATATTTTGAGTCCTTGGGAGAAACCTTGTTTTAAGGCAATGCCAGTCGCCGTCAAGAGTTCTGGGCCACGATGACCTGTCGTCGTTGTGGAATCGATCCACGACAAATGAATCTTGCTTGGCTGGAAATCAACTGCTAGGCCAGAGGCACGACAGTCAAAGATTGGAGTTTCTGATGAAAGGTTGGGCGTGCGGTGGTCGGAAACAGTGTCCAGCACAAGTGCTATGGTGCGGATGGTAGTTTTTATCTTGGCCAGCCTTTTTGAGAACACGCCATTGAAATCAATGTCCCTGATGGATAAACCAATCTCCGTAGTCATGTCAAGTTTTGAAGGAATATGACTTTCTTTGAGTTGGGGCACGAGCTTCGGGTACCCTTCTTCTGACATGGAGATGTTCTGAAGCACATGGATCAGGATGGCGGGGCATGACACTTGGAGGACGGTACGGGTCTTTCCCTTTTTCTCCTCATTCACAGAAGAGGAGATAGAAGAAAGACATTTCGCAAGGAGACCATCAAGTGCTAACTCGGGACCGAGATCCTGTACAGATGGGTGGGTTTCTTAATCACTTGATTGTAATCCCTTCTTACAATTTGAGAGCAAATTTCCCGCTGGAAATGGGCCAATGCAGAAACCAACAACGGCGTTAATTTGATTTCCAGGGACCGTCTAGACAGGAGACGTATGGTAGTCGAACCTTGTTCGAGGTCGGGAGCGATGGTGATGGGGCTCATGACCACTGGTTTAACGTCGGCCATGCACTCCTTCGAAAGTCTCGAGCTCGGAAAGCGATCGCGATCCTAAGAACAAGAGATGAACATACTGCCAGACACCATGGTATCAAATAAATACCTTGGTCAGGATGAAGGAAGGACTCTCCCAAAATTCAGGATCACTTTTTCGAGTGGCAGCATAATGACGTGCCAGGCGTGCGTAATACATCAGAAGTGACCCGTCCCGGCTTGGTACCCGACCTGAATCCTGTCAAAATTGCCATTCCTTGTAAGTTTGTTGATCCGCACCTTCCAGATCCGTCCATTCACTATCCGTTGAATTTCCGTCTGTCAGATCCGCATCGTCCGATTCGTCACCGCTTGACATGGGCTGTTCTTCTTCATGAGTATCCACAGGTGTCGAGGTCCGCGTTTTCCTGAATAGTTCGCTTTGAGCCATGTCGACTTCCACAAGCGAATAAAGTTACGCACGCAAGTCTCGCGTCCCTATCTGCTTCAGATACTAATCCCTCTCCTTCGGATTCAGAAACATTACCAATAATTGGAGCGGGGTGCAAGTGTGGGACAGCGAAGGCTTTCTGTGGTCGCGGCTGAGCTACCTGGACCTTGGGTCCCCTAAAATTGGGAAGTCGAAGCTGTGGAATGTAAACACCATCTCTGTGCACACCCCGACCTGGGCCCGTTCATCAGGGCTAGCTGAGGCACAACGGTATTGGCAATGAACTGACCTGCTTCCACCCGACTCAGAATTCTCGCTGCGCGGTCTGTTAATTTATCCTGCTCGCTAACAAAAGCACGCTGTTTCTCAATCAACTTCTTGAAGCCCTTGGGAGCAGCATATACGTCGATGTGGAGACCTGTGACCATGTTCGCCGCTTCCAACCACGTATTCCGCTCCGCAGATGCGTTTAACAGAATCTTACAACCAATATGAGGTATCCGCAACCCGGTAGATCTGCTGTAGCTTAATCCGCCGATGTCATTGTTATCCACTTTGACGCCAGAATCACAAGTGATTTGCAGGACGGCGCCGTTAGCTCGCAGGATCGCCTCCATTGATTTGACGTTGACTTTATGGAAAGTTACTATGCAAAAGTGAGACCCACATTTCGCAAACGCAGAAGATAAAACAAGACTGACTATCGGGATCAATCGGCGGCATATACTCGGCGGCGGGAGCATTGGCTAGGTCGGTAAAGCTCAAACCAAATGACCTCCCAGCATGTACAAGAATTTGCGCATCCGCGAAAGACATGTCCAGTTTTACATGACCAAAGTTAATCTCCCAGGTACACAGATACGTAGAGGTTCGTGGTAGCGGTCCAAAGAGACGGTTCGCAATGAGATCAATGCCTAACAAGCTCTCCTCAGCGTCTCAATCCGCATATGAGTCACGGGCTTACCGTCTATCACCATCATTTTTTGGCCGACATTCGTACGCTCGTAGGAGAGCTCCTCGGGGAAGTGGTAGTCGATATGACCAAAAACGGTTGATTCATTTAATGTCACTTCTACATGGATATTAATTCCAGTTCACGGCCGAACTCGTACGGACGCACCTAAGAAATAGTCGTGCAGCCTCAGATGAATCTGAAGTTCCGAGAGAGTCAAAACAATACAAGCACCAGCATCAGACTTTTGGCTCGATGGCGTTGAGGTCGGGGGCCGCTCAATACCCAACACTGCCACAGGCATCGTGAGGGCGCATCCCTTGACCAGCACGCTCAGGGTGCACTGAAACATGTTGCTCTGTTTATCACATGAGCGATTGAGTCATCTACATACCCATTACTGAAGAACTTGCCTTTCCCTCCCGGTACCTCAGGTTGATAGGGTCCCCAAGAGGGAACCCCCGCCTCCGCTTGTCGATATACTCGTACAACGTCGAAAAATTGGTGAAAGACCCAAGATAGTTGTCCCGTAGAACCATCCAATATCGTATCGACCATCCTAGTGCTTGATAGACAAGCTCCGAGAGCTAGGATTCCATGACTTGATAAGCAATGGTCCTCTTATTATCACTCTTTACTGGAAAGCTCACCTCGAAATTTAGCTTGAGATGATCAACAAAGTCTTTCCGAACTTCCGAGAAATATTGATACGAAGCCTTCAGCGCGAAGGATTTGGCCTTTGCTAAATTACACCCTTTTTTTGAAAGATATGCAGCGCGGGTGTCCCATCGAGGCAATGAAAAGTTGATGGACAAGTGGGGCGCTCTCACAGCGAATTGCACAGTAGTCGATTCTGGCCTGAACTTGTTCGAGGGCACAGTAACGCTGGTTTCCAGTCGTTCACCTTGGAGTATCACCAATGCTATCAAGCAGATGAGCGACCCGTATCTCCAGAAGACTAAGATGAATGCTCGCACCATTTTCCTCGCGAACAAGGGGTTTATCAATTATATTTTGATCATTTGCATAGAGATTCCACTCGTAGTGATGAAGGTTGATATCGATCGCATAAATAGTTGGAACCCATCTCTGCCAATCATGAGGGGGCCCGGATGCCCAATCCTTCCCAAGATCAGTGAACATGTTGATATGGTCTCTTAGTAAATAGAGCACGGGCTGGCGAAATGTAACCCCAATGGTCCACACCCGTTCATCATTCCATTTAAAGGTGACGGGAGATCGCCATGGATCTGTTCAAAACTGCATGAAGCTCGGGTTGTGCGCGAAAAGACATAGGACCCTACACGACACGAATCCGCGACCACTAAGCGGACACCGTTGAGGCTTGACGTCATGGAAACATCATCCAAGTGAACTTCAAGCACGGCCTCATAACCAGAAGGACCGGCAACCATAGGCATAAGGTAATGTATCGACGAAAGATCGCCGACGGTCACATTAATGGATGCCGAGTCTCGTCGTCGGGACCGCTTTGGTACTTCGACCATCCCGTCCCACTGCCAATCCTATTGCAAGGTTAGGTGACATCTTGAGATCGAAGGGGATGCATACTTTAGAGGCTTCTTTGAAAGGGACATGCAACGTGGTCTCACCCCTCAACTCCACGAATATCTGTAAGGCCGTCCATATCCTCTTGTCTCCAGGCTCGACAGGACGCGTCTGCTCCACTGTCTGATATGTCTGAGGAAAGAAGGCCCTCTGTAACTCAGCCCTGCATGCAGAACATGTCACGATAGCTCAACCCAGATTACCCGGAGAGACCCCACCTTTGCCTATCAGCCCATGGTCCATATCTCAAAAACCCTCCGTGAACCACAAGCTCCAGCACCCAATCAGGCGAAACATCTCCGTTTCCAAACTCGTATGCCTCAGGATTACATTGTTTCTCAATCGGTGGTACATCCCCAACAACATCCACCAAGTACGACAATTCCAATAACGGGGTTTCTAGTATCCTGCGTTCAATGGCATATTCCACTGTGGAAAAGTCTGCGCCAATGGGCGTTCCTTCTTCCATTGCTTTTCCGCGTTTCGTATGCGTCCGTTTGGAGGTCGCCTTAAAGTTCCGCTGTCGCTGGCGATTGAGGCCATACCTGAGAGTGAGATAATAGAGACTGAGCTGCCGCCAGATCCGCCTGAAGGAACGGTAGGAGAGGAAGGAGGACGCATTTCTGAGTGTGTGGTACCTTCAGAAGAAAGGTCAAAGGTCGTTATGGATCAATGTAGTGCTCGGAGAAAACTCACTGGTCAATCCTATCGTGAATCAACTCTCCCAATGTCGACATTGGGTCCACATAATGCTCGTTCTCCGCCAACCGGATCAACGCGTTGCGGAATTTGAGGGTAAGGACTTGCTTGTACAGGTCATGCCTGGACCTCGCCTGTGAATGTGGACATTCAACCGGACGTAGGATTGGGTGCTGGAAGCACTTACACGGGTGATTCCGAAAGTGCCTTGACACACATTGAACTCAGCCACTGAAAGCGTAGGTGTAGAAGAGTTTCCGCATGTAATCGCGCCCTTGGAGACCTGGATACCCAAAGGCAATAGGTCCTTGGGATCTAATATCGGTAATTGTCGTTTGAACCACGCGAAAGCCTGTTGGACGGTCACTGGTACACGTAGGGTGCGTTTAGGAGGCACAACAGTAGAGTCTGCACCAATAAATGAGCCATGATCACCATCGTGAGGCTGATACACCTCACCCCAATGGTTCAATTTCTGTGAAGACCGATTCCGGTCCGTTGAACGTGAGACGTTCCTGTTCAGGCATTCCTCCATCTGCGAGAGGATGTTCTCATACGCGGCAGTTCGGTTGTACAAGAACCACTCAAATCCTTGCAAAGTGATCTGAATACGACACGAAGATATTCGGAAGTCATATTTGTCTGTATTCCTGCATGAACATCGTTTTCTTTAGAGTCCCGGGAATACGTACTCTCTTCTCCCTTGACATTCATTCCCTCCTCCGTCATGGGTCTTCGTATCCAATACCGCCACTGAATTTGCCCTTTGACAATCTTAACGGTCTGGTTGCTTGAATAATAATGGATATCCTTTAACAATATTCGCCCCGCCAGAAGGGAGAAATGTATTGAACCTGCCGATCATCCCTCAACAAAAGATGTCCGGAATCAAAAACAGACACTTACCGATTTCCACCCAACAACTCGACCCTTCCTGATTCCAGTGCAAAAGACGGAACACCAGGCCCAAGGCAACGCCTAGAAGACGATTCCAATAGAAGAAGTAGAGGATGAGGGTAACAACGATGCAGACACATGATACCAGGAGAAGTCGGTTAAGCATGGTGCTGGCCCAGAATTAGGTTGCCCGAGCGCGGGTACTTAGTAGCTTCGCGTCACTGTGGCCTTCCTTAAAGTAGCGGCAGTTCAGGGTGCAGTTGACATTGTCACAGTCAAGCAGACTAGTCTGATTATATCATCACACCTCATTTCACCATCTCAACAACACATGAACGCCTCTGGCAAGGCTGCTCAAAGCCCACTCAAGAAATTTGCCTATGCGACGACGGTCACCTGCTCTGCACAAGCCTTGACTTACGGCAAATGTATTGCAGCCAACCATATGGATGTCAGGAAAGACATGTGCAGTGAGGAATTCGCAAAGTTCGCTGAATGCCTGCGGAGCGCTGTGAGTATCCACAAATACTCTCCATCCACCAAGTACTCAGGTCCATCAAAATGCAACCCAGCTGAAGCGCAACTGGTGAACTTCACTCATTGGTAACACCAGTATAAATACGTCCGAGAGTAGCGACAGACACATCTGAACAATAAGATATAGATACTATAAGTACTGGAAGCGATCTATCCCAATCCTCCTGGAATACGATTGTCACTCCCGCCCTCCACACTTCCACCTCTCCCAGTAGCGCTGCCATTGGAACCACTCACTACCCTAGCATCCCGTCTTGTGCGTGCATTGGCGCGCATAATCATGCGTATTCCAGCAGGAATGGGAAGAGCAGTCGTGTTGGGCAGAGGAAGTAAGGGATCCGCACGCGGAGCGGCAGGAGGTGCTGGGCTTCGCAATCGCGTTATGACGGGCGACAACTGTAGATCAACAATACACGGTGTGGGACTCTTTCTCGAATCTTTTGTAATGCTGGTTTCTGGGTTATCAAAACCGGAGGAGGACGAAGAAATAGGGTCGGACGAGAGCGGCGTGTGGTGGATGGAAGGAGAGGGAGATGTGGAAATATCTGGGAGGAGCATGTCAGGGGTATCTGTGTCTGTGCTTGTATAATATAGTTGCGTTTCGTATGAGATAGTCGTGATGAGCAATTGCAGGAATAGAATGAATAAGTCCAATGAGAGGAGCTGCAGTCTAGAAGGTGCGTCGGCTGAAAATATCACAACTCAGTCGGAACGAAAGATGAAGCGTTTACAAGAATGAGGACTCACACATCCCAATGAAATCAATAATGAGCGCTCGCCCTTGCGATGCACCTTGCGAGCCGTGGGCGTAGAATGTGACCGCATTACAGACGAGAATGAGGGCAAAGAAGAACCGGAGTGGATAGGGTGGGTCGATTTCTCTTGGCCTTCCACATTGGAGCTGGATGAGCATCCGGGAGAGATAAATGAGGACTGATGGGGACATGAAGAATGACAATGTGAAGAGTTGGTGTACGAGAGTATCGAGCTACAGTAGAAACTCTGAGGTCTCCGCTAGGTCTGAGTCCTGAGACCGGACTCACCGACTGGACAAGATGTTGGCGTTGAGCATAGTAGCGAGTGGGCATGACATCTAATAACGCAGGTCGATGTAGATGACGATAATTGCCTACAGGATGCAAGCAGCCGTTCTACGACACTTGAAGGAGTTGCACCTCTGGACGTGACGATAGCATCCGAAAACGGCAGTGTCACATCAAACACAAGTTTCAGGCCAATACCGGTGCGTCGTTCAACTACCAAACGTAGTGAGACGGCAAAAATGAAAAGTTGACAGAGACGTAGTAAGATGATGGTAAGGCATTGAGCGAGTCTGCAAGGCGCCAGATGGTGGAAATCCAACGCTTGTTATCAAAACGTTGGTAGAAGTTAGCTCCTTTGCCAAACCAGCCCCTCCGTCATAAATAGTATGTCGAACATGAGCATGCAACCACGTCTACGAGTGTCCAGATATTTGTAAATACCGAATGCCTATGGTCCCATCCCCCTTAACTAAAGTGTGTGCTATAACGAGGAAGTTCCTCGACCTCAGGAGCGTGAGAGGTTGTTGGACCCCCAACAGCTTTGATTTCCGAACGCCGCTGCGCAGCTTCCGCTTCGTCCATCGGTGGCGGATCAACGTCAATTCCCAGCTCCCTTTCTGTCCTCTGTAATCTGGCCTTTTCCTCCTCTGAGATTTCTTCATGTGTCCACGAGCCACCCCCATAACCAATCTCAATCGGGGGAGATGGTCTCCCATCATCCATGAATGTTTTGAATCTTCGGGGCGCATGGATTGGTGGTGCGGGCGGGACGGCTGCAGCCTCCCGGTAAGGGTCGAATTCCGGTTCATCATATTCATACCCTGCGGGAGCGTTCATTGATACCATTTCATGAGATGAGGCTAGGGCAGAGTACTGGGCCTTCACTGCCCTGAGTCTGAATGCTTCTTCTATCCCTGCTCGTGACTGACGAGCACTCAGTTTCTCTCTCTTCAGTTGATTGACGTAACGGGTCAAGATAATTGCACCATCTATTTTTCATTAGGAGAAATAGAGGCAGGCTTATGACGAAGCACTTACACATCTCAATCAAAAGAACCAGAGCAGCTACCACAATATATATTGTCGGTCCTAGAGAGAGAAGCGACTTGCATTGGGTTTGAGCGCCCGGATTCGGTGGAGCACTGCATGCCGTTTCGACATCCTTTTTGGTTATTTGCGAGATCTCGACGAGTAACCACAGGGCGACACCTAGGTTGAGGAGGAAGTGCACGTATGTGATGATGGCGTATATCTGCACAAAAGTTTGCTTGCGGACCACCGCGCCAACAAGACTAATCCATCGATTAGACTGGCTCGTAGAATGAAAGACACGAGACTCACCCAAATATTGAAGCCGCGAAAAGGAAGGTCTCCACCAGACCGCTAATCACAAAGGCCGCCGTTATCCCTGATGACATGTGCCCGACTACTCGGGAGTTAATGGTTCGCACAGACAAATGACCGGAGATGCAACGCCCACCTGATACTTGGTACCATAGCACAACTGAAAGCAGGCCAGAAAACAACACTCCGAGGATAGCCAGGACGATGACGCCCGCACGAACGGGAATGCAACAGCAGAACTTGGTCCCGCCAAAGAACAGATCTCTATAGCTGAATGCCATAGTGCATCACAAGACACGGGAACAACAATGAGAAGGGGAAAGAACTACGCTTTAGCCAGAGTCACGGGGAGCAGTGAGTGGTGGCCGTTGACGGTGAAAGCAGTGCCAAAGTGTGTCAACATCACATCAGTTGTGGGCTTCTGTAACGCAAAACTCCGTATCATAACTGCATTGCCTCCTCAAGGCAAGATAATTATTATGTTTCTGGGAATTTCCGACAGGGCGAATTAAGGGGCAAAGGGGTCAGTCATAGTTGAGCGCTGAGGGCTGAGCCCCGCACAGGTGTTGTCAAGAAATGTGTCAAATTTCCCTTTCTGGAAATGCATCCCTTAGCACATAATCTTCACGTATGTTTGTCATGGTATAACCGTGGTTACGTTCCAGCAGGTCGAGTTACCCCCCTGACAACATAATTTTATGGCCTCTTCAGCTCGGCGCTTGCGTGGGGGTGGGGTCAAACGTATAATACAGACTCAGGGCCCATAACTGTGCGGTAAGATGCGAAGCTAAATTTGGTCTACCTTACTGCCAGGCCCAGCGGGCACTAACCACGACTAGAGGTTCCTGATGTGGAGTGCAGGACGATATAAACGCTCTTCCTGAAACAACAGAACAAAGCTGGACCAGCTCTCCCTGACAAGTTGTCCAGGAGGCCGTGGCGGGGTTGTGACCGCGCCTATGGATCGCTTGAATTGCAGGTTCTCACGTAGATCAGCACCTGTTTGGGGTCTCTTCCGACTGTCCTTGGGAAGCCACAGGGAAGCAGTGTGCGTCACTATTGCCTGCCCTCCAGCCTTCATCTCTCAATTCCATCTCTTCCGATGTCGGTGACATGGATACACACAATCTCCCCCTGCTCACCCCACTAGTACGCGACGTCAATTATGCCTCTGGTGAGGGGAACGTTCCACTTTAGGCCCCCCCGTGGCTGCACTGATGTACTACGGATCCGCTAGTCTCTGCCCTGTTCTTTCTCATCTGGTAACCGGAGCTCTGAAATAAGCGAGGGAAACCTCCTACTTATGCTGCATACCAGGGACTGGCTTATCACGTTCGATGATGAAGTGGAACATATCTGGCTGTGGGTCCACGCCTCGTTCTAGGTCATTCCCGAGTCTGAGAACCCCTATTTCAGAAAGTCCCACAAATCATGGCTAAAGTGGGTTTTCTTGACGGCAAGATACCTCCTCGCTGCGACCCAATTGTCGGTAAACTTGTCATCATCTTTCTGCCGCTAAGTAAATCATCCCTAGCTGTGGACTGGGCCTGAGTGAGGCAGTATATTTGCATCTGCGCTTGAACGAGAAGGCCCTACACGTTTGGTATATTGGACAAGTCTTTATAGCGGCAGCGGGCATTCTACTCTTGGAGATCGTGCTGATGGCTCGAGGCATGTAATCATGGCTACCTTCGTAACACGGTACTAATTACGGTCGCAATATATGCTCTGTATAACCGAGCCCCATGGCTAAAGATACTTTTCTCATCGCTGTTGGCAGGGGAAGTTTTTGTAGTTATTGGTGGTACAACTATGACAGCCCTCGGAATGGAATTCTATCCGTGGCTTCTCGTCTCGCGGATGCCGGCATCTTTTACCTACCTCAGGTATACTGGACTAGTTTTTGGAACAGAGAAAACTGGTTCACGTGCATTCCAGTGCGACTGCATTACTAGTCCAAATCGTCATCATCTTCCTCAGCCTTGCAAGATACGTCAAGAGTGGATTGAAGACGGTTCGTGTTGTGAGACTCATGATTCGTGACGGAGGATTTGTTTTCGGTTTGCTCAGTCGTGAGTCGTTTTTACAATACATCATGCATCAAGCCTAACGTGATATCCTACAGTTTTCACGATGATCATGATGGTCTACACTCTTCTCCACCTTGGTTTCAGCGTTGCATGCTATCCGTCAGTCCCTGACTTATCTCAAAACAATAGGGGTTCATCGGGCTTCTTCAGGTGGTTGCTCTCGGCACTGTCGTGCACAGTATGTTCCCCTTTCTTTATCCCGCAGGATTTCTCATTATTTTACAGGTTTGCCGTACAATCATCAACATGCAGCAGGTCATGAGCTCGGAAAGCGAAAGGGGCCTTCTTACGGATGTCTATCTGACTGAGTTTGCTTTCACTGAAAATTGATTCCAGACTCATTCTGTATGCCCTCATGCATACCTACATATACCCCATGAGTTGCGATACCAGAGCCGTCCTAATGCATGCGCGTTTGTTCCGTTATTTGATCTAGAGGTTAGCTCCAAACATTAGTAGAGAGATTTGATCGCTTTCCCTTTTATATTCTCCCCTTCATCTGCACTTCCTCATTTTGACTTTTACTTCTATCTTTTCAAGAGTCTGCCAGTCGGTCTGAGTGTACGGATACGTTTAAGGCATAGACCAGCAAACTATGAACTACCCCAGTGGGATGGAGATCGACGACGCAAAAGCATCCTCTTCAAGGCCCATTGCCGTCCGACCACGCGCCTTGTCCGTTCCGTATAACCCTGCTATTCCTAACTACACCGTCGGCTATGTTTATTCGTCTGAAATGACCACCCATTTCAAACTTGGTGCTGATGTACACCCGGAGCAGCCCCAACGAATAGTACGGATATGGAAAACGCTCGTCGAGCACCAGTATACCAAGAAGATGCTCTGGTTACCTATTCGACCAGTCAACAGGGAAGAAGCCCTACTGGTTCACACTGAAGATCACTGGGACAAAGTCCAAGCCATACAACGTAAGCTACATGTATCCTTGGAACACATGCCAAATAGAACAAACTTCTTTTTCATCCAGACATGATGGATCAGCAAATAGCTGACTCTGAAGCATATTACGAGCAACTATCGTTGTATGTTATGGCTGGAACTACGAGAGCTGCTCTTTTGAGCTGCGGCGGTGTTATTGAGGCCTGTCTTGCTGTTGCTCAAAACAAACTCAAGAAGGCGTTTGCTATTGTAAGGCCTCCTGGCCATCATGCAGAACCCGATGAACATATGGGGTTTTGTTTTTTCAACAACGTTGCTGTTGCTGCCCGTGTCGCGCAACAACTAACTCCCACGAAGAAGATTCTGATCTTGGACTGGTACGCTTACGCTCGTACATACTTGAAAGCTGAATCATCCAGACGGCTTCTGCAGGGATGTTCACCATGGTACGACAAAGGGGCATTACTCGGGATATCGGAATTAAACCAAATTCACAGGCAACGGAACCCAGCGGGCCTTCAACGATGACCCCTCAGTTTTGTACATATCTTTGCACCGCTATGAACAGGGGACTTTCTACCCTAGCGGCCCATTTGGCAGTATGCAGTCGTGTGGGGAGGAGGCCGGGCTAGGGTTGTAAGTCCTCCTATGCGCATCCAAGTATTCCTAATTAACCGGATTCCTTAGTTCTGTCAATATCCCTTGGCCATGCAAAGGGATGGGTGATGCAGATTATATTCATGCCTTTCAAAAGGTTGTGATGCCCATTGGAATAGAGTTTGCCCCAGATCTAGTTATCAGTACGTCCCTTCGATGCTCGTATCATCTGTACGTATATCAGTACCCATGCGCCTACAGTCTCTGCGGGATTTGATGCCGCAGCTGGCGATGAACTAGGGGAATGTTTGGTATCTCCGGCTGGATATGCGCATATGACCCACATGTTGGCCGGATTAGCCAACGGTCGGCTTGTAGTTGTACTTGAGGTTGGTTCAGTGTTACTGCATAAGTCGTCCTGGTTTAACTTCCCACCTTGTTAAGGGTGGCTACAATCTGAATTCAATCTCGGTATCTGCGTTGGCCGTGACCAAGGTACTCTTGGGCGAGGCGCCAGATCAGCTCCCACCCATGACAGCTAGTGAAGCTGCCACGGAAACGGTCTGGCTCGTGGCGAAGGAACAGAGCAAATATTGGAAGAGTGTGGATCCTCATGCATGTGAACCTCGGGAAGGTCAGACTTTTCCAGGGTTATGCCTTCTCCTGCGCTTGCTGATTATACCGTTGATAGACATTGAAGAAATTACTTTTTCTATACCAGGTGGGTCTCTCTCTGTGTGTTCATTGTTTTACTGACAAAGGTCCAGAGATTTTGAAGGCACACCGGCAGCATTACCTTTATACCGAACACGAGATGATGCAGATTCCTCTGTTACGGCAAGAAATGGAACAGCGGTTTTCAACTCAGGCTATGTGCACGTAGGTTATCGATTACCCTTGCGAATATCACCCAAGATCCATCCAACGTAGTCCAGATATATTTAACAACAAGATACTAATTTTTTTCGTTCATGAGTTGTAAGTCCCTTACCCTTGGATATTTTTGGGCTGGGCGAGCTAACGAACCTAGTGGTAATCTTCGTATGGAGCTAGAGTCCTCTGCTACGTGTGACGTTGAATTGGAGCGTTCTTACTTGGTAGATGATCACACTTGAATCACGCATATATAGCCATTGACATTCGTTAGATCGACTTCTCCAAGAGTTTGATTGAGTGGGTCAAAGCCGACAGATATGCCTTACTAGATGCCAATCTTTTCCCCAAACCTGCTGCTCCCACTTCTTCTGTGAGTTGACTCAACAGCTTCCGCGTTTGCAGTGAGCGAATCAGATTTATTTTCTATAGCGTATGAAATCTGCGGAAGATCTGGGTCGAGATACGATCATATATCTTTGGGATAATTATGTCCAGTTAGTTGTGTTTTGCCTTGATTCGGTCCGCAGACTAATCTTCACGTTCAGGCTCTCTGGAGCGCACAAGATCATATTAATCGGCCATGGGCCGGGATGCCAACCTCTTGTAAATCTACTAGACCGACGCTGTGAGCAAACAAATAATATCTCATATACCTGAAATCATTAAAAGACCTAACTGGCAGCGGCGGGTGTTATGAAGAGCGTGAAGGCTGTTATCCAGATTATCGGTCCGCAGAAAACGCCCTCCGTTCCTATATCATCCGATGAGATTCGGAACTGGTATCGGAAGGTTTGTGGTCAACTCATTGTCAGCTCACGTAATTAATGGAGCTATCCAGCAATCCTTTGTGATCGTACCGGCTACCCATCCTATCCTGAGTCCCTATGCAAAGGGAAAAGATCTACGCAAGCATGGAGCCATCATACCCATCAGTATGTTCACTCATCCCGGCCGTGGACGTCACTCAAATCCAGACACATAGATGAAACCCGACAAATCAAGTTAATTGCAACGGGTCTGCCCGCTATCAAAGACATTGTCAGCCGTACAGCCACCCGGAAACCTCCCAATAACACAGTTGAAGATACAGCTGCAACAAAAACTGATCCATAAGTTCGGACTTTTCTCCTTGCTGTCGCATTGCTATCTGATCAAAGTTGTGTTTCACTTCTGGGAGTATGTACAGTAACATTTTACAGTAGATCAACAGTATTTCTACCTTCTGATATAATCGCAGTTGGCTTGCCCTCAAAGCTCAAGAAGTCGCCATGAGCGACTGCAACCAGATCAAAGTTGCCTTTCTTGAGGCCCAAAAGTTTCTCAAGATTGGTCGAGGCCAAAGCGAGAGCTTGCTCGTGAGAAACTTGATCTTCCCCTGCCTCAAGTGCAACCTGTGTTCCTTGTTGAGTGGTCGGACAGGACCAAAAGGCGTATTTCTCACCCAACCAATATCGAAACGAATGTTTCGCGCGCTCCATGACTCTTCAATACCAACACCAACAGTCACATTGTGACGAATAAGGGTGCTAACGGCACCCTCCGCAGTGAGTGGAGGCCCAGCAAGACTAAAAGAATACGGTTAGGACAGTGACGGGTAACTCGAGATGGGATCAAGACTTGCATTCGCTTAGATTTCCACGTATAGGGAAAGGGTCGGACGGGGCGCAATATGACACCAATTCCAGCCTCTCCAATCTCCCTGGCAAGGAGATGGGCTTCCGCAGCACCTGCAAAAGTGATCTGAATGGAAATTCCTGTCTCGGACTCAACTTCTCGTTTCAGTATAATCAACGTTGCCATAATATCTGCGCTTTGGACTTCAATGACGAGTGGTAGCTCACCCTTTAAGATAGCTTAATAGTCAGGAGATGAGCGTGAAATT
The DNA here is from genome assembly GCA_023014365.1 of Lepiota brunneoincarnata. Lineage (NCBI taxonomy): Eukaryota > Fungi > Basidiomycota > Agaricomycetes > Agaricales > Agaricaceae > Lepiota > Lepiota brunneoincarnata. Next base: position 524,141 of record JAEBUN010000009.1, read on the forward strand.
GATGGACACACCTTGACGACTTTGTTGAAAGCCCTGCCCAAGTTGCCTTTGCCTTCGCCTTGGAAGCAAATGCCGAAGAAGCGCAATCTGAGTGCTAACACTAGGACTGGAAGCTCCGATGGTAATGTGGAGGGCTGTCTCTTCCTGGATGACAGCGCCCTTCGAGAGCTTGTGCAATGCTCCTGTAGTGAAAGCGGTACCCAATCCCGACAAGAAACCTGAAATAGGTGATGATACCCCAGCTGTAACACCGGAGCGGTAGGCAAGCCTGTTAGAATTGGGTTAGACCATTTATTAAAGCGATCGAAGGGAAAACACACAGTGCGTCACGGGAGAAGTATTGTAATCCGTCAACAGCCCGGATGAGACTGCCATCTCCCCCGAGAATGCTTGGAACTTCCGACGTGAGTGGGTCAATGACCTCACCGTCCTTTGTGGAGGGTTCACCCTGTATGTCTTCGAGACCCATAGGACTACCGTAACTAATCAAAGCAGGGCTTTGTTGGTGATCAGTACACTCTGCCAGTCGATCCGAAATGAGTCTGACATACGAAACGGTTCCGCCCTTCAAATTGATGTTCCTGACGTCGTCCCAAGCCGCTCTTACTTTCTTTCCACAGATATTGTTTGAACCCACGCAAATGACCTTGCCTTTTCTGACAAAAACAACACCTGCCTCGCCTGCGTCGGTCATGGAGTAAACTTGAGAAATGACACCGGTGTTGTCCCGCATGTAGACCTTGGTGACGTTGGTAAATAGGACAAAATCACTTTGCTCTGGATGAGGAGTAAGTGGTGGTAGGCCATTGTATTCCACTGCCAATTTAGCCTCTCTGTTGAAATCGGGAGTCTTGGGTACCTTTTGAGAGCGAGATGGCTTAGGGGTTACGTGTGGGTCTTTGAGCTGTGCAATACCGTCGATGAAAACTTGCTTCGGCGCAGCACCAAGAGCGAGTGGGTGACTGTCCCAAATTACAATATCTGGACACGGCGGGTTAATATTATGGGCATATGACGAAGCAGCATCGTGCTCACCGGCATCGTAACCTAAGACATGCTTTTTAAATGAATTCTGGTATGATTCGAGTAAACCCAGGTCATACCTGTTTTAATGAACCCAATTCTGTGATCCAGTCCCAGGATAGTTGCTGGCGTCGAAGTAACCGAAGCCAGAGCGAGATTAGAGGATAAACCATAGAAATGAGCCTGTTGGGCCTCGTGAAGGAGGAAACGTGAATTGAGAACACTGTGGTCACTCTAAACTATTGTTGTCATCAGACCACCCGCCGGTGGATGGGCCAAGGACCAACCTTCAAAACAACTTTTAGATCGTTGTCGGCAAGGATTCGCGGAGCGAACTCGGAGCCCCTGTATGCTTCCCGCTTATACCTCGCATTCGTTGCAAAGAGGGCAACGCCAGGGGGATGGTCTGCATATCCATCATGTTCGGCAACGCGTTATACATCATGACAGGGAGCTCACCATAAGCCTTCTTCAGCAAGCTAGGAACCAGGTATGTTTCATGTGCATGGTGGAAGGCAGCAATAGGAAATTTGAACTCGTTGGTGATCTGGTGGTCGGACATCAGGAGCATGATCACAGCGTGAATCAACGGATAAGCCTACCCGAATCATGGCATCTAAATCAACCGCCTCGTAACAGTGGTTATGCACCTAGTTCGAATTGCCTTAGTCTAGCCTCAAATCCGTGCGGAAGCTCAAACCACCTTCACGCGCCCCCGCAAAACATCGACTAAAGCCTCCCATTGAAGGTCCTCAGGGAAGGAGCCTAGGCCATCCCATTGCCCAGCGAGGGCCTTCTCACAATAAGAGTCTTGTTTCTCCTTTATCTTTCGTGCCGTATTATATCTAAAGGACAGGATCAGTGCACAGAAGTCCGTGTTGAGTTGCTCTGATTACGCTTCTCTGAAGGCCCAAATGGTATCCATACGAGTTCCAGAGTAAACGTTGCCTAACGGCGAGTCGGTATGGAAATGTGCGACGTGAGCACAAAATATAGCTTACTCGGGTTTTCGCCTTAATCAGAACGAATTAATACAATATACCAAAGACTGATGGCTTTCCAGAACACCTACCACATGCGTGCCTGGATATGTCATCAGTCAGTGAACTAAACATGCAGAGGTGCTGCACCTACTTCATTTGACGCCATCGAGGGGGGAGGGAAGGATCAACATAAGTTCCATTAAGGGTATAAGGAGGCTCCAAGAGCATCGAGCTTGTGGAACGCTCTGAAGTAGGTCTCAGTTTGATGGTGAACGCCTGGCCGCCTACCAAATCCTCCGCTCAGTGATATTTGGCGTTCCGAGGCCCAAGGTGATACACGTACCAATCGCGTCGGCCGAACCAGGTAATATATTAGCCGTTGTGAGACCCCCGGAAATAGAAAGCTGGTATGAATCGTCATGAGTATTGAGCCCATCCAGGCTGCGAAGCCATGGGAGAATGAGACCCGCGACCGAATTGGTGTCGTCGGCGCCGCTGAGATCTGGTGCGCTCCCGACACCAATATGCGAGTGCATGTCGACAATACTACGATGTGTGATTCAGTAACATCGGTCTCGAATCGGCGACACCATACCCAGGCGTTAACCAGGACCCTCCGGCTTCCACAGTAACAAGCTCATTTAGGCTAGCTATATGAGCTTGTTCAATGTCCCCAATAGCTTGTATGATCCCCTTGTCTATCAGAATGTCGCCTTTAATCACTTCGTAACCCGAGACGCGTCCGGTCCAAATAGTTGCATTCTTAATGAGAGTGGGGGATGTTCCGGGCTCAAACCGATCGGACACGGTGCGTTCGTGGAAGTTGCTTGGAGGGCCTGCGGGAAGCCGTAGCTGACGACACTTGTCCGATATTTCGTCGGCATGTATCGGCACCTTCTGGATATGCTGGGCCCCGTAGTAGCTATTGAGGTGAACACCAAAGACTGTTGCCAAACAGAGGGAAGCAGTCACGAGCACAAGGAGACGCGTCTTGTGCACATTTCTCGGTTTGCCCAGCGTGCTGGTGTTTGGCGGGGGTAACTTGTCCATTGCGCTATCCGACGCGAAATGGTAGGAATGGTGAGGGCTGAAGCGAAGATGCGGGTGTCAGCTGGCATATATTCATATGTAATTAGTGTGTCCCGGGCCGCCCAGCGCAGATCGCACCGACAGCTCCCTTCATGTCCTCCGCACGCGCACCCCCTGTTGTTGTTCCCAGCTCTGGCAATAACATTATTGTCAATCCTTGCCAGGTACGTAGACCCACTTGGAGCCATACATAGGTGCCCATGATATATCAGAGAGGAAACCCCATTTTAGAGTGCGTCCGAAACGTGGGGAAGGAATTCGGCGACATTGTCGCAGACTACCAGGTCGGCAGAACGACGGGTGTACTATTTTTGAGGCAAGTGTGCTTTCCCTTACACGGAGATGGCATCTTATGTAGGATCAACTAGTTTGCGGTACCACCGCCTGCATCCAGAATACATCCATACACGCATCGAAAAGCTCGGTCATTCATACAACCTCCGCATTCTGCTAATACTCTGTGACATCGTGCGTCATATGTTCTACTGTTTGTCGCAATCTCATTACTCAACCCGAGTATCAAGACTCAGCATCGCGAGCCCATACGAGAGCTCACCAAGGTGTGTAGATTATCTCTCTCCTCGACGATCTAACCGCGTCCGTAGTCATGTCTCGTCAACAATGTCACCATCATTTGTGCCTTCTCGTGAGATCTCCAAGAAACCCCTATTCAGCTACTGCTCACCTATTTACTCCAGGAATGATGAAGCGGGTCATTATCTTTCGATGTATAAACAGTTTGAGCACAAGCCCCCAGACATGATCAAAGAACGTGTCGACAAAGATTACAATGCAGTTCTCCGCAGTGCATTGACGAGCATCAATAAAGTTAACAAAACTGACGTAGAAACCCTTCGCACGACATTCGGTGTACGTCAATAACATTTCGCGTTGAGCCAGAACGTTGCGAGTTCTGATTCCCCGCGTGGCTACAGAGCTTTGCCAACATCTCAAAAGCTACTTCCGACCAACTACAAAACCTGCCCGGCTTCGGCCAGGTCAAGGTCAAGAATATCAAGAATGCCTTCGAGAAACCTTTTCGGAATGATGCGACTACAAAACTGGCAGATCTCCAGCGTCCTAACACGATGCAAACCAAAGAGCCTCCTGGGCCTGGGAGCAAACCCGTTCCGACTACGACTACTCAACTCCAGGATTCACCTCAGCGGCCCACTCGGGAATCAAGTCCTCCCTGGGACATCGAGCTAGGCCTAGATGGCGGGATCGGTGGAGCAGGAGCTGACCCTGATCTGTCACTGCAATCTAAATCCAAGCCACAGGTGTTTGATATAGACCTTGACTTAACCTGACTACTTAGCGTACTACGGTATGATAACTGCAGAGGGCAGAGGCTGCTGCATGCGAAAATATACACATATAACTTTAGTTATGACCCCTCCGCAAAACAAGGGGCGGGCCAATTAACCCGACAAACTCAAGATGAATTACTGAAATAGAGTATCATCGAAAGGTGCGAACCTCGAAGCTTCAGTACTAGGTTATACTACGGTAAAGGTAGAGAGCGAGTTCCGCGAATGGTGGCAATTTATTTCCGTCGGAAATAGTGATGAATGTTGCGGTTATTAGTTGTCCGGTACCGACTGATTGTTTGATATTGATATAGTATCCGGAATGCGGTTTGGAATATGATAGCTTTCGTTCGTGACCGATCCAGATGGGCAGCACGGGTATCCTCTGCAGATCATAAGAAAATAGCCGGTAACATCCAATGTATAGGAACTCACGGATCCTGCCATGAATTTTGTAGAGCTTATGGTGCAAAGCAAGAACAAGAGATGAGTCCTTCTCCTTCAATGGACTGGTGCGAGGTGAGGGTGTTGCTTTTCTTGCCTCTTCAGTTTCCATGTACCGTGGCACATCGTTGAGAGCAACAGCCAATACGGATGTCCAGCAAGCCATCTCAATGTAATCGGTCCCTTCACAAATTTCGAATTTACCTAGATGAAGATCGGCATCCTTGGGCGAACCTTCAAGCGTAGTCATGAGCCCTGAGAGTGGGGGGAGTGGAGCATACTGTGACTGTCCTATATTGTCAGCCAGGCTCTGCAGCGAAAGTCCAAGTGACACACCTGGAAGCATTGCAAACTTATCAGTTAACATCGCGTGTGCCATCGAACGAGCAATGCGAGCCGTGCGACCAGAACCACCAGCAAAAACGTCAAGTACATGGCATTTGTTCTGAAGAGCATAAGGTCCAATCAAATGGAGCACTTTGTTGCAGACAGCGCTCTCCTTAAACACAGAAGTGTGAATGAGGTATTAAGCGACACCTAGGAGGAAACTCACCACCTCTGCATTAACCTCGTCCTTTTCGCCGATTGATTGGCAAATTTCATGGATGGCACGGCGAATCTCCAGCCTCATTTCATGACGTGTTGAAGGGTCCATGCTAACCAGTAGAAGAGCAACAACGATATCAGGGGCCTCTCCCAGGTGCAGTTGACGAGACCTATTTCATTTAGGGGATCGGATTAGAAAGTAGTAAAGAATTAGGTACTCACTTTGCAACATTCGCAATACAGTGGACCAGGCGGTCTATAATAACTGAACGCCCGTTTTCTGAAATATCCCTGCGTAATACATTGGTTGTCAACCAGCCCAAACTTTCTAGCACCGAAAGTTCCGCACCAAGGGCGCGGAGTGTATTTAGGACGGTTTCGAAAAGAGTCACACATGCTGTGGATATGGGGTTGGTCCAAATATGAGACAAGACCTGGAGGGCTGAGAGTCCAAGGTCGTCCTCAAAACAGGAAAAGGCTTGTGGCGGTCGATCAGCAGCAAGTTTACAATATGATGGTATATCAGACTTACCCAAGTCCTCAAGATAATCAATTACGCTGGAACCCTCATCAGCATAATCAGCCGATTCCAGGGCACCGCTTTGTAGAGTGAGCTGAATGAGCGCATAGTTTCCTTGTACAACTGTCTGAGCAAAAGTCTGCAAGACTGGATCCGAACCGCAGTAGGTAAGTTGGAGGGATGGGTGGTCGCATACATCCATCGAACGAGATTCCGATGAGCTCCACAATAAAACCCCAACCATCCCGTGCCGCTTTAGGTATTCTTCCTCGGTCTCGATATCTCGGTCACCCTGGAAAATTCCGAGTACTTGCTGTTTCTGATCATCGTCAATAAAGGGATTTCCATCGGTCTCGCTAATGGCCAATGCGTTCCCCTTCAACGCTCGGACGGAAATACCACCGTCACTCTCTGAGTCATCATCGAGGTTCAGGTCTACTAGACCACGGAGCCGTGCTTCTCTGTCTGCGGTGCTTAACGCGCTCTTTCGAGGTCTCACCGTCCTTTTTTCCTTGAGAAGAGCATCAAGAGGGTTTATGGAAGGCTTGCATATTGCTAGAGAAGGGGAATGCATCACGCAGCAACCTAGGCTTGGATTTTTGCTGGCCAAGTTCCAGCTTAGGAAGAGGGAGATGGTTGCGTAGGTTGTATCTCTCGGGCTCAGGGAGGTTGCTCAAACATTTCGACGAGCTAACACCAGGTGTAAGCCGGGCCGATATAGGGATAATAATCTATCGTACCTTGCAGAGTTTTTGTTGATCTTCAGGCCTAGATCTCCAAAAGTATCATTTTCGTCTTCACTATTATAAATGCTTTCTATTTCAGAAAGCAAGGGTGAAGACTCTGGGGTCGCACGAGACGCTGCATAGGCCCTAGCCTTGATGTCGGCAATTATTTGTTCTGTTTTGACTCTTGCATCCATAGGGGTCAATTTGAGCTGTGCATCGAAAGGACCATCGGTTGAAGGAGGTGTAGGAATGGAAGTGGTGGTGGGGATAGGGCGTGATGGCGTCGCATCGTCGACCATACTCCAATCGGCGGTTACCACCAGGGAGCTGGGCTGAGAGGGCTCAAGCACCTGGGATTCGACAGGGCTGCTCGCGTTTGTTGGCGGAGATGGTGGCAACGCCCGTTTCCTCCAGTGATCGACAGCCTCTCTGACCATCCCAATGTCTCTATGTTCTGGGCGGTTTGGTTCAAGTTCCTTCTCTTCGGATAAGCTACTTGGCACCAAAGAGCCGACTTCGAGACGAAGGCCTGGGGAAGTAGAAAGGCGAGACTTCTTCCGTGTGGGGTCCGAAGTAGGAAGGTGCATGGAAGCGGGCTTTGATGTAACAGCGCCTCTGGGCCGAACATATACCACCGAGTCTTCGTCCACCTCCATTTTTTCTTCTTCGGACCTGGAGTCAGGCAGGATGTTCCTAAACCGTTTGACGTTTCTCGAAGAACGGGAAGAAACAATGCTTTGAGACCGTAAGCGCTTGGTAGAAGGCTGCATGGGCGGGGTGATGGTCATGATTTTGGCTGGCACAGGTGATCCAATCCCCGCGCCTAAGCATGAGCGTGGGGAGTTGGTGGATGTATTGGAGTTTAATGAGCGATCATTAGCCTTTTCCGCTCTCGGCTGCTCAGTACGGTGATGGGGGGTCGCGTTCTCCTTGGTTGACGACTGTTTCGCGTTCTTCTGGATCACAGTAGAAGTGCAAGACCCGCTCGGAGATCGGTCTTGAGGCAGATTGGCCTTCCGAGGGAAGAAGTCTGTTATTGGCTTGAATTTCGCCTCTGAGGTTTTCTGAGAGGGTTTCTGGGGCATGCCCTAAACCTGGAGATGAAGGTAAGACGCGTCGAGAGAACTCATCCAATTAAAAGATTTCTGAGCCGGGTCCGGTTGAATCATATCGGATCACGTGACCACGTGATCCTGACGTACACACATTACTATATACTTACCAGTGTACCACTGGAACCTCTAGGTCAAAGGAATTGGATGGCGTCGCGCTAACGGTCAATACGATCAGTATATAATACAAAATGGACACATTGTCTAGGCTGGGTAACTACTATCACACTATTCAACTTTGCTGGATGACGTTGACAAGTTCCTGCTGCGGCGAAATAACAGCCACGACCCTGGCGCCAAAGTCAAGTAAATCGCCTCCATTTGTCGCCACCATATCCATCTTAGCAACATCCCGGTCCACACCAAGCAACTTCTCTATGTTGACGCTACCGATGGCAAAAGCCTCTTCCTTAGTAATCCGGCCACCAGATAGTATCGCAGCCTAGAGAGATTCATGTTATCAGCCTAGTATCTAGAGGGACAAATGGTATACAGACCCAAGCAACTTCGAAAGGCAAGCTGCGTGCGGCCCAGATCTTCTCGCAACCAATACCCACAGTAACTCCATATTTCAGTAAAATGCTCAAGGACGTCTCCTTTGAGAATGGAGGCCCTGGCAGTCTGTTAAAGAGCAGATAGATCAGTCGGATGTGATGTATACGCGGGAAATATCCCCTACATCCTCCTCCTTTCCCAGGTCGATAGGAGTGGTCTAGCAGGAATTAGAATGACTCCGACTCCCGCCTCCGCAAGCTCCTTTGCGAGGATATGAGCTTCAGTGGCACCAGTGATGGTCATTTTAAGACTCCTTCTCGTCTTAATTTCTACTTCTGATTTGAGGATCAGTAGCGTTGCAATAATATCAGCATTATGAGCTTCGATAACCAAAGGAATAGTGCCCTGTTCTCAAACATAATGAGTCTCTTCATCTGCACATGAAGGAATGTGTGGCCCTGACTCGCTGAACTTTTTTAAAATAGGTTCCGATGGCGCCCGTTGGAGGCCCGAGAAGAAGTCCTCGAAGGGTCGCAATTTGAGAGCTGACACTGGGACGCGAAAAATGCCCAATGGAAAGGTGGAGACCAGTGATTTCTTGCACCAACGCATTCTTCTCCAGCTTATTTGAGGCACCTAGGGAAAATGAAACACCTAAACCCCCAGCGAACGCTCGATGAGTCGGAGCGGTAACGGCAGATGTCACCTGAAAGATTTTCAGGTTCCGGAGCTGGAAAGAATAGAAGAGGTCTTACACCGAAGCGATATGCTAGCCTAAGCAACAATGGCGGTCAGATCGGTGATCCTTGTCCCAATCAAAGTACGACACGCACAGAGCATCACGAGTTCCATACTGTAGCCCATCGGCGGCATGCACAAGAACGAAATCGCCACCCAGAACCTTCGGCACAGGCTTTACCAGGGGGTCGGGTACATCACCATCGTTCGTTGATGGCTCTTGGTTGATGACCTCCAGGCCAAGGGGTGACCCATATGAGACAAAGCCGGGGGAGATGGAGCCGCCATCAAGATCAATAGTAGTGACTTCTGAACCCATCAATGTAATTTCCATGGAGCACGCCTCCCACAAACCAGAGCAAGTAATCGAACCGTTCCGTACCACCACTACGCCTAGTTCCGCACCACTCCGAGCATTATGCGTTTGCTGGACGCCACCGTCCTGGGCCCGATACACGCTCTTTACATTGACAAAGACAGCGGTTCCAGGGACCTTCTTCTTGGGCTCCAACGGAGGGAGTCCATCATGCTTGATTGTTTCTTTGACCTCCTTATCAAAGTTCGGTACCTTAGGTAACCTCTGGTAATTAGCAGGCTTCTCGACCTTAGCTGGAGCGCGAAATTGTGGTATGCCGTCCACGAACACTTGGGTAGGTGTCGCCCCCAAGGCGAGGGGATGGCTATCCCAAACAACAACGTCTATGGTCGGGCTAGTTAGTTAAATTTCTAACCTCCCCCGCGGCCGCCTTACCCGCATCCCACCCTAGGCACCGGATTTTCAGTCCGAAATCGATAGGAGACAATCTCACCAATACCTTCTCGTATGTAACCTAACCTATGACTCATCCCGAGGACCTGCGCCGAGCTGCTCGTGACTGAAGCAAGTGCCAGATTATGAGGGAGACCATAGAAAAATGCTTGTTGTGCTTCGTAAATGAGATATCGGGAATCGATAGCAGCTGGGTGGTCACTCTAAACGAACAATATCAGACCTCTCAGATGTGTGGTAAATCACCCAGATCAAACCTTCATGAGAACAGTAAGTCCGTTCTGAGAAAGAATTCTAGGTGCAAATTCCGAGGCACGGTAAGCCTCTCGTTTGTATCTGGGGCTCAATGAGCAACAATTTAGAGCCGGGTAGTTACAGACTCACCGACTGAATGTGGCAAATAAGGCGAGTGCGGGAGGCTTCCCTGCATTTTATTAGCGCAAAGACTGGCCTGCAAAAACATTATTCACCATAAGCGCGCTTGATCAAATCCGGGACAAGGTATGCTTCACTGGCATGGTGAAACGCGGCCACAGAGAATTTAAACTCGTTAGTCAGCTTCAAATGGGCTTAAGTATGACCGCGAAGAGTGAGATGAACGCGGACCACTCACACGAACAAAGTCGTCAATGTCAACAGCCTCATAACAATGTGTGTTGACCTGGTGTAGAATAAGCGTCCGCGGTACACTTGTACGGTCTATCATGGGTAATCACCTTTACACGACCTCTCAGGACGTCGACAAGGGCCTCCCATTGCAACTCCTCGGGAAAATGAGGATCGTTACGTTCCCATTTTCCACTCAACATGTTCTCGCAAAATTTGTCTTGCTTTCGCTTGATTTTGTGGGCCTTGGCGTACCTATATGGATGGTCTGTGGAGTTTTGCTGCATTTAAGAAAATCTGTGGTTCACTGACGCTTCACGAAAAGCCCAGCTAGTGTCCATGCGTGTACCATGATATTCTCTACCTATACAACAGGTCCAACTGTCAGTTCTATCATGACAACATCAATCTACTCACTTGGGTTCTCGCCTATAATCGTTCAAGCTGGTTCGTTAAGCCTATCAGACGAGAAAGCCAGACATACCACATGCATGCCTTTCGGAATTAGATGGACATGTCTGAAGTACAGTGGAACTCACTTGATATGCCGCCACCGAAGAGGTAAATTGGGATCGGGGAAGGTCTCGTTGATATGATACGGGGGTTCCACTAGCATAGATGAGGGTGACTTCTCCAGGGTTTCACGTAACTTGATAACGAATGCCTGACCACCTGAGCGACTAGTTCAAGAGGCATATAGTAGGGTTACCGTGTACGCACCTATAGCATTGGCGGACCCAGGGAGCACAAGGGAAGTCGTCACACCGCCCGCTAACGATAGGGGGTACGATTCATCGTGGGTATTAAGTGCATCCAAACTCCTAAGCCAAGGTTGGATTATCCCGAGTGGTGAGTTGTCATCTTCTGCTCCTCTCAGATACGGTAGAGGTTTGTCCCCAATGTGCGAGTGGGCGTCAACCAGACCAGGTGTAACCCACGCCCCCCCGGCATCAAAGACTAGTAGATCATTTCCAACTGAGGTCAACGAAAGAGTCCCCAGCTTCCCAACGCTCTTGATCATTCCTTTGTCCATAAGAATATCTCCATGGATGACTTCTGTCCCGTTATCCCCCCCCGTCCATATCCTTCCCCCTTTGATGAGAATAGGCCGAGTTCCGGGCTCATAGCGGTCCGAGCGGGAGCGCCCCCAAAAATCTGGCGAAGGCCCAGGCTCTTGCTGCAACGAAAGGCACCTCGCTATCGCAGCTTGAATATGCGGGGGCACCTGCGTGATGTTCTTGCGAAAAAATGGGAAATGCCAAAGCCGGAGGTGGAATATTGAGTAGGTACTGGCCAAAAGTGCCAAGCAACAGAGCAATCGCTTGGAGAACATGAAGGTTAAAGATGAAGAATATGTGCCAAGCTGCGCGTTGTGTGCTCTCGGAAGATGGGAGATGAAAGCCACACGATCACAACGTTGTAGGGGCTCGAGGACCGCGTCGCGTTTTTGCCATACCGGACCGGTTTCAAGCTGTTGATGCATATTTGATGTCCAGGCTTCCGACCTTTGGATACAACTGCTCATTGATCAAGGCAATCCATAAGGCCCCGATGCCTCCGAGACGGGATGGAAACACAGTTGTCAGTGCACCAGATTCGGACTCTGACATTTCCCTGCCCGATGACGACTACAACACTCGCAATAAGGGCAAAGGAAAGGGCAAGGGCAAAACGGACAAAAAAAAAACGGACAAAGGGAAGGCAAAGGCAAAAGATACGGTAAGACCTCAGTAACCTCACCTCAACAGCACCAACCAACCTAAGTCTGTGCAGCAAGCATATACTTGGGAAGCCTCGTATGCGCGCTCTTGGGATACAGTACAAGAGGATGAGGCTGGTAGCCTGCAAACGTCCGTTGAAGAACTAATGGCAAGGGGCCGCCGTAAAAGGTCCCTGATCTATACAGTCCCATTCACACTGTATTGACCCTAGTTTGCCCCTCAGACTCCTTGCTCCAGCGGCGGCCATTCGCCGAACTATTATCCGTCATGTCATCCTACTGCTCGACCTGTCCTCCGCTATGATGGACCGAGATATGAGACCAACGCGCTTCGACCTGACGTTACAATACGCTCGCGAGTTTATCCTTGAATGGTTTGACCAGAACCCTCTCGGGCAAATTGGAATTGTAGGAATGAGGGCTGGTTTGGGGGAGCGTGTTGGGGACCTTTCAGGTAAGCAGCGATGCTTCGCTCGCACATGGAATTCCGGCCACCTGGATAGTATCACAGGCAATCCGCAAGAAGTCCTTGGTTATATCAAAGAACGACACAAGCTTGAACCGACTGGGGAACCCAGTTTACAAAACGCCATTGAGATGGCGAGAACAAGTATGAGGTCTGTGAAACGTGCCCAGCACTCCAAGCGGACAACATCCTGACACCCTGTAGCCACTTGCCGACACACTCCTCACGCGAGATAATCATTGTTTTCGGATCTCTGACTACTTGCGACCCTGGAAATATTCATGAAACTCTTGAAACCTGTATCAAGAGTAAGATCCGCATATCGGTGGTTGCGCTTGCAGCAGAGATGAAGATTTGTCGTGAATTATGCGACAAGACAAGTGGTATGAGTTTTGAACTACCGCGTAACTCCCAACACTGATTTATTCCCTTGTTCCCAAGGGCAGGTCAGTTCGGTGTAGCAATGAATGAAGGGCATTTCAAGGATCTCCTCTTTGAACTAGTACCACCTCCTGCTCAAAGGGCTCTGGCGCGCGCAGCAGGAGCGGGATCGACAAATCCTTCAGCCGACTTGATGATGATGGGCTTCCCTACACGTCTACCTGACGCCTCTGTGCCCACTCTCTGCGTTTGTCACGCTGAACTGAAAAGTCAAGGTTTTCTATGCCCTCGATGCCTCGCGAAAGTTTGCGATGTGCCAACCGACTGCGACGTGTGCGGACTCATGATTGTCAGTTCACCCCACTTGGCAAGAAGTTACCACCATCTCTTCCCTGTGAAGCCTTATGATGCAGTGTGAGTAAAACTATGCTATATGCCTGTGCCACTAACGATCTGGGATATACAGATCCCACCTGGAAAATATACCGCACCCCTCGGACGCATGCCATGGCTGTGCGAAGCCTTTCCGGACAACTGTATCGACAACCGCGGGTGAAGGCATGAGCGCAGTAGGTCGATACAGGTGCCCGGAATGCCAATATGACTTTTGTTCAGACTGCGATGTGTTCGTACATGAAGTCATTCACTGCTGCCCAGGATGTGGAAAGTAGGGCTCTGTCTGACGTACCCCCGTTCAATGCATCTCTGCGTTCATAGATACGTCACACGGCCAGTTTTCGTAGGACCCTCAGTGCCAAGATGCCTCCCAGACTACCTCGAGTCGATTTGCAACTGCTAGGCTTGCGGTTACTATTCTGTGCATTAGAATCAGTGTACCGCATTACTACTGCGCTTCTGGCTCGAGGATTCAGCGTATGATATTTTTGGGTATTGTCAAAGATTTCAGCACCCAGCGCTTCAATGTTGAATCTCAAGTGATCATGGGCATGTCCACCGGCTGGGCGTGGTGGACTGATGCCCTGACATCACTGCTGTCAGCTTGGCTCCCCGTGCTGTTGTTATTTGCACATGACAATCCCTATAAAAACTAGGCAAGATGCCATACATGGGCACGTCCTACACCCTCATCGGTGGCCCCACCATGGTACCCTTACCAGTATCTGCAGTCTCTAGCTCAAGTAGCAGGAAATATGATGCTTGGTCCCTGATATTAGGCCTACTGGTTCGGCCGAGAATAGGGGAAACCCTCGGACGGTCAACCGAACTTCTTGATACCACCAACGGGACAACTGATACTGTGGTAGATGGAGCTCCCAATTACAAAGCGTTATCAAAACCTATTTCTGGGTTGTTCTGATAGCTTTATTTTCTATCTGTTGTGAGCGAACATATCACATACTGCTTTGCTTAAGCTAACGGAACACTAGATTTACTACTCTGCGCTATCGGACTAATGTTGGAAATTCGGAGGCGTGGAAATTCGGAGGCGTGATCATCTGAAGTTATCCCTGAGTCATGGGGATGTTACCGATCTGGTGCGGTCGGTTCAGAGACAATGGCGGAACCAGGATGGTCGGGACGAGTTTTATCAGGAGTGGTATAGTTGGGCGGAGTGCTCAGACAATCACGTAATCATAGAAATCAAATGTGCGCCGTGACAAGGCGGCGACGCCATCACTGCTCCATCAGTACATATTCTACTCGCCAACCAAGGCCTCTTGTGCTACCCAACTCATACTTCCCTACTGCATTTTATTATATCTACCCTGCTTTGACTAATCCTCCGCATGGATACCTCAACTACAACCCACGGACCCATTCCAGACGAAGCCCCAGTCGCTACTCGCACTGCTAGTCCAGTAGTTGCATTCATCATCGGACTTGCTATCATTCTGCTAGCGTCCATATTGAATGCTGCAGGACTCAATCTGACGAAACTTGACCATGTCTGTAGTACTCTCTCTGTATCTTGTCCCCTCTTGACTGGTTTCGCAGGTGCGGACAAGCACCATTCCAAAGGCGGCGCGCCGCAAGGACTGGCTACGGCCGCTATGGCTACTAGGGATGCTGTTATACATGTGCGTTACGCGTATCACTTCGCGCGAGTGTTCGGCTCACATCATGGAACAGACTTTCGCAGTTGATTGGAAGTACGCTCGCGCTGGAGTACATGCGCGCAGGTCAGTAGCTGTCGCAATGCAACTCATTCCTGTGCTAATATGATGAACCATAGAATACGTTGCACCTCTGGGCTCCAGTTCGCTGATCTTCAACTTCCTTTTTGCCCGTTTCCTGGTCGGCACACCCGTCGCCAGCAATGACATATACGTAAGTGGACATTCCGCTTCTCAAGTGACCTCCCATAATTCTATATTCACTCAGGGTACTATTGTTGTTATATTCGGTGTAATTGGTATTGTCGCTTTCGGGTCTATCAACAGTGGTCTCGCTTCGGAGACCGACGTTGCCCGTTTGACATACTTATGGCGAAGAGGCGGCTGGCTTGGTTACTTCTTTGTCATGTCCTTCGCCCTCATACTCCTCCTCATTTCTACGAGCTGTCTCGATGCCATCCTCACAACCCGATCGGACATCCAAGCACTGCCTTTCTCCGGTGTCAATTCCTCTGGTCAAAGGAGCTCACCGAACAAAGGCTATCTAACCAGGTTGGGCAAGGTTGGGCACGTTGGACTCTGGTTGCGAGAGACATGGGATAACGTGATCGGACGAGTCACGGACCTATTGGAAATGTGGAGTGCGCCAAAAGATGATAAACAAGTCGCATGGACTCTGGGTATTGGCTGGGCGTGCTGTGGGGGAGGACTTGCAGGAGGATGTTTGGTGTTTGCAAAGGCCACGTTCGTGCTTCCCACATCATTGATGTCTTCCTCTGACTTCTTCTCATACAGGGTGAAATTGCTTTCCGGATCGCTTTCACACCAGAATCCCGGGAACCAGTTTGGACATGCAGCACCAATATTCACGATCACACTTCTCGCGATTACCGCGGTCTTGCAAATCCTGTGCTTGAACCGAGGACTCAAAGTATACGATTCAACACTGGTCGTACCCGTGTTTTATGGTGTGTACACTGCAACAGGGTACGTCTTTCGAAACCTGCTCCTTTGGTGTTTAACCCATTCCTTTTATCTGGCTGGTATTCTAGGTTTTTGAACTCTCTGGTCAGTACACTATGCGTATCCAAGTGGAACTATTATTTAATATTCTTCACACAGATCTTTAACAATGGAGTCGATGCATATCAGACATGGACACTCTTCTTAATCTTTGTCTCCATTCTCGTCCTCATTTCGGGAGTAGTCCTACTCACCCATAAGAAACCCGAACCAGCCACCAGCAAACTTAGATCAGCGCCACTACCAAAGCGTCGAACTGGTACCAATTCGAGCAAAAGTAAACTAGACCCCATAGAAGGAGATGAGGATGAAAGAGAAGGCGAAGACCAAGTTCTCTGGGCAGTTGGTGAAGTGAGTGACGACGAAGGAGAGGATGAGGATGTGGACCACCACCAGCATCCGATGTATCAGCAAACGGAATCGCGGCAGGAGGGTGAGGCTGTGGAAAGAAGAACAGGCGGAGAAGAGGAAGGGTTGATGCGCTTAGAACGCGGGTCAATGGACCCATTCAAAGACGGCGAGGATATGGAGATGCATAAGTTGGGACGGCGGTAAATGATACCACCAACCCGGAAATTCAACAGTCCAACCAATGTCATCACGACCGCAGATGTCCTCCACGATGGTTTCCGTTTACTTCCACGACTCTTAATATCTTACTTTCGATCAGCTGCGCATCTAGTTTAATATGCAACACCAGTGCAACACCCTCCATTCGTGCATTAGTTTCTTTTCGCATCATTCTTGCAATAATTGACTAATAATCTCGAATATTACACAATTGCTGTACCTCAGGGCTATCACAATCCTTCGTCCTGCAGGAAGGCATGAGAACGGTAGACCAAACATGAGCCAATTCCCTTCAAATAACATTGGACCTCGCCGATGGACGCAACAAATGGTCACTCAAGCGATAATGTACTGCCATTGCCTCGGCCACAGCTCAGACGTTCGGGTTTCTGCAGGGGACGATCACTATTTAATCCCATCCGTTGGCAGTGGCTCTCTTAATCTTCCTGTATTAATCCAAAAGGAGAGGAATAATAAACACAGGGATCTAACGAGGCCGCCGTCGCACATAATATAACAGCCCCAGCAAGGGAATTGGATGCACCAGTCCCTGCTATCACATGATTAAAATGGATCATCATGACGGCAGCAATTATCCCTCCACTACAAGCTAACTCTAACCATTACTCTCATGGATCACGACTCAGCGCAATGTCAGCATCCCATTCTCATGCGATCTGGTCCAAACAACGTCCTCCCCTTGGAAATTGCCCAGGATATGAATCAAGCATATTTTCTACACCTCCTTGCTACGGATCCTAGTAAAGTCGTCCCTCCGGGTAAATCGCTGACCTCAATGATAACTCGGGAGCGATTTGGGGACAAAGAACAAGGGAAAGAGGATAGCAAATCGCATATCCAGCAGCGTATTGCTGGGGCCATGCATGCTGCTTTCTGGGACACAGTACGAGAGTTGTCCTTTTAACCCTTGATGACTAATAGATACAGGTTGTACACACAGACAGCCCAAAAGCTTTCCTCGCCAGACCCTTCTGAGCAGAATATCCATATCAAAAGACTTTCCGACGATATACGGGAAGCCATAACCTCTCTCCTGCCGCCCGGACATCAGCTACTTCATATTCTGACTTTGCCTCCTGCGCCTTCTATTGCTCCACTGTATAGTTTTCTCGGTACCATGAAAGACGTCTTGACTGCCGTTCGCCGGCGGTGTGCTCCCGCTCGGGATAGTGAAATTGACGCAGAGCTGCAGAGGCTTGAGAACCCCCCGCCGAAAGCAGTACCAGCGCCGAACGCACATGATCTCTCCGAGAAATCACAGGATCACAGAAAAGATGTGTCTGCCCTTGCGGAATTCGCGACGCAATCTCTCAGGGCGATCATGACTATTTCTGATAACATGAAGGCAGACCTCCAAAATATCCTCGGGGGATCTATGACGGAAGAGCAACTGCAGGCTCTGGTCAAACGTGAGGCGAAGCTGCGGGAAAGAGGTCTGGTGATCAAGTTGTGGTCCCTCCTTGACAAAATTCCGGGAAGCGGGGAGAAGACATAATCCGGGAGCACTGGCGCAATTGGGGTAAAGAAATGGAGGAAATGGAAGTTCCACCGGAGTGTAAATGGAAGTCGAGGGTAATCAAAGCCTTGTTTGCTCCCGTGGCTATCTCTTGCAATCCTCATCACGTAATAAGCCAACCGAACGGGAACGAGCTCCCCCCCCAATTTTTCTTCTCAGCCTCCTCGTTGCATCGATTGCAAGACTTTATTCAAGCGATTACCATCGCGGCAGCCTTGCGCTCGCTCACCCGATTACCCCCGCCGTCCCTGCTTCTAGAAACCCCTTCCGCTGGAACGTCGGTTCGCAATTTCATGCAACGAGTATGGAGTTTGTTACACACAGAGCTTGAAAAACCCTCAAGCGCGGAACAGCGAAACGATGAACCCTTGAACATTATGAATCTAGAGGATGAAGTCGTCCGTGCCCGTCAGCTAGTCGTCGACACACTCGATCGAGGCGAGGAACAGCTTTTGCGTGAAGCCGTCAGGCGAACGTTACAACCTCGCGATCCTGTTTTCATGTTGCTCCAGAGCAGGTTAATGGTTGTGTTGTCGAAGGAGATCTTTTCACGGAGCATCGCGGATGGGCATCCAAATCAAGCAGTGCAGATACCAGAAAAACTAAAGGCGGGACGTAGTCACCGGGATGAGCGGGCAGGGAAGCGTTTAAAATTGGTCATCGATGACGAAGAAGTTGGGACACAAGAAAACCCTTCACCGAGTGCCGCGGGCCCGGTTCGACCTGTCAAAGGATTTGAGGATCCCGTGTTGGTGAAGGCTGTCAATGATGCTCTTGTGAGGCTCCTGGGGGTTATGGGTTGGGTAGAGTATGTTTGGGGTGACCTTGTTTGAGAAGTAGAGGGGCTCTCAGTGAGGTTTTGAAGATGTGTGAGATGCAAGCACAAGATTTGGTGTGTACTTACCCACCTCGTATCACTCACACTCTCCTGACTTGTCTCTGAATATTTACCCTCATGTTTTGCACTAGGTCACTACTATTCACCTTCACATCAACTCAGAACAAAGATCGGCGCCTCATCGTGGAACAGGCCGAGAATGTAAGATCACTCGTTTATCCATGTGGTGCAGAAATCAGCAAGACGCAGGCCTCTGTACGTCATCGTAAAAATAAGCTTGGTGGAGGTTGGCTGGTTTCTGGGGTTCGGTCAATTTTATCCAATGGGGGATGTGGAGGGGGGGGGGTGCGTCAGTGTTTGGTGCGATAGCTGTGCTGACGCTCGGATGGATCTTGCAAGGTCCATCCGATGTGAGCGACTCGGGAGATAACCTGAATCGAGCTCGTGGGGTAATGTTTAGAAGATCCGGGCAGTTGGTTCGTGAAAACTAGTCGCAATCGTCCAGTGATGTTTTCAGTAGCTACGGCAATGAATTCGACATTGGTTTTATACCTAGATGGACACTGCATGTATGCCAGACTCCCATAGGACCAGCACTCCGCGGCCTAGAAAGCAGTGCCCACGCGTGCTTGCCCTGCAGGCCGGAAGGAACAAACAAACCGAAGAACCTTCCTTGTGCTAGCGCGGGTTGGCTTGGCACGCCTTCTGCGGGGAGAGAAGTTCCCGAAGCGCGGGCGGGCTGGTTCTAGGAACTTGATGCCACACTTACCCCCAGAATAGCCTGCAAAAAATCCAATCTCAGGCCTCACTCCAATGTGCAACTAGACCTGTATCCAAGGCGGTCTCAGAATCGGTCGGGACTGGCAGTGGGCGGGCTTCCATCTTTACGCCATCATACAACCATCATGACCAACCAGATATGCAGCGGGCTGGAGGACTTTATTTCGTTTTCGGCACAGACATATCATTTTGCTACTAGAGATTTTTCGTTGCCCATGCGGACTTGTCACTTGGCAGAATTTTTGTTTCGTTTCTAGAGAAGAAGAAGAAGAAGTACCGGTACCCACCGCAGTTGCGTCCAGAGTCAGTATGAAGGCGCATCAGTGTAGGTGTTATACTAAAGATGGGAGCCCGCTCATCGTCAGTCCCGGCCGGTTCCAGGCCGCGAGTTGCCCTTTGTGGTTAAGGTGTTCGGCACCGATGGCTTGCATTTTTACTCCTTGCGGGTACAGCGAGATGTCCAAAGCACCCCTGGTTAATATTAATCGGTTCTGATCATCTATCGTCCCCCAAGTCCTGCCAGTCGTAATCATCTTGCGTCTTACGAAACGGCGGATCTCATCCGAATCCATCTTTATATAAGTAGACCTCCAAACTGCACAACTCGCTTCAAATAAGAATGACCTTCGACGACAACAGCAGTGAGAGCATGTTTCGTCCGACGGAGGGAGTCCTGCCCGAAGCCACTAAGGTTGAGCAAAGTCCCGAGGTCAACAAACGCCCGCTTCCAACCTTGTTACCGGAATTCCTCAAGGCTCACTGTGAGCTCCAGAACCACAGGTATGTCTTTCGTTGCGGATCTCGGATGATCTTCTTTTTAAATGGGGTGTCGGGTGACAGGCGTGGCCTACCTGTTCGGGTCGACGGACAGACGCTCAGTGTAGCTGGTGTAGTGAGCGTTGCTCGCCACCTAGCTCCCGTTGTCCTGGACGACTCCCCCTCCATCAAAGAGGGTATCACCAAGAGCCGGCTCGTCG
Source organism: Lepiota brunneoincarnata (assembly GCA_023014365.1). NCBI lineage: Eukaryota > Fungi > Basidiomycota > Agaricomycetes > Agaricales > Agaricaceae > Lepiota > Lepiota brunneoincarnata. The sequence continues at coordinate 544,871 of JAEBUN010000009.1, forward strand.
TCGAGAACAAAGTTACTAGTGGCACCAGTGTCTATGGTTTGTCGACGGGATTCGGTGGTAGTGGTCCGTCCTCCCTTCTGAGATTCTGTTCATCATACTGAAGTAACCTTCATCGGCAGCTGATGCTAGGACCGATCAGCCCATTTTGCTGGGGCATGCATGCTTGCAGCACCAGCATATTGGCGTACTGCCAACTTCAGAAGAACCTCCTGAGGCGTTGCCTCTGCTTGATCCCAGCACCGCGACTACCATGCCGGAATCTTGGGTTCGGTGAGTCTTACTACCACAAGCTACTGAGGTGAAGGCTTTTATTCTGACCGGCGCCCTTCAGAGGCGCCATTCTCATCCGCATGAATTCGCTCATTCGTGGTCACTCTGGAGTTCGGTAAATACCCTGTTGTCTTTGGGGGGGTTGGGGTTTCTCGTGCTTATGTAGTCTTCAGCTGGGACATCATCGAGAAAATGAACGAGGTCCTAAAAGCGAATCTTACACCTCGAGTGCCGCTACGTGGGAGCATATCAGCTTCTGGGGGTATGGGTTCACAGTTTGGTCCCGGTGCCCGGCTTTGGCTGACATGACAACCTCATCCCTACTAGATTTGTCGCCTTTATCGTATGTCGCTGGCACTATTGGTACGTGTATACGCTTTCTACAGTCCTTCCATAGCTGTTTGACACCATTGCTATGCAGCTGGAAGCCCTGCCATTCGTGTATTCCATGGCTCAAGCAAATTTGGCGCCCGCCAAACCTCTCGAGCATCAGACGCTCTCCTCAAACACGGCATCGAACCCGTCGCCCTTGCATCTAAAGAGCATTTGGGTATCCTAAATGGAACCGCCTTTTCCGCTTCCGTCGGCGCACTTGCAGTGCATGAAGCGGTTCACTTGTCGCTCCTGGCCCAGGTTTGTACAGCAATGGGCACAGAAGCTCTCCTCGGAGCACGGGGGTCTTTCGATTCCTTCATTCATGCCACCGCTCGTCCACACCCCGGCCAGGTCTGTGTGAGATTTTGATCATACAGACGGCTGTCCTAACATATGAACAGGTCGAGTGCGCCGCGAATATTTGGCGGCTTCTCGAGGGTAGTCAATTGGCACACACCCATGAGAGGGAGGTAACACTACGAGATGACCAATATACCCTTCGCCAGGACCGTTACCCACTACGTACAGCTCCTCAGTTCCTTGGTCCTCAAATTGAGGACCTCCTCGCTGCCTTGACGTCTATCACTCAGGAATGTAACTCGAGTAAGTCCATTTCTTCATCGTCGCTGATGCATACAGCTCAAAATGATGCCTCAGCGACTGACAACCCCCTTATTGATGGTGAATCTGGCGAAATTCATCATGGTGGAAACTTTCAAGCTATGGCTGTAACCAACGCCATGGAAAAAACACGTCTCGCTCTTCACCATATCGGAAAGATCATCTTCGCTCAAAGCACGGAGCTCCTTAACCCCACGATGAACAACGGCCTGCCGCCTTCTCTTGCTGCAACTGATCCGTCACTAAACTATCATGTCAAAGGGGTTGATATTGCCACTGCTGCATACACCGCTGAACTTGGTTACCTGGCGAGTCCAGTCTCGACACATATCCAATCTGCTGAGATGCACAACCAGAGTGTCAAGTAAGTCATCAATTCATTTCGTAACAACTTGAGGCTGATATACCCTAGTTCTATGGCGCTTGTTTCTGCGCGTGCCACAATCAATGCGATAGACGTCTTGTCCATGCTAATGGCATCTTATCTTTATATCCTCTGTCAAGGTTAGCTAGTTGAAGAGAAGGTTATACGCGCCATACTGATACCTTCCTAGCTCTCGACCTTCGTGCTCTGCAAGCTGAATTCATGGCTCGTCTCCCGGAAATGGTTCGAGATGCGCTCAGAATACACTTCGGTTCAAATGTTACTGCCTCGGAAGAGGACAACCTTGTCAGGTCACTCATCCGCGTGATGCGCGAAAGCCTTGACAAGACGACTACCATGGATAACATGGACCGCATGCAAGTCGTGGCCAATTCTACCACGAGCACCCTTGTCAACTTCTTCGCGCAGCAATCGTTCCCATCGGAGTCTTCAAGTGGATGCGACTTTAGGTCCGTCAGCGAGTTCTGCTCTCGTATAGCCTGCCATTCTGCTGCGTTCCACGATGAGCTCAGGAAGGACTATTTGACTGGTGTCAAAGGCCCCGCTCCCGCCTCGCTATATCTCAGCAAGACCAAGGGAGTGTACGAATTTGTTCGTGAGACGCTTGGGATTAGGATGCATGGTTTCGAAAACTACAGCAACTTTGCAAACGGGCTGGGTGTGGATGATGTATCTGTTGGAGAAAACATCTCGACTATTTATGAGGTTCGTGTTCTCCTCTCCTTCAACTTCTGACTTACTCTGAACATTAAAAATAGGCTATTCGGGATGGCAAGGTGCAGAATGTCGTCGTGTCGTTGTTTAACTGAATAAAAGCATTGGGCCGTGTCTTTCATGAGTCGTATTAATGCATATATTCAATGCAGGTTCAAAAATATATTCAAAAACCTGAAATAGATTCCCCGGAAGACCGTGCGCGTCATGATATTGTCCCATAGCCTTCGCTAATCGTCGAAAGTCGTCCGTCGTCGCTACTAACACCTGGCACGATCAACGACTTCTTCTCATCCTTCTTTGCCTCCTTGCCCTTGCCCTTGACGAAAACTACCATCGAACCACCAACCAGGAACCCCAAAACCAAGAGGAATGTATTTACTGGTCTAGGATCTCCGTCGCACCATTGGAACGTTACTCTGTCCAAGAATGCAGAGGAAAGGTTGACCAGACCTGCAAGACAAATAACGGCGCCATACACTTTTCCGAATGTCGCCACCCCAAACACCTTGACGCAATAGTCTGAAATGACGGTATAGTAGAACGGTCGGTAGACAACGAAAATGAGTACGTTGAGGTACGCCGCCATGTACGAATCCCGGACCACACCGAGGAGACCCATGAGGGTGGCACAAATGACGAGGGAGGAGAGCACTGTGAGGATCGAGAAGGTGTCAAGGAAGGTGCCGATGAAAGGGATCGCGACAAGGCCACCAAGAGGAAGCGCTATGTCGAAGAAGGTATTGATAGACACGCTGGCTTCATATGAGTGCAAAAGGAATTCATATTGCGGGCGTACGGTGGCTACAAAATAATTTGTCCTCGTCTAGTACACGAAGTAAACCTATTAGTCAATAAGAGGCGAGAAATCGGGGAAGAAGACGAACCATCTGAACAATGGTGAAGCCTGCGATGGCCCAGAACCAGAAGCTGGAAAGCTGAGTCTTGATGTCTTTCCCATGCATAGCACCATACACCCCCTGATTCCTCGTCTTTGCTCTGTGGTTCTTACTACGGTGATCACCACGCTGGTCGGACCTGCCGAGCAGTGCATCAATTTCGTTAATCCTACTCGCTCTCCTGACCCGCCTCTCCCTACCAATTTCATCTCCTGCCTCTCCCTCTTCATCGGACAGGACACTCTCGTGGCCCATAACCTCCTGTTCTACGTTGGCCTGTTCCTCGAGCTCACTGATGGTCTTGTAGCTCTGAACAGGCATAATGGAGATTTGTATGAGGAATATGAAGAGCGGTACGATCAGGTATGCAATGAACCAATTTCTGAGAGAGATAGGTCCAAGAATGGATTGATACAGGAGACGATAGAGGAGGAAGACTGCGGGACTGGAATCAAATGCTCCTGTGAGCATTGAAAGGACGAGTCCAGAGTGACGAGGGAATGCATTTGCGAGGTGAAAACTCGGGATAAAGATAAAAGGACCGCTCAGTGCCATGAGGAGGTATGAGATAGGATAGGCTAGCAGGGTTTTAAGATATGCGGTCAGGAGGACTTTTGGACAGGAGACGAGAATACGATAACTCACGATCTATCCACTCGATATTTTTGCTCAGCGCGAACCCGGCACACCCCATCGCAAAGAGCAGACTGCCGATCACGCCAGCGACTCTGGGCCCATACCCGTCCAGAATGGTGCCAACAGCCAGAGCACATACATTTGTCGCAACGGCTGCGACCGTGAACATAAAGTTGAGCCTCAATTCCTGCTGGTAGCATACCCTGACACCCTCCTCAATCTCCTCAGGGGTACATGTGTTCTTGTATACACCCTCCGCAACTAACACGGGTTTAAGAGCAGCGTAACCAAAGACGACGCCTGCTGCTAACAGACAGGAAATGACAGCAAGACTGATCTGAAGGAGGCGATTAGAGGTAGGGACACGGTATGCCCCAATAGGAGCAGTATATCCTGGGTATTTGCCAATGGTTTCAGTGGAGAGGCGTCGTTCGCCCGTCGTTGGGTGTATTTTGGTGGTGACGCGTGTATGAGATGCATGATGGTTTAGCGCAGAGGGGTATAAACGATCCTCTGACACGGGTGCTGTCGCCATCTAGTGCTGGGGAGATTATGCTGGGATTCTTGCATGCTTGACGAAGCAGGCACTATTTATCTGAGGGAGGTTGGTTGTTCCGAGGAGCCGTCAAACTGAATGGATTGGTGTGACCGGAGAATGACGAGTGGCTGAGCACAAGACCACCACGAACAGATCCCAGAAGCTTCTCGACGTCTGTCTCGCGAAGATCCCAGGCTGATTTTCCCTCAGAGTCCCGCGAAGTAGCAACGACGAGTACAGTGAACAGAACCGGGGAATAGGAACGCCGAGAGGGTAGGCCCTTCATTGACCAGATTGACCACATTTCGGTCCCTCTGAGTCTCGAGAGCCCGGGAGGCACTAAGCCTCGTCCGTAAATTGATCATAAATTCGCATTTGCCCGGATTCCCTCTTTGATATGTGTCACCGGCTCCACAACATAGATTGTCACATTGATAGGCGCAAAGGTCAGATAATTTACAGATCTTATGACGATACAGGTTCAAACTTCACCCTCACTTCCGCCACCTCCTTCCTTCGCCTCCTTCATTGTTTCTGTGATATTCTGTTCTAGCTCCGTAGCCTGGGTCACAGACAGTCTTTCGTCGACCTTGGCTGTCAAGTCGACAAACAGCATAGATCCTGCTCTCCGCGCCCGCAAGTTTGCGACGTCGATGAGCATCCGTGAGTGGTCGTGAACGCCAGCCCTAAGTAAAGGTTTCAATGTGCGTTGCAGCGACTCGCGCTTCCGTTGGGAAACACCGGCGTCAGTCAGGTCACCCCAAGCACTCTTGAGCAGACCGTATCCTTGTTGAAGGATGATCAAGGAGACCAAAAGGCCTGTGTTGCAGATAAGACAGGCATTCTTTGAGGAACCCATAGCTCACTCACCTCCAATGGGATCCAAAGGCAAGGTAGGGAAATACCACGTTGCCAGGATAGCGAAGAATGCCACCAAACTTGAATAGGCATCGCTCCGATGGTGAATGGCATTCGCCAACAATACCGGACTATGCTCTTCATCCGCTACTTTTTTTGTCACCCAATACAGCCATTCTTTCACTACCACACTCACACCGGCAAACCATGCTGCGTTCACATCCACCGTGTGGGCGTGCGAATGGCCGTGTACCGGGAGCTCAGGTGCAACCGCCGTGATGTTTTCCACAATTTCATGCAACGCCCCTGGGGGGATCGTCGGCAATGTCTCCGTGAGGGTGGCCAGTAGCAGATTGTAAGAATGAACACCTATCCCGAGGGCGCCTCCAACTAGGAGAATAGAAATGGTGGTCGTTCCCAGGGTTTCGAACTTGGCAAATCCGTAAGGGTATCTTTCTGAGGGCGGTTTCCGTGATAGATTCCAACAGAACAAAGTGACAAAGTCTCCGAGCAAGTCTAAGACCCTCTATCGTTCACGCTCGTGTGACAATGTAGAGGTGACGGACGTACCACTTAGAGAGTGACCGGCGTCTGCGAGTAGAGATGCCGAATGCATATACCAGCCAGCTACACCCTTTGTAACTGTTAAAATCACGTTGGAGGCCAGCCCAACCAATGTAATATAGCTTCCCCGATCACCTGCACCACCAAAATTGAGAAACTTGAGTCATGACAGAGTCACAACGCTCACGTTTATCTCCCCGTAGGGCAGCTACAATATGCTCTGCGTCATGCGAGTGCGCATGACCGTTATCTCCATTGTGTGAGTGTGAATGCCCAAATATTGAGTGTGAATGGGAGTGCGAATGGTCATCGTCGTCGTCATGTCGGTGGTCCGTGTGATTATGCGAGGCACCGTTCTCAGTAACCCTCCGTTCCTGGCCCTCCGCTTTTGTGCTGCGTGCACGACGCTGGGACATTCCGATGCCGGTTGTGCAAACAGACGAGCGCGACGTAGCGAGGGATGTTAAACAAGGAGCAGGACGGAAATGAGAAGTGTAGAATGACGTTTGTTTGTATCCAATTTGAGGTGACACGTCTACCGTTCTCAGGGATATCGATGACAGCATAGGTGCACCGAGGCTGGGAGATGCACGGACGCACCAACAAAAAGCGGCAAAGGGCAGGGAAGAAGAGGGCTTTGGAACATGAATGAGACGCAAGAGCTGCTTGTGCATGTTGTAGCCGACATGCTTTATTGATTTGTTTACAATGTGTCAGGAACGGGTGGAGCTTCTTCAAAACATGCCACAAGCGTTGCACCATAGACAGCGTCTCAAACATCCAATCGTAAAATAAAAATATGATATGTTGCTGATTCAATCAACATACATTCCTTCCAGCATCTTCATTACCTTTTCGAAATCCCTATGATCCTGTCCTCCCAATGCTCGCGCGGCAATATCACGCAAATCATCCCGTGGTACCTCATACTCCGACAATGTGGAATGCAGGCCCAGATTGCGGATTAGCCTGTCGCCAGAGTAAGCCGGGGCATTCTCTTCTCATTACTACTGTTCCACTCACTCGTCGATACGTGATGAGAATCTGAGAATGTCTCTTTCGACAGACCCTGTCGGGGGCTCTCCGATGTGCTGAAGCGCTGCGGCGACAAACTCCTTGTTCTCTTGTGTCGCTACTTGCGCTTGCAAGGCCACAGTAGGAGCCAGAGTTAAGCACTGCTGTTATCAGCGGCCGAAATGGGATACGTATCTCTTGTCGCTCACCGATGTGATTCCATGTGGTATGCCATACCTTGCGCCTAGCTTGTGACCAATAGAGTGGGAGATTCCAAGGGCACTGTGCACGGTCAGTCTCAACAAGCCTGTGTGGTGGCAATTCACCTACGCATATTGCTTCAATTTCATCGGCCACAAGCTCATCCAAGACGCAAGTTGTAGCTTTTGCCTAATCTCGACCGAATTTGGGTCTGCCTTTGACAACGGGAGGCACTTGAAATACTCGGATATGGCATGGTACCCGAGCACTTTGATAGGAGGTGTGACTTGATCGCGGTAGAGATTCTCTGGTTGTTATTGAGGTGGGCAGGAATTGACTTATAGCATAAGGGGACTTGCCTACAGCGTGATCCAGTGACTTGATTCCAGTGGACAGCCTTCTGAAATTCGAGTTATGTTAGGAGCCAGGTGTCAAGGCCCACTCACCATAGACGTTCAGGTGTGGCTAGTGTAAGTTCTGCATCGAGAATGATACCACCAGGTATCAACTCATGAGAGCTGACAGCCTCTTTATTGCCCTCTTCGTTCGTATAACCCGCCCCAATCTCCGGTCAAGGTTAGCACGCTCCGTGTTTGCAATAAGTAGAGGTACTTACTTGATACTCTGCAGCACTAAGAGTGGTAGGGAATGGCAATCTGGTATGGTGTCCGTCCACCTTTGTCTTTTTGATATAAATACATCATGGTTTTTGCAGCGTCGATGCAGGAACCTCCCCCAACAGTCACCACACCATCACAACCACTTTCTTCAAATACCTTGATTCCATGCCGGATACCAGAAATAGGTGAGTGTTGCTCGATTTCATAAAAGGTGGCGCCGTAGGCGTTGTGTTCACGGAGGACATTCTCAACCTTCTTGGCCACACCCGTCTGGAGAGTGTAGACAGTCAACACAATTGATACACGAAGTTGGAGCGGATGATACCAGACCTTGAAGAGGACACTTTTACTTGTCAATACTAGTGCTTTCTTGATTCCCAGTGTCTCGAGAAGCTCCGGCAAGGCGGTTTTGATACATCCCGGGCCATAGAACAAGCCCTTGAGATGGAGATGCCAGCTGTAATGGCCTTGGTAGGTGGTGGAGGTGTGGGTGTTGCGGTCGATGATAGACATAGCAATAAGTCTAGGAAGTGAATCGAGTGGTATTTATATGACAAAGGTTCTTGTGGTGTGTGCGCATGACTAAGGTGAGAGGGACGGATTATCGTTTATACTTTATACTTGGTTGATGAGTCAAGCGACGAGGAATCGTGTATTTGTACTCCTCCCCCGCAAGCGCGGGTGAGTGCATACCGATGCCACCTAAGCGTTCGTATTGGTGGGGTGTCGCTGTCGTGGTTTGTAAATTGTAGCGGGACATCAAGCGGTGATGACACTTTCAGGGTCGGCGGTTATGGATTCCTGTGGGGTGTGAAAGCACTCTGTCCGGTGACCGCCATGCTAAGCTTTCCAAAGTCCCATGGGTTTAGTACCTTGGCATGGAGGCACCGTCTATTATCTGTGACATGCTCGATTGGGAGGAACACTCGGCACAGGATCACCGCGATACCAACCATTTCGGAATGTGTCCGGACTACGCATACACAGTCGCTGCCTCCGTTTGACCATACGAAAAGGTTTAGATTTACACGGTCGCCCTGCCCAGAGTGGGGATATGGGGATGGGATGAAACAGCAAGAGGAAAATGAACTTCGGGGGGTGAAGGTTTGGGATATGGAGGGTACACCGTCCAAGTGTGTGGGTTCGAAGTGCTGCGGTACTCTTTGTATGTATATTGATTGCTGCGAAAGGGAGGCCTACCAGCTGCTGACTTCGGCGATTGTACCGAGGCCAATAGCATTCGTGTCGAGCCTGTCGAGTGACGGGTCACCGAATCTGGCCCCGTTTAGCTATTTCTCAATGGCGAGTCTGTTGTTGGATGTATCGGGGTTCTTGGCTGAGGAAGGGTTCACTCCAACAGATATCTCACAACCCCCCGATGCTTTCTGTATCGTTTGCCCTTTCGCAACGTCGACCTAAAGATACGCGAGAGAATGTTCTACAGACGAAGGAATTCACAGTCAATATCATCAGTGAACCATTTATTGAGGCCGCGAATTCTACTTCCGTCGAGTCACCCGCCGATATGAACGAGTGGCTTCTTTCCGGATTGACTCAGGGCGAAAGTGTCAGTTTCCTGTGAATTTGGTCTGAGGAGTTTTGCTTATCCGAACTTCCTTAGGACTTTGTAAAGCCTCCGGTCGTGGAAGAGAGTGCTGTGAGTATGGAATGCGAGGTACGTATGTTGCCAAATGTAGCCGGGCCGTGCTCATGCCGAACGTTCCTTACAATAGTTGTACTCTCATCAAGATATTTCACCCTCACCCTCTGACCCGCCTACGGCGACACTTGTCCTCGGTTTGATAAAAAGGGTCCACGTTCGTCAATCTGTGCTCAAAGAAGATGGGCTAACAATAGACTCGGCGAAGCTCAGGCCAGTGGCGAGGCTGGGGGGCGTCAGTTACGCTCGAGTGGTCGAAGGATTTGACTTGCCCAGAATCTCATGGAAAAGCGTCAAGGGAGTTTACGAGGAGTTAGGAAAGAGACAAGGAGGGGATTAGACGAGGGGTTAGACGGTTAATCCTAGCTAAGTAGCTTAGTGGCTTCTCTTGCAGGGGCGAAACGCCCATTGCAGCATCAGAACATTGGTCCTTGTTTGACATCATGATGCTGATTGCCATCTCATGACGATGCACATGCGACCATATTCTTTCTGCGTGGCTCAAACCTGCTGCTCTGTGCACTCTGGCCTCATGTTTTGAGTATCTGATCCCGAGGAGTGAAAGAAGAAGAATGCTGTTATCGATTTTTCAAGGGGCACGAGAGAGTTTCCTCTTTTGGAAGTTCACAGCCACGTGTTTGGTTCCCAACTCTTCGACCTTTCAAACTCTCATTTCTTATTCTGTCGTCCACAGGGCCTGCCTTCAGGGCTCGCTCAAATTATCTTTCTTTCCACCACCACCACCACCAACCGTCACCATCTAAACAGTACGTTCCGTATTCCGTACCTATACTCTAACTCAAAGTAATGCAACCGTCCAAAGATCATGACCGAGCCAGATTCTCAGCCTTCCAAGGCCGAGCAACGCCAACTCGCTGTGGAAAAACTCAGACGCGCCGCCTCATTACCGCGAATGAAGGACGGGCGGCGACCCCCGATGCATGTGGAAGCCGTTAGCGAGGGCGAGAAGGCTTCTCCTGACACTCCAGATGAAAAGAACTCCCCCTCCGATTCACCTCCTCCCGAAGATGTCTTTCACTCTCAGGAATCAGCCGACCCACCCGAACCAGAGCCAGAGCCAGAGCCAGAGCCAGAGCCCGAAGCAGATATAGAGGAGCGAACTACTTCACCAGGTCCTACGGGTCGATCGAAACGACGCTCGCGATCGCGGTCCCGCTCAAGGGGCTCTAGGGATTTCAAGTCCAAGGCGCGAAACCTACAGTCTCCCATACCCCCCTCTGCTACCGGTGACTCTTCACAGGACGACGAGGAGCCACCAGTACCAATTCCACTACCCATAGCTCTTCCCGTTGTCCCTCCACTACTCTCTCCCATCCCAAACCACCTCGCCGCCCTCCAGAATTCTCGCTTCCTCCGCTCGCCGACTCCCGACCCCTCTATGTTCTACCCAGGCACCTCTCCACCGACCCCAATACCACTTCCCACTCTCGAGGCCCTGCAAAAGGGTCTGTTCCGTTCGAATAGCGCAAATGGTGCCGCTGCAGGTCGCAGACAAGCGTTGGCCAAACTGACGGGTGGCACTGACACCTATGATCCCTCTCCTTCCCCAACACCACCACCTTTTCACGGCAAGCTCTCACGGAACAACACCGTGTCCGGCGGTGAACGGATCGCCGCTCGACAGATGTTGCTCACACGGTTAAACGGACGTCTTGCCAAGGAGGCGGAAGCGGAGGCGAGTGGTAATGAAGAGAGGGGAGCACCATCACCTACACCTCGGCGGCGGAGACGGCGGTCTCGGAGAGGTTCACTGAGTGCTACTGTGGCCAATGCCGGGATCTCTGACTCTGAAGCAGGCAATACATCTACTGATACACCCGTTCCTCCTAACCCCCTACAACCTCATGGTTTCGAGACCTTTGCAGAGCTGCGTGCGCAATCAGCGACTCCTATACAGGCCTCAAGCCTGAATCAGAGTGACGAGCGTGTGGCGGAGGTTCCTCCGGGAATGATGGGTACTGCGGATGCCGTCAGCTCAAGGCCGTTTGAATCTGCCCGGCGGCGGAGTGTTCTAGTGGAGGAGGACGAAGAGGACGAGGGTGACAAGCAGCAGCAACAGCAACAGCATCAGCATCAATATACCTCACAACTCAGATACCAAGGCCTACCAAGTACGCCACCGCGAATACCACCGCAGATTGCTATTACTCGTGCACCACATTCTTCAGATGCGCCTTCACAAGCCTCGACAGATTCAGGAGTAATGTCCGGTGCAGTTGGTGTTCCAGTCTTTCTCAGTCAACAGGCTCCTTCGAGAAATGACCTGTTCCCAACAAGTCCGTTTACTACCCCATTGAAGGAAAGACCAACTGAAGAAGAGGAGGAACAAGTGTTGTATCATCATGATAATTATCGAGCGAGAATGCCATATTCCGCTGCCCCCTATTCTGCCAATAACACGGATGCCGACGGGAGGGAGATTAGCTGGGTCGGGGAGCCTGGTGTGTATATCCCCCACCTGTTTGACCGATATATGCTCACTTATTCCGATGCAATCACAGTACCCATCATGATTGAAAGTGATACCGATGATGATGCTGACGACGATGATATGCCACCACCTGAGGATAAAGGACCAGAGAGGGATGGTGCCTTCGAGGAAGAAGAGATTCCCCTCTCACCCACATCTTCTCAGCACGACGCAGCACAACATGATACGTCGTCTTCCCCTCAAGTCTCTTCCCAGAGTCTGGTTGTTGAATCTGAGCTCTCACCGGAACGACGTCCTACTCAAGTGTCCTCTTCTCCATCGTCCGTTACCGCTCTCTCCTCGTCACAGTCTCCGGATGATTCTAGAATGTCCCCACAATCGTACCCTACAAGATTATCAGCCGCCTCAAGGATCCAAGGTAGTGACAAATCTCCCTTAACAGGAGATGAGTGGGAGGAGCAGTCATCATCGACCAAGCGAAATGGGGACACCAGTTCACCACAGAGTACCTGGGAGAGGGTCAAAAACACTTTCGCGAGGGCAGGGATCTTCCGGGCGCCGATCACGTTCCAACAGTATTGCTGCAAGAGACCGAAGGGATAACGTTGAGTCGAGTGTCAGCCGGGAGAGTGGGGCGAGCTTGACGAGCGCAAAAATTGAGAAAGTCGGTGAAGGACCTGTGCAACAGTTACAAGCTCCACCGCTCATGCAAACGCCCTCGGCTTCTGCCTCGATACTTTCCCTCTCACCCCATACCCATGCGCCACCTCGCAGCGGGCCCTCGCCAATACCACCAGCGACGTCAGCAGATTTGGCAAGGTATCAGAATGCGAAATTGTTCCCTTTCCCGGGCATCCAGAAGTTGGAAGAGATGCAACGAAACCGGGCCAGGGCCGCCGGAATAGGAGGTGCTTCATTGTCGACACCTGACATTACTATCGGGGCGTCGGGCATGGGTGACGAGGATCAACCACCATTATCAGCTAGCTCTTTTAACAACACCTCAGGACATACTCCAGAGATGACGAGGGAAAGGAAGTTGTCACACCAGGCATCGGATACGAGGTTGCTAACCAAGTTCAATAGCGGAAGCCCTGGTAATGGTGCTCCGGTTAGCCCCTCGTTGATGATGACACCATCAAACTCACATACGGAGTATATTGACGTGATGCCTTCATCTTCGCAGAATGGGAAGATTTCGAAGCTACCGATGACATTGCCTGGCGTGAAGCAGTGGTTGAGCAAGAATAATCGCAAGCTGTTCTCCTCTGCATCGTCATCCTCTACGCCACAAACCTCAAATTCCTCCGCACCCACGGTCGCGAGTGTGGGTACCGATTCGGGGTTCGGCCCATCACCGAATACTGAGAGGACCAAGAATGGGAATAAGAAACCTTCGTTGTCAGACCTTTTGAAGAAGAGAGGAAGCGAGCTGGGTGCAGATTGGGAGGATATTGGGTCCACACCGGTCAGCGCAAACGGTGACTATCCATACTTGCCTCCCCAGCCCAGCACGACTGCGACTGCACCTGTGACAAAAGCGACACCTTCGTCATCATCGTCAGATTCGAACGACAAGTCACGCGAGCCGATGCAGAAGGCGCCTAGCAATAGCATCGGCAAGACGGGTTCACATATGGACACGGAAAAGACGCCTAAAGCGAAGAAGATCACACCCCTGGATCTACAGAAGTCGACATACCTTCATGTGGATGAATCACCTTCACCGCTCTCAAATCTGCCCTCTCGTTCAGATCCCCTTCTTTCACCCACACCAGACCCATCTTCGTCATTAAGTGATTATCCCCTACGCTCAACCTCACAGTCATCTTCCAATTCATCACAGTATTCCATAATACCCCAAGGCTCGGTTATCATCGACCGGTTGGACGAGAGCCTTGCTCGGGGATCGAGAAACCCATTCCTGACCTCCGCTATCGATGACCCCCTAAGGAAACCAGTGTTTACGTGGCCCGTGCTCCAAGTCGTCAACCAAAGGACAGTGAAGGATCGCTTCCTGTTCCTCTTCAACGACCTTTTAGTCATCGCAAAACCGGTATTTTCTCCGCACGAAAATCTGGTTGATTTCAAGCCAAGTCCACCGGACCGGAAGTACATTGTGAAGAATGTGGTGTTGTTGAAGGACACACGATTCCGTCCCGAGCGTGTCGATACCACCCCGAAAAGCCCTTCACAATCACCACCTGCCAAGAACCCCGTGATCAAGGCGTTCGTGACGCAATTTGCGAAGGATCCAGAGGCCGCAATCAAATTGTTCTTGTTCAAGAGCAAACCACTAGAGGATCCGATGAAGCTTGGGCAGTTCCTCTTCCGCACCGTAGAATTGGATAGAGCACGAATGGGAGACTACCTGGCAAGGAGAGCGCACAAGGCAGAGTTAAAGGCGTACTTGGACAGCTTTGGTTTTGTGGGTACCAGGGTGGACAGGGCACTGCGAGTGTTCCTTCTCTCGGTGAATGTACCATTGCTAAACTCTGGAGCGTTGGACTATCTGTTGGACGTTTTTGCTTCGCGCTGGTATGATGCCAATGCGAGATTTGTTGCATATGACAGGGATATGGCGATTAGGGTTGTACGCGCACTTGTCAGGCTGAACAAGTTGCTCCATGGTGACGTCGTGCAAGACCCTGGGCCGACTGCTTATCCCCTAGAGGACGTCCCATGCAAAGACTTTGTGGAACATTTAAGGCGGGGGGATCCAAGATACCTCATTCCGGATGAGCTCCTGGAGGATCTTTATGATTCTATCCGGCGGGAGAGGTTGTGTCAAGCACGTTGTCCTGGTGATGGGGACGCTCCTGACATTACGATTGTCGTGCGTCGACCCGTCCCTTCTCGGTTGACGTATAAAATCCAATCGGAGCCCATTGTCCTCCGCATCCCCCAACCCGACCCCCAGTTCACTATTCACCTGGAGGGCCAAGACCTCCAATTCGAGCCTTGCGTACTCAGCTTTGCCAAGTCCTCGGAGGTCTCATTCCGTGTAATGGGCATGTCTCTCGGGTCGAAAACTATGATCATGTGTCGCTCTGGTCCTAATGCTGTTAGGTATACGGGCCTCCCACTCAGTAACACACTGGTCGTAGAGCGCGCCTTTATGCGCAACACCTTCCAGATCGCATTCACCGATCATTTGACAACGAAGAGGAGGTACATGTTCAGTGTTGACGATCCGGTCTGGGCAGTCAACCTACGCCGATCGATCGAGAGTGCTTCTTCCGCGTCTGCTGCTATTCCTACCGCATCGCCAGAAGCTGCAAAGTTCCTGAGAGTTGCCGAGCAAGTAGCTTTCAAGGTGTTGCAGCGCACGCTCATCGAGGGTCCCGAACCAACACGTACCAATGGGTTGACGTCGATTCAGAACAGCCGCGGTCTGCAAATGAGGCATCACATGAACGGCAACTCAAATGGTTTCCGCCATCCGACTCACGCTCGGTCCAAGTCACGGAGCAAATTGTACCATCACAGTGCAGGCCAGAATGAACTGGATCTCAACTACGACTCCCTGGGCTACAACGACCATCGGGAGAGTGACCTGAGCGATGCTACAATGGATACAGATCAGGCTGAACAACACCCTGGACCATTGTGGTCCGCTGGAGAGCTCGTAGCGCAGTGCCAGCAAAATAGTACAATACCTCTGGTATTATCCCTCTTAAAGATTGGGGCTTTCAGCAAGGACGCCAGTCCCTCATGACCTTGGATTTTCTACTACATCGGTACGCTCTCCTCCCTTGCATGGCGCGCATTGGTTAAAGATTTCTCTGCCTTGCAGCCTCGCATTGCATATTATATCTGTCTGTCGTTCAACTTATTCGCAAGCAAACACACTCTCATTCAAGCGTCGTACATGTGCTATCCAATATTCCTCTCCTTACTCTATTAGACTTTCACTCGTCGTTCTTTAATCTTCCATCGCCTAAGTTCACTCTATGATCTTATTTCTTTCCCGCCTCCATCTCAATTTTATGGATCTATCTAGTCGCTGTCGATATATGTGCTGCATGTGTTTCAGCTTTAAATTCCGCTTCACTATGTATGCTGCGGCTTGTTAGCACGGCGATGACTGTATAATAATAAAGTCGGCTTCCAGCTTCCAAATCCCAGTCTGATATATTTGCAAGCAATCTTTCATAGCAATATAACGTGTTTGAGGGAGGAAGTACCCTAAGGTCGCTTAGGATTGTGATGGGACGGAGATGAGGGTAGGTGGGTTGAGGGTTTATGAATCTTGTCCGTACACGGACAAAAGGGATCGACGTCGGAGGAGATGGTGCAACAGGTAGGTCTGGATATTCGTAGTTGTGCTGCAGGCCCTGAGTTGCGCAGAACCTAGTTGCAAGATACACATCCTACAATGGACGCACATGCACCACGATGCTTCCCCCTAAAGCGTATATTAAATCACAATCCCCAGGGTGAAAACGACGAGGTGTGGTGCAATAGCCAAAACTGGAGGCAAGAAGCGGTAGATAAACAGAGAAGCTCCTTATCAGGCCCTTCACAACGAGCCTTCATGTCCGATTAGATTATGGGCGTTATCACTGCGGGGTATGGGGGCCTTGTGCACTGACTTAATTTATTGGCGATCCATAAAGGAAGGTTCGTGGTGATGTATGCTTCCTGTGTGGAGAATTCCGTGATAAAGGGAGGGATAACAGCAGGCGGCGCCATGAAAACACAAAAAAAAAGATCATCGTGCATCAGGTCGGACAACAACCTGCTGCATCAAGGGTGGCTGAATCAAACCAAATATGTATGTTACGGGAGAAAGTCTCAGAGGGCAGGAACCCTGGTGGTCGGTCCAATTTGGGGGTTCTTCGAGCATGTGTGCGTGTCAGATGCACGCTGAAGCAATGTGGCCGAACAGCACTGCCTGGGTGTGTGCGGGGGGACACATAAATTCAGGATCCCTCGGCGCTTGCATTATATTATCTTTCAAGCACTCCTGGCGAGCACCCAAATACTTATCTTCGTGTCGTCCGATACCCTCAGCTGAGCCTGGTTTTTGGCTTTTTTTTTTTTTTTTCCCCCCCGCTACTGCTCGACAGAGAGCGAGGCTGTTACCCGTGATGACCACATATTCCCCATACACGCCGCATGCGTCCGCAAGCTCTCATCATCGCACCCACCACTATCAGACTGGGCAGGGGCGCAGCCATGAGCATCTGCCGCGGCAACGGACACCGTTCCCTCGCGAGGGTACGCCCACACCTACTGTCCGGGGAAAGCCTGGTATTTCCTCATACCAACATCAACGATCTGATTTCATGGATTTACCGTATCCATCCATGACTCAGACTTATGCATGGGTTATCGAACAAGGGTATATACGGAGAGATAAACAGAACAAGAAGACGGAACAATGGGTGTTTGAACAACAGTTCTTCCTTCCCGAGGCAGACATGAAGCACAAAGATAGCTTTCCTGCGGCCTGGGAGGAGAAGACGCGAAAAGGAATGTGGGACGAGCTGGTCTACTCGTACGAGATGGAGGCGGATCGGTGGATGCGGCAGGAAGAAGAGACCCGGCGTCTCGCTGCGGAGAGGGAGAGGGCCAAGGCGCACTATGTGCAGAAGGAACTCAAACGGGTCGAGGCCAGGATCCGGGACAAACGAGAAGCAGATCGACAGAGGATGGTGGAAGAGAAGCTTCAGGCGCAGATGGAGGCTCGTGAACGGGAGCGAAGGGAAAGGATGAACGCACAAAAGACAATCGTCGATGCGTGGAATCTTTACGAGAGCGGATGGGAGTCGCTCGCTCGCTCTACGGTTCCTCTGGGGTTCAGTGATATTCCTTGGCCAACGAAAACAGTGCCCAGAACGTCCTGCGATATCACCCCTTCGTCCATTGTCACACTCCTCCTTTCTCCCTTCCACTCTGTCAAACAGACACGCAAGGACAGGATCCGTAGTGCTCAGCTGCGATGGCACCCGGACCGCTTCCGTAGACTGATGAACAGAGTGAGAGAAGAGGACAAAGAAGCTGTCGAGGAGGGTGTTGGCATTGTTGCTCGCTGTCTGAATGACCTGATGTCAAGGGAGAAAGCCAACGTGCGTTGTTGCCCAGAGCTTGAGTATGAGCCCAACACTGACTTACTTGTCTGTGCAGCTGTGAAAGAATTCGGAGCATTATGTAATATAGTATATATCAGAGTATTATTTGCTCTTGTTTTGCATCAGCTTCCGAATCTAGGAATTTGCCTCAGCAGGCCTCGGCCATTCAATCCTCGTCCGCCTTGTAAGAAATGTTCGCTCGCTTCACGCGTCTTTCTCTCCGTCGGTGCATACACACCCAGACGACACGTCCCACTCACTCCAGACTTCGCACGAGCTACCCTTGGAGTGTCTGCTGCAACCGCTACATACCTTGTCTGGCGTTCCCTCGCTGAACCCATTGCACTAGACAGTCCCATATCCATTCCACGTGCGTTCTAGTACCCTGTTTCTAACTATGAAGTTAATCGACCCTTCGTATAGCTGACCAAAGAACGACAGTATCCTCCAAGCCTTCTCGGTCATCACTACCGTTAGACCCCACCCCACAAACCTCAACTCTTCCTGAATCTGAGTCCTCTTCAGGAGGGCCTGCGTTTTCCAGTTCCAGCAGGGATTATCCTGCCACGCCAGACAACAAGGGAGAAGAGGTTGGGGGAAAGCGAGGGGAGGGAGAGGTGAAGGAAGGGGAGGAGCAGGAGACATCGGGTGGTGCGTTCAACCCTCAGACTGGCGAAATTAATTGGGATTGTCCATGCCTTGGCGGGATGGCTCATGGTCCGTGTGGTCCGGAATTCCGAGAGGCATTCTCGTGTTTTGTCTTCTCCGAGCAGGAACCCAAGGGCATCGACTGTGTAGAGAAGTTCCAGGCAATGCAAAATTGCTTTAGAGCCCACCCGGAGGTCTACAGTGATGGTATATTGTTCCTACACACTTTTTTCTCGCGCGCCGGCTGACTATCTACCAGAAATCATGGACGACGATGAAGAGGAAGCTGCTCCTGTCGCAGATGCCACAACCACTGCACCTAAGTCGGACGAAGATGCTCCATCACTCCCAGTACCAGCCCAGACTCAGTCGCGGGACACTACTTCTGTCTCATCGTAACAAGCGTACAGCGCTTGGATCTCAAAAGGTTATCTAGAAGATTACCCATATACATAGATTCGTACTGCCTTTATGTCCATCTATCCTTATTGCTATCACCACTCACTCAGAACTATGTAGTTCCCATTAATTTACTAACATTACATCCAGGATTTCAGACATGAACAGGTGATTGATTATAAATACACGAATCAAGTATCGTGCATGACAATGAAGCGTTTCTCGATGGTATTGTCCTTTACCTTGTATCCATTGGCCGTGAATACCTTGGAACGCAGGAAAGGTGCGATATCATAGATATCGTGTTCTTTTGCCTTTGGTAGTTGTGTTAGTGTTTCGTTTGTTGGGAGCGTTCAGACGTACTCGTTCCTCCAATTCGGAAAGTTTGACGGTAACAAGCTCGGGTTGCTCGTACTTTGTCAACTGGTGGTACCTCGCTTTGTCTTTAACGAGGCCACCCAACAAAAATACAACCAACTCCTCGTGATCCTTGGATTGTGTAAGGTATTTGCGGAAACCCTGGACACGACGCTGGTCAAAATCTGGACTATGTGACGCCAGGGACATACCCTTTGGAACGTCTTCTTGATGCTCATCTTTTGAGCGTTCACAAAGCTTCCAACGGCGACCTCGATAGCGAGGTCAATGTCATCAGAACGAACATACTCCCGCAGTGCCATCTTTGCGCTAGCTTCCGCCATGCGGATCATGCTCTCAAGATGACGGACGGTAATTGGATAAGAGCCGGTAATCATAGACTCACGACGAAGATCAGCGAAAAGTCTCGAAAGCTTCTCCTGGTCCATGTCATAGAGTTTTGGTTTGACTTTTTCCCGCGCATACACGATGTATTTACGCAAGAGATCTTGAGGAATGGTCTGGGAATTGTGTGCGTGTTAGCGGGGGGTTTGTTTTGAGAGCCTGCTGCTACTTACATCAGCGTCCAGGGTTGTTCCAACGTCCATTTCATCCTTCTCTTGTTCGAATTTGGGGTGACTGCGTAAATGACTCCCAACGACGAACCGCGCAAGCAGTTCATCCATCACAGGGTCTACCGTATCTTTCACAACACAAAGGATGTCGAATCGGGACAAAATAGGTTCAGTCAGCTCGACATTCTGTTGGAAAGGGATGGTGGGATTATATCGTCCGCGGATCGGGTTAGCGGCGGCAATGATTGCGCAGCGAGCTTGTAAGGTCGTAATGATACCAGCTTTAGAGATGGATATTGATTGCTGCTCCATGGCTTCATGGATTGATGTTCGGTCCGCGTCATTCATTTTGTCGAACTCATCGATCAGGCATGTGCCCTTGTCTGCAAGCACCAAAGCACCGCCCTCTAATGTCCATTCTCGAGTGACTGGATCCTTGCGAACACTGGCTGTGAGACCAACGGCCGACGCTCCCTGGCCAGTAGCAAAGACGGATCGATGTGCAGTTTTCTCAACATACTTCAGGAACTGGGATTTTGCCGTTCCAGGATCTCCCAGCAGCAGAACGTTGATATCTCCGCGAATCCGGTGTTTGTGGTTGATATCCTTTGAAACACCACCGAACAAGGACAATGCGATAGCAGCCTTGATATCCTCATGTCCATAGATTGAAGGGGCAATCGACTTGATGATACGTTTCCGAATGCGTTCATCCCTAGCAAGGTTACGGATCCCTTTCTCGTCCTCCTCCGTAAGCCTGAAGGCAGCAAATAGATCTTCTTTTTTGTTGATGTGGTTGGCTTCAATAATCGTCGAAAAGACAGGAAAACCGTTTTTCGCGTTCAGAGACGCGTCGAAGTTATTGCGGTAGATGCCCGTCACTTCCTGGTAATGGCATCAGTGATAAGGCTGGGGAGGGATGTGGTTCAACTCACGACTTCCTCTCCGGGTTTTGCGCTGTCAATCAGGTCCCATAAAAGGATAACTTCTCGGTGGCGCGGTAAACGACCAGCAGGCACGGAACCTGGCGATTCTTGTAAAGTCATCTTCTGGTAATTGCGGTATACCGTCTGCAACGACCATTAGTGGTACTATCGCAATAATCACAGAAACCACATCACTTGTTCAGAATTGACCGGAAAAGGACCTTTACTTTCGCAATTTGGGCAGTAGCTGATCTTAAGTTCCCGGGTCGCATCCTGATAGAAAGGCCCCAGGGTAGCACCGCATTTTACGCAGTCGAACTTGACATATTTAAGCTGGGGGAACACGCCACTTCGACGTGTAACGACGCCGGAAACACGGACAAGGTTGTTGAGATGGGAGCGGCGAAGGTCGCGAAGAGTGGAGGTCAAGGGAAGATCGGAAACGCGAACGTGAACCTCGGAGTGAATGCGGGTATAACCAGGGAAATACACAAGGATAGCACTCAAGGCCACCTCGTCGAAGATCTCAATCATAGCAGCGGGGGAGTTGGTTAAGAAATAGGCTAATATCGGCTTAGATGAAGCAAGGTGGGCATATGATACTTCAAGGGACTCGGAGTTGGCTGTGGAAGATAATGTTAGCACCAAACGCACCACAGCTAGATGGTGCACATACTTTCACCAAGGTTCCGTATGCGTTGTCCATATACCGAAGAGCCATTGTCGTCGACATATGTCATCAAAAATTGACGGAAATGCCGCACGATCGACCGGCGTACACGGTCGACAGCAATCCACTCAACGATGGACTTTGCCTTGATATCGCTCAGTTGTTCTAAAGGTAATTCCTACCCAAAAACATGAGTGCCATTGCAAGTTGATTACCGCAGACCGAACGACTCACATCTTCAAAGCCGTCCAAGTCATCAATATCTCGCCTTTCGTCGTACTGCCTCCTTGTGCGCCTTTTCATTCGTGTGAGCTCAACGTCATCTAAATCTTCATCCACCATCTCATCACTGTCTAAGAATGCCGGGGCGCGGCTGCGACGAGCAGCACGGCGCCCTCGACCGCCAGTGTGTTCCAGTCGGTCTCTACGGGCCATTTGTGCCTCGGCAGCTCGTCGGGCAGCAGCAGATATCTCCTCCAAGTTTTCGTCGTCGTCGATTCCCTCGTCGGAATATTGATCCAGAAGTTCATTGGTCGCATAATCCCTATCGTGCAGATTCGTGAATTCCCTAGCCCAACCGAGGCGTGTGGCCTGACTCACTGCTCCATATTGTCATCAAAGAGATCTTCTTCTTGTCCATCGTCCTCCTCATCGTCAAGATCTCTTACTGCCTCGCGATCGTCCAACGAGTCGTCTGTATCAGAGAAAAACTGCGGTGGTGATGAAGGCGGAAGGACCCCGTCGGAGTCACGTCGTACATGGGACGGCCCCTGTACGGGGGATGACTGGGGAGTGGGTGATCCTGGTCGTTGACGCTTCGGGGGCTTGCGATATTGTCAACGAAAATATAGTGGCATACAACTTAGCAGCCTCACCATTGATGGACGCAGATGCAGACTAGTTGGATTGACGCGAGTCGCGACGCGTTGTACTCATTATGTCGGAGTTTGAAAAGCGCGCCTGAAACTCCCATGATCAGATCAGCACTGAGTACTGAGTACTGAAGATGGGCGGTTACGAGCCAGGGCGGACAAGTTCAACCAGCTGAGAAGGCAAATCACGCCAGAAGTACTCAATTCCAGTGAAATGGTACTGGGAGCTTGTGTGTCACAGAGGACTAATTGGAAAACTTTGATGTAGACAAGCGAGAGGACGACAGCGTCGGATGATCTTCCCGAGTAGCACAGAGCTCGTAAGAAGGTTGGACTGTAGAAAATATTCCCCGTTTATAAGTACTCGGGTTTCACCAGAGAATCGAATCGACGGGAGGAACACGAGCTCATGCCTGTCTGTATTCACACCCTCCAAGTCTCTGAACCAAGGTAGCATCAGCACTAATCTACGTGTCAATCTTCTATATTTCAAGCCGAGCGAGGCAACGACTTGGTTTCCCGCTGCAGACCTAGCCAGCGCGGCTGGCTCTCATTAATTCCTCCGTGATGGGTCTCGGGAAGGACTGTAAAGTTTCCCTGAGACAAGTATTCAGGATCAGGCACTGGGTTCAAAAGTCAAAGTTCTCACTCTCTAATGTCCCAAACATCTTCACTACTTTTACCAAGTCTTCTGTGCGCCCACCACTCCGCCCGCCGCCGGATCCAAGCCTCGCGCCGTTCTTCTGGGTGCACCGACTTCAGGGACATGCAGAATTTGAATTCCTCAAATTTGGGAGAGCACTCTGGCCGTTGGCCATATCTATAAATGGACTTGATTTGTGAGCGAACAACTTGGCAGGCGCATTAGCAGAAAGGGCTTGGTCAAGACCGAATGTTGATGGAGCGCACCAGTGCAAGAGAGGTAGTCGTCAAAGAGACTAAGACATCCGGGAATATCGCTGGGGGCTGGATGGAGACGACCCAGGCGCTCTTCTTCTTGTTTTACGATGGCCGCGAAGTCAAGCTTGGACATTGCAAAGAGACCAAAACCGGAACCAGGTGCTTTGCCATCTGCTGCGATCATGTGATCACATCCCGATGTCAAGTTGGGCAGGTTCGCGTACATATGACTGCAGGCCCCCATATGATTCTTTACAAGTTTATTCTCTCCCTCCCTCCACCATCTCAACTGGTTTTTACCTTTCATGGCCTACGGGTATCGCAACCAGCCTCTCAAGGCCGTGTACTTGACGTACCAAGTACTATCCACTCTCTTCATTCGGATTCCCCTCTGGATTCTACTCGGCATCCCAAGGTGAACCCTCTCCACATGGTCACTTAACCGCATAACCCATTGCCTCTAGATCATTACGGCCGAGGAAATCCTGGGACTTCAAGCGCACAGTCTTGGTGCAGGTAGGTTCGTCCATGTCATGGCAGTGCAGGAACGGTAAGCACGCAATCTCTCTTTGTTGCTCAAGCTAAGTGGTATGTCGCCACAGCGTGGGTGGATTGCGTATCACCCCAGACCATAAAGCCATTACGCCTGGAGTAGATGTCAATGGTGCCTGGATTTCCGCCGTGCCAGAGCACCTTATCGTCGGAAAGCTCAAACAATGGGCAGACTTCGCAAACGTGAAATCGATCCGTATTCCAGGCTACTGGTGCACACAAGAAGGGCACCGACACTATCGTTGCAGCTCCACCACGACCTGGTGAGAAAGTCGTTCTTGCCTTCCATGGTGGCGGCTACAGTCGTCTCTCCGCACATCCAAGTGACCCAACGGCTGCTATTGCACGCGGCCTTTTGAAGCACGTGGATCCTGTACAGCGTGTCCTCTCTGTTGAATATCGACTTTCCTCTGGGAAGCCTTTTCCCTGTTGCCAACCCATTTCCCACTGCCCTGCTTGATGCATTAGCAGGTTATCTATACCTTGTGAATCAGATAGGTTTCCACCCTTCAGACATCATCGTCGAGGGTGACTCCGCTGGCGGCAACCTTGCTCATGCACTCACCCGATACCTCACCGAATACAGGGGTACTTCCGGGTTGCCAGCACCACCGGGTGCTCTGCTTCTTCTGTCTCCCTGGGTTGATCTCGGAATTAGCCATGATCATGCCGAATCATCCTCAGCTTGTACCTCGTCTGACTACCTCAGTCATCCCGCATCCCAAGCATTCAGATACACCAAGGACGCATTCCTTGGACCACATGGACGCGAGGCCGGCGAGATCAATCCCTATATCTCTCCCGCATCCTTGAACCCTGCACTTGTGGTGAACTTCAAGGAGTTCCCTAGAACCTTCATCGTTGCTGGCGGCGCAGAAGTTCTTCTTGATCAAATTCGCACCCTGCGCGACAGGATTTTCAAAGATTTGGGCGAAGGAAACGGTATCGAGGAGGGAGAAGGCAGGGCACGTTACTTTGAGTCCCCTGATGGCGCGCACGACTTCATCATATTCCTATGGCATGAACCAGATCGGACAGATGCATTGAAGGCTATTGCGGAATGGGTTACTGCTGGATAAATCCCCCCCCCCCCCCCCCCCGTTGTTCTTTGAGTTGGTCTATACAAGCTCTTTCTGGCAGATCTTAACATTTTAAGGCAATTATGTTTACATGAAAAATCATATCCAAATCAACAAGAGTATCGACTACTGTTTGGTCACTGACGTGGTGGAATTGGAAGCGGCTTCACCATTCTCCGCTCTTTTGTAACCACCGGCCCCGTAATCGCTGAGGTACATGTATGTCGTGGGCAACGCGACGAAGAGAGCTCCAACGATGTTACCGAAAAGCGAGGCGAAGAGCGACCTATATATAATCCATTAACACCTGTCGACGTGTTTTGTTGTCGACTTACTTGCGGATATATTCAGCTATAGTTATCTACGAGCAATTATCAGGATAGGAGTTCACAGGCTGAATCAGCCACTCACGTTGGCATGGAACATGATTCCAAGAGGTATAGAGAACATGTTCGCGATGACTATGCCCGGAGTCAGCATTTTTGCCCACAATTTTACCCTCGGGTGGTGATGCTCACCGTGGTCATAGCTCAGCGCGACGAATACCTATATGTGCCAGCTCTTCTTAGAACGATAATAACGACATCAAACTAGAATCCAGACATACAAAAATAGGGATCCAGACCGCGACAATCTGCGTTTCGAAATTGTTAGAAGCGCGACTAGTCATCTGTGAGCTAGAGGACAGAACACACCTTCGAAAGTGTGTCCTTAGCGCCTGCCGCTTGCTAAATTTATCGATTGGATTTCCATCACTGGGTCCTTACTCCATTAGAAAGCAAAAGGGAGCTGCTTACCCATACAGCCACGGCAACGAGCCAATTGCAGCCAATGGCTCGGAGGAAGATCTGGTGCCACTGCGGGTCCTTCGCTTTATGACTAAGCAGAACAGGGTTCGGCTCGCTTTAATCGTTGTCGCTAAGCGGTGCGACTTACACGACGAATGTTCGGATATAACTGAGGTAGGGTTCTGTTGAAACAACACCGGTGTCTAAAGGTATCTTGAGCCGCGACAGAAGCGGATATCGAGAACGAGGTACTTACAATGGACGAGGATTGCGGCGAAGAACAAACTCCCGGCGAGGTTTCCAAAAAAGACTGCAGTGCACGCTCAGTCGAGAGATTGGTAGCGACATTGGATGGTACTACGAACCAATCAACCAGTTCAGACACAGACTCCAGAATGGGACTGCCTTCATTAACACGGCCATGGGGAAGTACTGATTATTAACGGATAGCTCAGCAATGGATGGCAAGGGCGGCAACCCGTATTTACACCTACCAACATGTTGCTCGTAAGTAGTTCATGGCCTTGGAGCACAATCCTACAAGCAAGTCAACATTTGCTCGTTCAACAGGGTCGTTACACCCACATAATCAAACCGACCGGGAACACCATACCTGCAAGGATCCTGACAACTCCGGGGTCCGACTGGGTCATGCCTACAGCGCCGCCCGACATGATCAGGGACAACAGGCCTCCAAAGGACAACATGGCACCCGCGGCGAACTGACCGAAACTTATCAGCTACATGTATAAATCATTCAAGAGAATTTACTCACTGCCTTCATGAATATCGACTCGTATCTGTCACGGTGCTTTGCAACGGCGAGCTCAACCATGACATGTGCTACTTGGTGTGGCTTCAGCGTGCTTTGATGATCCATGTCGAATGTCGGAATGGGCGCGATGTGAAGATGTGGGGTTGAGGTGCAAGCTCCGGGAGGTGAGAGGCTCTGCGAACAAACAGGCAACAGGCGACCAGCAATGTCATCTGGTTCGAGCAAGGTTGAAATATCCGTGAGGAGAACTAAGTTGACCAGACCCCGGACAACCCCAATAGATATCTGAGGATAGGCGTGAACTGAAAAGGTCTGAATGACATTATGTCACTCGACAGCCTTGTGACGAGTAGACCGAACAGCCCTATAAAGGGAAAGTGGAACGGGGCTGTAGGACGCCAACCCACAGGGACAGTCAAAGGGACCTTCAAAACAGGCTTGAAGCCTGAGGATTCGGCCGGCCACCAAATGAGTCTTGAGTTTTATCTTAAGCCCCTGCCAGGGCTATCAGGGGGCCTGGTGCATCACCGTCAAAAATAATGGGAGGAATTGCCCAAATATGGCTACACGTGCTTTGTGCAATCAATCCGATAGACAGGAACCGCGGGATCGTGCACTGCGTGACCAATCAATTCGCAGATATTTATGCCACACTGCCCACTCGTTCTCCATCTGCGTGGAATATGGACCTACATGCGGGGAAAGACTGTCAAACGCAGCATCGAGAACGCCACACCTGTTGACGAACACAAATCACCATCACCCAACTTCACCCGAGGAAGTGCGGTTCGGACAAGGCCAGTCCTTGTTCGCCTCCTTGTCAAGCGTCGCCGTGGCCTGGGTGTGTGTGTGTGTGTGTGTGTTTTGGCGGGGGTTCCGGAGGCGACGGGTGGGGGCAACCATGACCTTAACGTTGATCTAAATTTAGACAATTCTCACTGAATAACACATCACCAGACCCTAGCGGACTAAAATTAACATGGCTTATCGTTCCCAGGAACGGTTCCCGATTATCAAGTCAGCTCTAGCGTGCCCACTGGGCGTAAAGCGTTGCCCATGCAGGGTTAGTCAAAAACCTGGAACCGTACCTTCCAAGAGCTGGGCGAATACCGCCATGCGGTTAACAACATGTGAAGCTATTTATGGAACGCCGCCGGGATAGATTACGGCGTCTTGACTCCGGCTCCAAAGGGGTCCGACGCCATAAATAACCCCAATACCCATTACGTCCCAGGCCACCTGCAAAAACAGCCAAGTATGAGACCTTTCAGCAATACGTGGCGTTCGCTCCTGCCAATCCGAACCAAGAACCTCATCCTATGCTGACCGTGTGCCATCGCTCTTCTCCACAGCCTAATCTTTCGAGCATATCACGCACCACGCGCCTCGGAAGTATAATACCGTCCCCCATATGGTCATCGTGACATTGACCAGAGTGAAAAAGCGACTGTTTTATTTACATGAATGTGGAAACGTTGCAAATGAGTCAACAGAATCATACATATTAAAAATGTCCATATGTGAAGTAAAACAGGCAACCGAGCACAGAAACACGGTAAATATGAGCATGGAAAGGGTCCTAGGGAATCATCTTAACGAGAACGCTCGCAAGGAACTCTGCCTCTTCGGCCTCCACCTTGGCCATCCTCCGCATTTCTATCCGCATTGTTACTCCGATGTTCGAGGTACTTGGAGCTCGAAGAAGAGTAGTAATCCTGGCGGCGCAACGAGCCATTTGTCAAATACACGCTCGCGTTGGCGGATCCGTTTATGGCCGCAGGAACATACAAGGCGCCCCTGTTGTGTGAACTGCGCTCCTTCCTCCTGAGGTGGGTAGGGGCAGGAAATGGTTCTGGTAACCCTTGCTCCGGTCCGCTCGAATAGAAAATTCTGGGCCGCCATTCTTCTCGTTCGTCCATGATGCACGAGTTCTTGAACTTCTCAACCAGCGCTTCCTTCCCCCTTGGAAGTTCCATACGTCAGCCCAAGTAGTGAGTTGCACGGGCAACATATATGAACGTACTGATAGTTTGCATAGCTCATTTGAAGGACCTTCTCGCTCGAGAACATATTCCTGGGATATCGTATGCGTCAAGTATTGCTAGCTGGTGGACCCTCTGCCCCACTCACCATTTCACTCCGAGTCTCTGCTTCGCAAACCTCAGCATATCTTGAACTCGAATAAAATTGACAAATGCATATCCAACATTGCAACCTTTCCAAGTTTCAGGAGCTAGGATAGGAAATTGAGTATGAGAAAGGTCTCACCGTTCTTGAAATCCATCCGAAGGTAAAGGAAGTCGATTTTACGCGGGCAGACCTCCCCGATGTATTGAATTAGATCTTTAGCGGTCATCTTGTTTGGTATGTTCTTGACCATAACCGTCGTTCGTGTGTCAAGCCCCTCCTCGATACGTCCGACATTCAAAAAGTTGCGGTCACTAGCACCCGGCGCTGCAGTAGTCGACTTGAGACTAGCCTCGGGATCGTGGAGGGCTTCAGCCGAGTTGTTGACATAAATATGCTGGTCCGAGGTGATTATAGGTTGGTGTTCAGCGAAAGGTTGAGGCTGTGCGTGCAACACAGGTGGAACCACGTTGTAAACGATCCCGTTTGGTATAAAGCTGGGATTCTGCTCGGAGAAGCGATGGTCGACTGGGACGACTGGGACAGCAGGTATGAATGTGGGCCCGAACATTTCAATAT
This sequence comes from Lepiota brunneoincarnata, assembly GCA_023014365.1. Taxonomy (NCBI): domain Eukaryota; kingdom Fungi; phylum Basidiomycota; class Agaricomycetes; order Agaricales; family Agaricaceae; genus Lepiota; species Lepiota brunneoincarnata. The sequence goes on from JAEBUN010000009.1 coordinate 574,002, forward strand.
TGGCCGCAACATTTGGTACCATCAAACTAGGATCAAAAGGCCAGTTCGTGACGGGGAAAGCGCGATGGGCTTCGTATTCGCCGGCACCAACGAACACTGGGGAAGGGGATTGTACTGGAAATGGTACTGGATTTACGAAGGGAGGGTTGGGGTGGTGGTTCAACCGGGTTTGTACCAAGGAGAGATCATGGCCTTTGGAAGGACAATAACAACAATCGATGATGGAACAAGTCTGCTGAGACTCCCAAGCTTTGTTTTGTCCCTCGTTCAACTCGGAAATCTCGCCGCGGTTCTCGACATAACTCAAGGTCTGTTCGTTGACAGGCCTACCTTGACTGGGGCACGAGATATCGGAATGGGAATCGTGGAAGTCGAAGGACGTATAAAAGATAGTTGGAGACGATGTGGTAGGCTGTCCATCGGAGAATCGCGGAGGAGAGGGAGACGAAGTTGTCTCATTGCCGACACTTACAGCCCTAGGCCGTGACTTGGTATTCTGACCCGTGAATGGTCCTCGTATCTGGGATGCCCCTCCAGCAGGACCGATCCCCGACGCCAGCGTCGGAATGTGAGATTCACTGGCAGATACTTGGTGACTTGACTGCAGGGTATCCGACCGGTCTTGGCCCGGTTTTACGGGGAAAACATAGGGGCTGCTGTCGCCTGTCTGCGAATTCGGAGGGACCCGACCGGACGTGCCGAGTCTCATCCCGAACATGACTTGATCCCTCAAGGCGGTATAGGCTTCACGAGCAATTCGCACATCGAAAAACTCAACAGTAAAGATCCACTTTTTTTATGTGATAAGTTCCGGCACAACGTAGGGCCTATGCTTCGGACCTTACCTCGTTGTCGTTGTCTTGGCGTTCGGGCCTAAAAAGCCTAAGATCCCCGTATGATTCTAGGATTTTAACCAATATATGCGGATCTATCCCTTGTTTTGCCTTGTTCGGACCGTGGGGTTGTGCATGCTCGGTGTCTAGGCGTTCCATGATTGTCACTGAGAGTGAGAACCCTCCATCAGTTGTCGCCAAGAAGTTCGAATTCCCAATAGTCTATCACAGGAATAGACACGATGAGCAAAATCTAGATGACATGGAGGAAAGAGGGTTCAACTGACCCCCACCAACTCCTCCGCGGTGATGAAATGACAACGGAACCACGCCGCCATCCCATCTGCCGACATCTTTTCACCCAGACATCCGGCCAGTAGTTCGTCAGTCCTCTGAGACAGGACAGTCTTCGCGGCGAATGCATCCCGGACATCATGAAAAGCCAAAAAGAGCGAGCCAGTGGTTTCCAAGTGACGTAGAAAGAAACCTTTGATGCAACTGGCGTCGTGTTCATTGCCGTCTCCGGGGCTGATGGATTTGCAAGAGGCCTTCGAACCTCGACAGGGGGAAATATGGGCAAGAGCGTTGGTGATGGCAGTCTGCAAGGATGCAGGGGAAATGGTACGGGAAACATTTTCCAACTATGTGTTATAATTGTTATCATCCGTGTCCTCACGCATAAGATGGCAAAAAAAAAAAGACTCACATAGAGGAAACGGGTGGCCTCGGGCTCTTGTAGCTCACGTAGTATCTCAAGCTTGTCCTCATGTTTTCCATCAGCGGATTCGGCGCTAGCAGAGGTCCTGATGCTGGACGAAGGCGTGAGAGGGGGAGTTAACAAGTGGTGCGATGCATCGCGGTCCTTTCGCTGGCGTTTACGCGTATGTGAGGGCGTGGTTTTAATGGCATTGCGGCGGGCATCGTTGCCCTTCAAAGAAAGCTTTTCCAGAGCAGAGACTACCCCATCGCTACGGTATTTGGTGAATGATATATGTGGCGTCTTGGGTGGCGGGTGGGAAGCGGGTGCGGATGGGGTGGGTGAGCGATTCGGGGGGCTTTGATTATTTTGCGTTGCCACAGACATATCGAGTTGTGGTGGCTCTGAGCGAGGTGGAAACCTGTTGCGGTCAGTGTACCGTTACCACAGTCCAGTGTCCAGTCGGATTGTCGGCACGACTCACCAAAGGTTGGGGAGCGAGGGCGAATGTTGTAAGCGCGGGGGATGAGATTTGGTGGGCTGATGGGAGGCAGGGAGTGTTTGTGGTTTTGCAACCCCGAAATCAATACTGGATCGCGATTGAAGACTGGGAACGTGCATGGCCAAAAAATGAGAAAGCGGAATGCCCACGGGAGATGTTTGGAAGGGCTTGTAGGAATAAAAGGAAGGGTGGAGGGGAGGGAGAAACGAATGTAGCAGAGGAGGACAGAGATGAAACGAGGGTAGAATGCTTGGATGGTTAATTGAGTGTTTAATTGACGGAAAAAAGGGCCGGCACTTCCTTGTCTGAAGGAGATCAAACGGGAAGGACGCCGGATGACCGAAGCTTTAAAGCAGAATGGTTTTCCTTGAGGAGATGAGGAGGATACGCGGATCTCAGTGCCAGCTTCTGATGGTACTTGGTTGTCAGGTCAATGAAGAGCCAGACCGACAGCTTGTGAATTTGTTGCCTGTCCGCTTGTAAAGACGCTTTGACTCAGCTCAGGAAGCCACCTAAAGCAAATCAGTTAGGCAGATGCAGAAGTTTTCGCAGCAAGAAAACAGACGGTAATGTCAGTAGGCTATAGTTTACCTTTTAGCTTTCCTTCACAAAGAAAAAGAAACCTTTGATTTTCAGTCGAATGGAACCGCAGACCTATATGTCCCTCCCGTGGGTCTCTCGGTGCATACAAAGCGCAGAAGAATTCCTTTACCGCATCATGGCGGAAACGTCCAAAGGCAGTAATAGTGTAGAAATGAATAGAAACGGTGCTCCTGCCACAGAAAGGACCTAAGTTTCTTGTTTTGGATGTCCGGAGACAGCATGCGCCATGATGAACCACGTTCCCGAGGATAACAGATTGGTTCCATAGACGGCGTGCCCTCCGCAGGTTCAGCATCCAAGGCATACAGCGGGCTATGAGGCTGTTTCCAGAAAACAAGGTTGGGGATGGTTGGACATCAGTATACACAGCGTTGCTCCCGGAGGAAAATGGAGAATGTGTACGGCCAGGCGGGGCCGTATGTGTTTGAAGGGGCTTCACTGAGCTTGTAACAGCTTCGAAGAAGAAGGTGTCTTCTCTCTTACGCTCCTTCCTGTCTGACCCTCGGAGAGTTATTTCCAGATCGCGTCAATCACGTGATCAATTGCGTCTCTTAACCCCCGTTTTTCCTTTCAGTTGGCTGACTGCCAAAATGCCTCTCTACCAATTATTATGCATTGCTGTCCATTATCCAAAATACGTGAGAAAACATATCCTGCCAGCATTCTTATATCCCTCATTCTATACTCCTTTAGCAACACATACGCGAGTTGGTCCGCCAGTCTGCGACACACATAATGGATGCCGGAGGCGTTGTTCGCAAGATTGAATCGTGGGGAACACTACAACTGCCTCAGCGCATGAAAAAGAAGGGCAGCCAAACATACGAGCGGGTAGGGGAGTGAGTGCCCGGCAAATTCATCTACTCTTTTTACCAATGTTCATACATGCTTGCAGTTACTGGACCCTTCACTGCGACACTAGCCCCGAAACGCTCCGCTCACTAAAGAATCTCCTGCGACGTGATCCTCGTGTTCTCCGTTGGTCGTTCCTCAAGTTGGGGGATCGTGTGGAGGATGTTGCAAGAGAGGGTCGCAAGCTCGCTCACAGGGCACCAAATCCTGGGGACGTTGTGGACTTTTAGGGGAATGGAACCTATCCGATGTTCCCTGCCCGCTGCAACCCAGTTGCAGCCATTAGCATCTAAGAGCTGCCTACGGAGGAGCCTGGATTGTTTGTGACACCAACAATACCCCGGTACTGTCTAGATATACTTTATGCGCCAAAATAACAGCTTCAAGTGGCGTTCCTTTCCCTTACGAACGATACTATCGCTCCCAGCTCTTCAATCACTTCAGTGCTATCCAAGGATTCGCCCGCTTCTTTATGTGCTTGTTCACCAACTGGACCAGTTCTCCGAAGCAGAAGACTCTCCATTCCTGCATCTGCGGCTCCTCGATAGTCACTGTACCAATTTTTGGCTGGTGAGCGACCGGACGGGGGAACAAGAATTGCGGTTACCATATGAGCTCATCGCCTACGTGAAGACATTCCGGTAATATGATGGGCTTCCCTTCGATGCCAGCATTGACTTGGGCAAGAGCACGCTCAAAAATATCTCGAGAAGGTTTTTCAACTCCTTCTTCCTCGCTGAGAACGATCGGACTCAGGCAAGAGGGAAACGCCAAGTCATGTATCACAGAACCTGTGAATTATAAGAATCCGACCACAGGAGTTGACATGAATGCGAGACTCACGGAGGCGAGAGTCACCGTTGCTCACAACGGCTGTTGATACTCCTAACGCATCGTGCAAACAACGTACTGATGATATCAATGCCTGTCAACTTCCCGCGGACTTCGTTTTGAAATGAATAAGCTTCAATGAACTCACTTGTCGGTATCGAGTCCTGGAAGGCTGCATAACCATCCTTTGAACTGAATCTTTTGAGAAGCCCTGGTACAATCTTTTGCAGCGACGCATTAAGAGCTGCAATATCGTGCAATAGACCAAAGCCAATCAGATCAGCTACATAGGTTAATTGCCGGAGGGACTTACCTCGTTCATCCGCTCCTGCCCCTAGAGCAGTTCGTCGAACAACTTCGCTCCACCATGAATCCGCTCCTTGTATGTATGCAGGTCTTTCAATCTGTACTTGCTTCAGGGCTTAATGAGATGAGAACTCCACTTGCCAGGCCAAGTGTGAATCAACGCACCTATCTTGAACGAATGCCTGATTGAGTCTGGATCTAGGAGACCTAAGAAGGGTTTGAACACTTCGGAGTATTGTACATGTACAGGCCGGCGAGGGGTAATAATTGTATGCAGAGCATCGAATGTAACAAGTCGGATAACCATGACATGACGCAGGGAGGGGAATATTGTGCGTACTTCGTTATGTAATAATGAGCGCTTCTTCCGAAAGCTCAGCGCGGACACTTATAACTCAACAGGGCGTACACTCATCCCGTCTCGTGTCGGGCACCTGACATCTCTAAATGCGTATTAGGATCCTGTTTCTGCACGCATTGAGCGCCTACATAGCTTCTACAGCTCGCGCGAACACTGTATTATCAACTGGTCCATGCTTCAAGGTTGGGGGTGAACAATGGGTGTTGCCTCAAGATGCTCGTGCATGCATGTCTGCGATTCCCTTCGACAAAAAGATACAGGAAAATGTCGGTGTCTCACTCGCTTTCAGGCCTCTTTTCGACAAGCTGATATCTCAATCACTAGGTTCTTGATGTTGTGACCAAGACATTGGCCTTCCATGCGTCAACCAACTATCAACTTCAGGCCCCTCCACCGTACAACGAAGATGTGCGTTGGGATCTACTCAAAGATTTAGAGGATATCAGGTCCAGGGAATATGCAAGTGATTTTGAGTTCCATCGGGACGTGCAGAACTCTCTCAAACGCGTCAATGATGGTCACTTGATGTATGCGAATTGGTGTTTCGACGGTGCGCTCTATATCATACGCATGCAATTCTTGGCGTTCACTATTGCACACAGGCGTTTACATCACCTACAACCCATTCCCACTCGTGCTCTTGACAAATCTGACCGACAACACGCAAGCTGTGCACATTGCGCCCAATGCACACGAGATAGCTTCCAGCGTCTTCGGTCAAGAAATCAAGTTCTGGGAAGATGCATTTCGAAGGCCACTTCAAGAGGTAACCAGTGCTCCTCACAGAATATGACTTGTTTTGAATACGGCTCCAGTTTAGTGGTGCTCGTGTATTGGGCATCAACGGAGAAGAACCTTTCGCTTCCGTCAATGCGAACGCGGGCGTCTCTGGGCGTTTCCAAGCGCTTTCCTCTCGTCAAAATGCGTGAGTCTGTTTTAGTGTATCATGGTTCTTGTCTGTGTTGACGTGCTGTTGATTAGGTTCTTTTCAAGCTATATTCGCAGAGGAAATACATGGAGCTATATGCTAGGAGAATTCGCCGAGAAGATACACCCCACTGTTGATTCGACCCAGATGACTATTCAGCGGGTGGGGTCCGAAACAGAGGAGGTTATCATTGTGGGCATTATCTTTCTTTCTCCAGCTATTCCGCTTTCGAACCACTTTTCTAGGTCCCCTACCGATCGAAATTTAGCAGGAATCAGCACTTCAGCACTAGAAGTGATTACCAAAGCAAGTTCTGCAAACCCACGACAGATACCAACGGTCATCATTTGTATAAACTTTACTCGGGTGCCTCCAAAGATGTAGAAGAATCTCCCTTCCGGACTAGCAGACGTCAAACCAACAGAAGTCGTGTTACCGCGCGTCTTGCGACCGACCCTTATCCCGTTAGAGGAGAGCCATCAGGATATAGAATTTTATATGCTACAAGACAAGACTGGTGTCCTGGTTCTACCAAGATTTGACGGCCACAAGATCGAGACGTTCAAATGCACGTTGATAAAGGGCTTGCAAAAACTGCGTGATCTAGGAGCCACAAAACTGATTATTGATCTCGTGGGTATCCTCAACTGTTTCAGTACTAAAGCTCACAAACAAGTCTTTAGACTAATAATCTCGGAGGTGTGTCTATCCATTGTATTTGCCTCTCCCCTGTTCCACAAAGCTTGTCCCTCAGGTTATGTTTGTGTAGCACACGTGGGTTTAGTTACCCAAAAATTTAATGAGTTGGCTGACACTATGTCTACTCAAGTACCTTGCACCGCATCGTGAGTCTGTCTGATACACATCCAAAGCTACGTCTCTGACTTTGGTTCAGCTCTTTGGTGAGAGCGCCTTAACCTCTCCCCAACCTGGTCTTGATACAACGATTCGTGTCAACGACCTGGGTCAGGGGATCGTCAAGCACCTTGTGGGGAACGACCCCGACAGGTTACTTATATTTAATCAACCGTGGTGCAATGCAACCCATCACCCGATCAAGGATGACGATTGGTTCACTCCAACACCCAAAACAGTTAATGGACGCAAGGACGCTTTCAGTCAGAGGTGACGGAATAGAGCCCTTTGGACAGACTAGCATTATTAACAGCCAACTAGGCTGGGAAAAGAATGCGATGTTTCGTCTTACGTCTGCTCCGGAAAGAAGACGCGAATTGACTCAGAGCCATTATTCGCCCCCGAGAATGTCGTGATACTTTCAAACGGCCGGTACGTACTCGAATTGTAAGTTCATGATTCCGGCCGACCAACTTCCCGAAGTTGTGGAAGCTCCTGTGCTTTGTTCTCAGTACTTGTTTCATTTCTTCTTGAAGGCTTCATGCAATGTTGATCACATTTAGGTCCTACTTGCCAAAAAGCACGGTGTTCGCAGTGTTGTTGTGGGTGGCAAGTCCGATATACCCCAACATTACTGTGGCTTCGTTGGAGGACAGAGCGTTAGTTTCGTGGACATCGACACCGCTTTGATTGTAAGTCTTATTCGGTGCAGTTTTCCTCTCCTTTGTCGAGATTACACCACTAGACCACTGGACTGAAAAGAAACAGTCCCTGGCCAAAAGACATTCCACCTCCTTTGTAAGGGTGATATTACCTATAGGCCTTCAGTCAAAGATTTCTCACACTGGTGAATAGGGAAGTCAACGCTACGATGACGATAACCTGGCGACTTGCATATGGTGTCGAACATCCCGATGAGCCCGAAGGTTGGTACGCTCTCACGAGTTTTGTGTTGGCCGAGGGATCTTATCAGAACAGAATGGCAAAACCATACAGCCAGCTTGAACCTCCTCTTGACACTAGACACGTTAGTTGGAACGATATCCAGGCTTTCCTACCAGCTGACCCCCCATATCCAGGGTTAACAAGCCACAGGCTATCTGGGAGGCGGTCTCACAGAAAACCTTCCCTCCTCTACCTATCCTTCAGGTTCAGTTATGATTATGGGACCTCAAGATCGTGGCTGGGCTTTCGTAATCGTTAAGCTCTTTACCTGCCAGGTTATCGTATTTTGAGAATCCTTTTTGCGGTATGGGATAAATCAAACGCCATAACAGGACGAACAAGCATTTGGCTAGAGTACTGAGAAGGGCAGAATTCACTGATCATCCTCCTCTACATCTCCTAATTCAAACATGCCCAAGCGGTCTCGTTTGGCACCGATCACGGCTTCCTGGAGCCGCTTCAAGACTTGCGGATATGCAGAGATGTATCTGCAACCTTTGCGATCAATAGACGCGAGGCCTTCACGCAGGAGATCGGCATTGATACAAGCCAGAGGGTCTTCCGCAGAGGCAGGATCGGAGGGATCCATCAGGCGTAGGTGAAGCAGTGGACCTTCTTTGTGGTCGATGTTGGCGATGAGCTTGCGGCTTTCACACAGCGAGCGGAAGCGATCGATGGCTTCAGTGTAGTACTCGCTGTCCTCGCCCACGAGCTTTATGAAACTGCAAAAATAGTAAGCTCTTGACGGAGATCTGATCATCGCTACAACCACACCTCAGCCTTGCATCTTGCGCTTGTCCGGGCAGTGACCGGAACTTAGTATCCAATGGGCGTATGTTAGAGAACGGGATGGTATCTTGGTTTCCATAGTCGATAAATGTTACTTCGGCCTCCTTTTTTACAGGGGAGGCGCGGCGAACTTTGGCTCTGTACCAAGCTCCATCCGAGAATTTCGCTGACACGAGGTCGCCACCCTTGGGCATGAAACCAGGTGGAAGAGTGACAGCGCCACTGTGGTGCAAGCTGAACTCCTTCATCAGCTTTTCCAGGGAGGTAATGCCTGGTTATTTGTGAGGTAGAGTCAGATCAGATCAGAATGAGCGTTGCAGGACGAACCTTCTGTGTTGAGGATCTGGACGGAAAAAGTCAAACCATTTCTCGTCCGCACGTCGCTGACAATCACGTCCAGATAGTCGGATTTGAGCGGTTCACTGTTACTCTCCGATTGGGTCTCCGTTTGTTTCTCAGCTTCCTCGTCGAAATCAGCCCAAATCTGTAAATGGATTGCTTCGTCCACGCAGCAGGATGGGCTTCAAAGTTTAACTTACGTTGAGCTTCGCGTTCTTTGCCTCAGCCTTTTTTGAGAAATTTTTGAGAAAGAGCGGGGGTCAACGTGGAGTGAGCACTGTTACAGATGTAGAACTAACCTCGGCATCATATAATTGGCGCGACCAAGGAAGATTATCCGCAGAGAAAGAATGCACAGTGGCCAACCCCTGTCGCACGAGCTCCACAGCAGCGTTCTCAGTCTTGTTGAGATACAAAGCACCAATGAATCCGCCCGACTTGTCGATAGTATCGACCTCGAACTCAATATCTCGCTGCATGTACCTGTGCATGGCAAAATCCAATGCCTCGTTCCCGTATGGTTCGGTTTTCTCGGAGGGGTTACGAGCGGTACGAGGAGCGCGAATACCTGGAATTTGGGTCTCAGCAAAAAGAACATGGAACAACACCGATGTTTACCCACCTCCAAGGACTAAAGTCAAAACCTGGTTGTCTTTAGGCAGCAACAGTCTTTTGCGCATAAAAAAGAACCCGAGACCGATCTGGTGTGTAAGAACTCACTTAAAGCGCGACCCTGCCGCGACATAGTCAACGATGGCCGGGACTCGGCCAAGGCGCTTGAAGCCGTTGACAAACGTGCCTGCACGATTGCCTGTCTAAGTTTGGTTCAGAGACTATATACGACGCGACCAGAGACTACCTACCTCTGATATGTTCAAGGGCGCTTTAGGCGCGGAGATTTCCTTTCCTGAGTGGATGCCACGGGCGTCCGCTGCGGCACTGGAGATCATCACAGATAAAGAGGCGTGTTTTGTTCGCGTTAGATGTTCTTACATCTGTTCCGCAGCCATCAGCTTGTCATAATCCGGAGACCTGTCTTCGTCATCACGCTTGTGGCGTACCACACCTGCTAGCCCTTTCTCTATGAGCTGTTCGGCAATATTTCTGCCAAAAGCGGATGTTATTCAGGGCAACCGCATTCGGGAACATTTGGAGGGTGTACGTACGCGCTGTGGCCTCCATAGCGAATGGTCACACATTCGCGCTCTTCAAACTCGCCCTCACGCGGGCGAACGAAATCAATTGTAACCTTGACACGTTTTCCGATCAGCCTCTTCCGTAGGAACTCCCGGGCTTCTTGTGCATAAAATACTTGACGTGGATCTGACAGCCTTTGCCAAGCCAGTTAGGGGGTGGAGGGGGCCGATCATCAACTAAATCTCACTTTGGTCCACGGGTTGAACTCAGCTGCAGGCGCCGTTCTTTCCCATCCTTGTCGACAACGGAGACCTGGTCCCCGCTCCAGATGCGAATGACGGTAGCATCGAATGTTTTCGCCGACAGGCTGGCGACAGTGCCTGCTTTAGTAGCGGTGCTAGTCACAGAAGTGTTGGCGTAAAGACAAGCACGGCGCTCCTTCGCCGTTTTTTCTGCTGCCCTCAAGCGTTCCATACCTCCACTTGTGGCTAGCATCCCGGCATGCCAGTCGACTACTCGGGCTAGACCCGCGGCGACGAGATGTTCTGCGACATTCCCAGCAGGATGGAGAACTAAGGTGACTTGAGCCATCCGGTTAGCCAAGTTGACATTAATTGCGACTGACTGGTTCCAATAAAAATCGTGGCAGGTGCGGTTGCGTTCGTACCTTGTTTGAAAGGGTGTCGCACCTAGGTGTAGGCAATGACAAGATCTGTACACGGACAGGCCTCTGAAGAAGTCGAAACTCAGTAAAGAACTTTGCCTGCGCAGAGCATAGGTCATAAGATCAAAAAGCAACATGTCCCAGACCAACCTCTTCCCCCCATTGTTCTGAGGCTTCTCCCTGTTTCGAAGACACGCGGGGGACAACGCACACCGGCTAATGCAATATTTGCGAATTGATGATCTCCCCCTTGCAATAAAAGCCGGACTCTGAGTGTGCTCCCATCCCGGACCTGTTCAACGATAGCTAGATCGAATAAGCACAAAAGAGTTGCATGAGAAGATACCGGCTCACCATCTATTGACTTGCCCTTCCATTCTGAGACGAAGGCATGTGAATCTTCCGGCATCGAGTAGTGCACTTGTCGAGCCTTATCACGGTAAACGTTAGTGACAGCCTCATGAAATACCAGAACCATACCTGAGGGCCATGAGGATTCCAAAGCCCCTTTCCAGCAGCCTTGGCCTCGCTCTCGAGATTTTTGCGACTCAGATCCTCCTCAGTCAGCTCCCTTTTGTTTTCTTTCAACTTTGCCCAGCCGTTCTTCAAGATCTCAGATGCCAAGTCGACTCCATTGATCTCGGCAGTTCCAATATCGCGGGGAACATCGTCATTCGAAGCAAGAGAACGGAGAGACGCAAAGGTAACTTCCTTTCCGACGACAAGGGCTCGAAGGAACTCCCGAGATTCGTATGCCCATAGCTGCAGGGATCGTGTCAGTGCCATACCCACGCAATCTCCGGACAGTGGCTCGCCTCGTCTTCCCTTGACTGTGTTCCGAGTCTCGGAGCGTTGAGATCCGCCAGGTGTAAAATGCTAATATGGTCTCGATGAATAAAGTAGGATAATGTCTTGATCCACCTCGACGCTCACCGCTCTTTAGGAGGCTGTCCTCTATTACGAAGAACCAAGGAATCACCGGAGATGACAGCTAGTAGCAACGGATCAGACGCCTGTCCCAGCAGCTTGGCAGAAATGCGCATTACATTTAACGATCTGTATAAAGTAATCAATTAGGTGCCGTAGAACTGCTGCGGGAACCTTACTGCAGTGAGAGACATTCTAAAGCGTAGATTATCGAGTCAGATGCGACGGAAGAGCTCAGACTAGAATTTTGAGGGTGCAACGTGTGCAGTGGAGGTACTTCGCTATGCGGAGAATGTACATATCGGCAATCTTGTGTTAAAATGTTTGTCATGTGACTAAACGGGGGATCGTAAGGATTTGTTCTTTTGTCCAGCAATCTACAGAAGGATTCGCATCTATGGCAGCAGTAGACTCCATAAGCATATCTTTGAGCGAGTAGTAAAAAGTCCCATGCAAGTGAAAGAGAACGGGGAGTAGACGGTGATGGTAGTGAGGATATGAATGATTACTTCGTATGAACTCTAGAGAATTTTTGGGCGATGATGTGCACCCAACGGCAAACTAGTGGAGTGTTCCTAGATGTTGAAGGCATAGGACTCGGAGAAGTTAGATGCAACCATTCCTTGGGGTCGGCGACGCTGTGAAGAATCCAAGGGTGCCGCTATTGGGGTAGTTATAGAGAGCTTAGAATGAGCGTATTGAATTCCCTTACCTTTAGTTCTGCCGCAGTCAATCGGTTCTGGGGATTCTTCTGTAGCATAGAATCCAGAAGCGAGATCACGACGTATCCTTCGCTCGCGACATCTTTTGGGTGCCGTCCTCCAGTGACAATCCGATCTGCAGTCATTGTATCGTCGACCTCCCAGTTTTGCATACATATCTGGTTGTATAGCATCCATTCGTTGTGGTGCATGTTGTCATTGGAAGAGGAAGGTGCGTTGAATGGAGTATGCCCGAATAACAAGCAGTAAAAGGTTACAGCAAGAGCCCATATGTCTATTGCCCCGGTTATCGGTGGACGAACTTTCGGCATGGCACTCGCTTCAGCGACGGTCAAGGAAGAGCGACTGGAATCGGTTTCTGACGTATCATGGTCTGAAGCATCGAACCAAACAACCTCAGGTGCAAGGAAATTCGGGGTTCCTTGGGTCTTCAGAAGGTCGGAGTCCGGGAATAAAGAGGCGTCTTCCGGAGCGGAGCAAGAAGCGAACTGCGGTAAGCGAGCGACGGGAATCGTAATGAGATACACCAAAGTCAATGATCTTGACGGTCGCCCTCCCTCTGGTATATAGTATATTGGAGGGTTTGATGTCCCGGTGGATTATCCCCAGGGAGTGTACTGCCTTGCAGGCTAAATAAAGAACTGGGGTAGAATAGATGAACTCACAGTATTCCAGACCCAGAGTTACATCCCTCATGATTCGTCTCGTCTGATCAAGGTGCAAAATAGGATCTTTGTTGTCACTGGCCCATTCCACAGGTCCACCTGGGCAATACTCCATCACTGTACACGACTATCAACGGTGGCGAGATACTGAAGGCAGAGAGAACGCACCCATGTATATTTTCTCTTGCAAGGGGTCGTCTATAACTTCCAACAATCGTACAATATTCGGGTGGCGACATTTCTTCATGACTGCAATTTCCTTGCGTATGCTATTCTCCGTACTGTTTAACGGATATGGTCTATCCGAGCCAGACGTAGTTTCGCTTTGCTGGTAGTTCCTCCTGAGCAACTTGATCTTATCCCTCGGACTGCTGCGCTTGACAACCTTGATGGCCTTGGAGGGCAAGGTTAAGCCTGGAGCGCCGGTGTTCCATGAAGCAATCGAGTGCTTACAACTTCCTGGTATGTAGACTCCTCGGTATGACACAGATACACTTCTCCGTGTCGTCCCTTTCCTATCCGGGCCTCCTTCGAGTACTGGTTTATCTTGCGTTTGCGAGTTCCCGGCACCGTCGTCAACTCGGTCGTAATACGAAGTGGTTCAGGTGGATCAATTGGGGCATCGTCTGGAGAATCCCTCTCCCACAATGCCCTGGTTGGTCTTGCCATGGCGAAATGAGCAGAGAGAAATGGGTGGGTATGTTGTTAAGGAACTCGGATCGCGTTAAGTTTGGGGGGCTCCTCAGGTGTGATCAAACCGTTGCCTAATCCGGTTACATGGTATCCACAATTTACATGTGACCTTTTTTTCATTCATGGTGTACGGCGGACATCATCTCTTTCAAAAAATTTCAACGGCTACAGTCTACATCACCGGAATCACTGCGGCTCCGGACCTTTGGGTGACATCGAAAACCAGTTCATCATCCGACACATTGGCATCTCAAGGGACAGGTTCAATTCTCGGTGGCGGGTAGGGGCCAGGGCATCAAGGCGCGCGCGGGGTGCCCTATTGTGACATGCCGGATAGAATCCCGGGTTTCAGAAAAATGGCAAGGTAGAGCGATCTTCCTCGAGCTGCACATGGGACTAATGCATGGTCATCCGACGTATCGTATCTTGATCGCTCCGGCCTTATTGCGGGTTTCGAGCGCTAGGGAATAGGGTTAGAGGGGTGGCCGCGCCACGCGGAGACTCTTCATACCTTTGAGCTCCTCAGCTTCTTCACGCTGCTCATAATCAAGCACAATGCGTTTTAATTGCTGCTGTTCTACTTTGTCCTGCAGCTGGGCACTCTTTGTGTGCACAGCTAAAGCAGAGGCAGCTGGGATGGCAAGCTGACGGGCCTAGAACACGTTGAGTTTGAATATTCTAATTGGGATACACACTGCTCACGAGTTGTTTGTTACCGCGCTTCGTAATAACGGTGAAATTCATCATGTTGGCACCCTCAGCATCGTTCGGATCACCTTCCTCGTCACCATCATCTGCAGCTTTCTTCTTTCGGATGGCTGGAGGAGGAACAGCGGAGTCCCAGAGTGCCAGTGCAGTCTTCTTGTCAATCTTTCTAGATTCGGCGGATATATCAGTGACCAATTTGGCCAGCTCCTTTGCAAATTCGGCCTCAGCCTCGTCCGAAGGACCCAGGTATTCCTGCTTGCTATTACTGGTAGACAATATAATCTCCTCGTCTGGAGATGGTGCACGTTCGTTGCCCTGATTTTCATCAGCATGAGACTCAAACCCTCACACCCAAACATACCGGAGACTGCTGTATATCTCCCTCCCCATCTAGAGGTTCATCCTCACCGTCTTCTTCGTTTGAGCGTTTCTCCTCATCTTCTTCGCCACTTTCCTCCCCGCTATCATCAGTAAGGCCTACGGGCAATCAGAGGTACTTTCAACTGGACGAGGGAATCACCAACCTGCTGCTTGATAGGCCGAGTTGAGCATGTCGTCCACCGCGATGGCCGCTTCTTCGATATTTTTAGCCGGCTGTAATTTTGGCCTGACCGCCTGTTTCCAAAAATGAGTGTTTTGATGAACAAAGGAAACCAGGACAAACCTCTAGTGAATCGGCCAACATGAAATCAACATCCATAGGCAAGGCCTCTTTGCAAAGCACATAATACTACAACATATGGTCAGGAGAATCAGCGGAGAAGATTTGGGAAAAGTCTTGACCTGGAAAAACGTCAAGAAGTCGTCGAGTTTCTTCTTCTGATTTCCACGATCAAAACACATTCCGCATGTATCCAAAAGCACGCAAACGAGTCTGATACGGAAGAAATCATCTGGCATATCGAGTGGAACGGTTTGGTTGGGCGCGGGTCGGCCCTCCGCTGGGGAGCCGATGAGTAAGCGAATAAACTGATACGGCGGGAAGGGCTTACGATGTCCAAAGGTGACGATTAACCAGAGCGTATCAAATATGATGCTCGAACTGAACAGGCGATAGATATACAGCTCTCCAAGGAACTTGATGGTTGCCAATCTTTTCTGGTTTGCGTTGTAAATATTCTGCTCAAGCCCATGCCTGACATCTTCCAAGACCTGATCAACAACAGTGATAGAGAAGGCAGGTCGATAACGTTGCAAGTCGTATGTCAACATGGCCAATAAGCTGATGTTGCTGTATTTGATCTTCCAGGGCTTGGCGAAGACTTGGTGTAAAATTCGTTTTACCTCTTCGTCATCCCAGTCGAGTTTTCGTATGAGCTTAAGGACTTTGTCTATCGTCTTTTTTGCAAGGACATCATGAATGAGATGCCGGATAAATAATTCCATTGGGATCCGCTGTTTCTCCTTCCTTGGACCCCGTTCTGGAGGATTGCACTACAGGCTGGAGGTCAATGAACTGACAGCATTGAGCACGACGGTCAACAGACCTGGTAGTATGCATTCTCCAGCATCAAGAGCTGGCGTTGGTCGAAATGCTGAATACTTTGTTTGCGTCGTAGGAGTTCAAGCTATCATTATATAGTTAAGTTGGTAGATTCATCAGTGGGGGTAATCCCCCTGAGTGATACTCACCATTGTCCCAAATCTTTCAGCAGTATCTTCGCTTCTCAGTAGGAAACGACCACATCCTTCTAAGAGCATAGCAATATTATCCACGTTCGTACCCGTAAGATCGTCGAGGCAAACTTTGAATATATGCAGGATGACATGGGGGGGAACAACCCGGAATTTCGTTAGGTTGGACAAAAACATGATATTCTGATTGGCGACATTAGTGGCAAGAATAGACACCAGGACCTGTACCTACTTTCATTCTGAGTTCAGCAAGCTCTTTCACCACGTTTTTCTTCCGCTGCAGATAGCGGAATTCATCATCCAGCTGTGGAACATAAGGTTGGGCTAGTCAAAGGCTCCATTGTGGGGAGGCTACTCACAAGAGAGACAAGCTCAGTGCCTATATCTGGCATGTACCTATTGAGAGTTGCAACCAATCTGGAATAATGGGGTAAAAGATCCGTCCGATTTCTTGGGACTTGATTCAAGAACTAATGAGGCTCTGTCAATTATCTGCTGGCGGCTATGGTATTGGACTAATGCAAACCTTGACCAAACGTTTTCTTGCGGCTTTAGAGTTCAAAAACGCAAAATCAATGGCATCTTGATCTATAAGGGCACGGTTTGTCGAATTGGGGAGTCGGACGAGTAAGGCTGTTAGAAGCTGAGAAGGTCCTTGAGGTGCAAGTTGAGGTGAGAGTGCAGGAGAGGCTGCTTTCGGCGATCCTGGAATAGGAGTCTGCGCACTGCAGAGAGTTCAGAAATGCATTGAGGTAAGCTGCTGGAGGCCTCACTCATCCTCTTCAGCCATTGATCCTTCGGTTGACTGGATCTCGGAGGATTGATCATTCTCAAGCTTGTGTAATTCCTCTTCAAGCTTTCGAACCTCTTCCTTCTCTCGTTGTATGCGCTCCTGTTCCCGTTCTTTGCCATCCTCTTCCGCACCCTCGCTTAGGGCCGTCAATACCCAGTACGCTACTTGGAACGTAATCCTTGAGATCTTGAATATCCTCATAAAATCGCCTTTCCTCCTCGTCCTCCCACTTTCCCCCCGTGATTATGGTTTCCTCAGAGTCATTGGAGGCGGACGTGTGAGCGGAACCGATTTGGATGGATTCTGACCTGTGCGAAGCAGTGGGAAGAGCGGGCAGAGGCAAGTACAGCAACTCCGACAACCTGGGGGAAACAAGTTCCGGATAGTTGCTCACGAGCATGAAGATTGGTACTTACGATTGGCAACTTGCGAGGAGTTTCTCATAGGTTTTGGTCATTTTTTCATAAGCCTGTTGGCGATCTTCGAAAATTTCACCAGAGCGAATATATGCCTCATGGTTTCGCTTGTCTTGCTCTTGCAGGCGCTGTGTGTTTCGGGTAAGTCATGAATTCAGCGATGGGTTTCAAAGCTACCTTATGTTCAATGACAAGTTTTTTACAGACGTTGTCAAAATATCCTTCACACATACGCTTAAAGCGGTCTCGAATGTCTTGTTCAACCAAATTCTCTTCCTGCTTCGCAATCCGGGGAAAGTGCACGGTATAATCGCTGTCACCTGATTGTGTGCTCGAAAGAATGCCTGGCTCAGTGTTGGCAGTAATCTGTTTCTGACCGGCTGGAGGCACGATGCCGAGGAAGGGCAGGGAGTACGATTTCAAGAATGTGATGAGGAGAGGCATGGACGACAAAGTAGGGTCATTCGAAAGCTAACGAACTGGATGAGAACCCGACGGGCGGCAAAGCCAGCCGACTCACCAACTCTTTGACTGCCTTCATAATCCATTCTGCTCCGCTCCTTTCAGGACTGTCCCGGATCACTCCCACCATAGCTAGCTCTGAACATATACGAAGCACTGGACGCTGACGCATAATCCGTGCATTATCTTCCTTTTCCCGTTGCTCGGCGGTCAGACTACTGACACTTGTACGGGGTGGTGGGGCAATGGCAGCAGAGAGAGAAGAGACCAAAGCGGGCGTGAAGGTTTTCGAGAAGCGACGATGCAAGTGGGAAATGAGCTTCAGAATATTGTGAGCCCGACTGCTGTAGAAGAGACGCTTGAATCCCTACCTCAACCGCACCCCAAACATCTTTTTCAGACTTGCAGCGAGTGATGCCCTCAACTACTGCTCCTGCTATTTCATCGATATATTTCTCCAGAGACAGTGATTCAAGATCCTTCATAATCTGATCCCTGTTGTCTGCTGCCATAGACTGACGGATGCGCTTGATGATGGCTGTATGTCTTTTGAGAGAAGAGTCAAGCCTGGAGGGTTCTGTGTGTGGTCCGTCAGCTATCGCTGACGAGCTGAAGGCGAGAAACCCCAGTAACCTTGTTGACTAGAGTTCAGGTTCAATTCTTTGAGTTTGACGCGCTTTTCATGCCGCGCCCGCTCATCTTCGAGCCTGGATGCGGTGTGGACCCCATTTGGGGCTGAATCCATAATAAAAACCGAGCGGTTTGACGATTATGGTACGGTTGGTGTTCGCTCGGCCGCAGCGAGAGAGATCGGGAGCACAGCAAAGAATCCACAAGTAGCCATTACATAACAACTTGCCGCAAATTCATTTCCAGGTCATGACCATGTCCTATAGTCGCACACTCCTCTTTCATGGACGACATTGACGACTATCTCGACGATGACCTGGTTCTAGACGAACAAACCCTCGCTATTTTAGATCGCGAGGAACAAAAATACCAATCCCAGGTGCAGCAACAACACTCACTCCCACCGGTCACAAAGAAATTGAGAACGAGAGATGGGTGGTCGCCCGGCATTGGCAGTCGAACACGAGAGGAGGATTTTGAAGAACTTCCAGAGATTTCAATAACCACCGATGGAGGCTATGGCATTGCTGCACCAATAGTCTCGAATCAAACACTCACGACACAACCCGTCGCGCCTCAGCCCAACCGTCAGACCCATTCCGGCACAACCACCCCACAACCTCGTTTATCAACTCCTCTTCTCCGCCCTACACGCCCTGTCGCCCCCATCCAGACACGACCAGTCCTCATTTCCGACCCCCGGCCGCCTCGGGCCCCTGGCATCAACCGAGGCTCGTTCGTTCAGGGCGACGCCAATGGACCGCCCAATCAATCTCATTTGGAAAATCAGATTTCTGAGCTCCAGGCACAATTGCGGGAGCTGAGGAATGAAAACAAGAAAGTGCAGGATGCTCTGAAGGAAGCCACAGAAGTCAGATATGCCAAAGAAGGAGAGGTCTCTATTCTACGCAAAAACATTGAGAAAGTGAGCGCGCTAATCCGAAACGTGCATTTCGATTAATAGCAGCTAGTCAGCGCAAAATCATGCCGCAGAGATAACCAGGGTGAAAGCGGCAAGAGAGGAACAGGACGCTAAGCACAGAGAGCTGGAACGCAGGCTGAAAGAGGACACCGAAAGGTTGAAAACCCAATTCATTTTCAAGGTACGGCTATCTAAATCTCTTATCTATTCTTTATTCACCAGATGGCCTTGACAGCAACACGAACTTGAAGTCTCGCTCCGAAGGCCCCCCGCATCAGTACGGCCAGCGAAAATCATGAAAAATCCTCCCGCTACGCCCGTCCGACTTCCTGGTCAACCCCATTCATGGAAAACCAACCAGGAGACTGACACAAGTCAGACGCTTCAAGATACTCCAGTTCGTGGCCATGGAGGACACACGCTACCCAAACCAAGTCCTCACACCAGCCACTTTGGTAGAAGATCGCCGGAAAAACCGAAAAAGCTTGTTTTCTTGCCTGGCTTTCAAAATTCCTTTGTCGGAACCCCGCTGAGACCAGGGAAGAAAGAAGAGAAGGGGAAAGAAATCAGACAAGCGGGATCCCTTGAAGACCTCAGTCAAATTACTACACAAAGAAACCCGCCTTTGGCCGCCACCCCAGTCCATAGCAGCTCTGGAACTGGTTGGGACTTTGCAGACAACCTCAACATTGGAATGAATTTCGACGATGGAGCTTCCCAACTTGACGAAGACGGGGATGCAGTTATGTTCGATGATCTTACTGAGGGCATGAGCAGCGAGATGGAACCTGTTGAATTATACAACCGGAAGGCCGAGGTCAGCACACGTACATTTCTGCTTCTTGCTTCGAGTTGCTCAGGGCGAACTAGCTATCTCGTATCTTGACGACTCATACACACATGAACGAGAACCAGACGACAGTGCAACTCATGATTGGCTTGCCTTTTTCTCAAAACCTTCCGAGCGCACAGGCAAAGGATTGCACTGTTGCATGCCAAACTATCCTGACCGCTCTGGCACATCCTGCGGATGACTCGGATTACCTTGTCTGTGCAAGTTTAGTCACTAAATCCCTCATTACTCTCCTTGAAGTTCTGCTTGATGTGAATGCCGTATGTCCTGCTGTTACACTTTCCACCCTCTTAATGACGTGCGTCAGTGCCCACCAACGGCTGCCCTGTTCAACCTCTTGACCTCGCTAACCGTGTCTCTGCCTGCAATGAATAAGGTTTTTTTGATGCATGAGGTTGAAGAGAACAGTGATTCACTATTACTCACGATAACTTGCGAGTTCGTGAAGCGCTTGGGAGCATCCGGGTTGAATTCTGCCAAGATAATATTGAGGGAAGTCCTTTTGTTCTTGGAGATGCTTTGTTGCGACATGCCAGACGAGATGGTGACCAGGTTTGTCGTGTTCCTGAAGGGTGGATCCTGGGTTGATGATGATTATGATTCCAGGTTAGCCTATATACCCAAGCAAATGGAGTGCTTAATCCCTCTCCTGAATACCTCCCAGCCACTTGAACTGGTTGAAAAATTCAGCCGAATGATCCTTCTCCTTTCTACATGTCAGGGTTGCATTGTACACTTTTGACCAATCTGACATTTCCTATAGACAATGTCTTGCGCTCGCGACTTTTGATTCCCTCGGATGATGACAGGCTCCAAGAGGACCGATTCAAAGACTCTGCGCTGATTTTGAGATTATGTACATATCTCGTGGAAAGCCAGGGTGATGGATTTTGCCAGGTGAGTTCTCAAAACCCGCTCAAATTACACTTCACTACAATAACACGAAGAACGACATGATCCACAGCAATCTTCTAGGCTGCCTGGCCCAGATATCCCTGACACAGGCAGAAACACTCGTGAAATCTCACATAGTCATCCCAACCCTAGTTTTTTACATAGCTACCCAGTCAACCATGCTGTGGAACGATGAAAATAGATTTTTCGCAGACCTCCAAGCTAATTCGTGAGTCACTTCCTTCCCTTCATATTCACATTTCTGTTATCTCAATAATGCAGGGTGATTCGTACTATCAATCAAGGACTTTTCCTTCTCCACCACCTTGTCTACGCGACCAAGCCAAACGTCCAACTACACCAGAAACTACAACATTCTCTCAACCGCAATCTCGACAATCTTGTGCATCTGTTCATCGTTAGCTTTGGTCAACTGAGCTACTCAGACCCTCCAGACTGGACAGATTCGAAGGGTAAAGCCGAGTTGGAAGGCCTATCTGGTACGCACCTACCAATCCTACAGACTGTTTGCAGATTTTCAACATTGTCTTACAGAAGCAGCCCGAGAATTGTTAGACCTCGTGGTAGACGGCCCTGAAGGTGATAGCGTCTGGACTGCATACCAGATAGACCCAGAACCCTCTAGTGAGACCGACGAGGAAGAAAGAGAGGCTAGGCGGTTAGAAGACGACATGCAATCCTGAAATAACTTGTGTTCGCAGGGGGCCCTTCCTCTTCACTGCTGCGCAGACAAATTTATCCAGGCCTAATTCCACGTATCACGATCTACATACACCGTTGCTCTCGGCTGCTGGCCCATAGACAAGTTCAAGTGCAGAAACTTGTACCAATAGAAACGCCTTCATAGGGGCCATTCTGTTGGGAGAATCCTAAGTAGACTGTTATATTCGCAGTTCCCGAGGTACCCACATGATCGTCAATATCTCCTGCAATAACGAGCGGCACAGTCCTAATAGTGCACTGATTATCGGATGTGTTCTCGTTGCCTAGGCGAAACGACTCAGCTCGGATTCATCGATACAACAGCATCCACCAACCTGAACATGAAACAGCATTTCCAGGCGAGATGATGTGGATCTCGCCCTCGGGATGAACAAACCCTAAGACACGATCCGGAAGAATAGGAACAACGTCCCTCTGGTTGTTGATACGCCTAAAGTTGGGAACCTTGAGAGCAATTTAACCACGCAAGCGCCGGCGTAAAATAAAGAAAGAGCACCTCTTTGTCAACTAGTTCAGCGAAAACTCGATTCCCGACTCGTGGTGTTCCGTAAGTAAAGGTTTGGATGGTGGTCGATGAAGGTAAGTTTAAGGATAAGAAGAGCGCGTCGAGCTCAGCCAGCGCACCACCGAGCGAGTGTCCGACCTGATGGTAGATAAGTCAATCTCCAGAGTGAGGCTGAGACAAAACGTACACAAGTGACACTTTGGGTATTGTAAACTGCCATCAAACGTTTGACTTCATCCAAAATTCGGCGAGCAGTACGGGCATGTGCAATTTGGAACCCTGTATGGGCCCAAGCAAGGAGAGGCACTCCAGGAAAAAGAGATCTGTCTAACGGAAGCCTTGGGATATTGACATCTGTCAGGACAGCGAAACTGAAAGATAAATATTAGCCACATATTCAAACGGGCACGCAAAGTTAACTCGCACATTTTACGGGGATTCGTCCCTTGGTGTGCCACAACAATCGTGTTTTGCTGAGGCCAATACCCGACAAAGTCTATACACCATGTCAGTCGGCCGGTGTGTTTGAACTTTGTTGAAACATGTTGCTCACAATATTGAGTGAGATCTCCACCCCCACCAGCAAGGGTAGGTTGGAAACCGGGCAAAGCGTTGCAAGCCTCTGAGGAGTTGTCTTTAGTATATTTTCTGGCAACGCATTGACAAATTTGATTCCATCGTACCTCCACAAGTCCAATTGCCCAGCACACTCGGTGGACAATATGCCGCCCGAGCAAATTGCGCGTAGGGAGCCAAGTCAGTTAGCTGGCTCGATGACAAAGGTTGTATAGCGCGCTCGTCCAGCCCACCCGCGGTGGCAGGGGCTGCCACTACCGCGTAAATAAAGGCGCCCAGCAAGAAAAAATGACCGAACATTATCCCGAGGTTGCTGGCACTGTACCAGGACTGGTTCAACCATTACATTGGGGTATTTATGTGCTCTGCCCTGAAAGAAAACTACGTAACCGTGTTTGACAAGTGTCTGCTTCCAAGGCCAGCGCTGGACACGTACAGTTGACAACAAACCTATAACCTAATACCTACTAGAACCAATATTATCACGTCACTCTCCGACTTGAAAGCCTGGGGGAGAAGTATTGACCGAAAAAGAAAACAAAAAATTAGCATGTGGTTTGGGTTTCCTAAGTTTGCTCGTACTGGTAACCTTCATATTTTTTTTATTTGTGAGAGACCGTCACGGTTGTGCCGACGCAAGGGACGCAAGCTTTGAGGCAAACCAGCGGACTACCGCTCGTGGCGCTATATTGGCGGTCCATTCCAGCAGTGTTGACGAGAAACGGTGCTTCGGCTCCGAATAAGAATGTCAGCGATCTCAAGGTATCCGGAATCGTCGACTCTGGAATCTGGACCAGTCGCAGTCGGCCAATAATCCAGCTCCTTGGGCTTGGGCGGGTTTGGAGCCTCAAGATCGTCATAGGAGGTGTGAATAGTTACCAAGCTACCTACCATTTGCTACGGCAGGTTTGGACATAGTGACATTTTATTCATTACATAATTATGTCTGTGTCGCCCTTCGACCTCTGGTTTACAAGATCAGCCAGTGTACCCCTAAACATCGAAATCACAGACGGGAACCAATACTCAATGTTGAAGAAAAGTCTAATTATGTGGAAAATACACATGCCTAGAAGTCATTTGCATTCGAGATCACGAAATAGAGTGCGTCCGTATTAAGGTTTTCAAGGACCCCTCCTTACATCAAGCAGTTCAATCCGAGCACGTACTATCGTTGGTCACGAGTTGGCCACCTGCTTGTTCGACTTCTCATTGCACTTATGAATATAAAACTTGATATTCTAATGGATCCAGTTAGAAGCTCCTTGATTATAGGGGAAAACTCCAGGGCCATCAATAACCACGGCTAATTTTGTCACATTATTTTTCAGACCCCTTCCGATCTTGCGCAGATTACATGCATAAACTAAAGAAACCTCACGCAAGAATGTATTAGACATCCAGACGCATTCTCACGACTTTTCTTTGATTAATAGAGCAAAGGGAACATGTGTAAATTGAGGAAAACCTACTCAGATGGACTCTCCAATAATGAACATGGAGATAGGCTGTCAAGTAGGAGTTGAGACCTTGCGGTGACGAGGCTGTGACGGGGCAGGTGGTCAGCTCATGAACAAAATGACTTATGAGCGTCGGAGGAGCTCTGCCCTTCTCTGAACAAACGAAAAAAAAATTTCTGAAAAAATAATGTTTCCATGCACAAGACATTTACGCATAAGACTGCAAAGTCTCGTCCCGAGATATGGGACGAGTGGAGGTCCGTGGCTCAAATATTGCGCAAGTGGCCAACTCATGATCAACGATAGTACGCCTACACCTCAATTGCAATAAAGAATTCCATCCTGTCGACCACTGCGACGGTACCGGCATGGATCATCTATGGAGGACCTGCCCCCGGACCCCGCCTTGCAGCTTTTCTAGCATCACTTGGTTCATCCGAACCTGTGAGGACCGAGGGTTATTCGGTAGGCATTATATTTGCTGAAGGT
The DNA here is from genome assembly GCA_023014365.1 of Lepiota brunneoincarnata. Classification (NCBI taxonomy): domain Eukaryota; kingdom Fungi; phylum Basidiomycota; class Agaricomycetes; order Agaricales; family Agaricaceae; genus Lepiota; species Lepiota brunneoincarnata. The sequence continues at coordinate 598,738 of JAEBUN010000009.1, forward strand.
AAGCGAACGACGCTCCGGGAAGGAGAAGTAGTTAATTGTTGCGATTTTGTCGCTCCTACGGGGGGGTTCAGGTTAGCCTTTATGATAGACAAACCTTCCACATCCACAAATCGTCCCCCGATGTCACTGCCTGCGATCAGGGTTTCTATGATATACCTCCACAAGTAAGCCATTCAAACCTCGGTGTCCGCGCAGAAATGGCAGACAGCTACCACTTACCCAATTGTTCATGTGTCGTGCCAGCTCGAACTATATAGTCTGGATCTTCAAATCCAAGACCGATGGTTCTGGTTGGGCTACAACCCAATTTCTCCAACATATGCTCGGTGGCTTTGATCTTGGCAGTCAAACTGGTTGTCGCTCGTAAGTAGTGGGAACCCACCGCTCATGTCACGATCAAATAGGGATCCCACCGCAGCTTTTTCAACTCAATCAATGATGGGAGCAACCATGTCAAGATAGGACGAGTGATTGTAAATCGAACTATCCGGGTCTTAAGGAACAAGTGCAGACTCCGAAAATTTCCCACTATGAGGACGCCAATGGCAGAACGATGAACCATTTGCCTCATTTTCAGGTTTGCAAGTTGTACATCAGTGCCCAAACGTACGTTCACTGGATCCCCAGAATGAATATATCAATACCACCGAGTGACCGCATACATAGCTAATTTAACCCTAGTAATCTATTTTTAGGCTTGGAATAAGAACACCTGCTGTAGCGGTGAAGATCATGGAAACAGGGTACCATAAGAATTTTTTGACTAGGCAGGCTTCCGCAGATATGGGATAAGAAAAAATAAAGGAACAATTCCTTTCAAGACTCGTAACACTGTTGTGTTTTCGCGATATCTGATGCCCGATTTTTCTTCCCAACTGTCCGACGAAGACGCTTATTGGAGTTTTTCCACTCCCCTCCTGATGCTGCTTGCCCGTTAGTGACTTACAATCAGATAAGTGATGACCGGCCGCTTTCATGTTATCCAAAGGAGGCTGGAGGGTATGTCAATGAAAAGGGTTGCGACGTCGGTCATTTGACAGCATTTGATTCGCAATCAGCGGTTCTTCTAGATGTGTACTTATACTCGTATAACGCCTTTTGGTAGAAGAGAAAAAGGGCATCGCCTATTTTTACACTACATATCACCATCTGTCCCAGAACCGTACTAAGTACAGAAAATAGTGCCAATGGAAATGCCTTCATAGGGACCGAGCTATCGAGGGCGCGTAGGTATGTCACGGTATGCATGATAAACGAAACGCTCACATGATTCAGAATGTTGCCTTCCAGGATATTAGGTACTGTTTTAATTGTGCACTGGCTATCTGTCGCATCATCGTTGCCTGGGTGAAGGCAGCTGCTTCAGGATATTTACTTCCAAGATTGTCAAATCGACTAACCTGGACATGAGACAGCATTGCCAGGAGAAACGATGTGAATCTCGCCCTCCGGCTGAGCAAAGCCTAAGAAGCGGCCTGGGACGATTGGGACAATATCTTTCTTGTTGTTGATTCGTCTGAAATTGGGCACCTTGAAGGGGTCATGCGCGTGATTAGAATACCTGTCCCGGGTTCGGAGTGGAGTTACAGGTACCTTGGAGTCAACCAACTCAGCAAACGCCGGGTTACCAACCCGCGGTGTCCCATAAGTGAATGCTCGGATGGTGGTCGACGAAGGCAGGTTCAAGGAAAAGAAGAGAGCATCGAGCTCAGCTAATGCACCACCAAGAGAGTGCCCGACCTATTTCCCCCGAGTACAAGATGAATTAATTCGGAAGATAGGAATGTCAGACTCGGCCACGCACGCAGGTAACGCTTTGGGTGCTGTGTGCTGCCATCAGGCGTTTGACTTCAGCCAGAATTTGAGAAGCAGTGAGGGCATGTTCATTCCGGAATCCATCGTGGACCTGAACACTTGAAGGCACCCCAGGGAAGAGAGAGGTGTCCAACGGGTCTATCAGGATATTGACATCCGTCAGAACGGAGACACTGTTTAATAGTCAGCCAGATATTCAAACAGTCTCGGGGGAGCAATTTCTACAGTTGAGTGGGATCCGTTCCTTCATGGGCTACCACGACTGTGTTTTGTGTAGGCCAATAACCAACAAAGACTATCAATATGTGATTCCAGATCAGTGGCATCTCAGGGCAGCTATAGGGGGACAATCCTCACAAATCTGGACTGCATTTCCATCACCACCGACAAGAGTTGGTTGAAATCCTGGCAAAGCCCGGCAAGCCTCTGAACTTGGCTCAGTGCCTTTCCTGGTAACACACAAGTAAGGCGATGTTGAATCGTACCTCCACAGGACCAATTCCTCAAAACACCGGTAGAACAATATGCTGCTCGAGCAAATTGTGTGAATGGAGTGAAGCTCGCCAGTTCACTCGATGACAGCGGTGTCACAGCACGTTTGTCCAGCCTGACTGTGGGGGCGGGAGCGGCCGCTACGGCGTAGACAACAGCGCACAGCGAGAATAAGCGACCGAACATGGTCCCAGGACCCGTTTGAATTACCCTTCAGAGGTCTTCATGGAGGCATTTAAGTACTCCGTTCTATGGAAACCGGCTATGTTGTCGGTGAGAGAGGTGGCACAAAGGTGGCATATGAGATGATCGTTGCTTCCAGAATAGGCGTCGCACGCGTAGAAGTGGTGGGCCGATTTGTTGAGCTGGTAGTGTCACTGTAGCACTCCCAGAATTTGGACATAATTAATCACAGGTGTACCCGTGTTCGTCATTTCTATCCCTTAAGTCTCCTAAAATTTGCTCACCTGAGTATGCTCGCATGGACGCAGGACAAGCTGACACCTACCTTCAAGCTCATCTCGGTAGATCCTGATGACACGAGAACTCTACGGGGCAAGGAAGAGGTTCTCAATTCAGTTTGGGAATTCGCCCGATTCCAAATATGTTGCGTTGCGTACAAGACAGCACGAGTCTCTTGGTCACCGGGCTAATACAAACAACTCGATGGTGGGAAAAGGCGGCATGGGAGTCATGATGAGCGTTGCCTAGTCCTGTATGGTAACATAGTTTCAAGGGATAAATTGCATGATAAGCGCTTACCCGCTGCGGTACTATCTACGTCCTTGAAGGTTTAAAGTTGGGACGATCAGCTAGAACCAAAAGGTACGTTGCAATGCTGATACAAGTGTTATTCGTGACATCAGACTACGTACTATCCTGTGCAGCCTAGAAACCATTTATGGACATGATATTCCGTGCGCGTTGACCTGGAGGTACTCTAGCTCGTGATTCGGATTCTTCCCATTCATGAGAGAAAGGAGTCAGCAATGGAATGGAATGTACAATAAGCACGTTGGACAAACAGCCCAGAAAAGCCTAAACGTGGAACGCTCGAGAGCTAGCAAGATCAAAACCGCAGCTTTGTCGTGGAGGTGTGGTGTATCATAAGTAGCGGGAATGATCTGGGGAATAGCTCGGGAGTAATCATAAGAAATTCAAGAAAGAGATCGACTGCTCAAACGCAGCTCAGTGTCGATATACTGATAGCATTATATGAACCCAGCTAAGGCGTTGAGGTCAGAGTAGAACTCTTAGATAATGCGCTGCTTATATGGTTGGCGATACTTCCAGAGGGAAGGGCTGGCATCCTGCAAGCCTGGCACTCGGAATCGGTGTCGCCGTCATCATCTATGAAGTTTCCGAGCCTACGGACAGCTGACCATCATGTTAAAGTAACCCGACTCATCAAAGCACTGTACAGCCATTCCCGGACGGAGGATATGCTTTGGAGGCGGTGTTTTGGACAATACGCCGCGCGAGCAAACTGCGTAAAGTGATCATAAGCGGAGATCTAGAGTACGGTTGGCTTGGGAGTAGCGGGAATGGCACTTGTGAGGGCTGCAGGTCACTACATATGATGAACACGTGTTGGACCTGGGACTGTGACCAAGAAAGCTGTGGGATGCTATTTACGTGTTTGGGGGCCCACCGCTGTTCATGGCCCACACACGCTTGCAGCATGCTGCGGGTATGCACGCATCATAAAAGTCAGACCCAGCGCGTAGTGTGACACCACAGCAGAACGATAACAACAGGCCTTTCCAGAGACGTATCGCCTTGCCATGCCCGTCGAGTACGATCTGCATCCCCTCCCCCCTGAGGGCCCTCTCACAACTCTGGATGAGTAAGTCAGGTTGCCTCATTCGTAGCGCGAATCCTTCTTTTGATATGGGTTGCGCAGTCCATCGTTTGATTTCCTGGCTCGTGTCCAAGAAGTCATCAATTCCCCTTCACCCTTGATGAGGATCTTTGAGGATCCTCCGCTTCTGGGACAAAGCAAGTCGAAAAGCAAGCGTCCAGGGCGTTCTTCGCGCTCACCACACCGAGAACACCGATCGCCTTACGTCGTCGCACTCGCTCTGGCGGAGGAGGAACGGCAGGCAAACACGTTGAAATCCCTTCTCAGGTCGACAAGTGACCACCTGGATTACGAAAGGAGAAGAGCGGAGGAAGCAACTTCTCGAGCTAGTGATGTAGATTTACGAGCCCAGAGGGCCACCTTTAGGGCTTCAGCTGCTGAATCTGCACAGAAGCAACTGGAAGAGCAGGTAGCCTCGTTGAAAGAGGAGCTCAGGCGCATTCAGTTGCATAATAAATCTCTGGAACGCGAGGCACGGAGGGCACGAGACGAGGTCAGAAGACTCGAACAGGAGATTGAGGACTTGCAAGATTCCGAGCACAGATCCGGGGAAACAGTACGAAAACTGCAAGCGACCTTAAGAGAATATGAAGCGCGGGAAGGCGACCAAGAAGAAAATCGACGCCAGGCTATGGAGAGATCTTTTGAAGAGGGACGAGACGAGGGGTGGGATGTGGGATATAAAAGCGGTTACAGGCGGGGCAAGCGTGCGGGTTATGCTAGCGGAGTAATCTTTGGAAGAAAGGAAGGTATTCGCGAGGGCTGGGAACAAGGCCGTAATGAAGAGCGCCGAAATGCATTGGAAGCATTTGACCGTTTTTTGGCCGAGGGGCAGAAGCGGGACAGTGTAGATAAAGTAAGTTCGGGATTAAGATCGTTAGGAAATACATAACGCATTCGCCTTAGAAGTCCTTCGGAGGTATTAGGGTACACTATCCTGCTGACGACGAAAGCATCTCATCACTGGGGGACTCTGCTTCGAGGAGATAGTGATGATGATGATGATGTTGATGGTGGTGGTGACAGTCACGGGGCCCGCCTTTATAATATAATGTTATCTGATCCTTCTGGACTATATACACCGTCTCGTGTGTCTCTTTTCGTTACTTTCCCAAGTTATTGTACGCCGCCTTCAGACCCGTCACCAGGGATGAGCTCTACGTCCGCACCATCTCAGGCACGCCGTAAAGGCCCAAAGCAGCCACCTCGCCTTCCCCTGTCGGCGTTCACACCACCCAACTCCGGAACATCAGACAGGTTTCCTTTACCGCCCAGCCCTAGCACCGTTCACCCCGAGAATGTTGTCGATGCTCATGTAGTAGGCGATCCAAAGCTGGAGAAGTGGCAAAAGGAGGTGGGCCAGATCCAAGGCACTCGGGTCCTGTGGCGTGGTATTGTCCGTGCGGGCCGCCGAGGCGGAGGAGATTCTCAAAGAGTGAGCAATTGCCCCCCTTCCCCTATCATGTTATCTTCAATTGAATGGCCGGCGAACCTAGACTGGAAGCGCACTCTAACAAAGACAACATCATCTCCCTCATCATCTCTTTCAGCCTTGACGATCCTGCCTCGATATCTGCAGCAACAGGCATATCCGTCACACCTAGTCTACCAACATCATATTCCACTGTATTTACCAAATCTACGCCGCAATCTATTGCCGCCTTGCGAGAAGTCCTTCAGAAAGGACGGCCTGTGGACATTGAGATTCAAACGTCCATGACGGATGCCTCGCTAGAGGGCTTTGAAGATTTTCTGACCAAGGCCACAGCGGATTTGCAAGGAGTCCCTCCCATTATTTTGTGTGAGCACAGATGTCTACGTTCTCAAGTAGCCGGAAACTAACACGATATATCTACAGCCAACCTACTCCCGCCCCCCCACGACCTCGACTTGCCGATTGTCAAATTGATGGGCCACCCGACGTACCATACCTTCCAGGCTCAGGTGGCCGCACTTTCGCTCTTCCCATCGGCATATGTCAAGTACCTCCCGCCTGTTTGGGGTGCAACTACACCATCGACTCCCCTGCCTGGGGCAGCAATGGATAACTCGGGAGCCAAGGAACAGCGAGAATGGAAGCGCAGAATCAAGATGTATCGTACGTGCAGATGCTACATACCGTTTGTGGAAGTGACTTTGATGCACCCTGCACAGTTGGACCGGTTATGGAGGCGTTTGGTTTTCAACGAATAATTTTCGGGTCTTCGCCTCCGGCGGCTTCGCACGTGCCATCAAATTGTGGGGACTGGTACAATGTAGCTCGGGAATCACTTGCTGAACTCGGGGTGGAACAAGAATTCATTGATAGCGTTTTCTCACTCAACGCCCAGAAAGTGTATGGCAACTAAAATTGTATTATATGTACTTTTTATTTTTTTGCAGGAATGGAACAAGACGCAATGGGCGGTACTAGACTAAAGCCGATGGGAGTTGTGGGCGTGTGTTGGGGCGTCAATAACTAAGTTTGCAGGGTTGTGCCACGTGACTGGACCAAGAATGGGGGATTGACTAGATCGAACACACGCTGCAGCGTGCACGCGTTCTGCCATCTTGTGGGTCCTGCTCATATCCTTTCCAAGTATAAGTAGGCCCCACAACCTCCTTCCCCTTCTCCACCTAACTGCCACCCTTTGTGAGCAGGCTCTTTGATCCTACCCAATGTCGCGGGTTTCCGGTCCAACAGAGGAACCAGCGCCCAGTGGCTCCACTGATTCCTCGTGAGCCTTAGATCGTGTCGTCCTTCGTGGTCACTTTCGATAACGTTTGATACAGGAGCAGCCGGGAGTCATCTCCCGAACGCGTAAGATGATTTACCGCCGAATAATTCACTCAATCTAACCTCGTTTTTGCAGGGCACCTCTAAAAAGCGGTCTTTATCTCCCGAATCCGAGCGTGATGAATCGGTTGGACCGCCTGCCGTTGATGACACATCTCCGCCTCCCGACCAGCCTGTTATTCGTCAAGGCTTAGCTTTTGCAGCCAGAAATGTTAATACCTATAAGGCATCTCTGAATACTTCAAAAATTAATACTTTCCTTCCGGGTCAGGAGGTCCATACGGGGGCTGTGGGAGTATCTCCCTCAGCCGCAAGTCCCACTACATCAGGGCCTCAAATGTCCTCTGCTAGTCCGACGCCAGCACCGACAACCTCTACTCCAGCAACATCTTCGCCCCATTTGTCTGCCACCAGCACGCCTTCTGATAGGTCCTCAGCGCCGAAGGGGGCGAGAAAGGCATCGAAAGGGTCCGCTAACAAAAAAGCCAAACACGCGGAGGATGTTTCATTCACCACAGGAAGATTCCGCATTGCCCAATATAGTTCAACACCAAGTGATAAACCCCCGCTTGCATCATGGACAGGGCCCTTATTCGTCTATGTACAGGGCGCCGGTGCCCTCGGTTGAGATAACACCACCAGAACCCTCACCTATACCACCACAGTCCTCTCTGTCCCCACCTCCCACCACAAACTCGAAAACAGTTCTAAATAGCCGGAGAACAATGGCGCAAGCTTCGCAACCTCCGGCGTCCACATTCTCAGGACGACCTTCGAGAGCACCACCAACGCCGCCCGGCCCACCACCTCCTCTACGGGATGATTCCGCCAGCCAAATAAGCACTGGTCAGTCTCGAGCTCGTCCAGGACATACCATTCGTGCTCCGCCGCCATCTCAGCTAATCCCGAGTTCACTTTCTCCACCGCCCGGTGCCACTACACGTGGCTCTTATCCACCTCTGCCTCCTCACCCGTCCGTCAGCCGTATGCCGAATAGCGGTTATTATCGACGCAACTATGAGCAAGACACGCAGGCCCTTCGTTCCATGAACCACTCTCGGCCCTCCCCTGCGCTGGTCCAGATGCGCCAAACATCCAGTATACATGACCCGGCTATGGCTCCCCCTCCCAGTGCAGGGGTTTCTTTCAAAGGAAAGGAGAGGGAAGCCCCCGCATACGGTAATGTGCTATCTTAGCTTGGTATGTGGTGATGTTCATCAGGTATGACTAGGTGAGCACCACCATCCCGAAGTTTCCAGACCAACCAAAGGCGCTATTCGTCTGGTAACGGCTTTAATTGAGGATAAAAGGGTGAATCCGCCAGATCATTTACTAGCGGAGGTCCACATTCGATGTTGGGGTGGCAGCAGACCCGAGGAACTTTGGTGTGATGCCAAGGACCTGGTGAGTACGGAAGTTGCCTTCCTGTCGTTCAGAACTTACCGTACCCCAGAGCGAAGCGCTCCAGGCAAGCGCTTCTAGGATCGATGGTTGGTACTAGATCGACTTGTCGTTGATCGGCACTACATTTACCATTAAAAATTTCAGGGCCGGCCAAAGTGTTCACAAGACGCGGGGATTACCGACAATGCTTTCTTCGTATTACACATGAACAGGTGGATAAATTCAACTCGATGAATCTCGCTTTAGCGCCAGATAGAACGGTACACATCACCGTTGAACATGTGAGTGTTAAATCCGCCGTGATGTATATGTAATGTCTAATTGATTGGCCTTTATGCAGTTTAATCCTCCTGAGACAGCGAGGTTAACTAACGCTTATGATTGGCGGACGATGCCCTGGCACGGTTCTCAGCATCAGCGTCATGACTGATGGAAGGTTTCTAACCGAGACCTCAAGAAAGCGCCCAGCCTATAGTGATGATCGCAGTTCTCCAGAATATCCCCCAGACTCTCCGAGACACATATCATACAGCAGTCAATCGAGCAATACAACAAACCAGGATCCCAGGTTCGAAGCGCCCCCACTCTCTCGCCACTCTTCGTCTGGATACCCCCGAAAAAGAAGTCACGTTTCGGATATGGAATCTCCCATCGAGGATGTACAGAATGTTCAATCCAATCTCATGGATACCAGCAATGACTACGGGAACACAGGCTATGATTCATCTAATTCTGACGACAAACGACTTGTGGTTGCCGACATGGTAGAAGATCTTCTGCGAAATGATATCAGTTTTGATCGGTTCTTCCACTTGTACAGTTCGGTCAAGTTGGCCAGCATCCTGCAGGCCTATCGGATGGCAGAGGATATCTGCAAGAAGTATGTCGGGCGCGCACTACCGATGAAGGGAGGTAAAATTCATAAGATCACCGAGGTTTGTATTTATTCTTGCCTGTCGCAGCCTGATTTTTACTTACTCTCGCAGATGGATGTCACCCGAGCTCTACATGTCAGTGAGCCAAATGTATTCGTGGGAGATGGCAAAGAAATGTTCAGGCTCCTTGAACTGTATGGGGAGAGGGGCAAACGCGGCGAAAACCCAAAAGTAATCGAGATGTTCAGGGACGACTATCGTCCAGATAATAATATGTTACCCATCAAGCGGCTTCAATGGCTCCTTCGGGAGACAGATAATCGGTGGATGCAAGAGCACCCGGAGGTGGGTGGCGATCAGCGCTCTTCAAGAACGACGTAATATTGTTGGTTGGATTTCTCGTTCCTCGCGCTCATAGACTTTACCTTTGTATTGCATTCGTCGTGCTAGTCATACCTCTGCTTTGTCGTTTTTGTTACTGTTTTCGATAGCTCTCCTTGTTGCCATGATCTAATCATGCAGAACATATTTAAAGCTCCGACCGATTTATTGATCAATCTCGAACGCGTCGTATACGATAACGCGGACCCCTTAATCATGGCATCTAGCATCGAGCTCATAAACCCAAAGGCAGAAAGCGTACGACGTGCAGCAGCCTTGCAGGTACGTTTCTTCTCTACCTATCTGTCCCGTCGACTGAAATTATAGCTCAGGTGAACACCACCGGGGCTATGGGCCTTGCCAGTGTCGTAAAAGGCAACCTGGGTTAGTGATTCAACGCTTAATTTTTTGAGCCTTAGGTTCAATTCGCTTCAAGGGCCTAGAGGGACGTTGAAGATGCTCGTGGATGGCGCCGGACAGATTAAAATCACGAAAGATGGAAAAGTCTTGCTATCAGAAATGCAAATTCAGAATCCCACTGCGGCTATGATTGCTCGGACAGCTGTGGCCCAGGACGATCAGGTCGGAGACGGGACGACGTCGGTTGTATTGCTGGTTGGAGAGTTGTTGAAGCAGGCAGATCGGTACACATCTGAGGGCGTGCACCCGACGGTTATCGCGGAAGGGTTTGATCAGGCGAAGAAGGAGGCTTTGAAGGTGGGCTGCCTCAGGCTACCGAACCATACCTGGATGATTTTTGCTAACTTTTGTCTGTTCCCAGTTTTTGGATCAGTTTAAGATTCCTACGAAAGCGGATCGCGCCACTCTGATTAATACCGCCCATACCTCGTTGGCCACAAAATTGAACGCTGCATTGGCAAAGAAGTTGGCAACTGATGTTGTCGATGCCGTGCTGACTATTCGTCCTCCGCCGCCTCCATCAGGTAAATACTTTTTTTGTCGTGTCCCGCAGTAGATAATAACACCGCGAACAGGGTCACCAGAACAATTCCGTTCGCCAATCGACCTCCATATGGTTGAGATCATGAAAATGCAACATCGCACTGCGTCTGAAACACAGTTAATTCGTGGTCTTGTTCTTGACCATGGTGCCCGGCATCCGGACATGCCCAAACGGGTAGAAAACGTGTATATCTTGACTCTCAATGTCAGTCTCGAGTACGAGAAGACGTACGTCCACCTGTCTCTCCACGGTTTCGAGGGAGTTTACGTTGATGATGGTTATTCTATCTCAGGGAGGTTAACTCCGGTTTCTTTTACTCTTCGGCGGAGCAACGGGAAAAGCTCGTGGAGTCCGAGAGGCGGTTCACGGACGCAAAGGTCAAGAAAATAATCGAACTCAAGAATCTGGTGTGCGATCAAGCCGTTGATTCGAAAGAGAAGCAGAAGAACTTTGTGGTTATTAACCAAAAGGGAATCGATCCCATGAGCCTGGATCTATTCGCTAAGAATGGAATTCTGGCGCTTAGACGAGCGAAGCGTCGTAACATGGAACGGTGAGGGTGGCCCTGTCCCAACTTCACATTTGATTAGAACTTTGTGCAGGCTTCAGTTGGTTTGTGGAGGCACTGCGCAAAATTCCGTGGACGACCTGACACCTGACGTCCTTGGTTGGGCTGGCCTCGTGTACGAGCATACCTTAGGCGAGGAAAAGTATACTTTTGTGGAAGAGGTCAAAGATCCCAAATCCGTAACCGTACTCATCAAAGGACCCAACGCCCACACCACACAACAAATCCAAGATGCCCTTCGAGATGGACTACGTGCCGTAAAGAATGCTGTCGAAGACGAGGCCCTTGGTCCCTGGAGCAGGCGCGTTTGAAGTTGCATGTTCGGCCCATTTGAGTGGCCCAGTGAAGAAGTCCGCGAAAGGCCGGGCAAAGATGGGTGTGCAGGCTTTTTCGGACGCCTTGCTTATCATTCCCAAGACGTTGGCAGCCAACGGCGGGTTTGATGTACAAGACGTCGTCGTCGCTTTGCAGGTAAGTCACGTTCTGCTCCTCCCCCTCTTTTCGGCCGTTATAGACTATATATCAGGATGAGCAAGCTGAGGGAAATGTGGTTGGGCTTGACCTTGAGTCGGGTGAACCTTTTGATCCTACAGTTGAGGGTATTTGGGATAATTACCGAGTCAAGAGACAAATGCTGCACTCCTGGTATGGCTCCTCGATACCACTACCACTCCTCGCGTATTAATCTACCTCCATAGCTCCGTGATTGCGATCAATCTGCTATCGACTGATGAAATCCTAAGGGCTGGTCGTAGCTCCCTCAAGCCAGAAGGCGCCCAGTAGGAGTAAATCGAGGTAGCCATCCACTGTGTAGGTTTACAGCCACTTAATCTATCATCTCAAGCAATTTGATTAGTCGAAGTCAATGCGAGTATTCAGTTTTTCTTAATGATCGCTATGAACTATGCATTACAGTTTCTGTGCGGATATTTGCTTGTTTACGAATATGAAAACCGAAAAGGTCCAGGAAAGCAGCGAGCATCAAGTTCACAAGAACAGAAAGCGAGTGATTGAACTAATAATGATAAGAATATACACTGAAGAGAGGACCCGACCAAATAATCGATCAGTAAGTTAGGTGATGTAAACTAATTGGCAAGAAGGTAAAACAAGGCAACAACAACTGGGAAGGACACAGCGGAAGCGCGAGCTTTGCAGTCGGAAACAAATACTGCTAGACCACTTCAAGCATCGGATGTTTCGGAGCATGCATCGTCCCAGCCAGCATGAATGAAGCTGGGTTTACTGGAATCTGCGTATGCCTGTGAGCAGTACTGCATGGGCTTGTGGACGAACTGATGGTGGTGGGGTTTGGGAACGATGGGGTAAATCTGAACGACGTCCATAGCTGCCTCATCTTCCGAGGATACACTAGAGGGGTAGCTAAAGCTGTCGGATGTTGGACTTTGTGGGGTTGATGTCACATCCGAATTGACCTATGGAAGGGGCAAGATGTATCAGCGCCGATTAACATCTATCTGCCAGACAACTGACCTCATCGCCAGCGAGTCCGTGTCTAGGCGTATGCATCGATTGCACTCTTCGCCCAGTTCGATCCACGACAACCGGGTTTTTAGCCAACCTATCTGACTCCTTCTCTTTGCCGCCGTAGTCCAACGAAGGACCGGAACCAGGAGAAACAGAGGCGGAGGCCCAGCGACGTTTAGCAAAAGTGAAAGGAGATGGTTTATATGTTAGGGCACCAAGGGGCAAGGCCGGCGAGGCTAAGGGGAGATCTTGATGGTCTTGCTCTGAGTCGACGATAGTTGGAGCGGGCGACGACAAGTGATCTTCCGGTGTATCAACGCCCTGTTCATCCTCGGATGATGAAGAATCGTCACGCAACACAGGACTAGCCCAGACCTGCAGCGCAAAGCTGAGAGGATTGGGGTTGGAGACCAAGGTAGCACCCTTGAAGGTTGATGCTCGACGGGGAAAGACCTTCTGGAGGGGAAGGATATCACCCTCATCTCCATATATTTCTAAAGACGCCTTCTTCTTGGGGGATTCCTCATCGTTAACGGGATCGTCGTTTTCTCTTTTCTTACGAGGAGAGAAGCGCGTAGGCTTGGGTGGTTCGGTTCTCTCCTTACGAGCGGACCCGTTGTCCTCGACTGGCACAACGGCCACGGCCGCGGCCCTGGCAGCCCTTTGTTGAGCCTTCAAGATGGTGTCTTTCCTCCCGAATCTTCCATTCATATTCCTAGGTTGTATGAGTAATGGTTTTCCTGGAATCTGTGTTGTTGTTTCTTCCATCTTTACGATAGGAACGTGGCTGAGCAACTTGTCAGACAGACGCGGTCTGCCCCTCTTGCGTTTGATGGTTTCGGGAGAATCATGGGGACTGGCCTGAGTGCTTTCGGGCTGCATTGAATCTTTGCTCGGAGGGGATTTGCAAGATGATGCCGTCGCAGCAGCTGATGTCGTGTTTGCACTGGTGGAGGATTTAGTAACATTGGTGTGTGTCTGCTTCAGCTTGAGGATTATTGGTGGTGTAGCATCGGTCTTTCGACGCTTGGCTGCCTGGCCCTTCCTCACAAGAGCCTTCCTTCCTGGGTCGTTTGCTGGCAGACGCGGCGGCGGCGAGCTTACGGTCCAACACAGGAAGCGTTTTCTGGGTCACACGCTTGTTGAGTTCCAGGGGAGCTGACTCTTCCCTGGGAGTGACTGAGAATGCGGTTCCATGTGGAGGCACACGGCGAGGCCACGGCTGGTTATAGATAGCAAAGTGTCGCAGACACCTGTTGCAAGTACTGTGAGTTGTCTACCATGGCAGACAAGGGATACGGCATTACCTAGGGCAATCATGCTTCTTCCGTTTCCTCCCATTCTCAAACCCAAGTCCCCAGACGACTTTCGAATCCACCGAAATGACAGGCAATACGTTTGCACACGTCGCACAGGTCGGCAGGGGTTTTCCATCTGCACCCCGAGGTGCATCAGGTTTCGGTGGCAGCTTGCTTGGCTCAATGCTGGCTAGGGACGCAGGACGTGCCCGTAGCACGCGAGCCTCAACTTCCTCTTTTTTGATTTGCATGGCTTCTTTTGCGGCTTTCGGAGGGCGACCCCGCTTAGGTGTCCCTGAAGGAGTAGTGGATGTAGTCTCTTTGGCTTTGCTCTTGTCTTTTTCCATAGAGAAAAAAGCCGACGCTGATCGAGTTAAACGCTTCACGGGAGTAGCAGGTGAACTTTCCTCCCGGGAGGACTTCCCATCAAGTTTGCTACAAGTGGCTTGGGTATCTTGAGCCTTCTGTCGACGTGTCGAGATGATGGAACGAAACGGGGTGGAAGAATCACTCCGAGGGGTGGTCTCTCCAACGGAAGAAAGTGAGCTGAGGGAAGAGGAAGAGCGAGCGGGGGGTTCAGGGGGGATGGGCGTCAAAGGGTCGCGAGCGTCAGATATACCAGGAGGGATGGAGGGGGTGAGTGAAGTCAGTTCGGAAGCCGTGTCCGCTTCTGTCGTTAATTCGATGTCTCCGTCAGCTGGAATATCCTCGGCGTCAGGCCAAAGGTACTTTGTTATCCTCCTCGCTCTCGCTTTCGTCACTTTCCTCCTCACGAGGTAACAATGGCATACACCCCTCGTCGAGTCCTCCTCTCGTCGACATTGAGAGGAACCTTGGAGTCGGCATCAGAAGGCATTTCCGAATCGGAATCGCTATCAGAATTCGAGCTAGAACCGCTTTGGCTGCCGTCGTCCTCTTCATGATCAGGAGCGTAACCCCCCCTGCCATTTTTTTCGCACGTCTCACATAGACAGTGGCGATTCTTGCGTCCAACTAGCAAGGCGAATCAGCAAATAACCGTCGAGGGACTGGGTGTTGAACGCACAATAACCATCCCCATAATGTGCCGTAATCTCTTCGCCAATGTTGATAGGCCTGAGAACGCGGAATGTGATGTACCTTCCTTCGCGAAAGAGCTCACAGTTGTTGTTACAGTCATGCTGTCATGGGGTGGGTCAGGCAGCCGAAAAGGAAGAAAAGCAATGTGCCCACATTGACAAATCGGGCTGGACCCAAGAAGAGGTGGTTCTTTTTCATGGATTTGGAATGGATGACGCTGAAATCCCGCCTAATGTCTCCATTGCGCATGCCTGCCCGCTTGAGTTCTCTGTCTTCTTCGTCTGTGAGATTAGCCATTGAACCCTTGAGCTCGGTGATGACTGCACCGGGGGCGAGGTAGCGGGTCGCGAGAATGCATAGTTCAGATTTGCCTGTCTTGTGAGCGTAGCGAGACGTGTGGGCGATTTCGATTGACCCCGTAGGGTGATAAAGCTCCAAGTATCGCGAGGCATGTCTGTATGCGCATTACAAAGTGTGAGAGGAGAACAGGGGAGGTGCGGGAAAACCGAAAGAACGCACGTGGCAAATGCATTAATCTGCTTTTGGGTGTAAGACTTGAGGTAGTAGCGGATGGCAGGGAGTCTATTGGAGAGTGGGAATGGTGAGCACTCCATGCTGAACAGGGTCGAGTGGGCTACAGAGTGGTGGCCCGAGAGGCAAGAAGAGGGCGTTAACCTACTTGAGGATATCGTCGGTGGCTTGGCGGACAGCATTCTGGACGGTGCCTTTGTAGAGAACGAGCTAGTCGGGTGGAAGAGGGGAAGGGGGGTTGGGGAGGAGGCGCGTTTCGCAGGATTAGGACTGGACGCGAAGAAGGTGCCGGCCAGCAAGACTTACGCGTCGGACGATTTGGAGCAGCTCCTGTGCGTCGGTCTTGGGCAGGCGCCTGCCTGAGTCCATCTTGTGCACATAGAGGGGGACAGCACCGGTGCCGAGCTTCTCGACGAGGATATGACTGATAAAGTCGTCGTCGTTGGAGAGGTCGCGCATATTCATGACCTTTGTTGGGCGCCAGACGAGGGGTGCGGTGGCACCATGAGCATGAAGGGGGATGGGCGCCATCGACAACTCGGTCGATGCGATGGAGTTGGGAAGAGGAGAAGAAGGGGAGGGGGAGAATGGCGGCCAAAGCAACGGGACGAAAGAAAGACTGACACGCGTGTTACGTAATCTGTGCCTGCTCGTCATCATCCAATCTCCTCTGCGAACAATCTCCACGTTTCACCCATCCCATCAGTCGCAATAAGTACCACATTGCAACCTCACACAGCCCGATGCTCATGGCACGCACTGCTCTCCGACGTCTAATATTAGATCCGGTGTCCAAAAAGTTTCATGCAGATACGGAGGATCCTACATCCCGAACGGTGTACCCTGTACAGCAGTCACTCCGGCCATCCATCCCCAATAACATAGCCGAGCCACGTTAATTCTTGATCAGCAATAATGATCGACGAGAGAGAATTCAATTTCAACTTGCAAAAATCTCAGATTTCTTCGCAGGTACCTTACTTGCTATCGAGGGCTCTCTCCATTCTCCTGGTTTCGAGGCTGTTTGTCAATTGCGGCACACACAATCGGGGTCCAGACAAGTTGGACGTTTTGCTGGCTCGGCGCTAATGGACTCTTATTTTAAGCCGACGGCGCCATCTAACACAACCCCTCCGCCTTGATGTGAGTCACGCTATTCTATCTCTCTTCCTAACTTCAAGCTCCCCACCCATTCACGGATTTTGGGCTTGTCGTCGACCTAACCTCTCTTTCACCGATGGAGATAATGCTCTATGGCTTACACATACCCCAACTTGAGCATCCTTCCCGCTTAGGCAGCGACTCATTTCACCTTTTACAACCAGCACATGTCCAACCACCGATCTCTCTTGAAAACCTGGAGGCCCATGGTCAATTACGGACCCCAATGTTCCTGGACCCCAATCCAGCAGCCACGAACCCAAATCGACTGGACTCCATTCCCGAGTGGGAATACAGCCTCGATTACCACCCTCTCGTGCTGAGGGATCCCAAGCAAAAGGGGGGTCATTTTCATAGGCTAAGATACCACGATTCATTAGGCTGCTGCGCGATCTTCAACCAATCACATACCCGCCTCAGCCTCATTTGTCTAGCTCCCAGCCCCCTTGGAAGAGCTACACACCGTCGCTCGACCAATCTCCAACTCTGCCCCACAACGAGCGCCCAGTCAGCAAGGGTCTCCCACCTACCTAAAGGCCACCGCTTAACACCACCTGTGGCACGACACTGCGGGCGAGCCCCCTCTTCTCCATAATGAGCAGGCAGGAGCCTATCCCATCCCGGCCTTCTCCTTCCCTCAGTCACTCGGTTAATCTTGTCTATTCGACAACAGCTACACACACACACACAACCGACCCTACCGCTCCGTTCTCCGCAGTGATCCATACCCCAACTCGGAGATATCGGCCGTATCGACCATCGACCTCCCTCCGCCTACAATCGAATCCGTACATGAACATCTAAAGTCGGCAATGCGACAGGAAAGTTCCAATGCCAGGTATATTCATTTATTCACCCGCCGGAACCGCCACCGCTCCCAAGGGTGCTATTACTCGGATGTGTCAACGAGGTACCCCCGATTTTAGATAGCGCCGCCCATCGGTGAGCACCGTTTTTAGGACTTTGCTTCTGATTACACCGATATTTTAAGGCGCTGCTGGTAATCGCGATTGGGAGTCAAGTATATCGTCACACCCAGCGTAGATGTGGTAACACCCGCTCGTCCGGTCCAGCCGAGTAACGTGTTAGCGCCAATTTGGTCATAAGTGTTCGGGATGGGATCCTCCTTTCACGAACGACGGCAGCCAATTCAGGAAACTCTATGCCCAAATACGGATAACTCTCTACCACTGCTGGAAAGCTGATTGTCCATGCGCATCATTCCCGGGTCACCTTACAATCTCCCTTAGCCGAGGCCATATGCACGCTGGGTCGCTCAGCTGTCGCGCCAAGGTATATCGGTACTAGATATACGCATCACGGCAGTGCGCATATAAACGTCCGTGCCCAACCATACGCGCCTATCCACGGCTAATTTAACCTTGGAACAGAGGTGGAAGGGAGCGAAGACGAGTGATCGATACGTTGTCATGGATTGCAAACATTACAGTGAACTCGGGGTAACACACGCTTAAGTGGATAACACAAGAAAGAGGGGGGGGGGGGGGGGGGGCTAGTATCACAAATGGACCACATGTCCAACAATACAAAGGGGGAAGGACAGGGGAAAACGACAACTCCATGGACGAGGTCGGTGCATCGTTTTCATGATATGAACATACAAGTGATCATGACGGAATCGTAAAAGCGCGCTCGGATCACCGACCAAACACCACTTTGCCGAGGCTCCTTCCTCTTCGCTCCATGTTACTTGCGTCCGCACTTGCATGCATCTTCCTGCCTGGACTGGTTTTACTCCTCGCTCGGTGATCATCCTCTACTCCCGGAATTTCTCCACACCTTGTCAGATGGTGCCAAAATAGAACGTCCCCGGGTTTCAAGGCTCTCGATGTCGGCAGGTCCTTGTGTTCTAGAGACACCCCAGAGCTTGTAGTGAAAATAGTAGCGCTGACGAGCGGAGGCGGACTGGAGTCAGAGTTCAAGGAAGGTGTGGGCGGGGAAGCGGGCGAAGTCGGCCTGAGATTTGGGGAGTGAGAGTTGGAAGGAGGGTAGGAAGTGTGTAGCGGTGAAGATAGATCGGAGAGCGGCGGTGTTGCAGCAGCTGTAACAAGGGGATTCGCTTGTTCGAGGGGAGGGGTCGATAGTCGCTCTAAGCCAAGACCAGGGGAGCTGGTGCGAGGATAGGGTCGCGGAAGCGAAACATGAATCTCCCGTGTGCTTAATTGGTCTGGAGGACCGACGACAACGCCCGTGGGCTCGTAGGGGATAACACCGGGTTCATCCTGAATATAATGGCGCTCCGTCCCGACCACCTCACTCGAGTGGAAGACGAAGCGGTGACCGTTGGTGGCGCGGTTTGTGGCAGATATAGAAGATGTACAGCGTGTGCACTTTGATGGGCCGTGTCAGGACAGGTACAGGCATACTACAAGGTCGAATACCCACAGGGATGACAATCATGTAGCCGATAGTGTTTCCACAACCGTGACAACAAAGTGTCTGTGTGAGGCATTCGCACGTGCGAGGGGGAACGTTGGAGGACGTTGGGCGACAGGGGGAGCGGCACCTGCAGGGCGTCGGGGTTGGCAGCATAGGCGGAACAGTTGATGGGAAGGGCATCTGAAGAAAAGAGAGAGACGTTGGGTCTAAGGAGGAGAACAGCCTGGGGGAGGAGGGAGGGGTCAGAGAGGGCTGGGAGGACAAAGACGGGGAAAGAACTCAGGAGGACCTTCATGGCGCGGTTTGTGAGAAAGGTACCGCATGACTTACAGTCGAGGATCCAGACCTTGTGTGCGATGGGGGGTGGCGGAGGCTGGGGATAGGGATTTGCGGGGAAGAGATGAGTCTGGTTATAGTATGTGTACGCCATGAGAGGGCTCTTGAGAGAGATGGATATTTAGCACTTTTATAGATCACACTTGCCCCTTTCGGTCACCCGATCATTGCTGACTAATCATATCTTCTTTGTTCGCCAACCGTCATGAACAACCTCGCCACGCTCACCCGCTCCCACAAGATCATCGCCGAAAAAAAGCGCGCGAGACGCCAACAGATCCAGCAAGTCGTATTTGATGATAACGCCCGAAGGTGCGCCCAAACCTCATTCCCCTTCCCGCTCTGCCCTCCCCCCGTGACGCCCACCAGCGAATTCCTCACAGGTTTCCATAAGCGCAAACTCGCAAAGACAGACGCCGCCCGCAAGAAGGCACAGGAACGCGAAAAACAGGAGCGGCTAGAAAC
This sequence comes from Lepiota brunneoincarnata, assembly GCA_023014365.1. Taxonomy (NCBI): domain Eukaryota; kingdom Fungi; phylum Basidiomycota; class Agaricomycetes; order Agaricales; family Agaricaceae; genus Lepiota; species Lepiota brunneoincarnata. The sequence goes on from JAEBUN010000009.1 coordinate 618,612, forward strand.
CCGGCGCGAGGTTCGTCTCTGCCTTTCTGACTTTCTGATTCATGCCCATTTTGTTCCTGATATCCATCCTCGCAGCAACGCCGCGCCCTCCGTGAGCAAGCTATTGAAAATGCCAAAAAGGTCGAAGACGCTTACGCTTCTATCTATGGTACTATATCGCCTCGCCTCGCCTTCACCGCACTAGCTTCTTACGTTGCCATTGCTCACAGGCCAAGGACACAAGGATGAAGAAGATGAATGGCCTGGTATTAGCTCCTCTGACGACAAAGGCAACCAACAAGCCAAGGAATATGAAGACGAACAGGTACTAACGACAGTTACCGTGGTGGAAGATTTCGATCCCGATGCCATTCTGCACAATCCTCCAGAGACTCATCCCCCTTCAGCAAACCTTCCCTGTCATCACCCGCAGGGAGTCAGCACAAAGCCAACCCCACCTCCAGGACCAGCCCCACTGTCCAAGAAACCCAAGTCTCAAAAGATACGTTATCAAACAAAAGAGGCACGGAAAGTCGAACGTCTAAAACAATTTGCCCGTCGAACCGAAAAGGCGAAACGTGCCGGTGGAAAGCCTATCCACAAATCCTTTTCCAAGAAGAAAAAAGGTGGCTCAAAATAAAGATGACAGACCCCATTGCGATGATCGTACTGTAGCCCGCCGTAATATCACCATCTGCACGCTGGTTCCGCCTATGAACCTCGTGGCAGACCAGAGACTGCACAAAAATCACTGGTGCAAGCAACGTGTATCCATGTGCTGCGCTAGGGCATATCCGTTCAGACACCATCGTGCATGCACATCCCTTTCTCCATAAGGCAGCATGAGTGATCCAGTTGACAGAGCATAGCCAGTTGGCTCCTTCTGCTACAAGTACTACACTTTGCTGTTGGCATTTCCGAAGAATATTTAAACAATTTCGAGAATCCCCTTTCTGATCATAAGTGTATGATGTTATCGCGATTCCGAGGTCCCAATTCCAAGGCCTGTCGACCGTGATGCACGACGGCCCGTACCATCTAACTTGAATCTAAGTTCATCGGGATCAGAAAGCCCAGATTAATTGATTTTTGTTGTGGAAGCTGATAGGACCATGTCTCTGCCGGACTACCGGTTTTCGACGGGAACCCCTGGGAACCCTTTATTACGTAAAATGCCACTCAACAACCAGTGTTTTCCAGCTTCGGCAAGGACGGAGAGCTGGTGGCTGAAATGGCAAGCAACGGCCAAGGTATGAATGATCGCATCGCAGCTTTTGCTTCATGGAAAACAGCCCGGGCAGGAAGGGCCTGAGTCGGTGGGGAGCATGCCGTATCTGATAACCCATGCAAAGAGGGTTAAATACCGTCACAGCACTGTGCGAGTCCAATTTCTTTGAACCGGCCGTAGGCTCGTGTTCGAGTGGTTGTACCGAGCAGAGTGTACCCAGATTAAGGTCGGGGTCTTGGTACCACCCAGGTTAATTCACATACTCCCAAGTCGAAAAACATTTTTTTAACAGCTCCCAGTGCCGCGAAATAATGTCGGCTAGGCATACCAATATTTGTAGCCATATAGCAGTCGCATACGCGTTTCCGGGTAGAATGGCTAAAATGTGTGCGGCATTAGTGCCCCGGTGAATATTCTTGAGCAACTGCTGAACGTGTAGTCCCCAACTTATCACAAGCCTTCATAACCACTCGGTGGATACGAAGGCGTCATCAAAACCCGGCTGTAAGGATTATGAAAACATACTTGGTGCCATTGACCCTGCTCCCGCCCACTATGGACGAGTTTCATGGCGACTGATCTCGAACCGTTCAAATTTTCACTTTTAAGTTTACTGGTGCATGGGATTTGGGCGGCTGTGGAGGGTGTCGGGGTCCAGACATATTCTTCAGTAAAGGCAGCAGTTTTGTGGGGCAGCATATATGCTTCGTAGACAGCCATTTTGGTGCCGTGTTTTGATGGTACAATGAAGCCATATAAGAAGTCTGGCACAGAGCACGGGCTCGGGCTTGAATTCAATTGTCTTGCCGAGGTCCTTTGCAACTCTCAGCGCACATGCTGTGTGTTAGTAGTAAGCTTCGCTGGGGGACTAGGGAACTACCGCAGTATAGATGAAACGGTCCTCACAATTTTCAATGCATATCCATAGTGTAGATGGCTATCTAATAATTACTGACTAAGCCAAGTCGGTGCTACGGACGGTCAAGACCCCGACCGGTACACACCTCTACCGGTCTCCCACTAATGAGCAAAATAATTATCAGCAGGGTTTCCATCGAAAACCGGGGTTGCTGAATAGTATAGAACGCACGGCACATTATTGGGATCGAAATCAGAAAATAATGATTGATACGGTGCGACTGGTGGGTTTACATCGCCTGGACGACTTTCTCCATTTCCCAATGGCGAACCCACAGCCATGGTAAAGAGCCCCAATGTCGAAGATCTCCAATATAATTCATCACGCGGATTCGAAGCCTGGGACAGGGGTCCTCTCACTGTGGCTTCTCGAACCTCGGGGTGAGAGCAGGAGACCTAAGCCAGATCCAACTATACCAGGTGGAGATAACTATCACTAGCCTAGGACACTAAGCCTGAGGGATAGAAAACCCGTGCTGGTGGGCTCGTGGAGAGTTAGCTGGAAGGCACGTGATATGATGCATAACGTGTCCTGATGGCGTCGTGCAGGTCGACTACCGCGAGCTTGGCCAGCCTCAGCCCTCATTGCTTCATCCTTGTCGTACATTCAGTTGAACAACTATCTCCTTTACAAATAATGAATTCCTTGTATACCTCTGGTGTACGGCAAACAACCTCCCTTCAGTCCGACCTGGAGCGACTACGAAATGGCGACACTTCAGCCTCCCTGCTTGGTACGTTCGCCTCTCCGTTACCCAAGTACCCGCTTTTCTGACCATTTCCACTGTTAGGGCAGATATCTGCTTCACTGGCTGCAATGAGCCGGACGATAGATGACTATGACGCCATGGCAAAACGGGAGATGATCAAGGCTAAGCAAGAGAAAGCTCAAATGTATGTGAGGAGCTTCCCTGGCTCATCGTAGATCCGACTCTCATGAACAACCCCTCGTGACCCTAGGCGTGTACAAAAATTCCGCTCTGACTACCTGGAATTCCGAAGCCAATTCGAGAAACTCAAGGCAGACGCCCTCGACCAGGTTCGTGGCGTGGAATCCCTCTGATTAGTGACAAAGCTAACCAGTCCCCTTCTCCATGGTTGCCCTATCCAGCAAACAGCTTCTCAACGAGCCGAACTTATCTCCGCCTCCGCTACAGAAAACTCCCCTTCAGACACAAGACGCCGCTTCCTAACAACCGCCCCTCCTCCACAATCCACACTCCATCCTGGTCTCCGCCCCTCGAACCAATCAGACACCGTATCCGAATCTCCATTCCGCTCAGCATCCCCCTATGGTGACTACAGCCGGGAATTCCGCGCTCTGGATGAACACAGCTTCATTCAGAACACAGAAAGTCGACTTGATGAATTTCTTGCGCAGGGCAGAGAGGTGCTGGACAATCTGGTGGATCAAAGAAAAATATTAAAAGGGACGCATAAGCGACTCCTGGATACTGCTAATAAACTGGGGTTGAGCCGACAGGTCATTGGGTGGATCGAACGGCGGAGGTACGTGCATTCGGGAATTTTGTCTAGCAAACGTGTTGACTCTTGAGGTCTCAGTACACAAGACATGTACATCTTTATCGGGGGCGCCATATTTACTTTCTTCTGTTTCTATTTAATATGGCATTATTTGGGTTAACAGGTGTCCAGTATTTCAGGTTCTGCTATTTGATTTCCCCGACTCGATCTACCACTTGTGAGAGTGAATATTCGTCTGAGCGCTGAATGACCCTAGGTGTGTCTACAACTGTCTTATGGGCTATATCTCCGGGACATCGCCTCTGAAAGTTCAGGATACCCCCAGGCTGCCAGTCCCCTTGTATCTAGACGAATAGTGAGATTCACTGTTCCTAATCCTCAAGGTTCAGACGCATGAAACAAGCAAAAAAATGTTGACGAGAAATACAAGAAGATACGCTCTCGGGTCGGGGTAGCCAAAATCAGTACTCACAGCAAATTATTGAAGCCTCTCAACAACGGTCACCCCAACCCACCTCCGACATAGCGAACCAGCTGCCATGGACGATACATCCGTACCAGAATGTACCACAGAGTCATGAAGCAGGAGAACCTGGACCATCGCATGACAACTACCAAAGCTTCATCCAATGCCTGTATGAATTACACCGAGAGCAGGACTCGGAAAGGTACCAAACACGAAGAGGTCCGTAGCCGGTGGAGGAATTTGAATCTTACATTGATGCGGCGAAGAATACGACGATCAGGGACACGGGCGAGTTACTGATGATATTTCCCTACAGGGCAATGCGAGCGTTCATGCACATGTCTTGCGGGCTCGAACAAGCACGGACACCGCCGACACGGAAAACTCACCAGTGAATCCTGCTGAACTATACAGCTTCTTGGATTCGCCCTCCTTGCCCTCCGAATAACGCACCTCTGGTAGTAGTGGGTCGAGAAACTCGTTCTCCGGCTCCCCGCAGAGAGCGCCTAGTCCAGTGGATGGCGTTCAGTGGAGTGTTTCGCGACAATACGGTGCGGTCAATGTGGTGAACACTAAACGCCAAACGAAGCAAGAAGAGGGCTTCCTTGGTGTACTATAGAGTGTATCTTCAGCGAGAATTCAGCCAGTAAAAACCCACTTCACTTCCAGCGAAACGGCTCCACCGAGCTCCAGGAGCACCAGGCGCCTTATGAAACCAACTTACAGCCTCTCTCGAAAAGGAGCAAGTTCTGCAGTGCAAGAAGCACATCGTGCCATGCAGTTGTCAAATACAGAACGTCGGGACAAAGAAGGATTGTTCCATGGCGACACCTTTGCTTGAACAACTATCAGCAAATTATATACACTGTGTATGCAACGATTTCATCCTGTGCCAGAACGCTGGTGGCCCCTTGAAGTCCTAGTTACTTTAATTGATCTGGTACATATGGTGGCTCGTGGTGGAGCCGCTAGCAGATTCAGTGAAACTTGTCGTCACTTCCAGAGAGAATTAGGCTCTCTGGGGCTTGCACACCCTACACCCCCACCCCCCCAAGTCAGCTTGAGAAACCAGCCTAGTCTTTTGCTACATCGTTCATCAATGCTCCTATTGCGTAATTCAACTCGTGATTGACTCTCGAGCATCCTAATTTATGCTCAATCATAGCCACCTTCCGGGGAAACGGGCTTCCCATGACTTTATATTTTTTTCATGCGTCTACTCTATCCTACAGGCCAGAAATATAACGACGAGGACGATAGGGTAAATGTCACCTCCGAATCGACGGTTTGTTCTTCTCTTATCGTGTTGAAGGGTGATTTGTGGCTCGCTTATTGTCACACCACTGACAGGTAGAGTTGACATCATCAGTCCAGAAAATAAGCTGAGAAGATGCGCCACATATGGTTCTTCGGCCCTCAGAAACGTTCGTACCTGCCACCCGGAAACGCCAGTTGTGCCAACCAGATTGGTGTCTGGTCCCGTAGAATGGTATATGTGGCGATCTAGGTTTTGGGGGGCCGGGTGGCAGCGAAGGGACACGTCCTCGAGGGTGGAGCGGGTGCAAGGTTCGTCACTGTCTTACAAGAAACCCCGTATTTCGATCATTATCTTGGACATGATTATCAGAGATTCCTCGCTAGATTCCTCTAGGTCGGGGCTCAGAATACGACAGTCAAATACGGAGAAGAGAAAAGAGTTTGGTCCTTTTGTGTACGTTTCTGCTGTGGTCCAATGGACGATTCATGATCAACCACGGTTCAGCCCCGTCGCACCGAACGGGCGGAGTAGCCTGAACCTATAGCCCGACCCAACAGCCCACTAAAGAAGGGTCCAAGACACCTTGAGGCCTTTTTCGTACTGAGTCATTTCAACGGTCGTGAGAGTAGGCGTAAAGGTTGGTGGCCCCAAACCATGCTCCACGGAAGCACTATCTCCCGAGTGGTGAGGAGCGGCAACTGGAGAGTGTTCTCGCGACGTTCTGTGTTCGACATGTCTGGGGATTAGAGTGCGCAGTAGAAGTCCAAACCGTAGAGACATCGTTATACCAATCGGAATCAGATTACAGTGAGATAAATCGTGTCATGGGACGTCCAGTGGACACATGGGATGTTGCGGAGTGATGGACAAACCTGAGCCACGACCCAAGGTAGGAAGGTAACGCGTTCAAGGCTCGCTTCTCAGCCTCTACTATCTGACTTCCCTGGCAGGACAGTGCATTCTAGCAGTATAAAGCTCCACGAGGACGCCGCGATGGGCAGAGAATACCTTTCCTTCCCCCAGTCGACTTTGAGGTCGGAAGGTCAAGGCGATACCGTCTTTCCCTCATCCCGATGTCTGCCCCTGAGCCATCCTCTTCTTGTAGTTCAAATAACACACAGAATACCACGTCGGCGGGTATTAGCCAGTGCTGCTCGATGCAGTGATTTGGCATGTGGACTAGGAGCAGCTTTGGATCTGATTCTCCAGTTGTTTGCGAGGATCTCATGGTCCACTCTTGTCCTCCCATGTTGCACTCGAACCTACCCCTCGATTCCGAGGTGTTGACAGAGAGCATTACCATGGGAATGGAGGAGGTGGACCATGATCAATCACTCCAACTTGGAGGACGGAGACCGTGATGAACTCCATCTATATTGTCGTCTGTGTTTGATTGTCCAATAGGCACTATCACTTTTGGAATCCTGTGCTAAACTTGTGACTGAGAACTTTATGCCCTTGAGAATCCCATTTGCTGTTTGTTGTACGTGATCCCAGCCCATGTATCACGAGTCAACGATTACCCAGGGCGAAGACACCCAACACCACCCGAAGGCCCTGGAGTTATCATGCCCATCGATTGCAAAGCCCGTCATCGGCACAGCAAGACACTTGGAATTCGAAAGATGGAGTTTAATCGCAGAAATACCCCGCGATTCCCAACGAACTTCGCCCTGGAAAAGTTGCACACAATCCGGATTTACAGAACACAGCCTCTCCAATCGGATTGAGACCGGGCAGAACATATCTGTCTTGCTGATGATACGTTCGAGAGAGCATATACTGGTGTTTTCCTGGATTGGCACTATGCAGAAGTTCGGTTGACAGCACGGACTCGAGACACTGGCAAGGTTCTTGGAATACCCCATCCTCGGTTTTGGTCGTATATCATACACGGTACGGGAGATGCTGTACACCAGCAACGCATGCACGGCCAGAGGACCATCGTGGACGACTTCGGGAGAATGGCTGCTTGAACAACGGGAGCACCTACGGCGACTGTAGTAGCAAGTGAGGCCATCAGAGGGAACGCACGTCCTCCTGTGTGGCCGTAGCCCCCCAGGAGGAGCCGCAAAGCGTGGTGTGTAAAGAGATGAACAAGAGCGTATGTTACTGCAAACTGAGGGCGTGGTTCGCATGGCTGGCAGTGATCTGCGCTCAGAGGCAAAAAGGCAACTTGTGCTATCTGGGGGTGCACTCGCTGGGAGTTCATATTTTGCGGTTTGGTTGTGATCAACTAGCTGTCTATCACAGGCGAATGCATGAGCTTCTCTCCACTGTTAGTGCCTATTATGTTGACTTTCAATCCGACCCCAGCGGGTACGCAACCCTCTCCAAACGCCTTTTCCAACGCAATCTTGGACTGGAACCCCGAACAATGCATGGGAAGAACATAGGTTGGTGCAGGACGGAGACTGTTGGACAAAAAGTCAACAGTACGAGGAATTCTGGGTCCAAACTCTGGGCCCGCAAGGTGGAGGCCGCCAATGATCTTTGTGGCAGAGTTTATGTATGCGCACCGATGCAGGAGTGTGTCATCAAGTGCTTACCATAAAAACAGGTCGTCGAAATACAGCCAGGGCATCCTTCACAACATTGACGATGCCTGCATGGGAACAGCTTTTTGCGGCTTCAAACCTGGCGCTTTGTGCAGTGGACGAAAAGGACACACTTACGCGCTGAATATGACAAGACCCTTTCCTTTGATATCAATGACTGCGTAACGCTCGTCCATGATATGCTATTTGATACCTTTGAGACAATCGCCTCACGACCGATATGGGGACGCACTGGCTCGTTTCTCCATCTGTCCTCCCCCCCTTCCTTTTCTTGCACCCACCGCCTACCACCCAGGATACCAGTTTCCCAGTCAGTCACACGCGGAATTTCCCCGCTCACCCATACGGTTCCTCCAGCGACTTGGTGTCCTTCTACATGTGCCTCCACCACCCCCCCTGCTTCTTCGATCTCCTTAAAGGTCGGATCGCGAGGCAAGGCGCACATTACCTTGTCATAATTGGGTCCAGGCGCAATACCCCGCGCGATCGGGCGGTCTGGGTGAATGTCTATGACGCATTTCTCCGCCTGCCAGTCGCCGAGACCCTGAATGTGTTCCTTTCTCAGCTTCAGAAACGAGAGAAGCCCGCCTGTATGGTCGCTGTGCCAGTGGGAGGTTATTACCCTTGTTATCTTGTCGGCTGATATCTTCATTCCCCGCATATTGCGAACAAGGGAGAGGGAATCGGGCCCAGTATCGAACAAGGTAGAAAAGGCCCGGGTTCTCTCGCCCTCGGCTACCTCTGTTTCCTGGATACATTGGCGCCGGTGTGACTATGGGCAACTCTTCACATACTGGTAGAGATTGCCTACAATAAGTGCAGAGAATCCATGTGCCCCTGTTGTGCGCGGTGTCAATACCTTGGTCCTTCCTATAAGGTGGGGAGAAACTTGCCGCAACAAAAGTTATCAAAGTTCAAAACGGGAACGCCCAAGACCCCATCCGGTGCCGATTCCAATTGTATGTGCTGGGGCAGTTCATGCGTAAAGCCTGGTGGAAGCTTCGTCATCCTTTACTTTCATTTAATGGTGGCCTCAGTAGGAGCCTCAAAAGACAGACCATTCGACGCAGTTGTCAACGAGAAAGGTGATAACAATATTGTCGGCTTGGCGGAGTTGATCCGTTGTCGGGTTAGGACCCATGTATGTCAGCGCAGCAGAGGGTTTCAGGTTGAGTGTAGCATCAGTGATGTGATGATCAGGTCGTTTGACAGATCTCACGCTTGGCTTTCTGGATACAAGACCCTGTCCTGAGAATACATTGTGGGTAAATTACTCAACACAGTGATCAATAATGCAACCTCCAAAGCAGTCCACTGCCAAATAAAAAGAAATCCAAAGATCTATCTACGTTTATCGCCTGTAGACGGAGAATGCTCTGAGTAACCTTCAATGTATCAAATGCTGCTACTTACGGCTGCATACCGCCATAGCCCATTGTAGCACCTGACTCCGCAAGTTTTCGTTGCCTGAACGCCTGCAGATGACAATCACGTCAGATATACACAGCATGGAGGATCAGGGGAATGTGTCGCACCTTGCGGTACTTCGTGCGCTCATAAGTGACGAGACCAACGACGATGAGAGCAATCACTGAGATACCCGCAAACACACCAAGACCAATGGGGAGAACAGACAGTGTCTTGCCTGGCATGTTGAACGAGCTTTGCGTGGCCTCAGCAGCAGCAGCCGATTCACTAGCGTTTGTTGTTGCAGCTGAAGTTATAGAAGGGGTGGTTTGGGGGGTGTTGTCAGCTACGGTAGTAGCTTGAGAAGTTGGTAGTGCTTGAGAGGTTGTCGGGAAAACAATACTGGGAGTACTTGAAGCGGAGCTCGATGTCGACACTGTCGCAGGGATGACGCTAGAGACACTCTGTATGACATTGTCTGAGGTTGCTTGTCAAAAGATGGAATAAAGCGCGCTTACATTAACTATGACCGGACCTGATGTTGATGTTGACGATGCAGATATCGTGCTTGACACGATGTTCGACAGAGCCGTAGAAGTGGACAACGACAGTGACGAAGAGAGGTTGCTAGAAGACACGCTCCCGGTTGTAATCGACAGAGAACTCGAGGTGGAGGTGGAGCCTGGTGGTACGGACGTACTTATACTGCTGAATGTTGAACCAGGTAGGGAGGATGTCACTGAGGGGGATGCAGAGGTAGCGGTTGAATCCAGCTCTTGTTTGCATTCTGTAACTTCCCGAACATTTCCCCCTGGAAGGGGCGTCAGCGTGATAGTACATATCTTCGTCACCGGTCCATCGCGGCTGCATTTGTGGTTTAGCCTAAGCAAAGGTTCGTAGTAGAAGGAACGCACGTCATCTCAGTAGTCTTTGTGGTCAGCGTCATGGACCCATCCTGTTGACGGACGTACAGGGGAGAGGCATGGGCTGGGGTATTGACGAAGAGGAGAGCGCAGAAAATGGCAAGAAGAGCGATTGGAGTTGAGTGCTGGAAGGAAAGCATATTGAAGCGGAATGATGCAAGGGCCTGTGCTTTCGTTGGACGTTGAGCCCCGTTCCAGCGGTTTCTCGACGACGAAGCCAGCGGTAGACGCGGCGGGGAATAGGGCCAAAAGATTGGAAGTGCCCTCGGGGCGGTGTCGTTTTGACGAAAGAAAGAAAAGAAAAAAGGTCAAAGAGGAAGAAGAAGGATGGGGAGGCCAGGGAGTAATCGTATTGCTATGTAACTCGCTTCGCCGACGCCCTTGCGACCGCGGAGGTGACGCCGGCGTTGATCGCCGAAAACCAGCCTTTTCAGACTCCGTTTCACGGCCGCCCAGCCGGCACCGGCGTTGACAACAATGCCTGCCAGATGCTCGACAACCATCCATCGCCGACATATAACCGACAAGGCAACGCATCCTAGGCCTGTCCAGGCCCCCAAGTATTCATTTTCGTTGAGTTTACACGAGTTACAGCAACTATCGCATCCCGCCCTCAACTACCTTGTATGCCTTGTCCTCGCGCACTCGTCTCCTTCCCCGATGCCACCACTGGATTACAGCTCCTACGATGTTGCTTACGCTCTGCACGCCCCACTGCTCGAACGCCATTGAAACCCCAATATTTCCTGCTGCTACAAATATGAGCGTCACTCTGGCTGCCATCGGAAATGCCATAAGCGTCAACAAGTTTCGAACACGTTCCGATGGCACCAACACCACCAACACATTGATGGCCGACAGAACAGTCATAGAAAACATCAGCCAGGCTGTATGATGCGTGTCAGAATTCTCGTCAGTGATGCTGGCTGCTTCCATATCACGCACCATTTGTCCACATAGATTTGCGGTATGGTGGCCCAATACTAAATACCGCAGCGACCAGGATATATTGGAAACAGGATATCAGGAAGAGCACTGTGTTCTCGTAGTTTGTCGACTCGAGTTGGTTGTCATCATCATGAGGATCGCGTTTTGGCGGAGACGAATACCTGCACACAGTCAACATTGTTCCCCTTATGGAGGTGGTCAAATCCAGATACCATGGTTGCGCTCGCACCCACAAGTATCCCCAAACTTGGAATCCGCTTGTAATAAAAATTTGCCCGATGATACTCGTCAGCACCTTTTTCGATACCAAACTCGCAGTAGGCCGTTTTGGGTGAATGCGCGGGTATGGTAGCGTGCGGGCCACTGAGCGAAGCACCATGAGCACGAATTAGTCGTAAGCATCATTCGATCCAACGCACTGGTCACGGCAACTGGTATGATAATGAATAGGTCGATATAAAGAAACTAGTGATGTGAACAAAATGATCGGCAGCCCGACGGGCGAGTTGACTTACCTGGAAGTCGCCAAGTGAGGATGCGAAAGAATACAGTAGTGTCACCGACGTAAATTGAATCAAAGAGTACAGAGCCCTGCAGGTGCAAGAGTTAAAGCAGAAATAAGCTGTGCTCAGGAACACCCACATATATTTGAAGCAGCTGAAGCTGGTAACGAGGGCTGCACGCCCCTCTTTGATAACTTCGATTACACACCCCACGTCTGGTATCGTCGTCGTGAACGGGGCGGCCACGCTAGCTTCCGCCTCTGAAAGTGAGATCCCAACGTCTGCGGCCTTCAAAGCTGCACAGTCATTGGCTCCATCACCACACATAAGGACGGTGTAACCTAAACTTTGTAGTCTTTCGATAACCTCGTTCTTTTCGTCAGGCGACATGCGGGCAAAAATCTGCGTTTTCACTAGCATCTAACCAAGTGGACCAGGCTCAGGTCCGTGGTCGCAGAGAACTTTGGATGACTTACTCGCTGCAGCGTCTCCAGTGGTGCATAGTTGATCATCCATCGAAAAACATTTCCAGTCACGACTAGCGAATAGTCTTGGTAGTTGTTAGCATCCAACTCGACCGTATGGTGAGGAGGTGGCGTCAATGGTTTGAGGGCGTATGAATCAAGTTTCCATAGGGGATCATCCATACAAATCCACTCGAGTTGCGACGCGGGCTCGGACGCGTCGCCTAGGATAGGACATCAGTCTCACATATAGTAAAAGTAGAGCGAGGTGTAGATTCACCTCTAATAAAAGAGGGGGCGAATACGTGCGCAGACTGGTTGATCAAGCAACATTCCCGAGCGACGCTGACGGCTGTCAATGGGTTGTCGCCAGTGATCATCCTGCATGCCAGATGGGCTGCACGGAGTTGCTGTATAGCCGGAGCGGTTCCAGGTTTTAATCTATTCTCAAAAATGATCAGTCCAAGGAATCGCAATCCCGACTCGGCTTGATCCCTGAAATCCATGCCATCAGAACCATTGGAATAGATGGTGAGCTGAGTGGCCTTACCGCCTCATACGTTGTGCCTTGAGCCAAGATAATCCTTCAATGCTCTTCCCTGCTATAGCAATGACACGGTATCCCCGCTTTGTGTAATACGATAAGAGGTCATCGTAGTCCTGAGGGACTAGACAGGATTCAGCTCAATTTGCAAAGGAAGAACACGAACGAGGCTTACACGAGTCCTTCTCGCATATGTCGATCATAACTTCGGGTGCACCTTTCACATAGATCTCCATACTGATACTCTTCAACCTCTTAACGATTACACTCATCCTCCTCAATGACGACACGAATTCGAAAGTCCGTATCACGCCCAACTCAAGGAAGTGTGCATGCTACAACTCCATGAAATGCCGCTCTAACATCTCAAGGGACCAGAGACACACCTTTGATGTGCCCTTCAACGCGTCCTCCAACCTGAACTGCGCTGACCCAGGCGGTCTCACAACAGTCTGAACGAGGGCAGCCTGTTCAATTACTATCCCCTTTGATTTGATCGTACCTGTACCGGCTACTCTCCCCTCCTCCAGTGTCCACTTCGTGAACCCGAACATCTTAGAATCCAGGGGGTCGCCGATAACCTCGCCATCCACAGTTTTTAATGAATGGCACGTCGCGAGCGCATGTAAGAATGAGGCCTTGGTGTTGCCAAGAGGCAAATCATGTACATCCTCGAGTAACTCCCCAAACCTCTGAAGGTTCCGTTCAAGTCCACGTACCCCAAGAATGTCCAGGTCATCTTCAGTTAAAGTACCAGTCTTGTCAAAACAGCACACATTGGTTTTTCCACCCACGTTAACCCTGCTCGGGGATATGCAATAAATCCCTTGCTTGCGAAGGCGAGCGATGGCGAAGCTGGTCCCGATGGACAGCGTTGCTGGTAGTGCCGGGGGGACGACAACAGTAATAAGGTCTAGTGCTCGAATGACGATGGTGTGCAAAGGGACCTGAGGTTGATGTTACCGTACCTGTAAGTATATGTGTTTGGAAGGTCTTACCCCTAATCGAACAAACTGCACGGCGCTGAAACAAAAGCCGACACCAGCAATGCACGCTAGAACGCCGATGAAGCGAATTGAATCCCGGTAGAACTTGAAGCCGATAGGCTTTGGGAATAGCATGGACCTCACAAGAGCACCTTTGGTCGTATCAAAACCTAGCATAGCAATCAACAACACTCCATAGATATTCACCAACTTTCAACTCACCTATTCTTACTACAAGTGCAGTTGCTGGTTTCCCCATTCCGTCCTGGGTAAAAGACCCTCTAATCCTAACGATCCTTGTCCCCCCATACAAAAAGCACTTTGGGTTCTCCTGCCTCTCTTCCCTCCATTTATTGACATCGTCATCCTGCATAGGAATTTTGCTGATTGGAACACTCTCTCCTGTCAACATACTTTCATTCACAATGGCATCACCAACAAGAAGAAACAGGTCAGCGGGTAGTGTTGAAAACTGCGAGTCCGATAGATTAATCACGTCTCCGGGGACTAGATCCGTCGATTCACGCTCAACCCCTGGTAAAAGGTGAGGGTGTTATTCTGTCTGGTAGAAGACTCCAGGACATACATTCGCCATCCCGAAGAACAATAACCTTGCACACATAGCGAGACATGTCGCGCATGCGGGTGATCGTCTGTGTGAAGGATGTAAGAATGGAAAGGAGTACATCCCGGAGTACATGACCGACCTTTTGAGTTTCTACGAGCGTTGAGACGATGCTCACAGCCGAGATAAGGGCAATACAGAAAGCATAGTAATAGTAATTGTCCAGGGACCAGAGGATGATACTGGCGATTTGAAAAACATAGAACGGATGGATGACCTAAGGAGTTTAAATACATAAAGCGAAAGAGATACGAGAGAATCACACCTCATCAACCAATAACGCCAGTATCGACCTGCCTTCGATATTTATCAGATTCTCTCCAAACAGAATTGCGCGTTGTCCCCTTGCAGGGTTCTTCAGCCCGCCCTGTATAACTGTAACGCCCGTCCAAGCGGGATCTCTCCAGTCCCTACCAACATCCCATTAGCAACTAGCGGACAAGCAAAAGAGATTAATTACCTGGCCATGTTAAATAGACCTGTGCGGGGATCGAGGGCAAATCGGGTATATCGATAGTCGACCAATAGCAGCTTTTTCAGTAGACCATCCTTGGAATCCATATGTTCACCGATTTTTTGCTCCAGACTTGGCCCGAACAGCTCGGTGCATTGATCTGCGGGTACAGTAATAGGAAACACGGTAGATATATGATGGTGATAATCCAAGACGCGGATAGGGAGCAACGTAATGGCCCTATGAGCTGACTTTGGCTCCTTGAGAGGAGATCTGGAAGGGGAGACGGACTTGAACTCACCTCTACGACGATGAAGCCGTTGGGGGAATCGATGAATGCATTTTCGTGGGCAACCCAGTGCAACCATAAACGGGGAAACCAATGTCCAAGTAATCCCAAGAGACCAAGGGACAAAACGCAGCCCAACTTCCATAACCATGCACGCCACCATATCACTTCATAGCCGATGAACCGAATCGTAGTATCCTCGTCAGCTATATAAATAGTTTGCCTGCTGGGAGGTCCAGGGGGTGGCGCGTCCAGCAGTGTGAACGAGACATCCATGTCAATACGAGCTTCGCCACCAAAAACAGGATCCATAGTAAGGAGAGGGATATTTTTTGTTGGTTTCGTGGGGCTCGAGGTTTCAGAATCGTATTCCATGCTCGCAGTGATCGAGGCATTGTCGTGAACAATGTCCACACCCTGCGACTCCTGCTCGGACTCTTCTTCGGCAGAGGAGTAACCCCAGCGTTCTTCCTCTTCATCGTCAGTGTGCAACGCATGTTCTGAAGCAGCATCGGATCGGCGGCTCCGGCGACTGCCTCGCGACAGTCGGCCGGTGGAAGAACGTGTCGAAACAGAGAGTCGACGGTTTCCCGAATTTTCGCCTGCAGTTGAACGGCCAAACAAGTGGGCTATGTTCCCTAGTACGGTATTGCGTGTTGGTGAGGATTGATAGTTGCGATGTCTCCTGTTCTGACTACGCCCGCTCCTACCATCTTCGTCTAGGAGAAGGTCACTTTCACCTTCTTCACTCCGGTCCTCAACTAGGTCTGTCGTCTGCTGCGAAACCTGACTGTCCCCACTCGACCGCCTACCTAGCCACCGTCGAGAGGAGAGGGAGTCACGGCGCCCCCTCGGTGTCGTAGACCAGTTATCACTACTTCTCCTCCCAAGTTCTAGATTGGACATGCGGGACATACTGGTGGGGTTCACCGAATGTCCAGGGCCAGAAAACATTGCACCGCCTTCTTCGTCGTCATAGTAAGCACTGTACTGAGAATCGCGGCGTGTACGTCTGGTATTGACCAATGCCTCGCCGATATCGACAGCAGATGCTCCTTCGGTGTAGTCATGAGTAGGGCTTGAGTTTGAGGGCCCAGCGACGGGCGACATCTCGTATGAATCACCCGAGCAGCCTTGAGTAACAGCGCTGGTGGATGGTTGCAGTTTGTGAAGAGCAGATAATGAAGTAGAATGATGGAGAGAACCAAACCCGTTAGGCACTCGCCCGAAATAAATCAAAATTCAACCGCCCGGCATTTTCAGGTGACCGGGTCCTTCTCTCCCTCTCCCTCTCCCTCTTCCCCCCTCCCTCTCTCTTAACAACCATCTACCCTTCTTATGTCTTATGACCGGGTTCGCGTCCAGGCCAAGAGCCCTGAAGAAATATATAAGCACACCGTTTCCCGCATAAAGAAGATACAGTCACACCTTGATAATGCACCACGCGGTTCAAAACTGAAGGGCAAGGTATGTATCATTACTGGGGCGGGTTCTCTCAAAGGCATTGGGTATGTGCTTTGCCATATTGTTAGCAGACAATCCCTGATCCCTTCCCTTCTCAAGCCGTGCAGCGGCCGTTCTCTTTGCACACGAAGGTACGAATGTGGTGTTACATAACGGGATAGCTGCTTATGCCCTATTCTTCATAGGCGCGAAACACCTTTACCTCATCGATTTCGACGGAAAGAACCTGCCAAATCTCAAGGAAACGATTGAGACAAAATATCCTGATGTGAAGGTACGTGTTGACGAGGGGATCGCTGATATTCCCAGCGTTAATACACTTCCCAGATCACAGTACAGCAGGCCGACGCTGCCGACGAGGACGCTGTCAAGGGGGTTTGTGAACAGGCTATGAAGGAAGAAGACCGGCTCGATGTATTCTTTGCCAACGTTCGCCCGCCCTCTGTATTGTTTTATGCGTATGACCCAACTTTGCTGACTAGGCCGGGATTGCTTCCAAATACCCCCTTCACGATACCTCAAAAGAAACCTTTATGGAAACCATGAGAGTTAATGCCCTTTCGTAGGACTCCCAACTGTTCTTCTTATCCTTCGAGTATACTCAACTCGAAAACACCAGGTGTTTCCTCGCCATCAAACATGCATCGGTCGCGATGCTCAAGTCCAACCCGCCAGCAGGCAAAGAGCACACAGGCGGAAGCATCATTCTTACAGCTTCAGGCAGGTCCCTGCGGTTCCTAATACCCAACATCTCTTGGACTCACAGTACTTTTAGTCGCCGGTATTCGATCCGGCGCCGGGACTATTGACTGTAAGTTTCGCACCGTACAAAAAATCGGAGTATCAGCTAACCCCCACAACAGACAGCGCAAGCAAGGCAGCGTGAGTCCTCGCCATAAAAGTTGTGTGCGCTCTCATTTACGAAGCTCACAGTGTCAATTCGATGGCCAAGACGGCTGCATACCAACTCCAGAAGACTGGCATCCGAGTGAATGCGGTCTGCCCAGGCCTCGTTGAGACCGGGATGACCACCTCGACCTTTGATTACGCCCGACAACGCGGCACGGCCGCCAAAATCGGACAACTTAACCCTCTCGGCCGTTTCGGCGTTGCGGAAGGCAGGTCTACCACGCCTTGCGTTTCGAGTACTTTTATGTTTACAGAGCTACGTCTCCAGAAATCGCAACTGCTGTGCTATTTTTGGCCTCAGGCATGCAAATCGCCTTTTCTGCTTACGCTAAGCGCTAAATCATACTTCCTAGACGATTCCAGTTATGTCAACGGACAAAACTTCGCCGTTGATGGCGGTCTATCTGCCTCTCACCCCGTCGTCCCAGGACGATGGGTATAGAAAGACTATACATTTATACAAGCCCATCAATGCTGTAGTGAATATAAATTCAAGATATGACAACAAAAAAATCCAGTGAAGCCATGCATGCCCTTGTCAATCAGTGCGCCTTCGAAACACAAGAGGCAGACGCTTAGGCCTGAAGAATAGTTGTATGAGACACGAGACAGGTTGCGTGTACAGCGAAGCTACTTACGACATAGTCAGAACCTGCTGGGTAGTCAAGATACGAGCCTTCCTTTCTGCAAAGGTCTCATGCTTGAACTGCGGCTCTTCCTTGATCTCAATCTTGTAGCGGCTGACGATAGAGGTGATGGCAGCCATGCCTTCTGTTTCATTGAACCTGAGTCACAGACAGGTTTCAAAAAGCAGTCAGTAGACAACTGTCTCCCCAACGTACTTTCTACCCAGACAAGCCCGGGGACCTGATAGCGGCCATTTGAGCAGACTCCCGTTTGATGATGGTTTTCAGCCACATACCAACTGCGAATGGGATAAAGGCGTCCTTGTTCCAATCTCCTAAGAACCTCTCCGGGATGAACTCCTTAGGATTCTCCCAATATCTCGCTATAATCATATCAGTGCGACCGAATCCAGAAACATCAACTCCTCACGGTTGTAATGCACACCGGGAACGTGAAGTAAAATCGATGTTCCCTCTGAAAGTGGAACTCTTCTTTGTTCGTCATTGAAACTGTTACCGACCAACATTGACGTATCTTCCGGCGTCACCTTAGTGATTGCTGTAACCTATTTGGAGGAGGCTCTTGATATTGTTTCTGAGGAGGGCAGCACTAAATGCTCTCACTGGAGGGAACATTCGGAGAGTTTCGTTGTAAACCCTGGTATGGGCAGTTTGTTAGGACGAAGGTAACAAATTGCATGGAGCCAGCCAGACATACGCCATGACATATGTGAGTTTGGGGATGTCTTCATACGTCTGTCAAGACTCAAGAATCACAAAACCAGAAACAGAAAGGGTCAACCAAGGCGTGCTCACGAGATTTCTTCCAGCGGGTATGGCTTTTTTGATGTGTTCAAGCAACCTGTCCTGGACATCGGGGTATAAAGCTAACAAAGCAAAAGTGAAAGAGAGTGTGTGCGCAGTAGTCTTGAGCGGTCAGCACAGTACGAGTCTGGGAAGAAGCGTAGCATACCTCATGTCCAGCAACTAGGAAGATGAAGATATTGCCTATATCATGATTCATCAATCTCAGATCCAAGATACCAGCTCAAGTAGTGCATACCCATCAACTCCTCCTCTGTGAGGGTAACACCTTCGAGTTCTTCCTGATTGGCATGGATAAGACTACTGAATAGGTCGTGTCTATCCCGATGCTCGGAAACCTGGCGGTCTCTAATCATCTCCAGCATGTAATCCTGTTGATATATATTCATGAGTCACTCAACACACCCGCTCTGCTGGAACTGTCCAATCACCTTCAGCTCACTAGTTGCCAAACGGAGCTTCCTCAACCTCGGATGCAAGGACTTGATCCAGTCCGGGATGGCGACATTAATAATAAGCCCTGCAGCAGTATTATGCAGAGCCTCCCGAAACGTCAATTGATGATTCCCTGGCCTCGTGTTGGCATCATCCTCCCAGCTGATTCTTTGGCCAAATCCTGCAAATTTGACATGAAGGAGGATAAGAGAGTAGATTTGCGCGCCCTACCTGCAGCGCTGATAACGAGGAGAGCTAGCTGTGTGTTGTACCTCAGTTGATATAGATCCTCGATCTCGGGATTTTCGACCGACCGGTAGGGTAATGTCCACTCCATGCTCTACAACCGCATCCTCATTTCCCCAAATATTATCCATCAAATCATTTGCAATTCGTAGGGTCTCTTCCCAGACAAGTTTGTTGTTTTTCTGGCAAGAAAATAAGCTCCATCGCACGGATGCTGTTGGGGATTTACCTCGGAAAAGGAAGGGGCAGAAATTTTTCTATATTTCTTCCACCTTTCTCCTTCAGACGCGACAATGTTATGGCCGTAAATGTTGATGAATTCATACTGATCGAGAGGTTTTGGGAATCGGCGGGTGGTAGCAATATCCTAATTGCAAATTATCATCTGCATCGTACGGAACAAATCGCAGGACCGGCTAACTTTGATAGCCGCGGCATCGGCGACAAAGATATAGTGCTCCAGGGGCCAATAAGTCAGCTGAACCGTTCCTATCAGTATTGACCAGAGCCCTTTCTCGGGAAGCAAGCGTTACGGACAAACGAACATGCATCCCATCCAACTTGTTCGAAAACTAAGCACCTTTAGATCATGCATGTGACGATGATAAGACAGTAGAGAGTACCATCATGCCCATCTTCAAATATGAAATTACTACCCAAGTTAATGCCTTTGATGGGAGGCAGAATATAGAACCACATGTTGGTGAAACCGAGCACTGTTCGGTGGCCAGGAAGGTATCTTGATAAATAGCAGGTCCAGGTGCTGAGCGCTCGAGATAAGGGAGCACATACCCAACAGAGCGGAGTATCCTCAGAGCCCCGATGACCCTATGCAGCACAAAAAGTAGCACGAGAGTGCCGCCAATCAGCAAATAAGACGGCATGAGAGTGTAAGTGATATTGTCTAGGTGCGAAAACACAAAGTGACATCCTCTCCGCTAACTATATATGCTAGGCGGACTAGCACCAGGATGCCCCCTAAAGGCCCTTGGTTCCTGATAGGAGAACCACTATGGTGAGAATACAAGTCAGTGACGTGCGAACCCAGAAAACAGGATACCAGGGAACTGCCGGACAGCCACATCGTTGCCACAATGCCTCCGTCCAAGCGTAAGCATCCTCACGCAAGCCGGACCGACAGATTTACTTTGGGCTCAAGATTATCGAACGTAGTTGAAGTTGTGCAGAAACCTGACATCTCTCGATAGTCCTCAAATAACAATCAAACATGAGGGGTTCCGAGTGCGAGGGCAGGAGACTTGCGCAGGTGAATAGTAGGCTCATGCTTGTTCCGGAACATGGAGCTACGACATTCAGAAACGGTTCCTTGCTAGCTTATGGAGCATACACGTCTCCATCAATCATTGCGCCTCCGGAAAACCAAAGGCAGACGCTTGGGTCTAAGAGAACATTCTTGTGAGGCGCGGGGTGTGTCGCGCATCAGATAGGGTTACTTACGCTATTGTTAGGAGCTGTTGAATGGTCAAGATGCGAGCCCTCTTTTCTGCGAAGGTCTCGTGCTTGAATTGTGGCTCCTCCTTGATCTCGACTTTGTATCGGCTGATGATAGAGGTAATGGCAGCTACACCTTCTGTTTCGTTGAATCTAACAAGTTTCCCTCGATTAGCTCTGAATAAATAGGAAGACGAAAATGCTATATGCGTACTTTCTGCCGAGGCAAGCCCGAGGGCCTGAAAAATCCACCATTTTGTTGAACAAGCTTCTTTTTTTGACGACTGTTTAAACGTACCGACACCGAACGGAATGAAAGCATCTTTATCCCAGTCTCCTAAGAATCTCTCCGGAACTGAACTCCTTGGGGTTCTCCCAGTATCTCGCTACCGTGATATCAGCAGTGAACTGAAGCCAGAGGGGAAGCTACTTACAGCTGTTATGAACGCCAGGTACGTGGAACGAAATCTGTGTTCCCTTGGGGAGCGGGATCCTTCTTTGTTCTTCGTTGAAACAATTTCCGACCAACACCGATGTATCTTCCGGCGCTATCTTGGAAACCGATGGAACCTGTTCAAACAATTATTTATCGTGTTGGAGGAGGGTTAAATTAGTTGTCACCGGAGGGAACATTCGGAGGGTCTCGTTGTAAACACTGTTTAAGGAATGCCAGGATGAGCGTGGTGAAAACTGGCGGCTACTTCGGACATACGCCATGACATATGTGAGATTGGGGATGTCTTCGTACACCTTATAAGAGCCAGAAGTAGCATCAGAGGATACTTCCAAGAAGACCATTGAATACAGAAACGGGCTTACAGGTCTCCTACTGTCAGGGACGACTTGCTTGATGTGTTTGAACAATTTCTCTTGGATCTCGGGGTACAAAGCGAGCAGTGCAAAGGTGAAGGAGAGGGTATGCGCAGTGGTCTTGAGTGCTCTGTGTCAGTGGGAATTTTTACTTCACAAACAACCATCGTGTACCTCATGACCGGCGACCAAAAAGATGAAGACATTTCCTTTTCCAAGGACAATCGGTTCTCAATCTTCCAAGCTAGATAGATGATGGACGCGTACCCATCAATTCTCGCTCTGTTAAAGTAATCCCTTCGAGTTCCTCCTTGTTTGCATGGATAAGGCTGCTAAACAAGTCGTGCCTATCCTGGACCTCGGACGACTGGCGCTCCTTGATCATCTCAAGCATATAATCCTGCTCGCACACGTTCATGAAAACTCGATGCATTGCCCCCACTCACTCTGTGGACTCACCCTCAACTCTGTGAAAGCCAATCGGTTTTTCCTCAATTTCGGGTGCAAAGACTGGGCCCATTTCGGAACTATAATGTTGAGGATGAGACCCCCGGCAGCGGTGTGTAAGGCATCCCGGAAGGTTAATTGGTGGTTCCCTGGCTTCATGTTGGCGTCGTCCTCCCAACTAACCCTTTGGCCAAACCCTACGAGGACAGGGGTCATGAGCACGCACCGTAACATATGAAATCTTGGCTGTTGACTTACCTGCGGCGCCGATAACGAGAAGAGCCAACTTAAAATCTAGCGCTTAAGTTACATATCTCTGCGGTCACACACCTGACTCACCGGCAAGGTAATGTCCACACCATGATCCACAATTGCGTCCTTGCTTTCCCACATATTTTCCATCAAGTCATTCACAATGCGCATGGTCTCCTCCCAAACAAGTTTGTTGTTTTTCTGGTAAGGTTTTATAATGGTTCATTTCTAGCGTGTAGGAATTCCCAGGAATTTAGTACCTCGGAGAATGAAGGGGCAGAAATCCTTCTGTATCTCTTCCACCTCTCCCCCTCGGACGAGACGATATTGTGGCCATATATGTCGATGGATTCATACAACTTGGTGGGCTTTGGGAATCGCCGGGTAGTAGCCATGTCCTAGTGACCCATTGTCAATATGGCACTTATGAAAAACCCACATCGCGCAAGCAATCTAACCTTGATGGCCGCAGCGTCAGCGACAAAGATGTTATGCCGAAGCTCAGGGCCAGTAAGTGACCTGAAATAAATTGTGTCGGCGTTAGGAAAGAGACTTCAAATAACCGAGACCACTGACAGACGAGTATGCATCCCATCCAACCTGTTCAAAGACTAGATACAATTAGACTTCACGCACAATGGCGAGGATGAACGCAGGCATACCTTTGTATCCCTCTTTGAATATGAAACTCCTGCCTAAATTGACGCCTTTAATTGGGGGCAAAACATGGGCCCAGATACTGCGGAACCCGAGTATTGACCGATGCCCAGGAAGATACCTTTGTCAATACCAGATGGTCAGGAACAAGAATAACGAGAGGGAGTAAGTCCAAGGTGCACACCCGACAGAGCGCAGGATCCTCAGGGCCCCAATGACTCTGTGGAGTACGAAGAGCAGCACGAGTGTGCCTCCGATTAGTAAAAAAGACATGATCGTCCAGGTTATTTCGTTAGGATGTGAAAAGGCCTCGTTCCTCCGCGCTATATAAGCGGATAAGATGGCACCTGCTGTGCTATGTTGGTGGCATCCAGGCATACGATTGACTCCCAAGGATCATATAATTAGCACGCTTATCACCGTACCCTTCGTCCAAGCGTAATCATACTCACGCCATCCGGACCGACGGTTTGGCACGAATAATCTGCTGGTGAGGATTATATTATTTCAATGCACACCACCACACCAGAGAGTCAAGGCTCTATACCAAAAGCTGGACTGTGCACCGTCACTGCAGTGCGTCAGCACCGAACCCACTGAGAACAATGTTCAGCAAGGGGATATAAATGCATTGAGCACAACAAACTCACTATAGCGATACTCTTCAGTTACGGAGGCGCAATCGCTGCAGATGATGCGCATACTAACGTCTTCCACGGGTTCCCACGAAGGAAATTCTGCTGGATGCATATGATCGCGTAGCGGCTATGAACATGTTCAGAGTTCAGGATCCTCCGATTTTGAATTCCTTTCAGTCCCCTAGAGACGCAATCAGAAGCTGAGACTGTAGATCACCGCGTCCGATTGGGTGGAGCGGAACAATAATGGGTATAAGGACAGTACAGTGCAAGGGCCGGCCCACTGCTTGGTTTGAACTGGCTCACACATGGGCATGCTGCGTGCCAGTACAGTACAACTACCAGTCTACATTGGTTCTGGGCAGTATCCTGGTACGTGAGCCAAGGTATAGAGCCAAATTACATCAGGGCATTAGATTCGCGTAAAGGTCTACTTTTGCATAAAGCGTGACTACGTTAACAAGCCACAGTCGCGCTCTAGTTGATCCCCACTAATTTGACTTCTGTACATACGTTAGCGCGTCATGTGGAACAATTGGATGTAAACGCGTACCGAAGGTCAATGTTGCATTTGGAGGGATATCTGGTTTCGAACCCCGTTTGCCGTACGCGAGTTGAGAAGGAATAACCAAGACACGCTCGCCGCCAACCTGCATACCGACAAGCCCTTCGTCCCAACCTACGGGACAGTTAAATCAGACATCAAGAATACTTGATTGCGAGACGTACCTTTGATGACCTCTCCAGCACCCAGCCTGAAGCTGAACTATATATTTTACTCAGCTCTGACTGATCTGGGATGGATGAGAAATTGTGGATTTACTGGTTTTCCTTTGGTGTTCTTATCGAACACCTTGCCATTCTGAAGCTTTCCTATGTATCGCATCGATAACCTGTCTCCCTTCTTGGTTTGTGGTCCAGTACCAACGACTTGATCCTTGATCTTGATACCATTGTCAAGGTCCTTAAACTCCTTGTCTTTGCTTGTTTTGTCGTGCTTTTTCTCCTTCTCTGACTTCTTCTCCCCGGCAGGTTTGGTCTTTTGGACTTCGGTCTCATTCTCCCCCTTGCCGACAGGAACTGCATCACCGTTCTCTTTCTTCAGCTTCTTGTTCTTCTTTTCATGTTTGATGGGTTTCTCTTGTTCAGGGCTCTCGAGTTCGCGTGCGCGTTTGGCGGGTTTAGAGTCTTCGGGCTCATCAGCCTCTTCGAAGCGACTGTGACAAAAGAAAGAATGAGTAGGAGGCTCACGACATTTGACCGAACACTCACCTGGTGTCACTGCCGATGCCATAGAGCTCGGTCGGGTCCATTTCGACATCCGAGCTTACTTCGCGAAGGTCGTACCCGTCTTCATCATCATCAGAATCAAAGTCGTCGTCGCCGAAAGGTGGCTGGTCAGGACCGATTTGGTCTGGTATAGTCTATATAAGCGAAAATCTGATTAGAGAACAAGACTTACCAACATAGTTTCCTGACAGAGAGACCGGGCTATTTGCTACGAGTTAGTTATTGAGGGCTGGGTCAAAGAGGAAAGCAAACTTTTTCCCAACAAGCTGGAACTTGTACTCTGCACCCTCCTCGAGCACCAGATTCACCTGGGCATTTTCAGTCTCGAGTCAAGATAGTTAGCGCGAAAGTAGAGTTAAATCAGTAGATAAAATGTACCTTGCCTGCAGTGAGGGAGCAGAGGATGAGACTCGAGGTGGATTCTGGGCCCTTGTCCTCTTCGTCGTCGCTATCGGCATCTCCGAGCTTGCTGAAGGTTAATTTGACTAGGGTTCTGCCGTTCTGGTCCACGAGCTTCTCCCCAAGTGTGGCATTGGAGATACGGACGTCGCCCTGAGGAATGAAGGCCTTCTCGTTTCCTGGACTGAGATCCAGGCTCCTACGACCTCCGTGAGTACAGAGGAGGTACGACGACGCGTACAGACCTACCAAACTGCAATTGCGACTGTCATTTTCTTTTGTTGTTGGCTAAGAGAAAAAAGAAGGGGTTGTGTTAATTTCAAACAAAAAATTCCGATGCCAGGTCCGCCGAAACTCCGCTCATCCTTGATTGATCCAGCCATTCAACACATATCTTCATCTAGTCATGGTGAGCAGCTGCGGTCTCCCCATCCTCCCATCACTGACTCCGCACAGTCGAACGTCTTGCGACCATACCTTGCAGCTGTCCGATCCACTCTTACCGCTGCCCTGACCTTGGAAGATTTCTCTTCCCAGGTGAAGTTCAGTGTCAAATAATCGGGCCGGTATTAATTATCTTCCAGGTTGTCGAGCGTCATAACAAACCAGAGGTGGAGACTAGGTAGGCATTGTCATGCGAGGTACTCTCCTTATCTGACACGAAAATAGGGCCTCGAAAGAAGTGCTGTTAAATCCTCTGGTCATTTCACGCAATGAGAATGAGCGAGTGCTGATTGAGCCGTCTGTGAACTCGATAAGGTTGAGCATCAGGATCAAGCAGGCCGATGAAATCGAGCGCATACTGTGCCACAAATTCACAAGATTTATGATGCAGCGCGCGGAGAACTTTGTTGTTCTACGACGAAAACCTGTGCCAGTGCGTTGCTCTGCTTTCGACCCAAACTGACAGTCTGACATCGGGTTCAGGGCTATGATATATCCTTCCTGATCACAAATACTCACACAGAAACCATGCTCAAGCATAAGATCGTCGACTTTATTATTCAGTATGTCTGCCATTCCCTTGTGATGTATTTCTCAGTATTAAGCACACGGGTAAGATTTATGGAGGAGGTGGATAAGGAGATCAGTGAGATGAAACTCAGCCTCAATGCACGGGCGCGAATCGTAGCAGAATCCTACTTGACTGCAGTACGTATCCATTGAACCCTGACCAGACATCTTGTTCATCTTGATTAGATCAACGCATAGTATATTGTAAGACATACCGCCCGACAAGTGCACGTTTTGTATCAATTAATGTACTTAATCTGTTTTGACTCGAGAAAAAATAACAGGGGGAACAGCACGAGTGGACAAGCCACCATGGAGTCCTTCAAGCGTAAACTATAGACCCTGGGCACGAATTCTCCCTTCCAAGTTTGGCTTTATCCGGTCCCGCCATTCCCAGTCCAACAATGCGTACCCTATGACATCTTCATACTCTCCGTTAAGACCTCGCCATGCCTCTTTCCTCTGTGCCTCCAGACGAATACCCGTTCTCTCCAACCATTTCTGCATTGGAAGGTTATCCACAGCGGTCTCAAACGTCGCCCGATGTAATTTCCTCTCCTCGAATGCATATCGCATCGCGCTATACAGCGTTTCTGTCCCATAGCCGTTGTGCTGCCTCCCTGGTGAGACCAAGATCCCGATCTCACAAGAATTCATCTTGGTGTCAAAGTTGAAAATCCCAGCAATCGCGACCAAATCGTCCGTCTTTTTACCGCCGGGATCGACAGTGAACGCGTAGAAATCCACGATTCGTGGGTCTTCTGCGCGTTCTTCCCGGCGCACTCGTACCTCCTCTGTCGTCATTTCATCAGGGAGGATACGTAGGTATTTGAGTGTTTCTGGGTGTGTCCTGTAGACCGCCACGATTTCATCGTAAGCAGGATCTGGAGGGAAAAGCTTCAGTCGACCAGAGCAGGATTCAACCGTGTCTTGGTGTTGAGGCATGGGGAGTCAGATCGATGAGAGATTGGCGTCATGTATGTCATTTGAGTAGATGGGTATATAAGTAAAATTAAGCGACCAATAATGTTAGGGCGCCAAAGCAGCCGAGTCATCTGTCCCTTCAAAACCGTCTTCCTTAAGTCTTCAGGCTCCATATAGGCAGACTCTGGGTACCAGTGACCGTGACAATCACTCCCTCCCGTTTTGATCGCGAGTACTTTGCCTGCGGATGCCGAATAGTTCGACAAGATCTGATAGGACGATCGCATTACAAATCGTATGGGCATGAAGGATAATTGAGGCACTTACCTTGAAGCCTCGCTTCGCGCTGCTCGCGTTGGGTCTCGCGCCTTTTGATACCAGAAAATGCCTACGCCAAGGTCCCCAGAGCTTAGGTAAGATGAGATAGATGAAAATTAAGTGCGGACCTGTTGCACCAGTTTCTTCTTTCGTTCCTGGATTTCCAGTACTTTGGACTCAACCGTATCCTCCGCTATTAGCTGATAGACATGAACCGGTTTCTTTTGGCCTATTCTGTTTACCCTGTCGATAGCCTGAGACTCGATACCTTCTTGCCACCAGCTAGAAAATCGATTGTCATCGGTCCCTCGATAAACTGTTGCCTCATGTACTCACGGATCCATGCTACGACGTTGAACATCAGAATAGGGCAGCCCAAAGCACTGGGTCACTCACAGGTAAACATTATTCGCCACTTGTATCCATATTCCATCATTTTTCAAATGGAGCCAACGCTAATTTGGTGACTTACCGGTAAGATTGAGACCGAGAGCACCCTAAATAGAGATCAATGCCCAATTTTGTGTTTGGGGGACACGGTGCATAGGTCACTCACGGCTTTGAGGGAGATAAGCATGATACGGGGATTCTCTTCCGTGAAGTCTTCGTCATAAACACTATTATCCTGCTTTACGAAGACCTCACTAGCATCGCCATCGGTATCATCGTCATTGTACGAAGTCCCCTTCGCTTTGCCTTTCCCGCGGGTACGGGTAGCTCTTGCCAGTGGCGAACCTGATCGGGGGTTCTCTTCCTTGACAGGGACGGAGAAGCGAGCAATGGCCTCTTGACGCTTCTTGGCGGACATCTGACCGTCAAATCGAACGTATGAAATGCTGCAGAGAGTATTCGAGGGTAGGGTTCTAGCAGGTACAAGGATAAGCGTACCCAGCTTCATCCAGAGCCTCTTCAATCTAGCAGTGTGTATTAGTAGGGGTTAGGAGTTCTCACTTATTGGCGACTCACCTTGTCCAAGAACGACGTGAATTGCGAAAACACGAGGGATTTCTCGTAGGTAGGCGTCAGCTGGAGCAAGTGAACGAGCTGGTCAATCTTGGCCGACGAGCCAGCACGAATACCGACGACATCTCCTGCGTCGTTGCATCGGACTGGTTTCTGGGTAAGCTCCGTTGGAGGCGGTGGTTCCAAGAGGCCGTCCATGGAAATTGGACGTCGATCCTTGTGTGAGAGTACTGGTTAGTTAAAGGTCACAGTGGATTTGAGGACAAAGCTCACCATAGGGCACTTGGAGTCCCTAGAAATAACCTCTGTGATGCTAGAAAGATGTCGGCTTGTTTCCGTATTCGTGTTGCAGGCGTTCTTACCAGGTAAAACAGAACTTGTGGGTGCAAAAGGTAATCCTCGGGTTATTCAAAATATCGAAACAAATAGGACATTCCTCGCAGTCTTCAATGGCTTGTGCTAATATGTCCTGAAGGCGGAGCATCTCTTCATGGGAAAGAGGTGTTCTGGGACTATTCTCGGTATCCAGTTCCGTTTTACGCAGCTCCTCAAGATAGTTTGCGGGAAGTAGGCCTGGATGTAATGCTAGTTGGCGCATTCGGGTGAGCATACCTAGTACATTGGACTGCATCTGCGGTCACGGTGTCATGAATGAGAATTCACGTGAAAGGAATGCTCACGTACGAAACCTTGGTCTCTTTCATTATTCATGTAATTTTCAAAACGCTGTCTGGATAAGTGTTCTACTTGATCATATAATTGCTAAATTGCCAGGTATCAGCGGACTGCGTGCCATCCAAGAGGGCTACTCACCCGAGCCTCATCATGGAGAGAAACGGGAACTTTGATCATCTCCACCTGCAGCAATTCAGTGAATATACTGTTTGACGAGAGTCGGATGTTTAGTATACCGGTGGAAGAGGTATCAGGGGATTCCCTTGGTTATCTTGCATTTCTTTTGTCCGGCGAATACAAATCTGACTCATCAAGGCCTAGAAAATCTTATGGTATGACAAGACATCCACAGGAGTAAGGCAGACATACGCGAAGCAACTCAGCGCCTGATGGCAGTGCGTCCTTGAGCGGCCGAAGGAGCAGCCTTTTGAAAAAGTCCTCGTTGTCTAGCGGACGACAAATTTGTAAGAATGTCAGGAGAGAGCCCAAATCCTAGGGATAAATTCAATAACATGGGAGATGAGGTAGACATCGAATGCATTACTCTGGGCGAGTTAATCTGAAGGGTGATGTTAAATAGCAATGGCTTTCAATACTATGGTGGAACTAACAATTGGTGTCCCGCTCAATATCCAACGCCTCTCAGCCTTGAGGGCGCAGACTGACTTGGCCGTCCTCGTTTTCGGGTTTCGGATGTTGTGTCCTTCGTCCAGAACAACTCGCTGAAAGATAGAGTGAGCACATCTGCGAACGAATGCCAATTCAGTTACCTTCCAAGGAATGTCAAATAGCGACCGCTCCATTTTCCGCTTCTTCCTGCCTCCAGCGCCAGAGTCGACACCTCCGTGCTCGTTCGCTACAGTCTGATAGGTTGTGATGACCACGTCATATTTCTGCAAGTTTTCTGACGTCAAATTCCTGCCGTTACCGTAGTATATGAAAGTAGACAAAGCGCGTGGCATGCAATGGTCCTCAATTTGTTTTTCCCAGTTCGATAAAATCGAGAGGGGAGTAACTAGTATGATGGATGAGAGCGACCCGGCAGTGAGTCCATCATTCGTACCAATAAGAGTCGCCTTTGAGCTCCCCGAGGACTCGTCACCTTTGGTAGCGAGGACAAGAGCAATCATTGTCAAAGTTTTACCCTAAGTATCGTTGTGGGTGTGTGGCAGAGTGGAAGCACGTAATCGAAAGTCCTTACCAGTCCCTATAGCATACAATCAATAACCTAATAAGGGAACATATTGAATTTTGACTTGCCATAGCGTCGGCGCATAATGCACCACGACCAAGTACTGGGGGCTCGCTCTGTGGCGTTTTAGTAGCCACTGTTTGTGTGCTTAGAGTTCTGGAGTTTGTTCACAGCATTGAGGCGGACCTACAGTTGAAGTAGTATGGGTTCTGCGAATATTAAGTCAGGTATTATCAAGACCAACGAAATCACACACTCTTCCACCGACAGTTCTATACTGCCAGAATTGGACGGGCGTGTCACTTTCTTTCTTGGGCAGAACCGGACGTTCTCGTTCGATACACCATTGCAGTGCCTGAGACTGGGACCACTTGTGAATATATGGCACGGTCTGGAGTGCACATTACGTACTTGATGTTTCAACAAGTCAACTTTCAGATTACCTTTCTTGATACCGGGAGGGTCAGGATGCAAAGGCAGGCTGAGGATATCCTCCGTAGAACAAAGGGTATCCAGGAGGGAACTTCGTCGGCCCCCGTCATCAACTTTTTCTAGACTCTCGATCATCTGTTTGAGTTCAGCCGATCTGTGCAAAGCCTCCTGTTGTTTCAGGACAGCTTCTTGTTGTTTTATTACGGATTCTTGCTGAGCAGCGGAACTACTGGATGAACCAACCACCCCTGTATGTCTGTGTACAATCCCGGCGGCGGTCACAGCATAAGAACTGGCACCAGGACCAGTACTGGAGGCGGTAGTTTTGTTTCTGCCTCCTGATGAGAATCCGCGCCGCCCTGGAGTTGCCCAAACCAACTGAGACTCGAGGGTGTCACGTTTATCCGCTGCGCCGTATATCCTCAGAGTCCTATGGGGAATGCGGTGGGTTTACTGGTAATGTCATCATGCGGGATCATTGACCCACATTGATAGGGTATATCCCCTCGACCGGCCGACTGCAACAAGTTTCAGCGTCAAAACGAACGAGGGACGTAACACGTACGATTGCCGTCATTAATGACCCCCTCGACTGTGACAAGCTTATGGTCAAGAAGCGGCGCTAGCTTTGCCGCAACTGTACGAGGGATATGTCCCACTTGAACTCGGCTAATATTTTGAACTTGAATGGCATTCCTGTGGCTGTATGCGCAAAATTTTCTGGTCCTTGGTAGAGGTAACTCACGCGTCGAACCGGTTGCGAGGTTCCCTGACTAGGAGAACTTCTTCTCCTGGCCCGACCAGACCTACCGAGGATGTTCGGGTTTACGAAAGGGTCCCTCTTTCAAACCACTCACCTTTGTAATACTGAATACCGACAACGTTGGTGTGTAATGTGCAATATAACTCGTCAACTGCGTCGGCTTCTTGTGGCTCGTCTTCGATAATTTCAGTAGATGAGCCAGCCGAAGATTGCACAAGCGGAACACAAGATGTTGAGCTCCCCGACGGTTCTTCAACCACTTTTCGTTTATTCTGAGAACGTGCCTGAGATACGGGAGTAATTTGAAAGTGTTTTGCTTTGGCGGATTCCGGAACATCACTTGGATCAATATGTCGTATTTGGATAGCCAAACGGATCTTCGCTCGGTCTTCGGCGCTAGAGAAAGCGTGGACATCAAGGTTAATTCTAAAATGGAAGCAACATACCTAAGCTGTGAAAACCCTACAATCTCATTCAAGTTGATGGCCGAAAGATTTTGAAGGACTTCGCGAGTTACGCAACCCCTGACAACCATTGGTTGCCGTATGAAGCCAGGACTTTGAAAAAGCGTACCAGTGTCGCCACTCAACATTTTCGCCGTATTGGTTCGAGGTTGTCTGACCGTAGCGCAATGTGCCGACGGGAAGTACTGTTCCCTGTTCGCTAATAAACCCAATGTCGTAGAGGTAGAAAGGGCACGACTCACATTGCAGGGTGAGGGCCCGTGACACTTGGCCCGTACACTTTTACTATACTAAATCCACGGTTAGTATAATTTTTTTACATCATAGCAAGCAGATAAAATACCCCAAAGGCGTGCCGCGTGGTCATCTGGATACTGACTGTGAGGTTACGGGGAGAAAGGGATGGGCGCGAAAAGGGTTAAATTACCGGGAATGGGATCACGTGGTCGCGGTCATTGACATAAGAGGATTCCCCTCTCCGTCGCACAGGCGGACGAGGGTGGACAACGTTCCGCGTGTACTGGGCTTAATGAACTACTGTGAGGTGCACCTCGCTTCTCCAGAATATATATTTTTGTTGGCGTACCGGATGTCCAGAACGCGGGAACAAACAAACGGCAAACGTATCGTGACCCTGATCTCATCAGCAATTGCCCGCTCTTTTGCTTTAAATTGCTTCGGACTTGCCAATCTCCCAAATGTCCGACGCTGATATGGATGGCAAGCTCTATATTGCCTGTATATGGGAGGGCTATGCTAAATCCCAACAGAGCTTGCTTTTGATCCTGACCAGGATCTGGAGCAGAAACGTTCCCTACGCCAGAACTATCGGAAGCTTGCGAGTAAAATTGAAGGTGATTGTCGAGTGTAGGAGCTACGAAAGAGTCTCTGACACATATGCTTGCCTCGCAGAGTACCAGGTCAACCCTACAGGGCTGGGCGTGGATGAGCTACGCGAGCAACTCGAAACAGCTGACAAGCTGTTTGAAAAAGGTAAAGACTCGCTGCATACCTTGCAAGGGTTCTATACCATACTCAACGGACATGCAGTTAGGGGACCATCTGAGGCCACTCTGGACTCCCACTTTCTCTTAATGGCATCCAATGTGGGTGCCCAAAAGGCTCGAGCGATGAAGTCAGGAACAGGATCGTTCGATGTGGATGAATACATGGCAAAGCTTCGCAATTTCATGAATGGTGGACTCAAACCTGAGAACATCCCTGCGGAAGATGAAGAGTCGGAGTACGGGGCTGAAGGTTCGAGGCTAAACTGGGACCGCATCGGACGTCTTGCGCTAGCGAAAAGCAGACGTGCACCCGCCCTCACTTTTATGTTGGTCCGACGCCCCTCTGAAATACTACGGCTACTGAAAGAGCCCTAGGCTTGGACCCTTATCGATCGAACAAAAAGTGAGAAACATAGCTAAACGTGCTAGGCTAGAAAAGGACATGGCCCCCGAAGCCAAACCGGAGCAGCTTAGGGAGGAAGATATCCAACAATCAGCTAACGAAACCACCAAAAATGTCCAAGTAGTATGGGGTCTTCTACTTTATGAAACCCGAAGTCTCTCATAAATATTGTTTAGCTGAGGGCAATCCTTGAGCAGATGGAAGAAGAACGTGTCAACCTCTTTCGCTTTGTCATTAACCCCAACGACTTCGCACAATCTGTGGAGAATATATTCTATCTCTCATTCCTTATCCGGGATGGCAACGTTGCATTGGAAGTAGAAGAAGGAGAACCAGTCATATGTATGTTATTCCGTTAAACCCGAGCGATCCGACTCAAGCGTCTGAAAGACCTGTGCGACCCTCCGACTGACGAGGACTACGCACACGGCCTTAAGAAACAGCAACTTGTCTTAGAATTCGATCAGGAAACATGGCATGTGAGCACGATTCTGTGATTATTACGCCTCCTTTACGTGTACCTATCCCATCCTTTCAGGAAGCGATCCAGGTTTTCAGTATAACGAGGTCTATGATTCCCCAGAGGCCCAAGGAAGATGGTTCAATGAGTGGCTCAAGGTGGTAAGGCTGAGGGGCGAATTCATACACTGGATGTCCCAAACATTGCCGTGCCGCCATTAATATCTCTCCAGCCATCACTAGCAGAATGCCTTCTCTGCCTCATCGACCCTCACGCACATAGAACCAGGGCAAGGATGGTGCCGTTGAACACATCAGGATAAAGGCACTCCTGATGAACCACTCTTCCCCGCTACACATTGTAGCCCATGGTCTCGTGTTACATTTTGAATTGCGAATGAGTTGATAACCAAATTTAGGACTTCTCGGTCCTCATAGGACTTACATATAGCTCTGTTAATGCGTGATCGACGTAATTATATATACATCATGTGCCAGTCCAATCTTCGTCCTGGACTACCGGCGCCCCCAGACTGCTTATCGGAAGGCTTGTGGGTGGGTCTCATGCCTATGAATTTTGATCGCAAGACTTCGGGTCGCAAGGCTGATACCGGGGACGCATGGGTCCTTCAAATCCGGTGCTGTTGACACGGTTCATACGATGGCTATCAGCCATTTGCTACTTCCCTCACACCTCGTGAAAGGTCTCTCCCCCTCTTCACAAGGCAGGCCTGTTTCGAAGGCAGGCCCGTTACATCCTCGTTCCAGCCTTCAAGCTCATGCTCGTATGATGGCAGACACCAGACCAGATCACGCCTCACGCCGGACACCCAAGAATAGATGTTCAAGTGTGGTTCAGTTCAACGCTCAAGCTCAAGTTTAAGCCTCCTGGCTCAGTTGTTGTCGCATGCACCTCCATACTGAGATCACTGGGACCAGCCCCTGATTAAGGATCGCGCGGCGAACACCGCAGCGCTTTAACGTAGCAAGACGCACGATCAACTTCGGACTCATCATGCTAACAATATCCAGCCGCCTCCACTACTCGGTGCTTACTAGTGGTCACTGCTCTTACCAGTCTCTGCACACACACACGTACACCCACAACTCCGAAAACCAAAATAACTTTACCCACTAGCTGACCAATGACACACTTTGCAGCACCACAGTGTATCCCGCCAACCCAACCCAGCCCATCCCCCTAACCCCCTGATACCTCCGAACTTCCGAGCTTCGAAATGTCCAGCCTAGACTGTCACATACCCAGCCACACCATACTGTACACACCCCTTCGCTCCTTCGCAGGTCCAAGTATATCACATAATGACCCTGCGCCATACGAGTCCACAGACCACAAGCGACATGGACAGCGCCTAGGCGCGAACCCCAACAAGCTAGCACCACTTCGACACCCCGCTTCTCAAAAAGAATCCCTCCGTTTCACTGACCAGCCACCAAATGACTGTAGGCCCGCAGAACATGGAACCAAACGGGAGTAGAGAAGCCAGTAACCTAATCAAAATGAAGAGTTCATTTTGTTTTCGCTTAGCATTTGCACATTTGGCAGGCACGATCCAATCGGAATGGCCGCATGTTTACATGGCGTGCCCGCCTGTAAGCGAACCAATAGGAACGTAAATTTTTATAAGAGAGGGCTATGCACGTATGAGCGAACCGCTTGGAACGCTTATTCGTATCTGCAGCCTCTAATTCGGTGTCGGCAGGAGTGCCAAGTTCGGTCAGAAACGAGATGTAGATTTTTTAAGTGAACACAATAAGTACATTGAAATAGAAACTTGAGTGGACCAAAAGCCCAGGAAGGAGAGATGGATGAAGAGAGTGTGCGTGTAAAAAGTCAGGATCAGTGGTGCAATGCAGGGTGAGGGACGAGAGAAAAAAATTAATATGCGACAAGTAACCTAAAATCAACAGACCATCATCACCACCAACACCAAGGCCATTGGATTTCTAGCCCAACCCACTCCAGTTTGGCCTATAAGTCCAAAATGTAACCAGGACACCTCCTGAAGCAAGGCTACAAATCAATGTGTCCGTTTTGTGTAACGGAAAGAGATCATAGGAGGGGAAGGGAAGAGAAGGGTGCTCTGGTGTAGATATAAGCAATAAGATATACAAAGCTAAACCGTAAAGCGGATGCTTAAGACAAAGGGGAAGAACCAGTTATGAGTATCCCATGACAAAACTCGAAGCGGGGGAATGAATAAATGTGGCAGTTCCAACAAGGAGCACGGTATTGGGGTAAGGGAAATTAGAGTAGAGGAGGGTTATAATATAGTGGGAAGTTGTCGAGGGAAGGCATAGATGGTGATAATGATAGCGAGAGCGAGGGAAGGCATAGATGGTGATAATGATAGCGAGAGCGAGGGATGCCCAAGGTCAGGCTCGCGGTTGGGCGCCAGATGCTGGCAACCATGGACGGGTGCGTATGAAGGGGTCGGATTGGTGATGAAGTGTATGGGCGTATGGGCAGAAGGACGAAAAATTGTTGTGGGGGGGTGCGAGTCGGGAAGCCGGGAGGAACGGCGGGGGACGTATGCCTGGAAAGAAGGCGAGAGAACGACAAGTTTTCGGGATAAGGCAGAAGGAAATCCTGGTACAAGAAGATTATCGCACACGAACAATGGCTCGAGAGCGAGCGAGGGGTAGCTATTATAATACAAACAATCAAAAGTCAGCGTTCAAAGTGGGTGGGAATCACAAATGGACAACCAAAAGTAGGGAGCGAATATCCACAGATCAAGAGCAAGCGGGAGAGATATGCGCAAACAAAAACCAGTAGTCGGAAAAGGGGCCGTAGCATCATGGGCCGTAGGTGACTTCGAACACCGGCTGCCCCATTCCGATATCGGACACGCTAAGACCAGCGCCGTAAGTGGAGGAAGCCACCACGCTAGCGGCAAATTCTTCAACGCTCACATCAACTCCAAGAGTGACAATAGCATCACATCCAGCAACGGTACCCTGTCGTTGTTCCTGGGCTACCCCATCGCCAGGAACAGCAAGGGGTACGCCGAAACCGTAACCATCGACCAACTCGGCATATTGAGCCGCATAATCTCCTGTCGTAGTAATAACATTGACCAAATCCTCTGTATTAAGAGGATTATCATCCTTGTTCGCTTTGTGTTTGGAGTTACTAGGAAGTTTTTCGTCTCTTGGATGCACCCCGATAATATCTTTGACCAGATCAACTGGCGGTAAGGCTCGAGTCCTTCCAGGGGTAGTAGCAATAATGACAGTTGGACTTTTGGAGTTGTTAAGAATTGACGATGTGTCAAGAGAGGTGTTCTGAACAGCATGTCTCTGCTGAGCTGATGTTGCTGGCTGTTGCGCAGGCGATGATGATTGGATGTGTGGGGGGGAGAGACCTAGAGTGCCCGTTTTGAGCTGTTCCGCGCAGTCTGAGTCGCTGGTGGATGTTGAACCTTCCCCCAGGATGACTTGCTTCCCTGCGACACTGTTCAACGCCAAAGCCAGTTCACTTGTACTCGAAACCGGAACGTTCACGGGCGTTGTTGAAGATTGGACCATGTGGTTATCGTCCGGTGAAGCAGTAGATGCCGGCGAAGAGAAGGATGAGGTAGACAAGACATCATCTGTCCGTGAGTGTGTAGGATCAGGTTCGGACGTCAGGACTGAACATGTCGAATTTTCATCAAAGTATCCATCACCCGTCAGAGGAGTAGGACTAGACACGAGCTGGGCAGCTCCTTCCAATTCTGCCGTCACGCTTCCTGTGAATTGATCGTGTACGGACCCGCTGTCAGGAAAACGATAAACGTTAAGTAAAACACAGAATGCCAAGAGACACACCATGATCCCCGCTTTCCCAGATTCGGTACGGGGTCACCTGCAGTAGGACCAATGTCATAGCACCCAGTGCTGCTGAACACGCTTGATTCACTAGTAGCAACCGAGACAACGGAGCCAAACCGCGAGAGGGTTTCGTAGGAAACGGAGGACATAACATCATCGTCTTCTGCTGTGTCGTCCCCGGTTTTGGGTGGGAAAGTATACGAGCTAAAATCGGGGGATTGTGGCTCGTCATCGACAGAGGCAGGAGAGCCTACACTGGCCGCGCCAAAAGTGAAGTTGGGTGTAGGTAAGGGGCCCGGAATCTGGGGCACATATCTTCGGGCTGCACCATACAACGAAGTGTCAGGGCAGGAAGCGCGAACGGGATGGAAGGGACGGGGAGAAAGTGATAACCCGTCGGTCCGAGTCGGGATCAGAGTGCGCGAATCCACGGAGGCGCGTCGGATGTCAAAGTAGTGGTCCGGTGGATGCTGGTTGGATCTTCGTGACTGCTGCAGAGAGTGGGATAATCGCTGAAGCTGACGACCAGACTGCGGCTGCGAAGGCGAGCGGGGGCCGAAGAGAGCACCATTTCGTGCGCGCGCCAGTTGGGCATACGGATTCATGACAAGACGCTGGAGACTAGTGTCGACTGAGCGCCTCCGGGCAAGTGGGTCCCAAGCATCGATAGACCCCGGACCATGAGTGGAGTAGGGGTGGAAGAAAGCGTTTGCGGGTAGGGAACCACGTCGTTGGGAGTGGATGTCGGCAAGGGAGAGTCGGGAGGGAAAGATGGCGCTTTCGGGGGGCGTTTCGACAGAGGTGGACCGCTGCCAAGAGCAAACAGAAGAGGGTCTGGGGACAGAGTCGGTGAAAACATGGAGTTTAGGGTGGTGATGCTGGGAGTGGCGGAGGTGAGTGGGCCCGGGGGTCTGCAGGCTGATCAGGAGGGATATCGAAGGGCGAGTCCGACTTTGATTGCTCCTCGGGGGAATCTTCGCCAGGGGTTGGCGGAGGGAGGGAGGTAGCGTCGAGGTCGTCCTCCTCCTTCGGACTAGTGTCTGGACCGGGGGTACCGCTGGTGGGGGTTGTGTCTGTGGAAGAAGAGCCCGCAGAGGTGGTAGCAGCCCCAGATTTGCCCACCTTGTTTGCCTTATTTTTTTCTTTTGCTCGGCTGTGAACCAAAAAGAATGAGTATGGAAGCGCATAGAGGGCCTAGTACTGTACCGGTTCTGGAACCAAACCTAAGGGAGAGGGGAGAGACGCGGGGGGATGAGCTTGGGGGACATGAAACTGATCGGGGCCAAAAAAGTTTACCTGGACGCCGCGTGCAGTCATGTCAAGCTGTGCAGCGAGTTCATTGCGGAGGGTCGCGTTTGGCTTTGTATCGAGACGGAAGACGGACTCTAGGACCTTGAGCTGGGAGGAGGTGGTGCGCCTGCGATGCTTGACCTCGTTGGGGGTGTATGGGTAGAAAGCACGAAAGTCTACGGCGGCGGGGTCGTGTATGGGGAGGTGGTGGTGGAGGGGATAGTGGGGATGGTGTTCATAGCGCATGGGGAAGTGGTGAAGGGGAGAGAGAACGGAAGAGGATTAAGTATCGAGAAGCATTCAAGAATAGCTGAAATACTCGAAAAATACAGCCGCAACCGTTCGTTGCCAGCCAGGCCCACCCACCAACCAGCCAGCCACACCAGCAAATCGAGCCAGCCCTCCGGTTTTCCCGCACTTGTCAACCCCACCCTGGAGGCACACTCATCCGCCCGCCCGACTGGCTCTCCCTCTCTCGTCTTCTCTGTCCATTGACCACTACCTCTCTGTAAATTATTTGCAATACACACAAGAAATCCACATCCACACACCCAGACCTATCTATCAGATCGTTGCCATCAACAACATAATATGCAACAAGACGAAGCTGTATATATAAAAAGAACTCAGACGCCCCCCCTCCCGAACCAGCCCAGTTCAACCATCCCCATCGAAAAGCAGATCACCTAAACTTACACATTCCCAACCGTCAAGAGCGTCCCAAGTTAAATAGAGTTAGCATGTGCAATCCAGACAGGATGCGGAGGACCGTCTCCGGCCAAACCAGATCGTCACGGGCTCATATCCATCTCCCACCCGTCTCCTTCCCGTCCTCGTCCCAGAATCTCATCAAGGAACCCCTCGGGCACACTCGCCAGAGGTGACCCAGCAAACTCCGATCCTCCTTCCCGTCTTGCCTCAACGACCATCCGCTCCATCGCTTTCCGCGCCCGTCCAACAATAGGATGTCCACAGATCCCATGGGCACTGATACGTGACTCGGGATCAGCCCGCATCATTTGTTTGATCAGCTCAACAAGTTCCTCGCTCTCCTGCAGATCAACTTGCGAAAAGTCTTCTCTCCTAAGCCGGTGCCAAGCCTCTCCTCTGCGTAACATAGTCAGTGAATCAAGTTCGGCGAAGAAAATCCCATATCCTCAGGGTCGCGCCCCCCGGACCGGGTCGTTTTGACACTTACTGATCAGGGACCACAATATTCGACGCCGTCTCCAAGATCGTCATCCCGAGGCTATAGAAAGTGATGACATGAGAACCCCGTTTGTCCACCAATCATACCGGCGCAACCATGCCTGTAGCTCACCTGAACACGTCCGCCTCTTTGCCATACCACCCTTGCAACACCTCGGGTGCCAAGTACAACTTGTCTCCCTCCCTTTCAAACGCCCCTCGATCCTCAGAACCCACACCAAGTCCCGAAGCATTTGTGAAACAGGGTCGTGGCCACAACGACGCCATTCCAAAATCGCCAATCTTGAACCGGCCCTCTTTCGTTAGAAATATGTTCGACGGTTTGAGGTCTAGATGGATCACGCCAGCATCATGAATAAACCGCAAGCCCTGGACGGAATCCGTTTCCTCAGCCCGTCATCGTTTGATTAATTGCGTTCTGACTTACGTTACTTAAATCAGCGATTATCTTCCACACCTTCGCTTCGTCCAACCGTGGAAACGCTTGTCCATATTCCCACAGGAACCACGCAAGGTTGCCTGACTCGCACAGCTCTGTCTGGATGAACAAAGCCTCGTCTTCCTCCCAGCTGTCAATGTATGCCAAGACATTCGGGTGACTACCATTGAGTCCACACCCGAATGCGGCTTGCGAAAGGTGTTTTAGAATATCAACTTCCTCCCGCAACCGAAGCCTGCTCAACGAGCACACGATCAGAGATTAATCTCGTTCAACACTCGCCAGCGGTACGACCACTGCTAAGAAACGTAACCACATACCTATGCTTCATTCCTTCAAACCGTTTGGACTTCTTTATCGCAAACACCTCGGAGTTGGCACCGGCTTTGCGTCGTACCTTGATCACCTTACCAAACTCCCCGCTTCCAACTTCAGCTAGCTCAAGAAACTCCCGCTCAAATCGCCCACACTGCTCTTCTGCCGTGATCTCAGACGAACGCCTTGTCGCTTCGCGCGCCCTCGGTACCGTACCTCGATTTCCCGAAACGGACAGGTATCGTGACCTGTCTGTAGGACTGATTGTGACTGAGGAACTGTTGGACGAGCCAGATGTTGACCGAACTGGGGATAGCTTGAGTGAGGATTGTTGAGATTGTGAGAACATCGCAGGTATACGGGGTTTCGGGAGTTGCCAGTCTATCATACCAACCAGTTCAACGTCAGTCAACGATCCCTTACTAACCTGAACAAGCAACGTCAAGGGGAACGTACCTGTTGCTTTACCGCGAGTGGGGGTATTCGCGAGGGAGGCTGACTCACCGCTACTCGAGAAAGCACCACTACTGCTACGTCTCATCAACCACCGCGTTCGAGTGAATGCAAATGGCACATCTTGCACCCCCACTACGCTGGGCCGACCCAAGCCCAAAGTGCCGTACTTGGGATCTTTCCTGCTGCTCGGACTGTCCTCTTCGCCTTCAGAACCAGAGCTATCAGCTGGCTTATCACCACGGCGGGTAAACCCGGGAAACACAGCGGGCAGACTCTTCCGCGGCACCTTCACTTTCTTGTCATCGTAGTCCAAACGCGGACCGACCTTGGTTGCGACTGCGCTTTGCCAAGGTCTGTCACCCCCAAGATATGTCGTGCGAACCTTTTTGACAGGTGTGCCTGGAACCTTCTTTATAACCGTATATGGGCCGCTAGCAGCAGACGCGAGGGTCCTCATAATGAAGGCATCGACGTCTACTCCACCTTCCAGACTTCCATGAAAGGTTCGCCCGTTATCGTCTCCTCCCCTGATAAACACATCGGCATTAGGCCAATTCGAACTTGGGTCAGGCGCAACGCCCGGTGTCACGAGACCAACATCCCCATTTGAGAGAGCGGGCGTCGATGAGCGCGGGACCGGGAAAAGGGTATTTACACCCTCGAGGGATTTGCTGCTGCTGGCAAATACTACACCTCCGTCATCGTCACTGATGACAATACCAGAATCACGGGTCTTGTATTTGGTCTGTAGGGACACCTTGGATGGAGGAGAGGGCGTATTCGCGGTAATATTCAGAACAAATGAAGAATTCGGGGGCCCATCTTCAAAATCCATATCATCATCCAGATCTGTCGTGGCAGGGACGCCAATAATGTCTGGAGAAGATGCTGGTGAAGGCAACCGTGCTTGAAAGGCGCTCCATGCCCGAAGATCATTTGAACCTGTGCCAGGTCCAGCATAACTATGTCGGTTGGCCTTGCGCTTCGTCGATGTTGGTGTGACTACATCTGGTGATGCAGGCAAAATCAGAGTGCTTGTACGGGAGCGGACGGGTGCTTTAGCGAAGCTTTGCGGAATGGGAGGACCAAAGAAGAGAGTTGCGGAGCTAACACTCTCGAGGCGGCTCAGGGGAGGTCGAGGCGGAAGTGGAAGTTCTGGAAGCTTGGGGGGAGGGGCCATTCGAGTGGCAGCGATGCTGATTCGGCGACGTGGCACAGGAGAGCCGGCTTCAGAAGCTGACGAACTCGACGATGTCCTAGTACGAGACGCAGGGAATGAGACCGTGCTTCTTGCCTTCGATCGCGTGGCATTAGTGCAAGAAGCAAGAACCTAATACTAATGAGTATGCATGACGCGAAGAAACTATTTGTGCCTACCCGAGTGGGAGATTTAGGGGACCGGATAGATTGCTTGAGCTCAGCAGATACAGGTCGTGAACGCGCTCGCCGTTTGGTGATATGTCCTCCAGGCGAAATGACTTCCGCAACCTCCTCCTTCTGTTTCCCTTTGTTAACGAGTATCCGCCCATTGGTCCTTCCAAAGCTTCCAACCTTGCTCTTCATCCTGGCACTGCTAAGGAAAAGGGTGTTACTCTCGTCCTCATCCAATTCACAGCCCGAGTCATTGGCGGCGCTGTTAAAATCATCACCCGAGTCATCACAGTCACTGATGCGAAGGCGTGTCAATGTTGCTGTTTGGCGCTTAAGGTAAGCCTCGGTTTCCGCCTTAGTCTGGGGTGTGCGAGTGGTCGTTTGGGGCGTGGGGAGGGGTGCAAGCCGATCAAAAAGGAAAGTTGACTTGTCTCGCTCATCGGAGACGAGTGATGAGAGTTTGAGAGGCGTCAGGTTGTGCTGACGTAGCGGTGTACTTTGGGGAGTGGATTTGCGTTTGGTACCTACTCCGACCCGCGTACCAGAGTCAAATCCTGCCGAGGTCGCTGCTGCGTTTGGTGTAAGACCCGGGTTTGAATGTTTGACGGACAGCACGCTGCGGTTTAGAGGGCGATGGCCCTGTTTGACTGGAGTCAGGAGAGGCTGTGAACTAGACGCTGGAACAAAAATGGAAGGGACGGATGAAAGAAAAATGGAACCCTCGTCGTCGTCAGCGGGAATAGGCTGCGGTTTGGGCCTGAGGGCGTTCGGGGAGACAGTGCTGTAAGGTGCTTGCATAAAAAGGTCGTCCGAGTCGTGGATAGAACTCGCATTAGCGGGAAATAACGGTGGTCGCCTGAGAGGCGAAGGAGTAAGCACTGGGGAGTTAAATGGAGAAGAGTCCGAGGCAAAGCGGGGTGGTGTGCAATGACGTTGATAATAGGGAGACATGGCAGAGTCGCAAGTAGGGCTACGAGGTGAGATACAGTGTTTTGTGGGAGTAGACACGAGCATCATTTTAATCAGAGACGATAGAATAGCGTGTCAGAGGGTTCAGGTGAACGTGTGGGCGCAGCCGTTGCGTTCCGTGGTCTTGATTATCGTCAAAATCGTGCAAAACAGCGAGGAGGGAATGAGTGTAAAAGGAATAAATAGCTTTCGGCCAGCGGGACAATCTCGCCGCACTCCAGCCTCGTTTTCGATCTCACGCACCCGTGTTCAACAAGATCATGTGACCGCGATAATTCAAATTTAATTATTTAATTTTTGTTAACTACAGCGCCCAAACAGAGCCTGTCGCCGATGTGTCGGTATAAGCGGCAACTGATGCTGATGACCGAATGGATCAGCTTTCAGCGTCCCTATCTCCCACATCCCTTTTAATCGCTCCCTCTCTCCATCCT
This sequence comes from Lepiota brunneoincarnata, assembly GCA_023014365.1. NCBI lineage: Eukaryota > Fungi > Basidiomycota > Agaricomycetes > Agaricales > Agaricaceae > Lepiota > Lepiota brunneoincarnata. The sequence continues at coordinate 663,031 of JAEBUN010000009.1, forward strand.
TATCCTTATCCATCTCTTACTCTCTCCATCTTTCGTGAACCTCGTCCTAGACCTTCTCGGAGACTAAAACAATGGACATCTCGTCAGTTTCTGGTGCATATATACGACGAAACGTCGTCGATTAACTCTAGTTCTCTCCCCACCACCAGATCTATTTTGCAAGGAGGTTACCAACACCCTCTTCCCCGCTCATGGCAAGGCCGACGGGCGCTGACCAAGTCGATGCTCATGTACCCCATTTTTATCACCGATGATCCCGATGCTAGCGTCGAAATTCCGACTCTACCCAATCAACGCCGATGGGGTGTCAACAAGCTCGAGGGCTTTCTAGGCCCTCTTGTCAAAAAAGGATTGCAGAGCGTCATTTTGTTTGGCGTCCCGCTCAAATGTCAAAAGGTATGCAGCTATTGCTCACCAGATCTTGGTTCGAGCCATAAATACGTTTCCAATATGACAGGATGGCCGAGGTACTCCAGCGGACGATCCGAACGGGCCTGTCATTCTCGCAATCCAAAAGCTCCGCCAGTTGTTCCCTTCCCTCTACATCGCTTGCGATGTCTGTCTCTGCGAGTACACCGATCATGGGCACTGTGGTCTTCTGCACACCGACGGAACCATCAATACTGAACCGTCTGTCCAACGTATCGCAGAAGTCGCCGTCAATTATGCAAAGGCTGGTGCTCACTGCGTTGCGCCGAGCGATATGATAGACGGGCGTGTAAAGGCCATCAAACGTGGACTCATAGACGCTGGTCTCGGCAACAAATGTACTTTGATGAGCTACTCGGCCAAGTTTGCCAGTGCCCTCTACGGTCCTTTCAGGTCATTTGTTTTTGTCTCCCCCCCTCAACTAGAGCTAAAATCCATATCGAATCTGACAGAGATGCCGCCGGGAGCGCACCGGCGTTCGGTAACAGGAAATGCTATCAACTCCCCCCGACTGCAAAGGGTCTGGCACGGAGAGCCATCGTACGTGTACGCCAACCCATATCCGCGCTCTCGCTCATTTGTGTCCTCAGCAACGTGATACCTCGGAAGGCGCCGACATCATCATGGTCAAACCTTCTCTCCCTTACCTTGATATTATTGCCGATGCTGCAGAACTCGCTCGCGACCACCCGATTGCCTGTTATCAAGTCAGCGGCGAATTTGCCATGGTTCATGCCGGCGCCAGGGCCGGTGTGTACGACTTGCGCATCATGGCCTTTGAGACTGTAGAGAGTATGGTTCGTGCTGGTATGTACACGTTATCATCTCCCCATTCATGGTCCTTATTGCTATTTGCTATTTCATTATCTAAGGAGCGACTATTATTCTTTCCTACTTCACTCCAGAGTTCCTCGATTGGCTCGACTGAGGCATCAGTTGGCCATGCGTGAGTTGTACTTATATGCTGTGTATTCCGACAGAACTGGTAGATGGAAAATGATATCTTGTTGATCCTCTAAGCAACCCTGATCAAAAATCGTTGAGACCCGTAGTTTAGGGCAGGCTTCTCCAGGGCTTCGGTTTGCACAGCTTCGAGGTGAACTGCGCGAACCTGGGACCGTTGCCAAACGCCACTCGTCCATATGCCATCTGTTGGCCGGTGTCGCGCCTTTCGGGGAACATTCATCCAAACGCCGTCCCTAGGCACACTGCAAATCTTTGACGACTATCGACTGGGTTTGTTGACAATCAACCTACTACGATAATGGTCCCATATTGATGCCAACAGTCGTTGACCAGAGCGGTCTTATCAAGTATTTTGACAGAGCGGAGAAAGATCCTTCCCAGTGGAGCTCTCAGATTCCAGAAGCTATCATTCCAAGAGGCAGCTTCATACTACCAACTTTTTGTGATCTTCATCTCCATGCACCTCAATACCTTTATCAAGGAAACGGCCTCGATATGCCATTGATGCAGTGGCTGGATACTTATGCCCTTGAAGCCGAGGAGCGGCTTGATTCGAATCATAATCTAGCCAGACGAGTTTATGAACAACTAGCTAGAAGACTATTGTCAAATGGAACGGGCGCTGTATTACTTTTCGGAACCATTAAAGAGAACACAAAGTATGAGACTGTCTGCTTCCATATCCCTGGTCATCGTTTTATTAAACCTACTTAGTGTAATCCTGGCAGAGGAGATGCAGCGAGCCGGAATCAGGGCATTCGTGGGGAAATTATCCATGGATATGTCCTCTCGTCCGACGTATGTTGAAGCATCGGCCCAAGCCTCCCTAGCATCTGCACGATCCTTCGTTTCTCGTTGCCGCACTCTCGTACAGAATTTAGAGCCTTACGAGAGACTCGTCGAGCCTATCCTTACGCCAAGATTTGTCCCCACATGCTCGGACGAACTTTTACAGGGACTGGGTCTGCTTTCCGAGAAAGAAAATCTCAAGATACAGAGTCATCTAGCGGAGGCCCATGATGAAGTAGACTGGGTTCGGAGGGAGCGCCACATGGAAGATATCGACGTCTTTGAACGAGTCGGTTCCATTCCGATCCGTGCATGATGATCTCATTTTCACTAAATCTATCGCATAACTGTCTACAGCATAACCTTTTGACGGCCCGGACAATCCAAGCTCACTGTACTTTCCTTTCGCGGGCAGACCTCTTGCGTATACGCAACCATGGGGTGGCCATCGCTCATTGTCCTTTGTCTAACGTTTACTTCTCTGCCGAACCCTTCCGTCTTCGGGAAGCCTTGAGGCAGGGCGTAAAGGTTGGCCTGGGGACGGATATCGCTGGAGGTTACAGTGTGGATGTCATGTGCGCCATGAGACAAGCAGTTTCCGTGTCCAGGATGCGCGAAGGAAGGGCAACAATGGCCAGGATTAATGGGGATAAAACAGAAGAGGGAGAAGGCAACCTGGCTGTTGACTGGAAAGAGTCGTTGTACCTCGCTACAAGGGGAGGGGCGACAGCACTAGGATTGGGCAGTGGTGTATTTCAAGTTGGGGCCCCATTCGATGCACAGATGAGTGTGTTCTAATTTTCCCTGTCCCCCGGGTTGCGCGGAGAGCTGACATCTCGTGCTTGCAGTCGCATTATTTGAACCCGAAAGTGGTTCTGGGATTGGTGCCCTTGATTTTTTCCTGCAGGCTCCCCCTACCTCTTTGATTGAAACAATGGTTGAGAAGTGGTGGTGCGTCGGAGATGACAGGAACAGGAGATCGGTGTGGGTCCAAGGAAAGCAAGTATCAGGATTAGATGTCTAGCTTGCTTCATATCCACGGAACGATGGGCCATAGTGACCTTGCATTCGCCTGAATGGTTGTCGAGCGTTTCGTATGCATCAGTTGCACTATGAGTTACACTAAGCAGTTGCAGTCCGAAATGCTGCTAGGAAACCTTGGGGGTTTGGCCTGTTCCTGGAAGATATTTATTAAAGAGTCACCCCAGTGGCGGGGTTACTGATTGCAAAATCACCCTGGTTTGGCTCTCGTTCTAGCCGTTCGTCATTTCCATCGCAAAACTATGCTTTGAAGGATGGAGCCTGGGTTTCTTGACGATCGCACTAAGCCCATGCCCATGTATGCTGGTTCCCCGTCGGACGGATAATTGACTAATTCGGACTCCAATGGGCGTCTAATCAGGACACATATATAATATCGACTCTAGGACGTTTTGACACTGCTTGGAAGCATAGGTACCTATATAATTCCCTTCGTTCCATGGTCATAGACGTCCCGGGCTCTCAACGCCGGCGCGTGAAAACAAGTGGAGTACGAACAGGACTAGTGTTTGCTAATTCAGCGTCGAATTATCCTCTCAACATGAAGGGCCACTCACGTTTGAGTCAAACCTGAGACGTTTCTCGTTATCCTATCTCTGGTTTGCTCGAAGGTTTCGCCTGCGAATTGGGGCTCGTTCTTGACGGAAATCTTATACCTCCGCACCATCATGGTCAAGATCGCGACACTCTCCGTCTCGGCGAATCTGTTGGTCAGTCAAGATTTTCGTTATCGAATGCGCGGTGCGAAAAATGGACTTACTTTCTTCCGAGGCAAGAGTGAGCACCTGAAGGAAGACAAGTTTCCGTGTTTGGAGCATTAGCTCATCAAAGGTAAATGGCTGTTATCGTACCTGCACTCCACGGAAGAAAGGCATCGCGGTTCCAATCATCCTTCAAGAATCGCGAGGGTTTGAAGGCGTAGGGATCTTCCCAGTACTTCGCTGAGAGCGCTCAAGCATTAAGACAGTCTCTGAATACTCTTATGCGACAAAACTCACGATTATAGTGCAGGGCACTAGCGCTTATTATTAAATATGTACCTTTCCGCACAGGTACAACACGACGCTCGCCCTGTCGATTGGTGGTGACAAGTGCCGTATCCTCCGCACTGATTTTCGGGATAGTGGGAGACTGGTAGATTAGTCAGGGCAAACAGGAATCCAATAGAGTGGGCTGGTTACTGTTGGGAATAGTCGCAACGACTCGTACAAGATCCTGAAGAAAGAATGTATTTTGTCCGGGGGGCCACTGGAAATGAGACTCACGCCCAAGATTGTGTGAACAGTACCATTTCTTCATAGGCCTAATGGGAATGAAATATTCAGTGGGTTGGACGATGATGATCCCGTGAGAGATTCGCACTGGCACACGACCATCGGGAATAATAGTCCTGATGTGATTAAACAGTATTTCCTGCTCGTCTGGATACAGGGCAAGCAGGGCAAAGGTAAAGCAAAGGCTATGTGCGGTCGTCTGGCTTGTAAATTAGATCACAGTGGATGTCATGTCAATGTGGCTACTCACGTCTTGGCCAGCTAACAAGATAATGAAGATGTTGCCTGTGCCAGCAATTTGGATCACAACGGAATCCGACGGGTCAGAGCAGTAACTAACCCAAGAGTTCATCCTCAGTCAGCTTAGAAGCCTCGTCGAACTCCTCGTCGTTGGCGGTCAGAAGGCTAGTGAACAGGTCATGACTTTCCCTGGGTTTTTCCCTCACTTTTCCTTCCTCTGATCATCTCTATCATATATTGCTGGTTCGGGTTTATATAAGGAATGATTCCAACGTGTCGGAGCTGTAACGCACTCGGAATTCGGTATAACCTCTTTCCATCTCGCGAGTTCGTTCGGTCAAGGGTGTTACCCATTTTGGACTGATCGCCTTGTGAATGGCTGTCTTGGCCACTATACGAAGTGCGGTGCTATATGACATTGAATGTCCTGGTGGAATGGCGTTATCCTCGTCCCAGGAGATTCTGCGACCAAAAGCTACAATGAAAGGTAGGCGTGCAACATGTCTGAACTTTTAGTTTCACGCACCAGCAGCCCCAATTACTGACAACGTCATCTAGTCCAAGTGGAACTTAGAAGAACTAACGCGGGTGACTCGGAAGTCGGTAAGCTCACAGGGAGTGTTATATCAGGACAATGGTCAACGCTAATCACATCCTGGTCTTGCCACACTTTATCAAAGAGATTCATGACAGTGCGCATCGCCTCGTTCCAGACGAGTCTGTTGTTGCGCTATTTGTTTTTTTCCCTGTCAGGAACAGTAGCAGAAACGATCACATTGGTCACTTACATCCGTGAAGCCTGGGGCTACAATTCTCCTGAAACGCTTCCATTCATCGCCCTCGGAAGCTACGATATTTCTCCCAAAGAAGGATAAAACATCATACTGCTCGACCGGCCTCGGGAACCGGTGACGCGACAAGGTTACGTCCTGGGGGGGAGGTGTGAGAATTGGTTGGCAAATGTGGGTAGGAGTATCTTCTAACTCTAATAGCGTCCGCATCTGCTAGTACAAGAACTGCCTCCGCCGGCCATACAGAGCACTTGGATGAGGTTAGAAATAATGAGGGCTGATCAATATGTAAAGGAACGCCTCACAGAAGCATAAATGTCCCATCCAACTTGCTCATGAACTACCAAGGGGGCAGTGAGCATGGGTTTAACTGTTACAAGTCTCGGACTGACGCAGATGCTTGTTTGTGAACAGGTATTCTCTGCCGGGAATGATGCCCCGAAGAGAAGGCAAGATGAAGTTGAGCACGGATTGCAGCCCAAACAGTGTCCGGTATCCTCCAAGTCCGCTGCAGAATTATCAGGACATGGTGCCACATATTACAAGCAATTATCCCACTCGACCGATTTGACGGCGTTTCGATACGCCAGATACTTGTGGAATGTATAGAAAATGATAGTACCCTACAGCGAAGGTGTAGAGCATGGTGTAGGGCTCTTGAAGTTGGGCACGTTACATAAAAGTATCAGTATTTTGATAGGAAACCACCTTGCAGTCGGGGTTTGAAATCCAACATCTGACCTGTACCATTCCAATGTCGGACCCACGACGAATAGTCTTCGCAGTGATTACTGCAGTGATTATCCTCGGAACGACTTACTCGGTGGTCTACAACACATATCTTGATACTTCGGATCCTCTCATTAGCCATCTTCCTCACCCCTTGGGTCATTCTCACTTCTTCGCCAACAAAGCAAACATCCTCAATGTCTACTTTATCAAGAAAGCATGGGGATGGACATCCCTGTTCTTCTTTATCTCATGGCTCACAAGTCCGCCATCTACGCGCACCGGGCAGCGAATAGTCAAATGGACTCTTGCAACGTCCGTTTGGGCTATGTTTACCCTGTGGTTTTTCGGTCCTTCCCTCTTTGACCGCTTCATCGCTGCCTCGGGTGGTGTTTGCACAGTCCGCCTTCCATCGGGCACTCTTGTCACCCTCCCCACCGAATACTGCCATACCCGCACTGCAGTCTCTTTCTCATCCCATCCCCAATTTTTCGCCCATATCACAGACCTTGCCCCACTTCCCTCCGACTGGAGGGCCCTTCCGCGCCTGCGTAGGGGCCACGACGTTTCCGGTCACATATTCCTCCTTACTATGGCGACACTCTTCCTTGCTGACCAGCTCCGTCCATCTCTGAGTGTACCTCTATGGACTTTCACACACAAAATCGCCGTATTCGCCAACCTCTTACTCATTACTATCTGGATTTTCGCCATTCTGACCACCTCTGTATACTTCCATTCGCCAATGGAAAAGTTAACCGGGTACCGTAAGTTTATTTTTCGATGGTAATCTTCCCTCAGCGTACTCACACGTGCCACCGACAGTGTTAGGTGTGGCAGGGTTCTTGCCCACCCAGCTAATACCCTCGAAAGAACCGACAGCTGCTGTGAGACCGCATTCTGACTGATACATCTGCATCTTATATTATCTCGGAACTACATCCCCTGTCTTTATCTAGGATTACCTCTACATGCGCACGTCCGGAATCAGTAGTCCAACAGCAGCATAATGCACAGCACCGTATGTAATTATGTCCAAGGAGTGGGTGGAGTGTCTAAAACATCCAACAATTGATGATCAACCATGTGGCAGTGGCGGGCCAGAATACCGACACGCTCTCAAAAAGAGTAGACATAAATATGCCTCTCCGTCTGCGGAGTAATGTCCTCCTATCCGCGTCCCTCAGAATCTCTATCACATCCTTACAACCTATTCCAACAGGTAGAAAGCCTGGGAATTCGGAATGTAACTCGCCGCGGTCTTCCTTTTAGCTTGAACGTCCGTGACCACGACCAACTATTCTGCCGCCTGTGGTGGGCTGGGGCCGAGATGAACTGCGAAGGTGGTGAAAGGAGATGTGCTTCTTCATGCGACGAGTTGTCCAGGTAATCCTCGTGCCCTATAGATGTCCATTCCTCGTCATTCGGGCGATGAATCTCCCGCAGATATTGATCAGGAAACATCGAGTCGTCATCGTCGTTTGCTGGGGGTATCAGTTGCGGGCTAGGAAGGGGGGAGTCAAGGGGCGTCATCGGCCGAGATGAAGCCCGGAATGTTGGCGTCGCCGGTGCCACAGGCGTTCGAAATGATGCTGGATTCAAGGCTCGAGGGCTATGGATTGGCATGAATGGTGTATGTGGCGACCATATCGGCGAGAACGCGTCAGTATCCTGTAGTCGTGGTGATGCATGATTGCTGCCCGACGGAGAAGGGGTTAGCGAAAGACCAACGGGCTTAGCAAGGCGGAAGTGCCGGATTCGCTGAACATTTAATATTAGGAGGACACAGAGCGTGGAAATAGACCACCAGGTATAAGCAGAAAAAGTGGCTGATTGATCCGGAAAGAAACATGGGCGATGGGCAAAGGTCTGTTGTGATGATGGCGCCAAGTCTGCAGGGTCCGCAAGTGAGAGGAGTTGGATTCCCGGGCGACGTATTTGCGATGATAACGAGAAGGACTTGATGGTGACCTCAGGAATAAAATCCATGGTCCCTTGTTGGTCGAGGGTCTCAATGGTGTGCATATACTCGCAATAATCTCGATTATCTCCACTGAATACGTCGTGAATATTCCGCCAGTTCTGCAAAACAAACGGCATACCTGAAGATCATAGAAGGTTTAAGCGCCCCCAACAAGAAGGTTGTTGTCTGCCTTCCAAGTGTGTTTTGATATCCGTGCCCGACTCCTTTCCGAATTGTGCCTTTTTCACGGAGGGGCCCACAGGAGGCAGTATCAGGTCGATACAGCGGAATGTGGGACAACAATATGAGCGGGTGAGGGTGTTCTGTACACACGTCAACTTAACTCTTTGGGCAAATACCGCAGATGCTCACGAGCTTCAAGGCGCCTAACAGCTTCCACACTACCCCCGGGAGTTGGTTCCCAATGGTCGAAAGATGAGGATCGAGCCGCTCTCTGGTAATCCTCATCGACAAGGCCGGGCGCATCCAGCGCAAGGAATGTGTGGTTATTGAGGGTGACTACCTCATTAAGAGGACCAAAGGACCCCTGGTAGTATAAACGTATGTTTTTGGTGTAAGGGGCTAGAAGACCCATCCTGAGTTTATTTCAGTCTCAGTCCCGGCGAGAAGCACCGTAAGCAGCTCACCCTACGTCATTGTTTCCCGGCAAATAGTGGGCGGAGGTGGACGGTCCAAGGACAAAGATCGACTTGAATTTCTGAACGAGTTCAACATACCTGAACTAATGAGTATTTTTTTCCTGACAAAAACCCCACTAAAAGACTTACTGGGCCTCATTCTTGACGGACTTGCCGCTGGCCAGCATATCGCCAAGGAAGAAGACCACATCCGGCTTCAATCTGTTTGTCATATACCAGCTTTTCTTCACGAAACGGTCAGCGAGGAAACCCAGAACGTGCGGATGTAGCGACTAGGGAGTGTGTCTGAATTTGAGTGTCCGAGATCATCAAGGAATGTACCGTCCTCCCGGTGGCCTGCCAATGGACCCTGATCAGTGGTTTGATTCACAGGCAGGTTGGCAAAAGCTCACTGTCTGTACGACAGGCCAATTGCAAGACGATAGACTCCAGAAGAACGACCCAAGTTCACCCCAAAGTATGAGGATAACCCATAGCAACCGAAGGGTATTGGTGGTAATGACCCGGGAATAGAGGCGACTTGTCAACCTGAGATTTAGGTGATGTTTGGACCTCATGGAGACATAGAGATCTCCAATAACCAGCCGTGAGTCTAAGGACTGAACTGGGACGCGATGTTCGATGAGCCTGACCGAACAGAGAGGTCCCTAGAAAATGGAGGCAGCTGCCTCGTCACACGTCACGAACCCTGGCTGTATCCATTTGTCTCTTAAAGTCAAAGTACCAAGTGCCAAGGGTATCACTATCAGCGCTGACAGTATCCTCCGAAGGACAGATGTGCATAGGACGGAGCTTATTCCAGGAGCCTATCCAAAAGCATCCGCCGCCTTGAGCTTCTAGGGGCACCGAGCGGGAGCACAAACTTGCTTATCAGGGGTCTTGGCTCTGACCACCAATTCCGAATACCCCTCCGCCCACAAGTTCTCGGAGGCTTTATGTACTAGGTCAACCAACGTAGCCGTTGTGCGATCGCCCCCAACTCACCAGAATCTGTCCGAGTGACACCTCAAAGCCTTGCCTCTGACATGGTTATGTCCACCCTGGATGGCAGCTGCCGCAGCCTGAGGGACATCCGCATCACGCCGCTCTAGGTACTGCACATACATACCAATAGTGTTCACTCGCGGTTCCCAGCCGTAAAACCCAAACGTTCAAGAATGAGGAAACTTATGACTATTGCTATTGTTTCATTAAGTGCCCCATGAGCAGTTACAGGCTCATCTGGTGATCTGAGCGGGGGCTTGTTGCACCTGGAGATAATCCACTAATCTTAAGAGCCTTCATGTCCACAATGTGCATTCGATAGATGGTACAGTACTGAGGGATATCCGACTGCAGTGAGAGACGTCCGGGGGTTTGTGGTGATGTTTCTTCAGGGTGCTTTGTGATTTTTCGTTGTGGTTCACAAGGTTTGCAAGTAATGACTGTCTATTCATCACCTGTTATATGATGCATTATCCCTTTTACCAGGAAATATGGCCTTTCGCCTAGTCCCTGAATGCAACGAATGGCCGGATTCCATAGGCCATCGCTGCATGTAACCCCTGGTTGGCCTACCCATTCAGTGCCGTGGAACCACCCCTTGAAAATGTACTCAGGCTATTCAAACCTTTGCATTACGTCCGGCGGTCGGATGAATTGTAGATGCCCTTCACCTCCCGTGACAAAGTCAGTCACCAGCAAATCATGTATTCACCTACAGCTGCCTACTCGATTCCCGTAGTCCTGTCGCACACACTGGTACGAGCGCATATGGAGACGCAAGGATGATAGTCAGCCTTGGAATCTCTCGGTTTCACCACTTTGGAGGCAGGCTCACTTAGTCTTGGCATCCACAGCTACAGATGAGATCTCACTCTATACATATGGAACCGCCCGTGCCTTGCACCTGCGTATAAAAAGCCTGTCAGTGGGGGGGAGTTGGGTCACCCCAAAGTCGAGTATCTCGCACTTGCGGAACATGTCCTCCGATTCAAAGCTGAGCTCATCCGATCTCAAGATCGAGGACGTCGCAAAGGAGACCTCGGAGCCCAACTATCCTCCAGGCCTCGAGAGGAGGACGCTGTGCGTACTCCGTATGTCTGGCGCTTTCTGGGAGTACTGACGCGGACCTTACAGCCGCCAAATCGACTGGCGTATGCTTCCCCTCCTGGGATTTCTCTATGCAGTCGCTCTTATCGATCGCACGAACCTGGGTATCGCCCGTACTGCCGGGATGGAAATTGACCTTGTAAGTCGCATTGCGATAAACTCAGTTCACCATTTTGATAGTGGGATCATAGAAACTAAATGTTGGCGACCGCTACTCCATCGCGTCCATGATTTATTTCGTTCCCTACATTCTCCTGTGGGTTATTCTTCTGTTCGGCAATACTCCGAGTCTGAGGCTCATGACGTTTCTAGCCAGCTACCGGGCAACTTGATTCTCAAGCGGTTGGGTGCCCGAACCTGGCTCACTATCTGCGTTGTTGGCTGGGGTATTGCTCAGCTCGGCATGGGGTTCGTCGATACTTGGGGTCAGCTCTGCGCTACCCGTGTCTTCCTTGGAGTTTTCGAGGCCGGCTTCTTCCCTGCCCTCGTGTTCATCATCACTACCTGGTACAAGCGTCATGAAGTTCAGAAACGGTAATGTGTGCCCTCAATGGCGTCCACATTCAAGACTCACTCATCTCTCCCAGTCTAGCTATCTTCTACATTGTTTCCATCGTTCTTGGTGGTTTCTCCTCCCTCTTCGCCTTTGCATTGACCTATCTTAAGGGAAAGCATGGTCTCAACGGCTGGCAATGGATCTTCATCATCGAAGGCATCATCACCATAGCTCTTGGTGTTCTTGCCTTCCTGTTCGTCCCCGATTTCCCGGACAAGAACTCTTTCCTCACCAAGGAGCAAACCGAGGTTTGTTATCATGCTGAACATGCATTTCTCTGCTCTGAATACAAACCGCAGATGATCCTCGACCGCGTCGAGAGGGATCGTGGCGACTCCATCCCTGACAATATCAATCTCCGAAAAATTCTTATTCACCTTTCCGACTGGACGTTGTGGGCCTACGCCTTGATGTTTCTGTCCTCCACCATGCCCGCTTATGCCATGGGTTTTTTCATAACTATTATCCTGAAGTCCATGGGTTACTCTGCCACCATGTCTCTCACTCTTACCGCTCCTCCCTACGTTTTTGCTGCTATCTCCTGCTTCATCTTTGCTTCTCTCGGTGACAAGACCAAGCAGCGCGCCATTTGGCTCGTCGCTCAATCATTCATCACTATGATCGGCCTCCTCGTCACCGCGTACGCTAAGCAAAACGGTGTCCGCTACTTCGGTCTTTTCCTGGTCAACGCCGGTGCCTCAGGATGTGTTCCTGGGGTCCTCGCCTACGTAAATTCAGCCCGTCATAGTCCTCTTCAAAAGTACATTTACTAACGTCTTCTGCAGCAAGCTAACAACATTGTTTCCCACTCTAAACGCTCAGTGTCAACTGCCATTACAGGTCGCCTTTGGCGGTGTTGGTGGTATCTTCGCCACTACTGTGTATCGCCAAAAAGACTTCCCTCGGTACCTCAATGGCCTCTGGGCCACTATGGGCTGCCAGTTTCTCATCCTCGCCCTCTGTGCCATCCTTACAGTTCACTACAGCCGTAAAAACAAACAGGCTCGCGAGGGAAAGGCTGTCAATGAGGGCACCCCTGGGTTTTACTACACCATTTAATCACGGGGCTTAGGGCTTTCGTTATTGATCTCTGACCCTTCCAGACCCCGAAAAAAAAAGTGTACATTTAATACAATCAGAACCTTTCGCGGAGGACTGCGAACTTATCGCTACGGCTTCGTTTTTATCCAGCAAGTTCTCATCTGGGGTTTGACATATCTCCTTGAAGCCATCGCATCTCCTGAGGAGCCTTTGCAAATAAATGAAGGCCTTCGCGGCTTGACATTCATATAGTCACACTCGTATCAATTTCCTACCCTACATCAAGGGCAGGAACCCTCCTTCCAATCAATGCCAAGGAGACATTCTCAATGCTTGACTCCATTCAATTGTAGGTCACCCGACCCTATGCCTTACTCCCTTTCCAGTTCTTTCCCCACACGTCAAGGTCATTAAGTAAATGGAAGGATCAAGGTGGCTCAGGTCAGGTTGATGTGCGCCCACCCGATCTAGCTTGGGTTTGAGGGCTGCTTAAATAAATAAATGGGAGATCAGCCATATCCCCAATATCGATTTGATCTGTGTTGCCCCCCTGCTGCAATAGGAATTGCAGCAGTCCAAGGTCCCTTTGAGAGGGAACCGTGATATCTCTGGGGCGTTTTCTATTTTCATCGCCAATTTAAACCGAATTCGAAACCGGGCGTGGGCTATGGTAAACAAGAGACGCAATAATATTATGGGGGGTAACAAGAAGTTGTCCAGCCTAAGAGGAGCAAGTCGTGCGAGGGGAGTTTTTATTTTACTCCCAATCGCTGTCATCGTCAGACTCCTCGACATCCTTCTTATCTTGCTTCTGACCCTCTCCGGAAACGCTGGCATTCGCTGAAGAGACAACGTCGAAGCTGTCTAGGCTGCTTTCTCGTGTAGCGGTAGTCGACGGGGGTAAGGCAAGGTTCTTGGTGCCCTTGACGAGGGGAATCAAGTTAACAGAGATTAAAGTCGGATGGGAAAAAGAGACTGTGACGTACTGAGGACTTGGATGGTCCAGATATGGTGCTCTTTGAACCTCTCTCCTTGGCATGGCCCTCATTCTCAGAATCATCGGCATCCCAATCAAAATCATCTTCACTTTCCGTCGTTACTAAGGGCGCATCGTCAACCGAGGCATCCAAGATTAAGCAAGTACAAACCTTGCAATAGAGCTTTACGTTTTTCTTCCTCCTCCCTGATCTGATGCACCCGGAAGAAGAAACGTTGCCAGAACTCAGCCTCAGTCAACTCGGAAGGAACTAAGTAAAATCACAGAAATGTCATGAGTAAGTTTCCTTGCAACGCAATCACACACGAGGTAATACATCACCACTCACCCAGCGTATCCCTCAAAGTGGCTAGAGCCTTGCCATCGCTGGTATCATCCAAAGTCTTGGCGATCCTCGTCTGCCACTCCTCACCCTTAAGCCCACCTTCCTTCAACTCAATTTCCTGTTCGATCCACGATATGAACTTCTCCTTCGTAGACCTATCCACCCCGGGGTCATGCCGCACAATAGCGGGATCACGCTTCAGCCTTCTTAACAACGCTTCAGCACGCGTAGCTACCGCCGCCATTCCACTCTCCACAGTCTTGCCCTTTGTGCTTCCGTCACCTGGCACTGCACCGCTCGATTCTGATTCTGCCGGAAACATCCACATATCCGTTCCATCCCAAATCAGCCCGGACGAAGATGAAGCCGATGTGGGGTTGACTTCTTCAGGTGGAATGACCTTGACAGCATCACGCAGTACCTCACCGGCCTCTTTGACAGCCTCACGTAGCAGGACTTCGCTCTTGTGCACATACTCTTCCGCTTGTGTGCGTGTAACGCCTTGGATTCTCTGGAATTCGGAGAAGAGGTTTGTGCGCAGCTGACCGAGATCAATGTTCTCTGAGGCATGCCTGAGTGAGTCGGGAACGTTATTTTGAACGGCGGATACAACGTTGGGAGGAAGAGCGGATTGTAATCGAGAGAAGAGGGCTTGGGTATTCCATTGGTTAGTCGTAGGTGTAGCAGAAGAGTCCGAAGACCCGGCGGTGGGATTTATGGTTACGTCCGACCCATTGAGGGTAGCAGTAGAGGATGAGATTGGGGTGATGTCCTCTTTGTCTTCTTCCGGTCCAGATCTTGTGGTTTCCTCTTCTGAAGTCGAGCCCCCAGCGGCCGGAGCTGTGCCGGCTGTCGTGAGCTTGTTGAGCTCTTTCTGTGCTTGAGTAACGACGTCTCCGAGATCTTTTCGGGCTGTTTCGAGGGCAGTTTGACTCTAGTCAACTCGATGAATACCACCGCAAGAGAAATGCGGCCGTGATGCTTGCCTGCTTTCTGAAACCTCCCCAGAAGCGGCCTAGTTGTCCAATGACCTGGGTAACCTCTTCATTTAGGCTCTGCTGCGGTCGATTGGGGGGAGGTGTCGATGATCCTCCCGCACCTCCCGTAATGTCGTAGGTGTCAAGGAAGTTCATGGTCGAAGCAGAACAGTCCAATAATCATAACTATCAGGTACATAGCCGCCGAACCTGATTTGGTAATCTCGTTCCATGGAGAAACACAATGTTGCTTATATTCGTGTCACAGCATTATTTTACAAGGCATAGCGAGGAAAAACACAAGACAGGAGGAAAGACATTGTTAGGCAGAGGCGGTCACCTCGACCGCATGCTTCGAGGGCACGTTGAGAGGATAGTCAACAGGTGTTTTAATGTTGGCTCGTGATCCAAGGCCAAGGGCGAGCCTTGTCGCCTTGCAGTCACTGATAAAATCGGTGAACATCTGACCGGTGATCAGCGGGGGGAAAGATACATTGATAGAGAGAACACACTTCAATGGTATCAAGAGGACCACCAGCACTCTCGGGGTGGAACTGGACGCCGATAATGTTTTTGCCTGAGGCGGCCGTTGACTTGATACCTTCCACGGATGAGTCATTACAGTTGATAAAGAATGGCTCCCATCCCTGTGGGAAAGGGTCTTGTAATTTGAGCGCGTACTGATGGTTTTGGCTACGGGAATAGGGGTGAGCCAAGTAAGTAAATTGTGTAAAATGATGTACCTTGTGACGTAGACACGACCGGCCTTAATAGAGCCAGAGGAAGCGAGAGCCAAAACTGGCTGGTTGTGACCACGGTTCCCAAACGTCATTCTGTATGCTTCGAGACCAGCGGCCATACCGATGATCTGGTGACCCATGCAGAGACCAAAAATGGGCTTGTTCCATTCTTGAATGGTCTTACTGAGATTAACCGCGGCTTCCATACAGTGGGATGGGGCTCCGGGGCCGTTGGTCAGGAATAAACCGTCAAATTGATCCCTGACAGCGTTGAAGTCGTAGTTCCAAGGGAACACGGTGACGGCTGCACCCCGACGGACCAAGGAACGAAGGATGTTGGCCTTGGCGCCGAAGTCAAGAACCGCAACGCGGATATCACCACTGGGGTTGAGTTCATATGGCACCTTTGTAGAAACCTGATCCACGAGATTCTCTGCGGATGGATCCCAGTAATCGTTAGCTTGAGGGGAAGGGAGACAAGCGTCAGGACCAACAGCGACGCGGCCAAGTGTGGTACCCTGATCACGCAGGAGTCTCGTGATCGCACGGGTATCCACACCCGTAATGCCTGGCACGTTATGGCGCTTGCACCAGGATGCAAGGGATTCGACAGCAGTGTAGTGTGAGAAGCGCTCGGCTACATCTCCTACAACAACAGCAGCGCATTGAATACCCTTGGATTCAAGGACGACGCCCACGTCCTGAGAATCATACGGGGCTTTGTTATGGGGCACGCCATAGTTTCCGATCATGGGGGTAGTGAAGACGAGGATCTGACCACGGTAGGAAGGATCCGTCATGGATTCCGTATCTATGATCGCACAAGATCGGGCGGTCAGTCAGGTCACGATCGAATAAGGGAACAAGGAGGTACTCACAAGAAGTGATGGAGGTAGAGAAAACTGTTTCACCAAAGAGGCTGCGAGGGGCACCGAAGGATTTGCCCTTGAAAGACTGGCCCGTCTTGAGATGGAGGGCTGCGGGGAGGCCTGTGAATGACTCTGCGTGGGTAGCGAGTCCCCTAGAGAACTTTGTGACGCGGAAGATGTGTCGGGCGAGCATTGTTTCTTGTAAGGGCTATTCAGAGGTTCAAGAGGGAAAATACGAGGTCGCTGAGGTAGCTAAGGGAGGGGTCAGCTTTGAGATGGGCAGATTATAAGGAAGACCCACTCGTCTCTGGTGTTCTTAGTAAAGTGCATGAACAAGGAGGTCGGTCCCCCAAGAAGTTGGCAGAAGATGAAGTGTGGGTTTCGATATCTGAAGGGAAATAAAAGAGTTTTCGCTTTTTATACTCCGCGCTTTTCACTTTCTCACGCACCTTTTATGCAGCTTTTGGATTTAATCCTCCTATGGCACTCGTACTCTTCACCTCAACAATCTTCCCAATAACCTCAAAGTCCTCGAGTATTCCCCGCTCGTTGTTCACCACTGTGGTCGGATCTTACAATGCGCAGGTCGGCTCATGCGTCTCATCCCCAAAGGAGAAGCCCCTTGGCCCGAAAAGCCCTAATGCCGAGATGTAGATTAGGGAATCCTTCTTACTTTTGTCTACGCCGTCCATTCCGCTATGTACCAGCTGAGCGGTCCTCATGTTGTCTTCTTGAAACGCAGGACGCCTATTATACTTTGACACGCCCTCTGCTCTGCGCTGGTCAACACAATCTACCATCCACGCACCATCGATGAGATAGCAAAACCCTGACTTACACGCACTCTGATTTCCTGATTTCTCTGGCAATATCAATACGCCGGTGGTCGCGCTCTTAATGTATCCCCGGCACCTACTATGCTCCAATTTCTGCGTCCCAAGGTGCTAGGCCTCCGACTTTCGAGGAACAATCTTTGTAACCTCTGATGGGAATATATTAATCGCTTACATGGTCTTCCGATTCATCGGTTGTACCCTGCGAAGACGCACCCAAGCTCCTTTGCCGTCATGTTGGACTTGGTTGTACTCGGAGCTCGCTACCAACGGCCCCACCTTTCGGCACAATGCTTCCCTTGTCTGGCGAGGTTGCATCTGTGGGACCTTCGATGAAGGCTACTGCTGCTTCCATTGACCTCGCATTGACTGGGCGGTACTCGGGTTTTTCGAATCAGGCGATTGGAGTTAAGAGCAGGATGTCCTGTTACCAGGTGAATTGAATTTTGTGTACTCTGTTCTCTCCAATTGAAAGTTGTTCGTTTCGCTAAACTCTCTGCTTACGCACAAAACGATCTAGAATGCTTTTCGCAAAATGTAGTGTGATGAATTTATGCTATAGTCTGAAAAGGAGATGACGGTGATGTGCAATGCAAGTTATTAGATGGTTTGGGTTTTCAGTCGTGCACTTCGACATAACCCAAAACATTAAGATGTACGTGAAAACATTGTAAAGATAGCCCATAGAACTTCAAAAAGGAACGAGAAAGCCAAAACATAAACTAAATTTTCGGGATTCTCCCTGCGCCTGCCCTCCGGGACTTGGGGATATGCGATACTGTCTCTACCTCACTCTCACTCCCAGCGCTGCTGTCATCTTCATCCCCGCTCTCCCGCCCCATCTTTCCATACATCTCCTTTAACTTAACCTTCCTCTTGACTGGTTCACTCGCAGGCACAGACGGGGTCGAGTACCTCAAAACCTTGGGCGTAAACAACCTTGCCGCTCCGCTTGCGAAATCCGTCAGCTTGCGATACCTCGACGGCTGGGGTTCACTAGTTCTCTTCATAACCACGTCACGCACTTCTTCCTCTGAGTCGGAGGGCGAGTCATTGGCTGTTGCCACTTGCGTATGGAGTTGGGAATAAGGAAAAGCATCCTGGCTTTCGCTGGGGATAAACAACGGACTGCTCTTCTCCTTTCCCTTTCCCTTTCCCTTTCCATTTTTCTGCTTTGCGTTTTGCACGGCTTGCTCCAGTCGAGAGACCGACTGCCTTGTTCTGAGTGACGGCGGCTTGCGCTGATATTGAGGCTCGTCCCCAAGCGGGAAGGGGATAGGGTCCATATCAGAATATAGCTCGTCAACCATGGGGTCAGATTGGGTACCGGGAAGTGGTGTTGTTGGCGGTAGTGTTGCCCATGCGTCCAAGGATACTGGAGGGGTTGGGGGGCTTGTGAATCCCTGGATTTCAGCTTGAATGTTGGGTGCGCTCGTGTCTGTACTTTTGGCCGCTGGTACTGGTGGCTGCGTGGGCGTCGTTTCAGCGGTTTTTGATGTTTCGGTGTTTTTCTTGGTTTTGGCTTTCTCCTTGGGCTCAGCCTCAGACCGAGAAAGGTCTTTGGCGTCCGCGGCAGTGGGCCTCGAAATTTGACGGGCCCTCTTTGACAACGGTGGTCGAATTGCATGAGAAGTGATAGGGTTCATCGAAGCCGTGGTTTTTGAGGCAGTCCTCGTTGATCGACGAGGAGGCGGATCAGCCTCTTCGTTCGTATCTTCTGCTTGCTGAAGACTCTTCGCTGCCGCTGCCGCTAAACGCGTCACACCGGGTTTGTTCATAACAACTACAGCTCTCTTTGCACCAGCGTTGTTCCCTCCCTTAAGCTCCTCTGGACCTTTGGCCGTATCCTGACTGCTTGTCTTCATTTTCTGCTGACTCCGCAGCGTCGCAGCTCTGGCCGACTGGGGTTTGGCGGTGGGAACAGTAGCTAGGGCCGCAGTCGAGGTCGAAGACTTCGGAACAGGCGAAGCTGGGAGTCCAGTCCGGGTCCTCATCCTTTGCACATAGGTCGGTTTTGGCGTCGATGCTCGTGCTGGTTGTTCACGTGAGGAAGGAAGGGCACCGTCATCAGCTTCGATTGGACTTCGTCTACGATCACCCTCTGGGGTTCCTACTGTCTCTATGGGATCCGGTTCTGGGTCCCTTACCGGTGCCGTCTCTCGTGGAACATTTCCGTGCTCGAGATCAGAGTGGCTGGCTGCTCGAAAGGGACCCTTGGCTTGAGGTTGATTGGGACTAGCCAAGTCAGGCGGGACGTCTGGACCGGAACTTGCGGTGCATCGATTTTGCCCTTGCGTCGGTTTCGGATCTGCAAGACGAAAGACTGCATTTTCTTGGGCGAAAACGTCCGCAAAGGCCTCATCTCCGGTCTTATCCATCTCCACGGAACCTGCCCTGTCATTCATCTGCTGGAAAGTCTGGCCTCCGTGCGATGGGAGATCAACCGGATGTGATCCTGTTAAGTACTGCCCTGGCTGAGCCATAGGAGGGGTAGTTGTCCGAGGAGTAAGAGACTTCTCGTCCTCATCATCCTCCTCGTCACCTTCCTCCTCATCGGAAGAGTCATTGGCCACGGCATGGCGCCGTCGTCTTGATTTAGGAGGCACATTCTCGTTCGATTCGTTGTCCAGTTCAAAATCACCGGGTCGTTCATCTTCACTGGACTCGGTTGAAGGGAGTTCTGTAGATCTCAAGGGGATCCCAGGTCCACGTATGACAGCCTCCAGGTCTTTGTCGGTATAGTCCGGGATATCGGATGTCGCAAAACGAAGTGATTGAGGATCAGTCTGAGAGGTGGTCGCGGACACGTCCTCTGACGAAATGCTTGTCTCACTATCGCTATTCCGAATAAACTGAGCAGGATTCTCGGAGAGAGTCAGCCTTCGTGGGGACCTGGGTTGAGTTTGGGGGTATGAAGGTAAAGACGATTCCTTTAAAGCCAAAGAGGAGGGTGCCTCTGAATCGTCGGAAGACGGTGATGGCGAAGGGCGGGGAAGAAGGGAAGTTGTCCCGATAATCGAAGGCGTAGGGGCGCCAACCCCAGAAGAAGCTGCTCCAACGGGAGCAGGAGGCTCTGTAGAGAGAGTATTTGAGGAAGCCTAAGGAGAGAGGAATTAACAAAGCCAAGTACAATATAGTGGACAATATAGGATTCACATCCAAATTCCTCTTGACCGCCGCTGTGCGCTTTTTTCTTAACAGGGGCTCCAGGTCTTTGATGGTGGACGCATGATGACCTTCTGCGTCTTGAGCTAAATTCTCCTTGAGTTCAGCTATCCGCCTCTCGATGCTGTCGGGACTTGCTCTGATCACGGGACAATGAGGACGAGCATGAGTGGAAACCCTTCCACAGTACCGACAAGTCTCCTTTAAAGATAGCTTCGATCTCGTAAGTACACTTTGAGTAGGTTGCACAGAAACCGGCTTGATCACTTGAGAATCCCCAGCGGCTTTAGTCTTTACAGTTTGGTCAGAACCCACAGCTGACGAAGGATTTAGGTATTTCTCGATCATCAACCGCGAAATATCGGCGAGAGAAGGCTCGGTAACTGCGTCGTTCGTTGTGGTCTCGGATTCTACTACATGCAAAAGTTACCAAATTCCCAAATCACGCGAGCGGCAAGCTAACCTGTACTTGTTGCCTCTCGCTCCTTTGGCTTAGACTTCTCCTTCTTTTTTGGCTTGGCTGTGCACAGATTAAATAAATTCTTAACTGCCAATGCAGAAACTCACCCATAACAGTGGCATTGGCTGGTGCTACAGGGTCTTTCGCCGTCGCCAGTCTACTCTTCCTCGTCTTAGGTATGGTGTCTGACAAAATCATTAGCAAACTGAGTGTTAGCCTTGGGCGAGTGCAACTGAACCTCCATGGCCAACAGGCCCGTCTGGCGCTGGTAAGCTAGATGTACCCCTTGCAGGTTGGGACAGATGTTGTCCGCTACTCGGCCCCGGTACGACCATGGGGGAAGCTGAGGGGGCTCCTTGTGCTATCATCTCTATTGGTTGTTGTGTTTGTGCGGCTGACTTCTTCCCCTTATCTGCCAAACCCGACTTCTCCTTGGGTTTTCGCTTTTTCGGTTTCGGTTCATCATTTTCGGCTGATATTGGATATGTATGGATGACCGGAGCATCACCCAAACTTGTGCTTGTTTTTGCCTTTTTGGTCTTTGCGGATTCCTTTTCAGCAGCCCCACTCATCTTTGCGTTGTTTGTTGAGAGAGTACCGTCCTGAGATTTTGAAGTAGATACAGACTGGCCGGAGCCGTGTAAAGCCGACAAGAGGGCGGAAATGAGAGGTAAAGTGTTTCCTGTCTGAGTGGTTTCTGTCGCAGGAACTTTTTTTGCCTTTGCCGACGCATCTCCTTCCATTGGTGCTTCAGTTAGTCGCGATACGGAGGATTCGACCAATTCCGCTGACTGTTTGGGCGGCTTCGCCGGAGCACCCTTCAGACGTTTGGCTGGCGGTTCAACATCCCGGCCTTCACCTGAAGATTGTCCGGCCCCAGAAGGCCGCTCGTCCATAGCGTCAGGCGGATGGGGAGGCGACAAAGGAGGAGGATCATTCAATTTTCTCTTCTTTCTCCCGCCCGGCGCTTGTTGAAGCTGAAATTAGAAATTGAGCTTTAGTTCCTGGGGACAGACTGAGATTATTACCTCTCGGCTCTTCGAGCCAGTGCTTGTGGCAGCCATGGAGCTTTTCTCAATTGTGACGCGCACGTCCGCAGTGGAAAGAGAGAGCAAGGCATTGCAGAAAGCGTCAAAGTCATCCTCTAGAATACAATCAATCCAGATACTTAGATCTTCCCAGTCGAGCCTACCGTCCTCCAGATCAATATATTTATCGCCACGAATTTGTGAGAGATTAATGGTGACATCCAACGCAAGACCGAGTTTTTTTCTGGCGACTTCCTTGAGCTCTTTTAGCGACTCCTCTGAATAACGAACCAGAGGAGGCTGTTAGCGCGAGCAAATACCATCACGGCTGACTGACCTCTGAAGAGACGGTCAAAGGTCCTGTCGGGCGCATGGTAAGTGATTCTTGGACAGTCCAGATCGCGCTTCCGCTTGTTGCCAGCCTCCATCGTGGACGAAGGATGTATAAAACCAAAAAGGGCTATATGTGCACTATTAGATTGGTCGTGGGAAGACTCACGCGTCACGTTCCCGTTGCGTTCAGCCAAATAAACACAAATAGAATCTCTGAACCCGTCATCGTCCGTGCAATGGCTGGGGGAGGCTACTGTAGGTTTATATGCTATGCTGCACTTCCTTCAATCTTGACATGTTATATAGCACCAGGATTTAACCCACAGCTCCCAGGCTTCGGAATGCGATTCCTTTCCAAAGGCATTGGTGCAGCGATGTGGTTCTTCATCTTCTACCGAGCAAGGTGAGAAACATGTCCTGGAGTCTCAGGTATTTGTGCTGATAATGTTTCTGACTGTAGGAAGGATGGCGCCAAGCTGCTGGTAAGAATTTTTCAGTGACCCTCGTTTGGAAGATGTTCATTTTACGCCTAGGGCCACCACCCCGTCGCGGATGATATTCACAGGCACAGCGGGCACCACTAGGAGAGCGATAGAAGAAGAGGAATATTATCCTACTATTTTGTACCAAGGACAACACACGAGCCATATTTACCCCACCACAGTTGGCATGGTTATCTTATTTCTGGGAGTGGATGATATGTGCGGGAAGCATTGACGACCGCCACGGACCAGCAAGTCAAGTATCCCGGCGATGCTGCACAAGGACGATTTGACTTCAAGGGCTTATGTTTGTCACCCAGCTTGAAGCCGTCGTTGAATACCCAGTCGTTTTGCATTTTTCTCGCAGTCAAAAAAATGACCACACCCACGAAGCTGAAAATGACCAATGCAACTTTTATTGGGAGCGAAAACCCCGCAGTCTACAGCTTTTCAAGTTCGATACGTGCTTACCGTATTACGCAACATGAACCTCGTCTCTGCTGCCCAGGACAAGCATCATCACACAGAGATCTCCCGGTACTGTACCCGTAGTACCCCCTTTTACCACAACAACAAAGTTTCAAGCAGCAAACTAGCACCTTTGCCAATCTGGTCGCTTGTAAAAACGCCAGACTCTTAGAGCCAGTCACGTGCTGCACTCGGGGGTATGCTGGCTGATTTGTTTGGTCCCCCTGGGGCCAGCATACCCCGAGCACAGCACGGCAAATACGTATTTGAAACTCGCCTCCGGCATCTCGGCATCACCCGTCGGCCCAGCCTGCAGTGGAGCAGGAATTTTAAATTTCGTACAAAGTGCTTTGCAAAAAGGTCTCAAATACAAATGCATAGCCTTCAGTAAGAAAGCCACCAGCCAAAAATCGAAAACAAATCGTGCACCAACGTTGTGAACCTCTTCGTTGGCCACCATCCTGATTATAGGCCACATTCATCATGCTCCTGAGTTGAGAAGCTCTCTGAGCAAATGCTTATGTCGCCGCCTCAGGAGCCCACAACACGGTGCAAGTTTCATGGGCCCCTCAAACCCATTGACATCGCCTGAATGGCGATACCCGATATCTCGGGTGATGGCAAACAGAATTCAAGAATGCGTACACATGACATTAGCGC
Organism: Lepiota brunneoincarnata; assembly: GCA_023014365.1. Taxonomy (NCBI): domain Eukaryota; kingdom Fungi; phylum Basidiomycota; class Agaricomycetes; order Agaricales; family Agaricaceae; genus Lepiota; species Lepiota brunneoincarnata. The sequence goes on from JAEBUN010000009.1 coordinate 686,937, forward strand.
GACTGTCACCCCTTTCATTTGCCACGCCCTGCAGCTAGAAAGGCAGAACCCATGTTCCAATGAGCCACCTTCCACGAAATCGTCGAGTAATCAATGTGCTCCGTATACTTTGGATTGTGCTTATCCTATGGTACGAGCACATGGCGTTTTGGGCTTCGGTGAGGTCATGCAATTGGCCAATTTCTAGTATGGTCAAGTCGGTATGTCCGTGATGTCCTGGGTTTTTCTCCATGCTGACACTGTGACTAGCCAGCTACAGAGGACACGCCACCCTCTCATATTCTCATTGTTGCGGACCCACAAATTCTGGACAATCGTTCCTATCCCGGTCGTTCTCCACTCCTGACCTACCTCTCCCGTTTGGTCGTTGACCTCAACCTTCGGAAAAACTGGCGCACAGCTATTGCAAAGAATCCTGATGCAGTCGTTTTCCTCGGTGATATGATGGACGGAGGAAGGATGGACATGGCTAAGGCTGAGTAAGACACTCGTACGTAGCTTGTAGCTCGGTGGTGCTCATTCGATTCTCCAGGTATGAGGAATATTCCGCTCGTTTCAAGAGAATATTTCATAGCGAACGGCAAACACCCCAGTACTTCATACCCGGAAACCATGATGTTGGGTAGGCATTCATCGATCGTGAAGCCTCCTTAGAGCCTGACCTTCTAATCATGCAAGTCTACGATCGTCATCTCTGTTCTCTCCTCAAGCCCATACGCGTTACACGTCCCACTTTGGGCCTGCCAACCGCCAAGTTTCGATGTCCAATCACACCCTATTGTTGTTTGATGCTCTCGATTTTGTCGAAGAGGATTACGAGCGTGAAGGTCATAAGAAGTCATTCTCAGAATGGAAACCGAAGCCCAACGGGTCTTTTAGGTTTCTGAAAAAGGTGCACGAAGGTGAGGTTATTTCCCGTGCCTAGACAATTTGCTAATATATATTCCAGAAAATGACCAGAGTCCCGCCGTCCTCTTTACCCACATCCCATTATACCGTCCGGATGGTAAATCGTGCGGGTCCTTGCGAGAGAAGGGTTTCATTCGGCCTGGTGTCGGATTTGGCTACCAGAATACCCTTGGGAAGCAGTCAACTTCGTTCTTGTTGACCATGGTCAGACCAATAGTTGTATTCAGGTGAGTCACCCACCAACGTTCCAGCCTACTTCATCAAATTCAAACGTTTTTAGCGGCGACGACCATGACTATTGTGAGCACATCCACCAGAATATCATCTCTCACCCAGTCCGAGAGGTCACGGTCAAGTCCCTTTCTATGGCTATGAATGTTCGAAAACCAGCCTTTCAGCTCCTCTCGCTGTTCCCGGCCTCATATTGGGATGATATTCATCCTACCTATGCGGATATTCCTTGCATACTCCCGGACCAACTGGGTATATACTTGGAAGTATATATTCCCTGCCTCGCCCTCTCTCTTCTTATCATCTGCGTCTCCACTATCTATACTCGAAGCAAAAAGTATCATGACCCGGATGCGATGACCATGTCCTCACAAAATAAGCATCTACCGGATCCTGTCACTAGCGCAGGCAGAAATCAGACTTCTATCATCTGTTTTGGCCACCGTCGGCGTTTACCTCTGGGTTTAGGGTCCTTTTTTTATGGGCGGAAAACATGTAGGACACCAAAACGCGGTTTCATGCGCAGTGTTCTATCTGATGTGTGTGATGTCGCTGTATTTCCAATTATTGTCTTCGTGTTCGTCACTGTCTGGGTTTCTCTATGACAATAGCTTGCACATTTGTTTACGACGAATCTATCCCCTAGTGCATTCAACGAACACATTCCACCTGTAATGCCCCACGCCAAGAAAAATCGCAAATAACCCTTCTGAGCGCTATTTAACTTGACAAGGGTCGAGCGAGGCATTAGGGTACGAACACGTAAACTTGTATCTGGATCCCATCCGCTTCTTGCGAGTCCCGACAAGGTATGTATTAGAGGACGCTCACAACAGCATGTCACCTGCTGCGCGCTGGTCCAGTTTGGGCCGGCAAAGGAGAAGGGAGTGGAATATTGCTCTCGAAATGTTGCTCTGAACCCTGGAACACAATACACTCCTTCTCTCCTGACCAGCCTGCGCCCCCCCGTGCGGGCCAGTCCCATTCTAAAATTTGACCTTTGGATGGGGCGATCGGATGATGGGGGCTTGTTTGCAATCATTTCACAAACCTGACACTCGGTAATACTCTTCTTCCCAGTTGAAGGAAATGGCTCCGAACTCATGATACAAATCTCTTCCTAAACAAAGTCTGCCTACACGGGGGAGGGGGGCAAAAACAGTTTTGTGCGGCAACAGCACTTGCCATACATGGCTATGTCTGGAAATGATGTTATAGGTTACCAGGAGCCTGATGATCCTAATACCACACAGGAACAGAAAGCAATCACTTCGGCGAATGTTCAGATTGGTCATCTGGCTTCTTCACTGACAGAAGAACAAGCAGCCGGAGCCAAGGCGCATTCAAAGGTGATCCATACCCTGCTCCCTTCCCTTACCACCCCAGTCTCCTGGGTCTTACTCTTGCTACCCATAGAAAGCCCCGGTAAAGGGTGAATCACCGCTCCCCTTACCTCAAGTTCCTGGCCTTTAAGACCTGTTCCGAGATGCCATTAACCACATCTATCACAGCGGCGGAGGAAACACACAGTAACAACATTGCACCACCATATAGCATCTCGTCACGGACACCCTCCTATACCCCGTTTCCGTTTGCTGATGAAGAGACCATACAACATACGCGACGACCTGGAAGATCTTCTGTGAACAGTACATTGCGAGGATGTGGAGGACAGCCACCATAACGTCGAGTGGGCAGGAGGAGGGTGTACGACATCCGGTTTATCATCGTGGAGGGCTTGTCACCGGAACATTGAAGATAAAGTGCCCTGGAAATGTGTTGGAGGTTTTCGTCAAAGTGAGCATGCGCTCCTGTTGACTCCGCTGGCACCTGGTCCCGGTCTTGGTATTTGGACTAGTTGTTGGCATAGTTGGAGGTCACTCTCGCAGCATATACACGTGGAAGTTGACAGCAATAAATTGATAACAGCCCGGAGGAAAGATAGCATTGTCAGTCTCAGAGGGTTATGGAAAAGGGGGGAAGATGGATTCCCCGCTTCATGTCCAGGGGTCCTATCGTTTGTGATCCAGTTTCCCCTGTGGTTTGCGGAGGACGGGAATTTGTGGAGATCACTACCTTCGTTTGAAGGGGGTTTCCTGGGTATTCCTGCAATGTTCTCGAGATGCAGCTATACACTTTCGATGGTGCTGAGAAGAGCAATAGACTATCATTTGGTGTCGCGGATTAAGCACAAAACGTGAGCCTGGGACTAGAGATGTTGGATTTGGCGATTAGAGCATTACCCCACAGGTAGAGCGTGCTGCTTGAGTATCGACCCCGAGATCGACCGAGCCACCCTGCTCCTCAATTTGATTCAATATTTCCGGTCAAATCATTGCCTAAGAAATGGACACAGCTCGTTTCGACGATGGGAGTAAAGCGGGGATCTTCCATGAGACCTGTTGATTGTCATGTAAGCTGGATGTCCGGATAATTATGAGTCAACGAGATTCTCACCTTTATGCTGATAGTTCCTCGTCCCAGCGGCTTCCACGTATTCCTTGTCAGATTCTATCCCCTTCCATATCCAACTCTTGAGTTCCCTGGGCACACTACGAGAACTGGTTCCGATGTAACGTCGTCGTTTACAGCCTGCGTCGAAAGCCGAGACCAGGAGATCGGGGGTAGAATGCCCCATCCGAGTTCACTTGACCCGGGAGATATTCGCGGGACAAAGTCATCTCGGATGTTGACCGTTGGAACGGGGACGATGTGGCCAGTTCCGCCAGCGGATCTCGGGTTAGTATTAGAATCGCCGGATGATGTATGTCTCAAGTGGGAAGGGGAAGCAAATGTTCAAAGGAGGTAATGTGTGGGGGCTTTTTTTGCCGGGAGTCTATTGTCAAGGTCTGGCATTTGTTGACAGTGATTTCCGTGCACATAGGAGATGAGAGACTTTTCGTGATGCAGGATTATTTGGTGTTCGAATTGACATCGGCGGCTGCGAAGAGTTCTCACCCGGTGCCTATGCAAATCGTACATCCCGTCAAGCTTGTTACGGACCTATGGATAGAAAACGAATTGGTGCACCCACGCGAGTACTTATTCTAGGAATGACTTTGTTGAAGGGTGTCGTGATTGATTGGTGTGCCTGGAGGGGTGTCTAAGGCAGATGGCAGATGAAAAGAATTATTACTGACGGAGGGAACGAATGTATGCTGCGCTGGGTGTTCAAATTATCACGAGCGCCAAAATGCAAATTCTTCGATCATGTGGCAGCGAAATATATTCTTAGGGCGTGTCCGACTGCCTTACAGTAGACAATGGTGTAGTGCATGAGGCCAGAAGGGCCCAAGCGAAAAAAGGCCGGGTGGTGTGAACTGAAACGCCTCAGGAGAGGGATCATCTCGGGATGGTGTGATGGGGGGAGATACATATGACATTGGCACACGGTGATGGACAAAAATGAGGAGAGAGTGCGAATAAGTGAGTATAAAAGCCACAAGAGGAAGTTGCACGTTCTGCAGGCGAGCCAGTTCCGCATCGATCCCGGTTCACGCTCGCGTCCGCCCCGCGAGCTGGATGCATGAACGTTTGTGCCATACAACGACCACAACAGCCCCGTTTCACCTCGAGCCCTCTGACGCCTATAAAAGCCCAGGGCTCTCCTGCGACGTCTGCAAGGGTACCCACCTTGCCTCGTACGTCGTTGTCCCCATCCATTCCGGAAGTTAGCCGAACTGTTCGTCGCTCGTCTTGGATTTGCGAGCCAATCAGGGAGGAGCCACTCAGCTTGGAGTCCACCCCCCATTTTACAGGCTCAGAATACTCCGAGCATCTCAAACGTCATCACAGGCCCCGCGCCCCTTTTTCTCGTGCAAATTCTGCACCCCAGCTGATTTCCACCACCACCACCTCCCCAGTATATATCAAGTGCGCATATACTCACTACCTTGCTTCACCCCCACTCACCCATCTCCTCTCAAGCATGTCTGCCTCCCTCATGCCTCGTAGTGACTCCTACAATACCCGCGTCCGTGGCGCAAGCCATATCGACTTCAAGACCGCCACCACTGGCGTCGCCGCCAAGGCCATGCGCAACGAACTCAGTGCTCTGGTCTCCTCCGTGAGTGACCTCCAAACACGCAAGGTACCCTTATCTCCCACCCCTGCTACGCGTCGATCGTCGTTCATCATTATGCCGACAGTCCTTCGACACCGAAATGCAGTCCTTCTTCTTTTTATTTACTCGCTATCTGGACGAGCGCGCGAAAAGCGTTGATCTGTACGTATCGCGTTATCGCGAGTAGACCTCTCCGTCTCACCTCGCTCCAGCGACTGGGATCGTATCAAATCACCCGCCGATGACCAGATCGTTCCGTATGCCGATCTTCCCAATCCAAAGGACACCAGCAACCTCAACAAACTCGCCGTCCTCAAGGTAAACGGTGGTCTTGGCACCTCCATGGGTATGTTCCCGCCCATGTCATGTCATCCCTCTCCTGATGCACACTATCAGGTATGACTGGTGCCAAGAGTGCCCTCGAGGTCAAGGATGACATGACCTTCCTCGATCTCACTGTGCGACAGATCGAGCACCTCAACACCACCAATCGTGTCGATGTCCCTCTCATCCTCATGACCTCCTTCAACACCCATGATGATACCCTCCGCATCATCAAGAAGTACGCCAACCAGCAGCTTCGCATCACTACTTTCAACCAGTCCCGATACCCCCGTATCTTTAAGGAGTCTCTCCTTCCCTGCCCCAAGCGTGCTGACGATGACAAGAAGCACTGGTACCCTCCCGGTCATGGCGATCTCTACAGCGCCCTTCTACACTCTGGCGTCCTTGATCAACTCCTCGCCGAAGGAAAGGAATACCTCTTCGTCTCCAACTCGGACAACCTCGGCGCTGTGTATGTTACCCCCTCCTTCAATGCTCGCTTGTCCTCACGTTTTGTAGTGTCGATGAGAGCATCTTGCAACACATGATAGATACTCAAGCTGAATTCATTATGGAGGTCACTGACAAGACGAAAGCTGATATCAAGGTATGGGTTGGTGTTCGTTCAATTCAGGTCTTTTACTAATGGTCATGCAGGGTGGTACTCTGATCGGTAAGCAGTAGACCCTGTTTGATTAGATCGATATTGACGCCAGGTAGATTACGAAGGTTCCATCCGTTTGCTCGAAATTGCCCAGGTTCCTTCTGAGCATGTCGAAGACTTCAAGTCCGGTACGTAGGACAAATCATCTTGCGGTGCCTTGTTTACTTATTTATCTGTGGTAGTTCGTAAGTTCAAGATCTTCAACACTAACAATCTGTGGATCAACTTGAAAGGTACGGAAAGCCACACCGGTCTTTTGTTGCATGCTCATACTGCCTGTAGCTCTCAAACGCATCATGGAGAATGAGGGCATGGAGCTTGACATTATAATAAACCCAAAAATCACTGAAGAAGGTGCTGCTGTCATTCAGCTCGAGACGGCTGCTGGTGCTGCTATCAAGCACTTCAAGAATGCTCATGGCATCAACGTGCCTCGCAAGCGCTTCTTGCCTGTCAAGAGTTGCTCTGATCTCCTTTTGATCAAGAGTGATATTTACTCGCTCCGCCATGGGCAGCTGGTCATCAATGAAAACAGGATGTTTGAGACGACTCCCGTAATCAAACTGGGCGACCACTTCAAGAAGGTAGCTAACCATGCTTCGTACAATTCGAGTATTAATTCATACGCCTGCTCGCACAGATCCAGCAATTCCAGAAACGGTTCAAGAAAATTCCTCGTATTCTCGAACTCGACCACTTGACGGTTACTGGGGATGTACATTTTGGCCGCAACGTGACCCTTCGCGGAACCGTTATCATTGTCGCGAACGAGGGTCAGCGGATCGACATACCGGATGGTTGCATCCTCGAGAACAGGCTGCTTTCCGGAAACTTGAATATGACTGTACGTTTTATCCCTCTTACCCCCATATCCGTCCTTGGGCTCATATTACCCCCAGGAGCTATAATCGCTGTCTTTTACGTCGTTTAGATATTCGAATGGGACTTTTGCTTGAATTCGATACGGACTTGCGCATTTTATCCTTTTTTTTTACCATTTACCTCTCGTATAGTTCGCTCTCTCACACTGTTGAGATTAGGTTTGGCTCATATCTACGTCGTCGTATTTGATCGCACCTAATTACCTTCCACTACTGACAATGCTATAGACTATGTTTCGCCAAGACGCATGTTTGGTTGAAATATTAAACAAGTGGCATGGTTTCTGGAACAAATGCTTGAGCCAGCCCCGGTCCTGCCTGGCTCCTCCGCTCCGACAAATATTTGTGTGTTGAAAGGATCAAGCGACAGCCCTGTTATCTCAGTTCCACACAAAGGTTCATTCGCCGAGCTTGAGACTCACCATGACGGACATTATCGCAAGGTAAAAGCTGTTATTTCTCACGTGAGTTTTCGAGGCACCAGTGGCAGGATAATGTACTCGCGGGTAAACGGCCTGGGCTGCCCCCCTACTGTATCTGTTTGTCAACATAGAAGCCGCGATTGCTTAACGATCCGCAGCCAATTTGGTGGTTTGGTTTGGAGTTTGTTCGGAAAGTAGTAGTGTGCCGAGGAACATTCGTGAGGATGGTAACCAGGATTAGTTTTCGGTGTGAACAATAAGAAAACATGGAGGATCGGCGTAATAAAGCACTCACTGGCTAAGGTGAGTATCGGAACCTCTACCCCCTCCCTTGTCAGCCGATAACTAAGCGGAGTTCTTCCGGTGCTCGTAAGCGTTACCGAGAAATGTTTGACCAGCATGAAGATGAGGATTATCGATTGGAGAACCAACTCCCCTGTTCTGAGAAAGGAAAAATATTATTGTCTTCGCAGAGTCCAGCTGTCAGGACACACCCGTAAAGCTGAAGAGCGAAGATTGAAATAAGTCCATCCCGTCGGACATTCGGAGCAGCCATCTTGTACGCCAGGGTCAACATGGCCGCGACTATCAATACGCGGCCAGACAGGATCAGGACAACTACAAGTTTCATGATCCGCCTTCGGTTATAAAGATGGTATACTGCAAGCAAGTAGGTGAGCCGAATTCAAACACGCCCCTACCCATATACCAGAGCCTGCAGACGTACAGCGTTTCAAGAGGATGAGCTCGACTATGAAAATCATTGACTGCGTCGACAGGATCTTAAACACGAGCCAAATCTGACCATATGTTGGATCCGCGTCGATGATCGTCTGCGCGTATTTGGCGTTAAATCTAAGGGCGCAGGTTTTTGCTTAGTGAATTTATTTCCTTCAGCCGCGAGACGGCGCACAGATAGATCAGGTATGGACTATATCTCGATACCATGAACAAGAAGCTTGACAAGTAAAACCGCCAGGGCGCCCTGATTGAGGGGTCGGGGTCAATGAGCTGTTGCGGACCACGAGGCGCAGGACGACTCACGACCAGACGTACTCCACCTCCTCCGGGAGGTGGTACAAGTGCTCGCAGATATTGAGGGCAAGGGCGACAACTAAGAATCGACCATTTGGGAAGGTTGTCCTCTGACCAGTTGAGTTTGCAAGTACTCACAGGAAGCTCCTTGTCTAACGTCCATCTTGGGGCCGAACGTCCCCGACTAGAACGAAACAGAGGAACACAAGAACTGGGGACAGTTACTGGTGGAAGAGCCAGAGGGCAAGTTCATAGATTAGTTGTACCGGAATAAGGATTGGAGAGTAGTTGTCCGAACACGGCAAGACCGATTTGAATTGGCTGGAACATCCAGGGACGCGGACCAAACCCAGGGAACAGGTAGGAAGTGATAAGCATCTTACGATGAAGTGTGTTTGATCTTGCCTACGGTTCATCTGGAAGACCGCAGGCGGGTAAAGGAAATGCAAATGTGATCCGCCCCTTGTAGTCCAAGTCGTCACAATTGGCTTTCACCACGTTGGAGGTGCTCGAGGACTTGATATCCCGAATCCACGGACGATACTTAAGAGGGAAAGAATAACAACGTAAGCTGGTCGTGCTGTTCTCCCAGCATACCTAAGACAAGCGTGATATCAAAAGAGCATGATTAGCAAGTGTTTGGTGCTGGAGACCTCACGACCTACCGTAAGAATGAATTTGTCCGCAGTCAAACCTTCACACGGATGAGATACATCTATGCTTTCAATTCATAATGTCAATCAGTGGCAAACGGGGGCCGCAGGACGCTTTAACTCATGCTAACCGTCCCTTCAATGTAATGCGACCTAGTAGCGCGCCAAGTCGGAGGATGTCTGGTGTTCGATCTACAATGTCGCCATCAAGCCGTTCTCGCGACTGATGCACACAACCCCTTATCTCTGACAAGCAAACGATGAGCACCGGGGATATGCAATTTACGAAACATTGCTCCCACAGTTCCCAACCGCCAAGCAACCCGACGGCCCCTCCATACCGAAGTATACAATGATTGGGATACCTAGATGACGATCCTCTCTGGAAGACACGTTTCTCCAGAAATTGTTTTCAGAGCTGTGATTTGGTAATATGTACGGTTGCTGAGGAGTTGCTTAGGGACGAGACGTCGTTCGTATTGAGAGTTGGGATAGGCAATCGTGTCCGACACAATAAAGTAGAGGCGATAATTCAGTCACTGATACTACCTAAGAGGGCTCTGATATAAATTTCCCTTTGCACCCAGATATCACGGACAACAAAAATTCGTCGAGAACAAATCTGTATAAGATTGGCCAATGACTACTCCGTCTCCGCATGTTCCTTAGTAGAGATACCATTCACTGGCCTATTTTAAATATCCGGCGTTTTCCCGTCGGAATTTAAAATCAATCAAACTTTATTCTTCGCCATCATCCACACAACCTTGAGTACTGCACACGATCCCCATCCTCAAGACATTTCGACATGGGTGAGTGATCCTCGTCAAATATATGGCGATTTCGATCTACTTAACGATACTTGCAAGGTATCTCACGTTCATCCCGGCACAAACGCTCTGCGACTGGGGCCCAGCGTGCCCACTACCGGAAGAAGAGAAAGTTCGAGCTTGGTCGCCAGGCCGCCAACACCAAACTTGGCCCTAAGCGAATTCATACAGTTCGTGTGCGTGGAGGAAATATCAAGTACCGTGCCCTCCGTCTTGACAGCGGAAACTTTGCCTGGGGTTCCGAGCAAGTCACTCGGAAGACCAGGATCATCGGCGTGGTATGTTCTCGTTTTCCTCCACCGCTAAACCCATTAATGATAGATGTTTCGATCAGGTTTACAACGCATCCAATAACGAACTTGTTCGCACCAACACCCTCGTCAAGAGCGCTATCATACAAGTCGATGCTACCCCTTTCCGCCAGTGGTATGAGGCTCACGTATGTGTTCCTGTTGTACTCAGTGGCTGGGAACAGCTCGTCTCAACTTTTCTTAGTATGCCCAACCCATCACCAAGAGGGGCAAGGCACAGGCTGCGGAGTCTACAGGCACATCCGAGCCTAAAAAACTCTCCAATCATGCTCAGCGCAACGTTGATGAGAGGAAGAAAGGTCATGCATCTTAAATACAACCCCCTTACCTTTCTTGTGGTACTGATATGGACGACAGACGCCAAAATTGATCCCCTGCTCGAAACACAGTTTGCTGCGGGTCGCCTTTATGCCGCCGTCTCTAGCCGTCCAGGCCAGTCTGGTCGTGCCGACGGTTACATTCTTGAGGGAAAAGAGCTTGAGGTGAGTTTCAAAAATGCTACCGAAGAACTTAGAAGCTCAATCGATTATCTCCTCTAGTTTTACCTGAGGAAAATACGAACCGGTAAACAGAAACACAGTCACACTTAGGTACTTCACTTCCGCCCCCCGCGCCCCAGTGGTCAAAATACGATGACTCTTGTGGAGTAGTTCCGTACCATACTTCGCTCTGCCCCGTATGCCTTGTCACAATATATGCTGCAAAACGCGTCAATGATCTTCAACTTGCCCATCGTGCTGACAATGAGCAGTTGATGGTCCTCTCCTCGATGTGTGCTCTCTATATGGGGGAGCCTCATCACAAAAAGATCCCTCCGATGCTGTTACCGAATAGTTAGCTGGCGAAAGACGAATCGATGATTGTGACCGATTTCAAAGCGAGTTCACACTACTGAGTTCAATCGAAACAGGTTGAAGACGATCTCGAAAACGATGCATACCACCATTAGCTCCCGATGATGATAAATTTCACCGTGAAGTATACGTCACTTCGGCCAGACTCCGAGTCCGTAAGTAGCAGTGCTTACGACTTTTTCCCAGACTCACCCGGACGTTATCTTCGTAAACAATGTCCCGAGCTGAAAGCTGATTCCCAGCCAATTTGCGTTGCTCAATTCTAGGCATGCCGGGGAGTTGCTGATATATCATTATATCAGCACTAGTGAGTAATCTGATCAATGATTCGTCGATGTTCGATCGACTGATTGCCTTGAAGCATTTCACGATTGAACACTCAGCGAATGCTCATGCGCGTGTTTCGAGGATTGAACAAAGAGCTCACTGATACCCCGGCGATTTGCATCCAGGATTCCATGTCCCACTCTACGAGTTGATAAGACCCCAGACGTTTAATACGAAGTCCGGTCGTGATAAATCAATCATGTAGCCAGATAGTCATGGCACTTGTGTATTTTATTTCGCTGGTCACAATCGAGATACGGCCACGCACCCTTGAGTGATCTAGTGCATACCAAGACCTTGATATTGGCGACCCTACACATCTTATAGCGTGAAGGGCCGGCAATCCTATCCCCCGCGCCCACTGGAGTCTGGGAGGACATTTGATTACCAAATCTGCATTGGCTGCCTCGGATCCAATAACTAGTCATCGATTTGTTCCCGGCAACCCTCTACCAAGCTAGTTGGCGTCCTTCTCTTGTGTACGACTATGCCGTGGGCAGTAGTGGGACAGATCTGAACAGGGTCACTCCATTGTTGAAGCCACATAAAAGTAGTCAAGAGTCAACGTTGACTCCCGACTACTTTTATGTGGCTTTAGGTGCCTGAGATGAACACCCATCAAGTATCTTCCTGTGAGCGTGTCGCCACCATTTGCGCCGATAACAGATACTGACATATCATAGGTGTGGGCACTGCCCTTGCAGCATGGGAGTTCGTCATTATGTTGCCAGATGAAGTGAATCTGATATGGAGGTTTGTTTCATAGTCCGTGTGGGTGCTGTTTAACCTAGTTTCTCAAGGCGGCCTCTTAGGCTGACGGTCATCAAGCTTCTGTATATAATTTCCAGATATTTTGGCCTGGTTGCTCATCAGTAAGTATCTCCCGGACTATCCAATCAAGTGGATATCGTTGAAGCTCTGCTAGATGTAATATTATGTTTGCAAGGATGATTTCGTCCCAGCATCCTGTTCCTACGCCTATCTGCCGGTCATGATTTGCCTATCAAGTTGTTGCTACATTCATCTTGATGAACGCAATGGATGCAGTTCTAATGCTCAGACGTGGGTGTTTTGGCTTCAATAAGCAAGTGCCTAGCTCAACTCGTTGTGAAGTATATGCATTTTACAATCGTAGCCGGTGGACAGGGATCGTTATATGCGCAACACTGATGATGAAAGGTGTTCTGTCGGTATCAACCGCAGTGGCTGGAATACAACGCCTGACCTTCGATGGGAGATGTGGGTTGCAATTGCACATGGGCAGAATCGGGACACTCTGTTTCTTGTGTGTAGGGTTCCAGGTCATTATGATTTTGTGGTGGCTAATTGGCAAATATGCAGGGTACCAGAGGCGATAATGCAAAGCATCATACTTGGTTCGACTTTTGCCAAACAAATACCCTTTATAAGAGATGCTTGGGTGTGGGCACCAGTAATAGGTTTGTTGTATCGCGATGGGGTCATGACATTTGCTGCTGTCCTGGGTTAGGTCCCTGGTGTACCAAGCTTCGCATCATGCGTGCTGACGTATCGGTTTAACATGACAGTTGGGCTCCTCGCAATATTCATGTACGGTAGGTTCGGGTCCACGAAGGACCATAAGCATTTCATCTTCCCGTGTGTATAATCTGTCCCAGTGATCTAGTCCGTGACTCACAACTCGACCCAGAATGTTCATCACCATGTTATCTTCGTTGGTAGGCCCTGCTTTCAGCCGAGCGTGGTATGGGCTCCCCTTAATCCATGTTACTTATTAGGCATGTCGGATGACCATCAATCTGCAGAAGCTCACCGCAGACCTCTCCCCCGATAACCAAACAGATACAGTTGGGCTTACCACCGTCCTGGAATCAACTTCGACCCAAGAGTATGAAACCTCAAATCCGCTAACCTAGAATAACTGAGGCTCTGGAAGTATCATGCCTGCTATTCGCCAGCTTTTTTTTTTTTTTTTTGCTATCCATTATCGTGCCAAACTTTTCAGACTTCTTGACTGTAGCTTTTCATGCACCGTATCATGTCATACCCCTACCAAATACGTTACATGACCATTGACATCCCTCGATTTGCACCCTGCACGAAGATTAACGGTTGATAATATCCATCTCCAGAAGCACTCATCGGTTCGGACAGATCCTTCCTCGAAATTGTTTCTGACCATCCATCATCGTTTACTCGTCGTATAGCCAGCGACATTGCTGTGAGTAACGACGGAGCACGATTAGACACGACAGGACCACAGCTTGTCGGTGCTTGACTAACCGCGTATACGGGGTAAATGCCCATGGCCACCGCATTGCACGGAGGGAAAATGCCAACTTAAAAGATAAATATGGCCCTGTACAGTGGGGGACTGCCTTACAACCTACGAATTCTACAGCGTTGCTACTACGCTGCTAGATGGATAGTGTCTGGGTGGGGGTGCCGGTCATTGTGCATATTCATTCAACATGCCCCAGTGTCCCTCCCGTGAAGCAGTAAGCAATATTCCTGCCCAGGAAGTTCTGTTTAAGTGCATTGGTTCTATCCGGTCACGAAAAAAGCTTCAAGCAGTGTGCCACCATATGCACAGCCCGTGACTGGCTCACTGGGCCCTAGGTGACTTCACCAGGCTCCTGTTTTTGGCTGGATAACGCGGAATCTGCGACCCGGAAACGTTTCCAGGAACCTCGCCTCATATTCAATATGCCAACACGCCAGACGACGATTGTGGTCCTTAGAATTTCAGGTGTGATCCTGGTGTGTTAGAGCGCACTTGGAACCGACAAGGTCTGATTGCGCCTGGTATCGGACCTCTTTCAGGTCATATCGAATATTCCTGACCAAGTCTGTGAGCTTGACCATGAATGCCGTGCTGCTTGAGCCTGAATATGTATCCATTATTGGTGATTGCATTAATCGTGACAGAATCCTAGGTCATATAGCCGTTCCGGAAAAAGTGTGTGATGGGTATCTGCGTCTGCCAGTTGCTGCGCTCCTCACGACCAAGGTGTGTAACGGTAACCGGGAGACTTCCTTCCTCCTATGTGATAACATTCTCGCAAACTCTGATCCTTAATGAGTCATCGCGCAGCGATTCTATCACTGATGCTCTGAAAGCGTGACGATTACTAACATACAGCAACCGGCACCGTCGACTTTACCCACAGTACTGGGGGTTTACCACTGTGCTGGAATCGACCTCGGACGCAACGCGGTCTGCTCCAATTCTAGTTCGAAGGAACGTGCGGTTATTCGCGACTCGTCTTGGTGTTTTTGTGATCCATTTACACGCGGTATTTCCGAGGAATTGGACCCGCCTTGATGCCCCTGCCAATCACGGACAAACATCAAACCCAAATTTGGCGTCATTTCGAAATGAACCTCGTTCAGCAGAAACACCATGGTAAGAAACCTTATCTACCCTGTTCCTACCGACATCCTAACAGTATCACCCACTTCAGCTCATTTTCTCAGTGTTCAAAACCCTTACAGATCACACGGTGACAGTTGAGCTCAAAAATGATCTCTCCATCACCGGTGTGCTGAAATCGGTCGACCAGTATGTGAGCAGTACAACTCATACAATCGTTGGGTAATGAACGAATTGTTACTTCAAACAGGTTCCTTAATATTCGTTTAGATAACATTAAAGTCTCCGATGAAGCCCGGCACCCACACATGGCATGTATCGCAAACTCATCTCTATTGCGTATGACTTTGGCTCATGGCCGTCGTCTTGTGTAGATGGCCGTTAAGAATTGTTTCATCCGGGGATCAGTTGTCCGATATGTACAGCTTCCAGCTGAGCACGTTGATACGCAGCTGTTAGAGGATGCGACCAGAAGAGGTATTCACAGAGACTCCTCTACTACTAGTGTGCTAACGTGCGTCAATCCAGAGGCCCAAATACAGGGTAAACGATAATCCAAGTACTCTGGGTTTATACTCGTGTATTCTGGATTGGGTATAAAACCGTGAATTCGAGTCGGGTAAACCTAGGAGAGATAATCTACTTGTGCACAATAAAGCCGGCAGTGGTAGGAGAGCATTATTGGAATGCCTTGTGTCGGTCCATCCGCGCCATTGGTTTTATTCTTTTTGATGGCTGGAGTTTCGCCAGACCTTCGCAGTTCCATCAGCGCTAGAAGTCACCATTTCATCTGGATCAGAGGGATGGTGTTCCGTCCAAGTGATTAACTTCGAATGAGCTTTCGGTAGAGGGTTGGGGTTCAGGACTTTGGCCTGTTCAATTGAATAAGTCCTGTTATGGGTGTGCACAAGGGATGGCTCACATCAAGGAGGTCCCACGCCCAAACCGTCCCGTTCTCATCACCGCAAACAACGGTCGCTTCTGCATGCCCGAAACATGCGCGGCAGCGGTATGAATCATTAACATGGCCGGTGAAGTCATTCAGCATTTTCCCTGTTGACATGTCTATTAAGCGAGCATGGCTATCAAGAGATGCGACGAGAAGTGTTTGACCATCCTGGGTAGGCACGACGGATGTTACAGGAGCTAGGAAACGAATGAACTAGACGGAGAGGGAGATAGACGCCAGATGAACTTACACCCAATGAAATCTGACCGTAGTTCACCCTTGCGAAGATCATAGGTACGCACTGAGCCATCGACTGACCCAGTGGTAATAGAGGTTGTGCCGACGTGCAGTGTTTGAACTGCGTCTTTTGCTTCCTGCAAAATCTGTATTGGTGAACGATTTTGCGCGCTAACATGAACCACCAAGTTGAGCGGGAAACTTTGATAAGTGGGCAGAAGTATTCACCGAAGGTCCCACAACCGAACAGTGGAATCATATGAACCTAACAGGACATGAGAAGTAGGAAGTGGACACACACAATGAAAGAATATACCGCTGGCCACCACGCTTGCATCTTCATTGAACTCGACGACATGGATCTTTCCCATATGACCTGAAAGGCGTCGTATCGTAGTCGCAGTTGTTACATCCCAGAGGAAGATGGATCTATCCCCTCCTGAAGACGCAAACTTGGCGTTGTCGCTGGAGCTGCGGAGAGATAATGAGCAGAACACCCGCTACGCAAGAAAATGAGCATACACTGTGATCGAAAGCACCTCATAGCCATGTGCAGCAAAGACTTTAATTTCGGACCCAAGACTGGCGTTCCAAAGCCGGACAGTTCTGTCCTGGCCACCGGTAAGGATGTATTTGGCTGAGCCTTTGGAATAGCGGGCGACGTTGACAGGTCCTTTGTGGGTGCTAAGGGTGACATGAACGGTGCGTGGCAGTGGGTGAGGACCGCGTGAAGGAGCCATGAGGATGGAAGGAAAGGGTGAGAAATGACATATGACGGCTTATCTCAACGTCTTTCATTGTCTTCCATGTCCAAACGCAGCTCTCCCCCGCTGCATCTGCCCCCAGCAAAGCGTCTGCACACAGGCTATACCACGCGCCCGGACAGACTTCTTACCCTCATAAACTCCCTCTATGACGAACTCATCCTTACCATCTTTTCATATTTATCCTGGGTGGATCTGTGTACTGCCCAGTTAATTAACAGAAACTGGTCCCGGCTCGCCGTTGACAACGAGCTTTGGAGAAAACAGTACCTCCAAGTGTACGGAAAGCCGCGTCTGCGCGGTACCAGGGGCTTTCTCGGGCGTTTGGACGGCAAGGAAGTCAAGTCTCTGCCAGCCAGAGGCCGAGCGCACGAGCACAAAAACTGGAAGTGGATGTTTCGAATAAGCTCCAACTGGAAAAAGGGTTCGCATCTCCTCTAGATCTCTCTCTTCACGTTTCTGAACCGCTGCGCTCCAGGACGTTGTTCCGTGCAGGAGTTCCCCTGTTTCCTCAGGCCAATCTCACCTCCATCTGACGCTTCAAGTTCCAAAGGGGATTACCATTCCCATCTGCTATTGGCTGGTCCCCTAACAATAACAGCCTCTTCGCGTCCTTCTTATGAACCCATCATCTATATCTCTGGCCCCATAGAGTCACGGTCTCTCATCTGCAAACCGAGACAAAGCGCCTATTGTAACATAACGGCATTGGCCATTGACCAATCTCCTCCGATCTCTGGTAACTTTGGGGTAATTTCGTTCCTATCCACCGGAGAGTTCTTAGGTTATCAGTTCAACTACAATCTTTCGTCAGTTCCCCCGCAAATATTCAGCCACACCGCCGGGCGAGGCCACCCACATCCAGTCACCCAAGCCGCCTACCATCACCCCTTGCTAGTGACCCTCTCGAAAGGCTTTACAATCTCGTTGTATAATCTTGAATCTGACACCGTCAGGCCTACCCAAACTTTGTCATCTTTTACCTCCTTTCCCCCTGTTTCCCTGGTGCTCTCCACTCCATCTCCGAGCATGTACAAGCTGGTCCTTGCGTACGCCATCCCAGTATACCCAAGCCACTGGACCGCAGGCGCAACAGAGTTAATTATATCTGGATCCGAAGTGGTGACCACAGCTTCAGCTACCGCCCTATCATCAAGCTTCCCTTCAGCCAAAAACCCATCCCGGAGTGGAGAATTGACGGTGTTTAGCACTCGCAGTGCTCGCGCCGTTGATGTTCCCTTCGATTGGATTGATGAACGTAAGCTCCGGATCATGCGTGAGCAGTGGGGCCGTAAGGTCACCCGTGTCGCAGACATTCAAACCGACGGCAAATGGGTGATCCTTGCACCCTGGTGACCAGCTCTCAGCCCTCGAACGACACTTGTCCCCGCCATTATCTACCCCTAGATCCCTGGGCTTTTCAACCAATCTTGGAACCAACATGACTGGAAACATCATCGCGACGGATACACCCATTGCTCCACCTTTACACTCCCCAACAAGTCTTCAGCTTTATCGCCTATTTTTTCCCCCTCGATGCTCGATAACTTCGTCTCTGCCGAGGCTCAGCTTCGTGCGAACTTTGCACGGTCAAACTGGCCCTATCGCAGCGCTTGCATTGTCCGATGGACGCTGCGTCAGTTTGGGCTTTAACGGAAGCATTTGGGTATGGGACCTAGAATTGGGAACAGGTGTTGAAGTCGCTGCCGCGAATCTATCATCTATTCATAGCTTGGTCTTTGGACCGGGTGCCGAACCTATCAGAGGATCTGTTTCGTTTGATGAGAGAAGACTCATAATTGCCCAGGGCGATAACGTGGTTGTCCGGAGGTTTGATATCTAACAGCACGCTGAAAGTTTACGGCCCTGCGTTAGACCCCAGATGATCCTTCCTATCGCCTGGGATCCATATGTTCAATCCTCTTCGTGCACCTTCCACCGAGCCAGCTATTCAATCTACCCTGAAGGCTTGATCTTATATTGATGTTGTGTTGTATTGTCGCTAGTTACGGAATGATCATACGATGATATAACCCTATCCTGCCCATGGGTCACTTTGCATTCTATTAGTGATTCCGCAGATCTATTCCCGCCCCATCTATGTCCACCATTGCCGCCCACTTCCTTGTCAATCTCAAAGCTTTCGCCCCGACCATAACCAGCGGGGCAATGCATAGGCAATCGCAAATCTAACGGCCATCTCACCATGAAGAATTCTGCCGATGTCCGGCTTGTTGCTTCGTGGGATGGACAGCTCGTGGAACCTCGAGGATGGCTGACTATTTTCCCACTTCATATAATCAGTCTGTCTGGGTGCTGACTGCCCACATCTCAAGGACTGATCGTGCGCATGGCTTGTGCATGTTAACTGCACAGATCACAGAAACATGGATTTTGCCCGTTGAATCTGCGTTCGCGGCAACAACATCTGGAAGGCTGCGGCGCTTTGCGCAGTCACCTTTGCATCCTGGATGCATGGGGTCGTCTTGCAGTGCAAATGGTCATCAAGAACCTGTAACAAACATTTATTCTGTACGTGAGTTATCTATTTCTCTAATACTCGTGGTCTGTTTCCCTGGACCCATATGGTTCAAAGCTTCTCGCCTGTACCTCAGCGTCCGGGATGCGAATAGGCCAATACCACGTGCAGTTAGACCTATTTTCGTCCCTGAGCCAGTTTCCAAGTCCGCGAATATCGTTTGAGCCTCTTCACTTAGCATGGACTATCCGAGTCTATCTGAATTTTCACGGATCGACCCGTTACTCAGGCATTGGAGCCACAGGGGTGGACAAAGATAATATCCCTTGAGCTATATAGAATGTGCTGTGGGTGCGCTTCAATCCAAGCTCGATTTTTTATATTTCTTCCAGGCCCCTACCACTCTCTTACACCTGTTCGACAAGGCTGTTGGCCGATTGAAAGGGCCTTAATAACTTTTCCCTCGCCCTCGTTGCTTCTTGTGCTGTCCAGCGACCTTAACGACGAATTGGCTCCCTGGTTCCTGTCACGTACATGGCCGTTCAACCCCAATATCAAGATCAGCACCATCTGCCCGGTGCAGATGGGGACGCACTCGTGAATCAACTCATTGGGCAACCGGTTACCCTTACCGCTGGCCAGTTCGCAGGACATACCGTTCGTGTCGAACTTGAGGAACTGCAAAAGGCCAATTCAGGCAGAAAGTTTGTCTTTTTCTGGTCTCCTAATCTCCTATCACCATACCGGGCGGCGTTGACAGTAGTTGACACCCGTGCGCAGGTACGCTAAAGTAGATCGCCGGCCCCTCGACCCTCCTCCCACTGTTCTGTTTCGCCTTTTCTATGTCCACAATAGGGGAACCGACAAAGAATTGGAGAAGGAAGTCGGCAACTACGAGTAAGCAGCTTCCCCGCTTCTCTTCCTTGTTGGGCACCAACATAATTTGGGCTGATAGAGAGGTCAAGACCAGTGGCTTGCTCTGTACCATTGATCTCTTCCCTGTCCCCGACAACGTCATGGACAACAATATCCCGGTGCCACCCTCAACGAGGGTTTCCGGAATTCCTGACTTTGCAGCCTACCCTCCATCGCAAACCCCTTCGACAACGCCTTCTCCTGGCGCTGGAACCATAAACCCACGCGCGGCCCGCGTGTCGCCAGCAAATACTTCCCCTTTTGAGCTCACTAGCACAGGGGCTTTAAAACTAAATTATAGCTCCTCAATTAATCCAAATGAGAACACATTCACTTATTTTCCCCGTTATCCATTTACCACACCTGACCACAGAGAGCAATGCTGCCCCGCGTATGTTACCTTTTCAGATTCCCCGTCGACAACCCATGTTGGGGCAACTCAATGAGGCTGAGCCTCCTAATGACATCGTCCTGCGGATCGGCAACCACCTTGTTACTGAGTCGTCGAAGCTCACGCCCGCGCTCGTGGGAGAGAAGGTTGTAGAGGTTGTGCCGATTGATCATGGGGGCAAGAAACGTCTGATGTTTGTTTTTGCGGTACGATCTCTTCATTTCTCTACTTCTCAGTAAAATCCAGCTTGATGGCTCATGGCTCATGTACTATGCGTTCTCCTACCCCCCCCCCCCTCTCTTATGGCATTGCTGCCGCACGGTATAACTTGGGGACTTCTATCAACTTATTACCTCCCTCTGTTTTCGATGCACGGGGACCTCCATTCTCGCCGCACTTTACGCGCTGCTTACTCCACCGCTGCATGACTCTGGCATGCTACGGCGATGTCCATTTGTCCTCTCTTGGTGTGGCCTCTGGGCGTCTGCAGGACTTGGCAGTGCGGCGCGAGGGGACATTTATCCTCCGTTACCGAGCCTTTGACCTATACCCGTCCACCTCCTGGAGACCAGGACAGTCCGATCTTGGCGGAGTTGTATGGAGGACCGTTTAGGGTGTACTCGACCAGGGAGTTTCCTGGGCTCGAGCCGTCGACGGACCTAACTCGGGTTTGTAATTCTGTCTTTTCGTCGTTTGTGGCCTACCCTCTGACTTGGACTCTTATTGTTCTGGTTCACGGCTTTTTTTGTTGTTGCACTATTTGGCCCCTTTAATGCTGTTTGTTGGGTTTTGCGGCTGTTGGGGTTATACGTACCCCATATTTCTTGGGCCAATAGATTCTGTCGCAGAATGGGGTTCGTGTTACTCTGCGTGATGCGGAGCGGAAGTCGAAGAAAAGAGGGGAGTCGGGAGGCGGGAGAGACTAGACGTACCAAGAGGGGATCAGCCCCTGTATGATACCCGCATATGACTCGCTTTCACATTGCAGCAGATACTTGTTTTGTTTCGTCTTCATTGCTTCATCGGTAGAACGGACCGCCAAATCGCTGCCATCTGATTGGTTCCCAATATTAGGTGCATACTAGGTAGTGTTTGGAAGAACTGATCTTGGCAAATAACCCCACGTGTTGTTAATCTTATGCACCATATCGCCGATTCGGGTAAGTATCCAACCCAGCGCTTATGTCCGACTGGCATAAACACAAACGGAACCGAGTCAAGAAAATGCCCCAACCAGAACACGGTATTCCAGTTGCACTATCCAAGGTCGATGAGCGCATGGTCGGAAAAAAGCTGCGTCTCGTGGGGAGGTAGGGTTTTACCCCTAGGCTGTTGCCGATAAGGGAAGACTCATCACCTCCAGGATGCTATGGTATGAGGCTACGTTGGGGCTCGTGGCCCTCGTACATGGTGATCGGGCCGTGGTTGTGGATGTCTCGCTCTGTGTTGGTGCAGAGTCTGGCACATGGGTACGAGAACACCTGTGTCAGCTTGTCGTCTTGGGATATTTGGAAAAGTATGAGGTAAATTACTCGTAAATCCGCATTGGCGATGGGTTTTGATTAATCGATTATTATTGTTGTGCTTCGTTTAAATAGGGCGCACTCCCGATACAACCCGCCCCTGAACCTGGCCCTGCGCCCGCGATCAATCCTCATGTTGTACTCCGTGCAGTCCTTGTTATACCCGACAACACTCTGAACATTGGGGAATACAACTCTTTCTTAACAGAGGAGCTCTAATAAAATGGTAGAGGCATTGAAACAGCAATCTTTTTTTTTTTTTTTTTTTTGGCGCCACCCGAAAAGCGGTGGAGAAAGGAGATTCTCATCGTAAATGAAGTGAGGGTCGCACTCTACAACAACTCGCATCAACACGAGGATGGTGTGTTTGTATTCATGTAACGATACCAAAGGAAGGGAATGTGTGGTGGGAAGAAGTCTCGCGAAGATCCATACTTGCAACGTTTTTCATGGGTGCTATTAGCTCGGCGGAAGAGGCGGGACGGGAGCACCCGCGTGATCATGCGACGATTTGCCGGTGGAGCTTCTCGCTGCTCGGGCAGTCTTGATGCGTGTTCTGCTGTCGTGTATAAATGAGTATTGAGCCCCCGCTTGGAGGAGATTGGCGGTTGGAGGCGGGGGATGTGTGCGAGAGGAGTCGCAGTGCAGAAGGCATGATGACATTGGGATATATTATTAATCAGGAAATTGACCGGATCGGCGTCTACCTGTTGTAGATCTCGGACTAGATTAGGTGATCTCTGGTGTGATCTCTGCATTGCAGTGGCACAGTTACAGTGCTGGACGACAGTGGGCTTGGCTGGATAGGCTGGCTGGCTATTAGTGTGCTCGTACTGGAGGGAAGAAGCCAGGATGTGGATGGGAGGGAAGATTCCCACGAGAATAGAGCCGAGGCGTGAAAACCGAAAAAGGAAGTTGCGCCAGTGTCGAGCATTCACTGTGACCCGAGTCCCACTTGTGCCAGTTCTCTTATAACTCTTCCCACAGCACTCCAGCCACCAGCCCAGTCCTCTCTCGTCCTCCCCATCCTCAGCACCCTCCACCTTCCTTGTCAGCCCCCACGGCCGCTAGCTCCGGTCTCTCCGTGACCAGCTCCGCACTCATCGCGAGTTCCCCTCTGTACTAAGCCCACCCAGATTGTTCATGCACACTGGCCCAGGTCTATCTCCCTCCCACTCCGTTGCCCAGATCGTAACTGCTACAGACACCATAGCGACATCTTCGTCGCAGGTCTATCCTCGCCCCCACCACTCTTCCTCCCTCATGCACGCAGTGCCACGCACGATTACTGCCTACTCACCCTTTGCCCCGTGTAGAGGCGAACGCAGAAACTACCTTTCCAGCACCAAATACCCCACCTCTGTTCCACGCAGGACGCAGATATCCCCCGGCGTTTGGTCAGATGGCAAGGATCGAGTCCTCTCTGCCGCCTACCCACCCGTCCAGCTCTTCCTCGCCGAGGCACGCTCCACCCTCAAACAACCTGTTGCTTCAGATGAGGTCATCTTCACCCTTGCAGCTCTCGAGGTCTTTTATAAACCAGGCGATCCTGCCCACTGGATATTCTGGAATGATGAGAAAAAGCACCAGACGGCGGAGGTTGTAACACGCATCGCCCGTAAGCCCCTTCTCTCACCTCGTCCAATCGGCCCAAGATCTCACTCTTCCCTTTTGCCTTCAGTACAACAGCCTCCTCTTATTCGCTCTCCCGTTGCATGGAATGGCACAAACGAGTATCTATCCATTCTCGCAAACCACCATGGCTCCACTTACCGCCATGTTTATGAGTCTCAGCTTTGGTACGAGAAGCTCGTACCGCCAAAGTCTTCTGCCGCCCCAAAGGCACTGAATCTAAGAAAACGCAAGCCCAACCCTGGTGCCTTTAGAGAGCCCTCAAAGAGCCCTGGCCCAGAGGACAATGACCCGGTCGAGGAACCCCTTCGTAAAAAAGCCAAGTCCAAGCCCATTGCGAGTCCAGAGCCTTCTACGATCGCGCATAAGGGCTCTTTGGACGCTGCTGAAAGCTCCACCCCTAGCAAGATCCAAAAGCCCAGCTCTGCCTCATCACCCGATAACAATTCCCACGAAAACACCCCCCAACGTCCCGAAGCACCGGAACAGGACAGCACACCCATAGATGAGGCCGCTCAGCCTCGAGTGTCTACGCGAAATCGCAAGACAGTCCCCTCTCAAGCCGTCTCCAGTTCATCGCGCGCATCGTCCGTTTCCCCTCAGGATAATTCGGCCGCGCCTATGAACACTCATTCACGTAACCGATCTACATCACATGCATCCTCTCAGACCGTGGTGGCGTCGAATAGTAGCAGGCGATCTTCATCTGTCCTATCCGGATCTACTACAGTGGAAGGACAGGACACTGGGAAAGGCAAACAACCTGCCCGTAACAATGGTGATCAAGATGCGATGGAGAACGGCGATGCCCAGTCAGACGAGGAGGGCATGGTCACTCGAGGACGAGCCTCTCGGGCCCGCGTCGATGTCTTAAAAGCGGGCTCGGAGGCAGAGATCGAGCGAGCGAAAAGTGGCAAACAAGCGCCTCTTGTTGCGCGCGGTGGGGTGCAGAAAGCGAAGAGAAAGCCTTGACAGGTATTATGGCTCCTCTCTTCGCTTGATCGACTTGGTTTCTCTTCTCAGCTTGACTCTATCCGGGGGATGGATGGAATGGAATTCAAAGGAAGCAGCAGCCTGTTGTATATGTACCATTGGACCCGACATTCCTCTTTCCGCTTTCTCTCTCGTAGTCTGTTCGCTCGCTCCATACATCGTTTCCGCTTTCTCGCCCACTTGTCCCAGTCATTTTCTCATATGTTATACACTTACATACACCCCCTAGTATTACCGTCATGCCGTCCCATACCTGGATATCATACCATGCCCTCGCTTTGGTATCTTCTTGTAAATCGAGTTGTATTTTTCTTGTATACGGCGGAATGACATGGATTTGCTGTGCAGTGATCTGGAAAGTCGCGTCTCCCGATCACATCATCAGACGCGTCGAGGAACGTGACCTCACCTCACGTGAATATGACCGATTGGTGCTGTCACAAAAAGCTCGGGCCGGTCCCCATGCAGGTCCGCCTCGAAACAATTCAGCTTGTTTTTTGAGTTTTGTCAAAAGAGCTACTCGTCGTAGATTGGTATCAAAGGCGGTTGGGGATGTTGCAGAGCCACTGACATGTGTCCCTCCTATCGTTCCAGGAGTTGGCATATCTGTTCCCACAACAGTCATTTTACATCACCCTCATTTCTTCTCAGACCAGACGTTTCCTAAAGAAAAACTCTTTTAAGAATCGCGCGCCCAAACTCCTGACCCGACGCAATGACGTTGAGGATCATCTGTTGGAGCTCAGGTTCGTAGACCGTTGGCCCGCAAATCCGGTAGGGTCACCGTCATAAGATGATGATCATCGTTCCGTCCGCGGAAAAAGAAAAAAGAAAGAAAATTAACAACGATGGGGAATTGAATTCAATTTGAGTGATATTTAGGTTTGAGCTTCAAGGAAGGGGGGCAGTGGGAAGAGGCTGGTTGGCTGGGCCAGCAAGCGGGGCAGTGTTGATGGAATTACGACGACTCGGGAATACTGATCAGCTTGTAGCACGAGTAGTATACTATATGAAGGAATGTGTGCTTCGGGGTCTGTTGTGTGCTTTGGATATCTCACAGTTTAACGTAGGAATTGTCTCACCTGATTTTCCCTGGGATAATTTGGGCCTTCCCTCGGCTAAGATATAGTTCAGAGTCGGTCGGTGGAGAATAGCGTTGACCCCTGTGAGGTTGCTTTTTGCCATTGATACTGGGTTCTAGAGGGGTGTGCTACCATCTACAAAAGGTCAAAGTTGGTCGGTTGGGAGGGAAGGGGGGGCAGCATGTGCCATTGGTCTATAAAGCAGTCATGATTAAGAAGCGAGCACCCACGGGGTTATCTAGGACGAAAGAAACGTGTCATTTAGCCATCCATGTCCGAGTGCTGGCCCTGATCCCTCTGACCACCGTGGGGCCCTTGGGGTCGGGAGAATGCGAGGGCGTCACCTAAAGTTGGCACCTATCTCGCCTTTTTAATTTACTCAAGGCTGACTGCTTGTCCCATGCAAACGAGAACATAAATAGCTGACCACGACCAATCATATATATCCCTATAAGCCATGATTGAGGAAGAACCTCCCAAATGACAATCATAACGGTCCGATCATTCTCCGCATCCCTGGAACATGCCTGATTACTGAGATGTTCGGATGTATTTATTTACACCTCGAACTCCCAAGGGTCACCCCGAAAGTCAAGGAAAGTGGCTTGGGGAACTGGCAAGTTCCCCGCCCGTCCTGTCACTTGTTCTCACTTAGCTGAAGGAATTCTAACCTTGTACCTCGCGGTGACGTTACATTCATTTCGCCGCCGCCATGAACTATCTATCGTTCTGCGAGGGGCACTCGAACTCGGATAGATACTCCTCCGCCGTTCGCCGGTGTCACACTGACGGTATGATCGAACGTTTCCGGAGAAAAGGATCTAGGACCTGTGGTTGTCCGTGTGACATTTTATCCGATGTGTGTATTGCCTACCGGCACTAGCACGCGGGGGGGGGGGGTCAAAGGCTGCCAGCAACTGCATGGACAATGGACGATGAGGCATTGACCACAAGCTGGGGGATTATTGTGTCATGGACCCTTGACCAGCCGGAACGTTGGGGCCGTGAGTGGTATATCTCACGCCAGTTGGTCAAGTATTCCGGCAAGGTCTCTTGACAGATGATGCCCACTTGACTCTCCACTCTCAGCGGGATCTTCAGAAGCCCCCGGGCTCAAGGATGTCCTCCCAGCACATACCCGTCCATCGTCTCCCAGCCGCCCGGGTTTACGGTATGCAATTCTTAGGGTGACGATATACTTAGCGAGATCATGCGGGGATAGAAAGAGGCTGGCCTTGGCAGGTCCCTCCATGCACAAAATAGTCCAGTGATGGCATTTGAGACTTGATCGAGTTATTGCGTTCAAGCTATGCTTTGTGGTTCTGTAGCCGGCCATTCGTGATTCATCCCGTCCGGTATGGACTTGTGCTAAACATTCTGGCAGACATCTTGGAAGCCGCGGCGGTGTGCAAAGTCACAGGTCAGTCCAGGTTTGATTGACTGATCAAAGATCACAGGCACCACTCTTTGAACTTGAGAGAGAGAACAAACCGGCAAATCTATTCCATTGCAGCTTCTCATTCCCACTCCGGCTGGGCTAGGAACCGCAAATCATGTAACAGCTCGCCCCCCCCCCCCCCCCCCCCCCCTTCCCATCTTTGAGACAAAATACAACTGTGATATATTGGCATTCAAAGTGCTACTTACTATCTTTCGGAGATAGAACGTCCGTTTCATCCGTAACGCGGGCTCGGAACTGGGCGAAACACCCAATGCTTTGGTAGATGGTGGCTGAGCGATTCTGAAACTAGATAAAACGTAAATGCTCTCTCTTGGCATATCGGTACGCACACGAGACCTCTTTCTTCAAACCTTCCGAACTCGTCATCGATGACTTATTTGAAGCGGCCTTCATCGTCCCAACCAGGCCAAGGATGATTATTATTTTTGGGATAGTTATGTTAGCCTAGATACTAATCCTTATGCTTGGTGGCAAAGACACTCCATCCACTCCGCTTTGAGAAGATATACTATCCCAAAGGTGGCACAATTAACATTGCAATCGCCCCTCCCCCCTAGCAACACATCTCTCGGCCGAAAGGTTATACAGCAAGTGCTCGTGGTGTTGAGTGAGGGGGTAGTACTGCCAATACCGGTATTACAGGTTGCCGTACCTACCACCCTACCAATCGCCCCTGGGGGGACCTGAAGAGGAAGAAGCAGGAGAGCTGTGGCTGTTGGTGCCTCCTTCATTCAACACGACACGGTAAGTCTGGAATTCCGAGCCGTCGGGCGTCTTGTTGCGTGACACGAGTCAGACCCCTCTTCCTAGCGTCAGATACATACATGTCTTCGCGAAGAGAAGCTAAAAAAGGTACGGCGCTTGGTGTACGAGACTTGAGGTGGACTCAATCCTTAGCAGTACTGCACAAGCGAGGGGCTGGATGGCTCAGCCCCCAATGGAAAATTGGGGGCTTCGACAATATAGTGCCGGAGGTGCCCAACAACTCCAAGGTGTTAAGTCTTCATTACAAAACTTGCCCCGAGTCATTAATCCATACGCATGGCCGGATCCCGTGATAAAAAACACCGGACTGCCCACTGCACTGTGTATACGGGCAGATGGAAGAAGAGTGGTGATTACCACTACGACCATCGATTTTCCCACTATTGTCCAACTGAACTTGGCCTCGTTGGAAGACGCACGAGGTAGAAAAAAGTTTGTTTGCGTTCTTACTAATGCATGGCGGTGGGGCATGCCTTGAAAAGTTTCGAGCACGAGCAGGTCAGATGACTGAGCGGGCAGGGATCAGGGGGTTCGATCGTGATGAATCCCCGGTTGCTTGAGAAGGGGGGGATCTAGGTTTATCTCCTTGTTCCGACTTTTTGCTGTTCTCGGTTTTATGTTGTTATGGGGTTATTCAGATTACCGAAGAGTGAGAGCCTTCAACTTGGCCCCCGCGGCCCTGACCTCATGCGCAGATGTAATGTTAAACGAGTGATAGGGTGTGTGTCCCTACTGCATGATTGATATAGTCGCGTCGGAGGAATGAACAGGTGCACACTAATCTTGAGTGTTATCAGAGAACAGAAAGTGTCAACTCGGGCAAGAGGCTTCCGTATTTGTAGGAACTCAGATCAACGGCTAGCTACCGTTTTACCGGTGATGTCGCAACAGCCAGGTTTTTGGTTGTGTTCTGGCACTACCGGTGTTATCTCAACTGCAAGGGTCTTCATATAAACAAAAAGTTGCAGCAGTTGCTAATTACCCTGGGAGCTAAGCCAGAGACTCTCTAATACAAATTGACTCTGGATGAGATAAGATAAACCTGAAGGGGAGCAGTCAGGGAGCATGATTTCTTGATTATATATAGTTACTATGTGCCAAGGGAGAATTAAACTAGATGGAGAGAGGTTATTCAGGAAGACCTGGTTGGAAATGTCGGAGCGACTACCAGTCATCTATCACGGTGTACGATGATCCTAAACGACTTAGAGTGCCCTAACAAGGGTGTGCTCGCATCTATCCATCACAATGTCACTTTGGGTCTAGGTCAGTGGGATCAGGTCCGAGAGTGTCCGGCGGCAGACTAGCAGAGGCTTCGGACAGGTTGACATATCATATCAGAAACCCTCGGCCTGAACACTTGGATACCAAGAGATCCGGGAGACTAGGATGGGGCGCATTGCAGATATCTGTAGACGATTTGCGCAGCAGTCTTTATGAGTGAGGGAGGGGAATGTTATGGGATTTGTTCCGCTTGTGCCTGTCGGAACACCATCAGCCACTAGCATCATCAAGGAGGTCAAGGAGAAGTGCTTCCTCAAGGGAACGAACGATTGATGCAGCATTCGGTGATTGAGGGGTGGAAATGAGCCCCCAGGAAGCACGGTGATGCGGGGAACATGGATGTGGATGCCAGCTGGGAGTGGTGCGCCTGAGGAGGTGATTCGCAATGCCTGGAGGATAAATATACATCTAGGGTCGAATGATGGGTCAGTTGACGGCAGCCGTCTGCTCTGCTCTGGTTGCCTTGAGGTCTGAAGCGTCGGGCTCAGTTGAGAGCCTAGGTTCGTACAAGGGGCAGTTAGCCGATAATTGGTGGGAAGTGGGCCCTGTTTCGCCCAGCCGACAAAACCTCGGCAGCAGTGTCGACAAAGGTCTCTTAAATCTCGGCATTCGCCCGTGGGGTGGTTCTCCGAGAGCAACAGGTGATCTCTAACCTCCCCTGGTGGAGATGATAGGGACGTGGGGGAGAGTGTCTACCTGAGGAGGCATGATTAGATGAGTGTGTGGACCCAGGGTAATGATAGTGGTGGTACTAGTGTTGTTGTCATTGCTGCTGTTGCTGGTGGTGGTGGTGGTGGTGGTGGTGGTGGTGGTGGTGGTGGTAAGGAATGGTGTTGTTGCTGTTGTCGTTGTCGTTGTCGTTGTCGTTGTTGCTGTGCGTCGTGGTCGTGTGGTCGATGGATCTGACCGCCGACGAAGAGAACGGCGGGACGGAAGGAGGCCGGTGCGTGTGACAGGGTGACAGTGCCCGATGTGGACGTGGGATCGGGGATCTGGGGTGACATGGGATGTGACGAACAGTGTCACGGTGACAGTAGAGGTTTCGAGTGCCATTTCTCAGTTGCATTGTTGCGCTGGCTGGAGCGCCATCGCCCTTTCCTCTTCCCACCACCATCCTCTCCCGTCCACCAATGCCCCCGCCGTCTGTTGCGACATCCTCATTTGCCTCTGCATCTACCTCAAGACAAAAGAAACGGTATGCCCCGCACCCCGCCTCGTGTCCATCGCACCCGTTCACTGATCCCACAGGAGATGGACTCGTGAACAGCTCCTCCAGTGTCTTGAGGTCAGTCATCGCTTCCCTCTCACTCTTCTGTCTTGCTCACATCCGTCGCCACCATCCCCGATAGCTTCTCACGGACATCCCTCCACCGCTCTCCCACAAGCTTCCATTATCCCCACCTTGTTCACGCTCCAGCTCCCCGGCTCCCGGCAACAAGCGGAAATCAGATTCGTCTTTGGACTCTGAGCACCCAAAACGCCCTCGCACATCTTCCGTTTCAGAGCGCCAGCATCAGCACCAGCCGCCCCCTCCTCCCGCCCACCAGTCCCAGCCACCAGCCCACCTTTCCTCCGGTCCATCACAGCCGCCTGCACATTTCCGTTCATCAAACCCCAATCCCATTATCCACATCCCGCTCCGAACCATGCGAGGATGGTGAGGTCAGAGAAGATATCCCTCCTCCCCACCCACGCGGGTCCGCAGCAGACTGTGCTCTGCCGCCACCGAATGCCGTCCCCATCCGTAGACCCAAGCGCGGGCGGCCTTCCATCCAGCATTTCGACCGTCTCCATGACAAGTATCACAACGCAGGCCGCATGCTCAAGTACTCTGGAGATGCCCGCTTCTGGTCCACATACCCGCCCACCCACAAGGAATACCGTCCTCTTCAGGATCCACCACCCATTAATTCCCCCTACCACAAACACGGCGGTCTCATTGCTCGCCTAGAATTAGTTGATGCCCTCGTCTGCTTCACTTACTCCATTTGGGCCAGGGACTACAGCCGCAAGGCTTGCAATAAGGATACCTGGACCACCATAGAAGCATTCCTAACTTGGTGCAAGAGCAAGTGGCACGCCGAGGACGCTATCAATGACGCCGAAAAGGCCTTTCTTGGTTTGATGTAAGCGGATATTCGCATGCTTCTTTGTAAACTTGTTTCACACTGCTCGCAGCTATATGATCGAGGCATTCATCAACGGGAGGAAAATGCTCTATAGCGTGCGACAGCAGCTGGACCATGAGATGGACAAGATCACGGAACAAGCCAAAGCTAAAATCGAAACTGCCATCCAGGAAGTCGATCAGGGCACACTTTTGGGTGCTAGCACCGGTCTGCTAGCGAACAAGTCACAGGGAACGCCTCCTATGCTCCCCTCGCCGGCAAGTATTGGCCCCGACGAACAGCGCCAATTCCACACCTACCAATCGTGATGGGAGCACCCCCAATACCACCACCCGTGCTGCCTCCGTCTCTCAGAATCCTCCCCCTCGGCAAGCTCGTCCCCACCAGGGGCCCAATCCCGCGTTTTACCCTCTGCTGCCGCGAAGGGTGCGAGAGAGTCAGATTCCTCCGCCTGCATCATACATCGAGGCTGCGTCTACAGTCATGGAGCCAATCGATGCCAACATGGTCTATAACCTCAAAGATCTCACATCAACTTTCAAGTCTAGCGCTTCTTCCATGCAGGAAGCTCAGAATACCCTAAACCTTCCGATCATGGCGCGCCATTTCCCTAGAACATTTGCGAGAATGGTCTACAGCACCTTATCCCCTTCGGAGGAACATGAACCGGACTTTGAGGATGAGGAAGGCGAACTGTTCTGGCCCGGCCAACTGATCACAGGAGAGGGTTTGGGTTGGGTGTGCCTGATGGGCAAAGCCATGATCAAGGAATTTGGCAAGGTCTATGGCTACCAAGGGTCGGACGGCGTTGTCCCTAAACCCAAGCCCGATGATGCTGCTAAACATTCCCACCACTCACAACGATCCAGCCACCCACATCCTCAAGTGATATCACACTCTTCATCTACATCTGGCTCACGGTAGAATTTCTTTCGGCCTTTTTTGTTTGTTTCTGGACTCCTGCACGCCGTCTTGCCTTGGTTCCTTAGCTTGGATTTCTCTTCCCATCAAAACCGTCCCCGACGTTGACGCGCAAAACTGCTGGTCCTCATCAAGTACCAGACGGATAACCTCATGGTACCACTCTAGCTCCGATTATCCTCCCAGCAGGAGCTATTCCACGCTTTCTGGATCGGGTTAGATTTAGGCCGTCAACAGCCATCTCCAATTAGGTTTGGGCTCTTCCCGATCATGAGTTCGCCGGTTTTAGCGCCTGTTCTAGGCGTGAGCTAAGAACGAGCCGCTCCAAGGTCCCACTGTTCCATAATCCCTCGCACTTGAAAGCTATCGCCGGTGGTTATGACCGACTGCGAACTCTTGACTTTGCTTGGATCAAAGGAAAACAACGAACAATGTATCTCTAGACACGAAAACAAAACGACACATTTCATTGATTCCGCTTATACACCAAATTAACGAGGCATCTTGCGATTTCATTACCATATTCATTCATGGAGTTGCATTCGGTTTCTCATTCGTATCATTCTGCTTCATCCTGGGCTCCCCCATTCATCCCCATATCCCTGTTTTATTGTGTTCTTTATATTCATCATCGCGCATTCCACATTCCCATCCACATCATCCTTCCCGTGTGCATCCTGCTTTCCCATGGTTCTTTTCTTTTTCTTTTTTTCTGTTTGTTTATACATCACTTGGCCTGCTCCATTTTTTTTATTTAATTAATTTTTTTTTTAGTGAAGAATTTTTCGCTTGTACTGTCATATTCCATCTGTTTAACTGAGAAAATGGATGCGAATATGTGTAATCATCTGTGAACTAGGGGCTAGCCGCGCCAGAGAGCCCCTCGGCTAAAGCGGGACTCGGAGTGTTGTGCACGGCGTGCAAAGGAATTGTCCGCCGGTGGCAAGTGAGGTTGGAAGGCCGAGGGGAGAGGAATTGGGATTACGTAGCACCGAATACTGCTGTTTAGTCCTAATTGTTTGGGTTGCGTTGGTAATCTGTAGCTGTGTGGTGTGATGAGCGGGATGTTTAGAGGAGATTAGCAGGCAGGTTGGCGTCAATTGTTGTTGTTGATCACATGGGGGGGGGAGATCGTTGGTTACTACTAGACACGCGGACATAAGTTGGTGAGGGAGGGGGGGCAGTTCCCTCTTCTTACCCGAGGCGTGTTGAAACTAATGATTGATGATGTGTGATCATCGGCCGGAAATGAGCGCTTTGAGCTATGGGGGAGGACACTTTGTTATTGCTTGGTGGCGGCGACACGCATATTTTACGCCGCCACACTCAGGCACTGTGTGAGGATGGATATATAAATGCTTAGATTGGTTGGGCTGTCATGGGCTGTGGCCGAAAGGACATCATGATGTTGCTTTCGTCCAGGGTGTGATACTGTGTGATATCATCATTATGATTTTTTATTATTATTTATTTTGTTACGCCGGGGGATTAGTTCACCCGACCGCAAGGGTAAAGGTGGGGAAACGGACTCTTTAAGCCTTGAGTAGGGGGTGGGGTTTGTACGTATGCTGTTCAGTAGTTGTGCATATGTATCTCCCACTCCAGACAGGCGGAATGCAAGCATGCGTACTGTGTATGTACAGTACATTAGGATGGTCATACAATCCCCCTCCCCTTCGCTTGCTAGGGTAGCTTGGCGGAAAGACGCTGAGCTCCGGCGCCAATTACTTATTGTGGCGGCTGTGGTTGTCGCCCGAAAAATGTAACATGTATAATTTCGGGGATGAGAGATACGTTTCTGGGGATCCATTTTGATACGATTTGGAGTTAAGAGCAACAGCAAGGAGTTCATGCGCATGACTCCCCCCACCAACTGCATTTGGATGAAACTGAAGTTGAGAAAATGAAGATGTACCGCCTACTTCATGATTCCCCCCCTTCATCGATCACTATCCGTGACCGCATACACACAGCAAGTGTCAAGTCCCCTTGCATTTTCTTGCGGCTCACGACGGCGAACACCCCCGAGTCTAGAAAACAATCTGTAGAACCAAGGTCAGGCTTGCTCCGCTTACCCGGTAGGTTTGTCCACATGGAGAAAGGGCCCGACAGTTTCCAGAAATGGATTTTGGAAATAAATGTCTCTAAGAGTTCCATCCATCCCGTCTGTCTTTCCCAAGGGTCCAGGGCAAAGAAGCTCCTCTGCTTTTCTGAATGCACCACGCTCTAGACTGCCCCGGCATTCCAACGCGGGAAATCTGCACAAGGTGTTTCGATTTATAAATATATCTGCCTAATGCCGGACCCCTCGGGTCCGTTTCAACTTTCGGGTTCGAGAGCCGGGGATAAGACCCCCCCACCCCCTCCTCCTCCTCCTCCTCCTCCCCAGAGCTCGCCGCACCTGCTATCATTCTGGTGTGGGATTCCTCCAAGGCATCGAGGAACTCGCGTACCAGGAAGTTGCTTGCCCCATTGTTCCCCAGCCCCCCTCCCCACCCCCGAAGCTGGCATCGTGCATTCCATCATCCGCATCAACAACGTCCATCAAAGTCAAATTGGGCTTCAGGGCTTCCATGACGCATGTTCCTCGCACCCCGCCTGCTTACTCGCCTTACTATGGATGGGTCTGTCCGTCCGAGCGTACTTGTGCAAGTCGACAGCAGGCATTTTATCGCAAGACTTCCCATGTGTGGATTCTGTGGCGTGACTGTGGCAAGCGACCATAGGGCTTTGCTTCCTAACTGGGTACATCGACCCTCCTCCTCTTCCTCCTCTTCCAGCAAATGGAATGCTAGAGCTCGAATCAAGTAGCTTTCTTTTTGAGAGCAAGCGATCATTATAACCCTTCTGATAGGGTCGAGAGCAGGGGCCCGGACTCTCTGCTGGGAAGCTCATTAATTCGGCAGCGGTCAATTCGGCCTTTTCAGATTCCCCGAGTACAAGCAGTCACAAGCCGGAGTGACAACCCTCGTTGGCGCCCTTGAGGCCGGTGCTGCTCTCCGGGGACAGCCCATCGTTATGAACTACTACTACTACTCCCCTCATAGTCTCGGGGGGTTCAAGTTCACACCCGTCAGTCGGAATTAATATAGACGTTCTCTTCACTGTGATGGTCCACTTGCTCGGGCCATCTGCATTCACCCACGAGGGTGATCCCAAGACAGACCCCAGACCACAAGAGGGCTTGGTAATAGTGACCAATCATATTTTTGCCATCCTAGAGGAGTATGATCCTCCGCGCTATGACGACCACATATTCGACTCAAGATGTCATGCAGAAAATGCGGACGACGCAGCCCACGCAGATACTATCCGGGGTAAAAGCCGCATTACCCTGAAACTCTTGAGCAGAAAATCCTGTTTCAGTGCATATAAGATGATATAAACTTGTATGCATGGGTGTAAGGTGTCATAGGAGGAGGGAAAGGGGGTAATGACAAAGCAAGCTGTGGCAAAGGGGGGGGGAAGCCAGGTGTGAAGAGAACTGAAAACAAAGCAGACTCTGTCTTTCCGCAATCTCAATGAACGGCACGGTATCGGTTCTTCACCGATTGGACTTCGCGACACGCTCAAGTTCGTCCTTTTTCTGCCAAACGTTGGAGTGATTGTCAACGAGGGAATTACACGCCCAATCATGAGAGACCAACCTTGATGGCATAGGAATTTGATGATCCCTTGGCAGCATTAATGAGTTCATCGGCAAGACATTCCGCGATCGACTTCACGTTGCGGAAGGCAGATTCACGAGTCTGAAAGAGTTCTCAATCCGTATTCACCGCCGATTCGGGGTCCGAACTTACCCCAACGGTCAGAAGGGCGATCGACTGGTTGACTCGCCGGAGGGGCGACACATCAACCGCCTGGCGACGAACAGTACCTTGCGAGCCAATACGAGTGGAATCCTCGCGAGGGCCAGTGTTGACAATAGCATCAACGAGAACCTGAATACAACAAAGGAGTTTTAATCTTCAGAGGTCTTCGTCTCGTCATGTGCCAACAGAATTTCAGACCTGAATAGGGTTCTGGTCGGTGAGGAGGTGGATAATTTCGAAAGCATGTGCAACGATGCGGACGGTCATGAGCTTCTTGCCATTGTTGCGGCCTTTCATCATCAAGCTGTCGACCAATCGCTCCACAATGGGCATTTGCGCCTTCTTGAACTGCTTTTTCGCGTAACGCCCAGCGGTGTGAGGGAGATAGACAGCATGGCGGACTTGAATGTAGTCAGCTAGCGAGATATCTTTTACATCGACACTGAATTTAACCCATCAATCTCGGTAACACATCCTGTGTCTGCAAATTTTGGTGCTTACTCTTGGGTGTCCCACTTCCCGAAGAGCTTGACCTCCTGGCCGAGCTTGGAGATATCCTTTGGAAGCGTAGTGTTGGCGGTCGCCATTTTGATAGATAAAGGCTTGCTGTTAGCGGCAGAGATGAAGTGCAGTCCCGATTCTCTCGTTGCGTATGTTTGCCTTTGTTGTCCCTTCAGTATCAAGGTTGGGAGGCGTCGGCATCTTCCGTAAACTATACAGCTCTTCTCTGGCTCGATTTGGTAATCCAGGAGCTTTTTTGGGAAATGGAAATACATGTGTGTGATAGTCTGATGGTACAGGTACAACGTGTGGTCTAAGGGTACCTCCGATTTTCTTTATTTCCAGAATAACGACCTCGCTCCTTCCTCTCAGTGCATCTGAGGTTGGACTTGACTAGAGCTACGACGTCGAACACTTCGTACCTTCGCAGAGGTCTCACTCATCCTGCGTTTGTAAACCCTCCTGTTCTCCGAGTCCTGCCCCCGTGCAGGCTTCATATCTGCCGTCTGTGGACACCGCAAGGGCTTCGGAGTTTCATTATACAGGTACCCAGCAGGTGAAAGGTAGGAGCCTAGGGCATCTATTGAGGCTCGAGTTGATGATGTTCCGTAGACCTTCTGCAACCACATCTGGACCTTCTCGTAGTGTTTTTCAGAGGCTGAAGAGTCGCCTGCATTTCTTGTGCGTATAGCCAGATCAAGTTCACAGCCGGAGAGCAAGAGAAAAGCAGGCTTCAGCTTGTCTTCTGTGAGGCCGTTGTTCCCTAGGACTGGTACAAGTAGATCAGGTTCTCGGCCTTCATTTCGAAAAAAAGACGTGCACACCTTCTAGCATTGCATACATGATATCAATAGCACCTTGGGGCTTCCCGATCCTGCGGAAATGTGCCCCTGCTATCATCCAATTTCCTCGTTCGCTCGATGATAGTTTCAAGAGCTCAATGATGGTCCGCGGGTCTTGTTCGGAGTCCGCCTTCAGAACAAAGGTGAAAGGCTGACCATCTATACTCATAAGAACGTGGGGATCCAGAGAAAAAGAGGTATGCAATGCGCCTATGGTGGGCTTGATGTCCATTTCGGCAGTAGCCATACGATTTTGTGACGAACCTAGCGCCGCAGGTAACCTAGGAGGAGAGCTCGGGGCAGCATCCTTTAGATCAATCCGGTGGGCGGGAGTGAGACCTGCCGCAGAGCGGGTAGAATTGGGCGATTTCGAATCAGGGCGTTGTCCTTTGGTAGGTTTCCTCGCCTTGCTTCTGGCTTCAGAAACGCCTGGAACGGTTGGTGGCTGGTCATTGGCTGTAGGCGAGAAAACGCGCCTCGAAGTCGTGTCTCTCCCCCCCTTCCCGCGAGAGAAAGAGACGTTGCACGAGCGGAACTGCTCGACGAGGTGGGGACTTGACAAAATTGGATAGATGCGCAATCCTGGTCCGAGCTTTAAGCCAAGCGCGCGTTCTGCGCTCTCCTTGTGTTGGAACTGGATAAAGTAATGGAACTGCCCGGGCACGCCAGCATCGTATGGATATAGATGCGGGCTAGGGGAATGATATTTAGCGTCGGGTGGGATCAACTCGGAGTAGGGTTGAGACAAAAATTAAGTGAGAAGACACCGGCGGGACTAAATTACATTATGGGCGTCATTAACAATGTCATACGTACATCTCACCAGCCTTGGAAAAGATGCCGCGAATGTTGTGCGGCTCGCTACTGTTGTTCTCGACCTTGAAAACACGATCCAGGGAAGTGCAATGGTCCATTATCTGTCCCCGAGCGGGTGGGTGATGGGTGGTGGAATAGAAGCACTGTGTTTCAGACAAGGGCCGTATATATCCACGCTACCCCAAATCGGTACTCACTCTGCTTTCGAGTGATTAGTCTGCGTCGCGTTTGTTGTTTTACTAACTATCGCCTGTACTTACGAAGAGCAGTGAACTGGGCGCTCCTTTCCCTGGAAACTGCAAGCAGTGCTCTAGTGTGGAGCAACGAAAGTTGGGTCACTGCGGCATCACCACCTTAATGGCAGCCTTCAACAGCGACCTCCGTCAACGCAACAAATGAGACGTAGCCCTGAGGAATTATGCTCTCAGTTGGTGCGTCCCTCATAAAATCGCGATACTTATTTACTTGTGGGCGGCTAAGGTTTCCAGGCAACTACCGGCAGAGGTAATCAAGCACTTTGATCCTAACGCATCTATGCAGGGTGCTGTGCTGCGAAAGTTCAGCGGCGCCGGCAGAACGTTGCGCTAAGAATGCTCACACCGTTGCCATCAACGCTGGCACCACTCGGTTACCTGCGGGCATATATATACGCAAGGGCTGCGCTCTGGCTGTAGCTTGCAGTACATTCGTTCTTCCTCTCCTTGTTCCTTCTCTTTTTCATTTTTTCGACCTGCTCCTCCATTTTCAATTTTTTGGTCATTCGCTATGCTGGGTCATAGAATTTTCATCGTTTCCACTTTAATGGGAGCGGGTATTGTGGTGGGCCAGTCGTAAGTTGCCATCTCAAGTGGATGATGACAAACGGAAGCTGACGGACATTGTAATACAGTCTCCCCGTGTCGCTCACATCCTCTTGTTTGGATACACTGAAAGGCCTCTTAACCAACCCCGAGGCCGAATGTTTGAACCTGTCTTCTCTGCTCTCCTTTGTTGTCAATCCCAATAAATCGGTCCCGCAAACTGTCAATACGTGGCTGACAGGCCTTTGTGCCCAAGGTTCATGTAGTGACCAGACGGTCTCCAGTATTGTCGCAAACGTGACTCAAGGTTGCTCGGAGGACTTCACAAATGCGAACATCGATATTCTTAGCCTCCAGGACCGGATAACGGACATTGCACAAAAGGTGTACCCAACAGCCAGACAGGTAGTGTGTTTGGAGGAGTAGGTGTCAGTTTGTCACTATGATCCCATTTGATTCTCATTATCTTCGTCAGCACGACCACGAGTCAGCTCTGTGTGACAGAGACTCTGAATAACCTTGAGAGTGTAATCGGGAAACTAGGCCTCGATGACTTGAGCTTCGTCAACCTGTATGAGGATGCTCGGACGCTCCTTGCCTCCAACGTCACCGAGCTGGCTTGTACTAGTTGCATCAAGGCAGGGTTCACTATTGCGAGAGACGATTTCCCTGATCAAGTATCTCTTGCCGACTTGCCCCTTGAGAATGTCTGTGGTGCTTCTTTCTTAGGGTATGTTTGATCAATGTCATTTGAATGTGTTTTCACTTTGTATGAAAATAGACGGTAATATCCCTAGCGAAATCGTGGCAACAGCTGTCTCAGGACAATTCTCTTCTAACCTCGCCATTGACAATAGCGCTGATATGAAATCAATCAGCCATTCAACGAAACGGGCATTGTTGATCGTTTCTGCTGCCGTTATGTTATTGGCTTGAGAACTGTGGAGATCAGGTCGGACTTTGTACATAGAACCTATTATATTTCATTGGCTTATAATTCTATTAACGAAAGAGACAATGGGAGATGAACATACCCCTGGCTGTTTCCAGCGGTCACGTGTGCGCTTGCATCGTCGGACACCTAAATTGAGCTCACGAGGTCGGGGAACCCTGGGTGTGCGCCTTGCAAACGTTGCACCGTCCGACCTCCTTATCAGCCGCCTGTTCCTGTCTTCCTGCATCTGGTATCTCTGCGATATCGAGTGGACACGACTAGACATGGAGCCAGTAACGCCCTCTCAGCGAGGGACGTTTG
Source organism: Lepiota brunneoincarnata (assembly GCA_023014365.1). Classification (NCBI taxonomy): domain Eukaryota; kingdom Fungi; phylum Basidiomycota; class Agaricomycetes; order Agaricales; family Agaricaceae; genus Lepiota; species Lepiota brunneoincarnata. The sequence goes on from JAEBUN010000009.1 coordinate 727,345, forward strand.
ATCTTCCCAAACCAGAAACAGGGCTCGCGGAGTGGACGAGCAGGATCAAGGCTCTCCAGCGTCAAGTTGATGCAGACGAGGAGGTCGAACAAAAGAGACTCGAGGAGGAGATTGCAGCGGCCCGAAAAGCGAGACTTCGTAGAAGTCGGGGAGTTGGTTATGGTGCTGACAGCTTGGACTTGTGTAAGCAACCTCATCTTACAATTTAAAAGCAGGAATTGATTGTTTTCTCTCTTTGCATATGAATCACAGCAAGATCCCCTGCGAAGCTGGAATCACCTTCATCGGGGCTTGACGTTTCGCCTTCGGTTGATGTGTTCAAATCTTCACTGGACAAACAGGCCGATCAGGACGATGCTCTGAATAAATTGACTGGGACATTGCCCAAAGTTGATACGTCGTCCATTACCCGAGGCGTGCTTCCCCGGCACAGCCATTTCCCTGCTACCCAACCTCCTCCATCTCACCGACCGGAGCCGGTTTCGTTGGCGGCCTTCATGGGGAGCCGTGCAACAGGACCACGTCTCAATCGCCATGCATCTCAACAGGATGCTCATGACCCCACCCAATTTGAACAGCGGGCTATCTCTGCACCTCACCCTATCTTTGGCAAGGGCGGCGTCGCGATGCCAGGAATGGTCACCAGCGCCGGCGGCTCTGTTCGAGATGCAGTCAAAGCGTCAGAGGCTGTGGAGCGATACCAACCTCGACTGTCTAAGCAACCTTCTAAACCTTCCCTTGTGAAGCCGGGGGATGACTCACCTCGATCTGTTTCCCCTCAGAAGTCTGGATCGCGTGATCGGACCATTAGCACTCCTTCAGTGAAGAAGAAATATACGGAGCAAATAGAGCAGCGTCCTATATCCCCCCAGAAATCGGGTTCCCAGTGAGCGGACTCTCAGTACATCCTAGTCCCGCACCTTCGGCTCTACAAGCTATTCACAATCTTAGCATCCGGCCCACACCTATCAAAGAGAGCCGGCCTAAGACCCCAACAAATAGGGAGCCTGTGTTATCTTCGTCCTCTCAAGTATCAGCTGAGCGAACATTCACGCCTCGCCAAGCGCCAACCAATGCTAGCGTTCGGTCCTCATCGACTAGGTCCTCTATCTCCACCCCAACCCTCGCGCGACCCATCCTTCCCGAACCTCGCGTGCAGTCTCAGCTCCCTAATATTCCTCCTAATCTCATGCCTTCTCCAGCATTTCAGAAATCTACTCCAACGAAGGACCCTACTCCTAGTATCAGCCGCCTTCAAGGCCGGGGCTTTGTTCAGAACATGATTAAGGCTAGCAGTCAACTTGAAAGCAGCCCAAAATCGGCTTCCAGCCTTTCGGAACCTTCGAAGCCTGCCAGTGGGCGAAAAGGTTCTGTTTTGGATCGCTGGCAACCAAGTAGTGCATCTTCTTCTCCTAGCACCCTCTGCGCCACACCGGGTCTCTCCCGCCCGGAGGTCATTTACACTTGACCCTTCGGTAACTCCGGATCCACCTGTATCGAAACCACCTACGCCAGCATCTGTGTCCCCATCTCCTGCACCGACCAAGGCGCTAAAGCCAAAGGTGTCTTTTCCTACGCTGCTCCACCCCGACCCTTTGGTGCCGCCGGAGCCCCTCAGCCCCCGTCGTGCCAAACTCGTTGAGAAGATGGTACCGCCAGAAGGTAGTGCTGGGTTCGGTTCCGCCACAACTATGGTTGTTTATAAACCGAATACGCCTGAAAAACCCACTCGGCCAGGCAAGGAGCTCATTTCGGCTCCATCTGTTGATGAACTAGGGGTGAGGCGTGATAGTAGCTCGGATACCAAGGGCAAATCACGGTTTCCCTCCCCGTCAGATCTTCCGGGGCCAACAGGGAAACCTTTGAATCATGTGCGTTCATTCTGGTGATGCTATGCCGGTGTCTACTTACAGTGTTCGCCTATTTTTTTTTGTGTAATTTCCGTGATATTGGTCGCCAATTATAATTTCTTGCATGATGAAATACAGCCAACCAGGGAACGAGCGCGGAAACCTAAAAAGAGTAGGGACGCGAGCGGAGGAGCACCGCATCAAGCTAGAATACTCTCGGAACCTGCCAGGGATCCTCAGGGAAAAGCTCTTCCCTTACACCGACCGCTGCAGCCGCCGCCCGAACTGACTAATGATACGGTTACGCCCCCTGCACTCGGAACGGCCAGCACCCTAGTCATAGCTGATCCGGTCGTTGACAGGGAGCCCGCACCAAAGATCGCTCGTCTCGTTCAGATGCTGGGCCAAAATGCTCCAATTGGAGTAAAGCCTGTCTCTCCACCTACAACCCTACCCTACCATCAAACCTCACCGCCAGAAACCCGGTCTAGAACGGATCCAAGTCTCATACGTCGGGCCTTACCTGGGATGACCAGTGGAGACAACTTGAGAACACCAGTCGTTGGCGAGGAAAAATCCCCTTCACCCGAGTCTACTCTCCAAGCATCATGCCCTTGCGGAGTTGCAGATTCTAGCCGAGACACTAGCCCCTCTGGCACATCTGAATACATTGGCCCTCTTAGCAATGCCGAGGGGTATCCCAAGCCGTCGAGCCTTTCCCAGAATGACAGGTCACCGAGATCCCCTTCCTCACCAAAGCATACTCGAATACCTAGCACTGGCAATCGAGCCCTTGTCATGGATGTTGCCCAGGCTTTGAGCGAATATAATACCAATTTGAGTAACGAGAGCGTCAAATGTCCACGAGAAGCCCTAGAGCCAGTGGCAGAACCGATTGTCAGACCAAGGCATATCGTTCCTCCCTCCCTAGAGAGAAGGAGATCGAGTTATGATCGATTTTCCGCTATATCTGTTATGCCACCTCTGGAGGAAGAAGCTACCCCGTATGCCACCCCGCGTGGTACCTTGACTCGAACACCCGATAACCTTTCTCGCGGAGCAACACTTAGCAGGCATGTAGACACTACTGCTACAGTAGACCAGATACGGGCCACTACAGAGGTGGGGAATGATGTTGTCTATCTGGGTAGGCTTGATAAATTTGATGTGTGAGGCGTTCGTTGACTTTCGCATCAGAAGTTGATGATACCCCTTTACCCCATATCGATGTCTCCGACCTCCTTCGATCCCACAAAACTCCACCCTTGGCTTCTCCTGACGTACAGACAATCTCCGTGGACGTCCTTGCTATCAATGGATCATCAGCCACCAGCTATATCTCGTGATGCAGATGTTTTCTATGACTCAGAAATTCTAGTAATAGTTCATCGCTACAAGTCGAAGTCAAGTGGCTTGGCCTCAACACAGCTATGGGAGTGGCACGGAAAAAAGAGCAGTATGGGAGAAAGAGAGGAACGGAAATTGCAAGAACTCGCGAAGCGTTATAACACATCACCTGTGAGTTAATCGGCAATCTCAGACAAATTCAATCTAAGATAAACTTCCAGACTATCATCTATCAGTGTTCTGAACCGCCGCAAGTGGTACATCTCTTAGGTGGACAGCTGGTTGCTAGGCAGGTGTGTTGGCTGCAAGTTATGTATCAGGAGCTTGGACAGATATATTTGCAGGGAAATCGGTCGCATTGGTCAGCGGAAAATACGGCGATGTACTCGATTCGCAAATCGGGCGGAGTCATCTATATCGACGAGAATGATGTTGTGAGTTGCAACGCTAAGGAGCCCGGCTTACCTCTCACCCCTGGAGTAGAGTATCAAGAATCTGTGTTCCGCATTCAGCTATTGCTTGACAATACTGGATACTACCTATGTTTGGCATGGCTGTGGATCTATGGACGTAGAGAGAGAGGCGGCGCTCCAATATGCATCTCGTATTAGCAGGGGGGATACGTCTATCGTTCAACTCTGCGAGGACGAGAATGATAGCGATGAATTGTTTTGGATGGCCCTGGGTGACGAAGGGTTTGCTAAGGCAGACTACTGGCAATGGAGAAGATATTCTTCCGTGACTAGTCCTCGACTCTGGCTGGTAAATGCTAGGGCCAATCCCTCCGTAAGTTGAAGTGTTATGCCCCTATCTGTCGGAATGTATTCACGTTTATCCCTCAGGTCACCGCGGTGACATCGTTCCGGGATGAGGGTGCGCTGCAAAAATCAATATATATCATTGACTGCGTTTGGGAGTACTTTGTTTTGGTTGGAAGCCAGGCTCGAGGTGAGCGATCCGGCATTAGACTTGCTCTTAATATTGCAAAAGTGAGTGATCCATAACTATATGAATCAAACTTTGTAACAGGTTTCGGTTCTTCAGAGCTTCTCGAAGGTCTCAGCTTCATCAAGGCCCTTCGTCCCCACTGTTCATGCCCTTGTGCTACCCTCACGCTTGCCCATAGATCTTCGCCTGAGCTTGCGTGAATTGGATGAAGCGGAAGTGGTAAATGACCATGCGCTCCCCTACTCAGAACCCCTCTCATCACATCAATATAGAACAATAATGATATACCGGACCACATGAACCTCCTGTCCCTCTCCCAATCGGAGAGTCATGTGAGTCTACTCTTTTATTTGTCGACCTCTTGAGTACTCACGGGAGAATATAGCTGCAAAGACGTTCGTGGGAAAGGACCGCTTTGAAGGACCCTACCATGCTACCTTTAGGTGTGTCGGTTTCGGACACGCGGTAGGATCGCGATCAGACTCTGGTTGGTTTCCTGTGTTAAATCTATACCCATTGATTTAACTCGACATCGAGAATGCAAGTAAATTGCTGCTCTGCGCTAATTGATTACGTTCATTTCGAGCCCAGGCCAATGAATCCCCACACACGGTGCCATCAATTAGCCTCCAGCGTTCTCGCTCTTATATTTGCTCATCAATTCAAAAGTAATAGGATTGCGCACTCTTAAATTGATGCCACTATATATGGGTGCCAGCGAAACAATACAATTGCGATCAACGAAGCACCGTGCGAATTAACTCCATGTGAACCTCAAGCAGTCGTGGTCGCTATTTTTTGCGGAACAAAAGCGCTATAGGCCGTAGCGCGATTTGTATGACACCTATCCTGGGGTTACGCAGCTTTTATGCTTCCAAGAACGGCCATTTGCTCCTGACAGCTTCCTATGGCATGATCTTCTTGAATTACTACTGTGCGACAGCCGAATACTAGGAGCACCAATGCAGGGGGTATAAAGGGTGTCGGTCGCGAAGGTGGCCAAGAGGCGTAAAGGTCTACCCACCGCCATGTACCTCTTGCTTGCTTTGTTATGCCTGACTCTGAATTTGGGTGCCATTCGTGCCAGCCCGCCAGCCACTGCTAACACGGAGCTGGATGCTCGGGCAACCAATTGCTTCCCTGCACTTGGGTTCAAGATGCCTGCCACGGTACCTCCGAACTCTCAGCTGAGTACGTGGTGGTGCGACCCTTCTACAGAGTATGCATTTTTGGGCTTCAGCTATGAAGTCACAGAGTGTGAGTATTTGTGCACAGGTCTATCAACCCTGTCATTGTCGTTGACTCTTGACTTGAAGGCCAGAGCAGAGGCCAGCTCATCGCTGAGTTCAAGGATATACGAAACCATTTCAAGTCGCGCTATGTCCGGCTTTACGGTGCTTGTGACAGAAAAGGCTTCTAGTGAGCGCTTACTCTCCAGTGGCATTCGTATACGCTCAAAGTATGCTAGCGATGACATAGTTGAAGCCGCCTGGACCGCCGGGCTGGGGGTACATGCTCTCATATGGGTAAGCCCTTATGCCCCGGGTATATGGACAGGGTTGAGCAGAAATCACTGGACATAGTTTGGTTTCGACGGAGACGACCTCTGGATCGGAAGACGCAATAGGCTCTTTGCAACGCTGCATGCCAATCCCAAAGCTAAATGGATCACTCGCGTGCTCCAGTTTGGTTCAGAACCGCTTTTCGATAACGTTCTGCCTCATCAACAGCTAGCTAGCCAAGTGCTTGCAGCTAAACGAAACCTGTCCAGTCTACATATTCCTGTGACGGTATCTGAGCTTGCATTTGGGTACGCCCCGTGCTATTGATACATTTGATCGTCCAATGAACCCGGCCTTATCAGTTACCAAGAACGTGGGGGGGCTCAAGATGTGCTTGACGCGATCGACTCCATTAATATTCACATGTTGCCCTTCTTCTCCCAGAAGGCATCTACAGGTGACTACTATACAAGATATCCACTTAAGTAACCTCTTTTTGACACACTACTCTAGCTAAGAACTCGTGGCCCCTGGTCCTAGGCGACCTCCAATTTTTTATTGACAACGGAAACGGCAAGAAGATGTACTTTGATGAGGTATGAGGTCGATTCATGCCAATAATCTACGGCTCCCTCACTAGCTGCTCTAGAATGGATGGCCTTCAGTCACCTCATCTGGAGTACAACCTAACAGTCCGGATGCCGTTGCTGACGTGCAAAATGAACATGTATGTGTTTTTCACACGCGGTCTAGAACAAACGCTCACAAGAGCGGGGATATACAGGACTACTATGTGCTGCTCGACTCCCACTGCTCGGATCTTAAAAAGGTTGTTGGAGGCGGCGTTGGGTGGTTCGCGCACATCTACAACGACGAACAAGAACCGGGCTACGGTATCTATGACGAGAATGGAGACTTGAAGTTCCCCTTCAGCCCTCGCACCTCTTGTTGATTGCGCGCTTACATAACTGAGTTGCAGGAAACTCGTCTTATTTCTCTTTCTTTTCTCTTGGACGATAGTTACATGGTGCTTAACAACGCGTAGGATGTTGCTTCCCATGGTACTTGATATTCAAAGGATATTACCACGGCACTGAGTCCCGTTTCATGTTGAGATGTTCTCAGTGTGCTCTAGAAGTCCGTCGGCTTGGCATCCCTCTTCCGGCCTTCCAAGTCTCCGTGTTACAACGCACATCCGAAACCGCATTCCGCTGGATGGCCCCGCTCAACCCTAGCTGATTGTCTTGTCACTAGACTGAGTACGTTACCCACGTTGTCGCCTCATGGTTTCACGTCTCCTTCACCGATGAGCATGTAAACCCCAAGGGGTCCGTGCAGAAGGCTCATGTACAACTCGTTGGTCTGCGATACATCCGGCACGGGGCAATACTCTGTATATAAAGGGTCTCTTCTACGAGAGAAGTCAAACAGTGACCCCCGCATAAGCTGCTGGCTGCGCTCGATTACACCGCTTATCCCGAAACTGGTTTTCAGGCTTATTTTTTTCTCCCGCATACCCTGCCACCCTTCTCTCCTCTGTGACCGACATGACTTGCCGGAATAAACCAAGGAAGCTCTCCGTGATCATTCCTCCAACACCCGTTTCTACCCAGGCAGCTACCGAGGCTACTGCCAATGATGACGGTTATTTATATCAACACTTTTCTCGCCACTACGATTCTCCTACTACTTCCCCGCTCGAGCATCCGTATCGCCCTCGTACAGCCGTCAGGCAAGAACCGGAGTTTGATGCTATAGACATCGACCTGAAGGCACAAGAATTTGCCTCCCCCGACCTTTTGGCTGTTGCCAACTTGTTTATTTCGATGAAAAAGACGCTCACCCAAATGACCAGAACTTTCGACGTACTTGGAGAGCAATTCCAGCGGATGTCCTCGCTTGCTATTGAAGTCAAGCATGCCGAAGAGGTGAAGCGTGCATGGATGCTAGTTTACTGATGTGTGTTCAATTATGCTATTGCTATGGGATAGATACGAAAAGTCAAGACAGAACTCGAGCAACAAATCGCGCGACAGGAGTCAGAGGTACAAAAAATCCGTCAAAGGCTGGAAGGCGAAGTGAGGACCGCAATCGAAGATAGGTTGCGCTCAAAGCTGTCTGCTCTGATTCAAAGGTCCGTTATGAGGCAGGTGGAGGAGCGGGTTCGACGGGAGGTCAGCACGCCCGGCCTCCTTTCTGGCTCCAGAATACCTGATTGTTTTTTTTTGTGAATGCATTACAGCTCTTAATCCAGGTCCCGCAAAGGCTCCATGGCGAAATCGGGCTGAGCGGCTTAAACCATACGGATACTCTGCTACCTGGCTCGGTTGGTGAATTGCAACCCAGCTCCGTCTTCCCACAAATTTCCTTTGACGGAGACACTCAAGCAATCGAGATACCGACCTTGTAGGTGCTTTGCCATGTTGATTTGGAGAGGCTAATACATCTTCAGCGTTATTCAAGAAATAGGAGACCGTGATCATCAGTCCCCGCCCACACCGCGACCTCTACGTCCCTTGCTTCGTCCTTTGCCGACACCTGAGCAATCCCCAGCCTATACGGTTGAGGACTCACCATCATCCAGGTCGACGTCCGGTTGCCCTACTCCAATCTCAGCCTATCCAAAGGTCCCTGCCCCTACGCCAATAACGAGTAGTGCATCTACTCTCATGGTGCCCATGAGAAACAATACGGGCTTATTGTCTCCAGTGCCACCTACGCCCTCACCACTTGCTCCGCGGGATCTTAATTCCCTCTTTGCGTTGACCTCGGAGAAAATCAGGTCACTGTCGTGGAGCTACGATTTAGATGGGTTCGCTTTGCCCTCGCCAGTTCCTGAGTGGCCAAAGGCGAGGACTGTCATGAAAACGCCGTCGAGTTTGTGGTCTGAGCCGCTTTTCGTGCCTCAGCCTATCTCTGTCAACCTTAACAATATGGAGTCGAACTCAGAGGGTAGGGACCTTGTGTTGTGTGCTGAGGTTTGTCTCCCGCCCACCACTTTGTCTTCATTGTGGTTTGACTAATTGAAGTGATGCTTGTTAGACCCCGGTGCTTATGATCCCACCACCTCGACCCCAGCCACGGGCAGGGAACTCGGTGACAGATAACTTGAAGCTGCTGCCCCCTTTAATCATAAATTGAACTGTCCGCAGCTGGCCCTGTGGATCCGTAGCGTAGTTGTTTGGCTTGAGTGTGGTGTCTTTTGCTGATTGACAACTGTGATATATGCCCACCGATAATTACAGCCAGTAAATGTTTCAGAGCGACACTCGAGCACCATTCGACGATAGATGTGGCGTTTCGGGGCATCCCAGTATAAAGCGAAGCCCACAGTGTGAAAATTCGCGTTGGTATTATAATAAACAAATGAGCTTCGACCCGAAAGCAGGTGAGTAGTGCGAATTCCACATCACGTGATACGCAGGGTTAAGCCCGTTCTGCAACTAAAGTCTACATTTCAACTCGCACAATGACCGACCTCAAAGCATATCTCGCCGAGAAATACATGTCGGGTCCCAAAGCAGACGCAATTCTCTCGCGCGTAGCCCCAAAGAAGAAAAAGAAAAAGAAGAAAACAGAGGGCACTGTGCCCTCTGCAGGCTCTTCATTCATTAACGATGACGATGGAGGAGGGTGGGGCTGGGACCAGGGCAACGAGGAAGACGACGACCTTGCGGATGCAGTCATAGCCACAGACCGGTCGTTCAAGAAACGCAAAGTCGCGCCTTCGGAAACATCCAATTGGGTAACGGTGGAGGAAGGCATCAAGCAGGAAGAGGAGGAGACGCCAGTGGATGAACAGCCAATAGTAGTTGAAACCGAGTCGGAATCATTCAAAGGCGGGCTTGTAACTGCGTCCAAGCTACGCAGGGTGATGCCGACGAGTAAGGTGCAGAAGCAGGAGACACAGACAGCAGAAGAAATTGCGCAGGCACAAGAAACAGTGTATCGTGACTCGAGTGGGAAACGAATAGACACCAAGGCGGAGAAAGCTGCGGCAGCGAGGGCGAAGAGGGAGAGGGAGGAGAAGGAGGCACAGAGGATGGAATGGGGAAAGGGTCTGGTGCAAAGGGAGGATGCGGAGAAAAGAAAGCAAGAGCTGGAGAAACAACGAGGGAAAGCGTTTGCAAGGCACGCGGACGATAAAGAATTGAATGAAGAGTTGAAGGCGAAGGAGCTTTGGAATGATCCTGCGGCTGCTTTCCTGATGGTTTGTGCTTTCACCATCATTTACACCCCTACGCTCAACCCTAGCTTTACTTTTTAGAAGAGGAAAACTAAAGGCCCTCGAAAGCCAGAGTACGCTGGTCCACCACCACCTCCAAATCGCTTCGGCATCAAACCAGGCTACCGTTGGGATGGTGTTGGTATGTCTCATTCCAACCTTGGAGAGCAAAGCCCGGACATTGAAGGTTCTCCTTTAGATCGCGGCAATGGCTTCGAGAAGAAGCTATTCCAATCCTTCAACGCTCAGAAGCGGAGGGGACAAGAGAGTTATCATTGGGGCGTAGACGATATGTAGGGCATGTCCCCTTGATTTCTCTGCCCTCCTCCCGTTTGCGACTCAACGATTGCCATACTTTGACTTTCGAGAGGAAGCGAGACCCTCGCGCTTCTCTGGAACAATGATTCCCTTCTGGCCATGGATGCAACTTCGTCGTACGCAGCTCCGTTGAGGATCATTAGCGTTCGGTCAGATCCTGTGTTGTAACATTTGGGCATCGGAGTAACTACATAACAATATCTAGTGAGGAAACGTGTCGAACAAATCCACAACAACTTCGTAAGTTTACAGATTCCAGGAAGAGTAGCAGATGTAGTGAGATGTTAGGGCCAGAGAGATGTGCGATCAGGAAAAGAGTGATATATGGGAGAATGTGTGAGTAAGGAAGTAAATGAAGCTCATTAGTAACTTGGGCAGTGGTTAGGACAATCAAGCAGGTGGTCCAAAGACCATGCTCCGCCGACGCCTGGCTCTTTCGAGAGGGGTCAAATCGTCGTCAAGTGTTACCGCTGAAGATCATCAGTTCAGCTCCAGACGGAGGGTGGGTGCGGACTTACACGATGTTGACCCGTCTAGTGACACATCTGCGTCACCACCTCCCTCGTCTCCTTCGGTGTCATTAGCAGTTGATTCGAGCAAATCTCTTGATATGAGCTTAGGCAACATAGACCGACGACGCTGAAAAATGATCTAAGCGGGTTGTTATTAAAACTGGAAGGGTGCATACCTTGTTCGTTCCGGCAATGTTAACTTCATTCAGGTCAATCAGATATGAGGATTCTTCAACATGCCGTCGTTGTTCGACACAATCCACGACCCAAGCAATGCCAACAACGGTTGGTTTAGGATCACGGAGTAACCTATTTTACATTAGTTACCTTTGATATATACGCGCTCAGCCACCAGCTCACCGATAGCGACTGATGGTGCTCATTAGTCCGTTCTTGAAAATAATATGTGTACACGTCTGTCCAACGCGAGCCAGAATCTATCGCATACCGTCAGCATTCAAATACTTGACATAGGCCGATACTCGAAGCGCAGACCTTCGCACCCAACCCCTCCAACATTTCCACAAACAACGATCCAGCTTCCTCCCCATCGTCTGTTCTCACATCCACGAATAACACGCAATCCTTCAGAGTCCCTAACGATTCCTGTACCTTCACAGCCACCGCCTCATCCTTGACCTTCTCCGAGTTTTTCTTCCCGGTAATCGAGCCTGCACTCGTTGATGGGCTCTTAGCACCGACATTAACAGCTGCCTTTGCTGCCTGCCTAGCGCTGAAACGCGTCCCAATGGATGTGCCAATCTTGCCGGGAGACGTGCTTGATCTCGAGGACCCGGCTGTGTCGGTATTCGAAGGCGCAGGGTAACTGCTGCTGGCACTTCTTGCAATCTTGCGGGGTGTAGCGGGGGGCCCCATCGTTCCTTTTTCGCCACTGGAGTATGTCGGAGCTGCGCTAAGCGATTGAGAAAGCTGAGAGAGCGCCATCGAAGCTCTCCTCGATGAGTCTTTCTCGAATGTCTTCTCTTTCTCTTTTTCTTTGTCCTTCTCTACACCGTCGCTTGCCCCTAGCTCCTTCCCAATAGGGGCAATAAACACATCCCTCATACCATTGCTCCCACTGTGCTCGTCCTCCTTATCTGCTATAGCATCATATATAGTGATACTATCATCCCCGACCCCTGTGAGACCGCTTCCACCGCTACCTTTCACAGGACTTGCCTCGACTACCGGCAAACTTGTCTTCTTGCTCACCTTCTGCGCCATTCTCCTATTAACCATCGGGAACCCCGCACCTCTAGTGCCTATTCCGGTGCCAGGTACCCCTCTGCCTTTGGTCCCCGCGCCATTTAGGTTTGGATTCCGCTGATCAAAACCCTTCCCCAATCGCAGACTAGAAGATGATGACGAGCCGGGTTTTGGGAAAAACATTGTCATAGGCTTTTGGACAAGGGGCGCTTTACTGGTGGAAGGTCCTGCTTGGGATGATGCTAAAAATGCGCCTGGGGCGCCGTGGGGGATCGTAAACGAACGTTTAAGGGAATTTCTCGTCCATCCAGGCTGGGTTTCGTCTGACCGTCGGCAGCTTCGGATGACGACTGGGGCTGTGTTTCAAGCGTCGTCACGCCTTCATCATCCTCTTCACCAGTGATACGATTGAAACCCAAACTCGTATTGGGTCTCGATGGAGCGGGCATCTTGAGTTTCTTAAGTGCATTCGAGAGCGTCGAGAGGGATGAACCAGTTGGCTTCACACCAATGTCATCGACAGCGAACATATCTAGGAGCATTTTACAATAGCTTCGCATTCCAAGGAGGTTAATACTGACCTGATGTATGGCTGAACATTGAAACTGCTCTTGCGATTTTGGCGGGAGAAGGGGACGCCGCGGACAGATCGGGCTTTGATGGCGTTTTTTCCAGCGAAATCTTAGCAGGACTTGACCCAGGGGTTCTGAGTCTTCGAGATGGTGTTCTATGCGGAGAGCTTATTTGCATAGGGGAGCCTGGAGGTAACGCAGATTCCTCTGGTTCTGTGCCTGGAACATCTATGGCTGTTGCTGAAGACGATGAAACAGCTTTCCCATCTAACGCGGTATCGAACAGGGGTTTGCGGGGTACAATGTTGCGTGCGGCTCCTGATAGAGCGTTAAAAGGATTAGGAGAACAAGAACCATGAAGCTTACGACGTGTCGTGGGCAGCTTGACCATTGGGGGTGCAGGCGTTTTGAGTGTGCTCCTCGTGACGCGGGTAGAAGTCGGTATACTGCTTTGGTTCCGTTTCCTGGATGCAGACTTCTCCTTCACGGGTGGCGCAGGCCGATCAGCTGCTGTGCCCTCCGTTAGCTGAGTTAGCTGAGGGCCCCCAATTGTTCGTGGTTCCGTAACAGCCAACACCTCTGCCAGGTCTCTGAGATCATTGTCTGGTGGGCATTCGACAACGATGGGATCCTCCATTGTCTGTTCTGCCTGTTCCCCTGGGGACACCACAAGGGATGGACCAGGTTCCTGATCAGAGACTACTCTGCTTGCGGGTTCTTGTCCAATTTTTGATGGGGGCGTTACTAAATGGACGAGTGAAATGGATTTTTCCATGTTTTCTGCGATTTGTTCGTCTTCGGGTAGCTTGTCTTTGCCGGCCTGAGAGAGCTCTGCGCTAGGGGCCCTCTCCTGGATTTGTGCAGTTGACCCTCCAGGCTTATCTCGGAGCTCGACCTCCGCGAGTGTGACCTGGAATTTCTCCTCAGGCCTCGATTCCTCCTGTTCTCGCTCCTCATCTTCGTCAAAGATGAACGGTACGAAACGAGATGGGGGAGCAGGTTTCGGCTTCTCCCTGTGACGCATCCTGTCCTTGACTGAGGCCTTTCTGGATTCAGGCGCTGCCTTGCTTGTGGGAGTGACTGTGGCGCCGGGTCTAAGGGAGCCAGTCGTTCCATTTCCTTTATTTTGTACCTTGCCGCCATCCTGCTTGACGGCGTTCTTCATCAAGAACTGAAGAGCATTAGCACCTGAATTTGAGCCTTTATGAGCCGGCACTTTGAGGGAGGATGTGTTCTTGTCGGTGGCGGGAACTGTTGCAGTTTTTGCAGGTTGCAAAGGCGGGACTAATGAGGGACGGGGTATTTGGCTCCGAGATGCTGCATTGATCACGTTCTTGGGTTTTCCGAAATCTGGCTGTGCTATAGGTTGTACAATTGGCCCCGACCTCTAGAAAAGTCGAATGGTGAGTATCGGAGGAACATTTGGAAGGGTTACATGCCTTTTCCAAACTGAAACCCCAGCTGTCCTTGGTGTTGTAGCGATCCTCTTCGTTAGGTACGGATGTTTTGATTGTGGGCGGAGTTTCGGGTAAAGGTGTTAACGGAGATAACGGGGTAGAGAAGGGACCATGATCAGGTAGAGGGGGAGCAGGGGGTTCGGCAGGAGCAAGGGTTGCAGGAGGTTCAGCTGGGGCAGAAAGATCTGCGAGACCTGTGGGTGCTGGCAACTCTGAGGGATCTACCGAGACTTCGGGGACTATCACGGGAGAAGTATCATTGTCCTTGGTTGAAATCATCGCCGCGTCCATATCTGCGATTGGTAGTACAGGAGATCCCTCATCGACGTCCATAGAAGTTTTGATTTCATGAGTATTGCCTCCTAAGTTGATTGCGTCTTTGGGGGGATCGAGATGGACCTTGAGTCCGTGGTATTTGTTTGGTGGGCGAGAAGGAGAGTGGGTACGAATGGGAGATGGTGGCGGGTTTCTGAGATCGAGTTGAGGTAGAGAGGAAGATGAGGGGAACAAAGGAACAGACTTCGCCCTTGCTTTACCTGGTATCCCGACTGGTGAATGGGTCGAAGGGGTGGGGGATGCATTAGACGTCGAGTTGGGCTTGTCATTTGATGACGCAGTTGCTGCACGGCTGCGGGTAGTCTTCCTGCTCGGAACTACATTTGGCTCCGAGTTGGTTCGGGAATGACCAGCTTTGGTCAAACGCGCCTTCACAGGGTTCTTGAGCCCTCCACCCTCCAGGTCCCACTTCATTCTCTTCAACTCTCGTCCATCTGACCCTCCAGAGCTATAGTCGTCCTTCAATGGAGATACAGAACGCTTGGATCTTTGGGATTCTGCATGTTTATGAGGTGATAACAGCAGCTCATCTTCACTATCGTCAATTATTTCCTCCGATTCCTGCTGCTTGCGAGTTTCCTCGCGTGCGTTTTTCATGGGAGAGCCTTCGGGCACCTTGAGTATGTCGTCCGATAGTGTGATCTGAGAGCGTGTTCGTCGTTCTGGGAATATTGTACTCGTCATGATAAACTTGAGCACATAAATAAGGGGGTTCCACGGTTTTTTTTGCCAATCTGTGTTGAAGTAAGTAGGTGTGAGGGATTGTCTGTTTTGTCGCCCGACGCGTCGATTGCACACACACCAGCTCGCGAAGACACGTGACCCAATTGGCTCGTCTTCCCACTCAACGCACACTTTGCTTGATCTCCCATCCTATGCAACCAAGCGCTTTACGCCGCCTCGCAGCACAGTGTCTGCTGTCGAGGGCAACAACAAGCAAAATCACCAAGCCCTATCACACACACTCACGACACCTCGCAACTACCCCAAAGTCTACTTCATTACCTCCCCCTTCTGCGTTCGTCCATTAACACGCCTTAACTTTGCGACTGTTGACCTGACAGAGAGATAGGAGGCGCCCCTTTGACTCACCCAGATCTATACTCATTGTGAACAAACTCCGGACTCAACCTGTTATTCTCGCGATCGATGCATTCCTGGAGTGAGTCGTGCCAGATATCCCGCCGCGACCAGCTACTCACGCTCATTTTCAGACATGTGCACGCTACATACCCAGGTGTACGGGTATTCCATGAAGATAGGACCGATATCCCACATGGTGCAGAGGTTTGGAAGCCTGGTGGGTTAACCCATACCCTCTGTCGATCTCATGCAAACCCACGTTCCCCTATCACTGTTAGGTCCGAGCTCTGAGAAGATTGACCTCGTTGTAACGCTGGGAGGCGATGGGACGATTCTCCATGCCTCTTCACTGTTCAGCGCTGGTGCTGTTCCTCCTGTGCTCAGCTTCTCTATGGGGACATTGGGCTTTCTTCTGCCTTTTCGTATGGTTATTTCTCCAAGCTCAATCTGAAGTGGATAGCTCATTCTATTCATAGACATTGATGATTTTGCGAAGGCTCTAGGGAGCGTCTTCGAAGGGAAGGCGACCGTCCTCGATCGCATGCGCTTAGCATGCACTTTTTATAACAAGGATTTGGCAAAGAAAGGGAGTGATGGTGACGGTACGCCGACCCTGATCCTCTTCCTCTCATTTGATGTGAATGCTGATCAGTCATCAGACTGGCAGGTTATGAACGAAATAGCACTGCATCGCGGTTCAAGTCCCCATCTCAACACCATTGATATTTTTGTCGACGGTCAGCACCTCACCGAAGCCGTGGTAGGTAAAGTCCCACTCCCGAACGATGACTTCCACCCATCTCGTTGTAGTCAGACGGACTCATTGTCTCAACTCCGACCGGATCAACCGCCTACTCGTTATCCGCTGGCGGTCCCATCGTACATCCTTCACTAAGCGCACTAGTTCTCACACCGATCTGCCCCCGGAGCCTGTCATTCCGTCCATTAGTATTCCCGTCTTCTTCTGTCATTACACTCCGAGTAAGCCTCCAACACCGAGCTTATAAAAATAAAAACTTACAATCAACAGATAGGAGATCGTAGTCGATCGCCTGCTGGAGTGTCAATGGATGGCAGAACTTCGCATATCCTTAATCCGGGTGAATATGTGAACGTGCAAGCGTCGCCTTATCCGGTTCCGTGCATCAACAGATCTTCTATCATGGATCTTGGTGAGGAGCAGCAACATCACCAGGGTGCTCCGCCCGGAAAGGACGATGACTGGGTCCGCGACATCAACAATCTACTCCAGTACAATGCCACATTCCGAAGCAAGGCTCTGCTGCGACATAGCCGAACATAAAAGATATGCTCACAGTTGCAGCCGCGACACTCGCATCACTTTTGAAGACTACGCCTTCTGCCACGATGGCTGGACGAACGCAGCATCATGCGATCAAATTAGGTTCATCAGGGAATGCCAGGTTGGAAGATTGGTTCTATGGTAAGGCGTTCGGTTCGACAAAGAAAGTGGGTATCTAGCGAGGGATTTAGTGCAAGAAAGTTCATTGCCTATGATACACTTTGTGTGGAATAAAATTAAGGGGTAGCAGGGCAGAAATCCTCCGCCCGTCCGCCAAGGTAAATGGAACATGTGTGCCCAAAATATGTGGAGCATGAGTCCCAAATGGAACAGTCTACTTTTTTCTAAAAAACCCCGAGAAACTACTTTTCGTCGATACCGTATTGGGCGACGGGCTTCTCGAGAATGACCGCGCGGGATTACTGAGGATCCCAGTAGGGCTCGGTGAGCGGGATTTGGACCCATGCCTGACCTTCTTGTCCTTGAAACCCAATGACCGTCCAGGGACTTCAAGATAACTAGGAGGCGCATCATCCGACTTTTCATTCCTCCCTGCCGCCTCCGGATGATCCGTACTCCCCTGGTTCGAGGCAGGACCGGCAATGGCATCCTCGCCACGGACACCAACAGTCAACACTGATTTGGATCCGAGTGTCTCTACAATCGTGACCCAAGCACTCTGCGAAACGCGCCAGTAGACGTATTTCCCGTTCGATGCCACCCGACAGGAGAGTGTTATGTCGTCTCTGTCTACTCTCCTTAGCCTAGGGAATTCTTGTATGGCGATATCAATGGCCTCCTATAGATTTTTCGTCGGTTCATTCTGCTCTCCCCTCTGTGATAGATCCCACAAACCTGATAGCTCTTCGCTGGAAGAACAATCACGCTATCCCCGCGATAATTGTATACGATAGTCTTTGGTGTTGATGAGGCGGGAATAGGTTGGTTGAGGGCGGGTAAAGTTAGAGAGGACATTAGAGCTTGGTGGTAGAACTTGCAAGTCTGGTCACGCAACTCATGGCTCCTTATAAGTCAGACCAGAGCTGTAGGCCTGCTGTGCCGAGTCAGGATGTGAAGCTCCCAAAGCGATGCCACTGCAAAACACCGCCCTTTTCCCGTTTCCGGTCGCGCCGCGTTTCTAAACGGGGCTAGGAACACCGCCGCAGCGGGTGTCCCCGTGCTGCGCCACTATTAATCAACTACACCATTGTACAACAAAGGTGTTCAAGATCTCTGACCCGCGCCTATCTGATTAAACTGCAGCCACCGTAATACAATAGCTCAACGAGGGCGGGATCACTGTCACAAATAGCACTCCACACCTTCAACAATGATATACTTGACTTCACTCCTCTAATCCAGCCAACAACGAAAACCCACCCTGAATAGTAACCTTCTTCGTTTGCGGTGTCAGTGCTGTAGAGCTGTCTTTGTTCTTGCGCGTCTTCTTCTCCCTCTTTACATGCTCCTCTCTATATGTTCCCATAAGGCCATCCTGGCATGCCATCCATGCTTCCACTGGGACTTTGTCCCCGGGAGTCAAACTACCACAAAGATACGAATGGAATAGCCTTCCGGAAAACCGATGTACAACCGAGGGTGCGGATGAAGTCAACAGCAGGGCCTGTGATAAATGTTCCACCGTTTCCAATGCAGCCAGGAGTTGTGCGGAAAGCTGCACGTTGCGATCCAGAACTGGTGGGAATTCCCTGTTCAATGACTCGGAAGGGCATGGGGCAAGTGCCGCGAGGCAACAGCGTGCTTCGTGGGCCGTCCATTTCTCCATTTCTCTGCTTTTGGTGCTTGTCTCGAGTGCACGGCTATGTAGTGAGCGAGCAACCCAGCGTATTGCTAACACCGGCTGAAGCTGGTCGGCGGGGAGTTTCCGTACAGATGACAGGTCGGATTCTAAGATCCTCAAAAAAACGGTGATGCGTTCTTCGAGTGGCTTCTGCACCAGAGAAATGACTTCGGTCTCTGTGTCTAAGTAGTAGATGGATGATAACAATTCATCGAGTGGGATGACAGGCACCACCTCTGGGGCCAATCGAGTGCCTCGCCGCACGTACTCGGTAACTTTGGGTGTTCCAACTCGGTTCGACCTTTGGGACACTACGGACACTGGCGCATCCGCCTCGGTCCCCTCATCATCGGAAACACGAAGGCGCTGCAAAGCGCCCTTGAGAGGAGCCAGGAAGTCTGGATTGTCCTCCTCGCTCTCCGATTCTGCTACGTCGATTAGCTCATCCTCATCTTCATCCTCGGCGACAGAAGCCTCCTGAGTCGAAGGTTCACTGGACGGACCAAGCTCACTATTTTCATCAACTGGAAGTCCAAGTGAATCATCCAAGAGAGAATAAATCCAAAGCCTGAGTGGTCTCGTTATACTGCACGAAACCGTCTCAAGATCGGGTGCTTCAAGAAACAGCCTTGG
This sequence comes from Lepiota brunneoincarnata, assembly GCA_023014365.1. Classification (NCBI taxonomy): domain Eukaryota; kingdom Fungi; phylum Basidiomycota; class Agaricomycetes; order Agaricales; family Agaricaceae; genus Lepiota; species Lepiota brunneoincarnata. The sequence continues at coordinate 746,438 of JAEBUN010000009.1, forward strand.
CCAAGATGTCCCAGTGCTCAGGACATCCATCAGTTTGGGCGAAAAATCTCCACTCCTATACGCTCGCACAAACCGTGTTCGGATCTCTGCACTCTGGATTAGAGCTGGAGCTTGCCCTTGAACTCCTTCATTCTCGGCCATGATGCGTCTTGACACCAATGGGAGGAAGGGACATAAAGCCGGATCATGTAGGGCACAGGTGTTCGTTGGCCACAGACCCGCAGCGCCTTCATGTTTTGTGATGGCGTACTGTAGAGTCGCCATAACCACTTTGTCTACAATAGCCTCTATCTCTCCTGAGCCCAGAGGGTTGGTTAAACGGGATAACAGCAGGTTGACAGTTCTGTCAATAAGGTCCATCACACTTCCAACCTGATGCTTGTTCTTCTTCCTTGGCGATGCTGGTGACAGAACATTGCGTATCACGGCAGCAGCACTTTCGAGGCGCTGGACAACGCTGAGTTTGCGCTCAAAAAACAGCGTTTGAATGGAGCGCCGATCAGATTCTGAATGGGCGGTAAAATCGTTCCCGACAAGCGCCCCCAAGAGGGGTAGAAGGGTGATGGGTAGATTCAGATGAGATGCGAGGGTCTCGGGACTAAAGCTGGTGCACAACAGCTGGAACTCGTGTGCGTCTTTGGGGGGGATGAGTCCTCGCCCCGTGTTGGCCTCTCCCTTTCTTTTCGCTTTTGGTTTGCGCACCATCTGGAAGTCGTCATCGCCATCGTCACTATGATCAACCAGTGCTGATTGGTCTGGTACGATTTCCCATACCATGTCATCCAAAGGAATGTAGCCGAGATAGCCCGGCGCGTTCAGCACAACGAAGTCGGAATCATTTCCTACGACGTAACCGCCAACCCGACCAGCGAGCTCGACAGAGTACGGATCCCCCTCTTCGTCTGCAAAGTGGATTTCTAGAGCATCATTACTTCTGGCAAGATTTCCGAGAGCGTGAAGGCAGGTGGTATAAACGAGAGGAGGCAGTATTCTAGATTCATGAAGGAATCTAGGGGATGCCCTCGAGGCTGCAGACGTACGAAAGAAAAGCAATCCTGGTTTGATATGGGATTCCCCAATGCGATTGATAGCGGTTGGAATTTTGAGGTCAGGGCATGCACCTTCGGGTCATTCTCAGTCAGATTGCCATAGCGAGAGGACAAAGATAAGATTCAGACCATCAAAGACGAAGTAAACCTTCAGCCCTAGCTGGATCCATGTCTCGACTACTTGGACGGCTAACCTTGAAAACTCGGGATATTCGCCACCGTATACCCAAGGCAACTTCGAGCCTTGATACAGAGTGTATATAAAACTAGCATCATAAGGAAGGCTTTTAAGAAACTGTCGGAAAACAGACTCACGACCACCCATCTATGACTACTGAGGTCACGTCTCCAGAACTTGATGGAAAACGAACAGTCCTTGACAGCAACCGGGCGTTTTCGCGCAGATAGGTGGTAAGTCCATGGACACCCATACCTCCATCAGCTTCGAGGGAGGAAGCAAAGGTAGTACGCTCGACTGAAGAGACTGCACAGCCTTGACTCCAGAGCTGTGCTCAAGTACACATCCAGAAAATATTTTGTGGCAACATGGCCGAGTGGTCCAAGGCGCTGGAATTAGGAAGCTCCTCCCCTATATCCAGTCCGAAAGGGCGTGGGTTCGAACCCCACTGTTGTCAGAACTAGCTTATGATATCTTTTTGTCTTCCATGAGTTCTATAGTGCTAGCACACATGAAAGATAATCTATACAGGAGAGTAAGCTATATTACGAACATGGGGTCAATGTATGAGTAAGAATGTTTGAATCTCCCAATGAATGAAGGTGAGTCCAATGCGTATGCCGGGTGCCAGCAGCAGGTATCTGCAATAACGTTTAATCAGGAGAGTTCTTCTTATCATCCTCCTCGTCAGCTGCTCTCTCTTTCTCTTTCCAACGCTCGTACGCTCGAGTGAAGGTCCGACTTGCAAGCATCAAGGGTTCGTTTGTCCATGCTTTGTCCCAGACTCGTCGTGTGAACTCGCGCTGTTCTCCGGATTTAATGCTATCATGAAGGATACCGAGTACGCGGAACGAAGGAGTCAGTAGTTTGTTGATCCTCTCCCAGAATGGAGGAAAATCAGGAGGTAGGGAAACGAGGAGTGACTGCGAACTACGTTCAATGTTAGCTTAGAGTATAATGCCAATAGCAGATCACACGCACCCGGTACAGGGAAAAGGTCGGGGAGGAACGTTAGGCACCCATGACCTGACATTCTCATTCGGCACAGGGCCTCCACTCATACTCTGCTGTCGCAGACTATCCTGGTAGTCCTGCCACACCTCTTTCCTCTTCTGCCTCGCCGCGGCCAACCGTTGTTGTCGTTCAAAATCTAATGACATCGAGTCCATTTTTTCATGAGCGGCCAGCCGTCCCTTTCCGGACCAGATATACCATCCCTCATCCCAAGTTTTCGGTTGTTGAGGTGGGCGCGGTTTGTAATCCGGATCCTCAGGGTCTTCGGGAGGCTTTCCACCAAGCATTCGTGGCAAGTTCGCAGCTTGCCCTTCTGCGGGAAGGGGGTATAGTGCTTTGCCACTGGAGTCTATTTTCTTGTGTTTCTTGAATGCAATGATGTCCCGGACTTCATGTGGAAAGACTTTGCGGACACACAGCGAACGGCAATACGGTTCCTTGTTATGTACCCTCCCGCTGACCGTTTGCGAGCAGTAGGTTATGCACCATTCATCCGTCTTCAGGGAATACTGACCTACAGACAAACGCAAATGGTAAGCATATAAAGTGAAAATTCGAGACAACACGAGTTTACCCTGAGGAGGAGTCAAGATCTTGATTGTTGGCCAGTCAGCAAGGGGTGTTTTCCTGACTTGCGCGTGCTGCCGCTGGGATGTCGGTTGTGATTGCGTTGTCGACATGAAATAACAAAGGATTGATGTACAAGAAACAAGGATGGGTTTCCTGGGAGGTTTAGCGAGTCACTCATTCGCGGGGCTCTGCTCCGGCGAGGCGCTTACCTAATGTCCCGGGCCCCAACATTCTGCCGGCAGCTGTCGTACTTAGACGCCATGTGTATTCAGTCGGAGATCTAATAACCTCACGTGCGCACTCAAAAACCCATCACCCGAAAACGTTTCCTCTTCACAATCTCGCGCTGTTCAAAGTATCGTCGTCGCAGCTTACGCACAGGAAGCCTTCCAGGGCTCCCCTATTTGGCTGTGGGGAAAGTCCCCGGAGATGCAGAGCATATCCTCCGTCCATTCTAATGGAAAGCGACTGGCTCTAAGCACGACAGTTCGAACGGAGGATGTTCGAGAACCGCATTGTCTCGCACAGGATGGGGACCACCTGTTCGTGCTTGGCTCCGTCTTGTAACACTCTGCTGCTCACTCCCAATGGCTGGTCTGCAGTTGAATAGCATCAGTATGCGAAGATATGAGTGTGCTGGTGTGTGCTGGTCAGCTGGAGGGGGAGCGTTCAGTTGCTCATAGCCACAGTTATACGATAGTTGACTCGTTTATTCGAGTCTTCAACTCAATGGGGCTCACTCTTGGTCAGCGCGAGATCTATCCTGTATTTTTTCCATCCTCATCGAACTTTGCTGTTCACCCTTCCAAACACGATCTTTCCCGCTCGGTAAGTTGATCATGTCTTTTCTTTTTGATGATGCTTCAATTTTTATATTGAATTTCTTCAGGGTGTATCTCCTCGTTGCATCGCGGCGCGGAGAAATGCACCAGAATTTGACACCTGACGCCTTCCCTTCTAACTTTGGTCTCTATTGACTATGGCTAATTCCGGTTCAACAGGTTGGCGCATCAGTTTAGGTGGCTCATCTATGTTTGTGCATGTACTAAGGTTGCACATGAATAAACAGTTGTCAACGTATTCTGTAGACCGGTGTGAGCCTAAATATATATATATATACAATAAACCCCAGGAGCGCCATGACCTTGATGGAAAAACATCACTGCGCACCACCTCTTATAGCCGAACCTTAATATCCTCGTCCCCAGGGTCCCTCCCAGCGAGTTCTTCCTTGGCTCGTTCACGAAGCTCGCGACGAAGGATTTTCCCAGAGACACTGGAATACGTTCTCTCAACGAATAGCCCAAAGGATAAGACCCTCCAGCTCACCTCTTTGGTACAACGTCAATGACGACGACACCTACAACGCAATCGTTCATCAACCCTGGCACTTAGCCAACAATACGACTTACCTCCCCGGAGGAATTTGTGCCTCGCCACCTGGTCTTGGATCCAAACCTTGACACGTTGCGTGAATGCAGCCTTCTGGGCCTCTGTCTTCACTTGAGCAGGGTTAGCATGGACGACATAAGCTCGAGGAAGCTCAGTAGCTTCCTTGGCGCTTTCCACACCGATGACAGCAGCATCCGCGATATCGGGATGCGTCAAAAGGACGCTCTCGAGCTCGGCGGGAGGAACTACGAATAGCTTGTGAGCGACTGGTCAGGGGACGCCCGCCGAAGGAGGAGCGAACCTTGGAAGCCCTGTAGCGCGTCGTTAGCATGCCGAAAAACAGCGGACACAAGAAACAACCGCACACCTTGTACTTGATCAACTCCTTGCGGCGATCCACAATATAATAATGCCCTTCGTGGTCTCGGATGGCAACATCCCCCGTCTTGAACCACTTGTCGGGCGTGATTGAGTCTTTGGTAGCAGCGGGGTTGTTTAGGTAGCCCTATGTGTCAACTCTTCATCGACATATTGGATGGAAAGACGGGTCATACAAACCTTCATGACAGAAGGACCACGGAGCCAAAGCTCTCCAGGTTGTCCCACATCAGCGTCGATCGCCCCGTCGCCGTCGCCATCGGCGACAATTCGTGCCTCAAGGTTAGGCAGTAGGTAGCCAATACTGCCAACCTTGTGTGCGGTGCTTATGGGCTGTAGGTGTGTCGTGGGCGAAGTCTCAGTGAGACCATAACCCTGGAGGACGAAGATCGGGAGCCCATTATTACGCTTGGACTGTAGACGATCTACCACCTACTCAGGAACACATTAATTCATGACCAGTGTATGCTAGACAAAGGTTTGCTTACTGCTTTCGTGAGCGTTGCTCCAAGGGGAGCAGCACCAGAGAACAAGACCTTGAGCGATGCGAGATCGTACTGATCAACGGCTACCATATGAAAGGCGGTTTTCAAGACAAATTTGGTCAGTTGGGTTAAAAATACTAACCAGGATGGCGTGCAAGGACGACGAGGACAGGAGGTACAATAAGGGCTATGGAAGCTTTGTATTTGGCGATATTGGCGCAGAATTGGACAGGATCAAATTTCGACATGATGATGATGGGGGATCCGCGGGTCAAGGGAAAATGAACGAGCTTGACAGCACCTGGGTAATAATTCGGGAAAAAAATCTAGTTTGGAATATAAATGGCCCCCACCATAGATGTGGTAGAATGGCAGAACGGCGATTATCTTGTCTTCGAGGCCAAAAGGAGGGAAAAGCGTTTGGACAATTTCGAGTACCGAAATGATATTCCTATGTGTGGTCTATAGACAGACAAAGGATGGTAGGTGAGATCATAAAAAAAACTCAATCACACCAGCACGAACCTCAACCCCTTTTGGCTTCCCAGTCGTGCCTGTAAGCAAAGTTCAGGAAAAGAAGGTTGACTAGCGGGCTACCCTGATTACAAACCTGAACTATAGCAAAGGTAAACAGTCTCGTTTGCATCATTGCCATCAAACCGTTCTTCTGTCTGCAGGGAGCCTTTGCTGAGTAAGTCTTCAAACCGGGGCAAACCAGCAGCCGTAGTAGAGTTGGGAGCGTCAGGGCCACCTGCCCATCTGAGACTCGAGCCAAGAACAACAATACGCCTACCACTCTCCTCATTGCTCAGTCCGAGCTCCCTGAACATTTGACGGACAGCAGGAAGGCCCTCTTCAGAAGTGAAAAGGATTTTGGCACCACTGTCGCTGTACTGGTACGCCAACTCGCGGGCATTATAGACGCTGTTGGCAAGGGTAGATCTTAGGCCAGCAGCAACTAGTTGCACACAAGGGAGGGTTCACTCAAGAGCGCTCGAAGAAGTGTCAAAGTCAACGTACCAGCACCAAAGAGGACAACTGGCCAGTGAATTGAGTTGGGAGAGTAGACGAGGAGAGTGTCTCCACGCTTTGCACCAAAGGCGACTTGCAGGCCGTAGGCCAGTGAAAGGGACAGTTGCTTAAGCTGGGCGCGAGTGATGGTCGTGCCAGTGTTGGCGTCAATGCATGCCGGGTGCGAAGCGGGAAAGGGGCCGACGTGGCTGGGATCATTGGAAGAGAAGAGGTGGGTGAATATGGATTGGTTGGGAATGGGAACTGATGGAACGGGCGAGGTGTAGATTTTCTGGGGCATTGTAGTGAACGAAGGAGAGCAACGTTGGTGGATTGTCAGGTACCATATATAAGTATATAAACGCTTCCAAACTTTAATAAGGGTAGCCCTCAGCAACCCAAAGGAGCTCACATTCGGACCATGTGCACTCCGACAACCGGTCCATCAACCGAAAGCTATTTTCCTTTCGTCCTCCATAGGGGGCGCTTCAATGAGCCGCAACGTCAGACGCTGCCCGGATCATTTGTACGTGTGGAGACCATCATATGTTATACTAGTGTCCTGCTGCATTCCGAGCACCAGCTGTTTCTTGCCGTGCCCAATTGCCATCCCGTGCCCGTCATTGCTTCGCGTCCGCATTGTCAGTGGTCACTTGACCAATGGCGGCGGTTCCGTGATACCTGTGCCTTGGTAAAAACGACCATTTTAATACAGCGCCAAAGCACATGATGCGACAATCAACCCCTGGCCGTATACTCGGCCACCCAAGCGGGCAGTGGCGGGCATTCAAAGTGACAGACCTCAATTCCAGGTTTATCCCCCATCTACACCGCCACCTGCCACCTGCCAAATAACTCACAACAGCCTCTTTCCTTCACCAGGTCTAATTTTTCTACAAAACGCCCATATCTACCATCACAGCTCTTCCTAGCACACAGAGAACTATGGCCTCTCTCCTCGAGCGGATGAACATTGCCCCCAGCTCTACAGTTGGCCCAGACCGTCGCACAAAGGTCAACCAGTCATCGAGCCGCTCATCGACTCCATACGTGTGTACCCTCTCTTTCTGCGTCTTCAAAACCACTCTCCCGATACTGGTATCTTCAGAGCCGCTCCCGGCCCCCCAAAGGCGACATTGACGCGCCGTGGTCGCACGACCTCTATGAGTCCCACAACTCACTCTCAGCGCGCCTCTCTGGCCAACCCGGCCCACCCAAACCAAGTATCAACAACCTCGCACAACGGGCTCTGCGGGAGGCCACGGGCGCCTCAAACACTAAAGAAACCGGGCTGTCTATCAAGGGCGCAAGCGCTGTCCAGGGCAACGTCGTTGAGGTCACCGGGCTAGTGGCCGGGACAACGGCAGAGGACGTTGCTGCCATATTCAAGCGATGCGGTGTTATCTTGGCGTCCAAGTTGATTTCGGGGAGAGACGATGTTAAGGTTAGGGTGACATTCAAAACTCAATCATCGGCGACTACTGCTGTGCAAAAGTTCCACAATCAGCCGGCAGACGGGAAGATCTTATCTGTAAAGGTGGTGGGTAACACGTCGGCAGGAACAACGCTCAGCAATAGGCTAGGCGGACCCGATGGTTTGGATTTAGTAAGGGACGAGGGGAGTGTCGACACTCTCATGGGCGCGGATAGCGAAACTGGATCGTGAGTTACATCCCCCTGAGATAATGCTAAGCGTAGGGACTGAAGTTGTACAGGAAAATGCGATCAGATTCGATTATGCAGGAGGATCCTCGTGCGCAAGTGCTGGTCGCGCCCCCTGGTGCTACCAATCCTTCCGATTATGCCAAGCAAGAGCCTTCGGGTCGCGGTGGTCGAAGAGGTCGTGGTCGCCCTCGTGGTGGTCGACGTGGCGGAGGAGGAGGACGGCAAGGCAGTGGTTTGAGTAAAATGGAAGTTGACTGAAAATAGCTGCTTGTCTTTTTTTTTTCTTTTCTTTTCCTTTCGCTTTCTTGGTGGTTATGCCTAGCTTTTCCGCACCTATTTCTGTCCCCAGGGCTTTTCTTCGATTATGCTTCCAATTCTGTATAAGACTCGACGTTTGTACATCTATCTAAACATATGACAGAAAATTGCCTCCCACTACAGCAGACGTGACTGTGATTGTGACTGATGTAGAACCTCTGCTTGGGCCTGAGTTTTCTCTGTTCCATCTTATACCTGTTCCGCGGCCACGCGCAGGCGTGTAATCTAACGTGTCATAACCCTACTCACTTACTGACCTTTTGCGTCCTCGCCTATACCCAACATGTCCAGTGGTGAGTCTATTCCTCTACCAGAGTTTGCAAACCCGTCCGCTAAGCGAGAGTGTTTCTGGTGCGCTGGCCGTTGCTTGTGATCGAACTGGGTGTTATCCAGGCTGGTTGTTCCTATTCGCTGTACTCTGGGCCGGCGCACTCCTATTTACCATGGTCTTTTTTGTAAGTTTTTTTTTCCACCTAGTTTTCTTTTTTCGTCGGCCCTTGGTTGTGGATACTGTAGATACTCACATACCCAACCCAGGTGATCATGTACTCGGACCTCGAGAGCGACTACATCAACCCCATCGACCTGTGTAACAAAATCAATCAGGTGAGTGGCGGGAGGGCCCTGACTACGTCGTTGGGTGTTAACAGCCTTTTCGTCTGATAGTTCGTGCTCCCGGAATATGGCGCACACGCTTTCCTTGCTCTGCTGTTCCTCTTAAGTGGCCAGTGGACTGCTTTGCTCCTGAATATTCCGCTTATCGCTTGGAACGTCAACAAGTAGGTTTCTCCTTGATGTTGGTGTTTACTGCGGCTTGGGGGAGTGCTGACGTACCATTAACCGCTAGGATTGTCAAAAAAAGCCACATGTTGGATGCGACGGAGATTTTCCGTTCGTTGGACGGGCACAAAAAGGAAGCATTTTTCAAACTTGGATTTTATCTGCTTTCATTCTTCTACTACCTATACCGGTGAGTGTTGTAGTAAGAGTGCCTTTTTATTCTGTTTTATTTCTAACGTGCGTGGGTTGCAGAATGATTGCTGCACTGATCGCAGAAGAGTGAAAGTCAGCGAGCTGGATGCTCTCGCTGTTGAGACCATTCTACACTAGTGCCTGCCAGTCTCTCGTAAAGGGGAGACGGATGTTTTTGTATATGATGCAATGCGGATATCTGTTTTCTTTCTGCGTAACGTGTGAGCTGAGTGTGTGTGAACTAGTGTCACGCTTACAACGTCACCAAGTCTTAACATATCCAAGCCTGGTGGCTGACTGGCTCACCACATCCTCGTATTCCTCCTCCTTGACGTACCCACAGCCCCCGACCACATCCTACCACACACATTATCCACTATTTCTCTCTATCTTACTCTCTTTTTTGCCCTTGACTGACGACGCGAATCACTATGGGTGGAACAGGTGAGTGGTGGTGTCTCGTGGCTTGACCGCATTCTCATCGTACTTTGCCCGGACTCTGCTGTAAACGTGTGAAATTCCTGAAATTGACAACATGTGGTTTGCATGCCATATGACCAGGCTGGTTGTTTTTGTTTGGGGTCCTAATGGCTGCAGGGTTACTCTTTTGCATGGTGTTCTTTGTACGTCGGTTTCCATGCTTTCGGCCTTCCTTTTTGTCCTGCTTGGCGGTCTCTTACCCGTCCACGATGGATGTACTCCCTTCCCCCGCCCCCCATCCCACATTCTACCAAGGACCTGGGGAAGAATATAGAATGGCTGAACGAGTTCCGGGTCTAGATCATCATGTTCTCGGATTTGGAATGCGACTACATCAACCCCATTGATCTCTGCAATAAGCTGAACCAGGTCTGTGTTTGTTCTCAAGTCTTGGTCGGGACCAGGGTTGACAGGAACGGAGCAGTTTGTTCTTCCGGAAAATTTGGCGCACGCATTCCTCGCTCTTCTTTTCTTGATTTTCGGACAATGGATGGCGTTCTTCCTCAATTTGCCTCTGGTGCTCTACAATGCGGACAAGTAAGTCGGAATATTGAGGAGTCTCGCGTTTTGGTTATGTGCTTATCATAAACTCTCCGCAGGATTCGGAAAAAGGGCCACATGTACGATGCGACAGAGATATTCAGAACTTTGGGCGGGCACAAGAAAGAAACCTTTATCAAACTCGGTTTTTATCTTCTTTCATTCTTCTATTACCTGTATAGGTGCGCGTTTGCCCCACGAGTCTTCACGCACTTCAGATGCTGACTTGTTCTGCCTTAGGATGATCGTTGCTCTGATTGCTGAGAGCGAGTAATTTGTCTGCAGCATGTTATCTACGCCTCTTACATATCTGTCCTAATATCTGCTTCTCAGACAATACTGCAATTTTACTTAGAGTGGATTGGACAATCATATGTACGAACTACCGACCCATCCTCTCCACAAGCGACCGGCAGAGACGAATAAGGTGCTGAGATGTCCGGATTGCTCAGAACACGACCTGACACTCAAAACAACCACGTGAAGAGACCTGAAAAGGCCACGCAGTCATGAGCAACATGGGGAAATGACACGGCCGTGCTGCCGCACAAGAAAGAAAAAAAAAAGAGAGAGAGCAAATATATATGATGGTGACCGTGGGAAGGTTAGGGCCGGCGCGCGATCTCCCAGCCCAAGCTCACCAAATGCAGACCATCGCAACATGTGGCTGCGTTTCATGTGCCTTCCCAATGTCGCCTTCTCTTGAATAACCATGTCCTTCTTTCTCTGTGTCGATTGTGGTGGCAGTAAGACCGCTGCTGCTATCGTTGATTCCGATGGCAAGCTCGTAGGCCGTGGGCACGGTGGACCCTCGAATCTGACCTACCTCACGACCGATGCGTATACACTTGCCGTCAAGGCGGCAGTCAGCGAGGCTCTCCGTGCTGCATCCTTGCCGACTGATCCTCCCTCCTTGCGGACCCACCGTATTTGCGTCCGCGTGGTTCGGAGCGTCCGGTGCAGATTCTCTAGCCGTCATTCAGAGTGTTTTGGAACCGCTCTCGAACCTCGTGGGGATACCGGTTGGGCCGAAGCTGATCGTGACGAACGATACAAACCTCCTTGCGGCCCCTGTCCGGTTGCACAAGGACGTTTCGAACGCAGTAGTAATCATTGCAGGGACAGGCGCGATCGCGGTGTCTTTTAAAGAGGCCGATAGCCGGATTCAGGAACTTGGAAGGGCGGGAGGCTGGGGATGGATCCTGGGAGATGAAGGGGGTGGGTTTAGTGTTGGGAGAGAAGCACTTCGTCTGGTGCTTCTCAGGAATGATTGTGCGTCAGTGGGGGAGGATACGTTACAAGGGAGTACTCTGAAGGAGAAGATCCTGTCCCGGTTCAGCATCACAGATGTGATGGAGATTTTGAGGTCGATATACCTCTCCGATCCCATCCCGGGTTCCGTTGTCGGTCCTGATGCGTCTCCAGCCAGCTTCGTTAGGGAGAAACGCATCTCGATGCTCTCGCCTCTTGTTTTTGAAGCCGCTTTTGAGGATAATGATCCGCTTGCGTTGGAAGTACTTCAGAGGTGCGCTAATGAGCTGGTGGAGACGACATCTGTCTTGTTAGGAAAGCCGACGACACAGCAGCCTCGTTTGGTGGATCCGCAGGATTCTGTGTTGTCATTTGGAGGGTCCCTTGCCGGAGTAGAGAGGTACAGAGAGATGATCCTCGATGGCCTGAAAGACCGAGGGCACAATTTTAAATATGTGTTGTTTGTAGATGATGCAGCGATGACTGGGGCGGCGTCTTTGGCTGCGGCTTCTAAGAATTCGTAGTTTACCTTTGTTTCCAAACAAACTCATTCTGAAATGCCTATAATTCCTTCTCATGCCCAACGGCTGGCACAAATCTTCATCGCTATCTATGTAACGGTCTCTGTCCTGTTCACCACGAGCTCACTGCTGTCAGCAGGGAAATCCTCTTCGCTCCACTCTGTTTGGTTCTGGCTCTTTGGAATTTCCGATAACTTGAATTCCCCAACGCATAAGGACCTCTCCGCCTTGCAAAATTCTCCAAGACAAGCATTTACGATCATAGAGTCTACAGACCCGAAGCAGCAGCCAATCGAAGAAAGCATTATCCTATCCAAGGCATTTCCTCATATGATGAAGCCGAGCCGAATCATTCCGTACTATTATCGTGCCTCTGGGAACTTTGACAGGGAAGACATAACCGTAACCAGCCTCATTACAAGCAACCGCTTTGAGGTCCTCGCCCGTCTTGTTCGGCGATACCAAGGTACGGTAAAAAAAAAGTTTCTACCAACCCACAAGTGCATGGACGCAATCCGAACATACACCATCAGGTCCCATTTCAGTCACTTTCCATATCAACAACGCAACCGAAAATGTTCATACACTCCTCGACTCTTTGCACCAGCTCTATATCTCCACGGAAAACATGCCGATGTATGTTGACGTTCACCTCGTCCTGGACACGTTTGATCGCCAGTTCAACACTTGGCGCAACATTGCGAGGCTGTTCGCGAGGACGGATTATGTGATGATGCTGGATGTCGATTTCTACCTCTGTACCGACTTTCGGTCGGCCATTAGGAAGAGCCAGGCAGTGAGAGAGATGTTGAGGATGGGAATGGCGGCATTTGTGGTCCCTGCGTTTGAGTTTTTGGATTACGAGGAAGGAAGGAAGTATCAAGCGTTTCCGAGGACGAAGAAGGTCGGTTCTATTCCCTTGGAGCCAGCCTACTGATATCACGGATTGGTGCGCAGCATTTGATACAGTTGGTTCAGAAGCGTCGGCTGGGCATGTTCCACGAAACGTGGGCCCCCGGGCACAATAGTACTGACTACAAACGGTACTATGCTGCGAAGCCTGGGGAAGTGTACAAAGTGGATCAATTCCAGTCATTCTATGAGCCTTACACCATCTTCAAGAAGGACGGACCACCGTGGTACGTGTTGTTTTGATCTCAAGGGTGACTGCTGACGCCCATAAGGTGCGATGAGCGGTTTGTTGGGTATGGCGGTAACAAGGCCGCCTGCCTCTTCGAAATGTACCTGGCTGGAGTATCTTATTATGTCCTCGCGGACCATTTTATTATTCACCAGAATCACCTCTACGAGGAGAGCGCGCGAAGGAACGAGGTGAGTCCTGTTCTCTGAATGTTTGCGGTGGGGATTCATGTTGCCTATCATCTAGAGAAAATTTAATCGCAAAATATATGCGGAGTTCAAGGAGGAGACATGTCTGCGGCAAGTTCGCTCACGAGCTTATTCACTTTCTTCTCATTCCGAATCAGATACTTGAGGAACTTTCGCGAGCTAGGCATCCTAAACACCACCCAAGCTTCAAATGTGATAGACGAATGCAGCAAGATGAAGGCTTTCCCGAGGATCATTGCTCAGGTAGACTGCTATTCTGGCCCATGACGCTACTTCTGCTTACATTGAATGTAGTTGCTGCAGACTAGATGATTGCACCATAGTTTTTTTTTTTTGTCAATATGACCACTTTCCCACAAAATGAGAGGTCGAGCAGCCATTATCTCGTCCCCTGTCCTGAGATAATTGGTGCCGATGGGTGAGCAATACCTTAATTTAGAGCTCCAGAAGTGAAAAAAAAGCAGATAAAGCGGACCGACTACATCAGATTGTGCTTCTTCCTAACTCAGATGACCTCCCAAGCACGCCACCAGCGCACCCACATTTAACGCAAGGAACAAACTTCCTCCAATGCTCTCCATCCCACAACCCACCACATTCAAGTGCCGACCATGAACGAGAAAACAGGACCTGAAAACTTCAGAGCCGAGTATGAAATCACCCATCAAGCCGCGAGCGAGTCGAGTAAGTCCGTCGATGGTGTATTCTCCGATTCGGCTCCCTTGACTGGGGCCGAGCGAGAAAAAGCAGAGAAGCTCCTCGTGAGGAAACTTGATGCCCGATTACTGGCGCCCGTGGTGATCATTTATATCATGAATTACATTGACGTGAGTTTCCACCAGATCTGATAGGAAGATATTTTACGAGGGGGTGTGTAGAGAACGGCAGGTCACCTCTGCGAGGCTCAAAGGCTTGGAGCACGATTTGAAATTGACTGGTATGGAACTACTTGAACTATCATTTTGGCCTGAATATAACCCACGCCGTGCCGACTAGAGGTCCAGTACTCGGCGATCCTCGCCGTGCTATTTGCAATGTACTGTCCTTCACAGATTCCGTCAAATATGGCGAGTTTGTTGATCCGGACAAATGGTCCATACTAAGCTTGATTCACAACAGTTCCTCAATTACATCACGCGGTAAAGGGTCTGCTCGCCTCGCGGGATCGGAAAACGTTAACAGTTGCCGACGCTAGTCCCTCTTGGTATATTAGCGCCTGTGTGATTTCATGGGGCTTGGTCAGCACCCTGACTGGAGTAAGCTTCCGCTATCTATGGGGAAGAGTAGGAACTAACTGGGTACGCAGACAACTCGAAACTTTTCTGGTATACTCGCCTGTCGTCTGTTCCTAGGCTTGCCCGAGGTAAAGCTTTCTCGAGGGTTTTGTTACCATCCCATCGGGACGCGCTGATACGTCTCGAAAACCTTAGGCGGCTTTTTACCCCGGAGCTGTATATTTACTTTCGCGATGGTACACTCGAAAGGTAGTCTCGGATTTGCATGGGAGAGGTTCATCAGCCCTGATGTAATCTGATGAAAGGAACTCGCACTTCGAACAGCATTCCTATATGGCGGTCTGACCGTATCTGTGGCGTTTGGTAGTGTGAGTATATTACCCAAAAACTACCCTTAACACGTGTGACGCCTACATGATACAGCTGATGGCTGCTGGGATACTCGGTGGAATGGAAGGGCGGCTGGGCATCAGGGCATGGCGTTGGTAAGTGATCTAGCCTCGTCATCATGAACCTGGCTGAGAACACCCTGTTGTACAGGTTATTTTTTATCGAGGTGAGGTTACCGATGACGTTCTGTTGGAGTTTGGGGACCCACGTCATGCGTATAGGGAGCGATGACCATGTTCTTGGGGCTGCAAACCATGTAGGTCCCTTGTTTGTTTTTTTTCGATCCGAGTTGACCGCTACCCCTGACTCTGCTCAGTTGGATCTTGCCAGACTATGTACGAAATCGATATCCTGGGAAAGCTCTTATGTCCACCGACGAAATATCTAGCCATATAACACTCGATGGCTTTCGCCATCTGAGGCACGTCTCGCTCAGATACGTCTCGCTGAAGATGCAGGAGAAGCGGATGAAGACACTGTCAACGACTCGTAAAGTCCTCGCGCTGCTTCGTTAATACCCTATCGCTGACCGTTTTTCGCAAGGGCCTGGGATGGCTTGGTGGCCGCAATCAAGGACCCAATGGTGTTCCTCTTTGCTCTAATTGGATTCTTCGACCTGATGGGAATGGGATTTGTCAACTTCTTCCCAACGTGGGCCTCCGTTTTCCAACTTTAGCAGTTTTTCACACAGTGCTTATCAGCGGACTATGCTAGTCTGACAGCCACTCTGGGATTTTCCACCACCATCACACTTCTTTTGGCGGCGTAAGTATCCAGCTATGCTTAAGATGGCATGTGAATGTTCACTCGATATAGACCGCCATGGGCACTCGCTGCGATTATCTGCATTGTAAACGGTCGTCACGCAGGTGAGAAATTTTTATGCATCACCCGGACATGCAAAAAAACACCCCCCTCATGCTTCGTCAAAACAGACTGTACTGGCGAACGATTCTTTCACGTAACGTTTTTCTGGTGGATGAGTATTTTAGGTTACATCATCGCCCTATCGACACAGTCGGTGGTGGGGCGATACATCTCCTTGTTCTTTTTGGCTAGTGGGCACACTGGTAAGATCAAATTTGCCACAAGCACAGGTTCATCATTTAATTGCGTGACAGGATATGCGATGCTATTTGTTTGGGTGAGCAACAGTATCCCCAGGCCTCCAACGAAGCGAGCAGCCAGCATTGGTATTGTGGGGGGAATAGCCAATCTCGGCAACTTGTGAGTAGCCCTTGATTTAATTGATCACGAAGACCACTTTTCGAGGGCGGCTCCTGTATGTAGGGTCAGCTCATTTTTGTGGCGGACTGAATGGAGCCCGAAATATGAACCTTCAATGATCATCGGGATCTGCGCGCTTATAGTCGCTACTGGTTTGTCGTGTGGTGCGTCTGCAGACTTTCATAGATCAAGACCTCAATTATGCTCATGGGGACCATCTAGTGGTGCGGGCGATATTAATCCGCGCCAATAAGGAGCTGGATGTGGACGCGCAAAAGGCGTTAGCCGAAGCTGGTAGTCGGGATCGGGTGAAGGAGGCAGCTCGGTTGGAAGGCTTGACAATAGCAGAGGCTCTGAAGAGGAAAGGGGAGTTTAGGTACCTCTACTGAGTAGTAATTTCCAATAACGACGGAAAGTGGCCGGGCCGGGGGTCGGGAGGAGAACGCCTCGCGACGCGAACCGATCGCTGCTTCTTTCATCCATAAAGCTGACCTCCAAGCGTGGGGGGTCTTGTGACACGCCAGAACCTGCGCCACGCACCTACCCCATCCCTATTTATTTGCCCGAGTTGAATACCTTGATAACCCTTACTCTTCGCCCTTCCCTCCCATCCCCGACTACCATGCCACCTCGAATTCTCATCTGCAGTGAGTGTTCCATCTCTCCACCACCCATCCCACTCCGTCAAGCAGCCCTCCCGCAGGCACCCTCGTATGGGCCGACAAAGAAGTCCAACAGCTCCTTGGGAATATCTCGGAGCCCATTGTAAGCAATCCTCACCACCCCCGTGTCTAGTGCAGTAGCAAATCATTAGAAATTCTACTCTAGTACATGGACTCGCCTGACCGCGCCTCATTTCTCGCCGATTGCAAACCCGGAGGCAAATACGACGGTATCGTTGGGATCTACAGAGAGAATGAGTCCTCCAAAGCTATTGGGGTCTATGACAGGGAGCTCGTCAATGGCTTGCCTGCAAGTGTCAAGTGGATCGCGCATAATGGAGCAGGCTATGACCCCGTCGATGTCCATGCCTGCAAAGCCCGGGGTGCGTTCTAGACAGCATACTTTGACCGGACAAAAAAAAAACAGGAAGGACTCACGTCCAACTCTCACCCAGGAATTTACTTGTCCAACACCCCAGGAGCGGTTGACGAAGCAACAGCCACAACAGCCCTGTACCTCCTAATCTCGACAATGCGCCAATATTCCGTCGCGGAACGTTCGTTGCGGGCGTTGACGTGGAAACCTCCAGGTTTGAACCGCATTTCACACGATCTCACAGGCAAAACACTTGCAATTTTGGGACTTGGAGGTATCGGAACGCGTCTCGCTGAGCTTGTCCGAGCATTCCCCATGCGAGTGATATATCATTCGAGGCGGAGGGTGATCCACGCGCCTGTATACTGCGAGTACTTTGCGAACGTGGAGGAAATGCTAGCGCAGGCTGATGTGTTGAGTGTACACATCCCTCTGCGAAAGGAAACGGAAGGGTTGGTGGGAGAGAGATGGATACGCGCTTTGAAACCAGGCGCAATTATCATCAACACCGCCAGGGGTAAAATCATTGATGAGGAAGCCCTGATTCGCGCCCTGGAAGATGGTCACGTAAGTGCTCACGTCCCTCAGAGAGGTGATTGGCTAACGGTGTGGGCATAGTTGGCAGCGGCAGGGTTGGACGTCTTCCCCAACGAGCCCAAAGTGAACCCCCGCCTTCTCGAATTTCCGCAAGTGACATTACTGCCGCACATGGGAACTGAGAACCAGGATACACAAAAGACGATGGAGATACGTGCATTGCAGAACCTGCGAGATTTTTTGACAAAAGGTATGGGCAAAGACTTGGTGCCTGAATTTCAGGGAGGGTTCAGCAAGGTGAAGCCAAGGCTATGAAGCTCTTGCTTTTCGAACGAGGCTGATGTGGCATCACGTCAAGTAGAACTAGGAGTGGTATGGGAAGTTAAGTTAGAGAACGGTGGATGGACTGGCCGAACGATTAGGCCTCCGCGAGGCATGGGCTCGATCTAATATCCTTTCACTTGTACCCATCCCTACTCATGCGCGTATAGCCATGAGGGAGCCTCGAGGCTGGACCTTATATATTCATATAATAACCTGGGCGGGGTTTAACTCGCTATACCACATCGTCCTTTACAACTTACTGATCGGATAATCGGATACACGAGCACTATTTTCCACCGCCAGACAATGGAAGACCTAAATATCAGGGACATCTTGCAACCCATGACAAGCAATCTCGAAGGAATGTGAGTTCGCCGAAGAATGGATCATGCGGCCCTCCAGTCTGATGACATTCAGTGGAAGGAACCTCCAGCTTCTGGAAGATCAATCATTGAGGCTCGCGACTGTCGATTCGCTCCCAGTGAGAAAGCCCCTGAATGAATGAGCTGGTGGATAACAGACTCACACATCACCTCCAGGCGAGCGGGATTTATGAGTTGCAGAACATGCAAGAAAAGCTCCAAGTCCACGAGGACAACAGACGCAACGGGATGTCCGATCTCAAGATGGTAGCAAAGGAAATACGCCCCCAAGTTGAAGGTCGCCTGAGGTGCTGATGACCTTTCCATCACTGCTTCATCAAATTAATCATCTCAATCACCCGATAGAGCGGGGATCAAGGGTCAAGTGAGGTCTGCCATCAAAGCAGAGGTCAACCGGCAGGTGGGAAAGCAGATAACGGGATATGTCCCCATTCCTCTTGACAAGCTAGTCGACGAAAGTAGGAAGCAGCTTGCTGAGGTCAGGATTGCGCTTGAAAACTCGTATGTCTCTCTTAACAGTGGGAATGTTTGCGTTATTGAAGGGATGTGTGCAGCGAGGCAAGGAGGCAGAATGCCACTCTAGATATGGCCACCCAGTACGAGCCCTTGGCACCCATTTTGACAGATTCGGGCGAGAGGAGCGGATATTACCCGGCAGATTTGGGAAGTCTATTCTCATATGACGGTGAGTAACTAGTTGCCCTCCTTGGTCGTGCGGAAATGTCAAGTCCAAGAGATCATTGGTAGTTGAAACCCTAAGGGCGCTGGTCCGAAGTTATGGGCTTCAAGAGGATAACAGTGCGGATAGTAATTGTAGGCGTTTTTTGGAGTTTATTGGTGAGTATATGCATTTCTAGGGTGTTGCGAGAGTGTTAATGAGAACGATAGGCGCGAAAGATATATATTTAGAAGAGGGTGGTTTCTCTTCGAATGATGATAGATAGGATCTATATCATGTTGGGATGACTGGTCGTTGAAATCGAAGTGCTGAATTTGAAAAAAAAAAAAAGAAAAAGAAAAAAAAGTGATGGCCATGTGCTGCTTTGGGGTGTGTGGGTACATCGAAAACGATATATCCGCAGTTGATTGGCGTTTCAGCAAACGTGGGGCAAAATCTTGCCTCTTCAGGCCCAGGACCCACCCATTGAGCCTTATAAGTCACCGTGAGTAGTGTCTTGTATGTGTCCTCCTACAACCAAAAGCAAATCCCCGCCAGAACTGCGCAAAGGAAAAAAGGGCCCGAGTCTACGCAAGTAGCCCATCTCTCCATGTCCTCGACCCCGCGGTCTATGAATGAGAGACGGCCCATGACACCCACGGGCGGAAATAAACCGCCTCTCACCCACGACCTCGTTACGACTCTCATCAAATCCCCAAACCACGTTGCAGCGGGCATAGGAGAGATCATCCAGGCGATATCGGTAGGGGTATCGAGGCCATCTATGAAACCTATCATGATAGAATGCGGCCCTCGTGTGATGGCACTTGGGAGAGGACGTATGGCCGCGATGACCGGTCGGGTGAGTTTTTCGAGCGGTATTGCCTGGACCTCGTGCTGTGATTGACAAGACGTGCGTGGAAATTGGGGTGTTGAGTGCAGAACGCGTTCTTGTATTTGAAGAGCAAATTTGGGTTGCTCAATGCAACGACAGCGATATACTTGCAGGCCTCATTCATCGGAGAAGAGGAGGAATTTGTTGAGGTCGACATGGATGCATGGGAGGAGCTGGTACCCCATATCCAGAAATTGCGGTTGTTGTTGACTTAGCATGCCCCTTCGGATTTTGTGTGGAGTAAAGTAAGATGAGTATGGCAGATGCGCCACCTCATTATAGATATTATTGTAGTGTTCTTGGAGCACGTGCGGAGTGACGAAAGGTAACATGTGCCATTCTCTGCTGCTCCCTCCGCATTTCTCTCCTCTCGCATGTTTGCAAGTACCTTTCTGTTACTTTTCTCTCTTTTATTCTAATGTATGAAATACAGACTGTCGCTTCTCCATTGGCTTTTGTGCAATCCGCTTATCAGAAACTCTCGCATGACCAACTCACTTTCTTCCTGAAAGTCCGTAACCTTCCAACATCGGGCGCAAACGATGAGCTCGCTGCACGTCTCGCAAACCACGACTACCACACATATCACATACCTAACGCCCCTCATGATGTCCCAATATCAAATGCCCTCACGTTATCCCCGAAATGTTCTTCGCAAACGCGCTCGACAACGTCTGATCTCCCTGCAGAGATCCTGGCGGTAATCATGGATCATTTGGGCGACTGGGAACTCGCCAAGGCCGTTGGTGTGCCAACAACTCTTACCTCTCCGCTTGACTGGTCTCGGGCCACTGCGACTGATTATGCCACTCTCACTGGCAGCCTCCCAACCATCCGCGCCGCCAAACCCTCCGACGAAAATCCACTAACGAAATTGGGAGCAGTTCTCGGTGTCCGCTTCGGCTACGTGAATGTGCTGGAGTATTTCTTATCCCAGCATTTCGAAATGTTTCGCTCCGCATTCAAGGATGACCTCATCCCTATCAAAGCGTCAAGGCACGGTCGTCTATCCGTTCTTCAGTGGTGGAAGCATGTCTTTGAGCAGCACCCGGACCTCATACCTCCGCCCGCTCCGGGGTCAATCGCAGAGGCAGTCGACGGTGCTTCAAGGAGTGGCCAGATTGTATCCCTTGACTGGTGGTTCAATAGCGGTCTTCCCTTCGATTACACCGAAGCCGCGCTAGAGTACGCCAGCTCTAAAAATCAAATCGCTGTTCTTGACTGGTGGAAGCAACAATACAATACTCACGGCTTACCGCTCAAAATTGGCCGGGTAATGGATATGGCCAGTACGGCTGGGCACGTCGAGGTTCTAGAATGGTGGGCGACCTCCCAACTCGAGTTCAAATACGATCGTCATGCTCTTCAACACGCGAGCTGTAACGGCAGAGTGGAGATTCTCCAGTGGTGGCTAGGTTCTGGGTTGCAGTTGCAGTTTGATCAAGAGGCTCTGGTTGGTGCAACCAGGCACAATAGACCAGAGGTCTTGGAGTGGTGGGACAAGTCACAGCTGCCCATCCAATATCGCATGTGTGATATTGAGGAGGCACTTGAAGATGCAATTGGAGGAGGAGAGGGTGCTAGGGAATGGTGGAGACAGAAAGGCATTGACTTCAATGCTAACGACAAGGAGTGGATGAAACTTCAGAGCCTCAACTAATCGTGCCATGATCACTCCGTTTTTAACTATGTCCGCCTCGGCTCTGTATGTCTTGTATATTCGGGTCTAGGTTCCCCATATACACATTTATATTACACAAAACGATTAAAATAGACACGTTTTTCGTCTTTGCGTAACACACTATAATTGGAAGCTCGTTAATCATTTGTTATATACAGATTCCGCTTCACACATCCACACCTCTTCTCCCAAGGACTTCAACATCCCACATCCTTTCCTTCTAGGAAGAACACCTCCCAACTGGAAGCAACATTGGAACTAGCAGCTGTACGCGGCACCCCATGGAGGGGATAGACAACCCCATATGCAAGTGCGTCGGGGCTGTGCAACCAACTCAGCATTCCTACATGATCCTTCCTCTCCACCCTTTCCTTCTCCTCCTCCTCCTCCTCCCCCATCCCGCTTCTTCGCCAGAGAGCAACAAATAACCAGCACCTCCAACGGATGGGGAGAGAAATATCCACCATGATGACCCATTTGTCCGAGCTCCTCCTCATTAAAATCCGGCATCAAGAGAATCGAGAGTTGCGTCAAATTGTGAAGAAGCTGGAATGGTATGCTAGTGACCCAGCTAGGAATCCGCTTGTGCGTAAGTAGGGAAGTCATAAACTCGCTTATCCACAATGTCAAGTGCGTGAGTTGACCGAGGAACCGGATACCTTCTGTTATGGTTGTCAATAGATTCCACCGGAAAAATGGGCCGGCGAACGTTGCCCTCTGGCAGGATTGCCAGTACGGTAGAGGCGAGGCTGGGAATGAATTTTTGAGTATGAGGCCGTTGTGGAGGAGGTGGAGAGAGCGGAAACATAATCCTATGGATTGGACACTGCTCATGAGGTCGTAAAGGAGGTCGTAGCCCCTCAGGGTGATGTGGTCAAAGACCATGTGGCAGTCTAGGCGCCTAGACTGTCTGTGCACCAGAATCGACGCACGAAGTGCTTGTAGTCGATGATCAGGATGCGGGAAGTTGTGCTGGAAGTATCTTTGCCGGAGGAGTAGTTTGAGCAAAGAGCTGGACGCTGTGGGGCGTACTTAGGACTACAGTGTGGAAGAGTTGGGGCATGGTTGCACGGCGGAAGTCGTAAGAAACGGATGTGAGCGCGAGCGCGTTATTGTATGTCCCCCGTCTACCGTATACCGAAGTAAGGCAATCAACAGCAGGCGATGCGGCGAAAGCAATAACTTCTAGCACCAACTCTG
This sequence comes from Lepiota brunneoincarnata, assembly GCA_023014365.1. Lineage (NCBI taxonomy): Eukaryota > Fungi > Basidiomycota > Agaricomycetes > Agaricales > Agaricaceae > Lepiota > Lepiota brunneoincarnata. The sequence goes on from JAEBUN010000009.1 coordinate 769,180, forward strand.
TAGACAGCAAGTGGAAGGGCAAAGTCCATAGCAAGACCGGATGGCGGGGAAATTGTAGTAGAAACTCAGATTGCAGCAGTAAGTATCGGGGACCCACTTTATATATAGTTCTTCCCTACCCACACCCAAGATCATCAAGTCCCATTCATGTGTGCGTACACCGAGCCGAGACATTCCAGATTCTGAAAACACATCGTTCTGTGCCGACGTCGTAGATAAGCTGAGATAGTTAATGCAAGCCTTCAATAGAGCCCAACCCCGAAGCATCCGGCGTCATCAACACCTCCCGGTTATTGAATGATGTGACCAAGTTGCATGACGATTTTAGTTCTAGTTCCGTCACAAGGAATGCATTACAAGTGTGACGCTGGCCTCTAACATTGGGTCGTTGCTTTGTCGTTCATAATCGTAAAGTAAAAATATGCCTTGACGCTTTGCCGGGGCTGCCATCCCTTGTTCCTGACAACCATAGCTTCGTATTCCACGCGAAAGGGAGAAAATCACAAGCACCATGGTGCACGGGAACAACTACATATTCCCGGAAAAAGACAGTTGGCTCTTGTAGTACCAGAAGAAGCCTCGTATGTGAAGCCGCCAGCGAGTCGGGTGGTCTTTCTGCTCAGAATTGGAGATTGCACGAGATTCACCCTAGTCTATCGAATATTTGTAAATAGCATTAGCGGAATACCACCAGTCATCGTTCTTGACTCAGACGTCGCCGTTGTAGCACTTACTGACTGATCGCAGCTCTTCCGATGTGTGGGAGCCGCAGCGCATTCCACCTGCATGTCTGATGGGACAAAGTAGTAGTAGTAGTAGTAGTAGTATCACGTACCGTATGGAAACGTCTTGTGTATTTTCGTGACGACCGTATGTTTCCCACATGTCGTCCCGATGGCCACGCACCGGTACAGACAAGAAGAAATCCGAACAGCCATAGCGCCAATCCCGGCGAGCTAGACGATTCTTGGAACCGAATTCAAGCAGAATTAGTGCCAGTTCCCGCTTTCGCCCCTTGATTAGTGGCGTCGGAGTGAGAAGAGGCTGGTGCGGAAGCAATCAGCAACTCACAGTTTTGAGCAAATAACTACACCAGGGTCAGTACCCCGCCGAACACCACAGCCCAGACAATCTACTTATTTCCGGCCTGAATGTCCACTTACTCGCTTCGCAAATCCAGGTGCCAACAGCTGACCAGCAACCAGCGCTTACCATTCGCTCTCAAATCCGCAGCTCGTGATGCGCGGGGAAATAGGCCATTGAGTGCAGCGGACTGAGCTCAAGCCTCATTCAAGAGCTCGACATGGGTCGTCTCATGATGGAGTGGGTTCTACGTAGCCGATAATCATGGTCAGGGTGCTCATAACCAGATTGCGGTGCCAAACACACAGGTACCGACCGACTCTTGAGCGCACAAACGGATCCAGTGCGTCGTAACAACAAGCGCCTACTTCATCCAGAAATGAATAAAAACGATACCTCTACGCAAACAGATCGCTGATGTTTATGGAGGCTGATGAATTTGAGTCCATCAGGGGATAATGCCATTCATTAGGAGTGACTCTCACTCAAAGCTTTGCCTTGTCGGGCATGCCCCGGTCAATAGTGCTCACCATCTCTTCTTTTCCTCGTGGGGCGATTCGATTGAGTCGGGACATCAATCTAGGGATCCCTCATGAGCAATCTGATTCCTTCGCCGAATTGACGGCGTGAATCAAGAGTGACTTCTTAATTCCCTGGCGCGGGTCGAGCGTGCCCACAATCGCATACAAGTACTTACAAAAAACAGCATTTACAGACTTCGACGTCTACCATTTCCCCTCCTCCCCCTTACAAGTGAGCGAGCGTCTTACTATTTATCTCCATCATGGCCCGCATGGAAGTGGATAGGATTATGCACTTCATCAACGAGGACCTGATAGAGCATGATGGTCGGGAGTCAGCCAGTATTCATCCGGATTCACTGCCAACTGCATCCCCACCGGATCTGTAGGTTCTAGTTCAATGCTGTCAAGCTAACTACCTTGCTTATAATATTCTTCTAGCCATCCATGGTGTATTGAGGACGTTATCAATGTTCATTCACTCCTGCCCGCAGAAGACCCGGTGCCCATCCCTTCAGTCGAGGAAATAAAGGAGCGGATGGCCGGGAGGGAGGCCGACGTCTCAATCACGAGCCCAAGTGACGGTGGACACGATCCAGAAAGCGAATATGACACTGTCTCCAGAATTTATAGCCTGGGCTGGACACGGCTCCATACCAGTCACACCGGTCGGACGATCGATTGTAGACCACTTCCGCCACTGGCAAATTTATTTGGTAGTACAATGGTGAGGGCCAAAGCGTTACCCGCCCGTTGGTCCTCGACCTGACTCTTAAGCGAGCAGAAAGAGACACAAGATGATTTTAATGCCCAAGGTTTTGAAATGGAGCACTGTGACGGAAACGACAAGGTCATGGTCATCCACTTCGTCGCCCAACCTTGGTCCGAGGCCGACGACTCGACGATCATAGGCTCCCCGATAGCAACGAGCACCACGAGTTCAAGTAACTCTCCATCCTCTGGTTACCATCTGCCCTACGAGTACGACGATACTCCCGACAGCCCTGCAGCGCATTCGACCCCGATACTAGCCCCAGTCGACGCCGAGGGCGACTCGCCAGCCACGCAGGTAGAACAAGAGTATTCTCCTAGCGAGAAATCGGAACCACAACACTTGAAAGCCATAGACCTGACTTCAACAACGCATCACGAAGAGGTGGTCATCGATTCCGTCGCTCCTCGTTGCGCCACGGAGCCATATCCTCCCAGCCCTCCGCCAGGTGTTCCAATGTCGTGCCTGCTCCCGGTTCCGCCGCAGCCTACAGGTGTTGCCCCATATGAGACAGGGAACTTTGTAGATGATACTGTTACTGGGCCTCCAATCACCGTATTCCCAAAGACAGTTCGTGATCCTGCTCGCTCGGAGGAACCTCCTGGAGCAAAGGCCAAGTATCAGCTACTTCGATCCGGGCACAGCTTCTACAAATTTCTTCGGACACCAACCACCGCACATAGGTGATACTGCGAGCCGAGATAGAATTCAGGAGATCGTAGACTCTCAAATCAGCGTACGACCCAAAGGGGCCGAGTTACAAATGCCCTTGCGGTCAGTCTTTCTCGCGGAAGAACGACGTCAAGAGGCACATCCGACTCTCTTCAAAACACAAGGCGGAACGATGGGGCGATGGACGCCTGGTAGTAAATGAAAATGTCAAGTGCACGTGCAAGTACTGTGGAGAAGTGCTCTCTCGTCCAGATGCCTGTAAACGGCACGAGAAAGTCAAGGCGTGCGGAAAGCGTGCGATTCGTCAGCTACATGGATATACTCCGTTGACCGAGGCAACAAAGTGCAACTGGTAGCATAATTTAGTGACGACTGGTAGTGGTTAGTGATCCGCATACTCGGATACTTTCTACACCACTGTGTGTAACATTCTTTTTATGTATGTATAATAAACCGGATCTCTTCATCGGATGGAGGGTTCCAAATGATTTTTAACTGTTGTTTGATACATCGATATAAGATACATATATATGAACGAGGAGGAAGGGATATGATCTAGAGACAAGCACGATTCTCCTATACTATGGGTGATATGTATGAATATATTGGAGTTGTGGCACAACCAACCTTACGGCTGCGGTAGAAAAGTAAAGCCTGACCCGATGGAAGGTCTACTGAGAACGGAGAGCGTGGCTGGAGACACATAGAACAGCAATGGGGCGTTTAGCTGGAAGGCTCATGCAAATGCCTGTCTTTTGTGAACACGTATACAGGTTTACCAAGAAAATACGACTTACTGTCCAAGCACCTTGTTCATTTTGAACATATCAACTTTATCAGCGTTGAAAACGGCTTTGAAACCCTTGTCGCAGATGATTTCCCGTTTGTTCATAGGGTTCTGCAGACCATTCCCTTTAATATACTCCCAGAGCTGCTTAACAACTTGTGGGCGCGACAATTTCTCGGCCTGAAGCAGGGCAGACAACGGTTCACTGGAAATGGCGGGGGAACTCGGTCAGACGGTGCTTTCGATGCGGGGGTTAATCCACTTCCACGTACCTCAGATTATATTCCTTCCCGAAGCCACCCTTACCGCCACCGCCTCCCCTTTTCTTCTTTTTCCCCGCATCGTGATCCTCCTCTCCACCAGAGTCTACCGTTGACATACTCTTTTTAGCACGTCCTCCCTTCTTCGGGGACCCGCTACTTCGACCTTTTCCAGCTCTATGGGGCCGCCCATTGATCTCGCTTGACAATTTTCTAGCCAGCTTCTCATCACTCTTCTCCTGCCCATTCTTCTTCGACTTTTTCTTCTTGGGAGGCACTTCATCCCTGTCATCCCCATCTTCATCTTCTTCATCCTCCTTCTTCCGCTTGCTCGACTGGGCAGGCTCATCCTCTTCGTCCTCACTCTTCTCCTGCGCCCCACTCACCTCCTCAAAAACTTGGGCAATGAGGGCATCGATTTTGTCCTTGTTCTCCTTGATGTAGTCTGCTGTAAGTGTTGGGTCCCTCTCAGTCAACTGTTTTCGGACGCGTTTTGCGCTGATGGTGGCTAGGTCCACACCGGGGGCAGTGAGGATGCTACGGACTTTTGGTTCGAGTGACTCTGTGTCAAATCCCATTTGTTTTTATGCTGCTTAGAATGTTTCCTAGAGCGGATAGGGAAGTCAGGAGAGGGATGTGGTTGGACCAGGGGCTTCAGCGGACGGAACAGGTCAATCGCCGGACACAAGTTCTGCAAGGCCACGTGAGCATTGCGGGATGAAGAGTGTTTGATCCCAGGACATATGCCAAACACAAACACTGCATTCCATTAAATCACATTAGTTATAAAACCACTACATGCTACCGCAAAACAGCCCATTCATCTCGTGCCGGGTCTCCTGGTCGAGGGAAAAGCCCCCCATTCTGTCCCTGGTTCCCATTCGCTTGCTCCTGGGGCTGTTGTTGTTGTTGTTGTTGTTGTTGTTGCTGTTGCTGCTGCTGCTGCTGCTGCTGTTGCTCTCGTCGCATCCGTTCGACGATCCGTGTCCGGATATAAAGCAGCACAGAAACAAGCAGGCAAAGCGCCACAAGCATCATAGTCTCGAAAAAGTCATTAACTTCCTCTCGGCCTTCCTCCACGCGCCCATTTCGTAAGGCAGCGTCGAAATAATCTTCTGGTCCAAAGTAACTGTCCCGCTCTTGTTCAGCATTCCGGCGGTCTCGTGCCCACTGTACGGATGATTAGCGAATGCATTTTCAAGGAATGTCATGCAAACCTGGACGGGATCCTCGTCCTCCAGTCTTCTTTTAGGAGTTTCTTGCTGCCGACGTTGGAAGTCATCCCTTGCCTTTCCTAGATACCATTGCCCATCGTCCTCATCATGATATGCTTGATCATCATCCTTCATAGTAGCGTCGCCCTGGGCAGTTCCTTGTCCATCTTCAATCTCCCGCGCCTCTTTGCTTTTCGCGATGAATTCTGAGCACAAATTAGCTGACAAGTTATCTCAGTACATTGTCTCGACTTGCCTTTGTCTTCCTCATCCGAGGTCCACAGATTCAATCCATCTTTCCCCCCTCTCAGGGTATGCCAGATGCTCTTCGCATATAGCTTAAATAACGACAGCGTAACCGGCACATACGCCTCGGTGTTGGTCTCCAACGCTTGATCATAGTGTCTCTTCGCGAGGTGATAGTCCCGCTGCACGCCCACACCATTTTCGTACATCCACCCGAGGTTCCACATTGCCAATGCGCTGAGCTGGGTATCGGCAGCAGACTGGTAGTAGCTTGCGGCCTTTTCCAGACGACTGCTCTCGGTCTCATCAGTCGAAACCCCTAGACCATGGTAGTAGTAGTCGCCAACTTTGACCAACGCGTCGATGTTACGCTGTGTTGCAGCGCGGGTCCATTGTGTGAGCGCCAGTTTGGCGGTGTCATTGGATGGGACAGTCGGTGCGAATCTTGTGAAACGTAGCATACTCTTGTCTAGAAATTTCCATGAGCACTCGAAGGAGATTACGGCATCTCTTCAGAGAACATACCTTGGTCGAGAATATAAGCCAAATTATTTTGGCCAATCTCAAAGCCCCGCTCAGCTGCAATCCACCACTTGAGCATGGCGATTTCTTTCCCTTGTTCGGTGCCGGACATCCAAGCCCTTTCGGCATCAGTTAAGAGATTCTCCCCCCAGACCCCCCTTTCAGCAACGATTTTATAAAAGGAAACTGCGACTGCGCAAGAACTGGAGACGATTTCTGATGATAGGGCGGGATTCGTCGCTTGAGCAGCCTGAATCTCCGCAAGGTAGTAGTATGCCTCAAAGGGAGAGCCATTCTGAACGGCGCTGTCAAAGTAGGTGGTCGCAGTTAGGATCTCGCCTCTATCTGGGGTGAGAGTTCAGATGCAAAAAGCTTGGTTGAAAAAAAAACCGACTCACTATAATGGTACTTGCCCAGGTTTAGCTGTGCCTCCGCCAGATCCTGACCGGCAGCAACAGCAAAATGCGAATTCGCAGTATTCACATTGGCCTTCACACCCAAACCATCGCGGTAGATAATCCCCAACCCGTTATAACTCTCCCGGTCGCGATTCTCCGCCCCACGTTCGAACCACATCTTCGCAAGGGCGTAGTCCACCTTGACGCCTTCGCCTCTGAGGTACATCCTCCCAAGGTATCCGGCACTCGCCGCGGCATAGTTAACGGGTTTACGTTCGTCTTTGACTGGGGAAGCACTAGGCAGGTCCTGGGGCCATATTTGCCGTGCAATTTGCAGAAAGTAGTGTCGTGCGCGAGCATAATTACGGGGTATAGCGCCAACGCCTTCGCTACCAGATGCAATGCCGCCAGGGTGTGGCGTAGATGCTGCCTTGGTAGAAAATCTTTCCGAGGCGATAGGCAAAGTCAACTTCTCCCCTGTCAGCATTGAACTATAATGCCCATCAGTCATCAGAGGCTGAGGAGAAGATAAAGATTAACCATATAATAGTCTATAACATCCTCCCATGTCTCTCCTGCAGTACGAGCGATACCAGCTTTGATGGCGGGTCGTAGTGCACTCAGACCGGTAGAAGCGACACTAGCACCAGGTCCGTAAATACCCCCGGCGAGATCCGAAAGTCGGGTTGCAGTCTGAGGCAATGTCCGACCACCCGGTGGACCAGATAAAAACCTGGCCATGGCTATCGTTGAAAAATTAGACCATGCGAACAATGCGTCAGGAATGCAAAGGTACCCTGCTCAGCTGCGGCTCTATACCATTCACTCGCACGGTCACATCTCTCCGAGGTCCCAATCCCACTCCAGTAGCGGTACCCAAGTGCCATCCGCGCTCCTTTGTCTCCCCCGTTTGCGGCAAATGTGAAGTATAGCTGGGCTTTGGCCTGATCAGCGGGTACGATGCCACGATATCCGGTAGCATAGAAGAAACCGAGGTAAGCCTGCGCTGTCGCGTTTCCTATGCGTGAAGCTAGTGCCGAGAACGAGTCGAAGGCTAGTTGCGGGTTAGCGGTGAAGTGTTGTGTTGGCGGGAACTGTATGGAGTAGTGGATACGTGAGGTACAAATCTCAAGGGAGGAACATACCAATGAAATCTTGGCCAACGTGAATAATGCATCGGTATTCCCCAATTCCGCTGAGTGCTGCAAAAGATCGAGAACCTTGATTGTTTTCATGCGTTGTTCCTCCTCCTTTCGCTTAGAACCTATCCCGATCGTTTCTTGACCCAATCCAAGACATAGACTCAAACGCCGGACAGCATAATAGTGCAGCTTCATGAATATACGAATTGCACTTCCAACAGGACCCTGACCCTGGATGCTTGGCAGAAGAGACGAAAGTATGGATTTGGAGTTTGCACCGGGTATGAGAGAAGGGTCAAATGTATACGATGGTGGATGTGCAGTGAGTGTTGCTAATGTTGAAGCGGCCTGTTTATATGCACGGGTAGCTGTAAATGGAGTAAAATGTAGCTTTGCGGAAGTTGAAAAGGACGTATTTACCCTCAGCTGCCTGGTCAATCTCTTGCTGTGGAGCAGCGATCTATGAGATATATCAGCGTCTTGTTTATTAATAATACTGTCACCCTGGCGCACAGCAGCATCGTTCCGCGGTTTTTGACTTGGTGAAAATGCAACAGAGTCCATGATAGGTGGGGTAGTAACATCTACTGGTGTCGCCAGTGATGCCTGTAGTCCATAGAGTATTTAGGTAGATGCATCGAATGCAAACATCTAACTCTCACCTCGGCACTCGCTGAAAGGGTTTCATGGTTGTCGAGGATGGTTTTGTGTGTCGCACTGGACACGACACTGAGAGTAACGAGGCCAAAGGCGAGCCAGGAGGCTTTACGAGCACTAAGCTTACTGCGGCCCATGTTCGGCAAGATATGCGAAAAAGACAAATGGCTAGAGCGAGGACATGAAATGTGCACGGCGTCGGCTCGCTCGGGAATTAGAATGAGGGTAGACACGTACCCTCACCCACGTCAGTGATCACGTGACTTTTTGTATTTTAATTCAGAATATATTTCTCGATCGCATCTTTGTGACTACGCAGTCTATCCACAACCTCGTAGGTTTTGTCTGGAGGAGAAAGAAGGAGAATGTTGCGCAAGTATAGCCATAGGGACTCGTACGATGGATATGACAGAACGAGGCCAAGTGCATGCTCCCTCAATTCATCAACCAGCCCTTCGCTTCCATTCTCAGCCAGCTGTGATGCTCCGACACGGTAAAGAACGACAGAATTGCAGAGCTGGTGGACGGCAGAATAGTCGGAGACATGCCGGGCAATCCACTCGCGTAGCAGCAACACCTCACTCCGTACAAAACAAGCATAATCCACCGACTCTACACTCTCCAGATCAGCAGCTACTCGCGCAACATCCATTACCCAGTGCCAATGGGTCCAGGCATGATAGTTCCTGGGGTATAATTCGCATGCGTGTCGTATGAGGTTGCACTCTTTCTTCATGACACCAAGGGGTATCATCGGAAAGACTGATGATTCCTCGGGGGTTCCCCAACCTGAGGATTCCAGGATCAGTCCCGCCCGAGCATCCCCTATACGTTGATGTTGAAATCTGAAAATCCATCGCCGGTGATCCCAGATGATGGATTGCTTCGCGCAGTCTTTGGAACTTCTGATGAACAGTTCGATAAGACCTAGTTCGTCCTCGGGGTTCAACAAGCGCTGTATGATCAACTTCTTGCGGGCATGCAACGCAGTTTGATGCGCCGGGTTGACCAATAATATAACTAGACGAAAGAGGTGGGATGGCAGTTTGGTCTGCATTTTTGTATAAAGCCACAGCAGTCATGTACAGTCTGTACAAGACCTTTTGCGGGATGCCGAGGTGACCGTCCACGAGAACGAAAGGGAAATCTGGACCAGTACCTGGTGACTGCGAAGTCCATTCCTCCAGACCACCAGGTAACACCTCAATGGAATTCCTTGAGGAACCGTCTTAAACGTGGACGTAGCTTGAGGGTAAAAACGTACAGTGATCCATCCAGCAACGCAGTCAACAGATCCAGAATCTGGGACGCCATGGAATGGGTGTCGAAAGGCAAAAGTTGTTTGCACCTGCTTGAGACTGTCAAGTCCAAGAATTAACGAATGAATTTTAGCAAAGATTAATGCGACACCCATTCGCCATCCTCTGTAGGTCTTATCACCACAAATCTCTCTCCCAAGCCAGATTCCATCCACCCAAATATAGAATGTCCGTGAGGCCCCTCGACTTCCACTCCGGCCCTCTCGTCTGGATCGACTGCGAAATGTCAGGTCTCAACCCTCGCAAGGACAAAATGCTCGAAATTGCTGTGCGCCATTATGTACCACACCCTCTTGTTTATTGACCAAATGGTGACATAAACAGGTCCTTATCACGAACGGTAACCTCGAGCTTGTCGACGACGGAATTCAGTACATTATCCAAACAGAAAAGGGAGTCTTGGATGGGTCCGTCTCCGCACCTTCTCCCCTTTCCTTCAGTTTATAACGCGCCAATAGAATGGACGAGTGGTGCATAAACCAACACGGACAGGTACTCTCAATTATATAAAACACGCTCCACACTCAAGCTCAACCAAAATTCTATGTAGTCTGGTCTGACAAAGGCTTGCCTCGAGTCCCCGCATACCCGTGAATTCGTGGCTTCGGAAGTACTCAAATACATTAAAAAATGGATCCCCCAACCCAGGACAGGTATCCTCGCTGGGAGCTCAGTGCACGCAGACCGTGCATTTCTGGTCGAAGAAATGCCTCGAGTTGTCGATCACCTGCATTACCGGTTAGAATCTCTTCTGTGACAGCTGGAATTGCCCAACTAATACTTTATAACCCTCTTAGGATGGTTGGTTAGTGGGCCGACAGTCAGTATTTTAGCGCCTTTCTAACACACTCGACACTCGAAAAGACGTCTCGTCAATAAAGGTAAAACCAGCTCTCAAATTCTGCCTTCCCTGTCTCATTGATATCTGTCCTAGGAGCTATCTCGTCGGTGGTATCCCTATAGCATGTACCAAAAGCCCCAAGAGACTTCGCACCGGTACTTTACTTCTTAGCTATTCCCCCACAGGCTCACACCAACGTCACTTCCAGGGCCCTGGATGACATTCGCGGATCAATTAGAGGTGTGTCTCAGCTTCTCTGCAAAACCAATCACATAACCCTTGAATTTCAGAGCTTCAATGGTACCGCGAGAACCTCTTCGTCTCTCCGGAACAAGCTAGGAAGAATACCAACACGGGAGCAAGGTGAGCATTGTCGTGAACCCCAACCAACGGACACCCGAGACTACAACGAGGTCAATAGTTAATGGTGGCGTATTGTGGAGGTAATAGGAATGATCAAGGCATCCCGAGACACGATAGCTATTATACTCTGCAATAGAAAGTCTTCCACGGACTAATCTTCAACAATGCAAGTCACCACCCAGGTCGGTTCCGATCAAAAGTCCCAGAGCGTTCCCTGCCAACAAAGGTCAAAGGCAGCCAACTTCGAACATCAGATGACGTACGAACGCAGGAATGCCAGCCTCCTTGCAGCCTTCCATCATCTCTTTGTTACCCTGCCAATTGGAAGTGATAAATACAACCTCAGCACCCCAAGAGACATACACCTCCCTAATCAATTTCATAACATCCGGCCGACCGCCTTGTAGACAAGGAACCTTGATAAGCACATCCCCCTAACTCACACGTAAAACACACGCACCCTGCTTCTTGGAATCCCAGAGCAAGTAGCGATCAGATCCCAAGCTACGAATAAGCCCGGAAATGGTAGGCCCGAATGTCTTCTCCTGATCTGACCCAATCCAGATAAGATACCAGTCAGGACTCTGCCATATATGTCAGTCCCCAATCCTACTCTGGGGTAATAAGGCCCAGCTCAAAAAAAGTCCGTACATACCTGGAGACAAGTGGACACAGCCGCGCCGAGGCCCGTCCCTGTGCAAACCCGGATTCCTCGTCTGTACAGCGTCGATGTATTCGACACACCAGCAAACTGGTAATTGCACCAACCAACCCGATAAGCACTCGAGGGTGGCCGAGAAGCATCTTTCGCACCTTCAGCTGTCTTGTCCAAATGTACTTGGGCGGGTTCTCGACTAGACTGCGTGTAAAATCTCCCTGAACCCCGCATATCAAATAATGCTTCCCTGACTGTTTGCCCTCTCTGTGTCATCAATCACAAAATAGTTGGCGTTGAGCTAAGGATAACTCATCGGAAGGACCCAGAAAGAGAGCGAACACGTACGAGACAATCCCAAATGCGTGGTACTCCATAATAGAACTTCGGCTGATTCTCGCCAGAAGACCCTGTTGCATCCCCCGCTCGAAACGGAGGACAGCGACCTTCGGCGATGACTGAACAACGATAGACGATCAGTGGGCGAGTTTCTCACAAGATGTATATCGTGTAAGAGGACACTTACAATTTCGACATCAACCTTGACTTCACGGATGGTTAGCCATGGGATCAGGACACTGTATGATTAGTAGAACAGAACGAATGTCAGCCGATATTCGCGCGGTGGAGTGCAGCGGGATTTTGAATCGAAAGTACACGTTGACGTACAATGCAGTCATCCCGAAAGCGAACCAGAAATCTTGCTGGCGAATGATATGAGTGCCGTCGGGATTCCACTGGTGCGTCTCGAGGTCATAGCTATCCCCGAGGACAACAAATATCCAAGCTGCTGAAGATATTAGGAAAGCTATTGGGATACGTCGTCGCGTATAAATCCCGTACTCGATATGAGGCCAACCCTAGGTGGTTCGTGAGTATTCGCACAGCGAATATCGCCCAAGAGCTGACTCACCACCCCGCGAATCGATGATGTCTCTCAAAAATGCTAGTGGAACCCCGGGAATTCACTCAGTGTCCCATAAAAACGATCCTGTACATACTTGTGATGTGTATTCCTCACCCAGGGGAAGGCAGAGGCAATAGAGATGGCAACGAGAAGGTTGGTGATGACACCGAAGACAAGAATTGTGTCGTGGTTCGGCCCGTGCTCGATGAAAATAAGGGTAACCTTGAAGACGAGCCAAAGGAAACCCGACGTTGCACAGCCCGAGTGGATGCCTCCAAGGTGTTGAAGAACTGATGTACAGCCAAGGCGAAACCAGAGGGGGGGCCACTGGGTATGCATGACCTCAGCATCACATCTCATGTGGCAAAGGCCCTATTTGCTCTAACGCACCTTGGCAAAGAGGGTATTGACGATTAGATAGAGCAGTCTCCCAAAGAGCTCGTTCCGAACCAAGATAGCCGTAAAGAGGTTCCCCAGGACAAGCGCGCCAGCATATTTCCGAGGATACGTCCAGATGTCAAGAACAGCGAGGAGTACGCCGATGAGGTTGAACGCTATCACAACGGTGAAGAATTTTCTGCATGTAAGTTCGATTTAGGGATGGTTCCATCGGGAAGTACTTATTTTACGGTACCGATATGTGTTAAACCACAATTTCAATTTGACCCACCGACCGGCTTTCCTCTTTATTAGTTTCTTGCGGGGTGCCGTCACGGCGGTGGGTGAAGAGACACATTTATTAAGAGATGGTTTATCCATCCTTCTCATTGGCTGTCTCGTCTCCGCGCCTGTATTCTCCAGGCCAGGAGGAATTGAAGAAGGGTTCATATTCGTCACGAAAGAGGCTGAGAACGATGTCGAGCCCAGATGCTCCATGGGCAGCGCAACGGGAATAGAGAAGGTATCCCGCTCCAAATTACCCTTCTCTGGGTCATCGAAGTTCGGAGCAGCGTCCATGATAGAGAGATCAACCAAGGAGAACGAATGTGAGCTGTTCTGCAGGACCAATTTGGAACGCCTGAAGCCTCCGGCGGATATATACTCGTTCAATGAATAATACCTGAAATCCCACAAGGCAACAAGATAGATAAGCTCTTCGGCCAATATAACAATGAATTGCAGAGAAATCACCGAGAGTGGTTGGGAAGGAAGGCGTTCATCCGAAGTCATTGCGGGTGTCATATATCCATATGGGAAAGGCGGGACGCTTCAATTTACGCATTAAACGTATAATGTCCAAAGAGATCTGGGCGAGATTGTGTTATAGCTACCGTTGGGAAAATTGAGGCGAACGTGGTCGTGTGGGTATACCCGCAATTCTTGCAACCAAGCCGAGGCACGGATGAAAGGCCCTGTCGATGCTTCTAGCGCGACGATAATATTGAATTCAGTGGGCATGCTAGGTAGCCTTTAACCGGCCCTGTTGGGTTATGTCCTGGGCAGGGGGACCGTGTATCGGGTTCCTGGATCCTTGAAGTTGTTTAAGCTAAGCAAGTCTAAAAAATAGCTATCAGACAAATTGACGCTCAATCATAGGGCACTCACCACTTCATCCTGCAGGTGAAGCAGAGGCCTCTGCGGTCGTACTTTTTTCAGCCTGAGAGGTTGCTAAAGCATTTCGAAATCTCAGAGCTTACAAGTTATTCCCGAGGGACCAACCCCACTGTACTGGATACACTTGGGCTGGTGCCTCGAAACGCGGCTCTGATACTTGGTCGGTGTGTACAGCGGTAGTATAGTTTTCACGGCAGAATCGTCAGACGAGCAACGAAAGCCCTCGTCCTTTTCCATAGGCTAATAGGGTGGCCCACATATGTATGCCAAAAGGAATCTTCACCCACTATCTCGCCTGCGTTAATGACGGTGTTTTCGGATGGGAACGCTCTACACAACCCCAAGGATTTGTGTGCTTCGATCCACCCGTGACCTCTGCGCTGGTGAACCTGGTCACAACGAGGGTCACAGGGACGACCCTCCTGCTCTGCGGAGCTTGCAAGAAGGCGTGGAAGAAGGCGCGCAAGAGGAACAATAGAGCGAGGCATTTGCCAAAGTTCGCTCTGCAAAGGGCATGTGACCGCGGAAGTGTTGAGCTGCGTTGGTACTTCGTAACACGCTCATCACATTGCTTGGGACTCTGTCATTCCCATATCTTAGCCGTGGGAAAATAACCGGGGTAGGGTTAGGTGCGCGCAAGGGATAAAAAAATAGAGAAAGTTGATAAAGTCCTGTAACTCTGTCGGGTCACCTTCCTCCGACTCTCCTTCTTGGCCGCTATCCATGAGCCTACCAGGACTCAGGTCCTCTTGGTTGAGGGGAATCGTGCGACCTTCTTTTCGCTCTTTCCACGCAACACCTACCGTCGCTCGCTATGCCTTTACACCCTCTCAGGCTCTTCGAGCAATAGCTGCGCCCGCAGTTGGCTCATACACTCCTAAGGATGGCGAGCACGTCCTAAACTCTCCTTCAGAACTCGCACGGAAAATATCCTGCAAAGGTCCTGCCAAAGCTGCCCCGTCCTAATGTCAAAAAGGTGGTTGTCGTTGGTAGTGGAGGTCTCAGCATTGGTCAAGCTGGAGAATTCGACTATTCAGGTTCTCAGGCACTCAAAGCACTTCATGAGGAAGGTGTCAAGGCCGTCCTCATTAACCCTAATATTGCAACATGGCAAACATCACACCAGCTGGCGTCCGAAGTCTATTTCTTGCCCGTAACCGTCGATTATGTCGCGTATGTGCTCGAGAAGGAGCAGGCCCGATGGTATTCTCCTTACGTTTGGTGGGCAGAGCGCCCTCAATGTTGGCATTGAACTCGATCGTATGGGGATTCTGGATCGTCTGGGGATCAAAGTATTGGGCACACCCATTCGGACTCTGGAGGTATCAGAGGACCGTGACCTTTTTGTCCAAGGCGCTAAAAGGTTCGGTTATTCTGATCTCATAGCGATTTGCCTAAAGATATGAAACGCCTTTTCAGAAATCGATATCCCCGTCGCTCAGTCGACCGCGGTCTCTTCCGTTAAAGATGCCCTAACTGCCGCCGAAGTGATCGGTTATCCGGTTATCTTGCGTTCAGCTTTCACTCTTGGGGGTCTTGGCTCTGGCTTTGCAAACAATCCTGATGAATTGCGTGACCTCTCCGCAAAGAGCCTTAGTCTGAGCCCTCAGGTTCTCATCGAGCGCAGTATGAAGGGCTGGAAGGAATTAGAATATGAAGTCGTTCGTGATGGCGCAGACGTATGTAACATCCCATTTGGTTCCCAGTTCTGTATTTATTCTCTTCGCTTTAGAACACCATCATTTGCTGCAACATGGAAAACTTTGATCCCCTTGGCACACACACCGGTGATTCTATCGTCGTTGCTCCCTCTCAGACTCTCCCAGACGATGAATATCACATGTTGCGGAGCGCGGCCCTTAAGGTCATCAGGCATCTTGGTGTTGTTGGCGAATGTAATATTCAGTACGCCCTGAACCCGAAGTCCAAGGAATACTGCGTTATCGAGGTCAACGCTCGGTATGTCTTCATGCTCATGATCCCTACTCGTGTCATTGAGCATTGTTTCCTAGTCTGAGTCGTTCTTCGGCTTTGGCTTCCAAAGCTACTGGTTATCCTCTTGCTTATACTGCCGCCAAGATCGCTCTCGGTCACACTCTTCCCGAACTACCCAACGCTGTCACTAAGACGACCACGGCATGCTTCGAGCCTTCCTTAGATTACATCGTGACCAAGATTCCCAAGTGGGATCTTGCCAAATTCTCCTCACATGTTAATCGTGAAGTTGGTTCCGCGATGAAGTCCGTTGGTGAAGTCATGGCCATCGGTCGTACATTCGAAGAGAGTTTGCAAAAGGCCATCCGCCAAGTCGATCCCTCGTTGGAAGGGTTTCGAAGGCTTATGTTGCTCCTGAGGACCTCGACGGAGCTTTGTCAAAACCCACGGACATGCGTTTATTTGCTATTGCCTATGCCATGTACAAGAAGAGTTACACAGTTGACCAAATTCACGACCTGACCAAGATCGACAAGGTTTGTATTTCTTGCCACCCCTCTTCACAGTGCAGATCTTAACTTTACACCACAGTGGTACCTGTATAAGATCGACAATATTGTGCAGACCCATCATGCTCTGAAGGCCGCTGGTTCCGTCGAGAACATTGACTACGACCTCATGCGCCGTGCTAAGTGCATGGGTTTCGCCGATGCTCAGATTGGCGACCTTGTCAATGCTACCGAGGACGCTGTCCGTGCAGCACGCAAGGCCAAGGGCATCACTCCTTTTGTCAAGCGCATCGACACTCTTGCTGCTGAATACCCGGCTCACACCAACTACCTCTACACAACCTATAACGCTTCCGAGCATGACGTTGAGTTTGATGAACACGGTACAATGGTTTTGGGCAGTGGCGTCTACCGAATCGGGAGCAGTGTCGAATTCGACTGGTGTGCGGTAACCTGCGCCAGGAAGCTACGGGATATGGGCAAGAGGACAATTATGGTCAACTACAACCCCGAGACTGTGTCTACTGACTTCGATGAGGCCTGATCGTCTTTATTTTGAGGAACTCGGTTATGAGCGTGTCATGGACATTTATGAACTCGAGGGTGCTCAGGGTACTATTGTCAGCGTCGGCGGTACGTTCGATATGCTACGTGTTTCTGCTTTACAATCTCGGTTTATTCACGGTCTTCAGGTCAACTTCCTCAAAATATCGCATTGCGTCTCAAGAATGCTGGTGTCAACGTTCTTGGCACTGATCCCGAGCAGATCGACATGGCTGAGGACCGTCACAAATTCTCCTCAGTCCTTGACAGCATTGGTGTTGATCAGCCTGAGTGGAGCGAAGTTAGTTCTGTCGAGGCTGCCAAGGCGTTTGCTGATAAAGTTTCGTGAGTATCATGTGACGCACCGACCTCAACCAGTCTACTCAAGTGATTCGGAATTTAGCTACCCGGTCTTGATTCGGCCTTCATATGTCCTATCTGGCGCTGCTATGAACGTTATATATGCTGAATCTGAGCTCGAGGAAAAACTTTCCAAAGCAGCCGAAGTCTCACCCTTGCATCCTGTTGTCATCACAAAGTTTATCGATGGTGCTCAAGAAATTGATGTCGATGCTGTCGCGCACAAGGGCAAGCTTCTTATCCATGCTGTCTCCGAGCATGTTGAGAATGCCGGTGTTCACTCTGGCGACGCTACACTCGTCCTCCCTCCGTTCTCCCTCGACGAGAGTGATATGGCCCGATTGAAGTCTATTGCCGAGAAGGTGGCAGCCGCGTTCAAGATATCCGGCCCTTACAACATGCAAATCATCAAGAAACCAGCGGGTGACGGTGAAGAAGCAGAACTCAAAGTCATCGAGTGCAACCTTCGTGCCTCGCGCTCGTTCCCTTTCGTTTCCAAAGTTCTTGGGCACAACTTCATTGAGACAGCTACGGCTGCTATCACTGGTCACCAAGTCCTGAGCCCGTCGATTTGATGGCTCAGGAACGAGATTACACCTCTATCAAGGTCGCTCAATTCTCTTGGACTCGCCTGGGTGGTGCGGATCCCTTCCTTGGAGTCGGTAAGGTTTGACTCGCAAATCCCATGACTCTCACCCATCCTCATGACACCTGTCCCGACAGAAATGGCCAGTACTGGCGAAGTTGCATCCTTTGGAAAAGATGTCCACGAAGCCTACTGGGCCTCTCTCCTCAGTACTACCGGGTTCAAAGTTCCCAAGGCCAATTCTGGTGTCCTCCTCGGTGGTGATGTGACTAAGCCTGAAATGGCGCCTATCGCAAAGCAACTCCAGGACCTCGGCTTCAAGCTTTATTGCTCCTCGCCCTGTCGTTGAGGAGTTCCTGAACGACATTCCCTACGTGACAGCGAAACGCATCTTTTTCCCCAAGACTGATAAACGCAAGCTCCGGGAAGTGTTTGACGAGTACGAGATTCAATGCGTGATCAACATTGCACGGTCGCGCGGACAGACATTTACGGATGAGGATTATGTTGCTCGACGGTGAGTTTTTTGGGTTGCTCTTGAGTATGGGGGGAAGGTGTTGAGGGCTTGGTATCTTGATACAGAAACGCTGTCGACTTTGGTCTACCCCTGTTGAACAACGCTCGAACGGCCCAACTGTTCGTAGAAAGCTTGGCCAAGAAGATACCCCAGGGAGGTTTGAAGGGGTACACCGAAGGTCGCATACCCTCGGAAGTTCGCTCATGGAGCGAGTTCACCGGTTCACGAGTATGAAAAGGACTGGTTACGGGGAGGTGGGAAGGTCGAGAAGAGGAAAGGCCGATACCTGACATATCCAATGACACCTTTCTGTGGAAAATTTCTTGTTGACTCCATTTGTAAAGCTATCCATAACTATATTGAACTTGATAGATTTTTCTTTTCTTGTTGCCTCTTTCCCGTGACGGCCACGTGCTGCTAGAATGAAACGAACGAAATTTCCATTGCCCACAAGTTAGAAAATACATTCACACATGGTCCGGGACGTCAAGATCCATTGGCGAACAGAGCTGGCTCAGGTCAAGCTCCGTGACAGCCCCCGAACGAGAGGCATCAATCTGACTAGGGACTCGATCCACTGCAAACTTTGCAACTATTGCAGGATCCAACTTGTCTTCGATAAGATCCGCGACCAGGCGACCAAGGACAGGAAGGAACTAGAAGGAAGTTGGTATCATGTGTGCATCTACGACGAAGGTGGGGGGGGGGGGGGGGGGGGGGGGGGGGCTTACTTTGTAAGCATGCCCACTCCCTGCAGTGGCTAAGACGAGGTTGTGAGCCGTAGGGTGTCTCCCAACGACCCAATGGCCATCAGGAGCATCATTGTACCTAAGAATAGCCGCACAATGAATGTTTATAGATCTGCAAGCGGAGGATGGATCATCATACCAGCAGAGCCGTGTTCCGCAAAATGGCTTCTCAGCTAGATCCGGATAGACTTGTCGCAAATGGCTGCGGAGCTGGCGCAGAGAGGCCTTGGGAATAGCCAAGCCATTACCAGGGTCTGACAGAATGGTTCGTGGTGTTGATATACCGCCATCTGGTCTATGCGTGAACCCGGGCCCGTGGATGGCCATTTTAATTATATTCTTCGCGGTGGGCTTGTGAGGGTGCTTTCAACTAACCCCGCTCCCCGATACGAAGACGAAAAAATTAACTCACAGGGAAAATATAAAACCCGGAAGGTAAAATCTAAAACGACAGGGCAACCCTCATATTTTTTCGCCTCCTCTTCCGTCAACCGGATCATCGCAATACACTGTCTGTTGTAATCATGTCAACCAAACCAGCGGCTAAGGCTGCAATAAGCAGCCATGCACTGATTACCCACCCAGTTGCAAGACATTTCTCCTGCAAACCAAGGTCAGGGAATGTCGAGGGTGTCCATGAGCCTGTGGAGATAATGACCATATCGGCATCGAACACTGTCCCATCGGAACACGATACGCCAGTTGCCTTCCCGGCATGTTTGTTTATGCTAGAGACCGTTTTTCCTGGGTATACCTCCGCACCAAGTTTCAGGATATTAGACAACAAAACCTTGGCTCCTTCTCCAGCATCTGACCAACCTCCATCATAGTTCAAGTACCCCACGCGGTGAGGAGAGTCCGAACCAGCACCAGCAACACCAGCACCATTACCTCCGATTGACCCAATAAAAACGTCAGAGGGGAACGCCAAACGAATAGATGCTGGATCGGGGAGTGGTACAACCATACACCCTAGTGCGAGGTCATTCGCAAACGATTCGTCTGCATACGTCGAGGTGCCAGTACTACTCCCAACCGTGGCGTCGTCCACATTTCCATTCCGTTGCGCTTCTAACCCCTCTTGCGTCAAATTTTCAGACCCCAAGACAAGCACACCGGATCTTGTGTGGGTATACGTAAGCAATTTGCCTGGAGTGTGGAACTTTACACAACGAAAAACCCAGGAGAGATTGTTTCGGATCTTATGAAAAGACGCACTCGTGATAAGCGTCACTCCAAAAATTTCTATCTTTCCACATGTCTATCGCTTCGCGCGCCAACTCGGCGTAAAATCTGTCGTTATACGATGACCGGACAACTTTAGAACCCGATGTTCCACCCCCCCCCCCCCCCCCAAACCCACATCAGCCAACGTGAGACCGTTTTTACCGAGTGGAACATGGACGGCAACGGCCAAATAATAACAATAACAATAATAATAAAAACTTTGATTGAGTGCAGTGTCGAGATGAAACTTGGGACCTCCCCTACCTCTATTGATATCGTTACTCGCTGCATCAGGAGCAGGTAGGACGGTCGACCGGTCAAGCACAGTAACATTGCCATATCCACGTATCAAGAGATGATAAGCCGTGGAAAGCCCAAAACACCCCGCTCCAACAATAACCACCCGCAGCTCGCGAGCCCTTGATGCTTGCTGCGTTACTCCTTCCCGAGTGCATTAGAATAGTTACAGCTTCCCATCTGTAGCGAGTGCACCATAAAGTACTCACGGCCACTGGGGATCATAGGAGAGTCATAGATGTCGTTACCCGAGCCCGTGCATCCACCGGTGTCAGCATTAACATCAACGGCGTCACGGTTTGCGGCCATGAGACTCCAATCGCTGGCGCCGGGCTGCAATCCCACTGGGACTTGTCGCCTGGGAGTATCATGTAAGCAAATTAAACGAGTCAAGATGACTCGGGCGGAGCGAGACTGCGAAATCCTGTACATTGTTAATTTGGGCGCACCTGGTTTCCGTAATTCCAGACGAACCAATAATTCGGACTTTCGGGAGGGGGTAGGCAGTGAGTGTCTCGGGTTGAGCTGATGGCTGAATGTGGCCAGCGCCCAATGCCCTGTCCCAGGTCAGTGTCAAGAAAAAGAAATCCTGGAATGTGGATGCGGGCGTTGGCTTGGAGCAACAAACCTTTTTTTTTTTTTTTTTGGTGGGCTGTGTGTATGTTTCACCAGCTAGGAAACGAGTCCCACCAGCGACCTGGTTTCCCGTCCAAACCACGATGTCGGCAAGGAAGTGGAATGATTAACGATCATTGATCATTTTAGCAACAAGAACAACAGTTGGCACCGTGGGCCTTGAGAGTTTTACGGTGGGTTCGACAAGTATTGTGTTCGGAGGAGGACCATATGCAGGTAATCGGCGATCGTCGCACGCCGCACCTGGGAAAGAGATTCGGTGTCGTAACTGCTTCAATTTGACCTTCTCGCGCGTCAACCGTGGTCATCTTTCCCTTGGCTACAGCTGTTGCTAATAATGCAAATGCCATTGTTGAAACCTGATTAATAGATCCAATGATTGAGAGTGTAAGAGATAGTCTATGGAGGATGGTATGAACAAAGATGCAATAATTTAACTAAAAGGACGAGGTGGAAGGTATTGCGAAAGGGGGTATCATGACAGGAGGTCGACGATCACGGATTGTATCTTCCCATCCCGAATAGCCTCGTGAATGAGGGATACATTCTGGCCGACAGTGACATCTTCAACGCCCAGCCCGTTCGCGAATCGGTTGTAGTTCTCAGAACCATGCATTTTGATACCTAGATCCTTCCTCACGAATTCATACACAGGCCTGGTACGGTTCAAGTACTTGCTGGCTGGTGCGGGACCACGCTCGCCAGTGAGATACTCGCGCCTGAGTCCATCAAGAAGAACATTGGCTCGGGAAGCGACACGGGAGCGGAAGGCTGGGATAGTCTTGAGAGCGGAGCCAGCGGTCGCAGCGTCCTCAAAGGCGGGACCGGTAATGTAGTCGAGGAGGACGGCTGTACTCGAGGCAGCAATCTTTTGCATGCGCTCCTGGGCGTCCATGGTACTCGTGTTGTCGTGAGCGTCCCACATAGTTTTGAAAACTTTGGAGACAAGCTTGGCTTTCTCGTCATGGTGTAGGAAGGAGGCGAACGAAATCTCCATTTCCTCCGATACGATCTTGTGCAAGCCCTCAAGGAACTCGGACTGCATCGCACGCAGATCCATTGCTTGACAAAGGGAATAGAGGTAAGATGAGATGAGGATCGATAAAGTTTCCAATGCGGCGATGGTCTGTCTGCCGGAAATCAGCGCCAGGGAGCTAAGTTGCAGATAAGCAATTGCCCCTTTGTTATTTATTTTTTGTGAGATAGCACTTACTTGACTGCCTGGTTGTGCATCTCTGCCGACTGGATGTGGGTCGAAACTGGGTTCGCCAGATACCCGAGTTCAGCAACATAAGCAGCAGTACCGATATCAATCCCTTTGCAGTGGTAGTCGAGCGATGGGTCGGTGGCAGCAAGGGAAGGCGGCAGGCCACGGTTCATCGCGGGGTTGACGAGTTCAGCACATTGAGCAAAGAGAAGTTTGCCCATGTGATGCAAGTTCAGCCTAGTCTTTTCCATTGCATTCGTGACGGCCATTGCTTGGAAGTTCCCGCCATGGTGAACAACGCCGGAACGAGCATCAACAAGAGGATTATCAGTCGCTATCAGGAAATGAGCCACAATGCATTTACAAGGAAATAAAGAAGAGCGTACTTGAGTTGCATTCGATGGTAATGGTCTTTAGGGACTCGAGCAAATCCTCGATTTGGGGACCAATGAACTGTGGCGCGGTGCGCAAAGGGTAGCGGTCTTGACGAAGGGTTCCTCCATCCTCTTCAATTGAAACTTCTTCCTCGTGCGTCTCGGCGAAAGTGCTGCCCTCGAGCAGGTTCCAAATATTTTTGGCAGCCTCGATCTAGATCAACCCAAATCAGATCTTTTGATGACATCATGTACGTTGGGTAACAAACCTGTCCTGGGTGAGGGCGACAGATGTCGTGAATGAAGGGGTCAAAAGAGCCACGAGTGCCCGCAAGAGCCTCGGTTCCCATTGCGGTGCAAACTTGTGTGAGTAAAGCCATGTGAACGGCGTCGTTCAAGGCGAGGGCAGCAACGGAGGCGGAGAAGGCAGTGCCGTTGAGAATGCCAAGGTGCTCCTTGGAGACGAGAGGGATGGGCTCAATGCCATGAGCAGAAAGGGCTTCCTGTGAAGAGACGATCTTGCGACCACCAAAAGCTGCGGGTCCGTCAAAGCATCGGATGGATGGGTTCCCAATCAAAGTACCAGCAATGTACGACAAGGGAGACAGATCTATATTAAGGAAGGTGATGAGAACAAACGCAGCGAAACTTGAATCAAGGGCTGCCTACCTCCTGAAGCGGAGATACTCCCACGCAAGGGTACGAGAGGGGTGATGTTGGATTGAAGTAACTCATTCATTTTTTCGATGAGTTCCCAGCGGACACCCGAGTGACCACGAATAAGAGAGTTCATCCTGATAAGGATAGCCCCGCGTACCCAAGATTCGGGCATTGCAGAGGTGAGTGGGTCGGTGAGAGGGAGGACATTGAGAGGCTGTTGCGAGGAAGGGAGGACACCAGCATGCTGGTGTTGTAACAGTGCGTTGCCCAAGAGGATGGGTTGGTCTGTGCGGGTGTCGGCACTCCCCCCAAAGCCGGTAGAGACGCCGTAGACACTCGTCCCCGATTCAACCTTGTCGGTTATCACGCTGCGGCTGCCAGCCACCCTGGCTTTGAGGCTAGGCGACTGATCAAGGATAACTGAGGTATTGTACCTGGCCGCTGCCGTAACTGCGGGTATGGAAAGGTTCTGGCCATCTACAACCACCGGTTTGCCACTCCTAGGAGAGAGAGAGAGAGAGAGAGACGTGAGCACGGGAGGGTACAGCAGACGAGATGGACATACTTGTAAGCGTCAAGTTCCTTGAATGACTTTACAAAGGCATCGAGGAGAGGGAGAGAGTTGGTGTTGGTTTGTTTTTGGTCAACAGAAAAAGACAGAGTACGGATGAGCTCGTCTGTAGGTGGTGGGCTTTCTGGGAATGTCTGTGGAAGCGCGTCGGCTGACGAAGGTGGCAGCGGAAGCTTCAGAGTGGATAGTCATTAGCGAGGAGAAGAGAGTAGTAGAGTAGATGAGTAGGAGAGGAGTAGTTGGGGTGAGTCATCTGAGCAAGGCTGAGTATATATACGCTGGAGAGTTTCAGAGAGGAGAGAGAGATCCGATGGGAGGGAGGTGCTTGCATCCAAGAGAGGAAATGATGGATCAATCTCAGACTGACCCAAACAGATCTTCCGACCCAGTTCGCAGGGGCTGTGCAGTGAAACACTTTTATTGGCTCTATGTCGACCGAGACGGATGTGATTTGCCCAGAACTTCCGGTGGCTCTTGTGTCTCTTATGTTCTAGCGCCCGGCCTCGCACCGTAATTGCCGTTTATCAAGCCCCAAATAGATCATAGTCTAGCTTGGATCCGTTTCACCTCTTAGAAGTGTCTGACAAAGCGCTCCGGTGATGTGCAGTGACCCCTTGTTCTTTCCACGTTTTTTGTAGCAGTGCTTGCTGCATGGCCATCCTAACGCGGCTTGTGCGGAAACTTCTTTGATATCTTTGCACAGCACTGTATGTGACATAGTTTTATGCGTCAATGAACGCGTATATCGGTCTTACGGGTATGTAGAGGCAAAAAGCCGGTACATGCAGAGCCAGTCGGGTTCGCTTACGTAACATTCTTGTTTTTCTTCCAATCTCTATCATTCAACAGGTGGGATGGTAGGCGAGCTTCTGGGGCGTAGTATCACAAGTAAACTAACAAATATCATTAGGGGAAGGCGAAGAAGACACGTAAATTCGCACAAGTAAAGCGCCTGTTGAATCCAAATGATATCAGAATGTACGCACCGTCCCTACATCCTCGCCATTCAGCACTCATATTCCAACGGTGCAGAAAAGAAAACAAGGCAAAGCAGGCCAAGAAGGAAGAGGAGCTCAAAGAAAAGGCTGTTCGTCGAGTGTGAGTTCCCGATCCCTGCTGTTTATCACCACTAATAGTGTTGTAGCCCACAAGTCGCATCCTCACTGTTCTTGGCGCACAATACTGCCCTCGTACCGCCCTACCGTGTCCTCATCGACACCAATTTTATCAACTTCAGCTTACAAAATAAGCTGGAACTCGTCAGCGGCATGATGGATTGCCTCTACGCAAAATGTACATCCAATTCTCTCCGGCTTACGATCAATCTTCTCAAACATCTATTCATCCACCTCAGGCATACCATGTGTGACAGACTGCGTAATGGCCGAGCTTGAAAAACTTGGGCATAAATACCGAATTGCGTTGCGGTAGGGGGCACCTACTTCTCTTCTCTCAAGACATGCAATCTCGTCCTCACAAATTACTATCCAGGGTCGCGCGGGACCCAAGATTCGAACGTCTCACATGCACACATACCGGCACCTACGCCGACGACTGCCTCGTCCAACGTGTTACCTCTCACAAGTGCTATGTTGTCGCAACCTGCGATCGCGAACTCCGCCGGCGTATAAGAAAAATTCCGGGCGTTCCGCTCATGTACATTGCGAATCGGAAGTACGCAATAGAGAGGTTGCCAGATCAAGGTGCACCAGCATGAACTGTAAGAGTAGCCGTCGACATGACCAGATGGGTTCAGCTTCTTGTACACTATTGAATGTAGGGACTAGTACTCGCGTGCTCCGAAACGCCTAGGAAGTGAGTTGGCCGGCATACCAACGATACGGTATGTATGATGTATAGTGGTTTCGGTACCGTAAGCCGTTCTTAGCGCATTTTCTGTTTGATGCGGTACTTGTACTAGTCATCCGCCCAAGTCTTATCGCATATACTATCACAGTCCACATTAAGTCAATCGCCCTATTGGTTCGGCAGCGCAGCCCTTTCCTGCAGCACTTTTGATCACAAGCCTAGTTTGTCCATATCTCTTCACTTTTTCCCTCCAACACATTAATTCTCGATCCGATACCCGACCGCCTCGCCCTCTTCCTCGAGTTAACCGCGATGTCCCTGAGCTCTAGACATCGCTTTCTTGTCGCACCTCATAAAGAAACAAAGCCTAACGCCCTCCGTTTGATCGTTCACGGCGTCTCCGTTTCGCGAAGATACTACGAGGTTCCCGGATGAGCGAACAGGTTGGGATCGTGGGCTACGGCAACACGTGTTTACCGGTGTAGGTCCCCCGTCCTAAGAACATGATAATTAGGGTTCTGTCAAAAATTCAGTTTTTAAATACGGTTTGCAAACCGTTTATAAACATGTAAGAAAAGGGTGCCAAGTGGAATGTCTAGTTTGTGCTCCGTTCCAAGCTGGTTCGGTGGCTACGGGGTGCTCAGGCATCCCGTTCGGCAATTGCTTTTGGTGTATAAGGTTTGGCCGTCACTCTCAACCGTCAATCCTTAAGAGCTCCATCGTCTTGAATAAGGCAAGATTAAACGTTCAAACCGCTGGGGTGTGAAATACAGAATTCCCCAGCCTTCATGCTATGCCGCGTATGATGTTGGAAGAGGAATGAAGTCGAAGGGCTCGGTGGGCCATTTGGGACTCTTGGAAATCTGATTGCAGCAGTCAATTGGAGGTCAGAGCCACACGGTCTAGTACTCAAATTGACATGTTCTTTTGTCAATCGAAACAAATTGATTGTTGGGAATGATGTTCACTCTCAACCTTTCTCCTCCCGGTGTACATGTATCTGTATTCTATTACCTCCGACTTGTCTGTTGTGGAAAGCGTCGTGAGATGCAAGATTTCAACTATGTCAATAAATGCATCAGAAAAGCTTCACTAGTTCACATAAGTCTACATGTCATTGGCACACAGGGGTATGAGGTAACCTCCACCTTTCTGTGTGAAGAATCGGATTTTTCAGATTTCAATCGATCTTTGATGGGCACAGACTGAGAGATTCGAGTGCCGAGGGGCATCATACGACAGAGAAAACATAGAATTCCATCTGATTGGTCGGGATATCTTATCATACGGACTTTGGGGGTTATACTTGGGCGTTGCCATTAACAGTGCGTTTACCCCCTTTGGCTCGCAATCAAGGTCGCGTACTTACAGACCCCCTTTTGGAAGAGTCGCGCGCAATGATGATCAGTTGTCTGGGCGCCACAGCCGTGTGACCTCTGCCAACTCCCCCACCGCCAGGCCTCTTAAAGTTCGATACTCGACGGCCGACAGTCGTGCGCACGGCAGGCTCGAGATCTGATCTTGAATCCAGGGCTGCCCCGAGACGCACAAAAACGCGATGATACAGACTTTGACTGGTAACTTGAATACCGTATGACCATGGCATCCATGGGCCTCTTTTCTGATCATCAGAGAAGAGGTGCGGGGCGTCTCGCAATGATGGTCACTTCGGACAAACGTGAGGCTTTGACACAAAACGGAATTATTGCACTGTTATTGATCAACGGGAGGGGGGGGGAATTCTTGCATGTTTCCTGCATGTCGGGAAAAACCGTAATCGCGCCATTAGAATGACTGGGTGTGAAAGGGATCGTTGCTCGTTGGAGCTGCATTTAAATCATCAGTCAGCTGTAGCCGTCTACATACAGCCGGGCATGACTGCGGTCGCTATGATTGAAAAATGGAAGCTCCTATATACCTGTGCCGCGGACTGCACATGTACACTAAATTCCTACGTCAGATCCTCATCTCGAGAGCAATCTTCAAAAGCTCGAATGAGAGCCGGCTACCGGGTTGCTCACTTGCTCACTAACGACTTATTCACTTCACACCACTGCTTTCAGGTCAATTTGCAACTAGTACGTCTATTTGCAATCAGTAGAGGCAGTTTAAAGGCCAGATTTGTTTTAATACACAGGTCTTTAGAAGTGGGACCCCTATGGACAAATATGCACAACTAACGCGTCAACAAAGCACGCTGTTCCTGGATCATCACTCGTCGGAGTCGGAGCCTGCACGTTCCCGTTCTTGGAGGCTGTGGAAGGTGGTTTGCGGGTTTCAGGAACTTACACTTACACTTTGGCGCCAGTTTACAACCTCAGCGCTTGAACCGAACTTATCGGAGACCCATAACATACGACTCACACGCCCGATGTCGAACAGCATTAACACAGACGACACTTTGGTTACGGGTGACAAGTATACTTGGACAAACACATCCGAATTGTCATTGAGTGATTTTTTGGGCAGGGTATGTCCTAAGGTCCCTGCGGTGCCGATACCTCTGTGCTGATGTCGTTTGACTTTTCAGTATAGGCCATCTATGGTACAGAATGATGGGACAAAACCCGTAGGTGACCCCGTTGGCTATGTAATCGAGGAGCTGTTGGAATTCAGGGCGAGTCTGCGGGCAGTGGATTTGGGTTCAGGGTCCCGGCGCCGAGAAGAGGGGTATGAACCAGGCTGAGGCCTGCGAAGAAGCATTATCCCTGCGTAAGTACCATTTCCGGGGATCCAACCCATTTTTACTCACCAGATCCATTGAACCAGTCAATAGTGTTACGGAGCGAGTACAGGCGATTCAGGTTGGTGTTCCCCTATTTTATCAGTTGACTCGCTAATCTACTGGTAAGAATGATGCGTCGATACCTACGCGTTCAAACAAAAAAACAGGCGCTAGGAGTAAGAAAGAGCTTCGCGAAGAGGTTCGTCCGATGTATTGGGAAGTCCACGCCTGCTCTATACGTTTGCAGGTCCAATCCGAGGCCACTATTAAACTCAAGGAAATTTCTATCAGACATGGTCACGTCTCTGGGAAGTGGTAAGTCTCAGATGGTTCCGTTGCTGTCAGGTTACTGTATCAATCACCGTGAACCACAGGCTCATCTTTGCGCCCCCAGACAGAGTGGACCTTATCTGGTCCAAGCATTGCCAGTAAGTCCTCGTCGATATCTTGCAATGGCATCCTCAGCATCCCGATGAATGCCTAGCTTCTCTGGTATCTGGTCCTCTATCCTCAACTGTCGCCTGCGTTGCTAAAGTGGCTACTGCGCCGGAATATGAGACGCCCAATTATCAGCATGTCATTTGTGTCTACGTTCCTGATGTTTATGACAAAGAAGCCGTTACCGAGGTTAGTTCCTCTTCCGTTCGCTAATTCTCTGGAGAGCAATGACTTGTCTAGGTCATGAAAACTCTTCTCCGTCATCATGGTGCAACACTTTCCGGCGTTAAGTCTGACCTTTATACCATGATAGGTATGTCATACCTTGGTAGGACAGGGAAACAAGCCGACAATAATACGTTTCAGGTATTGATAGTAAACACCTCAGCGGCATCCCGTCCACTGTGAATCTCTCTCAGCTTTTTTCCACGGTTGTATTACTAACAACAGTATACCAATCCAGGTGTGGAAGAATACAACACTACTCAAGGACACTGAAATCAAGGTAATTCCGCTCAATCTTTGGTCGAGATTTCCACTCAAACGTACCCATTTCCCAGGAACTGAAAGACGAGTTCTTCTCTAACCTCTCTGCAAAAAAGACAGACTCAGCCCCTACGGCAGCCATTAGTGGCGAAGCCAACGGAGTTGCGTCCTCAGAGGAACCCGCCAGGACCTGAGGAGAAAAGCACGAAAGCCAGGCACAAAGCCAGGCCCAAGCTCAAGAAAGCGAGAGATGATCCTTTCGTTTCGGATGAGGACAACCAAGAAAAAGAGGCAGAAGAACAACGCAAGGCGGTGCTCAAGGCAAGAAAAGTTTCCACAAATGTGAAAAGAAGCAAGCCAGTTGAAGAAGATGGAGAGGACGTGGAGGAACCACAACTGAAGAAAACCAGAACCGCAAGGAAGTGAGCAGTACACTCCATTGGTGCTTTCTAGGAATGCATGTCGCCGTGCCCGCAAGGCTTGTGCATCTTAAATCTCTCACACCGTGCCTCCTCCCATCTTGGAACGATTAGGGTTAAAATTTCCCAATTACAAAGTGTAAATCCTATCTGAATTGACTTGACACCATAAATAAAATAATCCTCGAGGCAAGGATATTATCGAAGATAAGAATCACGCTGCATGGGACTGCTTCTTCCGATATGCTCGGTTGAGTTTTCGGTCTTTTCACCTTCCGACCCTCCACGCCTTCCACCACATTAGCGTCAGACAAACGAGATCGCTTAAATCCTCGGTTTCGAAGCGGCTTGCGGTGAGAAGCATCATGTTCAGGGTCTTCAGATGAGCTCTCGTCACTCGAAGGCTGATATGCAGTGGCATCTTGCCCCAGTCTGCGTACCCTCTTGCGGAGGGATGTTGTCGTCTCCTTGTTGACGTCCTTTGTTGTTTGTGGGCTGCCTTTTTCTTGGTGCTGGTCTGTTCTTTTGAGGCCCCCCGTTTCACGATTTTCATGCCGAGGTCGGGTGGGAGATTGGGCTTCGTCTTCTGTCTCCGTCACCGCGGACAGGGACTCGATATCTGATCCAAGAATTTGTTGCAGAACTGAGATGGTTGATGCAGCGGAGCTTGCCCTCGACGGGTTGAGGATGGATTCTCGCATAGAGTCGGTGGCGTTCTCAGCCGTCGCTGATGAGCTTTTCTGTGGTTTTGATACTTGCTTTTTCTTCGGCTTTAGAGGCTTGCGAGCAACTTCCTCGTTTGGTTCGGGAAGATAAAAGACCTCATTCTCTTGCATGATGTCACGACCCACAAGCTGTCGCATGACCCATAACAAATAAGGTTCGAAGTCAAGCGTCTCGATGTCGTCCACAATTCGAGTGTCGCCTCTGATCATCGCCTCGCCGTGATCTTCAATCTCCTCTTCCACGATAAGTGTCTGATCAGTAAGGCTGCAGCCTGGCACGAGGAAAAAAACACGTGGTCCATGTTCGGTTTTAGGGATACTAATTTTGTGGTATCGGCAGTGGGAGCGGGTGACGGGGGAGCTCGTAGTCGCTGCAGCTATCGATGGTGCCTTAGTGAGCACGTCCTCCGCTTTCAATGTCCCAGCGCGGGAGCGCGGTAGTGAAGGTGTCTTTTTCAATTGTTTTTGTAGTTGTTGCTCCTGAAGCGTAGTCGGGACGTTACGCCTTTTTCGCCTAGAATGAGCATGAAGGAATGGTTGTGGTTCAGAACTCGCGATAGACGGTCTATCACTAATGGGAGAGGGCTGCGTGAGGAATGAGTGGTCGCTGGGTATGGTGGACGCTATCGAAGGAGATCTTGAAGCCGCGTTTGAATAATGGAACACATTACGAGTTGCGTTCCTCTTGTTGCCATCTTTTCGTGATCGTGCAGCCTTCGTAGCCGAACCACTAGACTTTCTCGTGCCTCTGCCTGCGAAAGTAGGCTTTGACTTTGTAGGGGAGGGGGGCTCCCGATCAGATGCGTTGGAGAGGCTACGTTTCCGCTTCCCTGGCTTGGATGAGCTGGACAAGTTCTCATGATCTGAATCGTTATCTGCGTGGTAAGGGTCTTCCACCGATATGTGGACCTTGCGTCGCGAATCTTCTGCCTGGATGGCGGAGTGGGCTGTTGCAAGGGCCTGCTGGAGAATGGGAGCTCCTGTCGAGGTCGGTTTATGCCCTCCGGGTGAAAGTGTAGACATTCGTTCCTCTGTTTCTGGTGGGTGGATGGTAGGGATCGCGAGTTCTGTGATTGGTGTCTTGTGCCTAGGAATTGACGATTGGCGACTAGGTACAGGTGGGTAAGACAATACGTGTTGGTTCAGATCTGGGACCTTAGGACTGGTGGGTACGACTTTTGTCTCTGTGGACAATGCGACGACACTGTCTGACTGGAGGTTGCCCGGGTTCTGATGTAAGCACGGCTCCTAGTTCAGTGATAGTGGTCGCAGGTGGGGCTGCGTCGGCCGGGAGATTTTCAGTTTCCTCAGCTGCTTGGATGGTAGATTCGCTTTAGAGTGGCTGTTCAGTTATTCGATAATAGGAATGAAACGTACTGATACTCACGGTTCAGATATCACCTTGTCGATCACGTTTGTACTGTCCTTGTCCTGTTCTTCGTCTGGCATAGAATCAGGAACCTCTCCCGGAGCTTTGAGACTACCATTCCCCAACAGTTTGAGGGGATCCTGCTCGTGCAACACATTAACCTCCATATCCTCCTGTTTTACCACTTCGTTCTTCCCTGCGCTTGACTTCACGTCCAGAAACTCTGGATCGGCCTCTCCATCAGCATCGGTATCGGATTCAGACTCTCTCACCAAGAACTCGTCGATAACAGAGACAGCAATGGGGGTATTCCGAGTCGAGCCTGTGATTGACAATTCTGATGGATAACGCAGCTCCAACTCATCTACATTGACCGGAATAACCTCTTCGTCCTTGTTATCCGGCTCTTTGTCTTCCCTATCCTTCTCTGCAGAGGAGGACGAGGTCATTGAGTTCTCTTGTTCAAGATCCTCCTCTGAGCCCTCTTCCTCCCCATGCTGTACGACGCTTGGTGGCATTGGTGTAGAGAGACTGTAAGGATAGGGGTCTGCGACCAGGACAGGGTCAGTAGGCTTCCGCGCCACCATGACCGGGAAAGAGGACGGTGTGCCATTTGTGGCTGCTCGTGCACTCGATTCGGTAGCAACAGGTTTGGAGAGACTATAAGGGTACGGGTCTATGGCTAGGGTAGGATTCCGTGCCTCCACAACGGGAGGAAGGGACGGTGTGGCATCTGTCCATAAACCTAACTCAGAGAACAGCTTGGGGACCACGGGCGATGACAATCCAGAAGTGGCGAGCTGTTGACCAGTAGTGATATTGGCTGGTGTAGTAGTACCAGGGCTTACTTCTGTCATTGAAGGACTGACGAGGTTGGGGAGGAACGGGCGTGGACGGTGGCACACGAGCAGGTAGGGAAGTAGGACCATCCAGGAAATTTGGATTTTCCCTGAGTGCTTTTAGGACTGCAGGGTCGATGGGGATAGAAACAGGAGTCGGCCCTGGCCCTGGGGTGCTGGCGGGGCTCAAAACACGATGTGGTGTACCGGGTAGGTTGATAATGGATGGCAAAGCGTTTGGCGTAACAGGAAGATGTGTTTGGCTTGGTATGCTCCACTCCGTAGCCAGAGGCTCTATTACTGGACTGCCGTGTTGCGTGAAGTAGTCATTAGGGTTTGGGGATGGACTGAGGATTGTATGCATGTCGGCCAGAGCTTGTTCCCTAACTTCTGTCCCCAGTTCATCCATAATCTGCTCTGTCACCGGCACATCTTCGGCATCAGCCCCATACGCACTGCTCTGAGTTTCAGCCGGGGCATGGGTCTCATGTCGGGTTATATTGAAGGGAATCGTTGACTCTTCCCCAGACTCCGAGACCGTTTCAATGTCGCCTTTCTCGACCATTGCGGAGATGACCTCATCAGATCGGACACTGGTAACGCTAATGCTAACGTCACGTTCCGGTGCCTTCTCTCCACCCGTCAGTAATGCAAACAATCAAAGAAATCACGGGAGACGTACTACCGAAACACAGTACTCTGATTCTGTCAGTGGTTCTTCAATGGTGTATGGGATTTGATCATCATTTGCATCAAACGAAACCTGGCTCTTGGTAGTATGACTTGCAACACCCTGATCTGCGCCGGTGACAGTCTCCCCCAATCTCGATATTGGTGTCCCGCAAAGCCTCCTCTAGTGGTACTGCACCACTCCCAGGAGTCAAATCCGTTGGCTCTTGGGCAGATGCGACAACATCGTCAGACTTCCTATCAACGACCACAGATGGGAAATTGTCCCTGCCCGTAAGTTCGTCATCCACAGGAGCTGAGTTGTCCCGCACACTTTCTTGAGGTGCGGGTGACTCGGTTTGAGGAGCGGAGTCGGAGTCCGGCGGCTCACCGTCCTCGATGATTTCGGGGATAGCCTCAGGCTCGGGTGCCGCCGAGGCCCGCCCGAGATGAGGATGTGCAGTTGAATTCTGTCCGTCTATATGTAGCTCTTCCTCGACTTTAGGTGAGTTCGATTTCGACCAGATCATGGGAGTAGCTGCTTCAACACTAATTACGATTTCTTCTGGAGGGGTATTGATATAATCTAGGGCAGATTAGCTAAGTTTGATAGAGATTTGATCATAGGAACATACCTTCCGGTTCTTCGACAAAAATATTCAAGTCCGGGTCGACAACTTCTATGCTCTCTGTAGGCACCATATATCCTTCGGGTGTTACCGTCTCAAATGGTCTCAAGGTTGGCTGCTGAGACACCTCTTCGAATGAGGAGGAGGGAGAAACTTTATGACCTAAATCCACTATGTAACTGCCCAAGGCATGTATGAAAAATTGTACCATACCGTTTGGGCTTTGTGCCTGGACCGCCTCCTCGAACTTATCATTTTCAATCTCGTTTTGTACAGGTATCTCGTAGTCCAAGTCACTCGTCATCAAGGGGAAAGCTCCAGGGTGCTCAATACCGTCCTCATTTTCTGCTTCCTCTACATCAGCGACCTGGTGGCCGATGTGAATGTGAGCTCCGAGTGGGAAACTAGCATGCGGTGACCCAAGATCAAACGCCTCCTGATCGGCGGGCGGAGTGATCAAGCGACCCGACTGCTGACGTGGTAGCTCCTTGAGTGTAGACAGTGGGCAGAGTCCAACGTTCAATGGCTCCTAAGAATAAATGAAGATCAACGTGAAAACCTAGTGGTGTCGCTCACCATTTTGCTCTTTCTGGCTATCCTCGACAGAGACTTCGATATTCGTGTCCACTCCGCCTATGTTATCGAGTGTTTCACCCGTCTTTGCCGCTTGGGTGGCAGGAGACCGTGGAGGACTGGGCGACTCGTTACCCGCCTTTTCATCGGTTTGCGTGCCAAGTACAGATAAAGCAGTGTGCACTTCCTCGTGGATTTGCTCCAACATGTTCCGTTGCTCTCGCCGAGCATCTGTGGTCTTGACAGGGGTAGTGGTATGATCATCGTATGATTCTGCTTCACCTAGATAGGGGACCTCTGACACCCTCTCGACTGCAGGCTCCTCCTGGGTCCTTTCTTCAATGTCGTGTCCGATGGGCTCTCGTTCGACAAGGGCGACTTCCTCTGTTTCATCCTCGGAGTCTATTGCGATAATCTCGGGGGATGCCCTGTAGAGGGTGAGAGGAGGCTCAGGGGGCTGGTGTGGTAAGGCCTCTTTGTCAGGTACTAAGTGGGCTGGCAGATCCCCGAGAGGGACCGTTTCAGAGCGGCTTGGGATGACCGAGGTTGCCTGAGAACGTGTATAGGAATCGTGCGGTGGCGACTCCGAATGATAGTTATAATGAAACACTTTGTGTCTTGCGAAGGGAGGACGAATACCCTCATTTCCTTTTTCAACCGATTCATACCCCTCCTGCTCGACTTCCCCTTCGGGAGACGAAAAACCTAGGTCATCATCATTGGGACCCAGATGATGAGGATCAAGGTGGCCATTAGAGTCGAGGCGAATCTCCCCTCCCGAATAATAATCCTCTGCATACTTCGCAACCGCAGCCCAAGGGTCTGGGATGTCAACTGGTCTACTTTCTGGTTTGTATGTTGTTGGATGAGGAGGAAATGCTAAACCAAACGCATGATTAGCTTCGTTAAGGAGGGTAAGGAAAGACATACACGTATCATCATCAAGTGGCTGTATTTCGTCCTCCTCTTCAAGCCCGCCCTCTCGTAAATCTCGGTCATCCCGAGTAGGGGAGGGGTGAACGTCTGCGGTGTGCTCTTCGTCGGATAGGAGCTCTTCTCCTTCCGGGCGTAGACGTTGGTGATTATCAACCGATATTTGGTGTCCTGTCTCCAGAACTTCATCGTCTGATAACAACTCGACGACCTCTTCAGAACTCGTCTCGCGCATATTCTCCTCCTTGGCCCTCATCCTCATATTCACTATCATATTCTTCGCCCCCACGTTCATCTTCTGACCCCCCTTCGACCGGTTCCTCACTGAACTCTTTTCCTTCCTCCGCGTACAGTTCATACCGGGTTCTATTCCGCACCTCAGTTGGATCCAATGCATTAGCCACAGGCGAGCGGGCATCCCCAAACCATTCTTCTTCCTCTTCATCACCCTCCTCGTACTCTCCCTCCTCCTCGTCGCCGCTGTCTTCTTCATACGACACCTCCGACGCTTCAGCATCCCTTTGTTCCTCCCCCCCTTCTTCATCTGAGAGTATCTCGATGGGCAGATCCTTGTCTCCAGTCTTTGGACCAAGCCCTGGCCCCTCCCTTGGGTCGCGCGCCTTTCCCTTGTTCAAAGCGTGACGTGCTTTAACTTCAGCAAAAGAGTCCTCTATAATACTGTCGTCTTCAAGGGAGCCATCGTCCCCATTTACAGGGGGTTCTACAGTTGCCTTGCCCCCCTGAGGAACAGAAGAGGGTCGGGGCTCATCCTGATACCCAAGAGCCCTCTGAAGATCTCCGGTAAGTCTGCCAATCCACGCGTCAAAGTCGTCCTGAGGGAACTTGTCAAATGGATTCTGTACAGGCGGTCTTGGTAGTCTTGGAATGAAAACGTGGGCCGGGTCCCCGACACCGGAAGACGGGGTTGAATGGGGAACACGGGGGTAGCTGGGCGTGCCAAACTGGTTAAATGTATTTTTCATAGAGGCAGTGCGGGTTGCTCGTGGAGACTATATGCGGCAGCGAGCACACCAAGGGAGGGGAATATAGAGTGAGACTTGGCTGGTGGTGGATCAGGCGTATGTCATAAATATTTCAAGCACGTGCACCAAACTAAATATATTCCCATTTTCTCGTCCTGCTTGTGCTATGTATGTACTTTGGTTGTTCGGACTCGCATCCCGCCCCATGGCCAGCTTTTGTGACAAGAGAACAAGTGCCGTCTCGCACCCGGTTGCTTTCATACCTGCCACAGCCACAAAACCGGCACTAGGGATGGTCTGCGGGCGCGATTCTCGACACAGGCTGAATATTAACCTGTCAAACACTTGTCAACTCGTCCTCAGGGCACAATTTAGCACTCAAGACGGCCCTTTATACTTCCCAGCACAGCTCAAACGGCCGCACGTTTTGATCAAGGCCACTCGGTGCTCTTCCTATCAGAGCTCTTTGCTCTAGCTCCTCACCCATGGTCCGTATAGACACTGATGGCTTTAAGGAGGTTTTCGAGGCTGGGAGGAGACTGGAGCCAACTGCAGTCGGTTTGCAATGGGGGCTGATGGCCGCCCTATCCGTGAGTCACCCCAAGCTCTCTGCGTCTGGCAACCGCTCGAGCTTAACTTCAGCTGATGACAATATTTATCTTCAATGTAATACGACCCAGCAACAAGGCGCGTATGCCTCCATATCTCATGTGTCAGTATTGTCTAACTCATACCAGGTCATTTACCAACCAAAAGTCAAGTACCATGTTGGTGACAAATCCCCTCCCCGGATATCCAGCAACTTTTTCGGTTGGATGCCCCCTCTCGTGCGAACGAAAGACCCCGAGTTCGTCCACAAAGTCGGTGTTGACGCCATGGTCTTCTTGCGCTTCGTCCGCCTTCTGCGATGGCTTTTTCT
Source organism: Lepiota brunneoincarnata (assembly GCA_023014365.1). Classification (NCBI taxonomy): domain Eukaryota; kingdom Fungi; phylum Basidiomycota; class Agaricomycetes; order Agaricales; family Agaricaceae; genus Lepiota; species Lepiota brunneoincarnata. The sequence goes on from JAEBUN010000009.1 coordinate 806,780, forward strand.
TCTGGTCGCAGTGGTCGCGTGTGGTGTGCTCGTTCCTATCGACTATTTTTATAACCTGGAACATCGACCCAAGGACCTGAATATACTCAGCGCCATGAGCATCAGGGACGTAAAAGGGCCCATGCTTTATGCGCATGTTGGTGTTGTATACTTTATCACCTTCGCGGTCGTCTTTCTCGCCAATTATCACTGGAAGCAAGTCTTGCAGCTGCGGATCCAGTGGCTTCAATCACCAGAATACCTACATTCTTTCTACGCACGAACTCTGTGCATCACCCAAGTTCATCCACGAATGCAATCCGATGATGGTATTCACAGTATCTTGACCTCGATTAACATGCCATACCCTGCCACTGCCGTCCATATAGGCAGGAACGTAGGCAAACTTCCCGAGCTCATTGAATATCACAATAACGCTGTCAGAGAACTCGAACGTATACTAGTCAAATATTTAAGAAAAGGCAGGCTGGGAAAGAAGAGGCCAATGATACGCATAGGGGGCTGGTGTTGCTTTGGTGGACAGAGGAAAGATGCTATAACATTCTACACGTACGTTCCATTTCACATAAATTACATATTGCTAAAATGGTCTTGCAGAAACAAATTACGGCGGACTGAAGCCACCATTCACGAGTATCGTGCCCGTATAGATACCCGGCAACCTACCAACTACGGTTTCGCCTCGTTGGCTGCCGTGCCTTACGCCCACATCGTTGCCAAAGCGCTATCAGGAAAGCATCCACACGGGACAGACATAGATCTGGCTCCAAACCCTCGCGATATTGTGCGTACATATCCGTCATCCCCGTAACTCAGTATTGACAGCAGCATTAAAATTAGTTATGGTCCAACATCTCAGAGACACGAGGAATGAGAATCTGGAAGAAGATTCTTGGGTTTCTTTGGCTAGCATTGATCTGCGTCCTGAGCCTCGTACCCTTGTTCTTCGCGGCCACCCTTGCTAACTTAGACGTCGTATGTCCCTCAACGTCACGACTTGCAGTCTCCTATTCCACTTTTTAACTTGATCTTCATCACAGATCACTGAAACCGGATATCTACCCTTCCTAGTGACTTGGTCTAGATCATCTCCATGGACATACACTGTTGCCTCCGCCACTCTCCCACCCATGGCAGCCGGAATAACAACCTTTTTTTTGCCAAGAATCATGCGTCGATTGACAAAGTACATGGGAGCATTCACGCATTCACATCTGGATCTCGCCGTTATTGCCCGTTACTTCGCGTTTTTAGTTATCAGCCAGCTACTGATATTCACGTTGATTGGGGTTGGGTTCAGTCCGTGCCACCACTCATTCGTTGAGACTTCGCTGACAGTTGTGCATAGGCCTCGTACTCGAAGTCATCAAAGTCCTGCAAGCCCCAGGTGCTAATCTGTCGACAGTATTCTCTAAGCTCGACCGTACGCACATCCTTGTCTGTTTGAGACCATCCCTCACTTTGCATATAGAGCTACCCCAGAATATCAGCAGAACCTACGTCAACCAAGCGGCGTACTGGCTCAAATGGTTCCCGTAAGTTTTAGCTGCGCTAGTCAACTCAACCGAAGGCCTACTTTCCTCCAGGTTACGTGGACTTCTAACGTTGGTCGATCTCGCTTCGCTCCCAAGCCTGATCTGGATCCCTTTGAAGACCCAGTATGTATGAGCCGGCTGATATTGATCGTTAGCAGAACCTTGATTTTTGCTCTCTATGAAGCTTTTTTGGCCAAACACCACGCGATATCCGTGAATGGACAAAGCCGCGTACCTTTGAATATGCCATCTATTAGTGAGTCCTCGTGATTCCTTCCCTCGAACCTTTACTAATGCAGATGGTCTATAGTTCGAATCTCGTGAGTTAATGTATGTGTCTAGAAAGCTCCTTCTCATCAGAATCAGTTATTCTATGCGGGGGTAGCCCTTCTCTTCGCACCTTTGGCGCCATTAGTGGCCTTGGCTGCGGCCTTGGTGTTCTGGACAAGCTCCTGGGTCTATAAATACCAACTCATTTACGTTTTCGTGACGGAGGCAGAGTCAGGCGGAGTAAGGAACCACCTTTCCAGCACCTAATCAAATTATTGATCACTCTCGCGCAGCGATTGTGGAACGTTGTCATCAACCGCCTCCTCGCCTCGACTATTTTCATGCAACTACTAATGATTCTCAGTACGCCTGTGTCCTTCTATTCGTGATAGTACCGCCTAAATCACTGCTCCTAGCAATTGGCCTTCAGTATAACTTTGCGCTTCCACAAACGCTCTTGACCGTACCTCCCGTACTCGTCATCCTAGGTTTCAAGCTCTACATCCACCGCGTCTATCTCTCAAGATTTAGGTACTTCGTACCACGGCAAGAAGACTTTGCTCAGATAGCACATTACTCCGCCAACGCAGACGCAACGTCAAACAAGTTAGAGAGGCGATTCGGACACCCAGCCTTACACGCGAAATTATATACGCCTATGTTGCACTCCAAGATGATGCCATTGTTGCGAGAAGTATATAAGGGCAGGTTAGAGGAGGAAGAGAAGCCGTTCGTGCCCCACCAAGGTACTCCGGCGCGAAGCCGAGGTGTTGGTTCCGCTCCTGGTTCCACTCGCGGACCCTGGATGCAAAATATGCAGCTGGTGTATGACATACAGTTCTCTGGTATCGACCAGGTAAAGATCTCTCCTGCACATTCCGGCTGACTTCTTCATCTCAATTGCTTGTCCTCAGAATGATTTGGAATACGACCCAGCACTGTACGCTCACGATCACGACGAAGTTGACTGGGAGACGAGTTCTGCCCCCTTGCCACCCTATGAGGAGAGACCAAAACACAACTGGTCATCATTAACCCACTTCAACAGCCCATCGCCCGCTATCATTGAAGAGGAACGGTTTGGTCTCCTGGGCCCGAGCACGGAATATTATCCGCCTGGCAATATCCACCAATATCCACCCCCAGGTTCCAGTCGAGCCTCATACCCACAGGGTCTACCCCCAGGTGCCGCCGCGGCTCGGTACGAGGATCAGGGGGTGACTCGATATGCGGCTTTGACATCTGGCCATGCACAAGCTGGCTCTTCCGGCTCTCGTAGTGCCCGGCATCATGCTAGCTGGACTGCCGGTGAGCCCGGACACCATCGTATGTATTCTAGTCAGCATTGGCAACACGGATCTACTGGAGGGTGGCACTAGGACTTGAGGAAAAACTTCTTTTTTTTTTTGGGTTTTGGTCAGACTGTCGTATCCCTACTTGGACTTGTATCTGAGGGACATGGGAATTAATATATGTAGGAACAGATATTTTCATTGCAATATTTATTTTCTAGTAGGGGGTTCTGATGTGGTATGTTTGACCTCGAGCCAATTTTTGTTGGGCTGCCCCTTCCAGCTACCCAAATAACAGACATGTCGGACCCTAGGCCTCAGCCCTCAACCCTCGATGCCTACATTACATCTGGGAAGCCAGCTCCGAAAGTGATAGCCACTTCGGCAGAAATCCGCGACCGTGGTTCCATTTTTGTCGCAAACATACTCGGTGCAACATCCCCAGAAGAGGCTAAATCTCATGTTAAACACGTCAAATACGTGCTACACGGGGACAAACCAGCCTCGCATGAAGTCGCCGCGTGGCGGTGTATGGTGGTCAAACGCGGCAAGACAGGGTTAGGGGGTCCAGAGGAATTTGAGTTGGCAACCGGGAGTCTGGATGACGGAGAGAAGTGGGCTGGGAATAGGGTTTTGAAAGTGATGCAGGGTTTGGCTATTATCGATGCTGTGGTTATCGTTAGTCGTTGGTAAGTAATGATCCTGCACTGCGATTCGAGAGATTGCGATAATTGTTCCCTGATAGGTATGGAGGGACACTCCTTGGACCATCAAGGTTCGACCACATTGAGACTTGCACTGCAGAAGTCTGCAGAAGTTTCAAGCGCTCTGAAGAACTACGCGAATCCATTGCAATTCTCGAGACTCTAGACGTTCTTCTGGCAGGTCTCCGTGAAGAACTAAAGACATACCAGACGAACTCGTCGAGTTCTAATCCAAACCAACCGTCAGACAAAGCTCAGACCGGTGCCGGCGAACAGACAGAGAAAAAGCAGGCGGACTACTCTTCAATTGACCTCGTCAAGGCACACCGGCTGATCAAAGCTCGAGAAAATGCCATCAAGTGGGTCAAGGACGAGCTACACTCCAAGGGCGTGAAGTAGAAATAATAGTCGCCCCACCAGAGAGTCCAGACTATCGCCCCCGCTATCTCCAACGCTTCGCGTTCGAGCCCAACCATGCAATCTGTTCATCATCGGTCCTCATCGGCTCCTATCACTGCTTCGGAGCCAGAAGGGGTGTGTACATTGACTCAGACAATGCTTCCCTCGCATTCCTCAGCCTATTATGAACTTCTAATCCCGAGTCACAAGTCATACCGCCCGTCGATGGAACGGATTTTCATTGTTTTCCGCGTCCTCGTTCCCTAATCGTGCATCACCAAAATTTTGCTCGCACCACCCACGAGAATATTACAGCATCGTAACCGCCGATTGCAAACTTCTCTTCAACCCAAAAAAGACAGCCTTCTTGGAAGCGATCGAGCATGCTAGTGACTCGGGAACAAAACTTTCGATGACGAGCGACGCAAAGATAGGGTTTGGTGCGATGGCATCCCCCTTCACATGCTAGCGCCGCAGAAATTATACCACATATTGCCGTAGTAAGAAGTCGTATGGCGTAGTTGAGCTGGGGGTCCAAAACGGCCACTGTGGGACACTGACTCACTGATCGCAATTGTATATAATACAACGCGTGTGGTGATGTGGGCACCACCGCTTGGGCTCTGGTCCGTGTGCATACCGAAGCTCGAGTTTGGTTGGTGGGGCAGCACTGCAATTTCATGTGGCGAGAGCAATGCTGTCGCATACCATCGCTGTAATACTCCTCCCTAAGCGAGCACCCCCCTCCCCCCCCAACGGGAAGACGGCACACTAAAATGAGGCATATAGTATTCCCTTTGAGCCACCTTGATGGGAAAGAGGCAGTTCCCGAGTCAACCGTCCCCCAAGCACCCGCTAATCGGACCTCCGGTCCTTTTTGTGTCTCCTCTAGTATTGTCGATATTGGTACATCGTCTCATGATCACGGCTGCAACTTGCTTGTTTTGTAGTCTCGATTGAGTTATAGATACATCTCCAGGGACCAATGTAGTGCCTCAAGGAAGATAGGTATACATGGCCTGCTTGTCGAATTGGACAGATTGGACGGTGCTCAACCGTGATGGTACACAGGGGTGCTCGAATTGAGCGGCAACAGCTGTTTGAGGAAGAAGGGCTACTGCATTACAACTAACAGGACCTCTTGCTTGGTGGATAGGTTTCCCTGCGAGAACTCAGGAAACAGCACAGTGTACAGTACCTGTATTGGCTCGGGAATGGCACGGAGTAGAAGAAGCGCGCGGCCATATGCACGCCTCGCCTCGTCCGCTGGCATCATGAGCGCCTATGGTATTGAGCGCTTCAGGCCTAGGATGACCGTGCTGTGCGGAACAATTGACACGACTGAAAAGATTGGAAATAAATATCCCTGTTATTATGGTATAATACCGACACCGTTCACCAATCTATGAACGAATGTCCAGAATGTAGACTATTTCGCACCACCATAGCGAGCCTTGCGTCCGATATCAAAGGGGACATATTTGTATTTGATCATATGTCCTTGAAAAAAATTAGCGCGTGACCCTGAGAATCGCAGGAAAGTAACATACTGTATCTGACGTCTCATGGTAAGGGTGAAGAGAACGAAGAAATAGACAACGAGAATGGGCCAATACACAGGAACATCAAAGACCTCGGAGGTGGTGCAAAAGAGGGCGACAACGGTGGCGCGGGTGGAAGAAAGCCTTGAGGGATATGTGAACAAAGAGTTCGTGGACGACGTGAAGCGGCATACCAAAATTGCCATTCGGGCAAACGTCGCACAAAGGGACGAAATTCGTCGTCTCTTTGAGATGGAAGAGGGCTGGTCTCGGCCTCTCCACCTCCTTCGATTTCATCCGCCAAAAGGTCATCTTGAAGCGAAGGATCGAATTTAGGTTGGAGGAAGGCCAATAGGAGGTTCAGGAGATAAATGGCGTGAGCGTCTGAGGATATTGTTAGAACGGAAGCGGGATATATGTATGGGTATGTACGCACAACAAACTGCGTAATATGCACGACAACCAATCAACTATCGTCTCGGCGTAGGAGTATCTTGACATACCTATATACCACTGAACGAACAAAATTTCAGCATCGGTTACCAGCACGAACAGAACGCGCGACTCACCCCTTGGGCAAGGAGTATCCTTAACATAAATATCGACAGCAAACCAGCAGTCGCAAGCCAGCGGTGGAAGATGTGAGGTGTCCACCGGTCTAAAATTTGCTGATATTGGCGTTTGAGTTTCGTGTATTGTGCGGAGACATTTTGGACAGGGGAGGGTTCCAGGCCAGAGCTAGTATCCGACATCATAATTTCGTAAAAAATTTTACCACAGAGAGGGAAAGGTAGAGGTGGAGGACGGGTGTTGAATGTTAAAAATGACCAAGTGCGAGGTTGCTGATGAATGTGTTCGTCTCTCGTTGGTCAGGTACGCCCTCACTGTGAATGCCCCAAACATATTCAAGCGGAGTCTAGGAATTGAATCCCAGCTGTTCTTATCCACTAGAGCTGTAACAGGCTGTAACAGGCTGCAACGGACCGGAGACCATCAAATGGGACGGCCAAGTATATCTCTCCTTCACAACACTCAATGGCGACACCCACCACGCTCGAGGTGGTCGCGAAAGCATATCTTGGACCAGTTGCCAAGTGCCAGGAGACCCCTCTTCGTGGGGCTGCAAGGACCCCAAGGCTCAGGGAAAACCTATCTCTCCGCCAAACTTCACGACTACTTGACTTCAGAACCCCATCATCTCAGGATCGTTCTCTTCTCTATAGACGATCTCTACCTTCCATATACTGGGCTTGAAGAACTTGCTGCATCTCTACCTCTCAATCCTTTGTGGCAGGGGCGAGGCCAACCAGGAACACATGACGTTGACCTTGGCGTATGCGTTTTGACTGCACTCAGGGATGGGACACACAACGTCGAATTGCCACGATTTGATAAGAGCCTGTATGATGGACACGGGGACCGTCTGCCATCGGACGGGTCTGGTGTGGTCGTTCAACAGCCACCTCCCGTTGACATCGTTATTTTGGAGGGTTGGTGTGTCGGTTTCTATCCCATCGCGGGAGATAACCTCGATAGACTATGGAATGGTGTATGGAAAGAGGAGCAGAAAAGGCTGGGACTATCTGAAGACACATTCTGCCGCAAAAGAGACGTGGAGAGGATAAACGAGATACTTGTCAACTATCAGCGGCTCTGGAGCTTTTTCCATACCTTCATTCAAGTAAGCGTCACGCTCAACAGCAATGGCCCCTTACCATTGTTTCCCTCAGATAAAACCGTCTTCTTTTGACTCAAAGGATTCTCCATTTTCAAAATACAGTATCATCTATCAGTGGCGCCTCGAACAAGAACATTACATGAAGGCCAACAATGGGGGAAAGGGAATGTCTGATGAGGCTGTTAAGGGGTGGGTTTGTTGTCTCTTAGTGGCCTGGGGCGGTACTGACTCAGGAATTACAGGTTCGTCGACCGCTATATCCCAGGCTACGTCTTCTTTAGCGACGTATCCCCTGAACGAGCAATGATTGATCCTACCGCAATGGATCGGAAAGGGTCTCAGCGTCCTTATCGACGACCAGAGGCAGTTTATAGGAGCTGTTAAATTTTGATCCTGGAACTCGTTACTCCTTGGTAAAGCCATGAAACACCGTTCCTTCTTCCCGAGCTCAATTTTAAGTATCAAAAGTGGTTTTCCATCTGTCAACGCTAAACGCTTTCCACTCTAAGAGTGGTTCCTCATTCAGGAGCTATCGTCCCCGAGTCTCATCATCGCTGTTCCACGTGCGGCTTGACCCCGAGCCAGAAAGGACCTTGCGGATCCGTCCTCGCATCCGCGTTCTTGTCTTCTGTGTCGCAACAGCTTTTCACCAACTAAATTTGGCTTTTGATGCTCTTGTGCTCTGCAAACATGAACTAGATCACAACAACGTCTCTTGACGCTATGACGAAATACTTCTTCTGGCTCCAGAGCCCCGCTAAACCAGAAAGGAGCCGCGCTATTGGCTGATAGACCCGATGAGAGGCACAGGAGTGGCTGACATAAAGGAGGCCACGGTCATAGCAGGTTGGACGATTGATCCTGTTTACAAAAACCAGCAACACCGCATCCAATGCGGCTGATATCAAATGGTCTTCGTAGACGGCAGATCCACCAGTGTAATGCTACCAGTCTATCCGGGTTCGACAAGGGCTCCCGGTACCAATGTGGAGTCTTAAGGCTTGGCGACTGCGCATCGAGGAATCATGGTCCAAGAATATCAATTTCTCGAATGTCTTTAGTCCAGGAGGCCAGCTTATAGACACAATGCAGTGTTTGAAAATCTCAGCCGGTAAACATTGGCCGTCGAAATTGGCTAGGCGTTACGCACTACCCTCGGCCAGCTTGACACAGACGCGTGGGCCATCAACGGTGGACATGCGAACATCGCACATCGCAGTTGCCCGGCTTCCCGCAGACATCTGAAAAGAAGTCAGAGGATCTTCTCACCGCAAGACTTGTACGAATGTTCAGGATTTCAACGCACAAAACTACGGCACGCCATGTGTGCCCGCTCCAAGCTGCGGAGCGGCTGTGTGCATGAACTTGGCGTTTGTGAGTCGTCAATTTGCCAGCAATGCGACCAAGCCAAAATGGAGGGGTGAAAGTCGTCCCCCTAAGTGCCTTAACTATGCCCGAGACGGAGAAAATTTGCTCCACCCCCGCACTGTAAATGTTACCGACGACACAATGACTTGATGTTCGTACTCCTGAAAACTTTGAATAAAGTGCTAAGGCTCACAGCCATGGTACTCGGTGAACGTCCATCCGCCCGAGTAAGTCCCGTTCCGTGCGACGTGAAGTGTGGTGGCTCGGGAACCGGCCGCATGCTGCTTTCCAGCGAGTCGTACGATGTCCGCTCGGACTCTGCGCCTGGATCGTATGTAACGAGAGTCGCATTGAGTCAGCGGCAATCAATACTTGAATGTGGAACTTTCAGTGGAACGGGTCACTTAGGCTGACATAAAGCTGTGTCCGTAATATATATGTCCCAGTCACGTGATTCGATTCGGGTGCAAAGTAGCCGGCAATATTCAATCATTTCTGTTTAGTGGGCCCCCGTAAGGTCGGAGCACAAATGTGGGAGGAACTTGGAAAATCAAATCCGGACTTTGCTGTATGACGTTCAACAAATTCAAACAGGTAAAAACAAACTAAATTCCAAATTTAGCAGGATCTGGGGCAGAAGTGTGACTCTGAGTGGGTCATAGACTTCATAGTCCATTGGCGGGAGATCTATCCATACATTATTAGACCTAATCATTCCGCTCACTGTGGGGATAGGCAAAAACAGCGCCCGACTTAGTTGGTCACGTCTGAGACGCCTACGCAGCGAAGACATCCGAGTGGAGCGGTCTGATGCCGCGGCGAGAACTGCTCGGGTTTGCTAGTAGATTATAGAATGCTCGGAGATGGTTGTATAAATGAGAAAGACGGACAAGAGACAGGATGCATGGTTCGAGAGCAGAGTTACCGTGACCACTACCCGGTTTCCGACGTCGATGGTTGGTTTAATAGGGCAAGTAGGGTTGATTTATTCCAGGGATTGGTTTTCCCTGCACCAATTACTCTCGCTCGCCAGATGGAGACCCAGCCGCACGACACCGCGCGGGCCACCATTGGAGATGATAAGGACCCGAGTCTCCTGAGATAGTCGGACCATCAATAGAGGCGCGACGGTACTCGAACGTTTGTCGAGGGCGCTCATCTTCGGCATATTGGTTGCTGTTTTAGAAGTTATGTCATACCCATTATAGACGTGATTAGATGGAATTCTGGTGGACATGCTCCTCGTTGAATAGGCACGGAGATTGAGATACCAAAAAAAAATGCTGTATTATGCAGTGATTCAAGAAGGCTAACTACCGACTAGGACCACACCCTGATCGCGACTACAGTATTGGTTGAAAGCTGTCGCCTGATGCTCGAGTTCAGGAACAATGGGGTTAGATTGTGCCTATTCACATTGATCACATTGCTGTTGAACGTCGTATACTACAAGCCAAGGGGATTATGATCTCTATCACGGTGACCTTTATTTATTTTATTTGGAAGGGCGCAGGGCGCATGGGCTATATGTAGACAATGCGAGAGAATATCGATGACTTGCAGTGTTGGGTGTTGATGGAAGCTCTCAGAGAAAAAGTGGGATGATTTGAGAATAATCTTCCAAGTGAGCGCTGAGAAACTATCTTCAGACAAAATTTGTGTCCCTAGACCACCGAGGTCGCCGGCGGCGCGCATGTCAATTTGACAGAGCGGAAGAACCGCCGAACGACTACCCCCAACCCCAAAGCTCATCGTGGGCGGTATTTGTCAGATGTGGTGACGACAGAGACAGTTGTTATCAAAATTTCGACATGGATCAATCAGATATCAAGAAAACTGTGCTCTAACCCACGACGATGATCACTCGACAGTGTGTCGGGTACTACGTTATAAGTTGATGGTAACAGAGCAGTGGCAGAAAAAAGCTGTTTATTTTTTTGTTCCTTACACAATAAGGCGACGACCTTACCTGACTAGGCCCGGTACAGCTTGGGAGCCAGCTAGCCACAGAGGCAGGAAGCTTACATGGGCTAGTGAAAAGCCGTTAATGGTCAGCAGCGGTGGCTATTGCCGCTACAGTGTTCCTGAGCCTAGAAGATTCCTCCTTATGCGAAACATAGGACAAGGGGATTTGCGAAGTACGGGAAACAGCATTTTGTGCTATTGAATTAGGGGTTGGCCGGCCCCGGTGCTGGGACAACGGTGCCCATAGTTGGGGGCAGTGACTTATTGTGGTTGTGTCACAGGCACGGTGGATGTGACACAAGGTATGGAACAATCGATCGGGTGGTCACTGCAGAATATGTACTCGACTTTATAAGGGGATTGGAGGAGCAACGTTCTGCAGTGCGACTCATATTAACGCAAGCTCGTTTCATTCTAAGGACTGCATAAGCCACCCGCCAGGGAGGAGCGATTGTAAGTGTGATCAATCGTAAACGGCATGCCATGCGCTGAAAAAAATTTTTTGTCCAGCACCATATATAACCATCCCCCGGCTTGCACAGCTGCCCCAAACTGATATTCCGATTACAGTACTCTACTTTTCGTGCGTCAAACCATGGCCTCCGGTGCTCCCTCCCACCCCGAGATGTCGAGAAAGCGTTCTGCCTCGACTTCTGCACCTGCACCGACTGGAGCGCCCAGAGCAAGACCACATAATACGCTTCATACCCCCGTCGTACGTCGTTCACTAACCAGCCGGCCGGCGAATTCGGACTAACTGTACCAGACGCCCCATACTGCTCACACCCGAGCGGACCCATTTTACGGGCACGAAAAAACAGCCCGCATCTGTGCGCGCTTCATAACCCACCTCTTCGCATGTCCCGAAAATCCGCCGACGTCCGGTGCGAACGCCGCCCATGGCAAGCTCCCTTACTTCATCGCCTACGCTCTGCACCGCACGAAATTGCATCCTTCGGTGACTTTTGCTGCACTCGTCCTGCTCCAACGCCTAAAGGCTCGCTTTCCCACCGCACGAGGCTCATCAGGTCATCGTTTATTTATTTCGGCTTTTATGATCGCATCCAAGGTCATCTGCGATGACACATATTCGAACAAGTCCTGGGCTATAGTCGCGCAAGGCATGTTCAGCCTCCGAGAGATAAATCAGATGGAGCGCGAGATGTGCGGTTACCTTGACTGGGAGCTCACTGTGGATAATCCAATCCTGGCGAGTTTCGAAGCTGCCGTTCGCCAAGATTTCGCTGTTGACAGCCATCAATACCCCCATTACGCTAATGTCATGGTGTCGAAGAGAGCGGCAAGAGCTGCTGCGTCAACCTCGAATACACCCATGCCAGAACCATCGTCATCTACATCACCTGTACCTGGGTTCGCTTTGCAACGTAACCCTACACCGACCAAAGCCCAGCAACCACAACCCCCTTCCTCCTCGTCATCGTCTCCCTCGTCCTGGGGAACACCTGATATGCCAGCCACTCCTCCCGCGTGCTACTCGAATTCTTCATCACCTGCCTCGTCTGCCTCCCCCTGTACCCCCACCACCGAAGAGATGTCAAACCCTCAGATCAAGGACTTTGATATCTCACCGGAATTTCAGCTGAGTCAAGTCCCCAACATCCACCCACTGAAAGGGCAGATGTTCGCTTTTGCCGTCCCCGCACTCTGGTAACTAACTTATGACCCACTGATCATTTGCATTGCCATACCTATGGACCTAGGATATACCCATGCACTGTTCCCGTTGACAATGTACATTATGTTCAGAAAAATAAAAGATTGGTAAAAAAAAAAAAAAAGGCTGATTCCCCGAGCCGCCTCTAGATCACACGATATGCTGAAAAAAAAGCCCATTCGGCTCATCCGTCTACCCATCAATCAGGAAAAGCCTAAAACGTGGCCCTTGGGAGGGGCCGAAACCCACACGTTGTTGGCTTCGGAGATTGATATGACCAAATATTCTGATGGAAAACACGTTTCTATATCTCGCGTGGTAAATCTGTCTGCTTAACAACTGACAGATGATCGCAAAAGATTTTTATGCAGTGGTCACATGCACATGCACGTTCGAGAAGCAGACGTGCGAGCGACTGTGGCTCCAGAGGCCTGCAGGGCAGCTTTTGGATTTCAAAGTTGCAGTCGGGATTTACAGGTCCGAAGCGATCTTTTTTTTTCTTTTTTCTGCATTGCCCGAATGTGGCTCGAACCCCTGTACCTTGGTTCTCATGAGCAAGCTCCGGAGGGGGGGGAGTGGAGATGCTCAACCATTCGCTATTACGCTTCTCCGGTGCCCCTTTTCCTTTTTCTTTAAAAGAAAAGCCAAGGCTCAATCGGACTTGGTAACATGCGGCATGGAACGCATCAGCATGTACTACCTTTGGTGGTTCCAGCGTGTCACCCGGATGATTGAGCGACAGCTTTGAAGGAGAAAATGAGGCCCTGACAAGTGACTCGGGACCTAGTTGTTTTTTTTTTCCACAGAGCCCCTTCTCAACTCGGAGCTGGGGTGATGTACATCTCAAAGGCGACGAGGCGTTTATTGCCCAGAACTACTACGATCCCCAGTGCTATGTACAAGTTCGCACATCGACCAGTGGCTGTCGTCAGCGGGGTTGTCGGTCACCCCCGCCATTGCAGTGCTCGTATCACAACCGTTCACACCTCTCTCTTAAGCTTCGGTTGAAAATCATCTACCCGCACTGGAGCCTGGCCGGTCAGATGCGGGGATCACGTACAGGACTTTCATTCAAAGGGTGACCCTTATTTGGTCAGAACCCTTCCCAGCCCCAGCTAAGAAGAGCAAAAGGCGGCTTCCTTGTGGCGACCACGGCCTTGACGCACAGCCCTCAAAGACGTTCTCGTCCTGTCCTTTTTTTAGGATCTCCGGTCTTCTGGGGATGGCGGGCCAGCATAGGACCTCCGTGGCTGTTGGACGCCACTCAATGTTCTTTTAATTCAGGGAGCGATGACTCAGCTCGGACTAGCTATCCGCTTTGAGGATGGGAGGTGTTGTGACCTTGCAATGTCCGTGTCCCCCTAGCCCCAAGGGAACGGACACGAGTTCTTCCAGGACGGCATGCCTCCCCTGCTGATGATCAGACGATAGGGCTCAGTGCGTGTTGGTAAACTGGCTTCGCCTTCCAGGCGAACGTTCCTTCATTAAAACATGTCTGTTCGACTGCTTTCTGCCCCTTGCCAGCGCAAAGACATGAGGCACCACATGTTCTATCATCGGAAGTGTTGGAATCACATTAAGGTGGATTCGTGGCTGCAACCCGCTAGCATCACCATGCCTTCCTATTGGGGGTTCGATTAAAGATCACACCGTTTATTTTCTTTGATTGCTGTCGCACACATGTCCATACCATTCCCCGGATATTTCTTCCGGATGTCCAGCCTGACTCGGTGTCATACTCTACACCTGCTTGACAAAATTGCTCTGCTAATGGTAGCGAGATGGAAAGGAGAGAGAGAGAGAGAGAGAGGACGGTGGGGAGGGGGGTGGGGCAGCAACAACACCGGACGACGAGGAGTTAGAAGCTCAACAACCAGATGATTATCTGTGTAGCTATGATAATAGCCTACTACCTGGCTTCTTACAAACGTTCATTTATTTCCAACATTATCTTGATAGACGTGTTGGACACTCGCTGTTCATACCAAGGTGACTGCTGGGACAAGTGCTACTCGTACTTGCTACAATTCTAGATCGAGCTAACTGACAATTGGTAAGGGGTGGATGGGCCGCTTTGGCGCATGAGGAAACCCCCCAACGGGCGTGGTGTTCGATCCCGTGGCCGGGCCGGTAGGGATCATATGATCGATCAAGGCGAGGCGTGGTCTGGAGTCTGGCATCCAGCCTTACTCGTGTGAGTATGCGCTGCATACTACACATCCATTGCAAGAGTCTGTGAAATGATGGTGAAGTGGGGAGATGGAGCCCGCCGACAATGAAATCTTAACAGCATTTGACGGAGGCCTTGGGGCGCTCTATAGCAAGTTACGTTATGCAGGTCAGGTGTTCTAATTGCGGGGGGACGGAGTTGACATGTTTCATGAGGGGTTCTTTCTGCGCGCTACTACTAAATCTGTCAATAAAATGTTCAAAATTATACTCAACAGCTTTGTAGACGATCGGTTAGACATCAGAAGTGATAGTGATTTCCTAGCGTCTATATTTCCCGGCGGTTGATCTTGTGGGCGTCAGTGTAGGTGAGCTTTGGTGGGCACACGAGCGCCCACTGATACCCACCATGGCATTCCGAGTCAGTTCCGAGCCTTTTCAACGATATTTGAGCGCTTCAAGACGCCCCGGCGTCTTTTCTCTTGGCGCTGGCGCTGGCTTGACAAGCGCTTGCATAGGCACCAATATTGTCTCCTTGGAAATAGGGAATTCAGCATAGGGGAGTCGCTGTCTCATGTTGTATTCTGGCCTGTAATAATAACGACATCACTGGTCCCAAACTCGCAGAGTCCCTCATCTTTCTTTGCATGTTAATAAACTACCGTGGACTTCTGACTCGGGAACCCATACGTGATACAGTGTACGGTAGCCGGACTGTCCCCAAGTAGCTACTAACAGCCCTTCTTCCGTTCCCCAGGGTGCAGTATCCTGCTTGGCACAAGTTACCTTTGCGGGCAATCCAGGTACTCTGACGTATGAAGGGACTCACGCTAGTACACCGTATGATTTGATATTGTACTCGGAAACCGCTTCTAACGCCTCTTCGCGATGCTGTGCCTTGGGGGCAAGAGGTCACGTTATCTGTCAACGTTTGAGGCACTACAGCAGAAGATTCCATCATAGCTCAGCTTCCTCGTGGAGCCTCATGTAACCTCTTTTCTTCGCCGCCACCACACGATTGAAAATCTCTGCTATCGCTTTGGTCAAGCGTTGTTAGGGTGCGATGCCGATATAGGCATTTCCGAGTAAAGAGACGGGTTGTAGTGTTGGCTATGGTGGCTTCCCTGTCGCTAATAATCTGGCTGCGCTGATGCGCCGTCTGCCAAATATAATTGAACCTGGGTTAGGGGGTTTCGATCTGCATCAGGCAATTTTCTCGGCCAAACTCTCCCGCCCACCCACGGAAGGAAGAGCATGCTATGTATGGGTCCAGCGTCATCATCATCATCGCCCACCCACATGGGAGACTTGCAGATGTAACTGTCGGAAGCTGACGTCGAGCTCAGAGAAGTGAGATGACGCGCATGATGCTAGCACTCCAATGATGCAGGTCGTACAAGTTTTCTTCATCATCATTGTTGAACCATAGTTCTCTAGCTTGCGAAAGCAAATGATGAACAAATGAAGTTCTTCATAGCCAGCCACGGGTATAGTATCTTCATCATCATTCTTTTCACCGAGTCGTTCTAAAGAGCATTGTGCCTGGCTCAGTGAAATGCCACCGACTGAGATTGTTTACATACTTATGCCGCGATCAACAAGGTGCTGATAACATAGTCGGGAATGTCGCTAACCAATAAAGGTGGTAGGCGGACAGTTGGATCAAAAAAATTTCGGAGCCATGCCCAACGGCACATGTAACAGGTTGGCGCAGTGTTGAGAATGTGTTTGGGTGTTTCACATGTCTCATATGAACGCAACTCCCCTATAACTACAATTATGGCTGTGGTCAAACGCGAGTCGGTCAAGGCTGATTATTTTCAATAGTTTCGAAGCACCGTGACCATGGTTTGTTGGGAGTTGTTTGCGTCATCGTACGCTTAGTCAGCTTTGTAAGGCGGAGTTGCAAATCAGTTCAAGGCTGGCAGTCGGCTGCAGCGTCCAACACAGTTTGTTTATTAAACATGCCTTTTGGTCTAACTATCGGTACAGAGAGGGCGAATGCGCTTCAGGTATGTCGAGCCTTTCGTTTACAAGCCAACCATTTGTCTCAAGTCGCCTTTTTTCTTCCAGCAATCCATTCAGGATGAACTCATCCGGCGGGGTTACAGCCAAGATGCTGGTGAGTTTTTTTATAAAGACCTTATACACTTGAACTTGCTAAGGGAAACATAGACCCAGTAATGGCAGAGTATATCACAATTATGGTGATTAACAACAAGACTGCGGGCAAGTGTTAACTATCGTTTCTTGAATTCATCTCCTGATCTTGTCTTCAGCCCAAATTACCACCGAGTTGGAGGATTGTACGTATTCCTAAACTGTCAATATCACTGAGCTTGCTCTGACCAATTGATGCAGTGATTGGCTCGGACTTTGGTACTCATATGTCGTCTCTCGTCGCACTTGAACACCTAGCTGACTTGTGTGACCCAGACCCCGCATTTACAGATTGGTTATTCACAGAGGCGGCGAAGGGTGCTGGTGGACCGGAAGCACCTTTGCAGCCTCAACTTCCACCTTCCGCTCCTCAACCTACTGAACAACCCGTCACACGCGAGCCACCCCCTCATATACCCCGGGAATCCTCTAATCGTCCCGCCCATCCGGCGCGCAATGGTCTCTATCAGCAGGCGGTTTCCCAAGCCACTTCCTCAAACCCCGCCCAAAAACGCACCGCGTCTGCGCGGTCGCCTTCACCGAGCCACCCCCACAAGTCGCGGCGAACGGATTTGCCGACTGGCCCCCGGGCGATGCAACGTGACGGTGGCTCAGGACCCAATACACGTAGCCTACTAGATCGCATGGGTGGTCACGCTGGCCCTAACAGGCACCAGCATGACGAGATACAGGCTCGAATCGACAACATCACGAATAACTCGTCAGACCCCAATATGATGATGGCAGCTGGCTTTCCTGGTATGCCTGTAGGAGGGATGGAAATGGGTGCTATGGCGATGACGAATCCACTCATGTTGCAAGATATGTTTATGAGCAATATGGCGCTTATGCAACAACTATCGACTCAAATTGGGATGATGCAAACCTTTTCGAATGGGGCAGCGGGATTCAATATGCAAGGAGGTGTGCCGGGGGATATGGGAATCTTTCCTGGGGGCGCGAATAACTTTGGACAAACAAACAATAGAGGAAGAGGCGGGGGAAGGGGCGGAAGGAGCACTGGAAGAGGGCGAGGTGGTTCCCAGGCCGGAGCAGCTCCGCCCTCAGCATCGAAACAAGACGAGATGCTCGTAGCATCGGATTCGACAACACTTAACGCTCCTCAGCAGCTCCCAGCCGCTGTCCCCGCGAGCGCGGCACCGACCTCAACAATTCCAGCTCCAGTCGCGATCCCTGCAGCGTCCGCCCAGCCTATACCATATGCTACTCCCGAACGACCCCAATCACCCACTTTATGTAAATTTGGTCTTAAATGTACCAATGTACACTGCCGCTGGTCCCACCCCTCCCCCGTCGCTACAGCAGAAAGCGGTGTTGTCCTTAGCAATGAAGCTTGCGAAAACGGCAAGAATTGTACAGACAAGGACTGCATCAAGGCACACGTTAGCCCAGCAGTTCTTAACCCTACTGGTATGTCACACCCACTCCTCCTAGCCTAAACATTACTGACCTGTGCACGACAGCTCAACCTCCGACACCCGCTCCCGCTCCTATGGTACATCATGCTCCTTCAAACCCCACCCCTTGCCGATTTGGCCTTGCCTGCACCCGACCGAATTGCATGTTCACTCATCCGCGCCCCGCTTCCAATCCTCAATATGCCCAACCATGTCGTTTCGGTGCTGGATGCACGCGCGCAACCTGCTCGTATCAGCATCCTGAAGGACGCGTTTTACCCACTTCTTTCCACCGAGGATTGTCGACGACCGCACCTATCGTCAACGTACCTAACCCCGAAACGGGCTCTATCGGCGTCAGTCCGCACAAGAGTGTGACATTCAACAATTCTAAAGCGAAGCTAGAAAAGCAGGTGAAGGAGATGGAGGAGAAGAAGAGCGAGGCGGAAAAAGCTGTCAAGGAGGCCCAGGCTGCTGCCGCAAATGGGAAAGAGGAGCCCAAGCCCGTCGCAACTGCTGCTTGAGCCTCGGGAGGTTTTAAACGCGTCGGATTTAGTCCTGGGCTCCTTTGGTCACTCAAAAAGACCTAACCCAACATTTCAATGCTCAACATCAGCTTTTCATCTCTTGTTCTGCACATATATGTATCTGAAGCCGCTGTAGTACCCTCCATCGTTTTGTCTCTGCCTCGTCTCTTTTGCCGTATTATTACCACCCTTCCCTCCCTAAATATTGCTACAATGATTGATAGATACATGCCAAGCTGTATTTGCGTGTCCTTTTTTGGCCCGAGCGTACCGCTTGCATTTCGTGGACCAGCGGAATCGAGGTGGATGTTTAAAATAAATCAGCATGCCTTGGTTGACAGGAAGCCAGTCAACCTCATCCTCCTCCCCATTGGTGTGATCTCTTGAGCAGAAAAACTTGTATCCCCAGTTAATCCCTGGTTCTAAGTAGATACAATGGCCTACTATTACAATTTATTACTGCCCTTTTGTCTGCTCCCCTTGGATCACAGGGGGCTTGCAGCACACCCTCTGACAGCCTAGTATAAGAAATTAGTCAAAGTGCTGAGAGGAAAAGTAAGCCAAAAATCAATGACATACCGGGGACACCCAACCTTCTCCCGAGATGCAGCAGAATCGCTGCATCGTATCGCGTTCGTAGGGTCGCGACGTTCCGTGGGTCGGGTGGCTGGAGCCACCTTGGAAAAAAAAAAAAATAAGCATCGCGGGTGGCCCAACGACTCAATCCAACGTACCTGTCCCTCGGGTGGAGGTGCTTTGACCGATCCTCAATGGCGTCGGTCGTGCCCGCGATCCATAGGCGGGTATAATAGGGGTCGGCGTCATTCCAGTGAGCCGAGGGTTCGTAGGCGGGCAGAGTGGCCCCAGTGACAACAGACTGAGGTGGCGGTGGCAGCTGGATCATCCTTGTGGCCTGAGATAGGGAGGAGGAGGACGTTGAGAAAGATGAGGACTGCGGGGTCTGTTTTGCGGGCATGGTTCGTGAAAGAAATACGGTTTGGACGTTGTTGCTTTGTGAGTGGGGTATGGCGCATTTATATGTGCAGATTTTCCGCAAATTGGATCTCTTTGATCAAGGAACGGGGACTAGTGAGTCGATCAAATCTCAACGGCTGGCACAGATATTGCTCTCGTAACAAGAAATCAATGACTCGAATAATTGAATGGGAGCGTTTGAAGCTAAGAACGAATAGCTTGACAGAGGACACACTTCACATCTCGCGAGACGGACTTGACGAATGAGGAAATCGTGGAATCCCCGTGATGCCTGGAATCTCCGCTCTCGAGTGACAGAAATAGATTTGGTAGGGTCTGCATTGTCTCGAACAAAGGATGCAGATGCAAAAGATACGATCTCTGGAGCAGTCCAACACCCATAAGTATAGCATTCATCCGCATTGTTGAGAAAACGACTTGGCCATGATTGGCACCCACCGAACGGGCGGTAGCACAAAGGAAAACGGTAGCAATCTGAGCTGATCGCTCAAGAGATTGCGTCGCACTGCACTGTCCTCGATTTCGGTGGCCGTCACTTGACACTTTTTTACATGCATATACCGACAGCAGTCTACCTTCAGCTGGCATATCAACCTCGCCCAGACACAATATCCGGGGGGGGACCCTGCAAGGCGCTGCGGGCCAAAATTCGGTTAGGGTTCGAGATCATCGCGAGTCTTACCATAATACGCTAAAGGTAGCGGGGCGAGAAAAAGTCGGGGTGGTGGGAAGGATAAAACCGAGGGAATGAATGGGTACTCAATCCCGAATGCCGTATTTTTTACAAACACATCTTCGTCCACACCCACGCGGTGGACATTCCATTCCTTCAGGGCACCAGCTACCTGCCATCGCACCTCGGCGTAAATTGACTCCATGGACCAAGTGGTGGAGGGAGATTCAAGCTTGGGCTCGGCCTTCGTCAATTATGCTGACATGAAACGAGCTCCGGCTCTCAGCTTCGCATGTTTACTGTACGAGGTATATACCTCAACTGCAACAAGCGAATCATCAATGACAGTCCTCCTCTCGCCCAGATAAACAAGGTTGCTAGGCGCAAAAGAAGGCTCAGAAGATTTGTGCGATATGTGCCCTCTGGGCTGAATGACATCGCGGAGGAGGGGCAGGATGGTGGGCTTGAAGTGCAGGAGGAGGATTTCCAGGTTGGGGCGCACCTACAGTATGTGGTACGACGTTGTGCGAGTGCACGGTCCCTGCGTTGAGTCCGTGATTGGTGTCATAGAAACGGAAAGCGACTTCAAGTAGCGCGCTGGCTCTCCGTTTTGTCGGTGGCGAATGTTCATCGGCCTTCGAAGTTTTACAAGGGCGGATTAATGTGGAATTCAGGCCTACACCTGCTCCTTCGTCTCTTTTGAATGTACTTTCTCGTCGCAGGAACAGTTGATGTTTCGCATATTAAAATTATGAGATTGAGCAATCCAGTACTTTTTACACGACCATCTCAGGTTATTGTCTCTTCTCGAATTTTTGTGTGGAAACCACCGACTGTGAACCGAACGTCTAATTAAGTAACTCGAACAGCGAATGACTGGATGAGGCAGACGCACGATGCAGATGAATCAGGGAAAGATCTTCATATTTCCCGAGGACCTCGCACTATCTCCTGTCGGATCGCCGAATAGTTGCAGAAGCGGGCATGTTCGTGTGCTGACCATGGCCTAACAAGTCACGGCCGGTTGGTCACTGTTCCACAACCACCAATCTGCACACAAATCCTGTGCAAATGATGTCAAAGTGTCAGACAAGAACAGCATGCTTGTTCTGCGCGTAACGTGCACGGTGAAGGACATGTGGGGCCTTTTGTGTATTCATGCATGACGTTTACAAGCCGAAACCGAAGTTCTGGGCGCGAGCAGACGACGGGGACGCTAAAAAAACGCCCAGAAAGGGGGATCGCCTCCGTTTAGGAAGTATGGATCCAGACTCGAAAGATCAAATCGTCAGGGGTGGTCCTGGGAAACGACAAGGTTGCGTCCGAGAACGTCATTTGGAATCCTGCGGTTTCCAAACAATCCTTAGCAATATTCCAATATGTTGAGTCCTGGGCGCTGTTGGTAACGGTGAGCAGACAGTATCAAGGCAGAACCATGCCAAGAGAATCTCATTGCCAGAGTACCAAGAGTAAGCCGGCCTGGTAGGACAAATCATGGTAATCCTATCCCATAAGCGCTCGTATTCACCCACAACCCAAGGTTTCGAAGCCGGGCGTGTAAATGAATCTCCAGCAGTAGGTATCTTTTAAGGGTCCCGAATTCTAGCAATCGTCGGAGTCCATAGTTTGGGGTTTCGGCAAAGACCATAAATAGGTGTTCAAGAATGTTACAACATTCCCCCGTCAGCCAGACGGGATTACAGGGCTCATAGGAGGGGACCTCGGGCACCATCTATGCAGCAGTTGTTGTATTATAACCGTAAACCGACTTGAGGATGGTAAGAACCAAAAAAGGGATAGGGCTTTCCATCACACAGCGTAGGGATAAATCATTGGCGGCGAAGGTGGAGGTGATGACATATAACATCTGTGACATGAAGCAAACCATAGTCCGTGTGATGGTCAACTGAGTCGGTAGGCGTCTATGTCATATGAGAAAGCCATGTCCTGAAATTTAGCGCTAGGTGGGGCTGACTGGACGCCGAGGCATTGAAGTGGTTGTCAGGAGATTGCAATGCTATGCTTGATGGCAGGAGAGGGAGCGCAGATACACAGAGCCCAGAACTGCCGGTCAGCAGTACTAGCGCCATTAGTCGGAAAGAAATGGGATCCAGACAGAGCCAATAGATGACTTGAACAGCGCAACCAGTTGGAGTGGCGATAGGGGATCTGCCTTTGGTGATGAGCCCTTCCCTGTAGAACACGTAATAATGCTGAGACTTACAGATAGAGTCTTAACGTCTTGACCTTTTCATCACCTGAGATATAATTTGACGCAGCACAAACAAAGCTGGTGGGGTAGCCCATTCCAGGAACCGAGTGAACAGGGGAGTGATTGATCCATTTCGGAGCGAGAACATCGCTACAGAGCGACTTTGTAGTAGTAGTGATATGACGTGATATGTTGCCTAAATGGTTGGCATTGCGTCAACATATCTCGCACTTCGGAGTCATTTCATGGGTAGGAGTGTCTTCAGATCCATCGCCTCTATTTCGGGTATGTTGTAAATGACCTATAGTCTCGATGTGGCTCGTGAGACTATTGATGGAAAGCGATCATGCAACTTGATGTGGTCGGACGTAGGCGCTGTTGTGGTCCTCTGGCGTCGAATGTCTCTTGGAGGCCCAGGAAAATTCATCCTCTGTTCGGCCCGAGGACAGACACATGGAAGAGGATGGTGTGACTGAAGGACATATAACAAAGCCGAAGTGAGCGGGTGGGTGGTGGTGCGATCACGGGGGGCAAGCTTGGGTCTTGAGGGTAAACGCAAGGTGGTTGGAATGCTCGTGTGCAGCTAGCTCTTTAGGCGAGAGTGCGGGTGGTTGGTGTCGGGTGAGCAGCGTGATTCTGGGTTAGTTGTGCATTTTATTCGCGTGAGGCGGGGAGTGCTATTTGTAAAGCTCGAAACGCAGAAGTAAGAGCTGGTTCCATCTGGGTCAACAGGTACATCTATCGGATTTGTTTAAAGCTGTAGACTGCTTACATTGAAGTAACTGGTGTTTTTTTAATTTCCGTATATTATTCCTTGAGACAGTGTCGCCTGCGCATCCGTTTTTTTGTGCTTGGTGTATGGATAAGTCGTTATCCAGACCAGGACGGTGATGGCTAACCTAGAGCTCCAGTTGTATAACGGCGGTCTCAGGCTGGTGGTAATTAACGCAGGAAGCGGAGAGAAAGGTGTAAAAGGCGAACAAATTCGTCTCCACTTGGCAGTCCACTTGTTGGATTTTGACTTTATCACCATAGAAAAACGACCGTTGTCATGTTGAAGGGGTGTAACGAGGCTTGACTCGAGGGTCTTTATTGGGTCTTACTTGTCCCAAGCTTGCCTAGAATTTGCGTGCTGCTTGGGATTTTCCTGCGGTACCCCGAGGAGAGAGAGATGAGAGAGAGTCGAGGGCGAGGCACGTGGAGGAAGACGCCAGGAAGCAAACAACACTCGGCTCTCATCATCCACTTCTCCACCCCTCTTTCCTGCTTGCACACCCGCCCTATAAAAACTAGCCCTTACTAGAAAATGTCTGTATGATTTCTACCGCCATTCGCCGCAGAGCTGAATTCAACCGCTCCCCTTGCGACATGGGGCACAATTTACAACAAATGGATATCTTATTCGCAATATTGCGTAGCAGGAAATAGTGGGAACTGCCAACCATGCTACTGGCATTGGCATAGAGGAGAACAGAATATTTTGGGTGAGTCGCTTCCGTCTGACCGATTTCCGTCTCCTACTCAGGCGGCCTCATCCTTCCATGGTTATTATTCGGGCATTTTGGCTCAGCCCTTTTCAAGAAATCCTTGATCACGAACTAGGGTCCCCCTGCTCATAAATCACCCAACACATGAGGTCAAGGCGGAGCGCACGGGTTGGGGTTTTGGGGGGTCCTTTGAGCGCCTGAGTAGGAATAAATATCCGTGACCCAGGTATCGTCGCCTTTACTTGTTATTCGGCGACCTTGTCATTAAAAAATCCAACCCTAGACATAAAGCCGTTCCAAAAGTTTGAGCCGTATGCATCGCCTGCTTGTGCTGGAATGCACCTTGATACCAGGGGGAGCATGGAGGTGTGAAAACACAGTGGCATGTGGCCACGAGGAAAATTTGTATCTCGTCCTCAATAGGTCGTTTATTAGCATTGCCCTCATTCAATGTGGATGCTCAATTGTTCTCGGGGGAAAGGTACGTCTACTTTACCATTAAGCTTGCCTAAAATTATAATTGTCTGGACAGGGACACCTACTTCCAGTGGGACTTCACTTCAGGTCGACTATCCTATCCTCATACCCAAGCCTCCAAGCTCGTTCGGCGGTTGTTCCAGCCCTTGAGAACCCCAAGCTCCAGTTAGGATAAATGCAGGATTGGATTGAAAGGCGGAAACCATTTCCCATGGCTCAGCCTAGCTCGTTGCAATTTTCATGGCAGCGTTGTTCTTATTTGTGGACTACGCCACCTCAGGGTAGCTCCGATACGTTTTCATAGGTGGCACAGACTTATACGAAGTATGTTGTATTTCTCAGGTCTGTATCGTTCGGCTTGTCCGCGTGTACTAAAGAGAAATAAAGCAGCGTACTCGATTAGTCGTGAAATCCCCTTGCTTTGTGCCATCAATTAGATGGACCGAGTTAAAGATGTTAGTCGAAACACTGCTGGTGTGAAGGTTATGCTAGAAAGTTCGCCATCTAATTACGAAAAGCTACCCGCACCGAGTACCCGTTCGAGATCGGTTCTTTGTGGCAAAAAGGACTTACGAACCCTCGGGACCTGCAACAAACTGGACCCAATCATAGCCAATTGAACTTGCCAAGGACCTTTTCGTGTCAGCCGTACCTTCCGCGCCACCCCGATACAACCACTCTCACTCCCCGACAAGCTCGCGTCTCCCCAAACGCGAGCGAGAAAAAAAACTCGTCCTAAATGAGGGAGGGAGCTTCTGAGCAAATGCACCATGGAAGCTCAACTCGCTGTTGTGCTCTTTCCCTCCAAACTCTCGTAATTCCCACCACCATAGCGACATTCGACTCTTGCGATTTGCGGGACGCGTACAACGCAAGTCCAATTGTATACGGAAAAGCGGGGGGTGTAAAAGCGTGGAGGGAGCGGGAAAAAGTGCGGATGATCAATGACCCATAACGGTTCTGAAGTGACAAGGATCCCCGCATACTACATCCCTCAAAATACCGTGCCTAGACGTCTTCTTTTCTCAGGGGGAAGGGGCACCGGGGAGTGAATATTCTAAAGGGTAAGGATCGCTGGAAACCTCCAGATCGTTGGCGCAGTCTTTCGAATCATTTCAACCTTGGTGCCGGCCTCCACGCGAGTTCTATACATTAAAGGGTTCGAAGGGAAGGAAAGCGGTTGGGAAAGATGCCCGGAGTTGCGGCCTCGGTCGATGCTCAGCGCTCACGCTCGTGATGCAATCGTTAACTGGGGTCGAATTCCCTCAAAATAGGCCAGTCAACCTCTTAGCCCAAGCGCAAAGGGTTTTACTTGCTGAGATATGTACGCGTCGAGGTGGCTATAACTGTAGAAACGCAAAGACTTTGACCGGGCCCATGGGCGTGCAGGAGCAAAGTACTCGAAAGCTCTAATGATTAAGACGCAATCTAAACTTGGCAAGGTATAAGGGCGAACCAAACCAGAACACTAGCTAACAATCCGTATCAGAAGTTCAAGACTGATCAATATCTCTTAAACACACTCCCACGTGCAACTTGGGGAGGCGATAGCGGAATCTCATGATGAACCCAAAGGTTGAAGGCATGTTAGGAAGCCTTAATCATCGTCGTTGTCAAAGCGCGACCCTCGCAAAAACGCCCTAGCGCCGCCTTTGTCGACAGAGAGTCTAATCATATCTCCTTTATCCAGGTCTTTGAACTACGGGAAGAGCACGAGGGCGCGTGTGGTCCTTAACAAGAGGGAAACATACAAAGGGGAGCTCCACTCACTGTCAACTCGCGAGTTCTGTGTAGACTCTCGATCTCATCGATCCTGTCCCTTACATTATCCAATAGCTCGTCGAAGCCTTCCTCGTCGCAAACCTCTCGGGCGGCGTGCAAAAGCAGCATCGAGTCAGGTCGAACGTCATGATGAATCTATGGTTTTACATTTAGGATGTCGATGTCGAACTGACATCGGAATTGACGCACATCAGTCGATATAATATTTTGACGATCAAGTTCTGTGGTATATACGTCAAAATCCATGTTCTGTGACTTGAAAAAATGCCAGTAGCAATATTCCCGACCTTCCAGAAAATCTGCTCGCGTCATAATTTGTCGACACTTTCCCTATTGAGACAAGGCATGAGCGTCAGTAACAACAAACACGGCGCAAACAAGAACTGAGGGGCAGAGGCGCACATAGGAAATCTTGGGCAATGGTAGGTCTGGGAGATTTTCTGGGTCCAGAAGTCCCGCATGCATAGCTTCTTCCCTCTCCTTCTCTTGTTGCTTGTGAATCTTAACAAATTCTCGAAGGAGTAACCAAGAGCAGGAACTCCATTTTTGCTGGATGATATTGCGTCAGTTACCTCCCAGGCCGTTTCGAGCTCGAGGGACTCACCTCATCCATAACGTCATCATCACAGTCGGAAATCAGACCTTGGAGTACATGAGTCTGGTGGGGATTGTAGAGGAGAGAAGTATGCACCAATTTGGCTCAGTAACCATTCCTTCTCAACGTCCAACATATGCTTGGCTGTCCCAATAATATCGTGCGCCCTAGAGATCTTAGACGCAGCTAAGACATCTAATTGTCGCTAAGAGGGGGACGGTGTACCTTATTCAAGTAGGACAATCTACCACCGACTATTTCGACCGCCTCATTCAAAACGTCGGAGTCCACCGGTCGTCGACCAACGGACCTGCGTAGGCGCACTATTGCGTGTTGAGCCTCGGCGGTACTGAGATCATATATTGATACCGTCTATTGACGATGAGGTTATGGATGTGCGCCAAATAAAAAGGAACTCACATGCATTCGGCTACCGGTTCTGCCTGTTCATAGATTGTTGATGGATACTTAAGACCATAGGAATGGCACGTACGCATATGGTGGTAAGGCCAAAAATCATCCCTTAACGCAAGTTGTGAGGATAGTGAACGATTGGTTGCGAACAGGCTTACGAGCTAAATATCATGGTTAGGATACCTTATATCGGGCGATTGAGTTTTTTGGAAATTGCTGTAAGAAGGGGGATGGGGCTTACCACTTGCTGCCCAAGCTTCTGCCCGTTGCTGAAGCTGCAAAAGCATGCCTCGGCCGTCATCGTCATTTTTGAAGTGGTGCACGTTGTTAATGATGAGAACGAGGGGTCGATGGGATTTCTGCGAAACCCGGAGGGCGACTTTCTCCAACTTGTTCAGCGCTAATTGAGGATGCATCATTGGTTAGTGGGGAACAGGGATCACATTCATTCAAATCTCACCTCTTTCGATATCAAGACCCGGCCCTCCTTGAGTCGGGCACTTCATTAGCCCCTACAAAAGCGAATTAATGAGTGTTACGACTGACCTTCTCTGGGGTCCCGCCGCTGGAACAACCCAGTCTGGGAATCCTCATTGAATTCGTAGTTAAGGGCCTTTCCGAGCCGCAGACGAAATACTTCTAGATCGGGGTGAGCATCACACATAGAAACCCCATCGGCTTGACATGCTGCCATTGACTTGAAAATCATGGAACCTTTGCCGGAGCCCTAGCCAAGAGCCAACAGGCGAAATGAATACAGGAGGGGCAGGGAAAAAATCAAGTAAATACCTTCGGTCCCAATAGCATATAGTAATGTCCAGCCTCCTTTCCGTGCACGATGGAATCAATGAAATCCTGCTCCTTCCTGCGCAAATTCAGCGTCCATGGATCCTCTTCATAGACGTCGTGGCTATCCCCATCAAACTCGTCGACGGATATGCGTTTGTTGTGCTGTTTGGCGAGCTCAAGAGCTGGATCGTAGCCGGGGGCGAAAGCGGCTTCAACCTTGGGCACTTGAGAAATATATACAACATGGGTTTACTGAGTGATGCTGACCTTGTCAAGCACATTTTTTTTGTACCACCTCACGTAGGCAATCCCTCCAACAAACACTGGTACCGCCAATTGGCTATGTATTTAATTGGATAGTAGATGGCGCTCACCCATGCCCAAGCCAATGACTGTGGTTAGTGCTGCGTCGAATAACGGCGAGCGAGTAATCTGAAATACACTACTACCGCCTGGACCAGGTCCACCGCCACCTCCAGGCGGATTAAACCCAGGCACGCTCAGCGACTCGCTACGTTCCTGCACTTCGTGACGGTGTGCCGGGGGCTGGGACGCATGGGGTGGGACTGGGCGTTTTGCTTTCGGTGTAGGGTGGGGAGCTGGGTCATTATCAGTGTTCTGAGTATGTACAGAACGGGGTTGTTGGGTGAGAAGTATGATGGGCGCGTGGTCATTTATAGGGTGCTTCTCGAGACGGAATAAAGGATGGGAAGAGCGCAGGAGGCATCGACGGCTTGCAACAGGGAGAGCCAGTCTTTGCAGCGAAGCCATTGTGGAGGAGAAAGAGAGTTTGTTTGCATTCCACGTGTCTTTCTACCAGCCTTTCATGTTCCCCAGTGCGCATGTCAACGCCCACCGATAGCAAACAACGAGCAGCTATCGCTAACTCTTTTCCATCTGCGCTGCAACAAATATTCTGGCCACCCGGAATAAATCTTCTCATACCGTAGTCAACCCGGATTAAAATACCCACTTGGACTATTCCAGCGGTAAATGTTCGCAGGAGCCGCTACACCGTCTTCCGTTCAAGGCTTCCATTTCTTTTCACTCACCTCCCTCCTATACTGCTTCTCTTTCAAGCCTGTGTACCATAGACGAAAATTCAGATACCACGGAGAGTCGCATGCACTTACCACCCCTTCACTCACCTCCCGAGATGTAACGCATTCCGCTCTTCTAGCCTAGTCCCGGTGGGAACCCCCAGAAGACGTACAGGACACAGGCACTCCGAAGCTCAACCTACGCTGATAGATGCTTAGGCGAGCTCTTCGCGTACTTGCGTACTTGACTTTGTCGAATCGATCCTGGACCCCGTGAAGCGCCTGTAGAGACTGTCCTCGGAACTGTGCCCCTGTTGCTCTGACTCGTCAAAACATGAATGGCGAGAACTCGTTGCGCAATATCCTCGCGATGGATAGTGATTCGTAATGATCTTTTGTGGTTTACTCTTGGAGATGTACATGGCTGTATATTCGCCCTACTCGTGCTCTGCTGCATCACCCTTGGCATCCGTCGAGCCTCCTGGCTGACTCACTTGTCAGCACGCCCGATGAAGAATGTAAGGAGAATGCTAACCTTTCATGAACATGCTCGTACGGGGCGCTCCCGCATGACCGTCATTTCGCGGTGCAAGTCTTGCTGTATCGACACATATCCAGCGAGACCCAGAGGAGTCATCCCTAGAGTTTACCAGAAGATAGACCCCCTCTCGGCTCTGTAGCTGCCACCCAATGTCCTGACTGCGATTGACGATGGATCAACTGAGAGAATTGAGCTCCTGAAAGAGCTTGAAACAGGCTGTCGGATGCTTCAGAATCGACCATCGCCTTTCCGAGCGCACCTAAAACTGGTCGACCGTATCGCGCTCGCCCTCCTTCCTGCCTGTTCCTTTGCATCCACAGCTTTCGCGCCTTCGTCTCTCCGCTTTCGCGTTTGCCACGTCCGTTTATATCCCGCCTTCGCTGATGGATGCTCACCCTTTCTGCCACAACTTCGTCGAGATCCGTGTTGCCTTTGCCGCAACCGGTCTTTTGGAAGGCCTGCTCCACCCCCGCATTTAGAAAGAGCATCAAACATACCAGTTACATGCGCGGATATCCCGTTTCCATGCTGTCCGGGTTGGGTGTAGTGATCAAGAATAGAGGATGGTGTCCGGTCAGGGTCAGTTGAGCCGGCTACTTCAGCTTCTGAGCCACTCAATAACGATCACACTTCGTCTCATGACTCGGAGGCGTCATAAAGGAGAGTGTCGAAGCTGTAGAACCCGACTTTCTTGGGGCTGAGGAGCAGACTGAAGGTCGGGTCATTGCCATCCGATCTATTCCCTCTGCCCCCCCTAGCTTTG
Source organism: Lepiota brunneoincarnata (assembly GCA_023014365.1). Lineage (NCBI taxonomy): Eukaryota > Fungi > Basidiomycota > Agaricomycetes > Agaricales > Agaricaceae > Lepiota > Lepiota brunneoincarnata. The sequence continues at coordinate 837,250 of JAEBUN010000009.1, forward strand.
TGGGTGGGAAGTACCCTCATCCTCTCTTTTTTATTCCCACTCATATCCACGCTGCGACGGTCGACGCAGGAGCTCCTTTTTGTCCCAACCTCCCCTCTTCCGCATCTTTACCAAAACCTCAAGCCAAAACCAGATAGCCAAGATGGGGATCTCACACACGTACCAAACAAACCATGCTCCTACTTCTCATGATCAAACGTCGGCCATTTCCCGACCAACAAAGAAGGGTTGAAAAAAGTAGAAAGTGCACGGGACAAGCCGGTGTTTTGGACCAGAAGTTTGGTTCATACAACCTCCGTTCGTGTCACTTGCGCCGGTAGCCGACAGGTTCTGGAGATTCCAATCGCCCATCGGATACTATGGAACAACTCGCTCCGGCTATCGTCGGGATTCAAGATGTCGAGCGAATCCGTGCCATGGTAGCTAGCGGAAATCGTTACGGTGCCATCTAGTCCACCTGTCCCGTCCACCTGTCCCTACATCCCAACATCTAAGTCCATGGCTATTCTTTCGCCTTGAGCACCTGCCAGGCATTGTTGTCCCACTGACAGCTAGAGGCTCAAGATTCATCATCTTGGGATACCGAATCCCAAGATTACACGAGACCCAAGTCTGAAAGTCTCACGCGCCCACATGCACTTACCGCAATCTTTCGGGAACGATCATTACTCATTTATCAAGAGGGGGCGATTTCCTGACGTCCCAACACATTTTTAGCTCCTTGTTTTTTCTGCAATTGACAGAGAAGCGCCATGAGGCGAAAAAGGCTAGTCACTTGCGAAATGTGCGGGCTAGATTTATGCGATCCTCTTCGTACACTCAGGCCACGCCGCTCCGTGACCACCGTATACAAGAGTGGCACCACCTTGGGCACCGAGAACAAGGGTCTATTGAATGGCAGAGCCGTCGAGTCACGCAGCGTATTGATGATGTTGAATGACCCGTTCGCAGGGGACTTGGTCCCCGCCGATGGCTCGGACACAGAAGTTTTGGTTTCCTGGGCGTGTCCCTCGGCTGGATATCTTATCAGTACCGATTACGCTGACCCCACTCCTACAACGGCCGGGGTGTGGGCGAGTTGGTGAAAGACCAGAGGTTCTACGGGCTAAGCATTTCTGCTCCTTAGAACGCCCTCTACAGGGTTCGTACTTTGCCCTCGTTAGTAAATGAAGATGCTTACCGCAGTGATGACAGACAGGAAGCCGCTGGGTGCTCGGCGACTAGGTTGGCTAGATGGCTTGCGTACATAGGACACAGGGACTTTGTAACCCCAAACGTGGAACCCATTTGGAAATTTTTTTACTACATAAATAAGAGAGCCGTGGCCGGATGGCCCGGCAACAGACCGCCTGCTTTCTTCCTTCTACATCTCGAGCCACTGCCTACTATCACCTTGCACATCTCCGTCATGTCCAGTATCGAAACTATCGAACTCATCCATACTTTTGGGCATCTCACCCTCGAACGGGATCTCTGCCCTGGGGATTCTTTATTGCCACCCACGGACACCTTTCCCCTTCTTCCACCGGTGTCTACTCTGCTCTCTCGGGCACCTTTATCAACGGCAGACTCTGATTTCGGCACAGAGCCACCGTTGGACTCCCTCCTCCAGCAACTGTCCTTGAAAGACAGGGACACAAGCCACGGCTCCGTCAAACGACATCCACGCCGCCCAAGGTATGTAATCATCACCATCCCACACCGCCATATTGAATTACTTGTTTTTATGTTTCCACACAGACCTACCCCATTCTCGCGCCAAAAATGTTATTCACAACGGACACGCGACGATGCTGCGGCGATCGAGCGGCTCTCCCGCACCATCCAACAAACCCTCTTCGGGCCCACAAGGTCAGTTCATTTTCACCGTAAGTATTCCCTGGGCATCAACGTCTGAACGAGTATCCATCCACCAGGATGCGGAGGGTAGGTTCTTGCGATCGGGCCAACCCCAGCTGCAAGACGCAAAACCATGATCAACATGGGTCCCATTGATTCGCTGCGCCTGAGATCCACTTACTCACTATTACTCCTTGCTACCTAGGGCCTTACCGCCCCTCTAGGGGTGGCTCTCACGGCCGGTGTCCTTTATGTTTGGTCGCATAATGTATTCTACACAAACTCACGCCGCGTCGACACTGCTCCAAACCCATCTTCTCATTATCCACATTTTGCATTGCATTCATCTTTTCTTTCATCACCCTGCACTGTTCATTTTTCACTTGCATTGTATCTGCCTGGTTACTTTCATATTCTTCTCATTATAATACATAACCTCCTGCTGAAAATATCCTCCACCACCATTTTGTGATAGGTGTTGTCCTAATTTTAGACTGCCATTGAATGGATGTCAGTGGCCGCTGAAGTGCTGACCTTTCGTAAGAAAAAAAGAAAGGGCTAAGCTGGCACTTCGTGTTACAGGATTGAGCAGATCCCGAGATCAAGAATTGAGTTTGTGGCAATATTCTACCCTGATGCCGCGCCAAAAAATTGCTCATGAACACTAACCCAACACTTGTGACACTTGTGAATGGTCCGTTCAAAGGCAACTCTACTGTCCTGTCTCTAATAAGGCACAGAGAGACAAACCTATTCCAAAAACTATTGGGAAAACGAGGGAGAACTCAATACGGCGTGTTACCTAAGGCAGGGTGTAGTTACAAATTTCAAATCAAGATTATCCAAGAGATAAGAGTATGTGGCAAAAAGCAATGAATGGAATCGGGGGGTTGGGATTTGAATAATCATCCATTTAAACACGAACAGGAGAGAGCGTGTGGAAGAGCGGATAATTGCAGCATTGTACGTACGATATGGTGTGGTGCAGCAGTTTAAACGGTGGGAATAATAAGACAAGCCCGGGCAATGATTCAAATAAGGGGGGTCCGTTTGGTGGTTCGTACCAATCAATAATTCCGCCTATACGTCCCCCGCCCTGCCATGTTGCCCGCCCCTTGTCCCGGGTCGTGCTGCGGCGAGCGCCTTTGAGGGGTTGCAGACCTTGAAATATTGGTCCACTGCTGACTGGGACTCTGCTGATGATTTGTGGGGCTTGCACCACCCACGCTCCATTGTTGTGAAGGGGATTGAGGGGGATACTGCACATTGGCCCACTGTTGCGACTGCTGTCTCGGTGCGTGCCCATGCCCGCTTGTGCTCCACTGCTGAGAAGGCTGGGAACCATGAGAATAGTTACCCGGTCCAGGTGTAGGTGTAGATCGAGCATTATGATGTTGAGGATCTGTGGTATATGAGGGACTAGGAGAATACGGGCGCTCTTGAGGCCGATGGATAGGTGCTTCGCGGGACCCGTTGCTGTATTGGTATAATTGGGGTGGTGTGTCAGACACCAGCGTCTGTTGGGATCCGAATCCGTGCTGTTGGAAGTCGTGGCCGCGAAGGCTCAGAAGTGGTTCTTGCATAGAATCGATAGGTGTCAATTCGATATCTGAAGAGCTCGTCATGTGGCCGCGAGGTCCGTTGGTGAGATACGTCTCATAGCCCGAAAGCCTTGGGGTACTGGTGTTGGCGAAGTACTGAGACTTCGACGCCTGAAGTGTGGATGCATTATCCAATAGTGTTGTGGATACAGTTGACTGTCGATCCCAATCCAGCTCCCCTCTGTCACGCTGGTAGAGGACAGGGTCATACTCCAACTCGTGTTGGCTGATAGCAGCGATCTTGATGCCACCAGGGACGACCTGTGCATCCAATTTCTGTCCGCCGTATTCATCGAGTCTCGCCTTATCGTTGTTAATCTTGCCGGAGTATACTTGGCTCAGAAGTGGCATCATCTTGGCATGCAACATGGGTGTGAATAGCTCCATATGCAACGCAGGGTGGCCAAAACGCTTCCCGAGCCTGTTGCCTTTGTGGTCCGCCCTCTCCGAGTGCACCTTGGCAAGCCGAAGCTCTTCCTCGGTAGGTGAGAAATACTTGAACTGAGGCAGGAAGGTGCGATTAATATAGATTTTGTAAGCCAAGACGATAAGCATGGGGGGTACTGTGGACACCCATTGGAAAGAGCTGAAGCGGTATTGAAGACCAATGGCTAAGGAGATTAGCCAGTAGTCAGGCGCGCAGGAACTGCACGATTACTTACTGAGGATCATTAACAACTGCATCAACACAACACAAGCAAGAAGGCGATTGATAACAACGTTCCAGATGCGCTGCACGCTAGATCAATAACTCTGAAATAAAGACAGCACAGAATTAACGTACCCCGCCACTCTCGACTTTCGAAACAAAAACGAACATCAACTGGTACTTGTATACCCAGGAACTTATCCAGAAAACGATAGCAGCGGCGACAACAACGAGCGGCGCGAGAGGAGCGAAAACAAGTCCGACAGCACCCATAAAGAGCTAAGACCGTACAGATGATTACCATAGGGTTTGTATTCAGATATCACATAAAACTTACAATGTTGGAGCTATTAAGGTCTTGTTAGAACGATATCCAAATGCACTTATACGAAGAGGCTCACTAGTAAATGGCATATTGGAACTCGGGCGGCTGGGTCCATTCACGTATATCACGGGGGGTACGACCAAAGACGCTATAAAGGCGATGATAAGAACCATTTCAGAGGGTGAAAATACTGATATTTACTGTGTCTTGAAAGATAGCCAAACGAGGTTCACAATCTGCGCGAGATCGAAGATGGCCAAGAAGCCACGGAGTCTAGTCGAAATGAGCATTGTACTCAAAATGGACAAATATGCTTACGGGAAGAACGTCAACCAATAAGAGGCTTGGTTGATGTAGGTCCTGTTGATAGTGTCCGGGAGATCTAGTGAAAGCGTCAGGTGTTGCCCTAGAGCAAAGGCGTGAGAAAGGCATACTATGAAGATTGTCCAAGATTTCGGAGAAGCTGGTACGCCGACCAATTTGTTCAATGATTTCCTTGACGGAGTCTGTGAACTCGACCATCAGCTGGGTTCAAAATAGGCACAAACTGACATACTAAAAATAACACCAATCAGCGTAAAAATTACTAGTTGACTGATTACCAAGAAGGCAAAGTAGCGTGCAATCACAGCTCGGTCGAGTTTGGAGTGTGTGAGTGCTCCCATGTACTGATTATCATCAACGATCAGTTCGCAATCAGCGCTGCGGCAGGCGGAAAAACTCACCTTGGTCAGCCATCGCATGATGATTGGTAAGAAGAATCCAAAGAATCCAGAGATCGCAGGTGGCAGGACACCGGACACGAATGCAAAGGAAAAAGCATTGGTACCATACCAATCTTGCAAAAATGGAACATAAGTCCTCAGCTAACCACCACCGCGATGTCAGCCAAAGCTTGCGGAGTAAATTGAATGAAACTACACGCACAGCGTCCAAGTTGGCCAAAATAGAGATAATAAACAACGGAGCGGTGTTGAAGAAACAGACAAGGCAGAGCCACAAGAAGCCAATCAACTTCTTGTGCGCCAATTCACCACTAGTTTTATTTATGTTGTTCCAGATCTACGGTCAGTTCGTTGAGCATAGGAAATCCAATAATGGAAAACAGAACAAATGCCCACAATGTCCTTGGGGTTGGGTGCTAATTCGATGGTAGTTCCCTTCGGATGCTTGCCCTCCAATATTTTTGCAACAATGTGTGCATAGGGAACAGCGGCCATACTGGCAAATCCATAGTTCTCAGCCTTCCGAGTATCAATTTGAGCGCGATACTCTTCGATGGCGGCTTCGGTACGTCTGAGTTTGGCACTGGACAAGAACCAATTAAACAAGTGTTCTGGGGGGACAAGTCAAAATGACTTACGTGTAGTATTCAATGGCATCCGTCTTGACACCACCACAACCACAGGTCGCCTTAATCCTGATAGTGGGTCTCTTCGACCTGATCTTGCCCCCTTTAAGATACTTGACCAAGACCTCCTCGAACTCCCTCACGGTCTGATTGTGATAATCAATAAGATCCGGGAGCTTGCCGACTTTACGACCAATATGTACACTGGTCGTTGGATACGGGACACCCAGGCCCTCAAAAATAGCCTTGAGACCCTCGTCAGCCTGATATTTCTTGGAGACCCCTTTGACCTGTAAGGTCCGCGCATAGAAGGACTGAAGATACTCGGGGGAGCGGAACCACGCGTGCCGAAGCTGAACCATTTTCTTCCAGTGCACATGGACACAAAAGATGATGAGGAAGGTGATGAGGTACGTGACGACGACGTGCGCATACAAGAAGGACCCGGATACGTCCCGAATTGTAAGCATACTGAGAATGTCACGTCTTTTAGAGGGAACATTGCGAAGGTTGTAGACAATGTTAATCGGGATGAGAATGGCACATGTAAGGGCGGCGATGCCAGTGAAGAGCCATCGCATGAGACGGAGGAAGCGAAGGAAGGCAACGGCATCAAGGCCAATTTTGTCAAGGAGTTCTGGTTCTTTGGTGTGTATCAGCGGTGGAAGCCAGCCGAACAATGAGTCGGATATCCGAGGGGGCGGTTTGGTGCCGACATGATACTTGACCTTGGGTTCGTAGATGATCTAATGGATACCATGAGCTCACGTAGAGGGTAAAGGAGAGCAGGGGTGGCACCCACTGCAAAAGGCAACGATGCGCACCTTGTTTTTTGGGCGTAATACATTGAAGAATAGGATAGTGACGACCTATGGCACCATGTATAAGGGAAGGTGGAGAATCGACCGACTGAGAATAATGGACCCACCGAGACAACGCTCATAAGCGCAACCTGGGATCCAACTGCTGCAGGCGCCAGCGCCCGCGAGTTTTCATTGAGAATCTGACCGGCACCGTCGACGACGACAGACATGGTGGGGTGTTATCTAGGGGTGATTTAGGGAGCGAAGCAGCGTTGTGGAGCCGATGGAGCTGCTGTCGGGGACTGAATAGGGTGGGACGTAAGAAAAAGAACGTGTGATAATTAGAGACGTTGACGGAGCCGGTAGACTCTGACGACAAGGATGACCTTGGGGGGTGGTGGTAGGGAACACACTTGGACAGGGTCTCACAAACTGCCTGGAAAGCCCGGAAGCCGGAGGAAATCCGGACACAAATTCGGCTTAGGTCACCCAAAATAGTTATGTTTTTGTTGTCTAATACAACCCACGACTCGCGATCACAGCCAAACGGCAGAAAAAGACCACCGCGCTCACAGAACGCTTGAGAATACTTCCGAAAGGAACAATGCGATTAGTGTTCCCATCATGTTCCCCCGTCCATCAACGTGTTCAACACACGAACAACTTGTCCAATGCCTTCTCTGGCCTTCTCCTGCTCGTCTTCGCGCACCAACTTCATAAATCTTCCCTCAAACTTGTCTGGATGAAACCTTAAAAATGTCTCTCGCAACACGTCCTTTCGGCTCTTCTCCCCCTCTCCACTCGGTCCACCAGTAGGCAGTAAGAATGCGGATATGGCTTCTAGAGTCAGGTCGTCTAGTGATGTTGGCACGGCTTCCGATCTATGTCCAGATTTGTAGTTGCGGATGATGGGCCAAGGAATGTCGCTGAAACTAAACAGCTCGGGGGTACCTGGACTCCCATTGCTAGCAAGAAACGCCTTCCACTTGATGTGGTATGCCTCCCTAGCGTGCTCCCATCGCCGTGCACCCCGTTCTTGCTTCTTCCGCTTGCGTTCCTCTTCGGCGGCCTTCTCTAGCCGTGCCGTCTCTTTATTGCGCGCTTTTTCCTCGGCAAGCCGAGCAGCGTAGGCGGCCTTTTGTCTCTGCTGCTCTTCATATTCACCCGCATGGGTTTTTCTGCAGCATGTTCAAAATTAAACGATGAAAATGTATATTAACGAATTACACCCACCGATACATTCCCATGCGTATCCACTCGGCATACTCCTCATCATCCATTTGCTGAGGGTCCATTTTTAACCAGTCGTCATCTTGGAGAGCATTGGAACGCGTCCTCGTTGAAGGTGCCCTCCACCTATCGGGCACATGCGCAAATTCGTTCAACCTTGCCTCTAATGAATCCAGCCTCTCATCATCCATAAACGCATCAAACAACCTCTCCCGAAACCGCATCTCATCCACTTCTGCCCTGGACCTGTCCTCGTCCGGCTTGTGACGATGAGAAGAGGGGCCAGAGTAGCTGCTCGATGGGACAGTTTGTGGTCCATAGTGTTCATCCTCGTCGCTCGATGCCCAGTTCCGCTCGGGTTCCCCGGAATCCTCAGTCATGCGGGGCCTCTTTCGCGGTGAGGACCTTTTGAGCTCTGGTTCATCATTAGTGTCGTGCCGCCTCTCCCTGTGTTTGTGTTTGTGCTTTTCTTTCTTTTCCTTCTTGCGTAGACGGCGAGCTTCTTCTTCCGGGGTGCGCTTTAGGTGAAGTTTGGGCATCGAGAAGGGGGCATTATCGGGTTAGGAGAACTCGTGATTTGAGCTTATGCAAGCATCCCAACAGCAAATGAGGGAATCACGTCCTACTGGCCTAAGGCTCAGCTTTATTTCTTCTAAACACCCTAGTTACCACACGCTGAAGAGGTTGCAATATACGCCGAGAAAAAGCAGGAGAGAGATATAGCGATGCTCCAATACGGACAGGTAGCAGCGCCTGACAATATAAGTACCTCTGTGCAGGAAATCCAACACACACACACACACCTTGGTGACGCCATAAGCGACCACTGCATTTGCTACGTCTCCAGCAAGATGTCCAGGAGCGGCCAGAACCTCATCCCAACTATCCACCTCACCTGGCTTTCTCTTCTCATAACCAAAAATACCATATCGCCTCCCAACCCTAGCTGCCCATCTATCACCCTCTTCTACCCACCCTCGTAGCTTCCGTCTGCCCCAGACTACAGTAGATTGGCCACCGGCCTCTTCGTTATCGATGTCCTCGATTATAGTGTTGATAACAGCTTCGCCGACACCCAGAGTGCGGGATGCGTAGAATACACCGACGAGCGGTATGACCGCCGTCAGCTCATGGAGAATACCAAAAGAGAGGACGAGGGATGGTAATGGTGTCCCTGTGCGGGCAGAAAGGTTCTTGAGTGCGTTAGCGAAATGACCTCTGGGTGGTATTGACATAAGTAAGTATAGTAAGACCTAACCCTAAATTAATAATCTTTGCTTTTCCCAATTTTCTTACAAACGTCATGGTACGGACGAGCATGCTGCGCTCGACGACTCGAGCACTCCGACCTTCACCGGCAGCACGCTTGGTATCGTGTCGGCGGTACCACAATCTGAATGACATCTGGGCTCCTGCTCCTAGAGCAGCAAAACCAATTTCGGATCCTTACCCGAAGGGAAAGGCAAAGGCTAATGAGGGGATTCCGGTGTTGCTGGCTGAAAACCGATGCGCCCACATCAGGACTTGGGATTTTCTGCGTAATCCTGCCGAGGCTTTGACTCTTATACGTGCTGTCGAACAAAAATACGGTCCGGTCGAGAGCTTTTCATTTCAAAAGGTGGGCAAAATTTGCTACTTTCGTCCTTTTCTCCTTTCACATACTGCTGCCCAGGATTTTGACAATCCCCTCTTATACCAAATTAATGTCAAAGTTACCTTCCGCGACATCGCATCCTTCAATCGCGTCCCAGAAGCCTCGGAAACGCTCCACGTTCGAGCACCCAAGGTCGAGCACAAACGACCAGGTGGAGTTGGATTAGACGAGATACATAGCCTTATCTCCGACGACGTCGAGTTCCTCACAGCTGATCAAGTTACCAACATTGCTCCAGAGAGAACAATCGACTTTCGGGTAGAGCGTGCAAGTACGTACACCACAACACCTGCTACTTTCACAGGTATTGATTCATCACAGAACGTGCCTATTACGAGGAAAGCCCGTACCGCTTCACCGGTTCAAACCACCAATACCGAAGAGTGGTTGGCGCGAGGATGTTAGAGTGGGGTGGCTTCCATGGGATGGAGCCCATAGACTCGACGAGGTCGATTACCAACGAGGAGCTCACTTCTGGTGCTCTGGACCACGCTCATATGCGAAGGGCATTGAGGGAATGGGCTGGATATCTGAACATACGGAACCCATTCGAGACCTATCCTGAACCTGAAGAGAAAATGCGTAACGCGCCCGAAGACCGGGAGACGGACCCGAACGCGCTGGAGGGAGTGAAGGCGGAAAAACTGGAACGGACACCATCGGAACCGGCATTCGGAGAATGGGTGCCTCTGGATATAGAAGAGTCCAAGACGACCCGGGATCCATTCGAGGAGACGATAGATCTGGGGGACATTAAAGTGACATCGAGAGTTACTACGAAACCATCAGGGGGACCATCAACAAAGGATAGTTCAGTGGATGAAATCGATACTGTACCAAGGGAACAAACACCGTCGTTGCAGCCGGAAGGAACAACGGCCTCGCCAATACAAACTGCGGCTAGACCTACGCTGACGACTACCGAACTTTCGACGCCGACCCCAAGCGCACCTCCACCGCCCCAGTCTAAACAATACCCCTCAATTCCCCTCCCATTTCCCAAAGGCAACTCGATATTATCGGGTTCCGAATCTACTCGAGTCCAACTACCCTCGTCTTCGAGCCCTCCGTTCCGATCCTCCAAACCCAAAGTCGACCAGAAAGAATTACAAACTCAACTTGAGGAAGCGAGAAAAATAGCAGCCACGGTTAGATCATTTGAAAAGAAGGTTGCTGGTCGAAAAGATGAGCGAGCTAAAAGGACGGAGCAGCGGGAACGAACAGTAGGGATGAAGGAGACACAAGAGGTGCAAGAGGAAACCAACTTAGATGATACAATCCTAGAGCCGAACCCTCGATTTAGTAGTTTATTTAACAGACTGCAGAATGTCTTCAAGGGATAATTTAACAATCCGGATATTATTTGTATTTGTTTTGGCACGAGCCCCCGAGTCCTAGCCGAGGACTTGGAAACATCAAGTAACCCCCTCAAGATTCTCAACGGCGTCGGCACTCTTCAAAACGAAAAATGGGCTCCACCAGGTGAGTGACGACTTTTTGATCCATAAAGGAACATACGATGGGTTCTGCGAGATGCGGAGTTGTATGGATGAGATGGATGGGAGTCGCCGCGGGTAGATGATGCTGCTTCCCGGCGCTCGAATATTGCTGGAATACATGGGCCCCGCAACCGAATTCACATACCAGCTCGGAACTCCCTTCGATTCGTCTTCTTCACCCTTACACCATACTATCGGGCCAGGCTAAACGAGAATCTCTCGCAGATTGTACAGCAAAGGCCGTGTCCTAGGCCACAAGCGGGCCAAACGCAATTCCCGCCCCAACACCTCGCTGATACAAATTGAGGGCGTTGCAAGCAAGGAAGATGCTCAATTCTACCTTGGCAAGGTTCGTCGTGCCGAGTGTCTGGGTTTAACAGTGGTATTGATGGGAGTTTACCGGGTAGCGTGTTGCCTACGTCTACAAGGCCAAGCGGGAGATCCAAGGCTCTAAAATTCGTGTGATCTGGGGGTCAGTCGCGATTTCTGATGATGCGGTTGGACGGATTTATTGACAATTCCATGTAGACGCGTAACTAGACCACATGGGTCGTCAGGCGTTGTCAAGTCAAAATTCCGCTCTAATCTTCCTCCCCGCGCATTCGGTGCTAGCGTCCGAGTGGTGAGTGCTTTAGACTTGCAAAGACAGCTAAGCGATACCAAATAACGTTTCTCCAGATGCTCTATCCCTCGAACATCTAATTTTTGTACGCAATACACACATGGCTCTCTCCTCCACTTTTACAATATGACATGTTTGCATGCGTCCACGATAAAGCATATCACTGAGTGTAACTGTACATAAGACAGAATGGAGAACCCTTGCTCCGCGATCAGGTGAGACGGCCTTGTCACGATCGTGTTCTCATACCGCCGGCAATGCTTTCCCGGATCTCACCCTCCCGAGCGCCCCATCTTGCTCTCTCCCACTACACCATGTTGTCCTTCGCTAACCACTCCTCGCGAGTCCTCCGCGCTGCTGTGACTGGAATCAAGCAGCCAGCTCTTGTCAGGTAGACGAGCAGCCTCCAGTCGTGCGTGCTATAATACTCTCGTTCGACCGCTGACCCCTGCTCACTATGGACCGGAACCTAGAAATGACCAAGTTCAACTGGGAGGTGAGCGGTGGTCCGTAAGTTTGCACATGGAGTGTGCCATAAATGCCGTTCGATAGGATCCCCTAAATTTGGAATCCCAATTGACAGAGGAGGAGGTTGCCATTCGGTATGTTCCTGAGACCTCGAGATGGTGGACTATATCACCAACGGATAACCAGGGACACTGCTCATCAGTATTGTCAAGTGGGGCTACTTCATGTATCTTTTTTGGATACGGCACTCGACGGTTTATTTTAGGAGAATCTTATGCCTAGAGTGCTCAACCAGTGGAGGACAGAAGGTTCGCCGTGTCTCGATTCTTGACATTCACCGGTGCTGAACGTACATTGGCAGAATTCAACCATGATATCCTTCCAGAGATGGGTAAATTGGGCTTGCTCGGGCCCACTATTAAAGGGTACGGATGCGCGGGTGTGAGCAACGTCGCGTATGGGCTCATTGCACGAGAAATAGAGAGGTGAGTCCCTTGACTCTAGGCTATTGTACCCGACGTTTATCAGTTTATACACGCACATGTAGAGTTGATTCTGGCTATCGCTCGACCTCATCCGTGCAGTCCTCACTCGTAATGCATCCCATTTATGAATTTGGGTCCGAAGCACAGAAGAGAAGTATCTTCCCCGATTGGGTACGTTAACCTTGAGACTAGTTGCACTTCCTTTGCTCACGTATTCATTCCATTTCCAGCCAGAGGAGAGCTTGTTGGAGCTTTTGTGGGTCACTGGACTTGGTCCATATTCGAAAGACAGAATATTCTGACAGGTGTTTTCCTAGGGGCTGACCTGAGCCTAATCATGGTTCCGATCCAGCGGGGATGGAAACAACCGCTGAAGAAGTTGATGGCGGCTTCATCATCAAAGGCAGCAAGATGTGGATTTCTAACGCGCCTGTCGCGTGAGCATTGATAGCCCTGATTTTCGCGGCACATACCTGAAACTTGTTGCAGGGACTTGTTCGTTATTTGGGCAAGATGCAAATGGGATGGTCGCGTACGCGGTTTTCTCATTGAGAAGGTACTATTGCCAAACTTTCGATTATTAGCCTACTTGCTCACACGAAAACACAGGGCGCAAAAGGTCTATCTGCTCCTGCCATGAAGAACAAGCTCGCTCTTCGGGTATCCCTCACTGGGTCCGTCTTCATGGACTCCGTAAGAGTACTTCAGGATGCTCTCCTCCCCAAAAGCAACGGCTTGGGAGCCGCGTTCTCCTGCCTGAACTCGGCTAGGTACGCGTCAACGCAGAGATGAAACAGCTCATCTCTGACTGATTCCGCTAGGTTCGGCATCTCCTGGGGAGTGATGGGCTCACTCGAAGATTGTCTAGCGCGCACCCGCCAATATGCACTCGAGCGCCATCAGTTCAACCGACCCATTGGTTCCTTCCAGCTCATCCAGAAGAAACTTGCAGATGCACAGACCTGAGATTGCTCTCGGCTTGCATGCCAGCTTGCAGGTGGGCAGACTTAAGGATCAGGGCAAGTTGGCGCCGGAAATGGTGAGCATGGTGAAGAGGAATAATTGTGGCAAGGCATTGCAGCAGTCGAGGACCCTGTTGGACATATTGGGAGGGAACGCTTGTGCCGATGAGTGGGTCCTTGCCTCTCTGCCGCGCCTTGAATCTGATGGTGATTGATTAGGTATCATGTTGGACGACATGTCGCGAACCTGCAAGTGACCAACACTTATGAAGGCACAAATGTGAGATATATGCTATCAAGTTGTTGATACAGTTTTGACCTGTGATTTGTAGGATATTCACGCCCTCATCCTGGGCAAGGCTATCACTGGTATACCCGCTTTCGCAAACTAGAGTACCTCTCGCAGGTCCACATGGTTGTACCGAGGGCTCTTGCTGGTAGACGTTTGATAATAAACATTTCACGTTCGGATTTAAAACTATGCGTCCCAGCCCGGTATATGAGCCATAGCTATAACCCTTCGAGGCCATCGCGATGATTCGGGAGATGACTCCGTGATGAATCGAATCTTGCTAAGCGAAGCAATATTGCCAGAGTGGAATGGCCTTTATGGGTCCGCCGACACCCAAACAAAATAGTAAAATCCCCTCTATTAATTGGGGTTGAATGTTGAACGCAAATCTATAGTCCTTGTTCCAAATTTTAGCTGGATTACAAAATGGCCTGGTCTATGGATACGTCCTTTCCAATCAAACCCGTGCCTGGCGCTGCTTCCTGAGATCCCTTCGGGGGCCATCAACATATACTCAGTACTCGGTTCGACCACTTGGTTTCGGCGCTGGCCCCTTGCTTAGACCCCCCACAACCGCAGAGAGCTAATCTTCCACCGTCCCACTACAAATCCAACAGGACCTGACATTTCGTACGCCAAGGGAAGGTCCTCCATGGGCAAGGGGTAATGTCATGACGCAGCTCCGCTGCTAAACCTAGGACATTACCATCAGAACTCATTCTCGACCAATCTAACGACCCAGGACCCCCTAGCCTACGCCTTCTCGGCGCATTAGCCCTTGATCATACACTAGTAACCTCGTCTCCCGGATAAATGGGCACCCTCTCTCCGTACACAAGAATAAACCACTGGATCCTCACAGGTTTCTTTCGCCCAGGAATCTCCCTTCTCTATAGCGACGAACTGCATGAACAACAGGGCCTAGCCAAAGCACACACTAAAACAAAAAAGACGCACACTAGCCAGCCTCTGGAGTTCTCGCCATGACATAGCATTCAGTTGGTCTCGGTCGAGATATCGACGCGGTCTAAACGCAGCCTTGAGCTCTTTCCTAACCTCCTCGGCCCTTTTGCACTCCACCCGTCTGTGCTTGTGCTGGGCCATAAAGATAGAGTGCAGGAGAAGGAATCGAAATGTTACGTAGGCGGTTGGGACTACAACCCAAGGTTGATTTCCGGGTAGTTTTAAGGCCCTCAGACGCCGATTGCTCACCCAGAATCATTGGTGTGCACCACCTTTGTTTTCTGGTGGCTTTGTCACGTCGGCCACAGAGGGGAGTCAAAATCTCAATGACAGCAAGGACCTGTGGCGCATTGTCCTCGAGGCCCTGCTGCGCTGAGAAAGAACCAAAGCGGCACGTTGCGTGGCATTGTAACAGCCTCCCGGCTGATATAGATTTTTTATTGTGCAAAACAGCATTTTCGGTGTAACTGACAAGGAGACCTGAACCAGAGGTTGGCTGCGACTAGAAAGAGCTGCCAGTGGTCTAGGGACACAGCAGCTACTGTCCGAGCTGTGTACCAGTTGCCTGGCCCTGGAAGGACTGGAGAGGATAGGGGAGTAGACACCGTGAGCTCGGAACGCCACCGTGCAAGAAGATGTCATACTTAGGACATAGCGGCCATATGCATACTAGGGGCAGCCGAGACCTATATGCTGTGGGAAACGGTTGATCCTTGGGGTGAGGTGTCACAGGAGCTGTTCAGGATGGACTCGAGAAACCGCGGCTTTCAGGCGTTGTGGCCATCCTCGCCAATCCACAATGACATTCACATGATGGCTACTGGACTATCGTACAAAACTGTTACCAATAGATACGCGATACTGCATCTAAATATCGATCAGGAAAGCGGAGGCCACGTTCCTATAAATACAGATGTGGTTCGTCACTGTGGACCCGGTGGCAAGCCGACAGGATGATTATCCGAGACATTATTGGAGAGGAGGCCCGGGAATATTGGTTAGACCAGTTCTGGATTAAAAGGTAAAATATATCGAAGGTCGAAGGGACATTAGAATTGCAAGAATATTCCCGCTTGATCACAATTCCGAAGTCTGTGTGACAAGCAACATGCCCAAGGAGGTCGGGGCGCCATATTTATACGCAGGCAGCCAGGTTCATACCGGTGCACTGGAGCGCGCTCGAGATTCGGGCTAAAGGATGATGGCAGGTGCTATGGGCCAAAGACTATGGTTCAAGCCAGCGATTCATTCAAGTGCCTGAGGGGCATGACGGTGAGGGTCGAAATGGAATGGCCGACATATCCATGGCCCAGTGCGAGGGACATGTCTGGTATGGCGGCTCGCCTAACATCAAGGTTGGTTTTCCGCTGCTGGAAAGAGATGTGAGGATCGTGGGTCCCACGATAGTGACCGGTCGAGTGAGGGCGCCAGGGAAACAGGGACGATGTACCCGATTTGGTCCCTCGATCTTAATAGCATCCTGTAGTTTGAACGCGAGTCAGGACAAAGAATCCCTTTGATTTGCTGTGCCCGCAGTCCAAGGACTATTTTCCAGGGCCAAAACCATCATGTCCGCCAAATAGTCATCGCACGATGCAATGCCCAGGGTGTTCTGGACATGGTGACTAAGCGTGGCGGAAGGTATAGTAGGATCTGGGGATGGTTACATGCACCGAATGCATCAAAGACGGTCCGGCGTATCCTCTTGTCTTGAGGTCCACCAATACTCAGGGAAGTCTTGAGCATTCATCACCTTCAACTCGGCCATATCCTTCAAATCGGGTGCTGTCTTGCTCAGGTATGACTAGTAGCTCTGCATCCACCAATATCTTGCGGAATATTTGGGCATGCAAAGAGGATGGCGCGTATCTCGGGGGCAACACGCTCGCTATACCTAGCAGAGAACATTCGAACCCCTATAACCTGGAGCCTCGCCCATCCTGGTGAGGAATCCGCAAGGTCCGACAACTTGCGGGTGCGCTGGGGGGTCGGGTACGAAAAGAAAACATGAGTCGGGGTTGGGAAGATCTTCATGAACATAGCGAGGTTGAGCGGGCTGAGGAGTTGATGTTCGAGAGTGAGATACTTGAGTAGAGGATATTTTCCAACACCTGGTAGGGAATTGCGGCGAATCTTTAAGGAGGTGGTAGCTATCGCTAGCGACATTCCAACTGAGGGACTCGAGTTTAGGCGTACCGACGGACAAGAGGAAACGAGGACCAGTAGGTCCCATCACTGAAAGCTCCAGGTGACGAAGCTTGGGCAGCTCGACACAGGAGTGGTCGCGATGAATCGGCCATGAGTTGCCATCGATATAGCCATGAAGTGATAAACTAGGTCAGATTGGATGGCACTTGAAGGATCTCCACAAGTTTGTCGAAACGGAGCCTAAATCCTCGCCCAACGCCAACGAGACGCAGAATCGTGATGTTTGTCAAGGGGGGAATACACCGAAGAGCTTCCAATTCGACGGAAATGAGCCTCGGCAAACCCCCTTTGAACGTCGAGTGAATGTTTATACGATCATCTGGGGTAACAACGAACGGAGTAAGTTCTCTTGCACTGCCATGTACTCCAACATGGGCGCGCAATCGTTCCAGCAACGGTGCTCCTGCATGCTCGAACAATTGAAGGATATGATAGACGTTCACTTCGCGATAGGTGAAGATGAAAAGGACTCCGGAACTGATGAACTCGAGGGACGAATATTGCGTTGAGTACACCCTTGATAAAAGCGGCGTCCACATTTCCCGTCCGATCAGCATCGTATAAGTCGATGCGGACGTCGACCGGTGTGGCGCCGGAACGGGCTAGCCATTCTTCTACGCAGGGGATGGAATCTGGTGAAAAGAGTGTTATGGTAGACCACAGGCGGTGAGTCGCGATCGTAACCTGTCGCCAGTGTCTGCAGATATGGGACAGTGTCACTTGAAAAGGCAAGATACGCTTGAATCGTCGGATTGTCCGAGTGTGAAGAAAAATGTCGGAGAGAATCTCGGGCGGTAAATTGTTTACCATAGGGCTCGACATTGGGTATCTGGATTGCTGGTCTGGTCTGGCCGCTAGGTTAAATACCGGCTGCGGTTTATTAGCGCAGTGACTGTGAGTCATTCGCAGCATAAGGGTCCATGACACCCTACAGCTGTTGTCTGCGTGACCGCAGCCAGAGTGGGAAAAAGTGGGCTATTGATTGGCAGGCAGGCTTGATTTCAACCTCGGTCGGCTTTCTGTCTAATCAACAAAGGTATCTATAAGAACAGACACTTGTACTACAGTGGGACGATATCTACCAAGGGCGACTCTTGCAATGTTCTGGAATCCGTCTCCTTTCAATGTGCATCATCTATCTCCATCTCTGTGCCGGAACATTTCTTGCGTTGAACCATATCCCAAAAGTCTACTGGTTGCCCACCGCATCGCAATCCCTTTGTGTCTTTCCACTCATCCCTCCATTCCCCAACCTCGCCCTCGACGAGCACAATTCTAGAATCTATTTCCCGAATCCCCGAGACCAACATCCAGATGCTGGACTCCCTCAGCGAAACGGGTGAGGTCCTCAACAATCCACCAAAAACGCCAACCACCACCATCTTCAATTCCTTCCTCGTCGACAACAGATAAGCGATCTCTTCTGCAAATAAAACATCGTTATCCTCGTTGGAATCCGCGCGCCGGGCAAGTTGCAAGTGCGTCAGGTTCGGGGCGTAGTTGAGCGCGGCGATAATTGACAGTGGCGACTGCCACGTGTTGCTGGGTTCACAAATCCGGAGGTGCGTGAGAGAGGTCGAAAAATAGGTGGGGAGAAGCGGGGGTGTGAACGGATCGCGGGTATAGAGATCCTCAAAAGACTGGACCGTCAAGTCCGTTGGCCCGTCCTGATGAAGAGTTACAGGTGGAGATGTGCTAATATAGCAGCAAGATGGCGCTGCAAGTGTGCGCATGGAAGTGCATCCAGCAACAATTTGCCGAAGTTGTTGCTCAATGGTCGGAGTAAAATACTCGGGTTCCCAAGTTATGGCCAGCCTCTTGACGTGGCTTAGGAGGTGCGAGGACCTAGGAGAGGACGCCGTGCGATAGAGGAGGGCAACGGTCTGAGGATTATCTAGGACGATGGCCCGATAGACGATAATGTTGACGAATTGTTTAATAATTCGGGATATTAGGGCAAGGTCTCTAGGGCGGTCGTTGGAGAGGGCGAGTTCTAGGATATTGATGATGATTTCTGCGGGAAGGTTGTGCAACAGTGGAGGCGCTTGCGTCCCCAGCAACGATAGCGAGAAGGCCCTCCGCCTCGTCGCGGTTACAGAGAACGTCAGAGTCATTGAGGTCTAGGAGAGATAAGAAATCTAGGTGAAGCGATGCAGATAGGGTCTATATGAAGGATTCGGCTAGGGCGAGGCAGGCTGCGTGGAGAGTATAAATTTTCGGACCGTTGGCAACATAAGCATTACGGCTGCCGAAATATCGCGCTCAAGTCGGCTTTGGCCCAAGATGACATCAAGAGTTATGTATAGCTTACGGGATGCTTGACCACACATGAGGACAAGCAGTGAGCACCCTCCTATCTGCCTTGGAGCCTATGTGGTGTCCAGATGATGTGGACTGAAGGTATCATCGAGTCCGTTTCAGTCGCGGTTAGTTTCGAGGCCTGGCGCCGTGAAGTATGTGTGATAAGGACCTGGGAACTGATGCTGAATAGCATGTTTAGATAGGAGAGATAAGAGAAGAAGGCGTTTATTATATGAAGATTCTGATACGCTGTTCGCCAAGACGGCTACACTGAAGCAGGCCGGACAAAGGAGCCTCACTGGACCAGACGGTCAGTGGTCATTAATCAAGATGTCACATCAGTGGCTGAGCGGCTGGCCACATGCGCTTCTTTGCCTTTGACCCAGGTGCTTAATACAGCACCTTGTCGACTAAGAATCACGAAATCGGCATCGGCACCGGGTCGCAGTGTTCCTTTCTTGTTCTCGATACCAAGACATCTGAACAAAACGAAAAGAAGACTTTGTGAGTGAACAAGCATTAAAGAAAATAGGGCAGCACCTACCTCGCGGGATTGTAGGTGGCACATTTGATAGCTTCTCCAAGGGAACATCCCGTGAATCTAGAAAAGTTGCGCATACACTTGTCCAGTGTGACCACGCTGTACAACGAGGTTTCATAAAGGGGATTTATGAAATAGACGCCTGATTAGATCCGCACCTTCCTGCGAGGATATCTGTTCCTTCAAGATACAGCTTTAGACCATCTTTGACGTAGCGATGACCATCGCGCCATTCATAAACGCCATCTTTGAGATGGGGGTCGAGAATTTTCTGAGCTGAAAGGGCATCCAAGATTCTAGGGATGGATAAACGATTTGAAGTATCAGAACAAGCTCACCATCCGTAATGAGAATGCATCCTTCAGGGTGCGCAGAGTATGCGAGCTATCAAGACTTTCTCAGACAAGTGGGCTCAGGACATGTCAAGACAGGAGACGCACCCTAACAGAATTGGGGTGACAATGGATGCCATCCACGATAACTCCATAGAATGGCCGCTCAAACTCCATATCAACGACTTGTCCTTTCTCAAGATGTAAGCTTTTCCTAATACCCCTTCGAGCTGTCGCATTTGATGACGCCGAATTTCCATTTGCTGCCACAGGCCCCTGCATTGAACTAGAGGTCTGCGGAGATGTCAAACTACCGGCCACCGAAGTAGACCCTTCCATAGCGTTCAAGACCCCATCTGACACTGGTGATCCAGTCCTAGTCTGATCACCCGACTCGGGTAGGGGTGAGATATGCGGGGAAGCACCCAAGAGACCGATGATGGAGGGATCTCGATGATGTAACTGAGGCATCGCGTTGAAAAGATGAGTTATGAGTTTTGCACCGTATCGGACAGCGTTGGTTGCCACATCGGTGCTCGCAACACTAGGACCGAAACTCAGTCTGGAATAGGATTCTCCGGAGAAAGGGGCTTTACCTGTGACCGATAGAGAAAACTATACCGCGCTTGCTCAGATCCTTCATCGCGTCCATGACACCTGCAATTTCTGGGGCAGCAGTTATTAACCTGACGGCACCGTCGGATTCATTGCTCCCCATGAGCCAATCTTCTTGGTGAGCGAGGTTGTCCGTACCATAGACTTCTTCAAAAGTCCTTGTTCCATCGGGTGCATCAAGAAGGAACGACGATGCGTGAATTCCTCGTTTCGAGTGTTCGATGAAAGGTCCCTCTGCATGCCACCCGAGAAAAGCAGCCGACGTCTCCGTCTGAAACGGACGCAGTAAGCTTAGGATCTTGGGATAATAGGACCTTTCTTGAGTCTGTCCGTTTGGGTGTAAGTTTGATAGCCGTAACGATGAGCAAAAAGCAGACGCACAATGACGGTGGGAAGCAGACTGACAAACGCTATGAGACGTCTCGCACCGTTTATCAAACTTGGAGGCAACTCACGATGTAACCCCTGTTTCTATTATCCTTTCGGCTACCATTCGTAAACCCTTCCTGTACGCCTCATCGTCGCCTTCGTACACCGAAAAGTCAAAACCATAACCACCATTGAGCTGTAGGTCTATGAACCCCGGGCTGGTGGCAAAACAAGTTAGGGGCTATACGCCACCATTTGGAGCATAACAGACCTCAGAACATTCCCACCAAGGTCGACTATTCGCTCTGGCCTATTTCGCCGCGAATAAAAGACTTTCTGGAAAGTCTACATTGAGTGACGACAGCAACTCAACAAGCGGGACAAAATCTCCCACCTGAGCATCCAGAATGACACCACGTTGCTCGTCAATCCACAAGTCTTTCTCGATCAAACCGCCGTCTTCTTGAGGTAACAAGCAGTTGGTGAAACAGACGAGGTGGTTGGGCGAGGTCATGGCAGGTGTGCAGAGAGATTCGGAACTGGGTCCGCCTTGAAACCTTAGGCCGGATTCTATTTGAGTCAGCAGTCACCACTCTTCCCCAGTTCGCATGGGACAGTATGATGCCGGATGCTGCTTGGCCCGGGCAAATATAGCAAAATTCAGTCGAGTGTCTCTACCACATGCACGTTCGCTGTCGGCGTTCGAATTCGCGCTGCAGATTCTGGCTGGGAAGACTGTCCGCACGTTTCTCGTGCTCTTTAGGCACATAAGAGAAGGTAGAACCATATGGATGGTAGACGACGAGAGCAGACCCTGTGACACCCTAGATGGTGCAGAGACATGTGATCTTAGTGCCGAGTACCTTGCCCGGTGTCTCTCCATACTCTGCACCATTCTCAATAATGTACTTTCCCCAAGGAACAGGTTTTCCGCAGTGCCCTTCCCTTACTCTCCATTGCGAATTAAAACCGTAGCTCTCAGGGTGATCTGCAGAAAGTACCCCTTTTCATTGAAACATTCCCGGAATAAATATACCCCCGAATTATTCGTCTTGTCGATGGTCCACGCCATCCTACTCAGTTGGTCTCAACAGGGGCCCCCTCCTAAGCCCTGCCCCTATTAACTAAAGTCTGTGTTTCCTGAGCAAGTGAACGTAAGAGGGATACTTGAAGCATCTCTCATCATCGCTCCCCTTCAGGTCCAACAGTCCAGACTCCCATTCCCAGGGAAATTTGGTCTTACTCTTCTTAATGCAAGAGAAGCCCTACCCGGGTATATTCTTTTCTCTTGTTTCTACGTACTCGGGTAACACAATCAATCAACCAGTAGTATCTGCTTCGGTTGAATAACCGCAACCCAAGTCTTCCACACCTTTCTCTTCTCAGGGGTTCGTCGCCCCTCTAACTTTGTTGCATATTCAGGAACAGCCATTTGTTATGCCCGTCTCGCGTACCACCTCGCTGATTGATTTCGGAATTCGAGCGGTATACCGGGGAAGAACTTTATGCGCCTGATTTCTGCGTACTACATCTGATTCCAATATTGCTCGTTTCGGACTTGTCGGTTGGAGAACAATTGGCAGAGTCCGCGAACAATGTATTACTCTAATCGAGCAGATTTTAACTGATCCCCCCGGGCTGAAACCAATAAATTGAGCGTTTGAGAAACAAAGGGAGACGGACTATACCCGAAACAAAACAATGGTACCGGCAACGCGCATCACCTTGCGCACTGCTTCTCAGAGATTGTCACGATGTAGAAATAGTACTCACGCGGGTGAGAAAGCACAAACCACAGCTGAACGAATCAGCAACAAGTTTTTCTTAACACTCTAAAAGCGTTATCTCCGTCCTGATTTTCACGAAGCTCGCGAAGTTGAGGGAGACGCCTTTAGACAGGGACAACTGTTTCCTGACACTTCATTCTCTCTTGACACTTCATTGACAAATAAAGAATAAAAAATAGATCTCTTGTTGTGGAGGCGCACAAGTGCCATGTCGCCTTGCTCGCTTCCCGTATGTTGTTTTGATTTCAATTGCTCTCCCAGACTAGCCGAGGTCACAAACATCACACTCGACTCCCCCTCAATTGGCTTGACAGCGGCAGCCCCCCCAGCAACAACAGAGCCTCATAAATCCCACAGACATGCACCCACTCAATCGATGAAATAGCACAAACCTACCTACCTACCTAGGCGACCGTTCCCACCAAAACCACATGTTTATACGTTGTTACAGTCCCACATACCCGCTGCTTGCCCCAAGGATGCCTATCTCAACCACGAAAAAATTTCCAAAGAAGCACACAATGTAAGCCACAGAGCAGTACCCGAATATGGGATCCGGCTATTGGAGGGGAGGGGTACACGGGGTCCCTCCGCTCTCACACCCTCATTGCCCCCCGCCCTTCCGTCCGGGAGTGACCGACGCCTCTTGCTCAGGCCTCAGGGCTCGTGCGTCATTGTTATTATTCTACTTCGTGCCGGTCAGACCCAAAGCCGAACCCTGAAACATTAGACCACAAGGGGCAGACAAAGACTCAAGGGCCAGCTTGATGGTCAAGCGGTCACTGATCTGATAACAATATCCACCGCCTCAAAAGGGCCTCCGCCGCAGTGTTTGGGGTGTCCCGTCTAGCCCGTCTTGAGCGCATTCGAACGTCCAAAGTCCTGAATCCCAGTCCCACAAATACCCTCGCATTTTTCACATCACAAGATGGTGATCACGAATACCATGATCATCAACACTGCACTGTCTGTACATGTCGTGCCGTATGCCACTGATTGGTCGCCCTCGATTATGTTTAATGAAGAGGCCCCATTGGGGCGATTGCCAGGGAAAACCCACGGGCATGGTCCAGGTGTCAAGCAACGCCAGATCCCAAGGGGTTGCCAGGGCGCTGTTGCGATCCAGCAACGCAACAAGATATCTAGCTCGCCCGTTGTCAGCTGGGAAAAAAAAAAGACAGCGAAACGGCGTCGAAAGACCACGCATAGACCTCATTAAAACCATGACAGGGCGCTGACCGGCACGGCGCCCAGTCAGAATGATTGTGACATATCGCTCATACGGATGCTTACCCGAAAATCGGTCCCTCAGCGGATTACTTTTTGTTCTGACAGCGAAAAAAAAAAAAGAATGTATACCAAGAGCCCAACAAAGTACTCCACAACAAACATGTCCGAGTCTTACTAGTCGAGAAGAGTTTTTCAAGTATCAAATCGACAAAGGATGAGGAACAAGTAGGGTATATGCTATAGATATATGTATGCATGTTCTTACGATAATGATGATGGTGTATGAGGATAGGAGCCATAGGTAGTTAGATATCTGTTCAACACATAAAGGGTGAGGGGAGAAGGAGGTGCCACCACCAATTTTAATATAGCGAAACGAGAAGGGGGAAGCCAAAGGCAGAGCAGAGAGACAAAGAAAGGGAGGAAGACTTCTTCATCTAGTGGTTTTCGCTTTGAGAAATCAAAACAAGGGGTATTCGACAAGGGAAGAAGGGGGAGAGAACAAAGAAACACGGGCGATAGAAACAAAACGAAAAGCATTTTGAGGGCTCGGGGGGTCATCGCAACAATTATGAAAGAAGACTAGATGGTGATATGGTACGAAGGGGGGAGAAAAGGAGAGAATAACAATAGTGGAGATGACCACTCGAAGATCCAGTGTTCATTTGGGATACCTCCAGCAGTCTAGCAGATCTGGACCTCCCATTCACCGCCCTCGGCCCCGCCAGGTTGCGGCATGCTCTTTAGTGCAATGCGCACTCTTCGTTTTTGTCCCTGCCCCTGGGTGTCGGGTAATGAGAATTCACCACCACCGAGGCCGAAGCCCAAGTCTGCGGCAGATGCGGGAAGTGGATAGCTTAGACCGCTGAGATCGTTACCATTCTGCGACCCTGCACCACCATAAAGCATGCCAAAGTTCCCATCAAGCATCGAGGATAAGCCAAACTCGTTAACGGGGCCCCCGATGCCAAAGAAAGGATCGGAGCTCGTGGTGGGAGAGAAGGCGGAAGTTGATACGGAAGATGATGATGCAGATGACAAGGACGATGGCGACGGTGCAGAATATGTACCATCGCTGCGAATGTGGTCCGAGTCCCACAATGACGAAGAGGATGATGCTCCCGGAGAAGTTGCCCTTGAAGAGGCCGAAGAGGACGGATGAATCCTGACCCGGATCTTGCCATTCTGTGAGGGAGTGGCATCGAAAGAGATATCCAAATTGCCGAGGGCGCCAACATCTTCGGTATCGATATCGGAGGAGAACTCGAGTCTGCGGGTAGTTGAGGCGGCGGAAAGCTTGCGATGATGATCATCAGTGTCAAGTTCCATGATGGAGGCAGTGGAACGCGGCCAATCATAGTCACTAGGAAGATAGGAACCAAGATCGAAAGAGGCAGAAGCGGGTGGGGGGAGGGGTGTGGGTATTGTGAAGCTAGTGGTTGTGGACTGCATCGGCATAGAAAGGAGGGTTGGCAAAGCGCATAGAAGGACCTGCTTAGTTTGCGGTTAAGCATGTGGAGGAAACAGGCTATTTTGAGCTTACCATCAAACCAAGACTGGCACCGGACTTGTTCGGGGAAGGCACGTTTAGAGAGGAGCGCGCGGGTGATGAGAGTGGAAAGTTGCCGTCAGAAGCCTCGACTTTGACAGGTGCCTCTTGGTGCAAAGAAGCAGAAGCCTGGTTGGCTAACTGAGTACTAAGCTCGCGTTCGCGATCCCTTGCGGTGGCCAGTTCAGCCTTGAGCTGCTCGACCTCGGAAGCAAAGTTCCTATCAGCCGGGCTTTGAGTGAGCGCCAGGAGACGGGCGTTCTCACTCTCGAGCTCAGCAACGCGGCTGTGTGAGCTAAAATGAGCCTGGACCGCATTGCACAGAGAAAGACAACGTACTGTTCCATTAGCTCGAATTCTTCGCGCTTGCGTTGCCTGCTAAGGAAAGCAGCGGCGCGATTCTTGACGAGGCGTGCCTCACGCTTGGTGAGGCCGCTAACGTCTGGAGGGATAAAATCTTTGGACGAGATGCGCTCGCCGTGTGCACGGGGCTTTTTCGCCGGTGCGGGGGTTGGGCTTGCAGAGCGTTTGTGGCTCTGGGGCGCTGGCTGTGGATTTGGGGAGACGGAGGGTGTGCGAGTGGCTGGGGTGGGTTTTGTTGTGAGAGAGGGG
Organism: Lepiota brunneoincarnata; assembly: GCA_023014365.1. Classification (NCBI taxonomy): domain Eukaryota; kingdom Fungi; phylum Basidiomycota; class Agaricomycetes; order Agaricales; family Agaricaceae; genus Lepiota; species Lepiota brunneoincarnata. The sequence goes on from JAEBUN010000009.1 coordinate 863,537, forward strand.
GCAGGGGAGGGCGGGGAATGGAGGTCGAAGAGCTGATGGGTGGACATGCAGGCGTCGGGGAGTGCGTCGGGGGACATGCGAGACTTGAGGATGCGCTGAGGCTGGACAGGGGACGAGGTGGAGGGGAGAGAGGGGGGTGGGGAGGGCATATGAGAGTAGTAGGCAAAGTGGGGATCAGGGTGGATGTCCCACTGTTGATCAGGCATAGCGGGAGAGAGCGGAGAGAGGATGGGTGCGTCGTTTGCAATGACCTGAGAGAGGGGGAGGGAGAGCTGGGAGGGCTGGGGGATGGCCATGGTGGTGGTGGGTTATAAGGATGAATGAACTCAACTTTTTGTCACAAGTCACTCCTCTCCGACAACCGCCCGGCGTCAATGTCCAAATCAGGGCGACCCGGACCCACGCCAGAAAACCCCCGCCCCTCAGATACCCCGCGCTGCACGTGCCCTCTGAGAGTCCCTTTCAGATCCTCGGACGAGTTGGGTGTGATGTCAACCCGCCGGTTCGATGCGGACATAGTCGAACAGCGTCATCGACCTTCTAACGACGATCACAGGATCCCTTTGCTGGATAAAGCACGGAGTATCCCAACCTCACCGCTACTGCGACAAAGACCAGGGTCTCGCCTGCTAACTCTCCAAGGCACACATACCAGCTGAAATTTCATTTTGTGCCCTCAATCCTCTACCACAAATTGCCGGAGCAACTGTGTTTGTGGGGTTTTTGCGTTTGATCAGGAGCACATTGGCAATTTTGGTTCACACCTTCGAACTAATCGATCAAGATCCGCGAACGTACCCACCGCCGTACATAATCCAATACTTCCTACCTGGGCGACTTGCTTTCGAGAATCCGGTGATCCGCCTCTCTCAAATCCCCACCTTCAATTGTTAAAAATTAAAATAAAAACCCCGCTTTGTCCACTCCAGAAAACTCCCAATCTAGACAAATGGAAACAGAGTCACATATAGCCGACATAAGACCACCTTGTCTTTTTTTTTTCTCTCTCCACGACTGTGTCCGTATACAACCACCGCCTATGCAGCATAAATGTCCCGGCCAGCAGAGATAAGATTACCGCGTCATCCGGCGTCACCGTGCGGGGTAATTCAAAATCACAACTCATAAACTGACCAGCTGAAGCCGAGCATGTGGCAGATCTTGAGCTCTCCAGTGCCCTGTATGACCACCTCAGGTGGTTGGAATTACGTTCAAGGCAGCATGCTAACACAAGGCGAGGATGAGCCCATCTCCCTATAACAGGTCTTGGATTCACACATAGCTCTACTCACCCTTATCTGAAAAACGATTCGAGGCGAGAACTGCCCGCTCAGAGGTATTTTTCCATAAGGCAATGGCCAAAAATAAATTGGTAAAGGACTTAGTAACACACCATTAATGTTGGTCCTATTCACAACGAAGCTTCTCTCCTGGAGAATTTTGTTAGAGAAGAGTGGGGAAGCCATAAAACAATCTCGAAGCGGAAAGAAAGTGCGGGGTGTGGGACGAATGCGCCTGTTCAGGTTATCTGCACGCATTATTCGTCATCGGGCCTGTTCTCGGTAGCATCGTGACAGGAGCCATACTAATATGTACTGCTATGGTATCATTACTTGTAAGCCATACTGGTGCTCTCTCCGTTTTCAACGAACCTAGTCCGCCTCGGCGCTACGGTAAGATGTGGCGCAAGGATCTTTCGAATTCCCATTGAACACGCGCATGATAAAGATGCCAAGCTGATCTCTGCACCTGGGGCAAGAAATTTTCTATCTACCAAAATACCGGAAGGGGAGGAGGACCCATAGAGCAGACACTCTTCTTCGATTATTCCCCGAACCATTTCCCGAGTGCTCCACACCAAACATCATTTGTCTTCGGCAGTGTGAAAATGCTTATTTCCAACGGTGATAAGCCCAGCCAAAGCCCGAGCCGCCGATGCTTATCTCTTAGTCTATTCCATTACACCTCGTGAACCACCCCGACTCCCCATCCACTTAACCTGAATTCTCCCTGGCGCAAACGCTTTTCATTCGGGACACTTTGCACTCGGAACGAACATAGTGCGGCTTGCATTGCCCTCGGGCCGTCAGTATATCCTAAACCACGAGCTAGACGGAATAATTGACCCTTAAAAGGTGCTCACCCTCTCACACTGGTTTCAGCAAGGCCCGATTATGTATATATGCGCTTCGGTCATACCTACCCGTATTGAGCACAATTCTGATATCATGTACTGAGAGAGCGTGGATAAGAACCCAACGAGGATTATCCGATCCTTGCGTCCAGGCGTTTGAGAAAGGGGGAATCTCGACGGTATGTTCGGGGCTAGGTACAGAAGAAGTAAGGCGTTAGGCGAAGCTAGGAACAAATGCGATGGAGCCCCGTATGCCTAGTTGCTGCGGAATTGCCTTGTGTTGAGCCAGCAGGTGATTAAATTCAGGAGGAGGCGGGTTTGAAGCTGGAAGCCGGAAGCACACCCAAACCTCATCAGGTTCCAGAGTATTAATTAGCCTGAGAGCGTGCATAGGCACACCCTGATACAATGTAATGCTCTCAAGAAAACGCAAGAGTGCATCGAAACACTAGAATAGACACAATATTCGGAGTTAGATGCTTACTCACCACCACAGGCGAACTACAACATCAGGACCAACCTTGAGCACATGGCGCCCACCACTGCCTGTATGATCCAGGTCGGATCTCGGGCATATGGGAAACATCAAGCGACCAACCTTCTGATAAGCGTCACCTCCCCCAACAAGAACAGTTGGAGGCCAAGCAACCAGCGTAGGTCGCGTTGCTTGCGGGAAACCTCCCTTGCCGCCTAAGCTCCAAGCCCCAGGAGACGTTCTTCGCACTCTTGCCTCTGGGTCGGGCGTTCCGGTGATCTTGGAAATTCGATGCATGCAACACCGATTTGTGGCGGATCAGGTGATTGCGAGAGACACAAAACCTGGTGACCGCCTAAGCAGTTTAACAGGTGGCTACGATGATTTCTTGAGCTTAGACATGCCTCTGGCCACGCTTCTCAAGCCTTCTCTTCTCGGAACACTCCTATGATAATCAATCTGGGGCTTTCCGGTGCCAAAAACATGCTAATGAAAATCAGGACAAGACGAGATTATTTTAGGGGGAATAATCACTGACAACTCGATGGCCCAAATAGCGGTGTATGAGAGTATCATACTTGCCGACATACCCTGATGCTTCCGGATTCTGCGCCACAAGGCCGTCGACCAGGGGTAGTAGCGTTCCATCACGTCGTGCAGTAACACTAACGGCGCTTGCGAAGTAGAACATCGAGGGACCGAGTATAGTGCGGGGCGGATAGGTATCGAGATGGAATAATTTGCTGGGAATTTTGGCACGTTGTGCTACCAATGTCCACCTAATCACACACCTCCTCAGATAATCGAGGACTCAGGACAAATAGCATAAAGAACTTGTTGCTTTGACATGGGTCAAACATCTGCCAGTGCCTCGCTGCGACAGCCGCTTTGAACCCGCTAGGCCCCTCCAACTCGGAACTATGTGGCAAAGGGACCCTTATTCTCCCGAGCCTCCCGGGAAGAACTTGGAATATTCTAGTACGGGGGAGAATCACAGACTAGCAATCACTCTGCGTGCTACGGGGTCAGCGTTGTGGACACTTGAGAAATTGTCGCACTCATGCTTAACGAGTTACACCCAACTCGTCTTCACTTCGGCCGAAAGCGCATCAACCGTACGTGCAAGAGGTCATACCGAATACATCACAATGACCTCAGCATAAGAGGATAGATAACGAGAACCTCAGGGCCCCTCGGCAAGAAGCACGACGAACGTACAAAGTTCATCCAAAAGTCTCATATCACCATTATATCAATCACCCAACTGACATCCCCCTCCCCCCCCCCCCCAACACACACACACACATACATGGTCCCTTCCAAACGCCCTGGAAGCCGTGGAAATGGTAGTTCGAAGCCACTGTCATCACCGGTGTCTGTCATTTCATTATGAGTCCTCGTTTCTATATTATCCAGCCCCCACGCTTCCTCCTGCCAAGCTCCTTTACCCCGCTTTACATACACCGATTCTGACACCGTTGAGTTGCCGGCCCCTGAAGTTGGGCGCGTAAAATATTTTTAGCCCACAACGCGGCGATTTAGGGATAATGGAGTTATTTATTCCCGAGGGATGATTTCTCTCTTGAGGATCGGGGTTTACCAAATGGCAGATGTTTGAATAATAACATCGGGAAACGACGTCCGAAACCCAAGCATACTCTTGGGCAGAAAATGTCCCAAAACTATAGTTCACTTGCGTATGAAAATCCCAATGTCCGGGCTTCGATTTTTTGTAACTAGTATGCAAATGGTTACAGTCCATGCCTAGCTTACTTAGCCGATATACAAAATACATTAGGTCAATGATGAGCCATGAATTAGGCATTGATACTAGACTAAGCCGGTATTGCTTGTGCAAGCTTAGAGTGTGTAATAGAATCCGGGCTGTCCTTGGAGGGGCTTGGAGAGCTTGCCCTCTCGAGATAGTTTGTTCATCCTGTAGTTGTACACGAACATGGCCACGCTCATGAATATGAGTAGGCACTGCGAGCCGATGGTAACACCCAGTCCTAGCTAAGACGTAAGTAACCGTGGGGTGTCCCAGATAAATTAAGAAGCTGACCAGGCAGGTAGCGAGGGGAATCTTTGGCACGGTACGTTGTCGTCGCAATGATACCACCGACGCCACCGAGCATGACAGTTAATGCGCTCTGGATACTTCTAAACGAAGCGGAGGTAAGAGTCTGGCTCACGATTCAAGAAAAAAAATCACACCTCTTGCTATGCGAGACCACGTTGTTGGATGACTGACAGACAGGAGGTCAGGACTGATGGCTCATTGTAACCGTGTACTAGTGCGTACCCAAGCCAAAATACCGGGAATGGTTCCGACGTTGCCTGCATTTGTCAAAAATGTCCCTTTGAAAAGATCTTAGTCGCCGGGAAAGAGATTGGCGATGTAAAATAGTTACCGAAATATCTGATCGAATTGTCATTCGCGAAGGCGGTCAACCCTAGTCCAATAAGACAAATACACGCTTGAATGACAATGAAGCCGCTTCGATGTTTGAATCGATCTGAGAGCCAAGAAAACAGCATGCATGTGACGATCTATCCGAGAATGAGCAATTGTAAGAGGACTGCATGGCGAAGCTGCATACGGGAGGTCCATAGGGAGGAGCGCTCTGAATAAATGAATTAGTAACCGCTTAGATATGGCAAGTGAATCGTGAAGTCATACCAAAAGAAGTGATTGGGTTTGGTTCCAACCCATACCCTTGAGGATAATGGATATGAAATATGCCTGGGCATCTGGGGTATTACATGAGCCGGGAAGACTGTCAAGAGGAAGCGATACGAGCGCTTACAAGCAGGCAGTGTCGTGCAAAGGAACATAATCCCTTCGGGAATGTTTCATTCGGATTTGAGGCTTGACCATCATTTTCTGGATGGACTCACCGTATGCCCAGAGCCTCCAATCACAGAGATACGTCCGGACTTTGACGGCAGTCAATTCATCGGGTACCGCATCCCCGCGATCCTCATCGATTCGCTTCAAGACCAGAGCCGTTTGTTCGCCGGTCAGGAACTTGTTCTTGTGCGGGAAGTCAGGGAGCCCAAACCAGCAGAGAGCACCCAGGAAAAGTGTGATGATCCCCTCGACTATCTGATGAACGGTTCAAACGCGGGGAAAGAAGCCAGTTGGTCGCTACTCACGAAGATCCATCTCCATCCTGCAATGTGCCCCCTGCCGTTGAGTAAGCTGAGTGCCCATGCGAGGATGGGGCTTACTCCGCTCATGGTAATCGAGATGAGGTAAAAAGCGGCTAGCCTGAGCGGACCAACATTCAGGATTCTGCAGGGAATGCACAGGCGACCGTAAGTTACATACCGTGTTTGCACCTCATGACGCTTGTACCTAAAGGTCACGTTAAGTTTATCCCTTTAGCAGTAAAACGTGAGCCACTTGCCAGGTCGAGATGACAAGCAGCATCCCCGGTAAGAATGATGCCTGCGTGGTAGTTAGGTCTAGTAATCGCCGAGTGGAGATACCGCATCCTGGCTCGCACTTGCCTCAAAGGTGCCCAGGAGCACCCGGGTTACAGTCAACCCTTGCCAGGAGTTGACGAAGCCCATGCCAACCTGAACGGCCCCCCAGCTAACAACAGTGAATGTTATCCAATTACGAACACCAAACTTGTCGAGGATAAGGTTGCCCGGCAGCTGGCTGGAGGCATTTTGAGTCAGGGAAACGATAGCCCATCGAGAGGGCGAATTAGACCCACAATATGATGTACGGTGGGAAGTATAAGCAACTGGCGATGTTAAATCGTGCCCCGACATTGAGTTTCTAGAATGAGGTATGGTTTACGGCCGATCGTGTGTTGGAGGAGCAGAATATACTAACCAATTCAGCACCCATTCCTGCAGTATGGGCAGCGCCCAAGTTTATTCTGTCAATCAAAGCGAAAGAGTACACCAACGCAAGCAATGGTAGAATGCGAAGGTCAACACGGAGCCTTAAAGGAATGGTTAGCGGCCTCAAGGACCCGAAGCGAATGGACGGCGCACATCGTTTTCCATTCGAATCCGGGACTGTGGTGAACGACGTCCTCGGGGTACTCTAGCTTGATGTCCTCTTTGGACGAGTCCTTGGAGGCGTCCTTGGAGCCAAAGTCGATAGAAATCTTGGAAGGCACCATGGTTCGGAGGGGATGGAATGAAGGGAGCTTATCAAGCGCATTGATTTATATATTGTATGGCAACCTAAAGCGCTCTGGTCCTGAGGTCAATTCGGTCAGTGGAAGCCAGATCTTGCCGGATAGTTCAGGGTCCAATCATCTAACAATCAACGGAGCGGGGACAGAGCGCTGACAAACTGCCCCCAAGGTGTCAACCACCGCTTGGTATACGCTGCCTCCTAGTGTTGATCTAACTCCGGCATCATAGCATCTGGGCTGGCTGCAGAGTTGCGGGTGTATGTAGTAGAGTGGAATCAACAGGGACCTTCTGATGCTGATGTCTCCACCCCTCCTCCCCCCTTTTTTTTTTCGCTCTTTAGGTGTAGCAGTCTTACAGACAGTGAGATTGTTGGACTGTTTGGTCAGGGGGATACAGCACAGTCTGGCCACGACCTACTTCAATACTGTTCCCGGCACTACTGTGCGATGTTATCCTCACTCCTCTTATCGAGCCTCGCACGGGAAAAGACGAAGGACCCTCGATAATATGACATCATGGTCGTGTCGTTGGCCTAAGGGTCTGTTCAACCTGGTCCCGAGTACCTGTGAGTACGTCCTGTGTGAGCGCGCCGCGGTGGTACCTAGCGATGGTGAATATGACGTCTTGAATATCAGTCTTATAATTGTCCCGGGTCGTTAGACCTGCAAGAACTTGTTACACACGGCTAATTTTAAGCAAAGCAACCCAGCGAGCTTCTCGGCTAGCGTTTAAGTCCCCGGAACTGATATTAGTAAATAGGCCGTTCAAAAACTCGTGGAGGAAAATATGGAGGCATAGAGGCTCTCCCTTGGCGTTGGGTTATTCTTAATACTTTCAGTTGATCAAGAGGTAGCATATTCCATTCCTTGTGCTTAGCAGAAGAATTCAGGGACGGGAAAAATAACGGTCACACCCAAACACGACGTGTAAAGTAGGGCTCATGGACGGTGTACAACTAATAGATCGGCCACTGAGGAGCCTCCTGGAACCTCCCTCCCCTTCACGGCCATGTTTATTTACTCCTACAATTCGAGTCAAGCTCAGACCAAGGCTGGCTCTCAGCTGTAAGCACGAAGGACGCTGTCGTCCGCATCAGCTTGGCATCGAACTGATGGGCCACATTTTCTTCGATTCGCACAGAAAATACTAATAAAGGAGTATTTCAAAATGCCCCCCCACGACTGGTCGATTCGGAGTGCTTGGCTCCGAGCAAGTTATCGCTCAGGGGTGGACGATCGGTCAAGATTCTGGAACGTACCTGAGCCGTATCTCTGTAAATGCATTTGAAGGTATTACCTGTGGTGGGTGGGTAGCGGAGATGATGGATCGGCACAGAACCTCAACACTACTGATACACTTGTGCCGTAATCAAAATCAGACTTGGTAGGTATCAGGGTGACCAATTATCAAGTGCGGCCCATTCTGGTCATCAATCGCGTTAGGACCCATTAACTGTTAACACGCGGAGCAAAGTCCATCGACTGGGGTAACGCACTATCGTGGGGTCGGTTAGGATCAGACCTAGAATGTTTTCGGAAGCAGTGAAGAGAAAGACTACTGTAGCCGGTTAAGTCATGTCCAAAGCAAAAGCCCTCCATGGAACGAAACCAGGCATTCTGTGGCGTGGGAGGCTACTCCCAAATGGGGGGGGACATCAAACTAGGTTGGGGTGAAAGTGCGCACCTGAGTATGTTTGAAAACAGTGGGAATACGGCCGAAATTTCCTCCCGTTCAGTGCGGCTTCTAATGAAAGACCCAGGCCAATGGTATGACGATTCAGAGTAGATCGAACATGCGGCTTTCACAAGTGCCAGATTCGGTCTCTTAGAATCAAAATAGTATTCGGAAGACGGACGCTGCGATTTAATGGCGGTGTATGGCCAAGTGGCTCACTACAGTACAATGTCTTGCGTCTGGCAGTTGCTAGAGGCACATTACAAAACGATGATGATACAAGTTCATGCTCTAGATTCAACATAAGCAGTGCACCCAACCCACTTTAGAGTGTGTAGTAGAAGCCGGGTTGGTCTTCCAATGGTTTGGATAGTTTTCCTTCGCGCAGTAGCTGGTTTTTCCGCCGGAAATGTATTGCAGTGACGAGAACTGCGGTGATGAGGAGCACTTGGGTGCCAATAGTAACCATAAGGCCTGGAGACCAAGATGAATAAACAAGGAAGAAGTATTGGTGAGGAGTGCCCACCTGGGGTGTATCTGGGAAAATCCTTAGCGCGGAAGACAGTTGTTGCTACGATTCCCCCCAAACCAGCAAGCATAACTGTCAGCGCAGTCTGAACGGTCCTGTTCCTCATCGTTAGTTCCTGAGCCCCAAAGGTACCCCAAAGCAGAATTCATTACCGTTTGCTATGTGAAACGACGTTGTTCGAGGACTGATATGACCGATGAGACAGAGAAGATCGAAATGGAACGAGGACCTACGTATGCAAGGACACCAGGAGCGGTCCCACTATTACCGATGTTCGTCAGGAAGATACCTACTCGCTGTCAGGGAAATGTGTCGAGCTCAATTCAAAAGGGACCAACCGAAATACCGGACAGCCGTTATCCTTGGCAAAGGCAGTCAACACCAACCCGATAATGCAGACGATGGCGTGAAAAATGATAAAGCCACTCCGGTGCTTGTACTTGTCAGATAGCCACGAGCAGAGCATGACAGTGACGATCTGTCGTAATAATAATTTGAGACAACGCCAAGCAAACGATAGCGACACGTGTTTTACTCACTGGGGGTGCAAAAGGCGGAGCACTCTGACAGGGATGTTGGTGAGCGTGCGACTGGATCCGTATGAGAGTCGACGTACCAGGAGGAGAGCTTTTGTCTGTGACCAGCCGAAGCCTTTGAGAATGATAGATATAAAGTATGCTTGGGCAACTGGAATACCGGTCAATATGTTTTACCTCTCTCTCTTTACGAGAAGCGGGATGTACTCACGCGCAGGCATTGTGGTGCAAAAGAACATGACGCCTATAACCAACTGAATCAATAATGTTGATCTTGAGTTTTGGTGGGTCCTACCATATGCCCACAGCCTCCAATCCTTCAAGTGTCGGCGGATCTTCTCGCCGGTAAGAGGGTCAGGAACAGAGTCGCCTCGGTCATCCTCGATTCTCTTCAATACGACTTCGGTTTGCTCGGGCGTCAAGAAGCGGTTTTGGTGAGGGAACTTCGGGTATGAAAAACCAGGCGATAACACCAAGGAAAATGGTGATAGCACCTTCGACGATCTAATCCGAGGTAAGGTCACCAATCATGCAGACAACAAGGGGGACGCACAAAAATCCATCTCCAGCCGGCAATATTTTGTTTACCGTTGAGGAGACCGAGAGCCCAGGCCAGAATAGGGCTTACACCACCCATCGTCACTGATATGAGGTAGAAAACGGCCATACTGGAATCCCCCGGTCAGCTCACCGAGAGAGAAAGCATCCTCTGAGAACAACAAACCGTTTCTGGACCTCATGCCGTTTGTACCTGCGGTTGACAAGCGTGTCAGTGGACATTGCAGGGTCATTGAGTAGCCACTTACCAAGTAGAGATGAGGAAAACCATTGCAGGAAAGAAGGGAGCCTAGAGCATTACAATGGGTACAATAGGCGAACCCATAATGGTAATTGCCACCGTACCTCGAATAAGCCCAGGAGAGCACGAGTCAGAGTAAGTTGGCCCCAAGAGGTCACAAAGCCCATGCCCAGTTGAACAGCGCCCCAGGCCAAAATGCTGAACGACATCCAAATCCTAACTCCGATCGACCGAAGAGCGATGTTGCTCGGGAGCTGACTGTAGGGGGAACTCTGAGTGAATTGTGGGGGGGCGCCAACTAAAGGTACGTACAAGAGGATATATGGGACGAAGAAAATGCATGATGCAATACTGTATCGCGCTCCCCTTTGCAATTCCTACATCAGTACAGACAAGCGTTAGAATGCTGGTCAAACGATCTGGAATATAGAGGACAGCGCAGACGGACCAAGTCGACGCCCATTCCCGCTGTGTGGGCGGCGCCCATGTTTATTCTGTCAATCAGGCAGAACGAGAAGAACAATGCAATTAGGGGAAGGACGCGAAGATCGACCCATAACCTAGATTCAAGCCATCAACACCATCAGACGTGCGGGAGGGGGACAGAAGACGCACATTGTCTTCTTCTCAAAAATTGCCTGGTCGCGACTTGCATCACCAGTCTCGAGCTTGACCGAGTCAAGGGATGATTCCTTGGAGACGGCCTTGAGATCAGATTCTGTATAGTATTCACGGTCTGATGTCGACATTGTGTGACTCTCGAGTGGGGGGGGCGAGAGGGGGGACGACAGTGGGAGGACGAGTGAGGGGATGACAGTGAGAACATGAAGATCTTTATACGAAAGTGTCAACCGAAAGGACAAGTGTGAGGCTTGGCCGCACCAACGCCTACCCTGGCCTGGCAGATTCAGGGCGTGATCAAGCCTAACAGTGGGAAAGTGACTTACCGCCAGCTGTCGTAAGGGCTCGAAAGCAGGGCTGATCTTGGAAAGCCCCGATTAGTTCATCGAGTGATATTTGTTCCGAGGTGATGAAAAAGATTGGAAGACGGGGACATAACCTCTCTATCAGTCTCCACTCGGGGATAGTTCTGGTGATGGGGTCGCCACAGGATATTCAAATGTGGGAACAACCTTTTCCGACTTTTTCATAAGCAGAGGTGATGGCAAAGAATGTGCAGTAATGGCTGGAGTGGTGGCTTCATCCCTGTCTCCATTGTCGGACCGTTGCCTGAAGCCTGAGATTTGCTCACTTGTTCGGTTGGACTGAGAAACCTGATCCCTCGGCATTATGCGGCCATAGGGCCGTCCGGATTGGGACGACCCTCGTGGGTTCTGTGGGCCGCTGCCAGTGGCGCCCATCCTCACTGGGGCTGGCTGGGAGTGCACGACTTTTAACTTGTGTGTGCATCTATCAAACTCGGTTCTTTCTCCAGCTTATGACCGAATTCATCATGATCTCTTCTGTGTGTATCTGTATCACGCCCATCAGTTTTAGGTGTGATCGGCCTATTATTGATAACCTGTCCATCGCCTTGGGCTCGATGTATTTTAGTGCCTACGTACACACAACCGTCAATTGTCCAAGAAGGAACAGTCCAACCATGGGTTTCTCTCCGCCCCTCTGACGCCATTTCATATCACAAAGTATACAAGAAGCCCACCTGTCCCTCAACCCCGGTTCCCAAATGGGCCATGCGATTCTGCCGCCTGAAATACACCGTGGTAATGGCAAGGAGGATGAGTAAGATCAGCTGACTAGTAATAGTCGCGTAAATGCCTGGAATGTAACGAGGGAAATCCTCCTGACGGAATACCGTCGTTGCAAAGATACCGCCAACCCCACCAAAGGAGATGACCATAGCTGTCGATACAGCGCGCTTCGAGTGTGAAACAGTATTGTTTGCGGACTATTTCAGGCAAAGTACAGATAAGTACTTCTGAATGCAAAGGCCATAAATGTCAACCACCCACATAGGCAAGGATCCCAGGAATACACCCCGCTGAACCGCCATTGGCTAAGAATATCCCTTTGGGAAGTTTCTTCAACGAATCGTCTTCGTCCCGAAGACAAGGGCCACAACATACCAAAGTACCTCCACGCTGCTGAGTTGACGAAACCTGTCAAAAACAGCCCGAGCAGGGTCATGCCTGTCTGGAGGGCAATGAAGATCGCTCGGTGCTTATACTTGTCTGAGAGCCATGCGAAGAACATAATGCTTATGGCCTAATTGATCATATTAGTTAGCTCAGTGGTGCCAATAACCCACTGATCCTGGAACCTTGAACGCACCACAAACACATATGGGGGTGCACTCTGTACAAAGCAAGCTATCAGGTCTCTGACATATGGCGACCCTAGCAAGCACCTTACATACCAGCAGCAACGAATCCGCAACAGACCATCCCATCCCCCGCAGAATGATCGTTACGAAAAACCTGATCAGCACCAATGAGTGGGTTCCAGTGGTGCGGGCTTTGAGCGCATCGTCCCACGTACCCAATGGCATACGCAGGAACCGTCGCGCAGAAATACATCAAGGCTATGTTTTCGCGGGACAGCGGGACAGACGTCAACGCTCATGATTTCCACGGGATTAACGGGTAAAGAGCGCTTACAGAAGGCCCACATCTTCCAGTCCTTGAGGCATAGCACCATCTTCTGGACGGTCAACTTATCCGGGATAGAGTCCCCGCGATCTTGCTCAATACGATCCAGCACCACTTTGGTTTCCTCCGTGGTTAAAAACTTGTTTTGGTCAGGAAAATCCGGTATGAAAAACCACGAAATGAGCCCGAGGGCAATGGTAATTGCACCCTCAACTATCTATCCAACAGGAACAGTCAAGCGTCAGGGAGGCGATCATTGATTTAATCAACGCAGGACTCACGAAAATCCAAGCCCATGCCGGAAGGCCTCGCTTCCCATTAAGGAGAGTCAGGACATACGCAAAAATGGGGCTGAACCCCCCTGTCAATATGGAGACCACATAGAAAGCGCCCAACCTTCATTCCAGTGACCCAGAACATGAAAACTCAGGGTCAGTCGCAAGACATATCAACACGCACCACCACCCGGCAAGTCTTACCGTTTTTGTACTTCGTGGCGTGTATACCTAGGGCAGCGAGGCAGTCGGTTATGCGATAAGAGCACAACCTTAAAGAGATGACAGGGGCCTCACCAGGTGGTGATCACAAACACTAACGCGGGAAAGAAACCAGCCTGAGTGAAAAGAAATACCCTCTTCAGCACAAAATATCTTGAAGAGGCTGTAAGGCCTCTTACTTCAAAAGCACCGAGCAAAACCCTGCAAAGGGCGAGGTATTCCCAAAATGGGACGAAACCCATTGCAAATTGGACAGCCCCCCATGACACGACGCAAAACGTCAACCAATTGCTCACACCGAATTTTCGGAGAACAATGTTGCTAGGAAATTGTCTGATGGGGCAAGGGAAATCAGAAGGTCAGTACTGGGCCGCTTTATTTTCAGCAAAAGGAGAGCGGAAACCGTTCAGGCGTCCTTGAGGGGGTGACAAATGAACTTACAGAATGGTGTAAGGAACGAAATAGATAAACGATATGATGGTGTAACGAGATCCAACACTGAGATGCTGTGAAAAAAGCGCGTCCACAAATCAGTACTCCACAAACCCTCGCCGACTCGTCAGCGTCAGGATAAGATGACAAACAAGATCATGATCCATCCCTGCAGTGCGCGCAATCCCCAGGTTTGTCCTATCTATCAACGCAACGGCGTACAACAAGCCCAACAAAGGGAGCATACGCCAGTCAACACGACGGCTACACGGGGGAAAAACGAATCCGCATCAGAAACTTGGACACACATAAAACATAAGAAATTACGTGCACCCAGGGACGCACACTCACATAAGTCTCGTTTGGTGAGCGACCGATTTTTCGGCCTGCTCAACGTCAGCACCAAGTTCCGCTTCGCATTGTACAATCGAGTCCACTTTAGAAGCGATATCGACGTCCGCGGTGGACGCAATCTGACTGTGAGTGACAGGCATTTAATTCAAGGTGTCGATTTGATTGAAAGGAGACGATGGAAAGAGACGAAAACGTAAGGAATGTAGGGGGTGAAGACACGAAACACGACGAACGAGCGACAGTGGTCTAGAAAAGACCTTTTTATTGGCAACCGAGTGTGCTGTGAGCGGGTACAGCCAGAGTGGGGCGAGCTTTACAAACGGTAAGGAAGATGCTATCAAAGTAAAACGGACGCGCTGACCAACCTGGCCTCTCTCTAACCCCCTCCCCTCCCGGACACTTTAGAGGGCCACGAGAACAGAAGCAACCACCCCACTTTGCTACCGCAAATCAGCTGGCAGTGGCGTTGGGGAAGAAAGCAGTTCCAGACCTTGTGTGGCACTGAGCATCCACTCGGATCGCAATCCAAGATGGAGAACGGGTGCAAAGAGCAGAAGGCGCGACACATGACACAAGAGTTCGTGGAGGCACGGCGCTATTCGATGCAGTGACCGGATTTGAGGATGCGAATCGCGTTGAATCACTCACAGACGAGAAGCGCCGTTAGTAACATGGCCGATGAGGCGTAGGCTCTACCGTAAACTTGCAGCTGTACCAGGAACCTCAGAAGCCTTCTATTATCTGCAAGGCTAACGGATGTGCGGCTCGCTCCCCGTTTCGCCAGACGCATTGGGCAAAATATCATGTCTGTCAGTCCTGGCATGTCTGGGATGTGAAGATCAGTGGCGCGCGACACGCTAGGTAATGCATGCCATTTATTCAATTCTGCGAGAAAGTCCGTCACGGCCTCTTCTGCCAGATAGTCCTGATCCCGTGGATTGGAAGCGATGCTGGGCGGTTGATACATCGAACAGGGGACTCGATTCTGATTGACCGCGGCAGCAGGCGACTCCGATATCGGCCAGAAGGCAAGGAACTATATGCGCCGGTTGATTTTGGGGCTTTGAATGCTCAGCGGGGATCTTCGCCCGAAGGTAACGCAGTCTTGGTTTAAGGAAGGGATGTCGGTGTCTGGCGGTGCTAGGTAGAAGGGGTTGCTCGAATGAGTCCAGCATGAAAGCAAGTACAATAAGCATGCACAACGATAGATATATGTACACAAGTACCGGTCCATATGCAGCAAAATCTATGAATTCTAAGCACCAACTTAACCCTATCCCGCAGCACATCAGCATATCTGCGATACCTCCTTCCTAGAGGTACTACCACTGGCCTCCCTATCCTTTCCCTTGTCCGCACCAGAAGTATTAGAACCTTCATCGAGATACAAACCGTTTTGCTCGATGTAGTCGACGACAGCATTTGGTAGTAGGTACCGCACAGAAAGACCTCTCCTTAAAAACAAGCGGACCTTGGTATTGAGATTAGAACCAGTCGGGAAAAAAGTGGCTCATAAGGTAACTTGCCGTACCTTTGTGCTAGAAACATCGTTCTGGATGAGCTGTGATATAAGATAAATGTTATTGCGCCATCGCGCAAGGGCATCTACTGCTTGATCCATCCCTGTCCCAGCCCTCTCGACGATCAAGCATCCGTACCGGCCCAAAATATGGTCCAACTACGACGGCTGTCAACAGTGGCTTATTGACCACATGTAAAACATACATCGGCATAGCTCCAGACTCCTGGCTCACTCATAGTGGCAATGAGGTCTGAGCCCGCAAGAAGCATCGGACGAACGGTTCTGTGATCACCATCTTGAGTCTGGACGCCTCCAAGGACAGTGTTTATCTCATGATCAAAGTGGTCCAGCACGATGGCAGTACGTTGGTATGACTGGAAAGCTTCCCAAGTATCGACCATCAACCAATTATTAGATTCCTCTGCGGCAAGGGTGCACATGCCGACCCTGAACGAAGCACGATCAATATTATCGAAATGCGCAAGGCGTGATAAACAATGGTAAATTGATAAGAAAATGTCAAAAATACATAATGTTGGGAGAAATGGGAAGTCGCAAGTAGCTGGGCAACGACACACCCGGCAGAACAAAATCATGCCCCCAAAACAGGAAATCAGGTGGTTTTCCGCGGATCCCGCAGGTAACAACAGTACACCGAGTTGGAGAAACAAGAACACAGATGGGAAGTGGGAGGGTTGACTCACCGGTGGCGACCGCTGAGAAGGCCAGGCTTCTTGTACATGTCGCTGACGGGACTGAGGTAACCGCCGACTATTTCGAAATCGGTGTTTTGTCTGACATAGTCCTTTGCCATTTCGAACATGCGTAGGTGGAGATACGTGACTGGACTGAAGGAGCCACACGCTACGAGGACGATGGGTGTTTTAGTGGGATCGCGGAGGGTGCGGCTGAGGCGGTGGTGGGGGAAGGAGTAGTTTGGAGGGTTTGTAAAGGACTCTGCGAGGTGTACGTTTGGCGCGGCCATTGGGGAAGGGGGAGGAGTGAGAGGGAGAGGAGATTGGTAAGTCGAGCACATCATTAAGCACGATAGATGTCGCGATGGGGCAATTAGTTCCCACGCCCTCCAATACTCTGGGCTCCTGTGACACAATCATCCATCGATCCATGCCTTCCAAGCGGATATCATCAGACCATTCCTCTCCTTCCGGCCGCCCGTCCAAGCGCCGGTGCTCCGACTCAATCGACTCTGGGGTCAGCCAGTCCGGTCAGGCGCTTGGTTTGTATGTTGTCCAAGCCAAGCTCGATCAAGAAACCATCTCAGAGCTGTACTACCTCACCGACACAAATGGACCTAGCCATCCAGAGGAACCGTTTCAACTACGACTCTGCAGCGACATAGCTCATGCGGACGTTATCATTACCGGCATTCGTATGCGAAAGCGCCTCGAGCGCCACGTCGACTGGTCTATTGCTGTCAGTGTTAGATACGCAACCGTGCCCACAACTAACCCACCGCCTACAGCGACAAAAGGCAATAGTAACTCCAGACTGGCTCCGCGAGTCGGTGAAAAGAGGCCAACCGGCTCCGTGTGGTTCCTTTGCCGCCGTCCCCGAGCTACACGACCAGACGTCCGAGCATTGTCCGGATAGAGAACCTGAGAGGGGCTCGTCATCGGCGTTGCCTCCCCCACCGGTATCTACAGTATCCAGTGACCAGGTCAAAGTCGTCAAGCCGACCAGTGAGAAGATCAAGAACAACTGGGGGTCGAAGTATGCCTGTACGCGTGCGAGTCCGTTGACATGCCCGAATCAAGGTCTTATAATCGCACTGAATGTCCTGGGACGATCCAGAGAATTGGAGGGTCTTGCCGTTAACGCACTTGCTTATGAACGCGCTATCGCGGTATGTCTACTCAACGGGGGTGATCTCGTGGTTGTAACATGATGTCCTTTCCCTAGATCCTCAAGTGTAAGCCCTGATCTGAGCCAGACCAACCGGTGCTTATTGATACCCAGCGTACCCATACATTATCACTCGAGAGACTTTCCAGCGCGATATCATCAAACTCCCTGGAATCGGCACCAAGGTTCGCGCCAAGGTCGCAATTCATTTCGTCGTACTTTCTGCATCTTTTAATCTAATCACCCTACAAACAGATTGGAGAATACCTGAATTCGAGTGGAATTGAAGAATCGGGTACTTTTAATCCTTTTATGTATCACATACCAGCTCACCTTAATTCAGAGGCGATACGCACATCCGAACGCTATCAGTCCCTCCTCCTTTTTACATCAATTTATGGTGTAGGCCCATCCACAGCGCGCGAGCTCTATGATACCGGTCTCAGAACGATCGACGACCTGGAACGGTACTACGACGTTCCTCCCGGTTTCGACGCAGCTCAACTCGAGGAACCAGAACCCCTACTCTTGACACCCAATGGCCGCCCAATACCGCCCAAGAATACAACAAGGGATGTAGAGATACCATCAATCTCGATGAAAGTTGCACTGGCACTTAGAAGGGACTTTGAAATTCCCATATCGAGAATAGAAGTGGAAGAGATGCACAGGGTGATCATGAGAGAGTTGGAGGAGATACAGGTGGGATGTGTGAGTACTATTGTAGGCGGGTGAGCCGTTTAACATCTTCGTGGCTTGGATTGTGATGATCAACGCGTACAGGTATCGAAGAGCAAAAACGGAGAGCAATGACGTAGATATTGTCATCAGTCACCCAGACCCTCAGAAGGGGGGCAACATTATCAAAGGTCTTTGTGCAAAGCTCACTAGGCGGCTCTACGAACGTGGTAGGTATCTCACCCACGTACAACAAACCTTGCATGTTGATCCCTTTCCATCCAAGGCTTAGTAACCCATGTCATGCGTGAGTCGGTCTCCCTCCCGCAACAATATTGGCGGATCAAGATCGTTATATATGTGGAAATATAGATTTATCCGGGTTTCACACACACAACCCGCTGCGCGCCCAGCACTGGGACCCATTGGAAAAAGCGCTGACAGTGTTCAAGCTGCCAGCTACGTCCCATCCAGGTGCAAAGACCGAACGACGGAGTCACCGGCACCGTCGTCTAGACCTCATCTTTGCGCCTCCTGCAGCATATTGGACGGCCGTAGTTGGTTGGTCAGCCTCTGCCCGGATTCTGCGCGATGTGGCGCCTCAGCTAACCTTGTACCTCGTATAATAGGAGTGGATCAAGGATGTTCGAACGCGATCTACGTCTCTGGGCCAAGGTTGAAAAGTGCGTCGTCTGATCCTCTGTATATGTTGTTTATCAGATGTAAATTTACCCGTTCTATTAGAGGAATGAAATTCGACAGTTCCGGTTTGTGAGTTCCTGCTATACACTGCGAGCAAGTAAGACTCCTGGCCCTGAAGGATTACCTCTGCAGGACGAGACGGCACGACTCAAAACTCTTTGTCCCGAAGAGCGAAGAAGAGGTGTTCAAAATACTCGGCCTAGAATGGATAGATCCTACTATGCGGAACGCGAACGTATGAGTGCGTCGAAAGTACTTGGTCTTGCTTTGGTTATCCTTATGTCCTAGTCACCCTTCTATCAACAATCTAGTCTGGCATCACGAGCGCTTGTATCAACATTTCTTGTTTCCTTCTCATCAGCTGGAGACCTGGACGAGCCCTGAGATGAGTATCATAAAGGGTCATCAATATGCCCTGCATCTCTCCCAAGCCAGGCCAAATTCATGTCTCTCCAACGATCTAACAGCGCACCCCTCCCACTGGCACAAGTATATCCGCTGTGGAGGTGTGGTAGCTTGTATAACCTCCTAATCTGCCTCGACCTACTTGCTAGAATCACCATTCCTTCTGACCATCATCATCTAAGGATTCTTCTATTTAACCATTTGGAACTAGCACTCTTTTGTAAATAATGGGCGCAAAACCCAGCAACCAGTACAAGGGTGGCACGTACCAGCTTGGCGCCTCACGGGACACGTCAAAGTTAAAAGCTGAGTTCCGTTTCCGGTTTGGAAAGTCGGAGCCGAAAGAGAACAAGGGGAGGAGAGAACAGGTTGTAGCGCTGGGATATCCACGACCAGTGGAAACGCAGGAAACACATGGACCAACTGCAGTAACGAACATATACTCTCACAATTTCACAAAATACTTATCCAACATTGACAGAAATACGACAGTCATCAGAAGGGATATCGTACAGCCCCTCTCGGCGGCAACCATGATCACCACCATATTAACACCATAAAATCACAACCGCGACCCCCCGCCAACAAGCAGCCCATCAGGCGCATCCACTCCTTCAACAACTGAGGGCCCATCATCGCCGATGGCCAACGGTTCTACCGCCCCGGCGAATCGGGGCACCCGGCCTACCGACCGACCAAAGCCGCATTCACGCGGAAGTACGGAAAGGGCCAAAATGCATTAGAAAAACAAAGGCCCCCGACGAAGAATGCAACTCGTACCGTCTTCTCCACGTCTAGTGACTCTACGGGGTTTCTGCAAGCATCACACACTGACGTCATCAATGAGTCAACAAAGATCCCACTGGATAGCTGGATCGACAAAGACGAGGACAAGGGTGGCGAGGAGGAGCGACAGTCTCCGATGAAGTTTTATCGACCTGGGGACCCCAATCACCCTTCTGCGAGGCCCACTTCAAGTGAGTTTAAGTGTAGGTATAAGGCGCAGGTCGAGTTGGCTGAGATGCAACAGCAGATGATTTGGGTGCGTTGTTTTCGTTTTTATCAATCCGGAGAACCGACCTTCTTGATCGCCAACTCAAAAATGCCAAGTGCGTGAAAAATACCTTTGGGGAAGACAACACTGCCTAGTCGATGACGGACACAACAAGTCTGGACAGTAGTCGGGTGTGCATGCATCTTTAGCGGTTATTATATATTGACGGGTCCCAATGACACTTTGGTTCAAGAATCTCGTATTATCATTAAGAATCACTGAAAATTAGACAAGCAGTTTGTTCCACCAGCCCCGGAGCCAATAGACAGTGTCGATCCAAAATTTGGTCATAACGACAAGCACGCTGGCGAATATGTCGGCGACCACCCACAGCCACGGCTGTTATTGTTTGTTACTGTCGGGCCCTATCCAACCCCACTAGGGCGCCATGCGCAATTCAAGGGTTCTACCATTTTTGCAAATCTGCAAGACCACCGCTTCAGTCAGCTTCATTCCAGCATTTCTATTGGCTCCCCAATATTATGCCTGTCCGGAAGCATGCACCCGAACGCTCTCCGAGCGGAGGAAGAATGAATTATGGAATGGGTCGCGTTTTTCTTGCTGTTACGAGTGGTTTTGGAGGTTTTTCGCCGCCGACAGTGCGGAGCCTAGCTTGTTGGCTTGATATTGCAAGATCTCTGCGCAGGGATGATGAATAGGTAGGTGAAGGTGCAAGCTTCCGTGAGAAACAGTTGGCCGTTTGACAAGTGCCAAAACCCTGGAGCTCGAGTCTGTTGTCTAGGCTATCCGCCGTCCCGTAGCGCTCATGTATGTTAAGAATAGACCTCTCTCAACTGACAGACACTCAGGAGAGCGGTAACCAGAGCAATGCAAACAGTGGTCAGCTGGGCGTCCGCAGTTGGATAAGTCGGGTCGAGTCAGTTCTGATATACGTGATTCTCCATGGGCCGCGTGGTGACAATGCTTGATATGAGATCAGATGGGCAAGCGGCCGTCTTCGGCTGGCGTGATGCCAGTAGAGGCAGGCGCTAGTGCCAGTACTATATATCTAGGCTTAAGCAGGTTCCGGTGTTGAGGGTACAGCTCCAAGGCGCGTTTCACTACAGCTTGATACCTCCTCTAGTCCCATCACAGTCACAACTTGTTCCGAAACGTTGCCTGTTATTGACATCTGGGCTTTTCTGAGAGATCCATTCCCATCTCACAACTCACGCACGGACACTTGCCATCTCGGCTCCGTTGCTATTTGGGCTCCAGGTCTCCTCTCTCTATCCCACCATCTCTAACTGTACCCCAAGGTACGTTGTTACCGCCCATCGCCTACCCGCCGGCAGTCCTGGTTATTGCCAATTGCTATCCCTTGATAATTTTACCTGTTTTCTTTCTTTGCACCCAGCTCATCACCCCCAAGTGTCATGGCCTCTACAACCAAACCCAACGGAAAAGTCAAGCATGCTCCGACCAACCAGTATCTGCGGATCTCCTCCACGGGGTCCTCCAAGTTTGGTCTCGCTCAAGTTAGACCACTAGCGTGGGATGAGCAGTTTCTGGTGAGACCGATGGGGGATTGGCCAGAGGGGTGGTCACAGATGGAAAGCATCACTGGGACGAGAGCCAGGCTGGTCGCGGATAACTGGGAGGGTGCGGGAACCTCAAAATGGAGTCACCGGTAAGCTATCATCCTATCGGTTGGTCCGTCGCAGTTGCGCCCATAGATACTCATGATTCCTGTGCAGTGCCAAGTGCGAGTGACGAAGAAGGGGAGACCATTGGGAAAAGAATTAACCCCGTATTTATGTTCCGTCCGTTTTGGTGAGCGAGATAACGACGATAATGGGAGTGGTTGGCTCATCACTGTGCGTTTTAGCTCACTCCCGCACCCACTTATGTTATCGTCATGCCTTTCAATTATGCCACTCGCTCTGCTCAATATCTGGATACAAGTGTTCATTCCAACCCTGTACATATACCACAAACTGTCTCACACCTTGCGTGCTCTAAGCACACGAGACATGGGACGAGATAAGGAGAATACAGAATAATCATGTATGTAGCGCAAATATAATGGAACCCGAAAGGAGCTATCGATTTGCTAATTGACACCCCCTTTCTAATCACGTGGATATCTATCAGGGAAGTTAATAATTAGATATTACGTCCATCCAGCGCAGAAAAATGTTGGGTAGGGATAATAACCATGCTCAATAGCCTTCTAGTTCTCAGCACTTCCTCTCATCCCTACGTGGCTGCCCACCCCTTCCCCTTCCCCGCGTCCCGATGTACGCTCTTGCCTCCGCAGCCCTTGTGGTACGTTTTGGCATTTCCTAATCACTACAATGTCTCCTACCGACCCTACTACTAGCTTTTTGCGCTGCTGGGTACCACTCCTGCCAGGATCATTGTTGTTAAAGTCGGCGGAAATACCACCGAGAACCCTGGTGGTGTCTTCCAGCCCCCTACCGTCACTGCCAATGCTGGGGACGCCGTCTACTTTGAGTGTACGCTCGTTTTTTCTCAAATTATTATTCTGCGATTGTCTGAAAAATCCAAAAACAGTCGATCAAGGAAACCACACTGTCACCCAGTCCGTTTTCGCGGCCCCGTGCCTGCGCGCCCATGATTTTAACCAGACCATCAATGGTTTTGACTCTGGTTTCCGAAATGCTGGTAACCACCAGGCAATAACGAATCTTCAGGTCCCCATTCATGACAATTTTACGCCGGTCTGGTTCTTCGACTGGAGTACGTGTGCGCAAGGTGGCGTCGGTGGCATTAACATTGATGAGTCCAGCTTGGAGACATATGACGGCTTCGTGGTCGGTATATATTAAAACTTCAAGTCGTTCCAGATGTTTGATCACGAATTAATTTTAGCGTAACGCCATCCGCCTGAATGGCACCGATGCCATGCAGGGATCTCCCTCCTCTGTTGTGTCGACCACGAGCGCCGCTTCTTCTACACCTACCTCCAGCTCTTCCAGTGGTGTGGCGCGGCCCATCAACCTGAGTGCTTCAGCAGTTGTGGCTCTAGCCCTGAGTGCCTTTACATTGTTACTCTAAACTCGGGGGATGGGACAGGGCATGTCGTGTCCTATTCTTGCGTATCATTTACTTGTTTTGTTTATATACCCTCGGGTGCGGGACCCCTTTGACTTCCACGTGGACCTTTTCGCCTTTGAATTTTTTTTTTTGCAAAATTTTGAACCGCCTTGTTCCTTGATAGCCGCCGTATCGATACTGGATTATTATTATTTTGCAGCCAGCCGTGAGAGACCCCCACCAAACCTAAAGCACTTTTTGGAGAACGGAGGCATGGGTGGACGTTTTCTCTGCTGTAATGTTGCCGTACATCACGCCAACAAATTATTCGAATGTGGCTCCAAAAATAGAATATTGTGACCCAGGAACAATTCATTTCCAATTTATTTCCTCAAAGCTCCTTGCTGACATTCCGGTTATATGAAGCTCGACAACCTTTTTAAGGGTTTTCATTGGACAGAAAAGAACGTAACTTAGCCTGTAAAATAGTTCCAGAAGTGGCGTCCACTATGTGGGAGAGTAAACACCACATATATATTATCTACTTGAGAATAAAAGGACAAGAGTTTCTCATGGTGCGCCACATTTGAACCTGCCCGTTCGACCTCGTTTTCGAACCTCAAAGATGCCGCTGGGAGATTTGTTTCTCCTCATTGCAGCCTACACCTGTAAGCTTCTTCTGTTGTCATGATGGGTCGTGTCCGTGCTAATCTATTGGCCATGCAGTAACCATATCTACAGCACAGACAATTGCCAAACCTCATACTCTGCCACTCGAGGCTCAAGCTCAGGATCCCAAACCATTCTCACACACTCTTCCACTTCATGCGGAGAGTTGGTCGAACCCGAGTCGGACATGAAGATGCGAAGTGGTGGTGGGTGCGTTGCATGTCGTGCGTCAGTTTTAAGGCCACGAGTATATTGCGGTTGATGTATGCCGAGCGAAAAATGCGCAACCGAGCACCACGTCGGTAGAGAGAGAAAAGGTTTACGACATCCTCGACGCGCACGCACCATAATTGTGAGCTCGAGTAGCTCATACTCTCTTGACGGGTTGGGCAAGGATGTGGGCGGTCCTGGGGTGCGTGGAGGAGGTCGAATGCACGCAGGGTGCTGAATGGGTGTTTGGAGCCCGTGCTGGAGTATTCGGAGGGGGGGGTTATCGATCAAGGTTTGGGATCCGTGGTCCCATTAGTAGTAGTGCATAGTTGACTAGAACGCAAGTGAGGTATGGTGGGGAATAAATTAGTCTAAGTTTATGGGGGGAGTCCGATGGAAATGAGTGGTAACGTCATCCACTAATCGTCGCTATATGAAAGATAGTTGAGGTTTTTCGCAAGAATGACTTGGTAAAAAAAAAACATACTCTGCAGGTTCTCTACGTAAGAACATATCAATTGCAGAGGAGAAAGCTGCAAAAGCCAAACCGCCGCCAAAGGCAGCTTTTGGGCCAGAGTTTCGAGCAAGTATACCACCTGCGAGGAAACCTGATGATATTGAGTTCCATATATCGTTTTTGGCGCGGTACTGCGTTATTGTGAATATAGAATCCCTGACAGATGATGAAAACGTACCCCCTCGATCACGCACTCGATGCCAGCGAATAGAGCTCCTACTTTGCCAAAACCTTTTCCACTTGACCACATTCCCTTACCCATCTCCTTGAATATTTGGCTAGCCTTTTGCGTCGTGTTCATCCCTGCCTGTGATTGTTGCCTCAGCAAAGGATCCTCATAGGCAAAAGAGGCGGACATGAGCGAGAAAAATGCTCCGAGTCCAAAACCTAGCAAGTGAAATCAGTGCACACATAAGGCTTAAGTGAAGCACTGCTACTTACCCATGGTCCCGGCCATTACTGTTTTGGTCGCGCACGACTCCATAGCCATAGCAGCAATATTAGAATACTTCTGTTGTTGCTGTAAGGCAACACGATCTTCCTCTGTGAAGCCAGGTGGCAGAGGCTCCTTCCCTGGTGCCCATATTGGGACTTGGCATGGATACCTGTTAGAATTAGGATTCATGGCCTGGGTGTCGCAATACTTCCACTTGCAAATTTGATCCTCACATCTCCCCGATGTTTGTGCATGTTTGCCAGAGGCTTTCAGGTCACGCGTCAGGCGCAAAGAAGCCATGTGACGTGAACGACGCGTTCTCGTCCATTGATAACCGCTCTATAATGGATACCCCCACCCCTAAATCGCCTGAAAATGCGGCAACGCAAGTCCCATTTAGTTCTTCTTAGAGTGGACCTCATGTCTGATATCTTCAGCAGAAATCCAGGCCCAATTAATAAACTTGGCGACGAAGAGATTCTGCATATCCTGGAACATTGTTTCACTAGCCACAACCAACGCCACCTGCGCCTCGTGAATAAGTGTTTTGCAAAACTGGCCCTTCCTCTGGCTCTCAGGACACTGTCGATATGCTCGCCGGACGCCCTGGAACGGTTGATTCATTCATCTAATGGACCCCTTTTTCACAAGGAACTTTCCAAGCATATCCTGTGTCTGGAGATTTTGTTTTCTCCATCTGACTTTGTAATTGCATCGGATGAGCTACCTCAGATGTGTCCGAATTTGGTTGTTGTCCGCTTTCGTTTTGACCTTGGAGTTGATGGGACCAAGCTGCCAGGAGACGAGGCCATTCAACGCCTGATAACACATGATACTGTTTTCGCGGAGAAGCGCCAGGAATCTCACCAAGCATGGGTCGGGTTTTTCTCCAAGTTTAATCCCACAAAATTCGAATGGGTCTCGAGCAACAACCGGACTCTTCGGCTCGTAGGGGTACACGGCCATCTGCGACAGCTGTTTCATTCTTGGAAGAGTCTCGAACTACTCTTTCTGGACGGGATTTGTCTGCTAGAGGAGCATAATGGCCACTGGCGGGTCTGGCTGCCGGTCAACACAGTGGCTGTAAAAGGTCCATTTTACAACGCTACCCTCAGGTTTCTCTACAAGACCACTGTGATTCAGGCATCTCCTTCTTGCCACCTCTTAATGCTGGAAGCATGCCAGAATGCACATGAAATGCAACAGAGATACGCGCTCGGGGTACCTGCTGTGTCACTTCTCGGGAACACCCTTGTTACCACCGTTGGCTGGTCACATTCCGAACGCGATTTGCTGGTTTCAGGATTGACACGATTCCGGTGTAAAACCCCATCCAACTTCAGGATGTCGTCTCAGGGATACATCACCGCAAATGTGGAGAACAAGTCTCCGCCAAACAACGAATCCCCTAATTCGTACGAGTGGGTCGGCCCCTTGTGTTTGATCCTCATTCACCTTTTTTGCCACGTATTCGTTATTTCGAGGTTCACCCTCGTCAGACAGGACGTGACCCAGGACAACACGGCGTTTAAACTGGACGGTTTTGTGTTTATTCGCATTCCGAGCCTCCTCAAAAACTCTGCAGCCTCATCATCTCCCGTTAGTCTGGCTCGGAATGATCGCCTTCCGATTTACATCGGCGCCATGGATCCTGTAGCCATCCCGAGCTGCTGGTGTTCCTGTGATCAGAGTGCACCTTGACCCCGCAACGTTGAGAAGGCCGTTATTTAGGACCCATCTTGCCTTGATGCAATATACATCACACCTATATTGTCCAAACACTAGCTTTGTATTTATCTACCCCAGGTCATTATGTTGTCACTCGTTAGTGTAACAAATGGTAGCACTTTCCAACGCTGAATTAGCATGGCCTCAGGCCCAGGTTTGACGCATATAGACTTAGCGCCGAAAACCGTCATCGACACCCTGAGATGGACGTGACCCATGGAACTGCCATGCGGCGGCGCGCCACTATCTTTGAACAGAACCAGCAAGGTACTTGCTTGCACATGCTTCTGAGGTGTGCCACAGTTTCTTATGATCAGCTACTGACTTGGTACCCGTATATACCTAGATATGTCATCTCGAAGATATTCACTTATGCCTCCGAAGACCGTAATTCAGGAACTCGAGGAGGATATCCAGCGCATAGATAAGGGCATCCAAAGCCTCCGGCGAAAGAAGCGGTTTCGAAAGTCCTGGCCGCTCAGGTACATACTAAAGGAACCTCTGTTTCATGGTGCAACACTCGAAAGACTTTTTGAAGAGAGGCAGCTCCTTGCCAACACACTCTATTCGCATACGGCGTCACATTTCGTGCTGCAGCGATTTCCGTTTGAAGTCTGGGAGTTAATCTTTGAATGCTGCACTACGGGCTATTATTCCAGTGATCCGTTTTATCAGCTCAACGCCCCCGGTGTGAAACAGGCACCCCTGTCACTGTCTCATGTCAACAGGGAGTGGCGGGCATGGGTGCTGAACATGCCAACGTTGTGGACCAGACTAGTTGTTCGGAGCTCCATACACGCTGGACGAATGGGGTTCGCGTTGGAAATGGTTAAGGAGTGGCTGGCGCGTGCGAACCAGCGTCCACTAACGCTCTCTATAAGGATTACCGAAGAGAAGCAGAGGGAAGCGGGAGAGTGTGGACTAATGGACTTCCTCTGGAGCCTGTCCGGTCGTTGGCAGCACTTGCGACTCGAAATCGATTCGGCGGAGGCGATGTACAAGACCCTATACCGACCAATGCCCCTGTTGCTGACGCTTGACCTTCCGCAGTGGGCGATGGTGGCGCCGTGGACACCTCGGGTGGCCGCTGACAGAGCACCGCTTCTATCCGATTTCAGGAGCGGAAGCATGGCTCAGAATCCCATACAACTCGAACTCCTGTGGGACAACCTCACGCATCTGTCATCGTCATATTTGGGCACTGTGAAGGAGATTATAGATCTCCTCAAGCTTTGTCCGAACCTCAGATCTTGTTCAATGAAGATTTTCAAAGCGGATGGCTCTCCCGATGGTGGTCCTTTCCTGTTGGCCCAGAATCTTTGCCTCCCATTTTTGACCAGTCTCGCGCTTTACTCTACATCCACAGAGCATATTGGTCGGGTATTGGGCCAGTTGGACTTGCCGGAGCTGGACCAACTATATTTATACGGTGAAGTGGATGTGGAAAATTATCAACCGAGCGAGTGGGTTTGGCCAAAAGGGCATGTCTATGAGCTGGCACAGAGCCAGGCGGTCACCGATCGAAGCTCCATGAAGCTGAGAAAGCTTGTGCTGAAGGGAACTTTGGGTTATAATTTTGGAGAGGGAGATATTCAGGAGATTCGGCTGAAGATACCGTCGCTGAGGTTCATTGACGCGAGGGATAGAATTCCCAAGGTGGGAGGGGCAGGCTACTCGCAGCATCTATATTTGCCAAAGGCAGAGGAGGGGGTAGAAAACTGGCACGGGCTTCGGGTTTTTCTGTGAAACCATCTGTCAACATAGAAAAAATTTTCAAGTCTCCAAAAACTTGTATTGGCCAGTGTGCACCACGTATGCTTTGTTCTGCCCCACACGGACTTTGACTGTGAACATTTATTGTACATCGTATGTATACCTTTTTGCCGATTGGCACTTGTGTATGTTATCTCCGCGTTGCTTAGTGCATATTTTATGTAACCATTGATGAGCGTTCCACTTCGGAGCAAGTGACATCCCGTCCGACGACGCCCCCGAAACGAATAAGGAGCCGGAAATGCAGACCATCGGTCTCACCAAGCCTAGTATACTGAGAGCCAAGTCCACCCTGACTCTTGATAAAACCGACTAGTTCGAAACCGAAATTTCAAGAACACACGAAGGCAACGGAGCAGTTGGATGTTCTGGACTGCTGAAGTCAGGGTGAAGCCTAAAAAAGTCAGAGCAAAGGGCTATCCTTAGACGCTCGTCTCAGTCCTTGATCGGTAGCATAGCCCAAGCCGGACGGAAATGGTAAAGATTTGGAGGGATGCAGTGTATACCTGATAATTGCTGACAGATTGACGGGAGACTAGAGTGGATGCTACCACGTTTTGGTTGCCTGACCCAAGTACATTTAAAGATGACACGAGGAGGACGGACGGAGGCGAGGTCGTGTTTCTCTCATACCCCAGACGCCACCATTGGTTCGAGCCCACCAAAGTCGTTTACCTCATTTCTTCATTGAACAAAGCTTAGGGTTTTGGGGTCGCACTCAAGGCGTTGAAGGTATGTGTCATTACGATACTTATGAAGTTGGTCACGAAACTCATGTCCAACGTTTATTATTATGAGAAGGACATGATGACTACTGCGATTGACAGAATGATGATATCGTCCGAGGAGCTCAATGCACCCAGAATGAGCCCTCTGGAGGGGATTGCTGCACTTCACGATAGGCTCCAGCGTGCCAAACACGACTTGAGCCAACTCTGCAAATGGATGGAGTCTGCAAGATTTCTAAGCGACGAACGTGAGCACGTTGCAAAAGTATTCACGGGTCGTCACCTTGGTCGAGATACGGAAGCGAATCGGGATGTGGAGGAAGAAAAATCGTTTTCACTTTGGGAAGAAGCGACTCAGCAGCGATCTCCCTCAGGTTTCGCGACAGAAGTGACGCTGTCTCAGCAACTTACTGCTGTGAATGAGGTGGAGCGGGATGTTTGTCGGTTGACTGACGGGGAGCAGATGACGGTGCGCCCAGTGCCCTCAGTGGGCCAAGTGCCGGTGGAGATATGGATGTATATTTTCGAGTTATGCGCATCAGCCGATAAAGCAACCTTCCCAGACGATGCAGCCGGGTTCAATATACCCAAGGTGGAGAGGGTGCCGCTAGTCTTGTGTCGGGTTTGCAGGTTTTGGAAGAGGTTGGCGATGGCGACGCCTTCACTCTGGACATCGTTTTCGCTCACATTGGAGAAAATACCTTTATCGACAACTGGTCTTAAATCGTCCATGGACCTCTGGCTGCGACTTTCAAAGTCAATGGATCTTGCCGTCAACCTCGAGCTGGACCCGGCAACAGTTCCTGTCTTCAACGATCACCTGTTGGATCGTGTGGCGGTGATGTTGAAGCGGTGCCATAAGCTCAGGATCAATGGTCCGGACGAGGTGCTTTGCGCAGTTCTGCGCATGGACCTGCCAAGGCTGCGGACTCTGGAGATCAGAGGCTCGCATCTTTATAGAGAGGTCCCGCCCTTGGACGTTCGGGCGCCGAATCTGAGGGCATTGGTTGTTCTGGGACCTTCCATGTGTCGGTTTTCAGAGACTTCGCTTCCGTGGACGCAGTTGACGGAGTACAAGGGTTGCTGTTGGGCAGGTGTGCAGCGGCACTTGGACATCATACGAATGTCACCCAACCTGGAACGGTGTACATTGTACCCATTCTACGAGCTGAGGAGTGGAGCAAGTGTCCTACCCATTCGAGCTGGGAGGCTGCGCCGATTGCGGGTCGTCTCCCACCTCGGGGCGACAGCAGGAGGCTTTTTGAGGTACTTGGAGACTCCAGCGATCGAGACATTGTCGCTGGAAATTTCGAAGGACAGCCCAGCGTTCTCACACACTGGGTGGCCGAAGGGGCATATTCTGGACTTTCTGAAACGGTCGGATGGGTATCTGAAGAGGCTGGAACTCATTGGGATGGAGGTGGAGGAGGAAAGTCTCCTACAAACGCTCAAGGAACATTGTAGATTATCTAGATGCGAGCCGAGAGTAATTGTACAGCCCCTGTAACGTGGATACATACCAATACGCATACATAGCAGTGTATCATCAAAGAGCCTTGTGATGACATCAGCAACGGAGACCCCAGAAACGTGTGTTTGCTTCATCTGCTGCGGTGGCAGAATCAAGCAGGTGTAGATACAGAGAATGGGGCAGCGCAGGCCATGGCCAGGGAGGCAGCAGGCCTGGGCGCATTTACGCAGATTTATTGGCAGGGCTGACTCGTGCACGGAGCCGAGTTTACGTCAGCAGGGTGGCCGAGGTCCGCATGGCACTGAGAATTTTTGGGATTGTTGTGTTGAGTGTTGACCTTGTCCCCCGTCCTTGCCCACAGGACAGACAGCTCTTGCCGGATCGCTCCCCACAGCGTCCGAGTACTCTTCTTCTAGATTCATACACCTTTCCAGCTGCTTCCACGCCTGCTGGCAGGTCATTTTTGACGACCGACCCACACGCGAATCCAATCTCAACTCATCAAAAAACCCGACCAAAAAGACCTTTGTTCCTTGCCACATTCGTGAGTTCCTTGCCAGGCGCTTCCGATTTTCCAGCCTCCGTTCTGATGTTCTATCGTCTCTAGAATGAGCAAACCTCCTACTGCACAACAAGCAGCCAAGTATCCAAGGCAGTCAGCTTGGTCCAAGGGCCCCCCTCAGGCGTCATCCTCTCGCTCCCAGTCTCCCGTTCCAACTACACCCATAGCTCAGACACACTCTAGACGGCCTAGTGCTCTCTCAGGTGTTCCAATAAAAGATGGTGTCAGTGTACCTCGGAACAACGTAGGTGCTGCAAAACAAGGTCCGTGCATTTTTCTCGTCATCTCATACCCACTCACTTATCCTTGTCTTCTGCGTCCCCTAGGTTCTGCAGTGACGTTCGGGTCCATAGATGATGTCTCGGCGCCCATATCCTCTTCACCCGCCACTGCCCCGTCAATCAAGTCGGAAGGTGTAAAATCTTTCGGCACCATAGAGGCAGAAGCTCATGTGAATGGCAAATCCGCTCTTTCATCAAGACCGTCAGCGGCGGCTCCCACATCTTCTGCAAATTCGACAATCTCCACCCCTGCTGTGTCAGTAGCCACTCCAATTCCTTCTGCCAAGCTCGCTCGAACGGATATTGCCAAACTATTCCAAAATCCTTCATCTGTCCCCTCATCACAGCCGTCCTCCGACACGTCCTCCCCTTCCCTCCGCACCACTGGCCTGCCACCGTCGCAGCCCAGTTCTTCACAGCCAGCTCAATCCTCAACTCCGTCACAACCGTCACAGCTTAGTGCACACCCCTTCACCCCGTATCGGCACCCGCAGCCAAATGTTGGTTCAGGCGCACCTCGATCCTCTGCATACCCTGCACGGCAAGTTGCTAATGGCAGTGGACCCCGTTCACAGGGTGGTCCTAATGGCACACCCTCTCAGATTAATGCTGGAATCTCTAGCCCTCGGTTAGCAACCCTTCCGCATAATGGCCAACCGACGGGTATACCTCCGCCACCCCAAATGCAGCCACCCCAAATGCAGCCACCCATGGCTCAACAACTTCCTGTCGGCTGGGGACCATATTATGTAAGTAGCGGTATTATGGGTCAAGCATCAATCCACTAAAGACAAATGATTTTCTCTAGTATCCTGGCATGCCAGATTCACATTATTACCAGCCTGCATGGTATCCTCAGCATCACCCTCCCCCCGGAGGTCCGCACGGACCACCTCATTCCGGAATACCCATCTCTCCCCGTAATCCCCCCATCCCTCTTCAAAGCTCTGGAACGCCCACAATGTCACATGCAGCCGCCTCACCCGTCCACCCTCCGCATCCCCCTCCTCCCATAACACATCCGTCTACCAGTATAGGTAGTATTTCATCACCTCCTCCCACACCATCCTCCGCTTCTTCTCGGCTCAACGCTAGTTCGGCGGCTTTCGTCCCCCCGCGGCCGAGAGTCACACTAAAGAAGGCGGATGGAACGGAAGTCAACCTCGAGAACCTTAAACCCGGTTCGTCACCTGCGAGTAATGCGTCTACAAACGGGCAGGCTTCCACCTTTAGGCAGGGCAGTCCCGGCACACCCAATCGACGAGGGGTGAGGCTTGAGACACCAGAGCAACATGACAAACGGGTGGCTGAAGAGGAGCGGGTCAAGGCTGAAGCAGAAGAAAAGGCCCGGAGGGCCAAAGAAGAGCTGGAGCGCTTGCAAAAAGAGGAGGAGAGGAAACAGGCAGAATTAGAGAAGAAGAAGAGAGAGGAGGAGGAGGAAAGGGACAAGGAGCGCCTCCGTAAAGAGGAGGAAGAGAAGGAGCGAATACGTAAGGAGGAGGAGGAGAAGAAAGAGAGGATTCGCAAGGAGGAAGAAGAGAGGGAGCGGCTACGCAAAGAGGAAGAGGAGAAAGAGAGAATCCGTAAGGAAGAAGAAGAGAAAGAGAAGGTCCGCAGGGAAGAAGAACAGAGGAAGGAAGAGGAGCGCCAGCGGAGGGATGATGAGGAACGGAAACGCAAAGAGGCAGAGGAGGAGTGCCAGCGTCTACGCAGGGAGGAGGAAGAGCAGGAGCGGCTGCTGCGCCAGGAAGAGGAGAAAGCCGCCAAGGCCAAGGCGGCTGACCAAGCTAAGGTGCAGGATGAAATCAGCGCACCTGGGGAGGGTGTATCCCTCAAGGAGGAGACCAAAGAAAAGAAGGAACCCCTTCGCATCAACACCTCGGAAACTCTCAAGAAGCGCCCTGAACGCCTCGACCTCTCTAGCGCGGTGTCAGTACCTGCTTCCCTTCCTTCGGCTCTAGCGACTGCCCGTGTCATTGATGACCTTAGCCGTGTACCATATCCTGAGGGTATCTCGAGCCCCAAGCCCGAGCTCAATGCCAATGCCAAGGATGGCAAGTTCAGGTTGGTCTATCTTCCACATTCGTATTTACAGATCCCCTTTGACACGTTGATATTCTCAGATATGATCGCGACTTCCTTCTCCAGTTCATGGCTATCTGCAAGGAAAAACCTGACATGCTTCCTCCTCTCGATGCAATTGGTCTCGAGCCCATAGACCAATCCTCCCTGACCATGACTCGTGGTGGTTCTGGCCGTGGCCACCGCCAGGCCTCTGGTTCTTCGCGATCTGGAGCCATTGGACTAGGATTTGTTCCTACGTCCGGGTTTGGGAAGTCAGCTTCCATCAACCCCTTCGCTGGCGGCGGAATGGGCAACTTTTCAACCTCAGGTGCCAAACTCACCAGTGAAGAACGCTTCCAAATGGCTACAAATCGCTCGACCTCGGTCGGCGGTCCCGCTGGCTTGAATTTCAGTCGCCCCGTGCCGATGCAGCGAACAGCCAGCCAAGGTGGGCCTGGTAGCTCGCTCTCGAGTAACCGCACTCGCAGTCAACGTGGCAAACAGCGTGAGACCAATAAGATGGGAGGACCTGCACAGCAAGCCATAAACAGCCATGCCAATATGCAGCCCACTAACTCTGAACCGATCGCACCACTCAAGGCTACCGAGAATCGTTGGGATAGGAAAGCCATTCTGGTCGAGGCGGACTCGCCAGAGATGGTTGATCGTAGAGTCAGAGGCCTGCTCAACAAGTTGACGATGGAAAGGTTCGACTCGATCTCGGATCAAATTATTGAATGGGCCAACAAGTCCGAACGGGAGAAAGATGGAAGGACTCTCATCCAAGTTATCCGCCTTGTGTTTGAGAAGGCTACGGATGAAGCCACGTGGTCAGAGATGTATGCCCGTCTATGCCGCAAAATGATGGAGCAGATCAGTAGCAAAGTCCAGGACGACGGTATCAAGAATGCTGATGGCAAGCCGATTGCAGGCGGACAACTCTTCCGTAAATATCTGCTCAATAGATGTCAAGAGGATTTCGAGCGAGGTTGGTTTGCAAAAGAGGCGACCGCTGCTGCTGCTGCCACCAAAGCCATGGAGGATCAAGCAGTTAGGGCTGCAAATGAGAAAGGCAAGGAGGGCGGTGATGAGGAAGTTGCTCTATACTCGGAGGAATATTACGCAGCCCAGAAGGCCAAGCGACAGGGTCTTGGTTTGATCAAGTTCATCGGCGAGCTGTTCAAGTTGCAAATGCTGACAGAGCGTATCATGCATGAGTGCGTGAAGAAGCTTTTGGGCAACGTCAACAACCCGGAAGAGGAGGAGATTGAGAGTTTATGCAAGCTGTTGACAACTGTCGGCCAGCTGCTCGATACTCCGAAGGCTCATGCGCATATGGATGTCTACTTCCAGCGCATGAAAGAACTAACAAAGAGCCAGAATGTCAACCCTCGTATGCAATTCATGCTCCAGGTATGTCGGTCCGCTACTAGTCTAGAAAGGATGCACTGATCGTACATACAGGATGTTATTGAACTGCGAGAGAGGAAATGGGTCTCCAGGAACGCTGTTGCCGCCCCTGCAACAATCGCCCAGATTCACGAGGCAGTATGCGCACTCCTTAGTTATACCCCAATCAATTTTCGCTCACAAATGTCAATTAGGCTGCCAAGGAGAAGGCTGCTCAAGAGAAGGAATACTCGCAGCGACAGATCAGCATGTCCCGTGGGGGTTCACGACGCGGAGGTGACCGTAGCGAACATCCACAGGTGAATCCCGAAGGCTGGGCTGTGGCTGGCAATGCTGCTCGACCTCCTCCCAGAGCTGGCGACTTGTCCAATTTTGGTAAGATTAGCAACAAAGCCCCTCCGATAACGTTTGGACCTTCGAGTGTGTTTGCTGGAAAGAAGGACAAGCGCGAGTCACTGTC
Source organism: Lepiota brunneoincarnata (assembly GCA_023014365.1). Lineage (NCBI taxonomy): Eukaryota > Fungi > Basidiomycota > Agaricomycetes > Agaricales > Agaricaceae > Lepiota > Lepiota brunneoincarnata. Next base: position 899,270 of record JAEBUN010000009.1, read on the forward strand.
TCGTACAAGCTCCAATTCGAACATGTTTTCTATGCTTCAGAACGCGGAATCAGGGGCTGAAAAGGGTAGGGCACTAATTGTGATCCATGGCTAGTATGGCAACTAATTCGTTTCGTAGCTCCTGAAACGCTGCCGCAACGCAAGAGACTTGCCCTTTTACCCCGCACCAAGCCCCTTGAGCAACCCGAGGCTCAGCAACAGCAAGAGAGTAGCGAGGACGAAGAAGTGCCCGAGGTAGCGGCTACAGTAGAGATGAGCGAGGAGACCGCCAAGAAGAAGATCGATGAGGACTCGAAGGAGTTCTTCGGTGTTCGGAACTTGGACGAAGCCGAGGTCTACTTCACGGCACTTCCTGCTCAACACCACCAGCAGCTGGTGGATAAACTGGTATCCGCCGCCATCGAGTCCAAGGAGGCCGATGCACAACTGGTGTCAGACCTGTTTGCTCGGGCGGTGTCGAAGAACTTGTGCAGCGCCGCGGCGCTTGAGGAAGGATTTACCCCTGTTGCTGAGATCATCGACGACATCGCGATTGATGCGCCCAAGGCCTTCTCGCTATTCGTGACAATGATTAAAGGAGCGGGGTTTGATGAGGAGCGCCGGTCACGGCTGGCATCTAAGTCGATGGACAGTGATAAACTTCTTGCTCTACTATCATAGAACACTAGTCGCCTAATTTGCCCCCCTTTTACTTAGCATTGACTGCACTTAGTTCTAGTGTACTCTTTTCTCCTTTTTTACATCGTTTTCGGCATCTCTTCCCTTTCGCTGCATTGATTTCTATCGCTTTTCTTCTGGTATTCTTGTGCTCCATACGGAGACACATTGTGTTGATAGCTACAGCAGAAGATGTGGTATCTTAGATGTGCCTCGGTAAACCAGCGATTTCGCAGATCGCCATGCCACAACTACGTCATCACCGCGACAAACCTCAAGGATATGTGGCTCCAGAAATACACCAAAGCAATTTTTATCAAGGGAAACGATTAACAATTTCTTTCTCTTTCCATCACTTCACCATAGATATAAGGCCGGATCCCGATAGACCCATATCCCGGTCCCTCCATAAAACTGACACCTTGAAGCTTTGACCCCAACCATCATCATCGTCCCACAACGTAGTGATGACCGAACCTCGACCACGCTCGTCGCTGGCAAGATTATGGAAGAGCGTCAAGAGCGAACTCAATTTTTACCGAGTTCACCTAATCTACTTGTGCGTAAGCTGCTTCTCCGCTGAAGCCCAGCTGACGGCATCTTCCCAGTACAATCACTCCCCTTACATTCTCTGCCATCTTCTATGCAAGCAATGGCCGGTATCATATCACATATATCGATGCACTATTCAACTGCGTCAGTGCCATGACTGTCTGCGGGTTGGCGACGGTGAATTTGAGCTCTTTGACGGGGTGGCAGCAGACAATTCTTTTTATTCTCATGAACCTGGGTAATCCTGTGAGTGTCCTGAAATCGCGTTCCGATAATGACAGTAGGGACTGACTTAGGTCTTTGAGGTGTTTGTCTCATGGTTCATGGTGCTCATTAGAAGGTCGGTCCCCCCATCTCGAGACCGACTGGCGCCGCTCACTGCTGTGGTTTCACTATGACAGACACTACTTCGCCCGTCAATTCGAACAAATGCTGATGTCTTCAACTGTAAAGCGGGTCTCAAGCATCGTCCATGATGTGGAGGAACAACATCGTCCTTGGCCACATCGAATAGCCACCTTTTTTCGCCCAGTAAATGGGCTTTCGGTCGCTGCTGAAGCAAGCCTTGAAAGAAGTAAATCTGACCAGAATACCAAGGGTGGCATTATTCGGAGATTAAGGCCAGACATGATTAGGCGCATGGATGATGCACCGAAGCCGGTAAACCCTAGTGGCTGGGTTACCGACGGAAAGGCCCCATCGCTTAGGAAAGTACAGACACTGCATTCTGGAGCCGAAGGCGACAACTTCGAGGCGAGCGAACACAGCGGGATGTCGTCGTCGAAGCCGAGCAGGGAAATTTTGGACTATGCCGCGGAGTTGGCAACTCCTGGGTAGGTGAGCACCCAGAGTTGAGCCCAAAATGTTTCATTTCAGTCTGTGATGATCAGGAGGCCACGAAGGCGACTATCTGATCCCGGAGCCCCGTCGAGGCCTCCTTCGCCTACTAGTGGGTATTTCCTTCCACTGTTGCAACACCTGCCTGACCTTTGCCCTAAGCACCCATACAACGATTTGAGACCACGATGGACGGAGGGAATAAGAAATTTTTTCCTCGGCAGCAGACTATCGAGTTTGCGCCCACTGTCCAGCGCCCGAGAGGGAAGCCTGAACAGTCACGGATATCTGAAATGGATTCTGGTTCGATACGATTGGACACCATATATCCACAGACCGATTTGAGTGAGCGTTCTTGGCTTCCCCTCGAGATCGATATGACGTGATTCATTCTTTTCCCCAGGATCCATACGTCGTCCATCTTTGGCACCGCATTTAACTATCAACACACACGCCACGCAAAATACAATGCACACCGCTCAGACGCAACGGACGACTAAAAGTGCTAAAAACCGTGGATTTGGTGGCTTTCCTACGCCCCCGGCCATAATCAGCTTCGTTATTAACAGGTTTTTCCCAAAACTTAACCGGCGACTGACAAGAACCGTCACAATTCCTGTCACAACCTCTCTGGTCTCCGCACGAGCAAGACAGCATACCCCTTCAAACGCGAAGGCCGTACCCTACATCAGTTTCGATGCGATCGTTGGCCGCAACTCCACCTTCCACTTGTTGACGAACGAACAGTTGGAGGAAATCGGCGGCGTCGAATATCGGGCATTGAATGCCTTATTGTGGATCGTGGCAGGTGTAAGTTTCTCTTCCTTTATTTCACCGGGCTGTGCCAATTACATGTGTGCTAGTATCACCTCGGAGTTCAGCTCCTTGCATTCACCATCATTGGACCTTACATGTCGATGGGACGATGGGCGAATACTTTTTTACCCCCAGGGGAAGTCCGACCCGTTCCCGCGGCCTGGTATGTCACAACAGATACCAGTGCCCACCAGCTTACACCCCCTTAGGTTTTCGCTTTTCCAGGTTGTGTCGGCATACACAAATACAGGGACGTCCCTGGTGGATCAATCCATGATCCCCTTCGAAGAGGCATATGTTCTCATTGTCTTCTTGATTTTTTTGATTTTGGCAGGCAATTGCGCATATGTAAGCGAGTTTACTTGCCAACCTCTCTCCGGATACTGATGCACTAGAACCTTTGCAGCCTATACTGTAAGTTACAGAAACCCCCCCCCCCCCCCCCCCCCCCTTTTTTTTTTAGCACTATCTCACTACTGGCGTTGCTCCGTCTAAAGTTTGCGTCTTTTGATGTACGCCTGTCCTTTCCTCACCTGGAATACCCCACCTGACGATTTCTTTAGTTGGACTATCACGAAGCTGACACCACGAACCTCGCGGCTCAGCGAAACCCTCCATTTTCTTCTGGATCACCCCCGCAGATGTTACACATACTTATTTCCATCTCATCAGACATGGTTCCTATTAACTGTCATCTTTTTCCTTACGTACGTGGCCAATCCTTTCCGTCAAAGCGCCCTTGTATATGGTAGAGCTTCAGATCGGTCGACTGGTTCTTTTTTATGGTTCTCGACATCGGTAATTCGGTCATCGAGCAAGTACCTCTTGGCACGCGTTTTGCAGTAGGCCTGTTTCAAGCTATCGCGGTCAGAGCTGCTGGATTCGGGATAGTTCCTCTGTCTGCATTAGCGCCCGCGGTGAAGTGAGTTTTTGGTAATCCCTATCTGTGAGGACAGTGCTTCTTAATGCGAACAGGGTACTATATACGATCATGATGTACATCAGTATATGTAAGTTCTAGCCCCATGAGCAACAGTGGTTATATTCACACTTTTTTAGATCCCATTGCAATGAGGTTGGTACTGAAATAAATTTGATGGAAACCCCTCTAAACTCGTTGCAGTGTACGATCGACAAATGTCTACGAAGAACAATCTCTAGGAATCTTCCATAACCGAGACGAAGAATTCGAAGAAGAACAATTCGAGCCGGCTGGGTCCAGAATGCACGTTTGGAGTCGCTATTTGGCCATGCATGCTCGGAGACAGCTCGCCTTTGGTAAGCTATAACCCGGGCTGAAATCCAGCCTCCATTACTAATGCTTCTTAGATATGTGGTGGGTTTGCTCAGCCTTATTCCTCGTGTGCATCCTGGAGGTTAGTAATAGTTGCTCTGACCCGTTCGCTGTTGATTAAATTGTCGTCAGCGCCACAACCTCAACAACCCTGGATTCTGCTCCTGGTTCAATATTTTCACAATCAGTGAGCCAGGCTCTGTCCCTAACCGACGAAGACAGTTTCTGAGTACCGGTAGCATTCGAAATTGTCTCAGCATACGGCACCGTGGGCCTCAGCTTGGGAATTCCAGATGTGGGCTGACCCGTTTTTGACCGCCCGGACATGTGCTCACAGGCATATAGCAAAATTACTCGCTCTCTGGCGCATTTCGGCCACTTTCCAAACTAATCATTTGTATAGTCATGCTTCGCGGTCGTCACCGAGGTCTGCCTGTCGCAATCGATCGCGCCATTCTCCTTCCTTCCGAGTTCGAGCCGCTTGCACATACCGACGAGCAGCCGAATAGTGAATACGATTGGAGAAGCCAGGCGCAGACTTCACATGAAGCGGGCGCAGGCAACCCTGGCCACGTGCGACAACCACGACCTACCTCTTACGGTGGCGAGGATGGCTTAGAGTCGCACCTCCGGAAAAGACAGAGCACGAGGATACCAAGTATCACCACCTCTAGCTCAGAGCACAGACAACCCTTGTCAGACATAAGGAACCCTTCTGCATCGAGCGCAGAATTAGAGGTAATATGAAGTCAATCTTATGGAGTTGGAATATCTTAGTAATATATTTGGATCGTATTTCTTGTGGTACCCGCGACTTTATACCATGCTCTAGGTAGCGAATATAGGGCAAGCAATCAGCTTTCCTCCATGCAGTCAGATATGAAACAACATTTACAAAAGAGAGCACTCGGATTGCCTGCATGATGAGGCGGCGTTGCTAAAAGGACTAAGTCTATAATAAGGCGCTTCAGCATGGAATAACACATTGATAGCAACAGATATAGGCATTTTGATCTTGTTTATCGCGGCCACGAGGATTGAGGAACGGGAGACGCAGCAAGTGCCTCGAGGATACCACGGTAGGTAGCCCTTTTACCACCTTGCCTGGTACACGAGGGGTCGCTCTAGGCTGTCCTCCGCGCTGCTGCAACGCAAACGTTTCATTCGAGGGAGCGGGTATAAAAGCAGGATCGACGTCATTTCGCCATTTGCTGCCTCCACGTCCCTTCATCGTGAACTTGACTTCCTCACTCTCCCTTCGCTGATTCTTACCCGAGAGATACCGTCAACTAGTGCAGAATGTATAGCCTGGATATAACTCCTCTTCGAGGGACTGTGAGTATCCTGTAATTCACCGACTGCGGGGCCGTTAACGTTCAGCGTACAGGAGATGCCAGCTGAGATGGATCTGTGTAATCTACTGCAGACGATGAAGATCGAAAGCCCGACAAGAGTAAGTTGGGGATCGTTGGCCATGGGAGGATTCCGGGATCAACTAACACTCCTGGAGAAAGGATACCACAAGATATGCAAGTTCCGTACTTGCAACACGGGGCTCCCTGGGAGGACTGGGAACAAACGAACACGACGATCCCATGGACGAAGCGAATTACCACGTATGTCATTCGCTGCAACGGCGTCAACAGGACCCTCATATCTACTAACGAACCATACAGTCCGACGGGGGCTCGGAATACTCCAATTTAAGCTCAAACTCAGACAACAGCACCAATGGCGGGAGCATCTCCAGCTCCGGCTCCAGCGTGCCCATCATACCTCAAGGCGAAATGTACGGCTGCGCCTACCTCCAAGCCATCCGCGAACAATTCGACAACTACCCGGCCGCCAGTGGGGAGGGTTACCTCGAAGCAATCTTTACTCACCGCGATATCTTCAGCACCTTCCCTGCTGCACATCGTGATTGTGCACGTGGATTTAGTGATCTGGCGGTGTTGTTGGAGAGGAGTGCTTGGAGCGCAGAAAGGAATGTGGATACGGATGTGGTCACGGCGTTTAGACACGAGGCGTGGATGATCGCTTCAATTTTGTGAGCGTTGGCCTCAAGGCCATGTACTGGTCTTGACAATATTTTGTGCGTGTAGATCGCCCCCTGTTCCATCTGTGGGACATGAAGCTGTTATTCGATCTACTCCTCAGTCCAAGCTTGGTTGCACCATACCCCCCATGTATTGAATACAACTTTTATTTTAGTTTGTTGACGTCAAGAAAGGAAGCATCATCACGTGCACAGCATTTGTGTGGTACCTCCTTTGTTGTTCACGAGGTGAGTTTTGTGCTAGAACTAATGGTTATTGATGAGAACACGCATTTCTCTTTTATGACAAGAGGCTTGGGCCCTTTGAGGTCCTTTCGCTCTTGAATGAGCCCTTAATCTTCTCTCTGATCCCTTTCTCTCTCCCTTTCTCTGCACCCTCACTGACTTTTGCCGGCAAGAAAACAGGTCCCTTGTTCTGGTTTATACCTTTATTCATAGTCAAGCTGCTCCTTCCTCTTAAGACCCCATTTACTCCAAGTTTCTTTTTCTGCGGGATTAGGGATGAACGTTCCCCAACTGATGGCGTAATGTGCCAGGACCAGGTCCAGTTCTTCCGTCTCATCCAGCATTTCAAGCTTTGAAATCCTGAAAGTAAACACCTTAGCCCACACTCCCACCCATTTTCGGCAACGAGCACAATACCTAGCGAGTTCCTCAAGCGCAATGTACGACTTGCGAATCTCTTTCAAAGTTACCGCTCCACCGTCTTGAAATCCTGTGTCCCTTAATCGCGCCACCAAGGAATCCAAGGTTGTCAGGGGCCCTGCCCCAGGTAGTGTTACGCCTCGGGCCTTGGGGGATGCCCGTTCAGCTTTCTCATCTGCAGCACCAAGCCTCGTGCACCCACCTGGAGGTTAGTTAGCATCACCTTTCCAAAGGGATCGTCCAACCCAAACATCTCGTAGATCATGCACCCAAGTGCACCATGCGACTGGGCCGCCTCTTGGTCACCGTTATCGGAGAAATAGTTCCAAAACCACTGAAGGAGCCTTGACGAGACCTCAATCGCCATGTATGCGAGGACGCACTCAAAGAGGAGGAGAGTTGGGCAGTGAGGAGATAGGATGGGGCCTTCTGCGTCTCGCGCGACCTTTGTCAACGATTCCTGGAGTGTGTCCGCGGGGTCAATTCGGAGGTCGGCAGCCAGTAGATGGTATTTGGGTGAATGTAACACAGTTCCTCCTTGCGCTGCGTATTGTGAATAGGTTATCCATCCAATTTAGAGGATCAGAAACGGAATGTGAAGCGTACAAAGCTTGACCTCCTCCGGACTCCCCAGAACCCCCATGAGCTCCTCACTCTTCTTGATGGCCATCGATTTCTTACTTGTGATCTCCGCGAAATCAACTTCGATATAGCTCTTTATCACATTTTTATGTGGTCCAGTCTACCTAACATACGGGTCCCGTAAGCTAAAACTTGCCAAGGTTGAAAACGAACGTTGTCCGTACCGCGATGCGCCAGAATCGTGTATCACTCCCCGCACCAAGACTGACAATTTGACATTGTCTCCCGGTCAGCTCAGCAAGACTCAACCACTCTCCGACAAGATCGTCCATGGCCTTGGTGCGGACGTATGTCCCGATGTTGATCAAAGGCGGTCGGGGTGGCTGGAGGTGCGCTCTCGGTATGAGGAACTTGACGAAAGGATCATAGAGGTAGTGCTTCTGCACAGCCGATAACCTTGCTACAGCCGCGTCATTGTCCGTCTGTCGGATGGGTGCATCCGAGTCTCGAGGTGTGGGCCTTGGATGAAAACCCAAGTGTGGTTGATTATACATTATGGGCAGGGCAAAAGAGGTGATGCTGATTGTGGTCAAGATACAATGTATAACCAGTAGTACTGTACATGTAAACGTAGAATGCCTGAGACATTTTATCCACCAGCTACATCATGCTTTCTTAAACTCTATATTACATATCCTCGTGGATCTTGTTCAAGTTAACAGGTATATCACACGACCAGGCTCTTGCCTCGTAGGCCTTCAAAAATGCAAACCCTCTCGCTGTATCTTCATTCGCAAGAGTACGCAAGGATGGTTGGAGAACTTCATTTGACGTGACAAGTATGCACAGCGTCTTGGCTCTGCTAATAGCGACATTCAGCCTCCGTCGTTCCAGCAAGAAAGCCAGATCGATCGTGTGCGATTGAGGGATAGAGAAAAGACATATGACGAAAGCCGCCTCAGATCCTGCTTACGGTCAGCCCTTTCCTTGATGAATCCAGATTGGGAGAGGTTACCTTGCAGCCTTTCAATAGTATCCACCGTAACTTGACCGCCTACTGGGCGTGGACCAAGCTTCATACCCTCAAACACTTCTTCAAAAGGCGCACTGCTCCTCCTTGATTGATTGAGCGCGTTCTTCACTGCCTCGCGCTGGATCCTATGCGGGGTCGCAACGAAAATGTCATCACTAGGTGAACACCTCCTAATGAACTCCACCAGACCCGCCGCGACGGCGGCTTCTCCGTGAACGTGCATCTCGTATGCTACATGGTTTGACAAGCCCGACCATGTCTTCAAGCGGATCAGGGCCAGAGAAATTGGGTTGTGACTTAGAGTAAGATGGCTTGCGGCGCCTATGACTTCCTGTGGTGAAAGCTGAAATTGGGGTGGCTTGAGAAGATCCTGGGGTTTGCGGAGCATGACGCTAGACAAAGAGACAAGGAAGCGACGGATGACTTCTATAATAGATTTAGAGATCTGTAAACCTTCGGTAACCATTGTTTCCGCCTGCTTGAGTGCGATAGCAAGCTCCCGGGCCTGAACCTTCTGTGGTTTAAATTGGCGCGAATATATAGTCGAGACAAATTCTCCAAGGTCAGGGTTCAGCCTATCGTTGGGACGTCTAGCCCGTCATCGATGGAAGGTGAACAGAAAATGAATACAGACCTGAAGTTTTCCGTAAGTTGCACGACCGTGCCCTGCGAGTCCAGCACATCATCCGATGATCCGGCAACCTCTAAGGAGCGAGATTTACTCTCAACTCTTGATGTCCTCTGTTGCATCAAACAGTCCAGCACAGAACCGAAGAGGCGTCGCTCGGGCGGTTGCGGATACTGCGCACTAAGTATAGGGGCGAGTTGCTCCGAGTCACCAGCGATAATCAAGCGACCCGCGGGGGATAGGGAGCGCATGACCAAGGATAAAGACCCAAGTGCGATTTGGCCAGCTTCATCGACGACAAGGATATCCACTTGAAGGCGGCGGTTCCTCGCAAAGTTGTACAGCTAGTCATGCTCCAGATGAGTACCACCGATGTTTGAGCCTAGGTGACCATACCTGATACAATGTCCCAGCGTAGATGTGAACGAGATGGGCATGCGATGGCGCTGCGTGATCATTCCCTTTAAGCACACGCTCGACTTGCACATCATCCAACCACCCTGTTGGAAGTGAGTCAATCGCTCGGTAACAGCCCATCAGGAACGAGAGCTTGTTGAGTATGGCTTCGATTGCAGCGTGAGTCATCGCAGTCAAGAAAATGACCCTTTGTTCAGAGTTGTCTTGTCTTCTTTCAACCTCCAACAATCGGAGCAATGAGAGACAAATGGTATATGTTTTGCCTGTGCCTGGAAGAGCAGGTTCAGCTCACGCACGCTTCGTGACAGCAAGCGGAGATTCTCTTACCTGGAGGTCCCCAAATTACCGAGAGCCTGTTTGTCATGATTCTCTGCGCAGCCCGATGTTGGGAAGGTTTCAGCACCAATGACCCGGCACTTGCATTTCCAAGGCCAGAAAGGTTTCTAAATAGCCTCTGTATATCCCCCTCGATCTTCAGACTCCTCTCCGGCATTGATACTTGCCCAAACATCTGTGGTTCCTCAATCAGCTGCAAGTATGGAACCTGAACAAGGTCTTTTTCTCCTTTCTGATTCGTGTCCGTTTCGTACTTCAAGTCGATTTCAAATAAAGAGGAGAGGGCCTTGGTGGTGTTGAAGTCAACAAAACGGGGTGAGATGCGGTAGCGTGTGCCATCTTCAAGCTGGGTTTTCCAAGTACCCCATATCCGTAGGGTGACAATGGTATCTCGACCTATGGCTTTGATGTCCCTGATTTCCGCCACTGCGAGCTGATTCTTCACAGCATCTGCTTGTGCTTCCCACTTAGGTTTGGTGTATCTGTTCAGGGGGAATACACAACCTGACACTGCAAGGTCGTCAAAGAGTGCTTCGACTGGGATAGACCTGTCTATGCCATTCTCCGGCATCACATCTCTAGCCAGAAGCTTGTCATAAAACGGATGCTCCCTTTCCGGAGGTGCGTCGAGGACACCAGACACCAGTTTAAACGCATATTCTATGCCTTTTGCAGCACGGAACTCAAGGATGGGAGCATCAGGGCAACCATCAATGCGTGAGCTCCACAATTCCGTCAGCTTTGTCAAGACTTCAAACTGTTGACTCCGCACTGAGTATATGTGCTCCCAGAAGACAAACCGAGACATACCTGTTGCATGTAAAAAAGCTTTCGCAGCGTCTGGTCGCGACATAGGTCCATAAAGTCCACAGATAAGACTTTTGCTTCGTTGACGAGCAGCGAGGGCCCATTGGGAGGACTTGTCCTTGCCCGTATACCTGAAAGAACAGAAAGCAAAGCCTGGTTGCGTTTCTCTAATAGAGTCTGAAGCTTCACGTTCGTCCCATGCCTATACGCCTTAAAAAGCTCCTCCTCCTCCGGACACCCTCCTGCTACCCCCTCCTGCGAGGAAGACATTGTTGAGAAACATTCTGGCAGGTCCCAATACCCGGGAACTGGTAATGCAAAGAGCCTTTCCACCTCCCTCTTGAGTACCACCACACACGGAATTTGTCCGAGCTCACGCTGCTTCTGACCTGTCCTTGATGCATTATCCTTCCCGTCGTTCAGGCGGATAATGGCAGCCTCGATCCTCTTGCGGCATTCTTCGGCAGACCCTGTAGTCGACAACCCCATTCGCGTCAAACACGCTTCGTACTCTTTCTTCAGCCGGTTCCTTTTTGAGAGGAAGCCGAGCGGAACTCCGGAGAGAAGGAGAGGTTGGTATGCTGTTTGGAGTAATGCAGCACCTTGAGCAAGTGCTCCAATGCAAAGCCGTGCATCATCTGCATCTGTATCCGATGATAGTGCTGCATGAATGATATGGGCCTGAAGGACATTCCGGTCGTTGGTAGACCAAACGTAGAACTGTGTCGATAGATGTTTGTGTTTCTCGTATGTTTGTAAACCCATGACCGCTCGTATGACATTTGCCAATTTCCCGACAAGCTCTCTTCCGCTGCTAACACCAACCTGGGGTAGATCAAGATCCTTTGAGGTGCGAATAGTGATACAAAAACTCTTGATCCCTCGGTCCGACGTTGAAGGATCGATGACCAAGGATATGACTATTGTAATGTCTTCTGTGGAAGGGCATGTATGATTTAAGCGTGGGATTACCTGGGCCAACAAATAGGTATTAAGGGGTTGGTTCATATTACAATCTTTGGCGTACCTGTATAGATTTGCTTCTGACTGCTTGGATGACAGGACTGATAGTAGACGAAGCTCGGCCCCCTACGGCGTGGGACCGCCAATAACTGTCTGGACTTCTTTACAGTGCCAGGCCCTTGCGTTGCGATCCTCATTAGGGTCCCGGTATTGCTGATTAGCTTGTGAAGTTCCTCTATGTCGGTCAAAGGCGAGGCTGTATATCCCAGATGGCCTCTTCCTAATTGGAGCAAGTCCTTCAATACACGGGCCTCTTCCACAGATAAATTTGGAATGTTCCCTAAAAGACCGCTTTCTACTGTTCTTGTCTTGCAGTCGGGTTCAAATCTGCAAGTCTTGCACAGAGGATTCAGATGCCACTGCACCCATTCGCGATCCTGGAATAGGATGAGAGGAAGGCGCTGGAATAAGAACCTGTCAAGGGAAGCCGAAAGGAGAACAGTGTCAATAGTCTTGATATCCTCGAGGTCGGGATCCGCAGCGTCGAACCCCTCCAAAGGCGGTAACCACACTCCAGCACTATTCGTACTCTCAAAGAACTTGTGATTGAGAATATACCCTAAGCATAGGGTATAAAAGTAAATCTGAGCGTGATGAGACGTCTTTCGACGGAAGTGAGTCGCTGATCATCCTATGGCTCAATGCAAACACGAACCTTGACAGATCTTGACGCCTTTGCATCTATAACCTTCCAGGTCGCTTTATCTCCCTTGCGGACAATTTCCACTAGATCCGGTTTCCCCAACCCAAACCTTACTGGTTGAGTGCCAACGGCCTCAAACCGAGAAGCTAGGCGATCCTGAGGAGGCCAGAACTTCAAACCCGCAACGAAAAAGTGGTCTCTATCGTCTGCCAGTAAGTTCTCCATTAGAACGTCCGCTTCCATTGGAATCGGCGGGACCCGTAAGAGAAGGTTGGATTTGTCAAGCCAAGAAAACAAAGTGGTTTCCCATTCCTCGCCTCTGTGGAGCTGTGCCTTGTATATCTCGGAGTTTAGAGTGTCGTGGGGAGAATTTGTGCTGGAAATATCCTCATTGTATATATTCCAGACATACAGGTCGCAGTTGAGGTGGTGATAACTGGCCAGGTTGGTAGCAGAAAGGGAGGCTTTGCGACTACCCATGATGGGGCGATAAGACGAACTGAATTACACATGCGCAGCTTATTATAAGTGCGTGGAGGGAAACTTGTCTGAGGAGTCATGAGGACAAATTGGGCAGAGAGTCGTGGACGGGAGTCGTGAGAAATTCGTGTGATCCGCTGAGCCTTCGAGTCAACCGTTGTCAACAACATTGACATCCCCCAACATGCACACAACATACCTACCCTCCGAAATATGGTCTCAAGCGGTCTCGTGGCTGCCAATCTCACAGCAGAAAGTTCTCCTGGAAGTCTCGCGCTTCTTTCATGACACAGCACTCCCTTTCGTCTTTTCGTCGGTCAAGATCTATCTCATTGCCGGCTTCGAGGTTCTCGAGATGCTGGATACCAACAATGAGGCATTCGCAGCCGAAGTCGAGCAGGCTCTCATGCGCAGATCATGGGAGATTCTCAACCGTATTATCGACGATACCCAATTTGCACGAGTGGTAAAGGATATGACTGTGATCATCTATACAGACTCCCAGGCAACTGTTTGAAATACGTGAATCTGTTACATGAACCAGTTGAGGTCAGCTTCTAACCATGCTCCATTACAATCATTTAGTCACCTTGTCTAAGGCATTTCGGGCTCTCAAGAATCTTCGAACCATTCGTTGCTATGGGGCAAATTTTGCCTTAATGGAACAAGTCGCTCGCACTGTTCCACCCACCATACAACACATCCTATACCCGACGTATGTCTCTCTACCTGGTTAACTGGCCGTCACTTAAAATGATTTCACTCAGATCCATCAAGTGGGATGCATTGAACGATCTACGCAATCTCAACCGATTGGAATATCGGAACACATCCTATTTCCCCGCGGACGGTGCCTGTGATCTCCTCTACTCCCCAGTGCGGAATCCTAGCCCCCTACCTGGTTTAAACTTTACCCCTTCACTCCATAACGGGTTGCATGTCCTTTCTATCAATGCAACCTGGGTTGACCGGATTCCCGTCTGGGTGTACAATAACCTAACCATACTCGAGATCAATAGCGAAAACTCCAAGGATCCGATCTGCCTTGATTTCATCTGCCACCATAGTCCCCTCCTCGAGGAACTCTCTCTCGTCGGATATGTCCACCCGGCCACTTGTTTCAACCTCCCGGGGGATCCAGCCACCTTGTCCAAACTTCATTCGCTCCGTTTATCGTGCGAGCCGGTCTCTGACGGAGAACCATTTGTTGATGACCAGCCGATCGCAAACTTCATTCACACCCACTGCAACCTCCGTCGTTTGTATCTTCGCTTTCCGGACTCCAGCTGGTTCGATTTCGAGCATATACTCCCCGATATCAAAGCACTTCATAATCTTGAGGTGTTCGGCTTTCATACTGGTATAGATGATTTGAACGAGGATGCGTTAGAGATCCTGACAGAAAACCTTCCTATGAGGCTCAAAGCACTTCATCTTGCGATGCGCTGGGATAGTAATGCAGGGAACCACGTCTCATGTCTTGTAAGTGTTCTATTCTGTTTACTAGCCAAATCATGCTCATTACTGTCCCAACCCTATCTAGATGAATACCCTATCTCAAATGCCACGGCTATCATTCCTGCACCTCTACGCAACTTACGCACATCTACCTTTCACGGCAGAGGATCTGGCGATGGAGCTGAGAAACTTGACCATGGTGGGCTTAACACGGGCGTTGTGGGACATCAACAGAACAGGCCCTCAGGTCGAAGTGTCGAAGTGGCCACGGTGGAAGACCAAGTTTTTTGTTGAGAGTGACTTTCATAATCATGATGATGCCTGGCTTTTCAAGTATCACTGAAGTATTCCGGGAGACCGGATTAACAAGGTTTGGAGGGAGGTACAGTTATGCAGCATTCAGTTCTCGCCGTGAATTTTATTATAGAAGTTAGAATCCCATGTAAACCTCGCTTGATAGCGGATACAATCTTAGCAGCAATAGCTGTTCCCAGTTTCATTGGGCTAGGAGCGGCCTAGAATTCAACACTTAATAACTTATGGACGGGTTACTGCCTCAAGCTCAAGATTGACTGTATACAAACATGTTCTGTAAGATTCGACAAAGAACAGTACAAGCAACTCCCCCTCCGTGCGGTGAAAGGTGCACAAGGAAATGAAGTTCCGCCGTTCGAAATAACGAACCCACCAGTTGTGCAACGTGATCACCCAGCAAACCGTGCGTTCATCCACGTCCTTGGTCAAGAGAAACATAACTACAAGAAATTGATTACAGCCTCAAAACCAGTCTGTTACCGGCAGGGGCGCCAGGGATCGCCATAGATTACATGCAGGTCATTATAATACAATATATACACTTCAGGGTAAAAAATTAAACATCAACCATACATCACAGGCACCTATATGTCCCATGTCCAGGCCTCAAAGCCGGAGATGCTACTGGTTACAAAATGGCGATCTTGGTGGGGGTATACTTTACCTCTCAGGCCATCTCTTCTGCCTATCTACTACATCCAGGATCCGAATAACTGCGGGGTTCTACTCGGCACGAAACGTTAGTCGAGATGCGGAATCCGGGATGCCTGTGGCCGGCACTTTTGATTCTCCTTTCGTTGCTGCCTCGGCGGTACCCACACCCGCTTCCGGGAAGCCCCTTTCTGTTATCTGCCCTCCCGTCGTGACTGCTAGCAGCGCTAGGTCTCTGCTGCTCAGATCGATCATGTTGATGATGATTGCGAATTGAGGCATCAGCGTAATTTGGAGACCGGTTCCGTTCCTGCCTCGCTATAAATAATGCTTCAATCCAGGATCAGATGAAGGGGACGAACATAACCACTTACATGAGATTCTTGCGGCCTGTCTGGCTGCATGCGATCCTTCCAGATCATGGCTTTTCCCTTCCGCGATGACCTCTTCCTGTTCTGGTGCAACCATATAGTTGAGTGTCTCCTGCTGTGCTGGTGTGACCAGATTGTTGAATTCTCCTTGCAGCTGGGGGCTCGGGGTAGGAGTATGCAGGTCTATTTCCACGTTGGGGTCCTCGAAAATGCTCAGGCTTATGTGGTCGTCAAAGGAGATGGGTATTTCGTCTCCATAGATCTGGCAAAGGCGGTCGACGATGATGTCTTCCGAGATGGCTCCTCTCGACTATTTAGTGCAGCACAGATGAGCGACGTCCCGAATAAACAAATAAATAAAAAGGCACATACCCTTGCAAACTTGACCAGTTGGTCCCAGGGCAGCATTCGCAGTCGGTGGGCCGTGAGCATGTAGGTCCCAGAAGAGAGTCTGTCGTCGTAGACAAACTTTCGCGGCTCGGAATCACGGCGTGAATGATATTGGGCATTGGTATCTCCCCCGCGGCTGGTATTATGAAGAGAATAATCTTCAGAAGTAACAACACAGTGCCTGGGTTGAAGGGGTGATTCGCCGGGGTGCCATGCGTCTTTGGTTGGTTCTTGCTCGATGGTGCCGCCAGCTGCGGGGGGTTCGACCCGCGAACCTGTGAAACGGAAGGACGGTGATGTTGCACGATACCGGCTAGGGGGGTGTTGTGGGGAATGTGATGGCCGGTGTTCGAGATCGTGAGGGGAATAAAAGTTATCGGGGTCGTTCTGAAAGTCCGCAGTGGCAGGCCCGTGCTCTGGGCCACCCACAGCGGGTCTGTATAAGACCTCATTACCTGAGGTCAACGCCTGGTGCCCAGGCCACCGAAGTTCTCGCAGTTCAGGGATAAAATGGTGTATTGGAGGCAGACGAACAGGTCGCTGCCTAGCAGAGATTTCCCGTTGGTGGTGGGAGTGTGTTTGAGACTCGGAATGGTAATAAAGTAGGGGAGGAAGGCGGAAAGCTGGGGGTTTGGTTTCGGGGTGGTTTGGTCCGTGCGGTCCAAGTGATTGATCGGTGCGGGTCCAAGGGTATGGTTTGCGAAAAGCTGGCATGATGAGAGGGTATGCAAGGGATGTGATGAAGTGGCGTTTGATGAAAAAATCCCATGGACGAGGAGAAGACTTTAAGGGCTTCCGACACCGATTGTTCTTCCCAAACACAATGGCCGTTCCGAAAACCCATTATCCGGCCGTTGTTTGCATCGTTCCATCTTTGGAAACAGAGCCGCTCAGAATATATTTCGAATATAGTTGAATAATGGTGCATTGTCCTAGCTCGGAAAAATAAATAGAGTCGTGTGTTGCAGTGCCAAATAAACGGGCCTTTTGTCGTACAAACTGAAGGGTTTTGGGAGCCAAATACTTAGTCAAATAGCGTCGGGGCTGGAATTTCGACCAAAATGGAATTGTTAAGGCTTTGCCCTTGCCAGCTCCTGCCGTTCGGCACCACTTGTTCAGAAACCAACCGGTTTTACTGTGTCCCTTTACTCGAGTAGACTCTGTCAACACTCCTGCTTGTCATGGGACAAGGTCACTCACGCACCGGGTATTTACATTACATGCTTGCTCCATCCGACTCGGCGATTGGGGACACCAGGAGTGTGTGTTATCTTCGCGACCTCCCCTCACACCTTCCAGTGTATCAGAGACAATCCGGTATTACCCTCCTGCCCTTGTGGTCTATCAATAATCTGTCAAGTTCCAGACATACAGTTCCTCTGATTCAGTCACTGCCTTGCGGCCTCGTCCAAATATAACAACGCGCTGTACCGCGTCCTCCAACACCTTGGATATGTCCCGGAACCCGCCATCCGCCCTCGGCAGGCCCTGCAAGGAATTTGCGGGTTGGTGTGCCAAACGGGGTGCGAAGAGGAACATGCAGAAACAACACCAGACTGTTCGTTGCATCAACTTCATGCCCGAGGACATTCTAGCACCTCTTCCGAATTATGCGGTGAGTGTTAGACCGATTTGATATTGGAGTAGTTCAAACTTTGGTGCATCAGCAGACACGACGCACATCGCCCCTAGATCTAAGACAACTCCAAGGTGAGAAGTTCGAGGACGTCAAGAGCAATGCGTGAGGAGCTATCCGCGGGGTTCTCCCTGGGGCTGCTGTTTTCCAAGGCGCGTTTCCATGATTCCAGTACTGTGCTGCGCCACAGAAGCCGGGTCATCTGAAAAAGACAGCGTTCAGGTGCGAACAAATCTCCATCCCTCAAATACCTACCAGATACAATGTTTGTTTACTAAACGAATCTTTCTTCGCCGCTCTCCCTCTCATAGCGTTCCGTCCCCATTTATAATATGGAGGGCCGGGTGCTAACACTCAAGAAAGTCGGGTGACACAAGCGGCTAGCATCGTGGAGCTATTGCGGGGTAGATCGATGGTAGGTATACAGCCCAAGTCAAGGTTATGCCCTCTCCATACCAAAAATATGGGACATGCATGATATGTTGCGAGGCAGGGTGCCGTAAAGTCTCGGTGGTGTATTTCCTAATCGGGCGTGGTTTTGTTGCGATAGAGTCTCGGCCGCAGCGCTACTACCAGAGCTCGTCGAGGTCATTGAAGAGGTGCGTGGACTCTGGGAATGGATGGTATTGGAACCGTGGGTTATGGAGTATCCGTGGCCTGATCCTATCTGTTCAAGTAAGGAACGCGCTGCTGATGGAATATAAGCGCCCGAAGTTGGAACAGAACTGAGAACAAGTGGTTCTCGAAACCAAACATATTCATGTCCAGTGCGTGGTATTGCATGTCGAACAATTGCTGAAATTTGCCCAGCTGACCGGTCCTGATAGTACTCCTGCGGGGTGTCTTATAACAGGGAAGGTACAAGACATAGTTATTTCGTCGCTGGGTGGGTGACACATTGACCATCGATCACCAGGCGGGAAAACGCGACTGACGCGCCAGTGTGGGTGCTGCTGGATCCTCTTGGCAACAGATGTTGTACACTTAATAGCGCCAGAGACACTATCAAAGCGGCCTAATACGCTGGGTGTTTTGGTTTGATTCCAGTTGAATCCGCGTTGAGCCAAGTAAATCGGGGCCTGACGAACATTCATCAACACCCTGTGTCGCCAACGGTACCGGACAAGGCCCTGGGCCAAGGCAAGTGGCACCCAAACAATATTAAACAGGGATGGGCTTACATTCGTCCCACGGTGGTGGGGGCCAATAATTAAGAGAAAAGTACTTCCCTTGCCGCCTGTCGTTGTCATCATTTCGGGGTAAATTTCATTGTGGGTGGCTCATCAACCTGCTATCGCCATTGCAAAGGTCACTTCTCCCTCAATTGCTGTTGATACTGAGTCGACGGACAGGTGGGCGGGATGGTCAGTTCGTCCGCCGTTGAGCCGTCTAAAGTATGATTTCTACCGTTGCTTGACGGAAGGCAATTTCTGGCTATACTGCAATGCCCAGTTTTGCGTCAGACTGTTGGGGTGACGAGAGTGTGTATCGGTGAAAAATACATAAAATAGGAAGCCTCTAAGGGAAAGTGTGATGTGCGAGATACTTTTAAATGTAAACGATAGTACAGTGAACATCCAGACGACCGCTTATAGCTTGTTCTTGAACTGGGCGGTCTGAAGAGGTTGATCTGAAGGATGGTGAGCTACATCATTTACGGTAGGCAAATAGCAAAAAGCCCACATGTCGAGAAGTAGAGGTTGTCCTGAGGGGCTATCCCGACGCGGGCGTTAAGGGCAGAAGCATCAACCATTTCAGGAACAATCTCGTTCAGATTGCGAGCGCCGATGAGACGCATATTCATCTGGAACTCGTCCTTTTCCCAGTCAATTAGTAAGCTGTCCGTACTTTGCTCATTGATCGACTTACATGGAGGATCTGGATAGCCTTCTCGACACCTTCTTGTCCATATGCGCAGAAAGCAGTACAAGAAACCACGGCCAATACCAACAGCATTGGCACCAAGTGCCAACGCTTTGAGGACATCGCTTGCCCTGCGGACACCACCATCGACGAACACAGAGAAGTTAGGGTTGGGCCAGGGGCCACGCGTCTTGAGAGCGGCAATGATATCGGGAAGGTTTTCCAGGCCAGAGCGACTAGTATCGAGTTGTCTGCCGCCGTGGTTACTGAGAACAATACCCTGGACACCAGCATCATACGCGAGCAGGGCATCCTCAGGCGTCGCAACGCCTTTAAGCATGATGGGCACTAAAAGATAACGATAGGCAATCCAGCCTCTGTTAAGAAGTTAAATGGCTTACTGTTCGTAATGCTCCTGAACCAAGGAATATCCTTCCACGAGAGACTGGGATCAATGAAAGACTATAGCTGCCGTCAGCTGGAGAGCCCCCAGTGGGCAGAGCTACTGTCACCTACACTAATCGCTCTCGAGACACCCTGGTCCTTCTTGACATCCTGCTGACCTTCTTGAACCTTGGCGGTACCACTGTCATCGACCGACTTCATGCGCATATCCTTCTCGCGCCGACCAAGCTGTGGGGCATCGACAGTAATGAACAATGCTTTAACTCCACGTTTCTCAGCATGCTGGACATATCTCTTGGTGATCTCCCTATCACGATTGACGTATCTAGAAGCAGCCGTCAGTTGTATACCAACTCTTGGGATAATGGGCTAGGCATAAACTTACAGTTGCAAGAACAAGGGTTGGCCAGGTTGGGCAGCATCGACAATCTCGTCGAAGGAGCAAGAAGCCAGAGTTGGGATCTGCAGAACACCTTAACACGTAGCCGATATCGGATGCAAGGCGTATATACGCACCATCTGGATAACGCCATGTTTGGCAGCCGCCCGAGTGACGTTTAATTCGCCATCGGGATGACCCAATTTTCCGAGTGCGGTGGCAGACTATTAACGCCGATTCAAGACATTAGAACCAGAGTATCTTCCTCCAGAAGGACGCATCTCGGGTCACTTACGATATAGATGGGCATAGAAGATTTCTGTCCGAGGATGGTTGTGCTCCAGTCGACGTTTGCAACGTCGCGAAGTACACGGGGACGGAACCAAATTCTAATGAGGGACAATCAGTGATTCGGGGACTGATTGTAGCGACATGGTTGATGCAGACCTTTGGAACGAAGCACGATTCTCGCGGATAGTAATTTCATCATCACCACCAGAAGAGTAGTATGCCCACGCCTTGGCCGGAAGGACGGCTTTTGCGACTGCCTCAAAGTCGTGGAGGTTAAGCATCTCATCAACAGGAGGGCGAGCATCCATCATGGCTTGGCGCCTCTTGTCTTCTTCTGTGACCTGCTTCACGGCCTTGACAACAGTGTTGGGATCAACGGCACCGATACTACATGGGTGGTGTCAACATGCGAAATGCTCCCCAAGGGTGATAACTCACTGTTTTTCGATGGGCAAATTGGTAGTGATAGCATCTGGTGGGTGGATAGGTTCGTATGCCTCCCTGAAAAGTGTTTTTAAGAAAGAAATGGGAGGAAGTATTTCTAGCTGTACTCACGTTGCATCTGAAGCCAGCATACTTCAGGATAATCCTGCTTCCTCCGGGATGTTCTGAGCCAGGAGATCAACAAATATTTGCGAATTTGCAATAGTAACACATACCGTCCAGGAATTCCGTGACGTCGTAAATCTTATCTACAGGAAACCAGGGGCGAGGTCGATTATCATGTCCCAAACTTGTGTGCCGGAGTACATGGACAACTCACTGTGAACGATAATCCAGCAGCTATCCCTACTGTTGTGTTCGGCGACGGTGTGTGCTGAGATGAGGGACATATTAGCTGCGGAGGCGGAGTAAGTGAAGGCACCACGTCTATCACTGTTCGTCTTTTGAAGGATCCCGGCGGAAGTCAGGGAGGCCGACGTACTATCAGCACCCCGTCAAGCGTACAAATGTCGACGTGTTCCATTCCGTAGGTCCGCACGCTTGATAACACTATACTGAACCTGTTCGTCTCGGCGTTAGAGAGGAAGCATTTACCAATCAGTCCCAACGGCTTGAGAAACTACCGGAACACTGATTAGTTGTTTTGTTACCTCTCTATCGCCGAGGTGTCATTGTTGCAATGACTGCTGGCCATTCCTATGCCAAGCCTAAGAACACCCAGAAGAGATGAGTTTGGGATACCTGGGTTGGGACAAACAGACTTTTCGAGCGAGGCTTGGCGATGGGCTTGGGGGCAATAAACACTTGGAGAAGAATTCCCACGCATTCGGGTTTGGAAAACGTGATTCATCGCGCTGCTACATTCAACCAGCTCCGGACCACCCTTATGTCAGGACTGGCGTCGCGAGGGTGGCGATCTGCACCAATGTACAGCCTCACTGATCCACTATGGCGCGATTATGATCAACATGGCCTCGAGGGAGTCCCCTTCGTAAAGTTCGGTAAGCGGGGCCGTCCAGACTCAACCAGGCCCAGAACGCTATCCAACCAGTTCAAACTCGATATCCACACCAACTCGTGCCCCCTCTTTCCCAGTGACCCCTCCTGCTTTTAGCTTATCTCGTGTTCACTTTGTGGGTCAGGAATCGACGCGTCTTCAGCCAATGTCTATTCGTTTCCGCACATCAGGAATACGAAGAATTTCTGTGCGACATTGTGTACGGAAAGAGGTATGGAGAGGGAAGATCGTGTCTTGGCAGCTCGGTATATCACCGGTATACTAACTATTCTGGGACAAGACTACACCTCGGCGCCTCCGTTCGATCGTGAATAACGATCCTGGATCTCCGTGAGGGTTTCTTGGCACGACCCAGCCTTTCACGAGAGGATTTGTATAGTCAGCATTCGATGTGCCTTTCAATTAGGCTTAGCACAAGAATTGGAGTCTGGTGCAGTATATAGGCTTCGCCCATTCTCCCGAAATCCCTAGTGCAAGTGATTGTCTGCCACCCCCTGGTTCAAAGCTCGTCATGTCGTCAACTGCAACCTCTTCTTCATCATCAAATACCTTCAGGTCTGCTGTACACCACGATACTTTCACCCACTATTCGTCAAGACATTCCTTCGTTTATTCCAGCTTATAAAACCTGCTGTCGGCTACTTCGTTCATCGTCGGAAAGAGAAAGATACGTCATATGAACGCGAGTCCTCACCTGAACTCTCGGACTCTCGTTCCTCTTACTCCTCCGATGACGAGCACGAAGTATATTACAATCCTCGCTTGGACCCGAAGAACTTTCTACATGGTCCGCTGTCCCACAACCCAGCTACCCGACTCCGACAAATGTTGGCGCGACCAGGTATCGTGGTTAGTGGACCATTATCATTTGCCTCCCTTGCGTTACCTGACCCGCCGCCACAAGGTGGCCCCTGGTGTCTGTGATGGCATTAGCGTACGCTGTGCGTTAGAAGCCGGTTTCACCTGCCTTTATCAAAGGTATTCACCTCCTTATGACTATGATAAACATACTTACACGCGTTTAGTGGTGCTGCCACGACAGCGTCGCGTCTTGGCCAGCCTGATCTTGCTATTGCCACCCTCAAGGACTTTGTCAAAGTACGCTTAGTCGTCTTCTGTTCCACGATCGATCTAAGTGTTGCCACCAGGCAGCACAAACTCACTGCGAGATCGACCCCACCGTCCCTATAATCGCAGACGCTGATACTGGGTGAGTATTCATCTTCAATCTTCTTGACGACTACTGACTATTAACCAGCTTCGGAGGACCAATCAATGTCGCCCGAACCGTGTGGCAGTATGCTAAATCAGGTGTAGCAGCAATGCATATTGAAGATCAGATACAGACCAAACGTTGTGGGCATCTCCTTGGTAAACAAGTGGTTTCGCGGGAGGAATTTTTGACTCGTATTCGTGCTGCCGTGATTGCTCGTGACTCCATCCCAGGCGATTCAGATTTCGTGGGTCACTCTCCACAGCTTCTGACATTTCACTTTTTAACGTTTGAAATTAGGTCATTATTGCACGGACGGACTCTGCCCAGGTTCTAGGCATGGAAGAGGCCATTACGCGCCTCAAGCTCGCTGCCGAAGCGGGGGCCGATGTCTGCTTCATTGAAGGTGTCCGCACCAAGGAGCTTCTCGAGCAAACCGTCAATGCGCTATCACCTAAACCTGTATGTTCATCAACGTTTGGTCATTTTGATAATTCTGAATGTTCATGTCAGGTTCTCGTCAACGTCATTTCTGGCGGCCTGACACCTTCCTTCACCAGTAAAGAAGCGGAAGCCCTGGGAGCCAAAATCATCAGTAGGTTCTAATTCTGGCCCTGTTCCGATGATAGGGCTGACTGTGTACTGTGTCTGCAGTCTTCTCTCTTGTTTCCTCTGTCGCAATGGTTCACGCCTGCCGTGAAGCTATGAGGATGCTCAAGAAAACTGGCACCGACTTCTCAACTGCAAGAGGGATGGACCCGAAACAGTTCTTCGAAGTTATGGGTGAGTATACTCGCGACGCAGGCGAATAAGGTCACTGACTAAATCTATGTCATGCAGGGTTGAACGAGATTGTGGAGTTCGACGCAAAGGCTGGCGGATCGGCATTCAAGCGCATATGAGTGATCTCCACATATATCCGTCCCTGGTTCAGATGACGAGTTTTCTGCACGCTCATTAGTCTTATTTTGCTGTACCTTTAGCTGGCATACACACTTGTATCCCTCGTCTAGTTTCTGTCTTCGGGTATGTTAAGTGCCTTTATTAATGACCTGTAGACCACAACTGTTCCACGTAGAGGCGCTCCCGCTGCAATTCACTAGAAATTTTTCACCGCCCATGTCAAATGCTGACACTTGAGTAATTGTCCTCAAATGGGTTAGACGTCCTTGTCGCTGTCAAGGGAAGAGCCCATCACGGACACCCACGAAATTTGAACGTTGAACCCAACCTCCGAAAGTCACCTGCTTCTGGATCCGTATGTCATTGTCTCGGACTACTTGCCAGACCACTTCCCTCACACGTAACACATTTCCCCGGCACTTTCGCAATTTGCGATGTTTCCGCTCTTCATGCATTCATGTTAATGTTGATCCACGCTCAATCTCACGGTAGCCGCCATCCACTTGACCCATTATAAACGCGGTCGCTACCAATAACAGAAGCGTGTTGCAGTTTACGCGGCGTTGGTTGAACTACTTACCGTTCTGACAAAACCTGCCCAGCAGACACGTCTGGACCGCAAGTCTTCTCAACCTGCACTCCGATCCGCTTTAAAGCCGCTGACCGAAGGTTATTGATTAACATAACTCTGGGTGCCCAAGATGTCTCCCGCATGCACTCCACTCGGCCCTCCCAAGTGAACAATTGAGTAATTCGAAAGACTTCGATATGGCCTTGCACAGCCTTGTACCCATACTCCTATAGGCTTCTCATCGTTCCGGTCACCGACTCCGCCTCTCGGATGATCTAAAACCTTTCAAGTCATTAATTTTCTTCAACCTACGGAAGGAACCATTCCACGCACAGCCTGATACCTTGGGTTAGCTCCGTTTATGTCGCCTTGTATCTTTTACTTGGCGCAATACTTTGATTGCCACGATGCTTGAAATGTGTTATTTTTGTTGACGGCGTCAATGCGTAGCGGCATGTAGTAAGTACTTCGGTTTCTTTTTTCCATATTGGCTGTCTGTGTTTCTTATCCTTATAAACAATAAGATTAACCGCGCAACTCCACCCTCTCTCTCTTTTCTCTACTCACCCTTTCTGAAGCACAGGCGACGAATAAAAATGCCCGCTCCCGATTACTTCTCGCGCAACGACGCTGCTCCCGCCGTGACGGAGGTTCAGGACCACTGGAAACGTCGCCGGCCTTAATGAGCCTTACTGTAACCCGCGCCTAGACCCTAAGAATTATCTTGAAGGACCTTTGTCCGAAAACCCAGCGACCCGTCTGCGCCAGATGCTCGCCCGCCCAGGTATTGTTGTAAGTCAATTGTTGGAATATATCCCTTGATGTAAACCGACGACCTGCAGATAGCTCCTGGTATCTGTGACGGTATCAGTGCACGATGTGCATTGGAAGCGGGATTCGAGTGTCTCTATCAGAGGTCTGTAATGGGTTAATATCTTATGGAAGTGGGACTCATGTTGAGTGATAAAGTGGTGCCGCTACCACCGCTTCTCGTATGGGCCAACCAGATCTTGCTATTGCAACTTTGAATGACTTCGTCGAGGTAAGGACTAGAAGCTTCCTAGTCTTTGGCCATACGTTGAGCTCAAATTACACAGGCCGGCTCTATGGTCGCTAGCTTGAATCCCCGAGTTCCTGTTATTGCTGATGCCGATACAGGGTAGGTTCCCACTTTTTGTATGCCTTTGCATGAAGCTCACACCAGAAACAGTTTCGGTGGTCCCGCCAATGTCGCACGGACGGTGAAACAGTATGCACGCGCTGGCCTTGCTGGTCTCCACATTGAAGATCAGGTGCAAACCAAGCGCTGCGGCCACTTGATGGGTAAACAAGTTGTCTCCCGGGAGGATTTCGTTACCCGTATCCGTGCTGCTGTCCTCGCTCGTGATTCAATCCCTGGAGGTTCTGACTTTGTGAGCCAACGTGCACGCGGATGAGGTTGCTCCAGCTCATTGACTATGATAGGTCATCATCGGCCGAACAGACTCGGCTCAAGTGCTGGGGATGGACGAAGCCATTCAGCGATTGAAATTGGCTGCCGATGCTGGTGCTGATGTTTGCTTCATTGAGGGTGTCAAGTCGAAGGAGCTCCTCGAGAGTACCGTCTCCGCTCTTGCACCCAAACCTGTGAGTGACTGGCGCAATAATAGGCCAGGGACACCGCTAAGTCTTTTGGATTGTAGGTTCTAGTCAATGTCATCTCCGGTGGCCTGACACCAGCTTTCACTTCATGGGAGGCTGAGCAAATGGGAGCCAAGATCATCAGTTCGTCCTGAATTCGTAGCCTATGTTCATGTGTTCTAACGTTGCCCAGCAGTCTTCTCCCTCGTGTCTTGTGTTGCTATGGTCCACGGAGTTAGAGCTGCTATGAAATCTCTGAAGGAGACTGGGACAGACTTTGCGACTGCCGGGGGCATGGACCCGAAGGCATTCTTTGAAGTTATGGGTTAGTACCCTGCCCCTACGCCCAAGTTTTTGTTTTATGCTGATCCCACTCTAGGTCTCAACGAAGTCGTTAACCTGGACGCGAAGGCTGGTGGATCCGCATTCCGCGAGGTTTGAAAGCTGAACGGATAGTACATCTCCATGTTCATTGGAGATGTAACTCTAGACTGTGCTGTACTCTACATGTAGCTTAATATAACTTGCCAATGTCAGCACGGACCGGCATCCCCGGCGTGTTTACTTTGGAAGCACAACCGGAAATACTTTCTCCAGCATTTCCTAGGCTTGCGTTGACTCCCTCCACACACCCCCCCCCCCTCTCAGCTAGTCCGAACCTCGACCCCGTCGCGAAATGGCCACAGTAGGGAAACGGCTATCTGGAGCTGAGGTTGCGAAACACAACGGTCGTGAGAGTTGTTGGATCATTGTTCATGGTATGACCCATTCTCCTACTAGTCCCAGCGAGCAACGGGTCCGAAACCTAATGGTGCTTCAGGAAATGTCTACGATGTTACGGACTTCCTTGACGGTACCCGGCTATTTGCACTATTTCATTAGACGTGCTGCTCATTGAAGGTGTCTAGATCACCCTGGTTAGCCGCTTTTGGATCCTGTAATCTACCTTGAGTTCTTACCACAATAGGTGGCAGCAGAATCATCTTGAAATATGCTGGAAAAGACGCTACGTAAGGTTCACTTCTGCTCTTGAGGGTGTGTTGATTATCCCCTAGTCAGGAATACGACCCCATTCATCCGCCGGATGCCATTACGAACAACCTCCCTCCAGAGAAACAGTAGGCGCATCTCAGTTGCCCGAATCAACGCGCAAGGTATCTAAAGATACATACAGTCTAGGACCTGTAGACCCAGATACTGTGGAGAAAGTCGAGGTCAAAGTTACCAATGAAGAGCTGGAGCGCCAACGCCGCATGGAGGCACGGCCCCCCCTTGACGAGATTCTGAACTTGCATGACTTCGAGGTGTGTTGGCATTTCGCCAAGGAACCCTCCAATTTGACGCCATCCAGGCGATCGCAAGACTAGTGATGCCTGAAAAGGCGTGGGCATACTACTCCTCTGCTGCCGATGACGAAATTACCAACAGGGAGAATCATGCTGCCTACCACAGGCAAGTAATCTAGTTCGAGAAGACACTGCCTCACTCCGCAGGCTAATACCTGTCTAGAATCTGGTTTCGCCCCCGGGTCCTTCGCAATGTCACAAAAGTGGACTGGTCAACCACTATCCTGGGCCATCGTTCGAGCATGCCCATTTATATTGTAAGAATCCTTGAACTAGCTCAACGTCAACACCTATAAACTACTGATTACTCAGACCGCCACGGCATTGGGGAAGTTGGGGCATCCTGACGGAGAACTGAACTTAACGAGAGCCGCGGCGAAGCATGGGGTGATCCAGATGGTAAAATGGTTTGTTTTGAAAGCATGCTAAATGACTTGACGAATGAACAGATTCCAACTCTTGCCTCGTGTTCGTTTGATGAGATCGTGGATGCGGCCCAGCCAGACCAGGTCCAATTTTTTCAACTGTGAGCATACAAACCTCGTGGCTGTTCCGCCTTTCTCATGGGCGAACAGATACGTCAATAGAGACAGGAGCGTCACCAAACGGATTGTCCAACACGCAGAACAAAGAGGTATCAAGGGCCTTGTTCATTACTGTCGACGCACCTCAGTTAGGCCGCCGTGAGAAGGTGGGCACATAGTCCGCCAAACTCCACCCCCAATTATCCGACAAACTGTTTTCGGCTAGGATATGCGTATGAAATTCGAAGCAGATGACCCGTCGGAGGTTAGCAAAGCTGGCTCTGAAGGTGTTGATCGTTCCCAGGGTGCTGCCCGAGCAATCAGCGTATGTACAAGCTATATGGCGGGGATACAATGCACTAAAGGATGACAAGTCATTCATTGACCCAGGACTAGAATGGGCGGATATAGATTGGTTTAGGAGTATTACTAAAAGTACCTCTCTCTTTTTTTTTTACCCGCCAACTAAATTAGCCCTTGACACACTTCGTCCAGTGCCCTTAATCCTCAAGGGAGTACAATGCTGGGAGGCACGTTACGAAACCAAGCTCCCGTTTTTATCGAGGCTGATTGTTGAACCGTAGGATGCCCTGCTTGCATATGATGCAGGGCTCACGGGTATTGTTCTTTCTAATCACGGGGGTCGTCAACTCGATTTTGCTCGATCGGGCATTGAGATCCTCGTGGAAGTGGTTGAAAAACTGGGCCAAAAGAGGGGGCTCAAGTTCCCAAATGACAAATTCCAATTATTCGTCGACGGTGGCGTTCGACGTGCGACAGATGTTCTCAAAGCGGTTGCTCTAGGCGCCACGGCCGGTAGGGACCTTTGGTTCCGCCTCAGACCCACTAATTCCTAACCTTGTTATCCAGTCGGTATTGGAAGGCCATTTCTATATGCGTTTTCTTCGTATGGCCTCGAAGGGGTGGACAAGGCGTTGCAGATCCTCCATGTGAGAGCCGCCTTACTACTACTGATTTGTAAATCGATATATATTGTAGGACGAGTTTGAGATGAATCTGCGACTTTTGGGTGCACCCACTATCAGGAACATCGTTCCCGAGATGGTCGATGCTTCTAACATCGCGTCGCACGGCTCTGTTCCCCCTGGTGACAGGTTGTATGATAACAATTGTATGTGTGCCGTTTACCCGCCAGTGGTTGTATGATTGACAATCCGCAGATGAGAGCATGCAGCATGCGCGTTTGCGGGAACTTAAAGGCAAACTCTAGCTCAACGGACTATTCAATATGATTAGGTGAACAGGCCAGCTTTGAATTCCTAGTTTCCGTTGTCTACACCGCCTTAGGGCAAAGATCCAATCGAATCCTGATACCTTTCTTTGTCAATTGCCTCTTTGGTTTGGAGAATCAAAATAGTCCCCTGGCCCTGCATGCGAAAAGAATAGACATATCAAGGTCGAGCAAATATGTATATGATCCGCCTTCCCTGAACACGACAAATGTTGACGCTTAACTTGATAACCGGCTTGGCAGATGCTTTGGAATCAGTCATGGCCCAAGACAAAGACAAAGACAATCTATTTGATATTCAAGAAAATAATGTAATGCTCTAATGGTACAGATGTTTTGCAGCCCAGGGTAGTGAGAAAATATATGGAAATTGATCATGATATAAGGATGTTTACACTTCCCTGAACGCAGGAGCCTCCCGCGCGAGCGTCAAACTCCACAACCTCATTGAGACCCATGACCTCGAAAAATGCCTTAGGATCCATGCCTTGGGCAGAGACAAAATCGGTGCCGGTCTTCTTGAGGGATTGCATGGCAGCACGCACAGCATGCATCATTACGACGCAGGAGACAAGGGAGAAAACTATCAACTCGTTAGCCAGTTTCCCTAGAATTCGGGGCCTACGGAGACTCACTGATGATCTTGGCACCCATTTCCTCGGCCTCCTTGTATGTGAAGGCAGGAGTAAGACCACCAGAGATGACATTAACAAGGACTGGCTTCGGGGCCAAGGCAGCGACGGTTTGCTTCAAGAGCTCGGAGGTCTTGACACCCTCGATGAAACACACATCAGCACCGGCGTCAGCCGCAATTTTGAGGCGATAGAGAGCTTCCTCCATTCCGAGAACCTGCGCGGAATCTGTTCTGCCAATGATGACCTTGAGAATAATTATCAATCTTTCAAGTACTCCGAGGGTGTTCCAGCAAGGAAAAGCCTTACGAAGTCGGATCCTCCAGGGATGGCATCACGAGCAAGGACAGCGGCGCGGATGCGTCTCACGAATTCTTCACGAGATACGACCTGTTTGCCCATCAAGTGACCACAACGTTTTGTTTGGACTTGGTCCTCGATGTGGAGGCCGGCGACTCCGACCCTGGCATATTGAGTGACGGTGCGGGCAACGTTGATGGGCCCGCCAAAGCCAGTGTCCGCATCAGCGATGACAGGCATAGTAGGGTCGATACCGCAAACCATCTGAGCAGCCTGTAAACACGAAGTCAGATCCATTCATCTGGTTTGAAGAATGTGTTGACTTACTCCGACGAAGTCATTCATAGTAGCAATAGCCAAGTCTGGTTGGCCAAGACGGGAAGCAGTAGTCGCTGCTCCGCTCTGGTACAAGCAGTTGAACCCAGCCTCAATAGCGCATCGAGCACTGATACCATCGCAGATACCGGGGGCAACCTAATGAAGAATTGAGTTTCTTGACGGTTTGCAGAGGCGCCATTAGGTAAACTCACAACTATGCCGGGTCTCGCAAGCATCTGCCTGAGGCGGGTGGCAGGATTGTGAGAAAGAGGACCCTCGAGGTAGTTCTTGGGGTCAAGGCGGGGGTTGCAGTAGACACCGTTGGTCATGAAGTCATTGGCTGCAGAGCCGGATGCCTGAACAGTGGTAGTGTTGGAGAAGAAGTCGAGGCCGGGCATGATCCTAAGGATTGAGAAGATTGAAACGCTACGGGGGAGAGAGCTCGAACACTAGAGAAGAGGAGCGACTGCTGATGAGGTATTGCAGCATCTTGAGCCTCTTTTTATACCAAGACTGGACATCTGAATTTGATACGATTGCAGTCGGAATCGGAGGACGTGCGGTCTTAGAGTAAGCAAATTTCAGGTGGTGAAACACCGAAAGGTGTGAAGGTAAGAAGCGGCTCAACCAGAGATCTGAAGATTGCCCAAACGGGTGGTCGTGAGTTCAAGCAGGCGGAGTACGTCTCCAACGAAGCTGCGATCCACACCAGAAATTTTCTCAGCGCCCCGAACTTTCAAAGCAGGAATAATTCGACTAGGAAGATACGGTGAGAAAGCGTCGATCGTGCTCACCTGTGAGAGAGAATATTAACAGTCTACGCGGCGCGTAGAATTCTAAAAAAGATGATCTCATTCCCTCGACCATGAAATCTGCGCTGCTGGTGAATGAATGCCAAGAAATTAAGAAGCCGAAGTCGACCCTGTCGCAAAAATAAGCAGATATCTGGCAATAATTTTGCGCGAGTTGCTCCGTGGGGAAGGGATCTCCGAAAGCGATACCATTGGGAGTAATCTTGACAGATACGAGTGTAGCCGCTGCATTGCTTACGATGGGTCAAGAAGCAATTTAGCAGGCAATTCTGCGGAGCTAGAGCGGAAAACAGAGCTCATGCTCTCTCGCATGCCTGGCTTGGCAAGTCAACGGATGAGCGACTGGGTCCGTAATGGGACGCGCCAGATTGCGGGTATGCTCCTTCGAGAGTCAGAGCATAATTGTCGGATATCAGAGCGAGTTCGACCATCGGCTTTGGGTAGGGGCAGTCCGAGAAAGTGGTACTAATTAGATCTTCAAGCACTGTGATCGATGTTTCATTCTTGGCCGCATTTTTTCTGTCATCTAAATCGCATAAATGTGAGGCGATGAGACAAGTTATAGTCATCGCCGTACGATTCTGGAACGCCGAAAGTCCGCCGACAGACGTGTATCAAGATGCCGAATGATACTCCGAGAGCATAGCGTCTATCACGATGTTTCCGAGATCGTCATAAGGGGATGCGATACACAAGACAGGCACTCACGACGCACTGAGAGGGACCTGTAGCCAAGTGAAAGGGCGACTCTACCCGGTTATCAATTGCAGAGCGCGCCAAAAGATACATGTATTCAAAACCCAGGTTCGCCGTGGGCATCAAGGGTGTGGGTTCATTGGTCAAATTGGCAGAAAGCCAAGATATTGATAGGCATGGGTATGAGATCATATCCGGTAACGAGTCAGGGGAACTAGTGTTATCAGCGGAAGAATCAGAGCCGGGTCCCAGCCTGGTAGCAATCGGCCAGCCTTTTTCGTTGATGAGGCCATTCTAGTCCACCTGATAGGTAATTGCAATCGTCAACGGCAGCGCAGGAACCTTTCGTAGGCATATTATTCGCCGTTGGGTCCAGGAGTGCCATCCGATTGGTTTCCTACTTGAACATAGATAGGCGCAATCGTGAGAGATAGGAAATGCTCGTCCAGACTCCACACTCCTTGTAGGATCTATCAACGGGGAGCGGGACTTCTAAATCCGCACCAACCCGCGCCTCTGCCGTTCTGCGTTGACGCCGGGGCTACATCCCTGACCACCTGCGAGATTGGGTGAAGATATCTTGGCATCATAGATATGAGTGAGAGCGGAACAGGAAACTCACGCCGTGCCGGTTTTCGGGATCTTACTCGAGACGGAGTCGCCTGAGAAAAAAAAAAGCCGAATAGCAACCCGTGAACGACGTATCAAAAGCACAAGCCAATTCTCATGGGTGGCTAGACAGAGAAATAGCAATGCAACGCCCACCAATTTGCGGCAATAAGACGGTCCCTTTTCTCTAGATGCTGGAGATACACTCTCCAGTCGATGAGAAATGTAGCAGGGGGGAAACTATGGTGATCGTGTGTATTTTGGTACCCCGAGTTGTCCCTGTTGCATTTGGCGCCGTGGGGAATACTTTAAGAACGGAGGGACTTACTCGACGTTACTCGATGATCTTATAGGCACTGTAGTGGTGACTGTGGTCAGTGATCGAGGGGCATTCACGCCCAAGCCGCTCGCAATGGTGTTTGCAACGGTCCGGCGTATGGGCCGGCCGATGAGGAGGTTCTAAATCTTCGCCGAAAACTTTATCAACTAATAAAATCTTCCTCATGCCCTGGCCAGGTCAATTGGATTGACCTAGTTGCATGTACTTGCCGTTCTATGGAAAAAAGCGAAATACTACTGGATGTAAATGCAGCGTATTCAAAATGAATATTCCGAAACACTGGCCCTAATGATCAGGGGCCTCGCCGTCGGCCCACTTCATCGTCTTCTCAGCAACTCGACCCCTTATCCTTGCTTTTGCAAAACCAGCCTCTATACAGATACGACGAACATCACAAAACATGGCTTCCCCTTCGCCCACCGCTCCTCTCATTCCATCAAACATTCACCAACATCCAGGTGCTTACATGGAACATCGAGTTTTCATCCCCCTTTTTTACCCCAGAGGACCAGAGCCATATTGGATCATATCGAAAACCAGTTGCACAACACCCAAAATTTTGGGATCCCCACTATCATCTTTTTTCAGGAAGTCCACCAAGACGCATTCCCCGAGTTCCTATCCCATCCATTCCTCCAAGCACACTACGACCTGACGGATGTATCATGTGGGAAGTTTTCATCCCACTACGGTACCACATCTTTCATCCCTCGAGTCCTCTCTCCATTTGTGAGCTCCATCGCCCGCATACCATTCAAAACCAGTCGAATGGGTCGGGACGCGTTGACAATCGACCTAGACCTCCCCCGCTACCCCGAAATTCCACACAGCTTTCCTTCCCGGCCGACCGTAGCTCGTATACGCCTAATCAACACTCACCTTGAGTCACTCCGGGGACATGGTGATGCGGCCCGCCCTCGACAACTAAAAGCCATCTCTCGTTTGCTCTCTGCTGTTCATGGAGGCCTCGTCGCAGGCGACATGAACGCTATCGGTCCTACAGATCACCAGATACCACGAACGGTTGGCCTAGTTGACTGTTGGGGAGTGTTAAAACCACAAGCAACCCCAGAAGAGAGTCACACTTGGGGATACCAATCCCGTCCAAATTCACCCCATCCGCCGGGGAGACTGGATAAGGCTCTCGTCTCGGGTGGCCTACGTCCCGTGTTCATTGAACTGTTTGGCGTCGGTCAATATCTTGGTGGACCATGGAGAAAAATCTGGTTCAGTGACCACTATGGTGTATTGACTCGAGTCATGATCATGTGAGGGTTTCAGAACATATATAAATAACGTGGTCATGCATGCGGTAAAAGTACAATGCTGCTAGTAGGATGTGATCTGTATATAACGATACAATGCCATTTGTTTGGCTATGTGGGTCCGCCCGCAAAGATCCAGTAAATTAAATCGTTGAAGGCAGTTCATCTATTTGCCTCTTCAACTCCATCAACACCAGTCCTGCCTCCAGCAAACTTATAGGACACTTCGGACACCCATCCGCGCACGCACTCTTCAAAAACTCCATACCAAAAATCTTCTCTGTCGTTGGTCGCGCTGACAGCTCCGCCTTGGCTTTGTTCGCAAACTCGTGCCACCACTTTGGACTCCCGTATGCACTGTGCCCAAAGCTATTGCACTGAGGGCATTTGAGGCTTCGTGGAGGTTTGAGGAGTTCCGATGCAGCTTTTGCCCTGGTGCGGTGGAGGTTGAGCAATTGGTGGTAAGAATACGCGGAGATGTGTTTCATCTCGTCGCAGAGGGGCATATCAAGGAGATTGATTCCTAGTGTGTATTTTGATGCGAGTTTGGCTTCCTCATCTAGCTATAGTTGTGCGAGCGTAAGTCATAAGGAGGCCAAAAAAAACAAAAACCAAAAAAAGACTCACATCAAAACTGCACGCGATCCCATACACGCGTAGCGGACACTCTTTCAGATATCTCGGCGAAACCAGAATCTCCTTGAGCGCCTCCACAGCAATTACAAAGTCATATTTCAGCGCCGCGCCCAAAAGCGGTAAGAGCTCCTCCAACGAATTGATTGTCGGCCGCGGAACGGGATATACATAGCGCAGTAGGGTCGTAAAAATCTGCCTGGTTTCTGATACCGGTATACGTGGGATGTGGTCATGGTCCGTTGGAGCCGAGGAGGTGGAAGGAGGTTGGGGGAGAGAGAACAAGTCGCGGAAGAATGGCGAAGCAGCTGTGAGTACACATTGGTGTGCCCGGATTTCTGTGGGTAGCCCTCCTCCTGTTACAATTATAACGTCTGCGTCTGGAGCGTCAAAGTCATACGCATAGGCGTTTTTCGTGCCGCACATAGTAAGAGGTCGTATTCAGGATACCGGGGTGGAAGAGAGGGTACGGATGCACCTTGCATATCTTCTCCCTCAGGATATATAACGCAGCCGATAGCAGTCCAAGATCCGTCCGGCCATCCAGAACAGATCTATCCAGCATAGGTTCCATCTAGTCCTCCGCGCGTCCGCTCTCATCCGTTTCCCACCCGTCATACATCATTGCCGAGCGTCATCTGTATCAGGGCAGACCCAGCCTACCTCATCCGTGATTCAAATGTTCACCCATTTGGCATCTGATATCCGAGCCTGCTGTTTGTAGATAGAGCTATGGCTCCTTGCTATGACCTCGGGTAACAGATCATATTGTTGATCCACATCATCCCCATCAAGCACAGGTGGGTGGGCACATCCAGACCCTACTAGTGGGAACTTTGTTGAGCGCTAAGAGCAACTTGGGGGAGCAGGGGATGGTTCGGTGGTGCGTAGTCAGAAAGTCCGTTGTGGTAACGGATGACAATGGAACGCCGTAAAGTCCCAACTTGAAAGTCGGTGGACCAGGATATATATATATATTCTTGGTATCCCGAACAGTATGCAGAGTTCAATGTACATGTAAGGAGCATCAGGAAGTACATAAAGGAGATGCGGAGAGGCCGGAACTCTTGACCAGTGTTTTTTCCGGCCAGGCTATCTCATTGAGAAGTAACATAATGCTCATATCTCTCGGCGAATGAGGGAAAAGTCTCGTAAGCAGGACTTGGAAACCGATGACCGCGTACGAGGTTCCAAATTTAGCTATTTGCACGGCATTGTGATCACAGGCAATAGACCCCAAAACTCTGAATCAGCTCGATGCTAAGGGGCAACACACCGAGGACACCGTCTGGTGAGACGAATGCAGCTGTGGAGTAAACCGCTATCTTTGTTGAGATACGCTTGTCTTCGGAATTCGGAGTCTAGTGAGGCGCAGCATCTTGACAAAACGACACCCACATCATACCCAGTGGGTCTAAACAGCCACGACGAGTTGTTCGCGATCAGTTCAGAAGAAAGGCTGATGCTTGGAAGTAGCGGGCTTCCGCTCCGGCGATCAAGTGGTGCTTAGCGACAATGGAACAGCCAACTCCATCTTCTGAAAGATCAAATACCACAACATGATAGCCGCGTGTAACATTCTCGAGAAACCCTGTAGATACGGAACATTAGGGCAGCAGTTCTTCGTGTACATTGAAGTGCCTTGAGGAGGAAGCAGAACTGATGAGATGGGGTCTCAACAACGTAGAATCAAGGGGCATACCGAACAACACTCCCAAGCTCCCGACATGTGCCTTGACCATCCTCTCCCCAAGCAACAACCCATCGCCCAAGAGGTTTCCCATCCTTGTCAGTAGTCTCCGCCACCGTCTCTTCCTGACCGGGCGTGATTTGCCGCGCGCCCTCCTGGGACTCGGGCAGGACAACCTTCTCTGCCAATTCCCATTTTGCAAAAGCGCGTCGTGTCTCGACCAAGAAACTCGGGTCGTACACCTAATAATCCAACGCCACATCTTGGCTGCGTGCAATGATTGCAGGAGAGGGGAACGCGTACCTTGGTTATCCTCGGCTTTAGTGTCAAAGAAAGCGTGGTCATCTGCATGCCCTCCGCACCACCGTTCTCCTCCGGCTTGATATACTTGAGTTCTGTGACATAAGGTTTCCCGCACCACGACACCAGTCCAGTGCTAACTCCAGAAGTCGTAATCGCAATCGATGCGAGTGCCAGCCGGGCACTCATCGGAAGGTTAGACTCGATGACAAACATGAAAGGTGCGAGCGTAGTCGAGAGTGTCAACGAGGCGAGAGAGAAGATTTTGAGCCTGCGGAAAGTAGAGTCGAGAGGTCCAAGGTAGACTTTGCTGTAAACATCGCTGTCTTCTGTTTCTTTCGTTGTCGATGTCGAATTTGAAGCTGATCCAAAATTCGTCGTCTTTGCTGTGTTCCGACGCGCGACGGAAGCCGAGAGATGCCGGCAAGTCAAACTCGGTGATGCTGTGGACCTCTGGTGTCGCACTCTCACTAACACAGAGTTCCTATACGCGAGTGCTTGCAGAGGCGTAGCCCGAGTCAGTAATCTTTGGTGGTGAAGGGAAAACCGGGGCAACATGATGGTGGTGCGGGGTCGACGCGCTATGGGCCTATGGCCGGCAAAACCGACCATCTAAATTTGGTATGCTCGTCTGCCACCTGCCCCCATGGAACCTCCAATCTACTACTCACGCTCAGAGTACATTGAGACTGTAAGATGATGCATCAAGCACACCCCAAATGCCCTCTTACAATCAGCCTCATCAGGACACAGGCAACAAGGTCTCGCGTCGGGCCACCATAGCAGGCCCACAAAACATCGTTCTCGGTGGAAAGACCATCATCTCCAGCGGTGCTATAATCCGCGGTGACCTGAGAAGAACAGGCTCAGGCCACACTGTCGTCATTCAGCTGGGGCGATACTGCTTAATAGGCGAAGGATGCATCATGAGGTTGTCCCTCTGTTCCGCCAGAACGTCTTTCACAACCTGACCGAGCTCCTAGACCACCATACAAAACATTTCGCGGCGCGTTCAACTATTATCCCATGAAAATAGGTGACCATGTTCACATTGGCGCAAACTCGGTCATCGAAGCAGCCACCATCGGCAACCACGTCGAGATCGGCAGGAACTGCATTATCGTCAGTCTGACTCCACCGTTTAGTCGAGCACGTCTAACCAGTCCAACTCAGGGCAAGTTTACTATCATTAAGGACTGTGTTAAGATCGCAGATGATACAGTACTTCCTCCGAATACTGTCGTTCCTACTCTTGCTCTCTTTGCAGGCTCCCCAGGTGGGTTTGTACTCCAGCGAAACAATCGCTTCGGCCGACCTTTGTGCAGGACACTTTGTTGAAGATCTACCCGAATCGACTCAAGAGATGATTGAAGCACAAACCAAACAGTACTACACCCGTTTTCAGCCTCTCGATCGGCAGCAGTAGCAATTTAGACAAGGCCTGACCAATAGTCACTAGAAAGCGAACGTCATCATTGATTACAACGAAAGTCATAACTAAAAGCATAACAAAAACTGAGGGGGGAGAACTAACAATATGTAATATGCAAATGTCATAATATACTCGTGCAGGTGCAGTACTTTTTGGCCATGTCTCTAGGTGTGTATGGGGGCGAAAGGAGTGGACGTGACACAACGGTGCGACAATGAATAGATAATTATGCTGAGATCACCGGTCTTGGGCAGACAAAGGTGAGAGACTTAATCCTTCTTTTCCTCCTTGGGAGGCTCAGAGGACTCTGAGGACTCTGAGGATGAACTCTGCTCGGCAGCACGCTTCTCGTAAACCTTCTGGAAAAGCCCGAGGGAGGCATTTTGGGTCTCGCTGATCTTTTCCCGTATGGTGTCTGCAGTGATTGAGGCATCACCACTCTGGCCCTTGGCAGCCAGCTCCCTGAGTTCAGCAACAAGTTTGGTAACCTTCTCCTTCTCAGTCGCATCGAGCTGATCCTTGAACTCATTCATGGCTGCCCATGGTTATTAGCGATACGTCGGACTGGTCAAGTGACATGAACCACTTACCCTTCTCGGTGTCGGCACAGACAGAATCTGCTTTGTTGGCCTCTTCGATAAGACTGCGACGGGCTTTATCGCTCTCGGCATACTGTTCAGCATCGGCAACCATCTTTTCAATGTCTTTGTCGTTGAGACCAGAGGACGAGGCAATGGTCATCGACTGATCCTTATTAGTAGCCTTGTCTTTAGCGGTAACGTGGACGATGCCATCTAGCAAACATGTTAGCATTGCGGCGTATAGGGAGTGTGCAGGTCACATACCAGCATCAATGTCGAAGGTGATCTCAATCTGTGGAACGCCCTTAGGTGCCGGGGGAATACCAACAAGGTTAAAGTTGCCGAGGAGTTTGTTGTCGCGGACCAATTCACGTTCACCCTGATAGATCTTGACTTCGATGGCAGTTTGACCGTCAGCAGCCGTTGAGAAGGTCTGGGATTTCTTGGTGGGAATAGTGGTGTTGCGGTTGATGAGTTTGGTCATAATGCCCCCGAGGGTCTCAATACCAAGAGAGAGTGGCGTGACATCGAGAAGAAGGATGTCGGTGACGTTCCCTGCAAGAACACCACCCTGAATAGCGGCGCCGATGGCAACAGCCTCGTCGGGGTTAACACCCTTGCTGGGTTCACGTCCAAAGACCGACTTGACAGTCTCCTGGACCTTGGGCATACGAGTCATCCCGCCAACAAGGATGACCTCAGTTGATCTCGCTAGCCTTGACACCAGCATCGGCGAGAGCCTTCTTGCAAGGCTCAACACTCCTCTGGACAAAAGCGCTGACAAGGCTTTCGAATTGAGAGCGGAGAATCTTCATGTTGATATGTTTGGCTCCTTCGGCGCCAGCAGTAATGAACGGCAAGTTGATCTCCGTCTGAGTCGTTGACGACAACTCGATCTTCGCCTTCTCAGCGGCCTCGCGGACACGCTGGATGGCCATACGATCACCCTTGAGGTCGATTCCCTCTTCCTTCTTGAACTGCTCAAGAATATATTCGACGAGGGCAATGTCGAAGTCTTCACCGCCGAGGTGGGTATCGCCATTGGTCGACTTGACCTCGAATACACCCTTCTGCATCTCGAGAATGGAGATATCGAAGGTACCGCCACCCAAGTCATAAACGGCGATGACAGAGTTATCAACACGATCAAGACCGTAAGCGAGAGCTGCGGCAGTAGGCTCATTAATTACACGAAGGACTTCGAGGCCAGCGATTTGACCGGCATCCTTAGTTGCCTGTCGCTGAGCATCGTTGAAGTAGGCAGGGACAGTAACAACTGCATTACTGAGGGCTACAGTCAGTACTACTCGATCGAAGTGGAGTGGTATACATACCTGATCTTCTTATTAGCGTATTGTTCAGCGGTGGCTCGCATCTTAGTAAGAACCATCGACGACAACTCTTCCGGTGACTAGGAAAAGAAAGTTTGGTCGTAGTCTACCAAGCATAACTTTTGAGACTCACGTATGTTTGCCTCTTGCCAGCATTGTCGACCTCGACGGCAGGCCTTCCATCCGTTGTAGGAACAACCTTAAAGGACCTTCCAAATCATCAGCCACTCAAAACAAGGTGGTTGGAGACCAAAAAAATAAAATACCAGTGACGCATATCGTCTTGGACTTCCTTGTCCCTGAATTGTCGACCAATCAAACGTTTAAATGCAAAGACGGTGTTGGCGGAATTGACAACAGCCTGTCGCTTCGCGGGCAAACCAGTGAGACGCTCGCCATGTTTGGTAAAAGCGACAACCGAGGGCGTTGTCCGTGCACCTTCTGCGTTCTCAATGACACGAGCAGTCTGGCCCTCCATCATTGCGACAGCAGGAATTCGTTGTTCCCAGGTCAATACCAATCACGGGGCCTTGTGAAAGTGAGTACACAGAAACGCATGCGAAAAAGTATACGAACCATTGATTTTCGTGTTGAGGTTTCTCGCAATCATGGAGCGAGAGAGTCCCTGAAGCGGAATGAGAAGCATACTGAGGCATCAGAGAGAGAAACCGACTGCATAGTGGCCAGACCGAGAGACGGCAGTGCGGAGAGAACGAGCAACGGAGAACATGGTAGTGAAGAGGGAGAAAGGAAGGATGACTGGTTCAAATTTTGAGGCGGATTACATACGCGTCTCCTCGGACGGAATTACCCGAGGCTTCCAGAACATACCACGTGATACGTAACTGGGAAACCTTTGGTTGCGACGAATTTGGACTGGTCGTGTCGGACTGTCGGAACAGATATCCTAGTCTCCTCCTGGTGATTTCCTTGCGTTGATTGAGCTGCAGGTTAAGGGAGAATACCTTGGCTTTTGAAAGTTTTGTGTTTTCGGCCAGTCCAGTTTCCCACAGGACAGGGATGAGCGCTATCAGCTCCGTTCCTTTCCGTGTGGCCAGCATTACCAATCGAACGGATTTACAAAAGTGAACCTCATCACCGGAAGACGTGTCTCGCTGCGTAAAAATCACCGCATGTTCTTAACAGAGGGAGAGGCTGAAGCCTCTGTTCCTGCTTCAGGCTCTCAGGGCTCAACCGGCGAGAAAGTAGCCGACCCGGATTACCTCTGATATCCACACTGACTGTGCTAGCTGTACTCCCGCATAGTCCGCCGCACATTTCCCTTCCCCTCGCTCTTTGTTCCCCCCGTCCTACGCCATTTCTTCACATGCCTAACAGCGCCTCCAGGAGGATCGGCGGTGAATATGGCGAAATACGTGCACACATCAACGTTGATAAACTGAACACATATCTCACCAAGAACGCCCCTATTATTAAAACGCCCGTCGATGTAAAGCAATTCAAGGCAAGAGCATCAGCGCTGTAAAGAAAAATAACTGACCCGACTGTTTCATTTACAGTTTGGGCAGGTAAAAAGCTCATTAGCTTAGCTATTCTGCAGGACTGATCTGGCCTCTCTTAGTCCAACCCGACCTATTTCCTGACCGACGCCAGGTGAGGAAGGCGCCCGTACACGCGCCCAGAGGATAATAACCTTTCTCCCATTTGCCCCCCAGCAAAACCCGTTGGGTTCTCCGCAAGAAGCCTGCAGGACAACTCCTATCCCAAACCGCCCACCAGGTTGAACGCGAATACAGAGTACTCAGTGCCCTCCACAAGCACAATCAAAACTCTTCGACACAACCCGAACAAAAAGTTCCTGTTCCGGAGCCCATCATCCTCTGTGAAGATGTTTCTGTCGTTGGCACTCCCTTCTATATCATGGAATTCCTCGAAGGACGCATCTTTACGGACACCCGCATGCCAGAGGTTTCTCCTCAGGATCGGCGAGAATGGTGAATCACAACCCCATTCCCTTCTATCCCATTAAACCTAACCATTACACCACCAGCTGGCTCTCTACGATTCGCGCCCTCGCGGCCCTCGCAGCGGTCGATCCTATTAGCGTTGGCCTCGCCAATTTTGGCCCTTCCACTGACTACTTCCCCC
This sequence comes from Lepiota brunneoincarnata, assembly GCA_023014365.1. Lineage (NCBI taxonomy): Eukaryota > Fungi > Basidiomycota > Agaricomycetes > Agaricales > Agaricaceae > Lepiota > Lepiota brunneoincarnata. Next base: position 941,774 of record JAEBUN010000009.1, read on the forward strand.
GCCAGATCAAATCTTTTACCCGCATCTCTGAAACTCAAGCCGCCGCTGTTGACGTTGAAACCGGAGAGAAGGTTGGAAGTATACCCTATTTTGATGAACTTGTCGCATGGTACCGTAACAACCTCCCAAACGAAGAGAAACTTGGTCTCCGTATCGTCCACGGAGACTACAAGCTTGATAACCTCATTTTCCATCCCAATGAAAACCGTGTGATCGGTATTCTGGACTGGGAGTTGTCTACCTTGGGTAGTCCCGTACGTGAATGCATAGATGTGAATATTTGGCGAAGTCATCACTAACTTGTTTCGTCTTACTTTTTAGCTTCTTGACTTGGCCAACCTGACGCAGCCATGGGCAATTGACCCTGCCCGCCTCCCAGACGGCGTCATGAATGTGAAGGCTTTCAAAAACACTACCAAGGACGTTCCCATCCTACTGGAAGACCTTGAACGGGAATACTGTCAACTACTCGAACTGCCCTACCCTATCCCGGATATGCCTTTCGTCCGCAGCTGGGTGCTCTTTCGAGTATGTTCCCCGATACTCTTTTTTTTTTCGAAAAAGCATATTGCTCACCCCCGTTGCAGGGCTCTGTCATCGCACAAGGTATTGCGGCTCGTTATGCCAGACGCCAGGCCAGCTCGGAATTTGCCCATGTTTATATTCAGGGAATCCCGCTTTTTGGCAAACTTGCCCGCGCCGTCCTGGAGAGCGAAGGGATTGTCCTTGCGCACAAATCCAAGCTATGACCATATTCTGTACACATCCGTATCCCAGCAGACTAGCATGTTAGATTGTTGTAGGACGACTCCATCGTTTTATGCGACTGGTGCAATGTACATTCCTTGAGATCCCTAAGCCTCACTATCATGTCTACGGAATAACTGCGAAAGGGTCCTGTGTCCTCTCTCCTTAGCGCGCTTATCCGGAGTTTTCGTCTCTCCGGACACCCCAGAGAGGAACCTCGGACTCTCCTGACCAATGACTTGGCCGATCGGGGGAGATGGTCAGAAAATTCATCATAACTGACCACAAACTATTCGCGTTCAACGCATTGGTATCTCCCAGAATCGCCTGGTCCGCGACCTCCGCCAACTTGCGTGCCTCCTCCGTGTCCCTCCTGGCCACAATACTACTCGGCGGCGGTCTCTCAAGTTCATCCAACGCCCACGCATACCCCCACCCAGGAGAGTTCAAAACTTTCTCACGAGTTTTCAAATCAATTTGCTCAGCGGTGGAACCATTCGCACGTTTATATCCCCGAACTGCTTCGAGATGTTGGCTTTCCTTCTTCGCTGCCCGCTCCAGATTCTTCTTGCGTATCTTCTCGATGGACTTGTAGGTGTGGGCAAACCTTTGCCGGAAGTAGGTCTCGTTGTCCATGTACCGCCGGATGGCAAGTTCGGATATGGTGCCGATGAGCTCCTCTGGAACTGTGAATGCGCCAAGTTCTGCTTCAGACTCCAAAGGGCGTATAACACCCTGGGTGGATACTCGCTCACTAATCATGTCGAACTTTGTATTGTCCTGAAAGGTAGTAAGCCTCTACCTGGTAGGAGACAGATAGAAACCGTTCAGACCTTGATGTTCTCATAGACTGCCGGGTCCCCAGCATATCGCTCTTGGGGCATGATGGATTTAGTTGACTTCCTCCGATGAAATCGGGGTCCGCCAACGTCGCTCGAAGTAGTAGAATCCTTCCTAGGGGGGTCCACACCTCCGTTCACGAAACCCTCCCGGATTGTGGAATCCGATTGACGGCGAAGGATGCTGCTGGCTCGGGCAAGGGCACGACGTAGTGACTGCCTCCGAGACAGGGGGGGAGTAGAATTGGGACTGCCCTTCGAGGAGGTCTGGCCACTACCAGGAGCACTCATCGAGGATGATCGTTTCTGAGCAGGTAGAGTCGACCCATGGACCTCCGTTGGCTCTGGTGACGCTACGTACTTGATCTCAAGACCCGACACAACTTGTTCCATCGCTGGAATCGAAGACCCACTTTGGGAGATTGGCGGGGTGAGGGGCATTCCAGTGACGAACTTGACAAAAGAAGCCATCGATCGAAAACAATACTTCGCAGGTGTTGAGAATGAGAAGAGAACCGGTAGGACATGGCAAGTGCCTAAAATCCGATCATATTTATTTGCTGAAATTTGCAGGGCCGGTTATACATACCGTCATAAACTTGGAGGTGCACTGAGGTCGGCCTAGGATAGCGTTCCTCCATGCCTGCCAGCAGGGGGTATAGGCTCTTCGTTTGCTCTTGGACTGGAAATTTTTGGGGATTTGCCGCCCTGTGCGCCCTACATGTGGCATAAGAACGGATCTCTGGCCCGAGTTGAGGTACAACCGTGACATACGTGTAGATGATTTCATCCCGAAGTACCTCCTTGTCACTCGCGATGAACAGCAGTGGTGGCAAACCCCCCAGGTGGGAAAGCGCGGGACTAACGAGGGGGTGGGCCAGCAGGGCGTTCTGTGTGTAAAAGTGTACTTGTTGATTGATTTCCAGCCGATCTCCTGCTTTTGTGACAAGCGTGAGCTTTTGTAGGTCCACAGAGCTCACAGATGGGACAGAAATATTCTCTCCGACGTTAATAGGCATCCCCTGATTGATCCCCTAGAGGATTGCTTGGAACTAGGTTCCGCGGTTTTTCCGGGATACTCGTCGATCCTCAATGCTTGTCGTAGTTTCTGGCGCAATGACGCGTGGACGTGGCTAGAAATGTCATGCGGAGGTGGTGGCCATAAGATACTAGGGCTTGTGGAGGGATAAGCCTGTTGGCGGGATGATATCCTGTGAACATTGCTTCGGCAAAAAAGCTCCGCAACCTTAGAAATCTACGGACCGTATCCGTGTTGGCATGCACACTCGGGAAGGAGTGAGTCAGGTCACACCATGGAGATATCAGAATACCACCGGCTGGTATGGGTAGTCCTACATCTCGGATTACTTGAAGAAGGGCTAGGGACATCCCACCACCAGCCGAGTCGCCCGCTATTACAATATGGGCCGGGTCGATGGGGCAATGGTCAGCTTCGGGTGGGGGGCGAATAAGGTACAGATCTACGATTATTAGTCGAGGGTGGCTGCCTAGATAGGGTAATATAGTCGACGTACAAGCAGCGAGGACATCCTGGAGTCCACATGGAAAGGGATACTGAGGTGCCAGGCGGTAATTGACAGCTGCACGAGAAAGCGGCTAAGATACCCATGAAAGTGGTGCCCGAGCAGAAGGGCACCCACCAAAAACACGGCCGTTGATCTTACGTGCGTGGCGTTGTATACTGTACCTGTGCAACCAAATGAACACTCTCACTGCGTAGGGTGCTGCTTCTGCTGACCTTTCCTGATCCACGCTCCCAAAATAATAGCCACCTACGAACAATGAGTGAGGTGATAAAATCAGGGGAAACAGCTTACCAGCCATGGATATAAAGAATACAACGCATCTCATCCATATATTTTTCATAAGTTCCATCCTCAGTGTGAACGCTACATTCCGTAGGCGACCCGATGGGCTGCTGTGTAGATGTGTTTCCAGCTGTACCGGCTCTTCTCTGACTTTCGCGTGTTTTGTGACGTTTTTTTGCTTCGCGCCAGTCCTTTTTGGCAGTGATCCATTGACCATCAACTCTTCTCGGGTATTCAGCTCAATCCGGATGAATGAGCCCAAAGAAATTGCGCACCCTTCGATGCCTCGGACTTGCCACCATTTTACGCCCCCTACAATTTCTCGAGCCTTATCCGGGCCTCCCAGAGCTCGTACCAGGTATGTAGCCGCTTGATCGCAGCTGGATATAGGCACAAGCACCCTCACAAGATGAGTCCAAGGTGAGGACGGTGTGCGGGTGTTTGAAAACCCTGGTCAAAGGGGGTGGGGGTCCGTACGCGCTTAAACATAAAACATGAATGTTAATACCTTGCAACTCCTCGACGGTGTGACTGTCATGTTCTCATGAGGCGACTCGTGGTGTACGAGGCACTAGACGTGCTTACAATGAGGCCTCGCGAAGGAAAGACTAAATACACAGTGTCATAAGCGAGTCGGATACCGGAGGGGGAGAGCCCCACTCACCTTGATGATATTGAATGCTTCATCGTACAAAATCTCATCCTGTCTGAGGAGTTTATCTGGGTCCGCCGACTCCCTGGCCTTCACTCGGTCGAAATAGTGCTTAACGAAGGTGCCAAGCATGACCGGCCCAACCTTCAGCCCCATATCCCGGGTGAGCGAATTGGAAAGCATCGCGGTGGTCTACCGGAAGTTGTAGGCCTGAAAGGGGGACACAAGAGGAAGCGCTGATAACAAACATTGTATTGCACACATTGCACTGCAATTAGCGAACATATCACCGGTCCACAACTCCGACCTCCAGTTGCATCTCATCCTTATAAACCACCACCAGTGGCTCAGGGTAATTCAAACCCAGAGTGCCACCCCACGGCTCCGTCTGGATGAGGTGCCTACAACCTCCGACCCTTCGTGCAAAACATTGCAAGGATCAATCGGATAGTGCACCTGCTTTGAGTAGAATCCGAGAATCCAACACCCCGTCCCAGGCCGTAGCCGTGTAAGTAATGATCGGATATATGCAACGCCGACCCCACAAGGTGTCATATAAACATGGTACTGAACGCCAAAGTTACTCCCCACTTCTTACTCCAATGGTTTTCTCTTCCAAACATCCCGTACCTACTCTACAAGGCCAGGTGGTCAAGACGGAATCATACTATTTTGCTTGTGGCGGACTAGCCGACCTGTTTCGGGGTCAATGGAACAAGAAGCAGGGCGAACATATCCCAGTAGGTCGTTTCGACTCTATTCCCCGCCGTATTCTTTATTTCTTACCAGCGTTGCTTTGGATAGGTAGTCATCAAGTTGATTCGAAGGTGCACCTGGAGCAATAAGACGGCAGCCGAGCGTAGTCGTCAGGTCAGAGCAATTTCGAGCGTATCTTTTCGGTGAAGACGTCTGAGCAGTAGCCCCGTTACTAGCGTTTCCTTCGAGAGTCCCAGCTGTGGGCTCGGTTACACCACCCGCACATCGTACCATTTCATGGTCTTATTTTTGAGCGAGACTATCCGGGTCTCGTCATGCCGTATTACAAAAATGGTGACCTCATGAACTTCCTGCGAAAGAACCCACAAGCGAATAAGCTAGACCTCGTAAAAACCCCCCTCGCGTGTTACTTCCCTGTGCAAAATAACATACAATTCGTTTTTAGGTATGCGAAGTCGCAGCCGGTCTGGAGTACCTACACCATTTCAAACCCCATGCCGTCGTGCATGGTGACATCAAGGCAGTATGATATGAGCCACTGCGTCTTGCCCTCCATTCACTGACCACTGTTGTATGGCCCCAGTCTAACATTCTCGTAACCGACAACCACCAGGCTTGCCTCACTGATTTTGGCATGGCCAAGATGCTCTCTGCCTCGGGTTTTACAACGTCAGCCGCCGGCGGGACTTGTAGATGGATGGCACCAGAGCTTCTTGAAGAGCTCGAACTACGACCCACTATTGCCTCCGATATATGGGCATTCGGGATGACCATGCTTCAGGTGGGCGGCCCGGCACGACATCATTTCACTGAACGCCAGTTAATCAATCCACGATAACAATCCACACCCTTAGACACACACCGGAAAATTACCCTTCGAAGAGTTGCGAAATGACGCAACAGTGGTCATCAGCTTGGCCAGAGGCTCCCTGCCCACCCGGCCCTCACAAATCGATGACTCAATGTGGGGGCTTTTGAAACGATGCTGGGCTACGGAACCAACGAAGCGCCCTAGAATCTCAACGTTGTCTATCGTTTTGAACGTTATGTCACATCAGAGACTCACTCCTACTGAAGTAGACGACCTCATTGATTATCTGGAGAGCCAATTGCCTCGCCCCAACGAGTCCGAGGAATACTCAGGCTCTTCAGGAGTTCCCGGTAATCCGACTACATCCCCGACAGAAAAACTTGGGAAAAAGTCGCTTTTCAGCCCCAGGCGCAGGCTGTCGCTAGACCAGGAAGCCACGCGTGATGTGTCGCGTGTGTCAGAGAAAAAGTCCATCACGAGCCCATTGCGCCGGCGGACCGCAGACCCAAAGGTTCCTGACCTACCCACAGCGGGTGGTGCGAGCTGTCATGCGTTTCATTGCTCATGGCCGGGCTGCCGAGGGCGTTTCACTGCCCTCAAATCTCTTCAGGCGCATGAAGTCCAGCATTGGCTCTCTTGGAAAGACAGCAGTGAAGGTTTAGACACCGATATGAAAGTAATGCCAGGGTATTGCTTCTGTATTGGAATGAAGGGTTGAAGCTTTGTTGCCATTCTTGGAATCGTCGTTGAACACGGTACTTATCCACTTATGCACATCACGGTGATATTTTAGCCATACATGATGCCTCACGGAATGGCTCGCCCCTCCCTAGTTGCTTTGGCAGCTTCGCTCTGAGCCTCATCTCTGAGATAGCGCCCGTAAATCTCGATATAATGTTCCTTGAGCTAAATGATGGAGTGCAAGCCTCAGCATACGGAGCTGTCAATAGTTACATCACCTACACTCTCCGTGCTCTTCACGCTCGGACGCTCACTCAAGGCCTGGGCATATCTTTCCCAAGCCTCACCAACATCACTGCGTTTGTAATCCCGATGCTCCGTAATGACCCAGTCGCGAGCAACCCATGGGGCAACCGCGGCGTCCACGATGCTGAACTCTCCGCCGAAGAAGAAGGGCCCTTTCACATTCTGCACAAGCTTCTTCTGAGCTTCGCACACTTCCTGAAGTGCTTTATCCTGCTTCTCGGGATCTTGAGCCTGTAAGAGGCGATGGAAAGCAGGAAGATAGTTCTTGCTGAGGTGGTCTAGCCAGATTCTAGCGACAGCTCGCTGGAACGGGTCTTCCGGGAGTAGGTTGGGTTTGTATGTCGGATAGGCGTCTTCCAAGAACTCGAGAAGAACCAAGGACTCGTAAAGAGCCTTCCCTTTGTACTCGATTGCGGGAACGAGGCCTTTCGGATTGATGTCTTGAGGTAGTTTAGGAATGAGTGTGAGTTGATTGAGTGCTGAGATATACCAAGGAAATGCTTCTCCTTTTTGTACGGGTTAACTTCTTTATATTGATAAGGGATTCCCCTCTCTTCCAGGGCAATCCACACACGCTGAACAAACGGACAGAACTAAGCATTTGCAGTCAGCACTTTGATCCCAGGCAGCTGTCGGGATGGCATGATACACACCCAACCGGACCAGAATACAAGATCCTGCGGCTCTTGATGCTTAGCCACAGTCTCAGCTGCAGTGCCGGTTGCATGAGGATGAATGTTCTCGTCTGGGATAGGCATGGTGTGGTCGGAGGTGGAGGGTTACTCAAGTCCCACCCATCCAGTGGGAGCATGGAGAAATCATGGTCAAGAATAGCTGCGAAGAATTGCGTCAATATGGCGACAAAGAAAGCGTGCTCCCATTGATTAGATAACCCTGTTTCACGAGAGATGTGCCAGATACATAGTAAATTTGAGTATCACAACACGAGAAGAAAATCATGGAAGGACAAGGATAGTTATCGGACCTTGACCATCTGCTCCCTCCCCTCGGTGGACTTCTTGGGTATGCCCACGGTCCCGGCGAACATCGATGACTTCTACAATGTCCCCATCATTCCCAACTCCAGTAACAGCCGTGGAATCTTGCGGAGAACCGACAGCTTTCCTGCGGTTGAAAACCCTGATTTTGGGCAGTTTCACATGACCGCACTCCATGGGGACAAAGCGCCAAACCATTGTTTCTTCTGCACCAGGTAATAAAATAGGTAATCGCCCGCTTCTAAGCCCAGAAACGACGAATGTATCGGCATTATCTGTCTCCAGCTGACAAAGAATATTGGCGGATTGGCTCGGGTGATAGTTGCGAACGGAAAGGCTTATAGTGATAGGAACATGAAGTTTCGCAGTTGGAGGAGCATCCAAAAGAGCAACTACAGTTTCCTGCGAGAACTCCAGGGCTGGAATCGCGAGAAGCGTCTCAGAGGATTCACCATACTCGCCCGTTTGAAGAATCCTGCAGACAAATCACTTGTAGCTGATGGTTAAATTTATTGTAGGAACCATACCTCCGCCAACGGATTGTGTAATGGCCTGGGACGGGTTCTGGAGATGATGTTTCGTCTGCATGATTATTAGCAGGGATGTTGAACCGCACAAAAAGATTGAATTCATCTCCGGGTAAAAACTCTGTCGATAATGAATTTTGACTTAGAGGGATAGTTTATGTCAATAATAAATCGCTCGCTTACCTCCTGGGAACACATCACCATTATCTGAGTTAACGGATGTCTCAAGGACGCTATAAATGGCACTATCCTGTATCTTTTTGAGTGAGCCTTCAATCCAGGAAGCTGAGGATCTTACCTCTTCTTCAAATGATACATCTTCCACGTAGATGGACCAGGGTCCAGTGATCTGTACATTCGTAGTCACCAATGCATCGGCACCCCTTCCCTTATCTACATATTCTCCCTCATAGCTTCGTTGTTCCGCTAGTCCATCCCACTGTTCCAAGTCATGTTGTTGTTTAATATCATGGCTGACGCGGAAGGCATCCACCGTAGGCACGATAATCGTCTGCAGCTTCTCTGTAACATCATTAACCTGACGTTCCTCTTCCTCTTCGTCCATTGGAGATGAGGCCTCCGATGCCCTTGAGCGAACCGAGGTATCGAGCATCCTGTCTCCCGCGGCGCCTGTGCTGACGAGGCGGAGGGTCTTGACAACAGACGCACCGGGTTTGACTGTACCGCAGCGTACACCTCTAATCAAGCTGGAAGATTGTTCGTCATCCACAGCGATGCTATTAACTACAGGAGGTATAAGCTGATTCCTCGTTCACGAGAGGGGCCACTTACTGGTGGCGTCAGTTTCGGTGGGTTGCAACAAAATGTCAAGTGTGACGTCAAGATCTTTGTCGTGGACATTTGTGACCTCGATTGTAATGGGATAAACCTCGTCCAGGTAAGCTGGAGCACTGTGGTTAATAGAGACATCTAGTTCATGTGGTCGATGCTTGACACTAAGGCAAGGGTCAATGCAAAGGTGAAGATCGGAAGTGCAAAATACGTACATAGTCGAGGAATATTGTTCCCGTTTAAGAGTTGTGAATCGTGGGGGGTCAAGGGAAGACAACCACTTTCCGACTGTAAGTGATCCTCGGTGATTAGTGGAGGATTGCAGAGGAAGTTCAATCTTCCAAGTGTTCTGTTCCAATGTCAACATCAGTCTCACAACCTGTCGTGAATCAGCCTCGGGATAGGTAGGTCTTGTGTGGAGCCATACCCTAAGCACAGTCGGGGCATCTGAAGATGCTGTCCCTGATATCACCAAAACGCCCCCAGGGTTCCAGCGTAGGTTAGCCTCAGCAGTCCTAGGACTCGCTGCATCATCCATTTTGATCCATTGAACGGCAATTGCACTTGGCGCCTTCTTCGGAGAGTGACGAACGGTGATAGGAAACTCATCCTCTTTGTCTAAATATATTTTCAGTGAAGAAAACGGTAGCGACGCGATTGAAGTGAAAGATGGTGCAGTAAGGGATATCTGAAAACCGGCGGCTTCGCCGATCATGACGGTCGGGGACCAAAACACGACACTTGGTTTCACTTCAAAGAACATTAATACCATTCTAACGAAAGAAGGAACACCAGCGAACTCACGCATCGGTTGAGCATCGACGAGTTCGGCTACCAAAGATCTACCTGGAGACGTCGGCACGGTGCTCTGAAGGCTGGATGAGTACACAATGCAATACGATACAGATAGTGAGGCACCTGTAGCACAGCCATAAGGTCTTCTTCTAGGCTGCTAGAGTCTTCAGCATCTGGAACATCTATATCGCGAGTACTTGAGGATTGCATGGGTCCAAACGGGGACCGGACTGACCATGTCCTATCATCTCCAACAACAAGCGAATGCTCAGTTCCACATCCCCGAGCTGCTTCGCACAAGCGTACCACGTTGTCAACAGTGGTATCAGCATTGAGCCCCAGTGCTCCCGGCGATAAGTCTTGGCTATCCGTTCGAAGAAGCTTCCAAGAAAGATTAGTCATGTCAGAGTAGTCGGTAAATCTTACCCTACCGGATGGCCATTTCATATTGACCAGAATCGCAATATGTCTGTGCTATGCGGTAAGCTATCCAGAGGGTGAGACGTCCCTGCCCCTGGTTTGAGGAGTCCCCCGGATTGTATTTCTTGAAAACTTCATACGCCTTGGTGTACAACTGGCGATTATATGGTCAGGACCTCCAGATGCGTTCCAAACTTTGGCACCCACTTCAAGGATGATGGTATTGTGGTCAACTTTCTTCTCATTTGTGAAGCCGGGGGACAATGCGATGGGGTTCCCCTTTTGCTAAATTGATACATTATCGACGCGCACAGATGTGGTAGTATCGAATGACGCACTTCTGCTTCTAAAGCCAACTGGAACTTTATCCGCCGCAGCTCGGTACATCGTGCGGCAGCATAATAATAAAAGCCCGGATGCTGAAGAGCAGAACTGGGGTTGATTCCCAGTTGTCGTGAGTCAACATCGAGGCTAGCCAGTCGTTGGGCACTTGGGGCCAGGATTTGAGAGTTACCGAGACCCTGCGCGAGGGTCTGAGGTTTATGCACTGGTATGACCAAGGTGGAACGCGTGCCCTGTTCCAGTAATTCTGCAAAAATACGATTCCTGGAAATAAATATCACCCATGACCACCAACAGAGAGACAGTGGCACCTACTGGCGAGCCATCCAGCTCCAAAACTCAAACGTCTCTTCGCCAATACCCCAACCCCTTGAAAAGTCGCCGAACTTGCGCGTATGCATGGAGTGGTGTGATAACGCAAGGCTATGTTCATTATTATAGAGGTAGAGTTTAGTAATCTAGTCAAGTGAAATTCAAGTAACATTTTCCGTGCGGATGGCTGTTGGACATACTTTGACGTTGATGGTATCAGCCAGAACCTTTGCCTCGGCCCACCGTTTTGTCCGTGGTGGCAAGATCGCAGGAGATCCAAACATGATCACGAGCGTTCCATAAGCATCCTGATAGTGCCTGTGGACAAGTTCACAAAAGTCGCCAAACGGTGACAGGGATAATCTCACTTAAGAGCTACTTCATCCTCTCCTCGAAATTCTGCGAAGCAGGCCATCTTGTATTCGTAGCGTACTGTCCACCCTTCAGGTCTCAGAGGCCGGGTGATGTTACCAATAGGAGCGTTGGAATAAGACGATACGGCGGTGGAATGTCTATTCCTTTTTCTCCGCACCCTTTTCGAGTGTGCTGTATAGTATTCCAGTGCTGGATCGTATAGAGCTTGAGAGAGACTTGATCGATGATTACTTTGAGTTTAGATTCCATGATGCGATACACACCTTTTCACAAATTCACCCAACTCCGTAGGACTCACTGGACTCAGTACGAAGAGGGCCGCTCTTGAATCCAACCCGCTGTGACGTCGTATGTGTGTCAGCCTTGCGTCCAATGTAGGGTCATCTACCAAACAGAAAAAGCTAAGCTTTCACGAATATCACACCATACACTAAACGTTTACCTAACAACTTTCGACTCGCCAGCAGGACGACTGTCAGTTTGATGTTCCTCTCATTCGTAGACCTTTTCCTGTGCGCAATCTCGGCGGAGAGGTCTGTATCTCTCTTTCGCTCCTCCGCCTCCCTTTCCTTCTCCCTATCAGCGTCAGGGCCTTCCAAAGGAGATTTGGGGTCGTTCGATGGATGCTCATAAAGCCTCAGGAACATAACAAACACAGAGGGCACAAGCGTCGTGTGCTTGCGTATCCATATTGGCGCGATTAGACCATCAGGGTGCAGTGGAGAGCTCGGAGTCAAGGGTGACAGTGGCGAATGCGCAGATGCATATTGAGAGTCCTCGGGTGGTACTAGCTTGCGAGGAGGAAATCGTGTTTCCCTATCAACCAAGACGACTTGGAACGTCTTTGATTTCTCCGGTTGCCATATCATGACCTTGCGTTGTGCGGTGAGAGCTTCGCGTAATCTGAAAATGAGGATATGGAATGGATCCTGGGATTTAACGGCAAGGGGCTGGGGCGATGTGGGTGTTGCTGGTAGCTGCTGAGCCGCACCATGCGGGACGTCCAAGCCCGCGACGAACATTACTGGCGCAAGCTGTGCCAGCAGTTCTGGAGGGTACGAGTTCATGGTTGCATAAGGAAATTACTTGAGCCTTAGAGTAAAATGCCAGGTGCGGTAGGTTGTGTGCTAACACCACCTGCTCCAAACATCTCTCGTTTGCATGTCAGAAATAATCAACCTCTTCCAGTAGTTCGAGGTGCACAGCATTTTACTATAAGCTTCAGAAATGCATCCCGTGTTCAAGGGTATACAGTATCGGAAGGTATCTGTGGGAGTAGGTGCCGTAGCCAAACATCCCCAATGGTGTATACCGAGTCAACCAATATCTTAACAAGCACAATGAAATGCGACCAGGGGTGGCAAGAGTAGCAACGCTATAAACAGTTAACACAAAAGCCAGACAACTTTGCTCGTCCTCAACCATAGTACATCTCCATGCTCATTCCATCATGGATCTCATAATCGTCAAGTGAGATATGATTCTTATAGATTATGTTCCTGAAAATCGCGCATTACCATTTCAGTTGCCCACGCACGCCACGGAATGCCAACTTACGCCTTTTTCAGCTGAATCTTTTCCCCCTTCGTACCAATCTGCGCAGCGATCAACATCTTCAGGTCTTTCACTGTATCATTCGGGCTGCATTTCACCCGCACTACGGGGTATTTCGAGTCCGAGCTGGTGGTCATGTACCGGCGATGCGCATACCTTTCTGGCCCAGACGATCATTTGCGATAACCTGAGTAATAGTATTCAGCATAAGCTTACTCTGCAGGACTCATCCGACGTACCTCGATGAGAGGTTCTTCCTGTAGAATCATGAGCATACTGAAGTGACAAGCACATCCGACATACCTCCTCCTCCTCGGATGTGTCCTGAAGATCATGAGCATGCTGGAGCAACAAGTGCATCTGACATACCTCGTCCTCGGATATTTCCTGAAGGTCGTGAGTGAACTGAAACAAGGAGTAGATCCAACCTACCTTGCTGGTCTTGGATTTTTTCTGAGGGCCGTGAGAGAGCTGAAACAACAACAAATGCATCTGACATACCCTGCTTGTCTCGGGTTTTTCCTGAGAATTATCAGCATGATGAAGCGACAAGAAGTACATACACCTAATATACCTCATCGTCCTCGGACACGTCCTGAAACATTGTGAGGATGCTAGATCAACAAGCACGTCCGACATACCTTGTCCTTGGATCTTTTCTGAGAATCGTGAGCAGGTTGAAGCAAAAATTGAATCCGACTTACCTTGCTAGTCTCGGGTTTTTCCTTAGGATCATCAGTATGATGCGATACCATGTACTGTAAATCTGACATTACCTCATCGTCCTCCGACACGTCCTGAAGATCGTGAGCATGCTAGAGCAACAAGCGCATGTGGTATACCTCGTCCTTGTGTCTTTTCTGGGGATTGTGAGTTGCTTTAAGCAAGGAGTGAATCCGACTTACCCTGCTAGTTTTGGGTTTCTCCTGAGGATTGTCAGCAGTTTGAAGCAGGAACAAATGTGCCTGACACACCCTGTTTATCTCGTATGTTCCCTGAAGACTGTCAGTGTTGAAGTGACAACAAGTGCTTCTGACATACCGCGACGCGTCCAGACATTGTGTGAGCGTATCGAAGCAATGAGTGTTAAGCCTCAAGTGCCCCGATTGTTAATCTGGCCCTGCAGGCACAACAAGGTTAAACAATTTTTGTTTGCCTCTAAAAGCACCCAGTACAAATGATTAGATTGCAACAAGAGTGGGTATCATACAAATGAGAGACAAATCCGAGCTAATGATTGTACATGCACAGCCAAAATAAATAATCGCGACCCCAACAGCCGCTACGAGTATGTCGTCGAATCTTGCAGACGCCATCGCCACAATGGCCCCCACCACCAGATGGATCTCGGCCTCGCCTGAGGTTGCACAGGAGGGTTTGAAGCCGTTGGAGCGGAGGCGGCACCTTCCTCATCCAGGGATCCCCTCCTTCCTCCGCCCCGCTCCTGCCGGCTTTCTGGACTAGGACTCCTGCCATTTTCAATCCCCCCCAGCTCTTCACCGATCGGATGACGTCCGCTATCACTATCCTCACCGCGATCCCGACTCTGCCTATTTCGCCTCCATTCACTTCTCTCATAGAGCTCGTACTCCCCTTCGCGTCTGTCACCTTCCGCATCCATATCAACGCCCCTTCCCACGCTGTTTTCCCTCCTCGTTCTCGTGCGCCACAATAGATTACTAACTCCCCATGTAGAGCTTGAAGCATCAGACACCCCATTCCTCTCCATTTCTCGTATCCTCTCTACCCTCTCGGCCGCCTGTTTTTGCGCGGCAATCAGATGTGCGTGTCGTACGCTGGCATAGAACCGATGGACAGTGCGAGGTAGAATGCGGGGAAGAGTCCTGAGACTTGTTCCGGATGATGTGCTCGAGGAAGACACGACAGACCGGGCAGGAGAGCCTGGCGGGGAATCAGAGTTCGCAGAGTGCGGCGATTCAGTTGATGAAGTTCCTTCAGGTGGTACTCGTATCCGAATACGAGACAACTGGCTAGGTGATCGGGTTGCTGACTCGGCCGAGGAGCTGTGGACAATAGTCCTCATATCATGGTGTTCCCTCCCAAACGCCCCGGTAACATCGCGCCATACCCTTTGTGCACGCTTCTTCGTCTCCTGTCTTCGCTCTCTGGCCTCTCGTCGCCTGTTTTCTCGTTTGGCTTCCCTTCTCAGCTTTTCTTCCATATCGTCATCTCCACCCAACCCACTTCCACTTCCGGCACCAACCCACCACCACCACCCCAGGAAGCTCTGCCATAATACGACAGCCCACATGAGACCGGGTAGCCAAGCGTATTCCTCTTCCCGGTGAACGTAAATAAAGTTCAGTGCAGTTGAGAAGAGAGCGAGAGTCAACGCCGCACAACCAAAGACGGCAGTTCCGCCATCAGTTCGCCAGGCTTGCTTCCTGTTGACAAGGAGACCCCAGATGAAAAGGGCAACAGTGAAGAGGAGAGAAAGCGTGGCATTGCACACATTCCTGACGGCGGCTGCGACATATGCTACTTCAAGGCTAGCATTGATGGGAATAAGTTGCATGACGGCGGCTACGATAGCCATTGGGCCTGGAGATCGAGGATAAGCGGTATTGCGGCATAAAATAAGTGCTACTGAACCCACCGAGAAGCGCGAAAATGAGTTGTTTCTCAAGGCGTGAAGGATAAAGAAGAGTCAAAAATTGAATGTGGGTTATCTGCAAACGGGGTGAGCCTTCCTGGGAAATAACAGAGAAAGACACGAACAGACCTGGATCAAGCCAGACGTCGAGGCATTCATCACAAGCCAGGTCGCTTTCTCTGCGATGCTCCATCCCTCGGGATCGTTATCGAGATCCATTGGTGGAACATTGACCGCAATATAGCTCAGCATATAAGGCCAGTTTTCACTTTCGGTCATGCTCGTGGACAGGACGACGTGGATGGTTGCGATCAGAGAGATAAGCAGAGTTGTAACCCCGGATACTTGGAGCACATAGTTAACAGGAGCCAGTGGCCAATGATACTGGGCAGTAAACATGAGATGGATGAAGAGAACGACGGTGAGTGTGAGGACAACGCCAGTTAAAAGGATCTGGATCGGGAGCGAGCGAACAAAGGGGGGTCGGTACTTGAGATATGGGTCTTCTAAAAACCTGGAGCAACATTTAAAGGGGTAGAGACAGAATAGACACGGCATATACTCACTCTCCTTGGCCACGCTCCTGGGCAGCTACCAGCGTCACCAGCAGCAGAATCGCTGCCAGCTTGAGAAGATGGCGAAATTTCATTGGTGGATGTGTTGGCACATTGGCTGAGTGGAGAACGCAGAGGGCATGGGAACTCAATGTACAGCCTCGTCCCGTTACGTAAGTGTCTCAATCCCGACAAATCAAAATACAAAACCGCACGACACCTGTCCGCGTGTGGAACACACCTCAGAGGGCCCGCACAAAACGCCTTCAGGGAAAGCTTGACCCCCATCTCAATTGACACCCATATTTCCCCACCCTAACTGTGGGCATGATAACTCTAAGAAAGGTCGAGTTCTTACCATACAAGGTATAGTCCAAACGCGCTAAACGCCCGCAATATTGCTGGCTGCGTCGTTTCGGCAAACACACATGCGCCCCTCAGCGGTGCGGCCGCCGGTTCTGAAGCGCCCTTCAGGCCAGGCAACCTTCAAGATATTCAGTTGTCAACCCCTCTAGTTCCTTTGCTCCCTCCATCGAGGGGGAGGTCAACAAATCGGACGTGGAAACCCCACCCCGTACCCACCCCTAATCCACACCCCCCCGCCCCAGTCAGCTATTCCTCGCCTTCTGATCTACAGCCAACTTGGGGCAAATGAATATGATGCCCGTGATAGGCCTCATGTTGTGATGTCATACATACATCACTCTTCTTTATCAGCCCAGCGCTGGAGAGGCATCCTTCCAGAGCATCGATGGATCCACCAAGGTCGACCACTGCGGCTCACGCAACCTTGACTACCTCTCCTGTCGCTCCCAAGGCTGGAAACGGACCTGCCGTTCAGGCCAACCGAGCTGAAGCTGAAGCTGCCTCCGCAAAGGAAATATACTCTAACCTGTTCAGCACTCTCAACAATCTCGCTGTCAGTCACCAGCTTTGCCTTACTTGACCTCTTACTGGGGCTCATTACTACGACAGGGAAATTATGATGCCTTGCACAATCAGATGATGCAAGTTGCTTTGCTCGGCGCTGAAATTGGGGGTGCCCAGGACGTCAAAGAGTCTGTCTAGCGGCTTATCCCATTTTGACATCATATTGATCGCTTACTTCCTCACAGGTTAATGACGGAACAAGACCACAGGCAGAAAGAAGATATTGAGGAAATACAGAGTAAGTGTTTCTCACTTTTCCCAGCCATACAGTGCCCTTATCTGTGCCCAGATATCATCAACGATCTTTTGCGAAACGAAGGTGTCGATATGAGGGAGCAAGGTGCGCGTGTAAAGATATCTCGATACTCCCGACAGGCAATGATAGGGTTGCTAACGAACATGCATCACATAGTCGACCAAGAGATAGCCAACCAAATCGATGAGATAATCAAGGAGCAAGTTGCTCAATGCCTGAAGGACCATTTACCGGAAGACATACAGCTCGAGTTGGCCGAGAACAAGCGCGAGTATGAGGAACTTCAGCTCGCCTTGCACAACTCGTGAGTGTGGTTCACGATGTGATCAGGAATAAGCATGAATTCGTTGTGCAGGGAATCTCGTCGCATGAATGGGACCTTGCGAGCCAATAAGGCTGATGCCGCACTTTGTACCATTCGTAAACCTAATGGAACTGTCAGCCCTCATTTCCCGAAGGACTTGAAAGGCCTTTTTAACCTGGACGGTAGGTCCAAGGACTTCCTGTCTGTACAAGTCAAAGCAACAATTCTCACACCCATGGGCTCCGCTATATCATTGCGGTCACACAGGCACTGTAGTCAAGACTTTGATGGCCGACTATGAACTTCCCGACGTAGGAGATTCCAGGGACGCAAATCTCAACAAATTCATGCAGTTCTGCGGCGTCAGGTATCAATTGGTGGTCATTCTTTTTTTCGTCTCTCTAGCCGTTCATCGTCGTTCCTGACTTCTTCTTGTTCTCTCTACCCCTCCTTCTCCCACAGGTCAAATCCAACAATGCAAAGCCCGACAATGCCAATGCCGCCCTATAACGTCACCCGTCATATTATGAACACTTCCGAACATTCAGGCAGACGACTTGGTTCTTCCATAGTACCGCAAATATTCCTTTCTGCTTTCATTCCTGCCCCCTGTCTCTTACCAGCCAACAATTAAAAGTGATCTCCTGGAGAGATGCCTTGTCACCACCTAATGGATTTCGTAGGTAGATTCCCGTCCAGGTTGATCGCTAATTGTTGCTTGTTCCATGGGGAGGAGTCTTGGTTATTGTAACACTGTCGGGGTGGTTGAATCCCAATCAAATCATGCAATAGACCAAATTCCTTCATACATGTTTTCTGTGGTATTTGAGTGTGCATGCGCCTGACGCCAGATGAGGCCGCTTAATGTGAAACGTTTTCTAAGTACTTAGTCCCGATGATTTACGGGCTGTGTTCGGCTGGGCGCCCGTAAATGGAAGGAAATAAGGCTACTTAATGTTCGGTAAGTAGCTCTTAACCCAATTTGCGATGAGTATCAGTGGACAGGAGCCGCCAATGCACGTTGGGGCCCTGTCAATGTGACGCATCTGCCAAAAGTCCGCGTTACTAGAACTCTATCACTCCCACCCTCAGTCAGATAGGAAGCTCAAGTACGATAATGTGGGGCAATGACTGCCAGATTATGACCTGGCGCTCCGGTCTATCCACGGGCTCGCAAGCCAGCCGTAGCCTCACTTCTCCTCTATCTGCTGCGCTTTATGTGGAGAATTGCGAATTGATAAGGGAGGCCGTTCGGATACTCTGGAAGACGCTGGGGGAGCCGCACTTGGACTTGAAGAATTCCAGCCGCGAGAAGACCTCCGTGACCAGGGATGACGTTCTCGTTTCCAGCATGAGAGAGTTGGTAGAAGTGTTCGAGTTGAAGAACGCAGGGACACCAGACAATAGGCCTCGTTCTCTCAAGGATCTTTACCAGGCATCTAGAGGCTCCGAAACATATCAGGAGCTGAAAGAACTACGAGCCTTTGTGGCTGCATTGGAAAACGGGTATATTTTATGCAAGTAGGTGACTAGATATCATTGGGCGTGCGCACCCTCTGATGCCCGTGCTATTGTAGATACATAAACAAAGTGCAGTCCAGGCGGGTCACATCTCCTCTAACACCTTCACTTTGTGGCTCAGTAGATGCTTGCCTGGAAAATCTCGAGCAGTTTTTGTCAGCTTGTGTAGCCTACAAGATACAGGAAGATGATCTGTTTGAGCCTGGAGATCTTACTATAGCGGATAATGAAAGCCTGGGCCGAGTCGCTACCACCATCATTGCTCTCTCGAAACGCAAGAAGATGCGTAGTCGGTCTTTTGCATCAGCTAATGACGAACCGGATTCATTTGTTCCAGTAGTCCGGGGAGCTCCCCTCCGTGAGTACCCTTTACCCTGTCGCATGAAAATATTAATTCTTTTGGAAGGACATCGTGCTAGAGATCTCCAACCACCATGGCCTCCACAAGCGCGCTCCCAGGACGACACTAAGCCTCTCGAAACATACTCGCATCAGACCGTCTCTCGGTCAAGTCCGCAATTGTGTCCTGACCAAACGGTAGTAACGCTCTTCTCGACAATCTTCAGAGACAAAAACATGTACCGCGACTTCCTGGATCTTCAAGGAGACTTGGCGCAAGCAAGTCTTGACACGTTGCAACAAGTCAGTGAGGGCAGAGGCTTGCTGAATGTTCTTGGTGGATTTGACGTATACGCAGATAATAGACGATGAAGGGACTACAAAGATCCTCAAGAATACGCTTGCGACCGCCCTCTTGCGACTATCGTTAAAGTCTTCTCTCTATCCATCCCGCCTTGTGCTTAAGGGCGTCGAACGAGAGCCCTTTGCTTGCGCAAATGGAAATTTTGGGGACGTGTACAAGGGGACATTCCGGGATCGCCCTGTCTGCATCAAAGTCGTGAAATTATACAAGAATTCTCAAGTCGATCATGCTCTCAAGGTTTTGGATTTTGGATACGTCATCAACCCTTCTCAGGCTAACATGAAATACTTCAACACAGGCATTCTCGAGAGAAGCGATCGTATGGAGTCGGGCCAAACATCCTAATGTCCTTCCTTTCTATGGAATCTATCAGCTGGATGAACAATACCGCAGACTATGCCTCGTGTCACCATGGATGGACAACGGGAACATGCGCGAGTATTTGGACGCCAATCCACAAACGAATCGAGTCTCTTTAGTGAGTTTTGTGATTACCGGGACGCTTCGGATAATCTAATTGGAAAAGGCGAGGGATGTCGCCAGGGGCTTGAGATACTTGCATGACAGGAATATCATACATGGGGACCTAAAAGGCGTCAGTTCCCTACCTCAGTTTTGTTCTTCCTTCTAACCTTCCAATCTAGCCCAACATTCTTGTAACACCTTATGGACAAGCGTGCCTCGGCGACTTTGGGACTTTCCTGTATATCTGATCCCAATGTTCTGCAATGGACATCGGTGGAAAGCTCCGCCCATTGTGGGGGTACTGTACGATGGAAGGCCCCGGAGCTCATCGATCCCGATAAAGATGATGGTGCAAGTAAAGCCAGTGATATATACGCATTTGCTTGCGTATGTTATGAGGTATGCTGTAGGAATTCTTTTTCCCTTTATTTTATTGACAAATCCATGCGACTAGATCTTTACTGGGGCGGTTCCGTTCCATGAAGTGCTTCGTGATTATGCCGTGATCCTGCTCATCATGGGTGGGAAGAGACCTTCAAAACCTGCGGACACTAGTGAAGCCTTCGCACAGAGAGGTCTAAATACTGTTATCTGGAACTTAATGGAAGCGTGTTGGAGCCCGGACGCGGGGCAACGTCCAACGGCAAAGGATGTTTTAAGACGACTTCCACGCTCTCTTCGTAGGCCAACTACCGTGATGGAAGCTGAAGACGAGGTTTTAACTAGGACTGTCTTCCGAGCTGGAATGCCCAGTGAGAAACAGGAGATACCTCGAGAGTTGGTAGATGTGTTGAGGAAGGTGAGCCTGCGATATTTGTGCGAGATACGTACTAATGTTCCCAGATATGCACATCCTAGGCTTATGAAACAATTATTGGTCGTTGGCATCACTATCATTGTACTTCCCACTCAAATGGAGATATCCCACTCTATCATGCATATCACTTAAACAGAGAAAAGGAGGCGGTCTTATGACGTCAGAGAATTGACCCGTCACCCGTCATATTCGCTTTCACCTTGACAATTATCGCAGGCATTCTCGCAATGACGCGTGCCATCCCATCGTTGGAAAGCTTGCCAGATTGAGGGCACGAGTCGGGGGACGCCGAGGGCAGGAGAGGGTGAAGGTGCACTATCAACCAACACTGCGATAGATCGGCGAGATACAATCCTTGCTTTATGTAGCATAGCAACATGCCTACCCAACTACCCAATACTCACAAACACAGTTTGGCTACCTAATCTTCCTCGACAAGCTTCATTGCGTCGAAAATTGCTCCAAGACACACCCATCCAAAAGATTTTGCTCCAAAAGTCTTCTTGTTTGTTTCTGCGAAGGACAGCTTCCATGCCATCCAAGCACGCTTCAAATATTCTTTCGCTGGTTTAGTCTCATCACCTTCAAGCACCTCCCTGGTCCTACGAACAACTCGTTCCTGTCAATTCTCTGAGTTTTCCTGTCCTGTCCTTGCGAAGTCGGGTTTGAGATGTCTTCTGTGCGATGGTTCCAATGATGATTTCCTCCTCCGAGATTGGTTTGAAAAGACGGTGAGATAGGCTGCAAGTTGATGCGATACCTGTCAGCTCGCCACAGAACCACTGGAGAAGGCTGGTGAGAGTGTCGATCAAAGCCTGACTCCCGGTGTGATTAGTGTTTCAAGAACTTCGCAACAGTGGGGTTCAATGGCGTCGGAGATGCTGGTGAAAGCATTTCCACGAAGGCCGAGCGAAGAAAACTCTTGGGTGAGAGCCTCGATTTGCCCCGTAGCGGTGTCTTTCTTCGCCAATCTGTAGCGAGACTGGACGGGGAGCAAGGGTTCATGGGCCTTGAGATTGATCTCTCGGGAGAGTTTTCCGATTGCAGATTGACTCGGGTAGAATCGGCCTGAATTTGGGGAGACGTCAACGGTTTCTGGGGCATTCCAGTCGGGTTTAGGGAACCTGGTTCTTGGAATCTGGCTTTGTTCCACTACCCTGACCGGTTTTGGGATAGTCGACGGCGTCGCTGTGCAGTCGAGCAAGGGTAAGGCAGTTGGGGTCATTGATGCCATGTTCGCTCTGATCAGCGATAATTAACCAGTTGGTTGCAACGACGCCGATTACCTAAAGTAGGGCTCGATCATCAACTCCAGAATCGTATTGTGAGGCTCACATCAGATATGATATATTCCATGACGAACTGAGCAACGTCATTCATGGTGCATGGAGTGGTTGTCAATTTCTTCTCTGCTGGAAGATATTCAGCGGGTGGATACAACCTTATCGGCGTAAACTCGGGAAGACTTTTGAGTGGTATGATGTTGTAGAGATCCCCGTCGAGATCTCCTCCACCCAAACAGGTTGTAAGAGGCCGATGGCCTAGAAAAAACATCCATTGATGATAGCGACGGGTGGAACACAGTTGAACATACCTCTGACGCTGAAAACCACGGTGTTGGGTAAAGGTTCCCTCGCAAAGCAAGAACCAAGGGGAGGTTGTCCAATAGCGGTGGCCATCTGTACATCCCCAGGGTGGATTGTGGGTGATCGTGAAACGAGGACAGGCCCCTCCAGGTAGAAGATCTCCTCGCCCGGGCGTTTGATGCAAGCAAAGATCTGACCTTCGTTTAAGTACTGATGGGTGTCGGCGACACCTACGAGAGTCCAAGCGTTCGGAATGGGAATTCGGGCGCGATGTTTGAGGTCACGTAGAACATGGTAAACTGCAACACGGAGGAATTGCTCATAAAACCGGTCTTGGGATAGGGTTTCCACACCAAACTTGGCTAGGTTGGATATCGTGGAGGCGAGCCTGAAGGAGGCGCCCAACCCATGAGTCTGCAGGAGGGAAGCGGTGGTGCCGAGGGTACGCGTGGCGTCGTGAGTTTCTTTCACTGCTCGCTCCTGGTACATGTGAAATACTTCGTAGGGCACCCCAAGGTCTTCTAGCAGCATGATAAGAGGTCGATTCAGGTAATAGGGTGTGGGTTTATCGATGGCCTCGACGATCTCAATTTCGGTAGATCCAGGGGCGTCGAATTTGATCATAGACGGGCGAAGGGATATAGTTTTGTACCCCTTCAACCTGTAATCGACGGAAAGCATGCCTTTGGAACCTTGAAAGCGAATCTGGTATGTGCGAGGGAAGTCTTCCATCCTTCCCTTCTTCCTACCGACAGCTCGCCAAATCTCCTGCGCGATCTCCTCCGACATATCACCTGAACCGTCAGTAAAAACGTAAGTTCCATCCTGCGATTTGATGTCCTCATCTATAAGGATCTCATCCACCTCCACAACGGCAGCATCTGTTGCTGTGAAGGCCTGAGAGATTCGGGCCCCGTACCTAGCGGGGCAGTAAATAAGTTTGGGGTCGTACCAGAGGTCCTTGAAAGATCCGAGACTTTCAATGATTTTTGCCGCCGTGACGATTCCGTGCTTCGAGTCCCTAAACGTTTTTATGAACCTGTGTAAACCCCGGTGAGGACGTGTATATAGGTCGTCTGAAGCTTGACTAACCAAACTGAATGTTCTTTCAACGCCGATTGAGAGTAGGCCAGAAACTTAAACTTGCGGCCTGCGATCATCAGGCCATCGGCCATGATGGGACCGATGCGCTCCTGGACGAACTCTGCACTGTTAATATCCTTGTCAAACCGATACGGCAGATTATTCTCGTCTCGAAACTCGACCCTGAGAAAACATTCTTGATGAGCCTTGTCATATCGACGAATGACGCGGTTTGACTTGTCGAGGAAGGGACCATCGAGAAACATTGAGGTCGGTGAGATCGTCACATGCAAAGAGTGGAATAAATTCGCATCAGTAGGGAAGCAAGAGGCCATATCGCCTTGTTTCGCGAACTCCATGGCGAAGGTATCGAAACAATGTGATATGGTCTTCGTGGCAGAGCTATTGTACAAGAATTCCTTGGCATGGGGAGAAAACTGTTTGAGAAGTGCTGCAGCGTAGTTTTTGCCATGGGATACTACCATCCCCTGGATTTTGGGAACCAGTTCCAGGAGTTCGGTAGCATCGAGGGATAGGTTACAGATGAGAGCCTCCATCTGGTATGCGACACACCAATCAAAACTACGGATCCTGCTCCTTGCCAGTTGTAGTTGACTATGGGAGAAAAGCCCACGACGCTCCACGTCGATGCGAAAATCTTTGAGGTTTCGCAGGTCGGCAGCTTTACACAAGGAGGCGAATGTGCTCGAATGTTCCGGTGCTGTAAGGATCAGCCGTAAAGCAAGGGATATGAAGGGCATCGCGGGAGGGTTGTTGACTAGTGGAAAGGTGGTTAACCGATGGAAGGGTTCCTTGTCACCATACAGAGACTTGCGGAAGAAGATGGGTGGTATTTCGAGCTGAAAGAAGACGATCGAATTTCCATCGAGTGGGGAGGTGTGGCAAGAAGCGCCCATAATCGAAGCTTGCCGAATCGCAATGATGTATTCGTGGGTATCATTATAGGCCTGCCTCACGGATATGTGTATCTCTCGTCGCTTGGGGTTGAAACGCAGATAGGCAGTTTGTCGCGCCTCTGCTTCGATTGAGAACACATCGTCCCGGCACATCCACCCAAACTGGATGGACTGAAGGGATACTAATTCGTCCTGGAGTGCTTGTTCTCGATGTTTGCGCCCCCGTTCTTTTGCTGGATCGATCCACGGAGAATGGGAGAGTGTGTCGAGGAGTTCGGGACGGGGTTTCTTGCCCTTCGAAAACTCGATTGGATTCTGCCCGAAACAGATTTGGTGGATAGGATATTTGGAACCGCAGGTGTATAGGAACCGACGTGCGATGGTGAGATCCGTGATTGTGAGCGTTCCCGTACGAGTAGGTTCTCCTTGTTGGGTTCGATGGAGGTGGACATCAAAGTTCGCCTGCCAGTTGA
This sequence comes from Lepiota brunneoincarnata, assembly GCA_023014365.1. NCBI lineage: Eukaryota > Fungi > Basidiomycota > Agaricomycetes > Agaricales > Agaricaceae > Lepiota > Lepiota brunneoincarnata. The sequence continues at coordinate 966,694 of JAEBUN010000009.1, forward strand.
AGAAAAGGGGGCCGTGTAAATGGGAAGCTAAGGCTTCCTTGACATTATATTGGTCGTAATCCCAGGGAATGTTTCGCATATGAATCTCCATATTGACTCCTGCCTAACGGACAGCGGAGGGCGGTCCCACAGGCAGATGGAAAAAACGATGATGGGGTCCACAGAATTGGGGACAGCGGGAAACTGCCTATATAACAGCCTGTCAGCCCGTGACCCTTCTCCCTTTGTACGTGAGTGCTTGGGCCCTGAGCGTCGCATGCCATGTATTGGGCTGCGGTCGTAGGTTCTGGGATAGGTTCGAAAGAATCTTCTGGGGTCCCATTACTGCGTGTCTGCTTAAACCAGCGTCAGAAGAGATGTGCTGCGCAGCGAGCTTAGAGTAGTGCCTTCGATGCTGGGTGGGAATCTACATCTTCGAAAGTTCTCAGTCAACCCATCGGACCGGTAACCTCATATATCCAAAGACCATGCTTACTCATTTCCGTTGGCCACAAGTTGCAGCATATTCATCGCATAACAATGACCAGCACATCGGAGACGTACGCACCCAACGAAAATTCCCAAGTGTACTTCCTAACCAACAGAAATATCTCAGTTACGTGAACATGTTCGGCGGCTCACCTCTCAACCGCCTCTCCTGGTTGCGTACCTCACATCATTTTCTCAACGCCGTCGTCGCTCTCCCAAACGTCCCAATGGCTCCTCTTCAACGCCGGAAAACCGCTCATCATCTCAGACCCTTCGTCGCGACTTCAAATCGCGTACCTAACCACACCCGAAATCGAATCTCTCCTCGGATCACAACCTTTCTTTGGTCAAGGCCAACAGCTCGGAACACTCATCCCAGACGAAATCAACAACGTCCCGCATAGTGCGACAGAAGCCGCGCGTCACCATCCAGAATCGCTACGTATCGTCTTCCTGGGCATACACGAAAGACAGCCCAATGCAGATGTCTCCGCCGCATTCTCAATTTCCGAGTTTTCCACCCCCGATGCGGCAGGTAGAAGCGGTCAAGAAGCTAGACGGAACTCCGTATTTTTCTATGGATGTGGCTGACGGTGGATTGTTGACTGAGGTGAGATTGCAAGCGATTTTCCGGGAGAGTCAGAGCGGGAAGAGGCCGGGGCAAGCATTGGTTTGGTCGGAGCCGAGAGCGCTTATGTCCGAGTTGGATCATTTCACAGGTTCGGTGTTTGCGTGCGCGAGGACTTTGGCTGATTGGAATTATCGAAACAAGGTGTGTGTTGTTCATTGCCGATCAAATTTTTTTGTTGACTTTGGTTCAGTTTTGCCCGGGATGCGGATCAAAGACATATTCCATGTGGGGTGGGTGGAAGATATCGTGTTCATCGCTGTTACCGTGGGCGGACAACACTGGAAAGAACCCATGTCCATCTGGGTAGGTGTAACTGTTGTGATACATCTTGGTAGCTCCTTAATCACTGTCACAGGAGGGGCCTACATAATTACACACACCCGCGGACAGACCCTGTCGTGATCATGATAGCCATAGACGAGACGGGGAATAAAGTCCTTCTGGGGCGTGGTGTAAGCGCGTTGCCGTTTTTCCGAGTTGTGCCATCTTCATCGTATTTTTTTTTTCAGAGAAGATACCCTAGCAAGTTCTATTCCGCTTTTGCTGGCTTCATTGAGCCGGGGGAGTCCTTTGAGGATGCCGTAGCCCGAGAGATGTGGGAGGAGGCCGGAGTTCGCGTTTGGAATGTTCGATATCACTCTGGGCAACCTTGGGTATGTTCTCGAAGTGATCTCTCTGAACCAGACTTGATGTTCAACAACTATGGTTAGCCATACCCTGCCAGTCTCATGGTAGGCTTTTACGCTCGAGCAGATTCCAGACATCCCATCAGGACAGACCTGGATAACGAGCTTGTCGGTATGTATCTCTCATCAACAAAAAAAGCTCGAGTAACTAGTCAATACCGTAGATGCCCGGTGGTTCACAAAGGAAGAAATTCTCTCAGTCCTCAACCATCCTGCTGGAACCAGGTTTACAAGGGCAGATCACAGGGCGGTGACGGAGCACGTAGAAGGAAAGAAGGATGGCGATCCCAATGCCAAGACGCTGACGCCTCCTGCGGGCCTGGTAGAGGAGACGCCGTTCAAATTGCCGCCAATTACTGCTATTGCTGGCGTGTTGATTCGGCATTGGGTAGATGGAAGGATTGGTTTTGGTGTGAATGGGCAGGATCTGGCACCAAATTTGTAATGTTTTTATTGGGATGGGTATGGTCAGAACAGGGTTCATTAAATATGTTCGTCAAGGTCGTCAAGGTCATAAAGGGCCATTAGTATCGTTCCATTTCCTTCTTCCGTCTACAATAACCATCACCCGGCCGATCTCATGCAATCAAAAATGATACAACTCACCTTACTCCACAACAATAACATGCCCTCGCAGACAAACACACGACGGCAGCCCAGGTCAACACAACAGCAACAAGCACCATCCAGACACCATTCCCAAACTCGACGTAAAACTTGAACTCTTCCAACTTGCTCACCTCATTCCTCGCTACAATAACCAGAGCCAGATCCACACCAAGGACGACACTGCTGAGAATGGCAGTGACGATAGCGAGAAAGAGGGTGAAGATGGCAAAGGGGCGAGAGTGGAGGAAGAGGGAGGCAATAAAGGTGAGGAAGGCGAGGCCGGCGGCAATGGGGTGGAGGACGAGAACGACGAGGAGAGCTTTTTCAACGGCATCAACCACGGCATCGGGGACTCCAATAATGGCACGGACGTCAGCTGGGACGGTGTAGCCTAGTTGAGGGCCGAAGCAGAGGCCGTCGTTAGTTAACCATGAGGGGGGGTTGAGTGCACTATCAGGGGAAATGAAAGGTGTTAATGATCGGGCGTGAAGGGGATATAATTAGCAATGGGGTCACCCTGTAGCACAGACGCCCCAAACACCGAAACGCAGCTCCGTCGCGATGCTTGTGGGTGGGGTAACATCTGAGGTGGATTGGAAGATGACGAGGTAAATGGGTTTGATGATGGTGAGAGAGATGCCAACGAGGAGGAGGAGAACGAAGGCTATGACAAGGAGTGAGAAGGCAATTATAGAGATAATTCGGTAGGTTTGTAGAGGTCTGATCATGGTTTAAGGGGGGGTATCGTACGGGGGAGAGGTGAAGGTGGTGGGATGGCTGAGGAGCCCAAGGGGGGGGGGGGTGTGAGACGCCAGGGTGCCTTGTATGTATAGCTTGTTGTCGATTGTTGCGCCACAGGCGTCTTCCATGTGTGATATGGGAAAATGAAGTGTTCTTCGGAAGTTCCACAGAACTTTGTATTGTATCGGTTGGTAGCATACCCTCAAGCCCGTGTTAATTGAGACCACAGCCCCACGAAAGGATTGGGTTTCCGCGCCTCCTTGGGCTTCACCCTTCTCACAAACTTGAGGCAGTCCCGCACCTCTCCTGCCCTCGGCGTCGACCATCTCTCAACAGCTTGAACGACCTTTTTCTCAAACCACCTCATCCCCGTCGCCTCCTTCTCCCACACACCCGTAGTCCACACCGCTAACGGTCCTCTCCCCTCAACGAAATGACTCTCCCTCTCCATTTCCCGCTCCTTCCTCACATCTTCGCGCTCTGTGCTCGGCGTTCCGTCCTTTTCGAATGCACGGGCTTCCCCCAATAGGCTGCGAGGTCTGCTCAATGGGTTTTTCTGGACTTTCGGGTTGGTGAGGCGCATGCGGTTGGCCATGACGATATCGGTAAAGATGCGATCACCAATGATGACGAGTTCATCGTCGGATATGGGGCGGGGAAGGGATGAGAAGTAGGTACGGATGGAGGAGATGCAGGAGTAGGCGGGTTTGAAGGACTTGTGTTGGAGAACGGGCACTTGGAGGTGGTGTGAGACTGATTCAGACTGAGGGGAATTGAGCAAGGGTGCTGCGAGGGGAAAGGGAGCCGTAGATGACGAACCTGGATGCCTCCTGCGTCTGTGTAGGTGCCTGCAGAGTTGCTGACGATGATGACATTGTCTTGACCAAAAATTCTGCGGCACTCGTCCCATGCTGGCTGTAACTAGAGTGGGTGGTTGGTTCTTTCAGCGGGGTGGAGAAGAGTACCTGCAGTTCGGGCACAAGCGTGTCTTTTTCTGGGACAGTCTTGGGTGATGTGTCAGTGCAGAATTGAAAGAACGATGTAAGAACATACGAGACAGTTGTCTTTGTCAAGTACGGCTGCGCGGTAGCCAGCCTTACGGAGAGCCGCAAAGTTGAGATAGCGTATATCTTTTGTGTTGGTCAGGATTATTATTTGTAGAGGGGTGAACGAATGAACCTTTTACGATAACATTGGGAACAACGATTCGCGGGTGGATGAAAAGCTGAAAGGGCGCGAGCAGGCCAGGAATATTCAATGGCATAGGGAGAAATGGTATGTTATTCCCACACAGCACACATCAGCAAATAATAAATTCTTGCCAGCATCCACCATGTCCGACTTTCTGGGCGCTTTCTCAACATCCACCGCGACAGGAAGCAATGAAATCGATGACTTTGAGCGCGCTTCTTCTGCATTCCCTGATATCTCTCTCGACGGCTCCAGCGACATCCCAACAGTCCCTTCCACCAACAAACCCAGTGCCGATGTAGGAGGCGGCTTCTTGTTTGACGATTTCGAATCTGCGCCGGCTGCTCCTCCTGTCAAGGTAACAGGGGACGACGAGATTGAGAAGTTTGAGAGCGACTTTCCCGAGCTTGATGTCGCGCCTGTGCCGGTCAGTGGGGGTCTGTTAGAATGGATGGGTTTCTGTGTGTGCTGAGAGGGTGTTCTTTCCAGGTCCAACCGCTTGCGCAGCCATCCTTTACAAGTTCCACACCGTTCGCTCCAAGACCACAACCCTCTGCTTTGGCTTCCACGCCCATCCTCTCTCAGACTATTGGTGAAGACGAGCCCGAGGTGATTAGGTATGCGGATAATTGAACGTTTCCATCAGGGTATCCACAAGTTCACAATCTGCAAGGGAGTGGCGAGAGAAGCAGCGAGCTGAGATCCAAGCTCGCGATGATGCCTCCAAAATCAAGCGTCAAGAGATGATCTCCAAGGCTGAACGCTCCATCGACGAATTTTACGAGGATTATGCAAGGAAGAAAGAGAGGAACATCCGGGAGAATAAGTGCGCGCTCTTTTCTCCATCCACGATCTCGCTGCTCATTGTCGCATGTTTTAGGGATGCTGAGGCTGATTATCTCGCTTCATTGGAGGCTTCTCTCTCCTCCGGCACTACATGGGATCGTATTTGCGAGCTCATCGAATTGCAAAACTCTCAGAGCAAGACCATTGCTAGGACTGGTGCTGGCACTACTGACTTGACCAGGTTTAAAGAAGTTTTGCTCAGGCTGAGGAGAGAGGGCGACAAGGCGCCTGGCGCGGCTGGTTATTAGTTAGAGTGTGCATGTTTTGGACCCTGTGTGCTATATTCTGCTATGTTGAATGGACGTATGCTATGACTAGAGCTTGGCCTGACTCTCTGCAGCAGCGGGCGAGACGTCACTTGCAGGAGCAACTGGAACCGCGGCAGGAACGGGCTCAGCCGCTGTAGACGTTAAGGTCGGGTGGGGCGAATGAGACTCAATGAAATGGATAACTTCATCCACGAGTCTCTCCTTTACGCCGTCAGGTTCGTTCTGGAGCTCGTGATAGCCACCATCGAACAGAACAATCTTCTTTTTAATGGCCGGAATCTTGTCGTGGAAAGTCTGAGAGGCTTCGGTGGACGTTACTTGATCTGCCGTTCCGTGTACAATGAGAAGCTGGGCAAGCGGGTAGTAAGTTTTGGCAAGCAATGAGGAGCTAGGGTGAGACTGACTGGAAGAGAGCTAGGCCAGTGCTCGCAGTGTACTAAGAGAAGCGCTTCGCCCTGTGTAAGCATATCGCTGATGCCCCTCAAAGTCCCAGACTGCTTGATGAGTGGGTCTTTGAGGTACGCGTCGTTGGACGACTTGTCGTGCGACAAGTGCTAATCAACGTTCAAGATCACTGGACAAGGGGCCAAAAGGCGCGAATGGAACCAACCTCGGCTTTCACAGGGGCAGGGATGAGCGTGTATGGGGCCAATAAACTTGCCTTTGAACCAACCCATTTGAGGAGTTTCGGAGTGGGTTTGGTCTGCAGGATGAGAGGACTTGTCGCAATGACTGCAGTAATCGATGTGACAACTGAACTATGTGGGGATTTGGGGTTTTGCGAGGCAAATCCAAGGACCTCGCCACCTCCCTGTTGCGAGCCATCAATACCAAGCATTTCTCTTCCAGCATTGGAACTCACCATGGAATGCCCCATGAGAAACAGGGGTACATCCTTGAACACCCGCTTTGCATGCTCTACAGCCCATGCAATATCACCCATCTGGTCCGCCCAACACGTCTTTCCATAACTACTCCCCTTGCTCCGCTTCGCTTCATCCTGCCCGGTGAGACCGAACCCCCGTTGGTCGACAGCAAAGACTGCGACTTCACGCTGGGCAATCAGGGGGTGGAAGTGGGTATACCGCCCGACGTGTTCCGCGAAGCCGTGCATAAAGACAATGACGGCTTTTGGTTTAGCATGCTCTGGGACATATGTACGAGTGTAGAACTGGGTTGAGGAAGGTCCTTGAAGCCAGGTTTCGGTGTATGGTGGTGACATTTTGATATTGATCCGTGGGAAGGGTGTGTCGTCAGTTCTGCTCTTGCCTTTCTACTCTCATAATGCCGGTCACTTGGGCCTGCGGCCTTGCCGTGCGCAGGCTGCAATACACCCCAATTTCATTACGGACGATCATAATGCCTCCGGCGCGGACTCTGGCTACGTGCAGGGACGGCACCCATTCCCTTGCCGTTACATCTCGTAGGCTATCAAGTTACCGGACTGGCATCTCAGCTCTCAACTCTTGGAATGGGGCAGTAGTACGCCAACTCCGGTGGAAGAGCACTGAGGCTGTCACAAAGCCCGAACCCCCTGCGACTGCTACGTCGAACCCAACGGACCCGAGTCCGTCGATACTCTCACGTTTGTTTGCCAGGACTCCCCAAGGCGCCTCCTCGTTTGGCAAAATCGCCGCTTTGGCCAAACCGGAGAAAAAGCCTCTGATGATTGCTGTCGGGCTCTTGCTCGTCTCGTCAGCGGTATCAATGAGTGTTCCGTTTACGATCGGAAAGCTTATTGATTTCTTCTCGTCGCCGGACCCGGTAAGTGACAATATTCAAGGGTCGTATCCTGCTCAAATGCTCGCCTTAGCAAATTCCTTTTGGGATCAGTTTGTGGCAAGCGTCCGGAGTGTTGTTGCTGCTGTTCACAACTGGCGCGATTGCAAACTCGGGTCGCGCGATGCTAATGAGGCTCTCCGGTGCGTTGTTCCGTTGTTACTACGAACCGAATTCGTCTTAATAGGGTTGGATAGGCCAACGCATTGTCGCTCGGTTGCGTGAACATACCTATGCCGCTGCTTTGCGTCAAGAAGTCGAGTTTGTCGAACGTGGAGAGGGCGATGTCCTCAGTCGGCTTAGTGTTGACACGAGTATTGTCGGAGAGAGGTATGTACGTAGCTGTGCAACAGGCTTAGCATGGTTGTCTGAATATTGGGACAGTGTCACCAACAACCTCTCGGATGGTCTTCGAGCCATCGTCATGTCCTCCATCGGCTGTAATACTTCTTCTAGCCACTGTACCATAACACTGACCCTGACTTTGACCCTTCCAGTGGGGGCGATGTTTTATACCTCACCAACTCTCACAATGTTGATGTTGGCTATTGTTCCTCCTGTATCATTGGGTGCCGTAGGTGGATTTATCTGCAGGGCAAGCCAGCATTCTCAGCCATAGATAGGTCGTCTATGGTCGGTATCTCAAGAAACTCTCAAACAGGACACAAGAAGCTGTAGGTGAAATGACCAAGGTATACTTAAGCCCGTTCTTGTTAATCGGGAAACTAAGAGCTGTGCCAGATCGCTACTGAATCTCTGTCAGCACTTAGAACAGTACACGCTTTCAATGCCCTTCCTCAAGAAGAGAAGAAATTTCATGAGAGGGTCGTCAACGTATTGACCTTGGCCAGGAAAGAAGCCATTGCGAGTGGGATTTTCTTCGGAAGCACTGGCTGGAGTGGCAACGTGACCCTACTCGGACTGTTAGGCTACGGTTCGTAGACACGTGTTCACGCCCGGATAAACCCATGTTTATTGGCTTTAGGTGGTACTCTCGTTTCGCAAGGGGTGATCACTGTTGGGGATCTCACAAGTCTACTTCTGTATACTGTCTATGTCGGAAATGGTCTTCAGATGCTTATGTCAGTACCATATGTTTCCTCCCTCCGACTCTCAGCTTACAGCGGTCCGCTAGTTCATTCTTCGTAGGTCCTGAAGCACAAGGCTCTCACTCACACGCTCAGCCACTTCTGTAGTCCTCAATCATGCGTGGAGTTGGTGCCGGGACTCGCATCTTCGAAATATTGGATCGCAAACCTGTCATTCCCATCTCTACAGGCGTCGAACTTTCTCCAGATAGGCGTGGAACTATCAGATTTGAGCACGTTCATTTTGAATACCCTACCCGCAAGGAGGCCAAGGTCTTGAAGGACTTTAATCTTGAGATCAAAGTTGGCGAGACTGTTGCTATTGTGTCTGTCTTTTTTTATTATACGTTCCAACTTGCCTTACCCGCTGACTGACAATGACAGTGGCGAAAGCGGTGGTGGGAAATCTTCTGTCCATTCACTCTTGCTCCGGTACTACGATCCCATTCACGGCAAGATCACTTTCGATGATCAAGGTAAGGGATGAACCTGACCCTGTCGATGGTATAGGATCGACTGACCAGGTACACAACAGATATCCGGGAGTTCTCAGCAACCTCTTGGCGCAGGATCATTGGCGTGGTTCCCCAGGATCCCGTCCTTTTCGCCGGAACAGTCGCATCCAACATCGCATTCGGTAATCCTGACGCGACAAGAGAGGATATCGAAGATGCTGCGCGCGAAGCCAATTGCGAGTTCATATGGGGCATGCCGCAGGGGTTTGATACCGAAAGTATGTTCTCATTCCCTCCTCAATCTGAGACTCACCCTCATAACTATTCTTGCAGTTGGACGGCTTAGTTTGAGTGGTGGCCAACGCCAGCGCCTCGCATTCGCTCGTGCACTCCTCAAGAAGCCTGCTATACTCGCTCTGGACGAAGCGACGTCCGCACTCGATGCAGCATCCGAACGACGTGTAAATGATGCTATTGAGAAGATACTGAGGTCGAGGCAGACGACGTGTCTGTTTGTTGCGCATAGATTGTCGACGATTGCAAGAGCGGAGAGGGTTGTGGTGTTGGAGGGAGGGAGGATTGTGGAGAGTGGGATGTATAGAGAATTGGTTGCGAGGGGGGGATCTAAGTTTAGGGCTTTGATGGCGGCGCAGTTGAGTGCGGTGGGGCGTGAGGAGGGGTTGTCGATTAAGGGTGACGATGTGAGCGAGAAGACTGTGGAGGAGCCTGAGATTGTGGAGAGGGATGAAGATGGTTACGAGGCTGAAGTGGTTGAAGGGAGACTGCAAGGGAAGAGTCAAAAGGTGATTCAAGAGGGCAAATAGATCACTCCCGACAACCGAAGGCCAACTCATTTCATACGATCCTCGGACTCGTGGCAACTATCCCTATCAACACACCAACCTTAACACCCACCTCACGCACAATCGCCCCGGCCAGCATCGCTGTATTGAATAGCATCCATCAGACTATGGTTTGTGTTGTATCGCGGAAGATATCATTATTTATACATACAATATGTTAATCTGATATACAATTAGATAGAGTATAGCCCGGGATTGAGAGTCTAGCCATCTGTTCACCGAAAGTACACCGTGGTTGAGCGCAAGATTACAGGAGTCGAAGCCGCAGTCCGGTTGCCAAGCACCTCAGGCGGCAACTAATGGAGCACAAACTCCGGATACGACTCTCCTCTTGTTTGTTGCACAAGACCTGAAAAACAGCTGATCGACAACCTCGTCGACAATCCTCATCTTCTCCTTCCGACTCAGACCCTTTCGTTTCCCACAGCTCTTACACCCCACCCTCTCCCGATACACCTCCCTCGCAGCAGCAAGCATCGTGAGTCTCTTGACACCCAACGTCAAGCCCATCTGTAGAGTCAGCGGCTGCTCACGTTGGCAGAGTGTGACGTAGGAAGAGCGGAGGAGGGCGGGATCGAGTTTGTATTGGTCCCAGATTGCAATTTTGCGGATGGGATCGAGGCCGGGTGGTGGAAGTGCGTGGAGGCGGGTGGTGGCGAGGGAGGTGACGGTAGGGATGTGGTATTTGGAGGAGATGGAAAGGAGGGAGAGGTAGTGTTCTGGAGTTTGGGGTTGGAGGGAGTGTGGTCTAAAATGAGCAGTGTTAACAGGAGAGAGGGCTCAAATTAGTAGGTAGAGGGAGTGTGTACATCGGGAGAAGGACTTGGAGGAGAATTTCGAGATCTGCTGCAGAGGTTTCGAGGAGATGGAGAGGGTGTGCGTCGTCGAATCCTGGAAAGTGGGCAAGTTGAGTAGATGGGAGGATGCTTTGCAGGACGAGGGATTTGGAGTGGAGGACGGAGAGGTCGAAGCGGAAGAGGGTGGTTCCTGCCTGGGATGGAATTAAGATTGGGCACGGAAAGGAGGATAAAATACGTACTTGGACGACGGTATCGCCTTCTGGGAGGTAATATGTTGGGTGTCTTTGCAAGGGAGCCTTGCTAGGTGAGCCGGTGGCGTTGGGTGGCATTTCTTCCTTGTGCAGTTCGGATTCCTGGATGAAGCATTGGCCCAGAGACTCAAGATGCCGCTTTTTATGGTGATCGAGAATGCCCCAGACGGAAACAACGTGTATCAATCCATAATTGACTGCAGCTTGCAAGCCGCTAAAAGGATCCTGAGTACACTGCTTTATAGAAAGCCTGGTCCCTGTTCGCTTCCGAGAGACTACTCTTGCATGTGAGTCCTCATCAAGCGGGATGACATCTAGACGCCAAGATCAATGGTAAGAGGATATGTAAGGAAGAGATTTAAGGTTGGGCATGGAACTCTCGGAATATTAAATACTCACCAGAGGCTGAGTATTTTATTCAAAGTCTATGATGACCCTGATAGTCCTTGCCTTACACCGAGTCACTGCGACCACCTGGCGCGTAACGACACGCAGGATATCTGCTTGGCTCGCAAAACAGACCGGCAGCAGTCACGGTGAAGCGTATTTGGAACGTTCCGCCATCACCTTCTATCGATGAACTGCGGACACCGACTTGGGGCCGGACGGGCTTCCCTTCTCGATGATTGGGCCCGGGTCAAGTGAACCCTTCCAGCAGGTTCTTTCACCTCCCCTGATGACCTAGCCCTGCTCTGCGCAAACGTGGGTATTGTGCTACCCCTGCCCGTAGAAAGAAGTGCCATAGGGAACCCACATATAAGAAGCTTCGGGGCATACGCAGCAGAGGTCTACCTTACTACCATTCAGAGCCCTCCCCTCTCGGCTTATCATGGAGATTTTCATGCATAATATCCCCGTTGGCCACGGGGAGTATGATGTCAAGACCGCCCTCGCGAAACACTTACATGGACCTCTCTTCCCCAACGTAAAAGCCAACTTCAAAGTCAACCTCCACCGGCTAAAACAAGGAAAACACACCATCACAGGCACGCTTACGTTGGCCGACCTCTTCGTCGCTCGTCGATTCCTCGATTTCTACGAATCACAACACCCCAGATATTTGATATGGCTGGGGGAAAACCGGTTATATTTCGAACGAAACAATGAGCCTCGGTCTGACGTGGTTGAGCTCCTCTCTCGCTCGCTCTGGATTGATCCAACCGAAGAACGAAAGCGCGAGGAGATATACCAGAAACTCTATTCCTCCTTCCTACCTCTAAATTTTGTTCAGTTTGGCTGGATGTGCAGAGACTCTGTGTTCTCGATCGAAAGCGAATCACGACAGAAACCGTGTCATGTCGCTTTCGATCCCGAACGACGAGAGATACAAATAACGGTTCTGCCTGCGGGTAAACGTGCTTCCACTCACGTCATTGCTATTCGACAGTCCTCCATTCTCTCCATTTCTGCTCAGAAATCCCCTGATGGACAGACAACCATATTCCTCCAGCTTGATATACCGTCAACCTTCCTACGCAGAAAAACCCTGAAGACGCAATTTTACCGGTCACCAACCTTCCCGTTGGCAAACAATTCACACGCGACCCCTTACACATCTCTCGCCATGCGCCTTGGCCTCGCGTCCTCGAACGATCTAAAGAAATTCATCGATTTGTCCAAGCTAGCCAACTCACGACGCGTACAATCATACCCCGTTGTGGCTGAACGCCGAGAACTATTTTCCAAGGCCCACTTGGAATGCCTGGGAGAGAAGATTCAGGCCTTTGACTGGTGCGTGGCGTTTCAGCTGGAGGCTTTATTGCGCAACATGGATCTCGACGCCACGGAGCTCCTAGGTCTTCTCCCGAAGGTCGAGAAGCTTGTGGCATCCCATGGAAGCCTCCACGCTGCGAACCTGCTAAGGATATTCGCGAGTCGAGCCCGGGCCCTCGCATGCAGCGATAGGGATACGGTTGGGCCTATGGTGTCTTGTTTTGATTCCTTCGAGCAGGAATACGCAGAACGAGATAATATAGCACTACCTATTCCTACCGACGGCAGCTTCTGCGGGTTATCGCACATCACGATCACCCCCACCTACTATGTTTCTTACTGGACCATTTTTGGAGAAATCAAACCACGTCATCAGACTTTACGACCGAATTCATCAGGAGAGCTTTTTGAGGGTGGATTTCCGTGAGGAAGACGGCTTACAACACCGCCTAGATCGTGATGTGAACGGGCGAGCATCTATTCGCGATCGCTTTGGCCCTCTTCTGAAAAAAGGTCTTATCATTGCTGGACGTAAATTCGATTTTCTCGCTTATTCGCAGTCCGCTTTAAGGGAACATTCAGTCTGGTAGGATCCACTCCCAGGTGATACATACACGCACACTGACTTAGTCAACGCCAAGGTTTCGTTAAACCATTTATCGATTCCAAGCATGGCAGGGTCGACGCCAAAAAGATCATTCAAAGCCTGGGTTCCTTCGACAACCTCTCCTACGATCCGACCCTCTTATATTGTCCAGCCAGGTACGGAGCGCGGTTGTCCCAGGCTTTTACGGCAACAGAAGCGTCCACTCTCAAGGTGGACAATATCCGCCGGGCCAAGGATATCAAGACAGAGGATGGAAAGTACATTTTCACTGACGGTTCGGGAGGTATGTCAGAGGACCTCGCCCGTGAAATATGGCGAGTCATTGGTCCCGAAGGGAGCTCCACGTCAGACGACCTTCCGCATGCGTATCAAATCCGTTTTCAGGGGTCAAAAGGCATGGTCAGCATCGACTACAGGCTGAATGGATCTAAAACAATCGCTCTCCGCCCATCAATGATCAAGTTTGACTATCCCGAATCAAAGGAAATAGAAATTGCCAGAGCGATTAATCGACCCACTCCTTACCACCTCAACCGACCCCTGATAATGCTGCTGGAGGGCTTGGGAGTTCCATATCACGTTTTTCGAAAATTTCAGGATAAAGCGGTCGAAGATGCACAAAATGCGACTCGCTCCCTCACGGGCACGGCACAGTTGCTCGAAACTCACGGCCTGGGTTCCTCTTTCCGACTCTCTTCCGTCATGTCCAACTTGGCGAAGCTGGACATAGACACGCTGCATGGAGACACATTCTATGACCAACTTCTTGGGGTCATGTTATACCACGTCTTGCGGGATCTCAAGAATAGTGCCCGCATCCCTATTCCGGATGCGTGGGCTCTCGTAGGCGTCGCTGACGCTCATCACTTCCTCAAGCCGGACGAAATCTTCGCCTGCATCAAACAACAAAATGGAGAACTCACCTATCTGGAGGGACTTGTACTGGTTTCACGATCACCCAGCATCCATCCTGGAGATATACAGGTTGCTAGCGCTATTGGGAAACCACCTAAAGATTCGTGCTTCGCCCGAGAGCCCCTCTTCAACACCGTGGTATTTAGTGTCCAGGGTACGTCGACTTTTAAACCTTGGGCTGGATGGTAATATGACGACATCACAGGGAAGCGACCCCTTCCTTCGTGTTTGGGTGGCGGTGATCTTGACGGAGACATTTACAACCTCCTCCCTTTAAGCCGTCATCCCCAGTCTACCCCGCAGAAATTCTTCCAACCAGCCGATTATGCACCAGCAGAGAAGAAATTTCTTGATGCCCCTAGCACGATGGACGACGTTGCTGATTTTGTTATGGAGTACATCGTGTCAGATGTGGGTGGCCATAACAAGTGTGAACATGAATAATTGCTAAAAAAAAAAAGCTACTAGGTTATTGGCCTCATTGCTACCAACTGGCTCGTTATCGCAGACCAAAGTCGCTTTGGGATCAGGGACAAAGCTTGCCTTCAGCTCGCAAAACTCCACAGCGATGCTGTGGATTATCCGAAGACGGGACGCGCCGTTAATGTCACAGACATACCCAAGCTAAAATTCCCAAAACCCGACTGGAGTGCTCCCGAAACTATTAAACCGGACCCAGTAAACTATTACAGAAGCCAGTCTGCCATCGGACAATTGTCCAGGGCGATCGACCTGGAGGCTCATGAGCCCTCGCTTTCAGTAGGACCCCTTCTACATGATCAGGAGGTTCGTCCAGAAAATCGGTCGATCGATGACGAACCCCGTGCAACTGATGACGCGAGGGTTTTAAGCGTGATCAGACAGCACGTCTCCAAGTATATCGAGGTCAACGATCCAGGAGAACAATCACCCATTAATTCAGTTGCGGATCTCTTTGCGTGGTTCTCAGAGGAGCTTGCGAATATCGCTTCCGCGAGCAGCCTTTCTCACCGTCAATTCAAGCCATTGTCGGAAGAGGAGCTGATTGTTGGGACAATAGCTCAGAAGACTCCGCAGCCCCGTCTGCGAAAGGATAAAACATCGAAGATGAGAGAGTGGACCGATGGTCTCGTTCGACGAACGAGGGAGGCACTCGAAGGCGATGATACCGGTACCAGGACTACGAAGGACTATCTGCGACACGCGTGGACGGCGTGGAACCTGTCCCTTGTTGAAGGTCGGAAAGGCAGTTTTGGGGCTAAAACGTTTGGATGGATAGCACTTGGGGCACTGTTTGATGCCGTGAAGTTGATTCGAAGAGCGGGGATGAGGGATGTGCGGTTCCCTTTGTGGACGAACATTTCCGTACGATAACAACGAAGATGAATGTATAGTACGCGTCAGAAAGCCCAACACTACTTGCATTTCTAAACTGCTTCACGACAGTGACTTGAGCGGCAGTCGCGATCGGGACCAAAGAACAAGGAGATAAATGTGAGTGACTGGAACTATTCTTGCTAAATAGCGACCATCAGTGAGTTGTCCCCCGGGTTATCCTGCTGCCGCGGCTTAATAGTGAGGCATCCTCGGTGTCATTCAGGTTTTCGTTCACCAACAAGAATCGTTCCCGTACACACAGGTGGAGCACCTTCTCATTGCCATTGCTCTACGAATAGGGTCATGTGTGCATCACATGAGAACCAATCTCCCAGGGCCCAGGCAATGTTCTGTTCGCGAAGCCCAGATCGCGGACAAGGAGTCATTCAACTTCGCAGACGGACCGAGTCTGCAGAAAATCACACAAGGAAATCCCCCTGGCGGGCCGCTATGGCTATAAGAGCCGTGTCCAGATCCCCAAGCGCATCTGAGTCCAAAATGTTGCTGTCTTGTTTGGCACCCATTCTTCTCGGGCTTACCGCCACCCTCGCAGCAGCAAAGTCCACCGTAGTATCCGCTGTAGATGCTCAGTGCACTCTACGCGCTTCTGGTGGCGACGACTCGCCTCAGTTTTTGAGAGCGGTCAAGTCGTGCTCGACTGTGTTGATCCCGAGATCCACTACGTTGAACATTGCCACGCGCCTGAATATGACTGGATTATCCAACAAGCGGATTGTGAGTGCACTCTCTAGGCTGATGGTGTAGTTCTACAATGACTCCGTTCAATCGAAGGAATTGGAAGGAACTTTGCGCTTTAACCCAGACATTCCCTATTGGACCGGAGTGGGTCGATTGTTAATACTCTACATTATACTAGGGTCTCATGATCGGACAAGAACGCGTTTTTCATCCCATTCCAAAATCAAGTTACATTTTGGCTCCTGGGAGGACGGAACATTGTTCTGACAGGGGGAGGAACACTGGATGGCGTCGGTCAGGTTAGCTTTACTGTTCGCCAGTTGAATAAGCCCGCAAGTTTAATCCATTACAGCTCTGGTGGGACACTTTGTGAGTTATGCGCCCAGGCTTCCTATGCAGTGGTGATTCCAAAACATGTCGAAGACCCACCAACTCAACCCTCCTACGGCCGATCATATTGACCATATTCCAAGCTCGTAATGTGCTGGTCCAGAATATTAAAATGGTCAATGGACCCGAATGGCACAACATGGTACACTCTCCCGATTCGCGACTCTCGCAGCGACCCACTTACCGTCCCGAATTTGTATTAGGTTAATGAGGCACAGAATGTCGTGTATGACAACGTCAACATCCGTGCCGTCTCAAATAGCACTCATGGGCCGGCTAATACCGACGGGTGGAATGTATATCGAAGCGACAGTGTTACGATCCAGAACTCGGTCATCGTGAATGGAGATGATTGCGTCGCTTTCAAACCCAGTACGTCTCTTCCCTTCCACCCCCCAAGAAAGGGCGTCTGGTTTTCAAAGGCTGAAATTGCAAATGAGATGCCACCAATGTCCTTGTCCAAAATCTTGACTGTACCGGTTCTCAGTAAGTGGGGTTAACTGTACTCGTTGACTCGGCTAACAATGTTCGACGCAGTGGCATTTCTGTTGGGTAGGTCAAAACATAGCGCTTGGCCGTGTTGGAACACCAATCTCTTGTCTCCCAGTTCATTGGGGCAGTTTCCCGGAGTGTTTGATATCGTTCAAGATGTAGTGTCGAGGTACGTGACGACGTCGGAGGCTGCCAAGGTCTGGGTTTTGACGAGATGTGTCCAGGAATGTCAAGATGACCAACGCCCAGAATGGGGCCCGAATTAAGGCATGGGCCGGTCCGAATGTAGGCAGCGGAATCGTTAAGAATGTGACGTTTGAGGGCTTTGTTGAAAGCCATGTCGACAATCCTGTTGTCATCGACCAGGTCCGTACTAAGCAACAGGGTCATCTCCAAAACCATATGCAGACCCTTGTTCTTTTTACAGTGCTATGAGACACCTGCAGCGCTGTGTGCCCAGTTCCCTTCAAACACACTCATCCAAGATATTGTGTTCAAAAAGTCAGTGTCCCACGCTCCTGAGGTATATTTTAAATGACATTGCTCCCAGCATCTCCGGAACGTCAACCAAGTCTGTGGTTGCCGCGCTGACATGCTCTCGAGATGGACGCTGCAGCAACATAGAGGTTGATGATCTCCAGCTTAGGTGAGCGCTTCGCATTTAATCATGGGGAAAAGTAATAAATGGTAGAGTTCTCTTCAGCGCTCCATCGGGCACAGCTCAGTACACTTGCGCCAACGTCGTCCTCAGTGGAAATTCTGCCAACTTGTTCCCCCAATGCACAGAGACGTAAATGGAACATTGTTTGATGTTCCGCCTGTTAGGGGAGAGCTGGTAGAGATGGTTACGAAAGTCGTTGATGGAAGCCGACAATAAATGTATTCAATCCAGACGTATGACATTTTCTGTTTTCAGGTTTAAATAACGAGCTCTTGGTAAAAATTTGTCCCCACTAACACCGGGCAGTGGTTGAAAGATAATCCTCCAGGGGTTTCTTGAAAAAGAAGCAATATTCCGCAAGAATGATTGACCTGCCTCTGCATATCAAAAGGGGATACCAGATCTGAAAGACTTCGATTAATAGCCCCAGGAATTCCGAGCGCTCTGAGTCGTTGGTTCCCCGGAGAAAACGGAAGGAACCGAGTTTTGCATAGGGTGCTGATCGTAGTGGCTGATCTGGGACCGTACTTGAGCTTGACTATTATTTGTTGTGGCCTTGCACACGGCGGGATCTTCAATCTCGGCATTGTTTTCCAGACACCAGGCCATAAGGAAGGGTTCCGTCAATGCCATCAGTGTACACGATGTGACCGGCCGTATGCGCGCAGTGTTACGAGAACGAGAGTCAGAGTCGCAGCCACGTAATATCATTTGGGTATTTGGTGCGTCACTTTGGATCTTCGTGAGAGGCGTAACTGAGGGACTGATGGTGCAAATCGGAGAGTGTTTGGAGTGCGTCAGCTTTCGGCCTTTGGAGCCTGAATAGAAAAATAGCCCTTAGCACGAAAAGCTGGTTGCTGCTATCGACAGTTTTTACGCTTGATCCCAGTGGATATCATTGAACGTAGGACGGCCTCGCTTCTGGCTGAATACGGCAGCGGGATGGGTGACACTATTTTGACTGTATTGTCTCCATCGTCGGGAACGGCTGTTTGACCGCTGTGCACCTCCAAGGGCATATACAGGGACATGGAGGAGCAAAGCAAGGGACGAGAGCCAGTGGCCTTGAGACACAATATGTGTAAACTATTGACTCAACTGTCAACTTTGTGCGTAACCACGTTCGCGGGAAAAACACGAACTCGGTGGCCGTAATAATTCCCATTAGGAGCTTCCCCAAGGAGCCGCTCTTTCCTCCTCAGGAGTTCCACTGCAACGTATAGGGCATCTCTAGAACAGGAGACCCCACCACTCCCCGTTTTCGAGAGGCATTTTCACGTCTCGCGTAACAGGCGCCGGTGAGATACCGCGGCGATTATCAAGCCACACACTGCGAGATCAGATGGCTGTGAATGTCCCGTTCCTTTCTTTCTTGTTGTGAGAGGCCATGATAGTCGTTTCAGACCCTCTCTGGCCGACTCGGAGACAGTGTATCGTAAACATTCAACAGCGTCCCCCCGCCTTCAACTCTTGTATTCCCGACGTCGGAGAACATATTTACCGAGACTGGATCTCAGTGGGACGCCCCATTCATGCTTGGTTCCGTCATTCTCGAGTTGGATGGGTAGAGTTTTCCGCCTGCTTTTTCTGTCTAGACACCTTTCGTGAAGTTGTTCGGCCGTTGAACGGAACTGTCAAGTCGAAAAGTATACGCTCGACAGTCGTGGCGGGAGCTATATATTTATGTCATATCTGAGGATATTTTTGCCATGAATAGGCGACCTGCCTCCGCTCTATTTTCAGGATATGAGATAATGAAGTGGAACAGCCTTGTGTGCCAGGAGACAAGGCACCTGCAAGAATGAATGGCAGCAGTGTATGATGCTCCTGAAAGTTGTGGTTCCGCTGCAGCGTCGGACCCGGAGTCTCAATTTCGTGTCATCCTTATGGCCGCACTGATGCACTCGCCATCAGATCAGACTGAGTGGTCCATGTGATCAAATCATTCATTGGTCGTAATGACGTTGCGAGTCGAGCAAAGTCAACGATGACTGAATACTAAAGCATTCTGTTCCTGGCAGTTCCGTACTTCCACCCGACCAGTCCGAGAATATGCTACGTAGAAAAACCTGAATCTCGTCTACCCTTGATATGCGCTCCAAGGAATTCAGTCCATGGCGGTTGGGGAATGAGCGGTAATACGTGTCTGTGGCGGTTTCGTCATTGATCATCATCCTCTTCCTCAGCCTCATCCTCTGATACTTCCAGTCCAGCGCCTTTGAGCTTTGCCTTGTCACGCTTCCTCTTATTGGTAACCTCATCCAACAACACTAGCAGATCCTCTTGCTCTTTTTCTGTTTCCTTTCGTTTCTCCTCGGAGGCCGATAATAGGGTGGTTAGTTCCGTAACCCGTTTCTGGAGCTGAGATACCTAGTCGCTGTCAGCTTCCACTAGAAGTTCTTCATTGGGTTCCCCTCACCTCGTCTTGATTCGTACTCGGCCGCTCCTTCAATTGCTTTTCTAGTGTTTCAATCTCTACTGCTTGTTTGCGTATCATATCACGCAAAGACGCCACCAACATAGCCGTTTCCGGGTTCTGTCCTGAAAAAAAAATCAAGGGGATAAATAAAGTGCTGAAATTGCGAATACTGAAACGGGGCATTTACCAGCTGAGGTTGATAATTGTTCGGGATTGGTAGGAAAGCCTCGTTGGATAGTATCTACATTTCCAGTACGGTGAGCCAGTATGGCCAAGGATATTGAAACGTTCATTCTCACAGTAATTGGACTTCCAGAAATCTATAAAGGCCCAGTCAAACCATATCTCTCCCTCTTCTTGATCTGCTTGCTTCAGCCCTGCTGTCCCTGGCTTTGTAGAAAGTGGGGAGGATTGTACGACACTGTCAGGGCCGACTGCCCTGAAACGGTCATCTTCTCGCAAGCGAGAAACTTGCGCAATCAAATTGTCGATGCCCAATCGATTGATGATCGGGTGGATTGTGGCTCTTGATATGATGAGATCTCATAGCGAGCTGGGCATATGCGCTCACCTTGTGATCTCCCCGGGCTCCCGGTTGAACTCATAACATATACCTAGCAGGAAGGCGCATAGCGAAGGGACGAGAGTCTCTGCCTCTGACACTTGGTTGACTGGCTCCACCAACTGTGAGCAACAATGTCAATATGGCATACACACACAACAGGCTTGGAAGTCTCTTACCGTTCCCAATCCACCGGCGTCAAGGAAGTCTCGGACCGAGTTGGGGTCTTCCCAGAGCCACTGACTTAAGAGGCACAGATACCCGATTGCGACGCGATCCCACTCCCGCGTTTCTCTGTCTGAGGCATCGGGGCGCCCACGAGCAAGAAGAGTGAGAGAAAGGTTCTCGCTCAAGATTTGGATTAGGGCCTGAGGCAGCTCATCGTCATCTGGCTCATTTGGCGCGACAGGCGGTGTACCATCGGCGGGCACAAAGAGCTGGCCTCCTTCTGGGCCCGATTGCAAATGAAGCGGACCAGGTTTTATTGACCGAGCAGAGGATTTGGATCGAGGTGATGACCGTAGAAGATGTGCGAAAAGAAGGCAAGCAAAATATGTCGAGGAAATCTGGGCAAGATTCACGTTCGATGTATCGGGCGGAGACGCAAGAGCGTGCAAAAGAGGTGTTATGGGCGGGGCATTGCCTATTGTCTGCGACATTGTCATGCTCCGGGTGAGGACGACTACTTATTATGACGCACCTTCACTGGGCAACATGGCCTGCAGAATTGCATGCCTGATTTCATCCTTGTCTACAAAGTTCTGAGACCAATCAACTAATGAAAGTACGGCGTCATCGTGACCGTACCTCGAATACCTTTGCCGCGGCGACGCGGAGTTCCAACCCGTCCTTGAGCCGTTTAAGCACCATCGAGACCATTGTATTCTCCATGAAGAGCAATTTCTACAAGAGCATCGAGCGCAGAAGCAGGCTCTAGGCGGTCCCATTCTTCACCGTTGGTTTCGGGGACGGGCATGTATGGTGTCACTAGGATATCCGATAGTGGAAATTCATGCTGCTGACGGGGAGGAGGCGGAAGTGACTGATTGGTCGAGTGAGATAAGGTAGGGTTCTGCCAGCGTAAACATATATTACCTGTGTCTTGAGCTTGGTGGGGGCATTGGAGGCAAGGGCTATCTCGACAAGGCATCGCATGTAACCGAATGCAGCTCTGGGACTAGCTTTACGGAATTAACAAGTCAACTAAGCAAGAAATTTGACTGACACTGTTCCCTTTAGTACCAATAAGCATACCCAACATTCCAATCACGAGGCTGGCATTGGCAGCTTTCTGGTCATCCCAGAATTGCAAAGCGAATTCCTGTGGTGCCGGCTCACGAAGCTGGATTGTATGAGGAAAAGAAAGCAGCGAGCACAGGACTGGTGGTAGCTGAGTCTCTCTGAAGTAGCTCTTGGCAATACAAATGAGTCTGAGCTCTACAGGGTAAACCTTAGTAGATTATACGAACCTGGTTCGAGGTATTGAAACGTAGCAATCCGTCAACACAGGTCAAGGCCGCCTGTGAGACAACACCGCCCTCTACCCCACCCTCTTGTGTCATGATATTGAACAACTTCTCAAATGCACCTTCGAAAGCGAGGACCTTTTGTATATCCTGATTTTGTGCGATTCAATGCTTGAACCATGGTCAGAGCCTCTATGATACATGAGTGGAAGATTTGGCAGGTTATAGTCTGGACACCGACCATTTCTAATGATCTCCCTTTTGTCATCGAGTACCAAGATGACACTCCGCGGACCAGCAGAGACTTTGACAAAATAGCCTTGTACTACTTGACGCTTGTTCTGCAGAAGGAGGGCGAGGAACTGGATAGTCGCAAAACGGGTATAGAAGTTGTTGTCACCCAACAAGGTAAACAACGTATGAACAGTCTTCTCTGTTGCAAGGACGGCATCGGAATACTTGTACCCTAGCTCTTTACCCAAATCACCAGTCTCGCACAGGATGGTCAAAGTCTCCAGTACAGCCCTCCCAATATCGGCGTCAATTTCAGCATCAGAAGTGAGTACATCCAACAGTCCTGAAAGGGCACGATCCCCCACTTCTTGCTTATGATCACGGGAGAGACCCTTCAAAGCCAAGACGGCCGCGCGACGATCAGCGAGGAGAGTTGCGGGTGATAAACGGTCGCTAAGCCGGCCTATTGTTTCCGAGGCAGTTTGGGGTACCCCTGTGGGGCCTCGAAGGGCAACATAAGTTTGCGAGAAGAACTCCATACGAGGGTGGACAAATGAGTGCGTTGGGGGTGAGGTTTACGAGTCTCCCCACGTGCCTGGTTTACCCAAATATGGCATATTGTTTTTCTCAGACTCTCATTCAGGGTCCTCTTGTGCTCAAAAAACCTTCCTCTCCAGGTTACTTTTTATTACCAGGGCTATCCAGAGCTCTCTCAGGGAATTCAACTCGTCCAAAAGCACGCACCAGGCCCAATCCGAATGTCCCTCGCAACCGCTGCATTGCCTCCCGGAACACAGGTCCTCATCAGCGGTTTCGAGCCGAGAGACGTGCGATGAACGGACTCCTTCAAGTGCTCGGTTGCTACCCGTCATATCCAAGATTAGCATTCTGGAACTTATTTCCACTCCAGCCCCATTTTCTCCAGTGCAACGTTAAACTCTGCTGACTGTATGTATGCAAGGATCACTTGTCACTGTCGGGCAGGGATCGCTTGTACGGCCAGGGCCATCACACATACATATCGAGTTTTCAAGACTCAATCTCATCTCACCCTCGGACTTTTTTGACATCTCTCTCTCAAATTTGCTAATCAGCAACGGCAAATGGCACGACGCAACCTGGGCAGGACATGCAGTTTTGCTACTTGCACCCCAAGGTGGCTTACAAAAGAGGCTACACCTGTGATCCCAGATAATTTGATTCCGAGGGACACGACACGCCCTGGGCGCAAACAAATGATATCCCAATTCATTAAAGAAATTTCTCATCGCCAGGGACTGGGCACGACATATTTGTTAATGGTGAAATCTCAGGTCCGCCATCACGTACCCGCTGGAGGATATATAGAGCCACACGACCAAGGGAGACGGGTTGTTAGGTTTCAATGGCTCACGCCTTAATCCTGCTCGCCGCCCTAGTGCTCCTCATAGCACGCATCCTCTATCGTAGGCTCACCCGCATATCCATTGCCCACGTCCCTGGACCCAGCTCGGAGAGCTTTGTGTTCGGTAGTACTTCCTCCCCTCGGAACATTTATACGTGCTAACGTACGGGCAAGGTAACCTATGCGAGCTACTGCAGAGCCAGGTTGGGGAGGTGCGTCTTCAGACGTGTGAGTTGGCGATTGGCTGACGTCCACCTAGGCGGAATTTAAGTGGCAAGAGACATACGGCGATGTCGTCAGATTCAGAGGCGCGTTTGGCGTGAGCTTCTCATGTATCTATGATATAGCTCGGGCAGCTGATTTTATATCAGGAAGATCGTCTCATGATATCTGATCCCAAGGCCCTTCAATATATATATTTAACCTCAGGGTACAATTTCCAGAAGCAGCCGGAGAGGAGAGCCATCTCTGAGTTAATTTCCGGGAAAGGCATAATATGGGCGGATGGTGAGTCTAGAACATCTTGTTCGTCACACTGCGCAGTTTGATCTTCTCCGCCTCCATACAGGTGATGATCACAAGAGACATCGTAAAATCCTGCTACCTGGATTTGGTGTGCACGAATCCAAGGCGTTCGCTCCCGTATTTAGCAGTTACGCCTCAAAAGTGTGTTAACTCCACCTCTACCACCGCTGATCCAGATCGCTTACCAGCTTGACAGGTTGTCGAGAAGTGGAAAGACATTATCGCGAACCAAGGTGGGGAGCCAGCAGTATTTGATATCCCTGCTTGGCTCTCGCGCGCTACGCTCGACTCGATTGGTGTCGGTTAGTCCCAAACAATTTGGACTGCCTAACGGCAACTTCTGACGAGGCTCAAAAGCTGCTTTTGATTACCACTTCGGCTCATTGGATGATTCGAATAACGTAGTCACCAGTGTCTGGAAAGACGTGTTGTAAGGTCCCAGGCTTCCTTGCACCCACCACTACCCTAACGCCTGGGGACAACACACAGGACCTCAACCTTTGGCTCACTCACGAGGCGTGATATTTTCGCTCAGGCAGTTATACAGTACCTCCCTTTCAGTCTTCTCTCGCGTATCCCGAACCCGAAAATGAAACATATGCGCTTTGCCGGGAAAGTACTCACCGAGGTGGCAAAATCCCTCATTATGGAGAAGACCGAGGCTGTCAACAAGGGGAAAGGCGCGCGCGACATTATGAGTATACTTGGTAAGTCCTGTTACCCCAGCGGCTTTGAACGCACCCACTAATGACGAAACTCAAACTGTTCCGACAGTCAAAGCCAACCTCTCTTCGAACAAAATGACTCAGCTAAGCGAGGAAGAAATGCTAGCGCAAATGAGGTTCGCAGCTATCTCAGGTACTAATGAACACTAGGATTTACAATCTGGGACCTGACTCCAGAACGCTTCTGCTGGCGGGCCACGAAACGACTTCAAATAGCATTGCATGGACACTATTTGAAATCTCCAAACGTCCGAAAATACAGACTCTGCTTCGTCGCGAAATCAATAAAAAGATGCAAGAGATCCACCTGCGAGGGGACACCGAATTTGCGGCCACGGACTATGACTCTATGCCCTACTTGAACGCTGTTGTCAGGGTTAGTAACTTCGAGTTTTCAGTTGGTTTTCATCATGCGCACCATCCAACAGGAGTCCCTCCGGTACGACCCTCCAACCTACAACTCGTTCCGCCAAGCATCACGAGACGATATCCTCCCGCTCTCTAAACCGATCACTACGACAACCGGTGAAGTCATCACCAAACTCCCTATCCCCAAGGGCGTTAGAATCACTACTTCCATAGGTGCATATAATAGGTGAAACAAGCACTGTTACTATATCCATGATACGACGCGCTAACAATGATGGGCCGATATCATAGGAACAAAGATGTATTTGGTCCCGATGCAGACGAATTCAATCCTGATAGGTGGCTTCGAGAGGGTGGGATTGGCAAGGGCGTCTCTGTGGGCGTCTACAGCCACATGTGAGTGTTGAAACTAACCCTTTTCTAATTAATGATAACTCATCGTTACTGTTGGACAGGCTGACCTTTGCTGCTGGGATAAGGTAACTCGTGATCCTCTCAAGCTCCACTTACATTGTTCACCGAAGCCATTCCATAGATCATGCATAGGCTGGAGATTTGCCGTCATTGAGCTGCAAGCATTTCTTGTGGAGCTTGTTGCCAATTTTGAGTTTTCGCTGACACCAGAAGCCCAGAGGCTTCGAAGGGAAGCGTGCTTTGTAATGATACCGACGATCGAGGGTGAAGTGGAGAAAGGGTGTCAATTGCCATTAAGGATAAGCATAGCTCCCAGAGACGACTAGTGGCTGATTGATATTTTTATTTACCTGCGGGGTTTTTTTGATATACTAGACCACCCTTCGTCATACAGTTTCGTTCTGGCGCCGGTTATTAGGAATATTTACAAAGATTAGGCGCGTAATATAAGGAGACATAAGTTAACGAGATCCATCCGGCAGAGAGACGTAGTGTCCATGTATCACATTGCTTGACCTATTGTCAAAGATTCCGTCCACTGTTTCAAGAGCGTTCGCCGTACTGCCTCCCGACTGATAAGAGACACAAACTCCAACACTCTCCAAACATCTTGAAAATTGCTTGCAAGTCCCTAGGCTTATCCGAACGACACCAAGCTCTCGCCCCATATGGCGTTCGAAGTCCTTCAGGGTCACACCCGGATAAAGCTTACGCATATCTTCCTCAATTCCGAGGATGGTGGCTGCACCACCTGGATTGCACATACAGCCTGTCCGTAGAGATATTTTGTGCTTTGAGGCTGTATACTCGATGAAAGAGTTTGGTAAGAGTTCGCCATCAGGCTGGAAACGAAATTGTCAGACCAAACCCAGCGGCGATGGTGTGATAAGAAGACTGACGCCCAGGAAGAGAAGAGATACTGTAGATCCAGGTATCTGCTTGGTCGCCGACGGATTTCAGCCGTCGGCTCGGTAATCGAGATAGAATATTCACGACCGGGCGTTTAGTTGTGTCGTGACGGATTTGCGCAAGGGTGGAAGTCAAGAAATGAAGGAGACAGGACAGGCGCAAAGGTAAGAAAGGTAGATATGCGGAAAGGAACCGTAGGCCATCAGTAATGGCAGGTAGGGTCAGGTAGTTGATTGTTCCATCCTGCGGAAAATCTATTTTAGCATAATGCCAGATAGTATTGTGTCTCGTCACTGACCTCAAACTGTTCATGAAGCTCATGAGCTCTAGTGACAATGGTTCCTGGCACCTGAACCACGTCTACGGTGCCACCGGCGAACCAAGGGCGCTGGAGCTGGGAAAGGAAGGAATTTTTAATTATCAGTGCTCCGACCCCCGTTGGAAAGCCGAACATCTTGTAAAAGGAGATGGCCACCGCATCAACATCAGTGGCTGAAAGCGAAAAGAGGGAGGTTGGTGCGAGGGCTGCAGCATCTAAAAGAGTGTGATACCCCAAGGAGGCAGCATAATCAACCAGGGACAAACTGATTTTGCTATTGGTAACGTTGGATTGGCCCGTCATCACGAAAAGTGCGGGTGCGAGGTCTTTTGACTGGGGCTTATTACGCAACAGCACAGTCTATGACGCAAGATTTGAATATAATTATCCAGGGTTGAAGAGACACAACTGACTTTCGCTGAAGTCACATCCATACCTCCGACGGGGGTAGAGGCGATGTATGTCGTCTGAGCCCCCTTTGGGACGGCGAACTGGCGGATACCGTGAACCTGAAACAGGCACCATGAGCATGAGTGCAATTGCAGCGCGTGGACGTGTACGAACACTGTTATGTGAGTCTGTACCAAGAACGAGAGTGCTGCCCCCCGTGAATGGATAAGATTCTCCGACTAGCTTCAACGCAGCCGTAGCATTCGCCGTAAAGATAACTGTATAATCTTTGGGAGCCTGGAAAAATGACAAGACAGCTGCACGAGCTTCATCCGCATATTGTAGGGAGAGCTTTGAGCTACAGGTCGAAGGACAAAATATTAGCGACGGTGGTTGGTAGTATGGGGGGCGCATATATTTACCTGTTACTAACGGAGTGAGTGTTCCCAAGGACACTCGTACTCAGGAAGTAGGTATGGACTCTGATGAGACTCTCCGGGTACAAGGCACCACCCATATAATCAACATAAATTTCTCCGGTACGCTCTAATCGTGTGTAGTCGGTTTTTCGTAAGGTGTCCAATATCCATGTCAAACGATATTCTAGAGGAACATGAATATCATCTACTAAAGCAGGACTAGCCAGCACTGACCAGGATATACTTTAAGAAAACCATTGTAAGCTAATGATGCCGGGTCTGAATCGTCGGGAAATCCAGCGTAAGAGGGTGAATATGCGAGAAGGGAGGTTTCCTGTGGTTTGATATCGGAATGTCGCTTTTCTTCTACGGACGATGTGCCGTCGTGGAGGCGCTCATTCACATGGATGGACGAGCCGCAGCCTATGAGTCTGGAGAATACAATAGATCGCTTTTTGGAGAGGGGGCGAGGTTGTGGTGGCCGAATGGTGGTGGACGGTGAGTTGCCCATAGTAAGTAGAGGTTAGGAGGACGGCTCCTGGGTGAATGGGGTGGCAAAGAGCTTTTATATCATCGGCGGGATAACAGAGGGCGCTCCAAACAAGCCATGGGGCTAGACGAGGCGCAGGTAATTGGATCCGGAGAAGCAGTGTCAAATCTACGGCGACCGAGGATCTGACACGATCAAACAACAGGAGACATTCCACCCTGTGTCTGCTTGGTCTATGTTTTTCTGCCTTCGACCGGGTCAGTCGCATTGTACGCTAATGTAATACGGAAGTCTGATGGATGCCTGCCATACGGAGCATCCCCCTGGCCCGCTTGTCCTGATTCGGAAGCCTCTCAGCTTTAGCTCGGCTCCGCTGGGCCAGAAACATACTCCAAAATGAGCAAACTTGTTTGTACATCGGAGGATTAAGTTCATGAAGGATGCAGATGATCTGAATTTCTTCCCCTTATCTTTTGATCTACACGGCCCTGCTCGGCGTTCCAGAGTCTTTACATCGTGTGTGACCTTGTTCGCCCCCCTACCCCTGGGATACGGCCACTTGGCATCCGTTTCGGCATAGTTTGGTTTTACCATTGCTGCAAGGTGAACCACGCGTTCCTCGCCTCAAAGACAAATCGCCAGGTCCTGTCGCCCACTGCTTCAACTATCACAGGCTAATTTTACGCATTTATGAATTACCAATGCAGTGTAGGGACGAAAGGACATGACAAATGTGCGGGATCGGCTCGTTGGGGTTTGCGGGCGTCCTTGAGTTTCGGCATCCCATGAATAGGTGCTCACATTGCGGAAGCCATAGCCCGTGCATTTACACCAGACACATTGGGGTCGTGCTCTTCGGCATCGTAATTTCCATCCGGAATCGATGGGACAGTAAAACTTCAAGAATTCAATCGCTCGGCAGAGTGACAAGTTGGGCTGCGAGCACCATCTGACACAATATTTCATGACAGTACCGAATCGAGAGCCCTGAAGCTTCGGCGCGGAGATTGTACGTCGAGGAACTATAGAGGCACTGCTACACGTGTACCATGATTTACCAATCCCAATCCTGGAGTGAGTTGCGAGATAAATATACCTCCTACCAAGCGCATATATATATATTGTCCTACAATCGCACAAACGCACCCGAAGGTCTGGCCGAATTACTTAGCCTTTGCCTTGCAGAGCACGGAGCTGTCGACGAGCTGGTGATTTACAGCGCTTGAGTTCCCGTGAGTCCGGGGACTACCAAAACAGAACAAAAAAAGTTCTAGCTGATATAACGGGGGCTTCTCTCGCTAGGCTGGGACCATGAAGCAAGAGCACTTCTGGGAGAACGAAGAAACGGGGTCTCACTAGTTTAGCTGTTCTTGGCACTATCCCACGACATATATGCTAAGAAGCTAGCACGCAGAATATGACGGCTTCAATCATGAACTTATGATACGGGGTAAGAAGCGATATTCACCATGCCCCAGAAGTGACCTTCGGGATTTGAGGGATATATCAACTTTTTGTTTGCACGGGTCCCACAAATAGTGCCAAGCATTTTGAATACATTGTTTTCAATTGAGATTTAGAAATGAAATCACATATTTTGTTCCTGGTTAGTCTCAAGTGTATGCATACTTATGTCTTGAAAGTCATCGTTCATGTGCTTGAAATAGTCGTGGGAATGATGAATTGACGGAAACAAACAATCCGGCTCCGTCAACGTTGTCAAGGTCACCCCAGGTCAGCCATCTGTGTTGCCTTTACATACATCATCACCTTGATTGGTTCCCCGCATTGCTCTTTCCATCACGGAGCACCTCCTTTGGGTGTCTGTTGAAACACAGACGGATGTATGCTTAGCCCAACGAGCATTGGGTCCGGGGACACAGTTCAAGTCCACTCCAGCCGATGCTACAGGGTCGGTGCTTAGTCCATAACTACAGAATGCCGACACCCCGTTCAACATGCCCTGGTTGTGTAGGTACGTGGCCCGAATGACGAACGCTGAAGCACAAGGTTGTAGTGACCACTCTCCGTCTTTATATCAACAGGGTAGTTTGGTATATGACGGGAACAAGTTACGCTTGTTTGGGAACAAACTACTTGCACCCAATGAATGTGGTGTTCGGGTTGTAAAAAAAAACAATGTTTCTTGGTGTACGAACATCTGTGCATAGATACCTTGTCGTCGTTCTCTACTTGGAATAGCCCTGGCATCCCAACCCAAGTATAAAAACTCCTCGTACGGCCCAGCAGTCCATCGTTCTCAACCATTTCACGAACTCAGGATGTTCTTTTTCAAACAAGGCAGGCCCCAGGACCCGTACAGCTTGGATGGTGCGCTGGTGGGGATCAACCGCAGGGCTCGGTCAGAAGCAATCAGGCTGTATGCCCACCATTTGGACCGGGTCGCTCAGGATCTCCAGCACCAGGCTGGGTGCATGGGAGTCCCCCTCTCCCCACTCGACCTGGGCCATTTGGCGCAACTTACAGTCTACCCCCACCCCCTTGGTTCGGCAGGGGCGCCGGGGAACTCATGTTCCGGTGCTCCAACCTCTGCAAAAAATCCCTTACCTCAACCCCACACATTGAACCTTGCTGCATCACCACTCTCACCAGAGTTTCCGCCTGCACTACGTCCAACTCCAGCTAGAACTCTACCACCCTTGTCGTTGCCTCCATTAGGGCCTACCGTTGGGCCACTCAGGCATTCCATAACCCGATCTCTTGGAGGGTTGTGTGTCGCGGAGTCGGCGCTAGAAGAAGTAGAACAAGATGACGCAACATCTATTTCATCAACCATCCCTGATGACCGCGCCGGTAATGGGCCAGATGTACTATCGGGTTTGATGGTAGTAGAAAACAAGCCACGAGAGTGCACGGCGACTCAGCGGGTGCAAATGTGCGCTTTATTTTTGGCGAAAGCTTGTTGCAAGACTATGGAAGAACGTTCTCAGGTACATGGATATCATTCGTTCTCGAGGTCTTGGGTGCTGAGCACGTCTCTTTCAAACTCCCACCAGGTCACTGAGGAGAATTCGCGCCTGTTGTGGGCTCTGCGACAATTAAGACAGCTCCTTGGGCGAAATCATCAATGTCCGGACGACCCAGCTGAATACAGTGTCTGTGAAGAGAGGATGCGAGTGCTCTTGAGGTGAGTTGAGTTTAGATAGAAAGTTGGCCGACGTTTGACCTAGTACAGGCGACTGGAGAAGTTAGCAGTGCGATTGGACAAAGACCGCACCAGTAAGGAATATGATAGAATGTGTGTAAAGGTTCTACCTAGAGTCAATATTTGGATTGGCCGTCTGGAGGTTAGGCTTTTTCTGTGTCAAATGGTGTTACATATCCTGATGTGACTATCTGTTCAGGTCAAAAATGCCAAAAACCCATTCCCAAGGGACTCAGTTCTCTTCAAGCAAGAGACTCTCATGCCCTTAGCCCTCGAATTGCATCACACCGGTGGCACTCCCACCGGGGGTCGCTCCTGTCCCCATCAAGCTAGTGCTACTTGACCTTGATATATCCGAGTAGCGCGCATTCTGGTTTGGACACGGCAATAACACGGTATATAATCACTAGTGTTATAGTTATATGTATTAATCACGGGACTTTCTGTGATCATTGCTTTCCGTTACGCCTCCAACACCTGAGGCCTGAGGCCTGGAGTGTATGAGTTTTCCTGGGAACACAAACGTCCTCGGCCAACTAACGCGATCCTCGAGACGGCACATACTTCTCATCCCCCTTGCACCTCAAGATCAGTTTCGCCGGAATATCGTGAGGTTGATCCAAGCCACCATGATGGAAGCAGATGCGGAAAGCAGCAAACATTCATTTGTGTCTCTTCCTGGGCTGAAAAAGATTCCTCCTTATTGGTACCCCTACACAACTATGGCCAAGATGCGCTGGCTGGGCCGTGAATTGCTAGAGGTCGTCTCGACGGAGTTCAGGGATAGATCTATGGAGTACTACGTTGGTCCTTCCTTCTTCATACCTCTCATACCATGAAGCAAGAGGCTGATGGTTACGTGTAGCGCTATGCGCTGGAATCTGGAGTTACGACTGTGAATGGCAAGATAGCCAAGCCGGACACCATTCTCAAAGATGGAGATCGGATAGAGTGAGAAAGATGCCCTTCGACATTCATGACATCAATTGACGATAGATGAAAATAGGAATGTCGTTCATCGACATGAACCTCCAGTCTCCTCTCGCCCTGTGAAAATTCTTCATCACGACGTGGAGCGCCAATTCATCGTTGTGGATAAACCCGGCAGTATCGTTCGTCCGTTGACACCTCTATCGCACAACAACTCGATTCTAACCAAATGCTGCAGCCGATTCACGCATCAGGAAGATATTACAAGAACACGTTAATCGAGATCCTCGTAGATGAGTTTGGTTTTGAGAAAGTCTACCGTTTGTCCCACCGTGTCTGCAGTAATGACTACAGCTGAAAGTATTTCACCAGCTGCCAATCGGTTGGATCGCCTCACTTCCGGGTTAATGATCATCCCGCTGTCAGCCGATCGCGCACGCGAACTAACAACCGAATTTGTTGCTGGGACGGTTCAAAAGGAGTACGTTGCTCGGTGCAAAGGACATTTTCCTGAGTGAGATGCCATTCCAAAATTACTACCCTCCTATCTAATGGCGTTCTAGCGTAGAGATTGTATGCGACCAACCGTTGTTAACCGTAGATCGTCAGATGGGACTAAACATCGTTCATCCTGAAGGAAAGGTACAATCTCTTCATTCCGATCCCCTGGCCCAGGTTGAGGTTAACTTCTCTCAAAGCCAGCGAAGACTATCTTTAGTCTAATTCGCTATGATACCAATACAGGACAGCAGCATTGTGCGTTGTAAGTCCCTCTTTTTCGCTCTCGTCCCGAATAAACACGACTCAGGTTCTGTCTAGGTCGGCCGTTAACCGGACGTTGTGAGTTCGATCTAAAAGCAATAAACTGAGGGAATAAACTCACGTCCCGGATTGACATAGCTCATCAAATTCGCGTCCACCTTCAGTTTTTGGGCCATCCAATCGCCAACGATCCAGTGTACTCAGAAAAGCGGATCTGGGTGAGTCTTCACATCAAGCCTAAGGTTCTTTGGGTCCTCAGTGACAATGTTTCATCATGCAGGGTGACAATGCTGGCAAAGGAGGCATTGACATAACACCTAGCGAAGAAAGGTCCGCCCCGGCACCGCCTGAGCATCTCCAGAACCAAGTTGAAGGTCAGGGCAATCCTGAATCACTTTCTAAAGATATTAGAGGCCAAGATACGGCCGAAATGACGGTAAAGGCAAAGCTGCTCCCCCGTGAGACGGGACAAGACATAGGCATGGGATCACCTGTGCCTTTATCTAAAGAGGCTGTCGGGGTTATTACAAGGCTTCGTAACATGAAGGTATGTTCCATATTGTTCTCATTTTCCGAGGGTATTAAATCGGCACTGGTGACAATGGCTTATAATCCAGGATGAGGACGAGGACTGGAGCCGATGGCGAGATGTGGTTTTCCGTGCAAAAGGGGCATTGTCACCACCCAACCTGACGGTAAAGCCTCCGCCGCCACAGAACCGTAGGAAAAGGGGTGGAAAGGGAGAGTTTGTGGCTGGTGGTAGCGGTGTCGTCTCACCTAGGACCTGGAGTGGCTCAGCGTCAGGCGCTACGACTCCAACACCGCCGATAGCGGAGACGCCCATTGTTGATGAACCTCCGCAGCTTACAACTAAGGAAGCGCTAGAGAAGATCTCGTCAATGGAACCTCTCCGTGATCCGAATATCATTGTGCAGTCTGACAACTTGTATTGCCCAGAATGCTACTTGCCCCTGCACCCTGATCCAAAACCGGAGAAGTTGTATATTTTCTTGCACGCGTTGAAGTATACAACAAGCTTGGGCTCATACGAAACGGAGATGCCGGAGTGGGCTGCCGAAGGGTACGAGTGGGATCAGCTGTGAGGCGTTCTGGGACGAGACGGTACTTTGCCAAAATGCAACCAATAACGTAGTATAGATACACATGTTATAGAGACAAATGGTCACTGTAGAGCGGCCCATGAGAAGAGGTTGGAAGCGTGGGCACAGCTCAACATACCTTGATGAATTTTGCCATAAATTTTCTGTGCAGATAGTCGATGTCAGTTTGCAGGTTTGGTCCGGAGATGAATAACACACTTGTGGAATTCCGTCCGCAGCAAGTCGTTAACAAATTGCCCTTTAGAACCTTCCTTCGTGCCCATCGCTTGGTTCTTGAATATCAGATCTACAGCCAGCCTCAGTCTGCGTGCGCAACAACCCAAAGCTGTCAAGGTGCTTACCATCATCCCAGCGTTTCTTGACTGAGAATGTTCCAGGAGCTGCAGTGTTCAGTCCAGCGGGTGACTGACCCAGCGCGGCAGCGAGATTCAACAACGGATTTGCTGTCGCTATTTCCGCCTCTCTTGTCGCCGTATCCTGCTCTGACTGCTCCTTCTCCTTCTTTAGCTTCTCCTCCGCTCGCTCCCGCTTAATTTTCTCCAACTCCCGTAGCAGCTCCGCAGTTTCATCTTCATCATCCTCGGAATCTTCTTCCTCGCTATTCAACGAAGCCATTAGCACAAAAGCCATCCTGAGCGAAGTACAAAGTAACAAACCTCTCGTCATCATCAGGGGCCTTCTCTTCGCCCTTTCTCTGGCCGTCCTCATCTTCACTCCCCTCATCGTCATCCTTATCCAGCTCCAACGCCTCCTGCAATATCTTCCTCCGCTTGTTCGCCTCCTCGTCGCCATTATCTACTGGGACGCCTACCGTACCATTTGCCGATGCAGCAGGAGCCCCGCTTTCAATGGGCAATGGCGGCTTTCCTTCGGCTTTCCGCTTCTTATTCCGTGCTTCCGCCTCTGCTAGCAATAATTCCGCACGCAAGTCACGTTTCTTGACCTCTGAGGAGGAGGTTTGGCCTACTTGGCTGCGTTTTACAGCTATTAGGTTTGTTTTCCATGAGATATGGAATTTGGACGTACCGGAATTTGAGCTTTGTATGTGCGGCCATATCCCGCACTGAGAACTGCCTTGAGCCGCCCTTGACATCCTTCGCCTGTGCGGGGTCCCATGTCGGTCTATGTGCTGTGGACATTCTGTACTTAAGAGAAGGGGACTCGGACTAGGCGGGTTGGACAAGCTAGGAAACAGATTCTCATCACGTGAACGGAACGCGTCGCGTCGCAGACGTTACACGCGGCAAACACGAGGCACGACGAGCGAAGCAAACAAACTGGCGCCCACTCGATATATTCAATTCAATTCATTACATTTCGTTACAAGGTCGTAAACAAGCAATTGCAGGTGGTACAACTACATAGAAAGCATTACATGTGAGACTACACTGAAAAGACAGAGCAACAGACGGGAGCAACGAGGAGACAGAAAGCATTGAAGGAGTGTCAAGAGTGTTCTATCATGAGTTGTCATGAAACAATGCAGCAAGCCAAGAAAAGGTCTGTGGGAGTAAGCAAACAAGTAGAGAAAAATTAAGCGGACATTGCCAGCAGCCGACTAAATTGCGGAGTGCCCCCTCGAGGAGCGCATCGCATAGAATTCTTTTCGCAGGCCCTCTCTCTTCACCTTGGCCTCGGCCCTTCTTCGATAGAAAGATTCCCTCCTGCGGTCTTCGCGGCTTTTCTGCGCCTCAGCTTCGGCAGAATAAGCATCTACGAGCATGACATGTAGGTGGCGCAGCTTCAGGCGGTCAAACGACGCCTTGGGGGGAAAGAGCAGAGCTCAGGGTGCTGAAGTGGAGCAGGAGGTTATGATAGGACTCTTACATGTAGTTTTTCGGCGATGTCGATGTACTTGCGTTCGTGTGCGTGGAGCTTTTCAAGTACTATGGCAAGGTGGCTTTCTTTTGGTCGACGGGAGTGGGAGTCAACGAAGCGGCGGATAGCGAGCAGTCGTTGCACACTTCTGTAGAATCACTGTCAGACTACGAGCACCCACTGCAAGCCCAGAACGCACTTTCTAAGAGAGATGAGTCTCGTTTCGTACCTCTGTTGCCATTCTGCGGAGCGACAGTCCCAATGTGGCTGGGGTATTTTTTTCCGCCTGCTGATAGCGCCTTCTACGTCTGAAAGGGCTTTCTCGACGCGATATGTAATATCTATATGATCTGGCAAGAAATACATGGCGCACAACTTGACAAAGTGCTGTAGAGTAAGGCTCATTACCCGCTGAAGTAGAGCTAAAGAAGAACCAACGCACATCTCGTAGAATTTTGGTATCTCTGAGCCCGTTATTCACCAACGCCAACATATCCTCTATCGTTTGCATCTCTAAATCCATCATCTCGGGGGGCAAAGCCGCCAGCGGCGAGCCCGTCGAATGGACACCCGTACCCACATCCACTTGCGAATGGCCATTCCTCGGGAGAAGCTTCCTACGCACATCCCAGTTTCCGTCAACGACCTCAGGAACTTCGGGTGTTCGAAAGGGACTCCGCGTCGTCGCAGACGAATGCGCAATGTCCCTCCACACCGTCGGCTTAGGCCCAGGTGGGGGTGTCGTATGGGGGAGGGGCGGTTCTGCCAACTCCCAATCAAACCCCCGCCCACTCCCCCTACCCAATAACTCCAACGAACTCGGCCTGGGCAACAATACACGGTCTTCATTCATCATCTGAGCCTCACCCTCGTTATCAACCTCAATGGCCCCATGTTCGACGTAGACCGTTCTCCCAAACGCGTCTTGTGTCCAACCACCGACGATATCGTAATGTTCGATTTGCAAAGGTTCTCTGGCATGACCCTGGCTATGGCTCTGAGCTGGTGAAAGTCCTTTCACCACTGCCGAGCCCACAGTGACATCCAAGGGATCAGGCATGCCAATCATCATCCCCTCTTCTCCTAATAACTCGAGGCGATTCGGGTGATATGTGACGGTGGCCATGCTCATCAAGTGTGGCGTGGCTTCGGGCTCGGGACTGGCCACCTCGAAGACGCTCTCTGTACGCGTAGGGTCAAGAGATCCCTCGTCGGAGATGTAGAACTTGCTCGGCGTAGACGCGTACGTTGCGGTTGTGGCATAACTCCTTCGTTGTTGTTGTTGTTGTTGTTGTTGGTCGGGTAACGGAGGCAGTGGCTTGCTCTTTCTCATCGCCTGCCCCCCCTTGGGTGTACTCGACGTATTTGTGTCGTGTTCGTGAATGTCGTGAATGTAGAAATTGGTGTTGGAATAGGTTTGAATGCAGAGAAGAAAAAAAAAGCGGAGGTGAGGTTGGACAAATTAAGAAGCTCTGGCCTGCCATGTCTTTGCCCACGCCCATAAAACACAACATTATACACAATTACAGAACAATGCACAAAATTCACCTGTAAAACGTGTCTACACCCCCGATACGAAAAAAAATAGAACTATCGAAGTAGTCCGTGTTTTCAATAACAAGTAGAACTGGAGTCGGAAATCCGAATATATCCTAGTAATGCTTCCAGGCTGCGGGCCCGAATCCGAATGACACACTGACATATAGATTGATACTAGAAAATCAAGCAACTGTCCAATATACCCTAGTCGGGTGGCCAAGACAGTCAGAACTATTCCAAACCACGGCACGCGACTCACCCACAATCACACACTCCTGCATCTAAATCCACCAATCACATCCTCAGAACAGGCACACAAAATTGCTTGGGAAAATATGCTTTCCCTCCACTCTTCTCGCCTCATCCAACAATTCACCACTCCACCATCCGTCCTCTGGGGCCGCGGTCACCGCAATGATATCGCCCTGCTGGAAGTCAAATTCTTCATCAATGGTGGCCGTATAATCATAGAGCGCTTTCACTTGACAGCCATCTGTTATGAGCGTCCTTGCCACTTAACTACATGTGAAAGCCATACCGTAGAATAGAACACGACGGGTGTTTCCTGTTGCCGCTGGTTCAGAAGCCTGATCTCCGTTGGGTATGTTAGGTATGGGTAATGACTGCCGTACGACCGAGCTCGATCTGCGCGCCGTCCCCGTTTGTGAGACGGGCGGAGGACTCGCAGATGCTGGGGCCGAAGTTGAAGTCCCTTGAGCTTCCGTCCACGAAGCACCATTCTTATCCGGGCCGCGCTGTCCGTTTGTCTGAGGAATAGATGGAGAGGTTCCAGTTACCTGCCGTGGTTCCATTGATGGCATCTCAGGCGGGTATTCTCGAGGTGCACGAAGGCTCTTGCGCTGATAGTTAGCATACTGAGATACTGGCGCCGCTTGAGGATCATTCGGATCAGAGACAGCAGTTGGAGCTTGAGGCAATTCGTTTCCTGAGCCGTACTCTTCGGCGAAATTGAGGACATCACGCTCTGGCTCAAATTGATCCAATGCCTCTCTTATTCTCTCGCAAGACTACCGAGACCGTATCAATGCAGACGAATGTCGCCAAGATGCCATAGGAAGCCGTACCTGATCGTCGCTGACACACAGCGTCGAGACCTCGTTAGCGTACAACCACAAATTGTCCTTCAAAAACTCCATTCGATCCTCCTCCAGGTCTTGACAAGAGTCGCAGAAAATCTTCCACTCGGCCTGCCATTCCACCAACAGGTCTAAAACCGTTTGGGTAAATGCAGAAAAGTCCTTTTCGTTCGCCTGGGCCGTCTCCTTCGTGCGTCTTAATTTTGACTCCAGCCTCTCGGCATCCCGTCCAGTGATATACGTGAGTTGTTGTGTATACGCACTGATCCTTTGCAAATCCCCTTCGTATTTCTCCTTTGCCCGGGTGGCATATATTTCTTGTGTCTGTCGAGCTTTGAGTTTTTTCTCCATGTTAGCCTGTAGTGTGCGCCGATGATTGACTTGTTTCATGTGAAACTCGGCTGTCGGCTTCTCCAGCAAGTTTCGCATACGATGAGCGAGCTCAAGGTGACTCGCCGCCTGCACCTCTGTCTCCTTGCGGAGGATGTTTAGAGATGCACGCAGTTCACTGTGCAGCAGCATCGCATCAGTTTCACGATTCGGCCAGAGGAAGTGGTACTCACCCAATTTCATCGGCACCGGTAGTCACCTTGGACAATTTGGCCAGCTTTTGCGCATATTCCTCTTCAATAGTCGTCCTACGATAATAACAGCATATCAGCAAACCCTATTCCATCCAGGCTATACGGCCTCCCCTCATCTGGCTCACAACAAAAATCGGGTCTCACCTCTCATGCCAAAAGTTCCTGAGCTCATCCGTCGTCCTCGCAGCGCCCCTCATCCTAGCAAACAGCACATTTGGACCCTGATCCCCTGGTCCCCAGAATGAATTGCAAAAGTCGCGGCTGTCTGAGCCGTTGAAGGGGTCGACATCGTTGGTCCGTGGGGGTGCATACTGGGAGAGAGAGGTCATGGATTGCTGGGCCCTTACCTGCTGGGACTGCATGGTGTGAGTGGTGAGTGTCTGGAGAGAAAACGAGGGATGTGAATGACAGATATTTGATGGAGAGATGAAATCTCTTCTCAACGCGTGAGATAAGCGCCCAACGGCTGTGTCACACTCGCAACTCTTACAGCTCCAGGAACCCAAACGTGACGATGGGAATGCATGGTACACCAAATACATAACTCTAATAGTCATATAGCACCATCTTCCACTCCCCATTTCTCTTGATCTCCGGCATGGGTACTCTCTCAGTCGGGTTGATCCTCTGATTACTTCCCACCTCTTCCATTCCATTTGTCCAGGTGTCCGGTGGTGATCCTACCTCTTCCCTTGGCGGTTTAGTCCATATCTCCGACACCGCGTTCCCCAGCTCTTCCTCAAAGCTCTCCATGTCCTTCTGCAGCACAGACCCCTCCCCTCTATGCTCGGGGCTAAAATAAAGCAAATGCGGTAGGACCCTCCGCACTTCATCTGCGACCAGTCAGTTCAGCTCCGCCCTCCGGAAGTATTAATGGGCCTCACCTTGGGTCGCCTTTAAGCGCTCCACGAGCTTTGTAACTGACTTGAGTAGATACTCCTCCTCATCTACCGTCCCCTTCCTCCCAGATCCTGCCTTCCGCTCTAGTTTCCTCTTACTCCGAGAGCTTCGCTTCGACGTTCTTGACGCTGTAGACGGCGCTACGGTATACCGTGTAAATGTTGTTGGGGCCATAGAGATATCAGTCATAACATCAACATTAGCTAGCGCCGGGTCCTCCGCGCCGTAGAATGCGTCTAACAGCAAAAAATGAAAAGTGTCAGCTGGTTTTGGTCGCTCTCTTGCTGCGATCAGTCAGGCACATACCTGGTTCTTCAACCTTCCTGATACGTAGCTCTTGAAGTCGCGCAACTTGCTTGCGAAGCTGTTCCCGCATCTCCAAAATATCCTCTGTGAACTGCGCTTTACTCTCGAATGCAGCTGGATATACCACATTCTCTAACAGCTCATTTTTCTTGTTGATAATAATCTAAATAAAGACTCGTCAGTAATTTGGCACCCATTATCTCCAGTCGAGCATCACTCACAACTCTTCGAGCCTCTGAGAACTCATTACCACCAACAAGTGCTATGATCGCTTCTCTCACATCATTCGCATAGTCCAGCAACACTCTTGCAGCTTCTGTGTGGCGTTTCTTAGAAACGAGGTCCTCTACAGGGGGAAAAATGTCGGATTGATCGGCTTCATCGCATCAAAGAACATTAGCTCTGGAAGGAAGCGCTTACCAGCCACTCGGTAAGCGATAGCCACGATCTCATCATCCGGCAACTTGTTCTCCACCGCGAGCGTAAACTGTTCTTGCCATTCCAGTGCCTTCTCATGTGAAATCATGGCTTTTCGGCATTTCTTCGCCTCGGTGAATACTGTGTCTCTTGTCAGCCCAAAAATCAACCTCTGCGGGCAGAAGCGCGAACCCGAAGCTGCCTGCCCAAATTTCCTGTGCTCGTACAGCCAATCACCATATATCTCCAGGATCCTCTATATGGGAGACATCAGCTCGATTGAGACAACGCCCACACGCAATTTGCAAAGTTCACCTCGTAACGATCACTGCCTTTCCAGATTCCCAGCGCGCTTTCGTGCAATTGATGCTTCTCAATATAATCCACGGCTTCGTCAAATCGCTCTGGGCCTACGACATCAACCCATCAGAAAGATCAAACGGATGCAAAGAAGCTTCATGTAAGGGCTATAAATAGATGCCTACCCGCGAGACTCAGGTTGCCAAGTGCTTTCTGATATCTTCTCAAGTAATCATCGACTCTGAAGCGTTGATAATATTTGTCCAAAGCACGTAGCTCCCGGAGGAATGGCAGGTATTCTCTTGGGTCCTAAATTAAGAACTCATTTGAGGTATTTCCTTCCGGAGCAAGAGAGCCACATACTTTCTGTGCGTGCTGTGCAATCATCAACACCAGATTAAAGTCGTACATCCCCAATGCAGTATCAAATAGCCTGTCCGCGTCGACGAGGAAGATGATATACTTCACAGCGTCTTCAATTATACTCGGGTCTGTGCCTGTCATAAGCGTACCGCCGTACGGTAGGTACCGCTCAATACAGCCCCGATGACACGTCCGCAAAACACCAGCTCACCTCGGAGACGGAGAAGCAGAGATAATCCAGCCTCATGATCCGGCGGCGACTTGACAACATGGGCCGTCAGGACCGAATTCACGTACTTTATCAAGTCAACTCTTTCAAGCTCCGTACGGATGGCATCACACAACTCTGCCAGAGACTGGGGTGAGTGGGCACCGCGACTGCGATGACAGACAAAGTAAGCTTTCAAAACAGAATAGAGACGATGCGACCATTGAACCCACCCGATGCTGGTCAAGAACAAGTTCAGATGGTCGACCTCATGCACTTGCTCCACGAACATAACCACATTTTTTAAGAATCCTTCTCGATCGTGTTCAACAATAACATTCAAATCGATCCTGTGCTTCCTGCATGCAAAGAATGCCTTTCGGTACTCGCCCCTGTTTCCATCATGCCATCAATTCCTCGAACACCGACCAAGGAACCCGAAGAACTCACGCGGCCAGGTCCTGCTTAACAACCGCCATAACCAATGGTCTCGGGTTTATCGTCTCCAGGTTACCCCTTGGCATCTGCAACACCAGGCTCATCATACTCGGCACGGCGGTCACGATCCGTGATCCCCTCTCAACCCTTCTGGTATCCCATCCCTTTGCCATATCCTTCAAAGATTCCGAACCGTTTTCCCCGACTAGTTTGTCTAGCAAAGCTACGGGTGCAAAAACCGCTTCGTGCGTTGTTGTAATATATATAATGAATCCTGAAGCTAACGTGAATGAGGTGGCGTTCGAGGTAATCGTCAAGGGTTCAAACCCCCCCCGAGTTATGTAGAGTTTTCCCGTGCTTCCTAGGCCTAAGAAACATTTGTTGGTGTGTTCAACTGCGGAAACGTCGACGACTTGACTGTATATGCAAAACTCGGGGAAGCGTGATACTTTCTCTTCTGAAGCTGCGGTAACTAGTATCATACTTCAGCAGAAACACGAGGAAAATATGTTTAACAAATGCTCACACCGATAAATTTCTCCCTCAGCTCCCTGAAGATACTCCCCCGCATCACCAAGGATTCTCGCATTCTTTTGTCCTAGTGGTAGTAGCTGTTTTGAAGTGGACTGACCCTCGACCCTCAATCTAACGATAACATCTTTACTGCGATCGGACCCCAGGACGGTGACCATCCAAGCACGCTCTCCGCTATATTGAAGTGCAAGTTGTCTCCATTGTACCTCTATATCCTCGTCTACGACAAACCCGGACCATGATTTCGCTTGATCAAAAGCCTTGCCACGACCTAGACTGAGCTGTGTGTGCATCTCCCATATTTCGAGATAGCCTGTCTCCCAGAGGAAAGCCAGCGCATCGCCTTCACGGGAAAAGCTTGCATGAACAGGTGTTCTGGGTGAATATTTAATGCTGTGAGGAGAGAGTGGAAGCTGGAAGGATGACATTGGCGGAGGGACATTTTGTGTGCGGAATGGGGTCAAAAGAACCGAAGCTACGAGACAGTGAATAGGGGTGTGGGTAGGCGAGTTGGTTTGGACCTACGGCCATCGAAGACGGCGACACTGCCAGTGTCGACCGGTGGCTGTGAGGGGGAAGAGAACGTGTCCCAGACATATGTTCTGTGGATAATCCGGGCTGGACACGGCAGGGTGAACAGTAGGAGGGCGGAATTGACAAGCAAACTTACTGGAAGTTGTCAGAATAATGTGCCAAGGCTTTTCAGGGTGCCAGTTAACAGATGTGAACCTCCCCGGCCCCCTCTCGTTTAATGATGGAGGAGCAATTTCTTGCTTCAGGTACCTAGATGAGAGTGAGAGAGGGAATCAAGTGCGTGAAGCCGTTCCACCGACCAATGATAATTCCCTGTTGTCCACAGTTGCACTATACAACGATGAGACAGGGCCACGGACCTACAACATATGCGACGCACCGACATCACCCTCGTCTTGTTCGATCCATATTGATAAGATATTCGAATCCGAGCTCCAGGCAGCCTCCTTCACCCTATACGCCCACCTCCTCTCTTCTTCACTATCCAACTCCTTCACCTTCCCCCCAATTTCTCCCACCCTCAGCCCAAACTCTCCATGTCTCAGCCCATTCCTTTCAAAAAATATAACATCATGTTTCTCCACCCTCCCACTACCGGCACCTTCAAAGCCAAATCTCTGAGTCCCAACGATGAGGTTCCCAGACGGCCTCCAGACCAGCGTGTGTTCCAACCCAGGAACGTCCTCAGAAGTCGACTGTAATGCGGCCTGCCGATCGTATACCCGAAGAACTCTTTTTATGAAACCGTCGGGATTGGGAGGTGAAAGAAGTGAGATGACGAAATATGCACCGTCCCCTCGCCAACTCACTCTCGGTAGTCCGTCGTCATCTGGGCTCGAGCCGACTTTTGTTACTGCTGGGGATTGTGCGACGCCCTTTCCCAGAGATCCGTGGAATTGAGTCTGTTTCGATCCCCAGCCAACGTTTATTGGTGCCTCTGGGAGACGGTCAGTAGAGAAGAGGTTTGGAACAATAGGTTCAAACCTTGCCCAAAATCCGTTGTGTGGACGAGTGCTTCAGAGAGTACCTCAAGCGAGGAATCCATCAAAATCAGTTTCTGCTCTTCTGTGGTAAAGATTTCGTGAGGTCAAGATTTACAGAGTGAAAAGAATCAATTACCTGTTATTAGAACCAGAAGCGATTCATCTGGCGCCCAAGAAGCAGCGAGAATGCCAACCTCAATAGTTCCCTCGACATCTGGCTGTTTCGGTCCTATTCATACTAGCACCATGAACCAGATGTGGAGAGCACGTACGATGGGATCAGGATCCCCAAGCGAGACCGTAGTAATGTCTCCACCGCGGGTAATGATTACAATCCTTCTCGTTTCTGCAATCGCCTTGAGCGATACGACCTGGTGGGATTTCGGTTCGTTGGATGAAGCGACGGTAGAAAACATCGTCAGCAGTACTGGTTCCTATAGGATCGTGGTAGGAGATTGCACCAGTGTGAATAAAAAAGAAACACACACCCCTTTCAGACCAGAAGCACCGAGGTTTCCGACCTTCCACAACTCGATGCCAACACCTCCATCTAAATCATGTCTCTCCGACACTGCATAGATGTCGTTTTCGTCCAAATCCACAGTCGTCGCCGTGAGATTGAGGTTA
Organism: Lepiota brunneoincarnata; assembly: GCA_023014365.1. Taxonomy (NCBI): domain Eukaryota; kingdom Fungi; phylum Basidiomycota; class Agaricomycetes; order Agaricales; family Agaricaceae; genus Lepiota; species Lepiota brunneoincarnata. The sequence continues at coordinate 1,011,456 of JAEBUN010000009.1, forward strand.
TCAAGAGTAATAGCATTACTGGCAACAAAAATCAAGTTTCTCATCTTCAAAACGTGACATACAAGTCGTGAGTCGGGGATTTATAAAGGAGAGCGATAAATGACTGCATCCGCATCAAGATCGAAACTTTCTGAGATTAGACGATGTTTGGCTGTGCGCCCTGACCCAAACAGTAGCGCTCAGAACATGGCACACAATCGAGTATCTTTTCGGAATGCCTCCTACACGCACACATGATAACAGCACAGGAGCCTCGACCTCGGAACCCCACAGGCACCTAAAAGATAGGCATAAACGGCATCATCATCGGCAGAAGCCTGACCAAGAGACTACGGCTCCGGGCATCTCAAAGATCAAATCCTCACTACGACAGACGCGAAGACTTCTTGCAAAGGTTGGGGGCCAATAGATCCGCGATACATTTTGCTGTCTAGTGACTTATTGTTGTAGGGTAACCTTGCAGCTGATGTCCGAGTTGAGACAGAACGGCGACTGAGAGCATTGGAGACCGAGTTGGCGCAGGCTGAAGTTGCGAAAAAGGAGCGAACCTTGGCGACACGGTATCATAAAATCAAGTTTTTCGGTATGTGCTGTCATTATGTGACCTCGTACCACTCTGATGGGGGGTACCAGAACGACGGAAGGTCCTTCGCAAGATTAACCAGACCAAAAAGCAACTCTCCTCCGCAACCAAAGGATCTGTCCAAAAAAAATTGAATGTCACGTTATATGACCTCCGTGTAGACCTCAATTATATCCTCGTATGTTCTACCATCACTTTCTCCTTCCATAACGCCCACCCTGCCGCTCTTCGATAGCACTATCCGAAACTGAAGAAATATATATCCCTCTTTCCCCCCGAAATCCGCGACAACCAGCCTGCACCGACGACCTCTGAGGAAGATTTAGCAAAGACAGCGCAAGCACGCGAGGAAGTCCGTAGCTGGGTCCGTTCATGCATGGAAGAGGGGAAGTTGTTGAAGGAGCCTGATCTGGAGCAGTTGTCTGATGTGAGGCACATATCAAAAACAAAGGATTGGGCTGGAGCGCCTGGGGAATACTTGAAGTCAAGCAGTAAAATGGCACCTGCACGGGATAAGGCTGACAATGTTGAGCAGGATGAGTTTTTTGGTGAGGATGGAGAGGAGTTGTCCTAGTTGTTTATCTCTGGAATACAAAAATGCGGATCATCTTAATAATATTTATTTATTTATCATTCATGTTTATTTATAATGATTATAATCTGTTATTTGCCTTGGCACTCGGGTTAGGGTTAGACCAAGAAACTAGCATAAAAAAAGAGGCCTGCCCAGCCAGAGTGGCCATTGCAGGACAGGAAAATATTAAGACGGTGCATGAGCCGAGGCGCATACAAACCGCAGACGCCCCCTGGTATGGACAGGGTCGCCGTGCTATGGAGGATTTCCACGGCCCACAAACCCGGATACATGAAGGGGCTTATGCCATCAAGGTAAGTATGAGCTGTTCATACGGGTGGTGGGTTGCTTATATAGTACGAGAGCAGCGCACGGACCATTTGACGTTATTTATGTGGTTGTAGTGGGCGTTGCCTGATAACGCCGGCGTCGTTGATGGCAGTGTGGTTGGACGTGAAAGATTGGAAACCAGTTTAAATTCCGTCACATAGATAGAAATATTCATAAGTAACACTATCACGGTTTTACTCGATCTTAATCTGCACCCTCGCATTCTTCTTCTCTGTCTCTTCGTTGAAAATATTGATAGACCAATTGGGGGTATGTGTCAACGGAATATTGTGGCTACAAACCACAGTCAGATGATCAGTAAACAATAATAACAACAAAGCGGGGCCAGCGTACCGAGTGCGATTACCATGTCCGATCGACGAAAGCTTTTCGAAGTCTTCCTTGCTAAGTTCAACCTGCTGGAAGTTGGAGAGGATACGGTCCTCTTGAACGCTCTTTGGTATCACGGATTGGCCTCGATAGGCGCCCCATGCGACGAGGACTTGTGCGGGGGTCACGTTGAGCTTGGTGGCGATTTCTTGAACGACGGGGTTATCTGTGAGCTTGGGTTTGTCAAACACTAGGTGCTGTGATGAGCTGTTTGTGATCGGAGGAAAGGGATGGGAGGTTTACAGTTATTGCCAAGAGGGCTGTAGGCAGTTATGTGGATATTCTTTTCCTTGCAGTAGGCGACGAGATCGTCCTGAGGCAGGAGAGGGTGAGCTTCAACTTGGTTAATGACCTCGATACGCGTGGGTTAAATCTATTGGAGCTTCGTGGTTGTGAAGCTTACAGGAACAACGCCAGTGGCATCAATAATGCCTTGGATATGCCCAATGCTAAAGTTGGAGACACCAACGGCGCGAACCTGAGAACCATATCAAATCCTATTTATAGAGGACGGTAAGGTAACACGGACCTTGCTCTTGGGAAGCTTTATCATGGCTTCCCAGGTGTCCACGAGAGAAGTCTCAGTGTCGAGCTCAACCTCCCCTTGGATAGAGGGGTGGGGGGGATAGAAACCTTTGCCGGGGGGGAAAGCAACGGGCCAATGAATCACTGCGGAGGGAATCAATATGCGCTGACGGCTCGGAATCAAAAGACGAACGGTAGAGGTCGAGGTACTTGAGCCCAAGTTGTTTCAGGGTTTCATCGAGCTCCTTCTCTACTAGATTCGGTTGATGCGAAGAGTTCCAGAGTTTGGACGTGATAAAAAGCTCCTCGCGTTTCACGACTGATGGGATGACTTTTTGGAGGGCAGCACCGACTTCATCTTGGTTTTCATAGATCATGGCAAGATCAAGGTGGCGGTATCCGTTGCGGACGGCGATTTCGACCTGATGGGAATCTCGTGTTAATAGGAGCTGTGCCAAAGCGACTTTGACTGGCACCTACAGCATTCTCGACCTCCTTGGGCTTAGACAACCACGTCCCAAGGCCGATTTGTGGCATCAGGGCCCCGTTGGGGAGGGTGATGAAGCGCTTGAACGACATTGGAAAGATCAGGGGTCAGTGAGAGAAAGAAAGGTGTTTTTGGTGAGCAAAACTCCCGAGGGGTATCTTCTTTATATCGTGCATATGCTCTGGATAACGAGCAGTGTGGTGAGTGGACAAGTGATTCCGTACGGGCCGGATGGCGGACCGTAGCATTCATCACATGTTGGCTTGTTTGGATCTGATGGTTGTGGCAAACTAGGGGCATGTATTCCTTTCGCATCAATTCCGAAATAATATAGAATTATAACCAAACTCTAGCTGGCATGGGCTACGAGCGCAAAAAGCGAAATCTGACTGCAATTCCAATCACTTCTCCGGTGGGGGCCTCCAGCTCCTCCTCTTATCGCCCCCAACCAGCTACACCCTCCGCAACCCCTGCCTCCACCCGTCCACCGCGCTCACCTTCGCCCCCAGCCTCCGCCTATTTCCCCCTCCTTTCAATAGATTCCGCCGCTCGCCTTCGCCCAACACCAGATGCAGAACCCCATTTCGCTTATAGCACAACACTCCGGCGACACCACTCCGATGGCGCCGCCCTTTCCTCCCCATCCGAATTCGCTGCTGCCGTCGAGGCAGAAGCAACAAGTCTGTGGAAGCGCGCTATTCTTACCATCACTGGTCAGCCCGAACCTGAATACCAGCATAACCTAGAGAGTGGAAGAGGTGTGTCTGTGCCTGTCCCGGTGGCTACGCCTCCACTTCAGAAGGAGGAGAAGAGGGATACCATCTCTGCGAAATTTGCCCATTATTCAGTCGAGGTGAGCAGCCACCTTCATTTTTGGTGTCATCAGGGTAACCTTGCCGCTTTGGCAGGATACGGTCGCTTATTATCGCACTCACATGACTGCGGGACTATTACACTCTGACATTCCCCACCTACAAGAAACGCACGGATACAACGAGTTTTCTGTCGCTGTGCCCGAACCGCTCGTCCTCAAGTTTCTGAAAACGATCTATGAAAGTCCGCTCATTTTGTTACTCTGCGGGAGCGCTACTGTCAGCGCCCTGGTGGGAAATATTGACGATGCTGTAAGCATTGCGGTTGCCGTTCTGATCGTCCTCACTGGTGCGTCTGTTCGGACACAGAGGGGCAGCGCGCAGTTGAAATTGATTGATTCATTTGGCAGTTGGTTTCGTCCAAGAACGAAGGTCAGAGAAGAGCCTAGAAGCACTGAACAAACTCGTTCCCCATCATTGTCATGTCATCCGGTTCGTCTGTATTCTTCCCTTCAAACTTGCCCCGTTCTAAGTGGTTGTCATCTTTACAGCGAAAACGAAACGATACATGTGCTAGCCAACGAACTCGTTCCAGGCGACGTGGTCAAATTTTCGACCGGGGATCGAATTCCTGCGGATATACGTATCGTGGATGCAATAGACCTAGAGATCGATGAGAGCAGTTTAACGGGAGAGACCACAGCACGTCGGAAGACTGCCGAAACATGTTCGTATGATACGCAGCCTGGAGAACCTGTTGCGCTCGCAGACCGAAGCTGTATCGCCTACATGGGTACCCTTGTTCGAAATGGTATGACCTCCCCTCTTTCGCCAAGAAATTCAACATTAAAGGGTCTAATACTATAGGTCGCGGATCAGGCATCGTCATTGCCACGGGCGCGGAAACAGAATTTGGTGTCGTGTTCTCGATGATGCAAGAGGTGGGCCCTCCTTCCCTAACCATTCACCCTTGATCATGTTTACCCATCCCTTTACCTTGGCACAAGGTCGAGGAAAGGCGGACTCCACTTCAATTGAATATGGATGAACTTGCCAAGAAACTCTCATTCCTGTCATTCGGCGTGATTGGGGTGATCTGTCTCATTGGAGTCCTTCAACAGCGATCGTGGTTAGACATGTTTACCATTGGTGGTGCGTTGCTTCCATTTCCCCTGATATTTGATGGCGCGTACCTCATGGGAGTATGTGTTACCAGTTTCACTGGCTGTTGCTGCTATCCCCGAGGGATTACCGATTGTAACTACTGTGACGTTGGCGTTGGGTGTGTTGAGGATGGCCAAGAGGAAGGCGATTGTGAAAAAGTTACATTCGGTAGAGGCGTTGGGATCAGTTTCTGTCATTTGTTCCGATAAGACTGGTATGAGCTTTCTCGTTCCATCTATTTCTTTGTGTCTTAGCTGCCTGCTACAGGGACTCTTACGAAAAATGAGCAAACGGTGACACAGGCTTATGCTGTTGATGAGACGATTTACCTAGACCCGACCTCCACAACTCCATATATTGGGAGTATCTCTCCTGCGATGAAGAAGACGTTGGAGGTTGGGGCGCTTTGTAACAATGCTTCGCTCGCTCGGAACGAGGATGGGGTATTTATGGGGCAAAGTACAGATGTGGCGCTATTGAACGCGCTAGATATCTTTGGATTGCCAGACAGACGATCTGTAAGTTTTCCCTTGATACGCTACAGCAAACGCTGAAAGTAGGGTTGGACAGAGTTTCAAACGACTCTCCGAGAAGCCCTTCAACTCGGAACAAAAGTACATGGCCGTTAGTGGCATCCACACCGATGTTGGACCTGTACCCACACCGGATACCAACAAACTCTCCCCATCGCAGGGTTCTACCGTGAACGCGGATGCGAGAGAGATGTATTACATCAAGGGGTCAATTGATATTATCCTCGAGCGGTGCAAATTTTACCATGTCAACGAGGATTCAACTCCAGGGCTTAGCACGGATACGAGAAATGCGATCATGACAAAAGCGCAGAGTACGGCCGGGAAGGGGCTGAGGGTGATTGCGATGGCGTATGGGTACGGCTCGGTGGAATCGAAACATGGAAGTACGACAGCCTCGAGCAGAGCAACATCGAGGGCTCCGTCGCCCTCTCCGTCGACATATGAGCTGGGCAAGGATTGGGGGAAAAATAATTTGGTATTTGTGGGATTTGTTGCGATGCTAGACCCACCAAGGAAGGGTGTCGAGGATTCGATTGGATTGTTGCAGGCTGGTGGAGTGCACGTGGTCATGATCACAGGAGATGCGGAGCATACTGCACTTGCCATCGCCAAAGACCTCGGCCTTCGCGTTGGACGTTCGTTGGGCCTAAGTGAATACGGGGAGGAACGGTATAGTGGGGTACTGACTGGCAAGGCCATTGATCAGATGACCAAGGTCCAGTTGAAGGAGAGGGTGGGGAGTGTGAGTGTGTTTGCACGGACGACTCCGAAACACAAGATGCGGATTGTGGAGGCGTTCCAGGGTCGGGGTGCTGTTGTAGCGATGACAGGAGATGGGGTGAATGATGCACCTGCGCTAAGGATGGCGGATATTGGGCTGTCGATGGGGAAGAGTGGGACGGATGTGGCAAAGGAGGCAGCTGATGCGATTTTGGTGGATGATAATTTTAGTACCATTTTACCTGCGGTGGAGGAAGGTGAGTTTTTCTGTTTTGTTTTGAGAGCGGGAGCGCTGACTTGATGATAGGAAAATCTATTTTTCATAATATACAAAACTTCTTGTCGTTCCAGCTGAGCACGGCTGCTGCTGCGTTGACACTGATCACGCTGAGCATGATGCTGGGACTGGATAATCCGCTTAATGCTATGCAGATTCTCTTCATTAATATTCTGATGGACGGTAAGCAGGTCTTCTTTCCACTGGCAGCGGCGAAGCTGACTAGATTGCATAGGGCCGCCTAGTCAGAGCCTAGGAGTGGATCCGGTGGACCCAGCGGTGATGCGACGGCCGCCACGCAAGAAGAATGCACCAATTATCACGCGACGACTGCTTTACCGAGTGCTGTTCAGCGCATCTATGATCGTTCTAGGCACGCTGTTCGTATACACACTCCCGCTCGAGGACGACGAGGTCTCGCGGCGCGGACAAACAATGGTAGGCATGCTTGTGGCACTAGTGACCAAGGACACTAACGTAGTCTCGCTAGACGTTTACGTGCTTTGTGTTTCTAGACTTGGTGTCTGCGACGCAGAATCGGGGATTGGGGTGCGGGTTGCTGCAGAACAAGATGCTGGTAACGACAGTGCTGATATCAGCGCTGACGCAGCTGGCACTAGTGTACGTCCCCTTCATGCAAGCTGTATTCCAGACTGCGGCGTTGAGCGGACGAGAGTTGGGGATGATCGTGCTGCTGGCGGGGTGTAGCTTTGGGCTGCACGAGGTGCGACGACGCTGGGAGCGCAGCAGGGAGGAGGAGGCGGAGTATGTGAACGTAGCGATAGAGGAACTTGTGTAGATATGTGTAGATAGGCTAAAACGGGAGGCATGTGAAGAAGAAGGAGAGAGGACATATGGAACGATGTAGCCAGCTCAATAACCTCTTCAATCTAATCTGCCATGCTGCCTCACTCTGGCCGCGTGCCACAGGGCCTGCCCCCTCTCCCTGCACGCTCCCCTCTCCGTCCACGTCCCTCTCCACTCTCCCTCCAACCCAACCTTGACAACTACACTCACAGCACCATGACCTTTCCCAGCCTGAACGGCCTCCTCGACGCCGTCAAGGACAAGGACAAAGACAAGGACAAGGACAAGGACAAGGACAGAGCCAGAGAAAAGTCCTTACCTCGCCCTCCCCGCTCCCGAGAACCGTCTCCGGCATCCCTGCCCTCGCCCTCGAGTTCGCCCTCTTCCCCCTCCCAGTCAGAACTTGAGCAAAGGCTATTAGATCCAGAGCCCAACATTCTTTCCTCTGCACCTCTCGCGTCGCCGCAGCCATCCCCACTTACAAAACGTCAGCACGCCCTCCACGAGCTGCTCTCCTCCGAGAGAGCCCATGCATCCGATCTCGCCCTAATCCGTGAGGTTCATATTCCTCTTGCTCTCGGTACGTGTCCAACTTCCCTCCCTGGTCCTCTCTCATGATTAATCCACACCATCTCACAGGCCAAACAGTCCCTCTCCCCAACCTTCCCATAACCCCACCCAACTCGTCCGGCTCGTCCTCACGCACCCTCTCCACTGCATCCGATTCATCCACCACATCACTAGGCCCCCCAATGACCTCTGACGATGTCAAGCTCATCTTTGGCAATATCACCGAGATTGCGCTATTCTCGGATATATTCTGCCAGGCTCTCGAGGAGGCCCTTGGCTCGCTCGTCGACGGCGGCCAGGGCGAGGACCACGTCGGTGCACTCTTTCTCAGAATTGTGCGTGTCATTTGGGCATTTTGATTTGTTATGGGAACGGGAGGAACGACTATGTACTGACTCCGTCTCTCCCTCTCCTTCGTTTCAATTAGATACCCGAACTTGAACGGCCCTACAAGGCAATATATCACTCGACATCCTACCGCCCTTACACATCTCCAACAGCTTCCGCAGACACCGGCCCTCCAAAATTACCTCACCTACACACAGAGTATTGCCTCGTCACTGTCACACGCTTGGGACCTCTCCTCGCTGCTTATCAAACCCGTCCAACGGCTGCTCAAGTATCCCCTCCTCCTCACTGCCATCATCGATGAAACACCCGACAGTCATCCCGATAAGGACAACCTTCGAGAGGCTAGGAAACAGATGGAGGAGGTAGCCAGGAACGTTAATGAAGGCAGACGGCGAGCCGAAGTCGTGCGGGACGTTCTTACTTCCAAGAAAAAGGCTGTCAGTGTCGGCGTTTCTGCGTCTGTCAGCTTGACAAAAATGAAGAGCCTAAGGGTGAACCCCGCTGGACTGATCAAAGGCGGCGAAAAGGACGGCGAAAAGACACCAGAGGAAGCGGTCCTAGTCGAGAAGTTGCAAAAGGAATTGCAGGATATTGAAGAGTTTGCACAAAATTTCGCCAAGAACGTGGTAGAGTGGGCAAGAATGACAAGTAACGTTGTTGTTAGCCTGCGTACCTGGGCCCTTGGCTTCTCCAGAGTTATCGGTCTATCAGTGGAACAAGGCTCCGAGGCGTTCGATGCGTTCCTGCACGTAGTCGAACAGCAACTCATGCCCCTCTGCGTCGACCTCGAAGCCGTCATCAACGAACGTGTGCTCAAGGAGCTCGCGCATCTCCTCATGACGATGAACCAGCCCCTCAAACTCCTCGCATCCATGAACGAGCAGGAGCCCTATCATTATCATCTCATGAATATGACTGTCTCACCCAAAAACCGACCTCCACCTTCACTTTTAGCAGCGTCGACCAACTACCTTGCGCTCCGCGGCCAACTTGCCGCAGAGCTCCCCACTTATGTCACACTGCTCCACCAGGGTCTCAGAATTTTCATCCGGCGGCTTTCCGACATTCAAACTGAATTCTGGAACAATGTCCGAGACCGATGGGGCGGACTCTGGGAGATGCTACGAGTGGAGGGGGAGATGAACGCGGGACACGAAGAGACTGTCCACGTGTGGGCTACACGATGGAGTGAAGTCGATCAAGTAATTGCTTCGCTCCCTATTGTACAGGCAGGCAAACTTCACCACGAACCTCGTTCGCGTTCGCGTGGCAGAGGAAGAGAAGGAGATAGAGACAGAGACAGCCGCGAGATAGAATACTTTGCCTCCAACCAGTCCCTCGGCAACCTCACGCAACACCCCTTCCTTCATACTCCACATGATAAACCACCGATATATGCTTCCTTTGAGTCGCTCCACCCCCATAATGCTATTTATGCTCCGGGGAAAGAAAGGAAAATGGCGCAAGCAGCCAACGTCATGTCTATGCTTGTGGCACTCGAACCATCGATGCCACCGCCAACTGCAGGAGGTTCATTTGTATCAGCTCCGCTCCCATTTGCCGCTGCACTCCCCAATTCAAGCTCAAGGGGTCGAGGAAACTCGGATTTATCGTCTGGAGCTACTCGAAGAATTTCGGTGAAGAAGGGTAGCAGTGAGAGTTTGCACTCGGGAACGATCGCAAGAAATCCGGGCCCAACTCCGCGCACACAGGCTCATAGAAGGCGGACGACAGGAGGCATTGGCCCGGCGCCGGAGGACTTGATTGAATATCAGATGATGATGCATGAGCAGGGGGAGTTTGGGTATGCGCAGATGGGGTATGGGTATGCGAGTGGTTTTGCTTTGGGATTACCCCATACTTATGAGTATGATTACGGCCATGGGTCGGGGCCGGGGTTGACCAGGATGAAGAGTATGCCGTTGCCGCATCATCCACAAGCACCTGTCCCCCAAAGAGGCGGTGGGCGTGCGGGGGAGTGGGAGTATGTAGATCGGGGAGAGGGGGAATTATTTTATCGATCGCGCAGGGATGACGAGTATAGCCACGAGGAGCGCGAACACCATGAGCGGATGGGACAAAAGGAGAGGGATAAGGACAATAACAGGGAGCGAGGGAGGGATAGAGGAAAGAGGGAATCGTCGAATCAACGGCATTCGAGAGGGAAGGAAGAAGAGAAGAAGAGATATTCGGAACACAGTCAGTACAGCCACAAGTCAAAGGACCAGAAGCGAGAGAAAGAGAAGGGCAAAGATAAGGAAGGAGATCGGGACAAGGAAAAGGAAAAGAGACCAGCCGCATCCTCTAGAAAACGTTCGGGCTCAATCAAATCCATAACCTCATTTTTTACCTCCAACCGCGACAGCCACGGCGGCTCTGCTTCACCCACCCCGGACCGACAACCACAGCCCGGCACCCCCTCCCCACGCGATTCATGGGCGCTCAAACCAGCTAAATACATCTGCGAAGTCATCCATCCTTGCAAGCCACCCACGACTGGACCCGCATCAGCGCCCTCCCCTCTAGCTTACTTCTCATTCCCCTTCTTCACGCTCAAGGAAGGTGAGTTATACGAGGTGTTGCAAGAAGCGGGACACCCGAGTTTGCATCCCAGTCTGCCATTGATTGTGGATGAGGGGGAGGACTGCCTTTTGCTTTGTAGAGCGTGGGATGGCGCCGTCGGATGGGCGCTTGCGAGTTTCTTGGAGCCTGTGAGCAATGCCGAGTAGCCGATGGGCAGGAGTAGAGAAGCGATATCGATCTCCTGGCTTAGCCCCCGAGTTCTTTGTTACTGTGGGTCCCATTAGGGTCCCAGCGCCTCGTTGGTAACGTCATACCCCTTATTTGAATTGCACCAGACACCCCGCTTTCGCTTTTTATTGCTTTTCTCCTTTGGCAGAGAGCTTCATTATCTGCTTATACCTGCTTGGCTTCGTTTCTTGGTCAACGTTGTACTACCATGGACACCCGCCCCTCATATTTCATCCCGCCCCATATCTCATCTCGCTATACCATTCTCCAAACTCATTCAGCATAACTGATCTCTCTTACCTATCACATCCGCCACCACATAGCCCCGCCTTCCCCCCTCGTTGACGGGAAAGTGTTCTTCCTATTGTAGTGTATTCCTTTCTTGCGCTGTATGTACACCAGGTGCTTCAGCTCTTCTGAGTCTTATCGCACTGTACAATATTCGCATCACCTATCTACGATGTAATACAAATATGACTTGACGTAAACAACTCGTGGAGACGGCAGTATTCAGCAGACATTCGGACATGTCAACATAGAACTCGTAACAAGCTGAAGCTGAAGATTGGTATCAAACTTAATATCACACGTTACAAAACATTTTGACAAGGAGTTCCTAACCAAAAAACACGGGACCCAAGTCACCAAACACACAACAGAGGAATTCACCTTGGCGTAAGCCAATGTTTCAGGGCCCGTTTAGTCGAAGTGTTGTGGTGTAGGCGGCTCATGTGTACGCGGGTTGACCTCCTCACCCGCCTCGTTGAGCGGCCAAAACGTGTGTCGGAATAAATTGCGGGGATCATACTCTTGTTTGATCTTGTACAGCCTGTCCCAGTTATCTCCGAAACAAGCTTTCACACGAGAGGGTGGTTCATGGCGTCCCAGGAACTGCGCATAAATCCCAATTAGTGACGGAAGGCATGAGAGGCAAATAAATGGCCAGCATTGAAGTAGAGCGGAGGGACCGGAGAAATACCTCATCCCCAGGCACCGCTCCTACGACAAAGCATAACGGACAGAGGGTGGTACGTAAAAGAAAAGGGTAAATGACGTACACTTGGGTAAGGTCCTCCAACATGTACTGGTTGTAATGTGTCGCTTATCCACTATGGTTTTGAGCCATGAGCTAACCCCAAGTTTCGAGGGAAAGAAACGAACCTCCTCGGCAGCCTCAACACACCTGTCGTCATCCATCTCCATCTCCCATTGATGCAGCGCGGCGATCGTGAATGTTGCTTCCCGTTGTGATTTTGGTATACAAGTATTCTCATATTCCGGTATCGCACCGCCTGCGAGCTCGAACTAACCAAGCTATGAATATATCACAGAAGAAGAGCTTATTAAATAAGTTCAACGGGGAACATGTAAAAACGCACTACACCCAACGGGGGTATCGGCAAATTGCATCACAGTATCGTTGATAATATCATCCGGGAGAGAGGATATCAACGCCGAGCGTATGAACCACTGCCTACCAGCTGTAGAACACACCTAAGCTTCAGGATAACATCGGTTTTCATATGGCACAACCACGAACCTTTGCCTCGCAATACCTGCGCGACACTATCCTGCTGGTGCAAGAAACTCTTCTCATCCACCTCATTCAAAAGACACTTCTCCCCATCCCACGAGGATATCGCCGCAAGGTACTCCTGTCCTTTCTCTTTCGGCCCGATGTAACACATCTGGACAACCACTAGGGAATCCTTCCCTGCCGGGCCGGCTGTCAAGAGAACATTGGCATACAGCTCGCGGGGGGCACCCTTGACACAATCACGGAAGTGCTTAATGAGGGACGGAGCGGTAGCTTTATTAAACCGACTATCGCCGCTGTGAGTAGTTTTATAAAGCCTAGAAGAAACATGACGTACTAGATGAGATTACCCGCAAATACAATGGGCACAGGATATGCCTTTGCTTTGTATCGAGTGGCAATTCCGAACGCAGGACCTGCGCCACGAAGTGCCCACCAGAGATCTATAAACCATCAAGTTGGTCTGAGACACCATCAAAATATATTGGACATGCCAGGATGCTCAATTTCGTTGACAACGACGATGCGCCCGTCAGCGAGAACAATTTCGACCTCGACCAAGTTATCCACACTAAGCCCATGTAACCTCCCGAGGAACCCGAAGCCACCGAGAAGCATGATGGAAGATCCCACAGGATGTGCCGCACTTGTGATGGATAGGTATCTTAACACACATGGCGGGAGGTATGGTAGAACTCACAAAGGTACATGATAAGGGATACCAATCCCATCTTCTCCTGTCGGGTACTTGGCTTCGATGGGATTCTTTGCCGTATATGTGTCTATTTCTTTTTGGCGCATTCCAGATCCGAAAGTTACAAAGACGTGAGGATAGGGAGGCTCCAGTTGGGAGAACATATTCATCTGAGAAAATGTATCAGAGTCCGTCAAAAGAGGATTCGGATTTAGGGTCCCCCAGAGATTGAGCCTGGCATGGGGGTTGCGGAAGGACTGAACAGTACTTGGAGGTGGGACAGGTGGGAAGTTAGTCGGGGCGTCCAAGTAGCCAAAGGGGTCTGCCCCAATTCGAGACGACGTGGAAGCAAGACTAAACTTGGCTGGGGGTGGAACAGGAACCTCAGGACCGGTGGGAAAATTGGTGGGTCCCGGCGAAGGAGAAGCAGAAGTTGCTATAGTGGAGGGTGTAGACCTAGCATCCGACGAGCTCGAGTTACCAGATTCCATTAGAATCAATGAAGTCTGTGGTATCTTGCCTCCGGGGGATGTTGGAGGGGGGTCTATGCGCCTCTTGACGCTTGGGTGGTGGACCACCCTGTGGGATGGAAGAAAGCTCAGGTCCATGCAAGAATTGGGCCACCGCCTTCGAGGCGTTATCGTAGTGCCTGAGCCCAGCATCTTCGTCTCGACGGCGTTTTCCCGTACTGCTGGTGGAGTTATCAACAGCCTTCTTCCCTTTACTGTTGGCAGCAGCGACGTCCTTAAGGCTCGTGAACGACCCATCCTCTCTTGGTGTCTCAACATCAACTTCGACGAGTTTGCTGAGGTCGAGGATAATATCCCCCCCAATAGCCCAACCAGCGGTCCCATAACCACCGGCCTTGACAGGACAACGAGAGTGCATATTTGTTGCAGAACCGAACGACCCTTGGAACTACGTGAGCTGGTAGCTAAGAACACAAGGGAGTTACAATATTTACGTACCTGCTAACGTCCTCTGCATCGACAGGACAGATGACGGCCTTGGCTGTGGTAATGACGTTACCGTTGAAGATCGTGGAGTAATCGAGGAAACTGTGGGGAGCGTGGTGAGTGGTGGCAACATCAAAAGAGGGCTGAGAAAGACCTAGGATCGCCTCTAAGGTAGAGTGGGCCTCTGCAAGCGGCACCAAGCTCCTGGTAGAGGTCGTTTGGGAGCGGGGCGACGACGATATCGAGTGGGAGAGCGAAAACCATTGGTTTGTGGAGGACACGGGAGGCAGTAGTTAAGTAGGCGTGTATGTAACTCCCTTCGATCGGATTCCTAATTCGGCCCCACAACTTTGGCCCTCCCTCGTTCGCTCTTTCGGTGTCCCCACATGATTACTGCCAGCCTGAGATTTCGAAAGTAGACAAGCGAATAGCACATTCGTCCTCACCCAGACGTCGCAGTCCTTGATGCACGGAAATTACATCCACAGAACGCCCCCCGATCACATTCCGTCACGGAAGCTCGAGAGTTTCACCGTTTGACCTTCGCAACATTTACATCCATGCACCTGCTTCTCACCTCTTAAATCCCATCTCGCCGCTGTTTGGCTCCTTCTCGCGTAGCCCAGGACTTCCCAGAGCTGTGTTTTGTCGGCCTGAGGCATAATCTCCTGGGGCACACCTGCCGTAAATGATCGATCGACCCCGTTCGTCAAAAAAACTTTAGTCAACGAGAAGGAGATTGTCAAGTTCTGCCACCTGTTCATCAGTTCAAGGGCTTTACATTCCACTCCCCTGAACCAGCAACAAGGTCCCCACTTGATGGCGACGTCTAGCCAGAAAAAATTGCTCTGGCGTTCGGGCAATCGTGTCTGAACCGTTTCAACACCGCCTCCGAGGCCAAAAAACTTGCCCTCGGTTCTAAGCTTCTACCGTGGCCATGCATCACACTGCTGAGAAATTCTAGTTGATCAGGAATTTACTCACTTCCAGGATGGATGCATACAATGAGCTCTCCTGTGAACTCACTCACGAACCAGATACCTGAGCAATGGTTCATTTTGATAGCGGGGCCAAAGCGGCAGCCACTGTACGGAATATGCGTCAGGACTAGCCGTTAAAGCCTACAGCCGTCCACTAATCCATGAACTCCTCGAGGCTTACTTCCACTGTCAATGCACAGTCAGAATTCCCCCACGTATGAATGAACCTGCCTGTAAGGAGTAACGGTCTAATTTTAGTCGCAATTCAGACGTCGAGGATACCCCCCGTAGATACATGCCGGGGAAGGGCCAGGTTGCAAAAAGGAGATCAGTTCAATCAGCCGCAGCAGATTGAAATTTTAGAAATGCCTTGTGTGTGTCTTGCTTGGGAAGAGCCATGGGTCTGGTCGAATTGTAGAACTCTAGAGATTATGGTAAGTCTCCGTGGAACGGCATCCGACCATGTGCCGTCCATACGGGATACGAGGGAAGTAAATCAAAATTAGGGAAAGGCCCTTTACCCAGTTCCCGTATATTTCGCGGGACATGACCCAGTCAAGGGCAGAACACCAGTAGGGTCACGCGGGAGAGACCATTTGCTTCCCGAGTCAAACATCACTGCCGTATCCCATTAAATTATGAATGATATACGGTTCAGGAGGCCCCCGAGTTCGAGCAAACCGAATACTGAGGTCCAGTTGCCCAGACCCAGGATAAAATACCAGTGCGAAGCTCCCCGAGGTGCTCGAGTCCCTGCGAGCCCTCGGAAGCAATAACACGATGGAGCTACGGGTGGGGTGAGCCTATACTGTGGTATATGCAGAAGTAAAGTACCTTTGGACTTGGGTTGCCGCCCACATCCTGAGTCCGGCTCCACAATTTAATTGCCTGCCGGCATTTTCCTGTTTGCAAATCCCCGAGAAATAAATAGATCTTTCACAGATCCCGATATTCCCAGGGCCAGCGAGAGCCCGGAGACAGATAGGGGTTGCACCACCAGGGCAGTTGCATTCTGCATATTTCGGTCCGCTGCTATTTAAAAGTGAACTCAGCATGAGTGCCCAAGTCCCGGATGCGTCAAGAGATCCCAGCCCTGCTGTGGCCATAGGCCTGGCCTCACTACATTTGATTCCAGGGTGATAGGTATGGGGACGAACAAAGAGTGCACTAGTGGACCCCTACCCCACGCGGGGCAACACACATCTCCGCGCCGATCTTGAGTAAATATATAGCGCACTAGTCTTCGTCGGCAAAGATCAAAGTGCGTGATCCATGGAGAGGGATAGAACATTATTTTCTGACGCCCATGATTAAGCCTTCGAACGGAACAGTCACGGCACCCGGATATATACCACACTCAACTGTAATACAGTGAATAGGCCGCCTGCTAGGACAAGCGTTTTTTCCGGTAACGTATCGACCAGAAGGCTGCGTGTAGATCAGTATCCTGGCAGTTGGAGTAATTGCGAGCTAAGAAAGTGATTGACCACAATTTAAGCTGTGTATCTCCAAACCTTTTGACTTGTGCTAGATTTGGTGTACTCGGCTGATTGATACAACACTATGAACTGGGTACTTTGTTCGATGGCTGACACTCAGCGATCGTCATCTTGGCAACCTGACCATCGGCGTCCTCGATCTCAACTTGAATATCTCTCTCCGACAAATCCCCCCCGGCCTCCTCCTCCGCACTGCCCCCAGCACTTTCAGCTTGTTCTGGATCCAGCTTCATCATTTCCACAAGCCACTTTGCACCCTCCTCCCATCCAACCATTTCGGCCTCAGTTAACGGCGATCTCCCAGTCGCGTTCTTGATATCGATAAGATCAACACCAGGTCCACACGGGAGCTGGATGAGCTTTTGCATAATGATAAGGTGGGAGTTTAATGCTGCCCAGTGCAGTGGTGTAGATCCAGAGGTATTTCGCGTCGAAAGGAGAGATGGGGGAACGATAGAGAGGAGATAGTCGAGAACGTCTAAAGAATATCTTGCAAAAGTCAGGATGCGCCGGACCACAAGCTATCATTTTTTTTGCAGGCAGGTTTCTGGCTTCACTGCCTTTCGCTCACCTCCGTGTCCGTTTCCAGCTGCCATATGTAGTACAGTATTCCCGTGATCATCACGGGCCTTGGCTAGCGCATCCTGCCCGAAGTGTTTGACAAACTGTTGGATATCCTCGAGATCGCCGTATCTGCAGGAGAGTAGTAGCTCGCAGTTGTCGGTTTCAGTGGGCTGGGCCATGTGGAATCAAAAACTGAGGTGATTTCACACACAAGATTCCATTTGGTCGCACACACGCTAACATTGAATCACGTGACAGCCCCGCGACACCCCTACTTCCCAGCAAAGAGTTGCACAAACTCATCATCCATTTATCATCGCTTCCCCCACAGCGACATTGGACTGCTTTTGCTCTGCGTCGAATCGCATGGAGACCGCTGAGGACAGATGGATGGTTCCGGGTTGTCATTCAACGCCATCAATCGAGATCAAACGATGTACCATGTGGTCGCTTGAGAACAAATAAAATTGGAATTGAGTGTTTCCTAGTCCCGCCCAGTTCCAGCGATCACAATCACATCAAGTCTAAAGCGGCCACTCCCAGCGGGCTTGTTTCCAAAAGGGTTTCTTCTACCTCCCATTTCTCGAGCAAACTCCCTTTCCCCACCCCACCCCCTTCTCCTCCTCCACCCACCCCGCCCACCATGTCGCACATTTCTCCCGCCATGTACATAGTCTGGTCCATCGTTTCCTGCCTGGTGCGTTCCAGTGCGAGGTTGGCTTCCTCCTAGCTTGATGATGGTCTGATGGGCTAAATATTGCAGCTCGGGGGCTTCTTGCTCTTCCATCTCTGGTCTTTTGACCGCTTCAAATGCTTGAAGTACGATCCAGTTGTCGCTGTGGTTGTACATTGACAGTTTATACTCGACAGATGGAATAGCGGTCCCTACTCTGGAGCGTTCAAACGTATCATGACAGTGAGTGGGCTTGCGACGCACCATACATTTGACCTCCAACCTTCGACTCTAGTATTCCTATCTATTAAGTATACCGCTAATAGCAATATACTCAATCGGAAACGCTGTCATAAAGTATCGCGAGGGGTTTATCCAGCTACCTGAATTTGGAAGTGCGTGTTTTCTGGCTTCCTGGCGTTACGAGAGGTGGCTAAAACGTCGAACAGTCATTCCCAAGCCTTGGCAGTTCTGGAGCACGGCTGAAAAAAGTGTCATTTTCCCTCTCAACCTTTGTTTTTCCGTCGCTTGGGGTCTAGAAATGTGAGTAGCCGAAAAAATTATTGTACTCGTAATGAACCGACGTCACAATGCAGGGTAACACATTTGGAAGGTAAGCCCGGGTCTCGCTCTAAACAATAGCCGATGGCCGACTGAAATCCACGCCATCCAATTTCCTCGGCAATATGAAATCTAGAGCTGTGCTTCTGGCTGTATCTCGTCAACTCGAGCTCGTCGTACCAGGATTGGTTCAAGAGTTTGTATTTCAAAGCATGGGTTGTAGGGTCGACCGTGGCGGTCATTTATATGCCGTTGGTGACTATCTTTACTCGCTCGGATCCACTTAAAGTGAGTGTCCGTGTAGTGGACCGATTGCGAGCAGAAGCTGATGAGGTAATTCGGGATGCAGAGCGAGACGTATACGTTTTTGGCTGGGAGTATCGGGAGCTTGTCTTTGACTCTTTGGTTCTTGCCTATCTTGTGAGTGGTTTCAAAAAGTCATGGCCCAACAATTTATAGGGTATATTTAGGTACATGTTCCCGAGTTTCTTGAAGAATCTGGTGCGTGCCCTGCTTCTTCCATTCCTTCTTGGTCATTGAGATTATTTTAGAGATCAGAAGGCGTTGATATGGGTACCATTGTCCGGCTCACGAAGTTTGAGGAGCTCAACGTAAGTGCATCATTAGTCTTTAGTGGGAGCTGGTGGGGCTGATATGGTACCAACGCAGAGGATCCGTGTGCTCTTCCGTTTCTTCTTTTGCGTCCCGCTCCTTATTCTCGGGGTTGATGGCATTCGCCCCCACCATCATCTGAATGAGAACATGCTCTGGACTGGTACTACTTTCAGTTGTCATATGATACAAATCTATCTGAGCTTATAATGGGTGAAAACCATTACAGATCTCCTACCCATGCTTTCAGCTTTCGGAGTCGCAGTCTCCTCCGGTATCACTCTCGTCGTACGTCCCATCATTTGATCTCATCCTTCAAGGCACGTTCATAAACGAAAGTAGATCTTCTTTCCCCGTTCGATTGAAGGTGAAATTGCTGCTCGAGACGCCACGAAAGAGCGCAAGCGCTCCCGTACTGGCCGTTCAATGGGGCGTTCAACCAGCTTCATAGGTTCACGAGGTCCAAGTCGGGTAAACACCAACATGTCCGGCGTTCCATCCCTTACTCCCCAGTCTGCCGCATGTCATAACGCGTATCTCCTCACATCTTCCCCGATCAAGACAAACTTCCGACATAGCAGTTATGACGCCCTTGGATCAGAATTTGACTCGCAAGCGGACCACGAGCTCGCCTCCCCCAGGACCTCAGATAAACCATGGGATGATGAAGAAAGAGATGTACCTGCTGCGCTGCCACGGACTTTGCGACCCAATAGGAGACGCGGAGGAGAAGTTGAGTTTGGTGGATTTGGGTCGCTTACTGAGAGCAACTTGTCAATTCACAATATGAGGATGTCAACAGTGAATCCATTGGTTCATAATTTTACTTCGCCGATTGGTGAGCCTGTTTTATATGTGATTCTGGGGGAAGTCGTCTGACACGTTCTGAAAGACCTCGGGTATGCCACGTCAGGACCGAACAACGAGCCAAGATACACTTTCCGGAAGTAATGAACCTAGGGCCTGCTTGGACTGGACGTTGCCAGGCACTCTTGTGCATGATTTTTTTTGTCATCAAACCCAATACCCTCATTATTTTTATTCCTGCATAACACACCCCATCTCTTTTGACAACAGTGTATTCTTTTACAATATCGGAATCTACAAACCTCAAATCCACTCCTCCACCTGATACGAAAATGGGTAGATGAACCCGCGGCTCTGACTGCATCACTATCACACGTGATCTATCACGAGCGATGTAAACGTTTCAAAACTCACACCCATGTGAACTTCCACAGGGTGACATAGCGCATGGGGCTTCGGGCTACATGGGGCTGCACATGGCTTCCAGAATCACAAGCTTGGTCTTATACCATCAGCAGCGGTGTGTTACACATGGCCTAACCGGATGTTCAGTGCCACAACTCATAGCGACAAGAGTAGGCCGATCGCTGCGAAACTGAGGAGACAGTGGAGCCTCCACATTACCGACTACTGGGCGAGGCAGGCTTACAAGCGGAGAAACTTTGGCTCGATGCTAGTAACATTCCCGTCTACTTGAATTATCATGGCGCCTCCATCACCGATTAATGCCACCGTACACCGGGCCGCTCTTGTACCCTATGCGCCAGTTGACCGGACCACCTGGCCTCTTTGCTAATAAAATGGCTTCTCTGGCTTACTTGCGTGTATATTGCGGAAAATCTCATGCAACTCTATAAAGATGTCGGTTTTCTAACGCTAACCCAAGGGAGATACTTGTGTGTCTTGAAGTCCTGCGACAGGTCCGACAGCATCATGTCACCCAAGCCGACGCGTATCATTACGCTTCTTGGCATTACCCTGGGGGCTCTCACCGGAATAAGGGCGGCGTCGGTTTCCTCCACGCCTGCACAAACAATCACCGGCATAGGGGGTTCAGGGGCCTGGTGGCCAAATGACCTCTGGCATTTTCCCGAAGCGACCCGACAAAATCTATCTGCGCTGCTGTTCTCGTCCAGTGGACTGGGATTATCTAGTTATAGGTATAACGTCGGTGCTGGTGGTGTCAGCGTCTCAAATCCAACACGCGCCCCCGAGACCTTCTACGTTGGGCCCGGCGTGTACAACTTCTCCGCTGATCCGCAGGGCGTCTATTTCCTGACAGAAGCGGCGAGACGGGGAGTTCCCTCGCTTAACCGCATTTGCGAATAGTGCGCCTGCAAAATTGACTTCGAGTGGCGCTAGTTGCAATGGGCAGTTTGTAAATGGTGAGAAATCCGATCTTCCGAGTTTCCCTTTACCTTGGCTAATTCCATATAGGGAACGGGGCTGCCTATGGTACATACCTGGCTGATGTCGTCGCCCACTTCCGTTCACAGGGAATAAACATCGGTTTCATCTCCCCGATAAATGAGCCTGATAGTTCTTTTGGCCCTGCCCCATGCGGACAGGAGGGGATGCAAGTTCTTCCTAGCCAGTGGGTGGCTGTCTCACTCGCAATACACTATATACCGAGGATTAACCCATCTGGATTAGGCGCGCCGAAGTCATTAATGGTCTCTCGAATGCGCTTGCTGCCAGGGGCTTAGCTTCAGCCGTTGGGATTCTCGCGGATGAGTCATCGAATTTGGGAAATGCCGGGAATGAGTATTCAGCTTGGCTGCCTCAGGTTGTGGGCAAGGTGAGGCCGATGCCCAGGAGCCCGCGGCAGCATGAATGAATGATATATAGATTGCGGCGCTGGTCCACCATACCTACGACTTCCCCAGTGATGCCAGCTATACCAATTATATCACCAACACCAATAGGCAGTTCCCCGGCAAGCTGACCTGGATGTCTGTGCGTGTTTGGAGGCCTTCGGTAGCCTACCCCTGGACCGTTGGACTGACTGTCAAAATTTAGGAAGTTTGCTGCACTCAAGGCAACCCCGATGGGACTGGATTAGGGTTCGGTCAAGGATATGATCCTACGTGAGTTGCAGATATCTTGTTACTGTTGCAGTGTTCTTGATGATATCGTTAGGATAAGAAATGCTCTCCTGTTTTCAAGTCTCGTCTTCCAAAGTCTCGTCGTGGCCAGTGAACCTCACTACGATGTATGCTCGTTTCTTGTATAGATTAGGCACATGATAGCAGACGGCAGCTAATTGCGGTTTCTTAGTTCTGGACTTTGGTTTCCAATGGTTAACTTGGAACATTTTGAGTCTGGAATTTAGTTAACCTCTCACCTAGGATTGGGGTGCTCGCCGCTAAATAATCCGTCCTGCCCGACCGCCGCCAATTCGGCCGGCTGGAATGTGAGTACACTAATTGACCTATGCAAACTCACTGATGACGGAGTGGGACAGGATGGCGTTATTTACTATGATAGCAACTATGCTAGGAATGGGAACTTCCGACTCTGTGAGATTTTCAAGCCCGAGGTGTTTCACCACCTGACTCTCCTCAGACATCAAGAAACAATTCTGGACTTACAAGCACTTTGGCAACTTTGTCAAACGTGAGTTTGCGGGTTCCAATTCCAGCTTTATATCCAACATTGAAACATTGATAACCCGCCCCATTCAAGCCGGCTCGCAAAGACGCGCGATCACAGGTTCCGGTTCATCGAAGTTTATGATGGCTGTAGTGGATTCGTCCAGCTTTCACGTCCTCGCTATGAATCCCACCACGACTGACACGACATTGACGCTTACATTCCCTGAGAACGTCTGTGCGACAGAAGCCCATCGCACTTCAGCTACTGAAGACTTTGCGACCGTTGCTGCTGCGACGAGGAGTGGGAATAATTGGGTGTTGCCGCTAAGGGCGATGAGTCTGACGACGTACATCTTTGCCAGAAGGGCCTGTTGATTGCGAAGAAAGAACCTCATGTTTACTCGTCAGATCACGATTTGTTGTGATGTTCAGCGTGGAAGTTCTAGCTGACCATCCCTGTCATTTTGAGCTAGTGGGTATGCTGAGATAAATACGCGACAATTATATCTATTTTCTGTATAATGTTCGATTGATGAACTCTAACACACTTCAAGAGCTATCTGTCGGCAATCTAGCAAATATGTTGCTGGGTGCTGGGAGCCTGATGGTGATCGACGTACTGTGATGGGTGTGAGAATTACCGATTACTTGTGATTGATTTAAAGTATACCATCATTTCTCTTACCACGAACAAGGAACACTCTTCCATAGATTCCAGGAGAACAGAACGATGTGGTGCAGCTATTTCTGTCATATCGCGCCGATACGTAGGCTGATGAAGTGATAACACCCCAGCAAGCACATCCTGAATGCCCAAGTCTCCGTTCGTGCGCCATGCTGCAAGCTATGGTTTGACTGTTCGGAGTGTCATGCGGAAACACAGACACACCCGCTGGCAAAGACGACGGAGATGACGTTCATTTGCAAAAAGTGCAGGAAGGCATTTAGGAAGGACATGTCAGTATATGAGGAGAGTGATGAATATTGTCCACACTGTGACAACCACTACGTGCGCCTTTTCGTTATTCCTTGTGGATGTCCACAATGCTAAGTGATGGAAGCTTAGGTTATCGAAGCGAAGACGCCACAGGCGGTTCTAAGTGTGGAGGGGGAAGGATGCAAGAGTGGATAATAGGTGCATTTTCACGTCTCCGCTCTTCCTATGAAATCGGCCAAAGCTCAAGCATTTCTTAGGATGCTCAAAGACCACCGTGCGAAACAGACGAAGAACCAGTCCCTGCTAACGATTGACTCGGACGGCTTGCCTGATAGGTTGGGTTGATGCGACGTGCTACCAAGCTAGCAGTGTCTAGATCATTTGATTTACTAGGACGTGTTTTGTGCGCATGAAGAATGGCTGGAGACCGTGTTACTGAGAGCCTCAACGAAGAACTTGGTGTCCCCGGAGAGATACGGGTGACTCGTGGGGCAGACAGAGTTGATCTCTACTCAAACACGACCACCGTTTGGAATTCAAATCAGTGTATTTCGGCCAATCTGATGACTTTGTGGGGGTAACCAGTATTGAATATTAGGGAGGTCTATATACGTGTAAGTCCTTCTTAGCTCAGTTGGTAGAGCGCGTCACTAGTAATGACGAGGTCAGTCGTTCAAGTCGGCTAGAAGGAAAATATTTTGCCGAACTTTTTCACTTAAAAATTGGTCCACGTGAAGCTTTTCCCCTGTAGTTTACTTATTTGATTATGTAAATTTCTTTGGAGGCATCTGTGCGGCAATCTTTGGAAAAGTGACGGTCAAAATTCCATCCTCTACAGAAGCCTGGATGTGAAATTCCTGATAACCACGGCGTCTAAAACCAATAGAAGATCGTAGAGAGTGGACATGCTCACATTTATGCCTGACGGGAGCTGGAGGATGCGGAAGAATTTTCCGATTCGCCTTTCTCTGATGGGGTAGTCACTTTCGGCGTGGTCTGCGGGCAACTTGGGTTCCGCCGAAATTGTCAACTTGTCATTTTGTACTTTGAGTTGGACATCGCGCTGGTGGACGCCAGGCATTTCGAGGGTAGCTGTAACGATGTTGTTTTCCTCGTTTTCGTGCAGGTCCATTCTGGGATGGCGTAAATCGATGGCTGATTGTGCAAGCCGGGCCGACGCACCTGGGCCTGATGGAAGAGATGCCCTCGTTCCGATGCCACTGGTTAAAATGAGTGGCCGGTTGAACAGAGGTATTATTGTGGGCGTTCGAGGTCGAAGTCACGGTATTAAAGGGTGCGTAAAAAGGCTCGTAATAGAACGCAGGGCTCGACATAGTCAGGTTATCAACCACTCGGGCTAGTGGCCACCATGGTGAAGAGTGGGGGTGTATATAGAAATATCGTGCGGTCTGGAACCTGGAGGGATGGACATAGAACATTTCAGACGTCATGTTCAACAATGGAGGAACAATGTGACTGCAGTGGGCCGAGGTCCAGAGTTGGCGTTGAAGCTATGTGAGAATGCCGGTAATTTCATGAAATACCGTGAGGGAGATTCCATGTTATGAGTGTCGGTTCCGATGTCGCGGAGATGACAAGGGTAATATCGATAAAACCGGAATACCTACTTAGCCTTAGACCTCGAAGCACAGATGTGTATCAATCAATATTTGTATCTGTGTACCTCTAGTGTTGGAACCGTCGTACACCGTCAATGACACTTGTAGGGCCACCATGTTATACTCTGGAGGCGACCGAGGTACCTCAATGGACCCTATCCCAGGAAAACTCAATTGCAGCCGATTATCCCTTCGATTTGCATCATGAGTCCCTACAACAGTTTGTGACTCGTACATACTTGCAGTTCCTTTGGCTTCCGCAGGTATGTATGCACACCAAGTTATATTGTTTTTGCTTCTAACATAGCTACTGCCAGTCTATCATGCCCCTCCAGATGTTAGTTCCTTCGTTGCGACGCGTTACATTGTCATCATCTTCTAGTCAAGAATCACCCCATTCGCTGCACTCACTTTTGGATCCCCTGCTTCAAACAACGCGGTCCATCTCCAATAAGTACCACGTGGAGCTGGTGCAGATTCTCATAGACGGAGGTGGCGCAGGAGAAATGGAGGAAATCATGATGTGGTATGCTCTACATCACGAAAAGAAGGTCGAGAATCGTAGACGATCAGAATCCGATAACCAAGAAGCCTGTATAGACGATAAATGGAGGCAGAGTTGGTTGGAACGCCTCGAACGACGGGAGTACGCGTTCTATTACTCGGTTTTTAATCCCGAATTAATCCAATTTCAGAATCCAGATACAGATTCTTCTGTACATGACCAAGCTTTCCCTACCTGGACCAGCCCCCATTCCCTCCCCGCCCAAGAAGAGGAAACGCCCGCGGAAAGAGCCTGATCAGCCTACACCCACATTGGAGGAGCGTCTGGAGAGCTTCATGGATAAGCTTTCGATGTTGCAGTTGACTGGCAATCTGGAAGCTAATAGATCAGAGCCGGAGCACAGCGAGAGGGACTGGGCCCAGATATTCTGTGAAGACGTTGTCGAATGCACGTGAGAAAGACTGTTTCTCTCCGCGCCTCCTCGCAGTACTTATTTAAGGGTTAGATTCAAGCTGCAACTCCCAGAACTCTGTTCGCTTCTCAGGTCGAAGGTGTTCCCTGACTCCCCATTCTCGGACGACAATAGTAACACTGCTTCCCGTTCTCCATCTCCTGAATCCGCCCAGCCTAAGGCCGATTCCAGTGATCCATCCTTCATGCCTTCGACTTCCCTTGCCGCTTCTAGGCCTGGACCTCTTCCACTTTCCCGTGCACGTTCACGCTCACTCTCTGTCTCGCTCGCACAGGAGAAAGAGGAACGCGAACGATCGGCTAGTATTGGGCCCGGAAAGAAACGTCTATTAAACCGAGAAGTCAGCATGTCAAGAATATTCAAACCCAGGGCCAAGGCTAGTGCTAAGCCCGTGGACAATGTTCTAGATCATCTAGCCAAGACAAAGGACAAGGCTAAAGGGGGCGAAGTTGGTGAAGTCATCCTCGTTGAGGATACCCCTCAGAAACCTCGTGTTTCCAGTAGAGATATCTCCCAGCCGCAATTCGATGCTGGATCATCCGACAATCCTTTTGAAGGAGGACGAAGCTCGCAGAAGTTGTTCGGTCGTCACACCAGTGGGACTGATGACGACGACGCGTGGATGTTGGATAGTTCCCCTGATATACTGTTATTGCACCCGGGGCGCAAATCGGGTTCCTCCGAGGACGAACACGAAGGGGTGACTCCTCAGACCCCAAGTAGACGACCCCGTCGACGAAGATGATCCTGGATTCATTCCGAACATCGACTGTGGTTCTAGGAAACGGGTCGTGCATCCAATCTGAGCTGTATGAAGAAGACCCATCTTCTGCGCATTAGCTCTTGTTGGTCAGCTACGCTAGCTTCTCACAATGATTTCATTTGTCTTGCCTGGACCCTTACGAAATGCGTTATACAGGCCCTCATAGACCAAATGTGGCGTGTTACCATATGGGCACCGACTACATTGTATTCTGCATTATCGTTCTGATAGTACGGCAAGAGCGCTAGCTCTAATGAACAATTAACGGCTACCCTTCTTTGCACTGGGGAACACTTGTGAACGATTAATGACTCGTGTCAGTGCGACAAAAACAACCTTCATGTTTCAGCTTCACGTTGTGCTAAGAGGGACTGGATCGTTACCTCGGTCGGTTTGCATGCCCCCACCCAACTCTATGCACTTGACTTATATCCCCGCATTTCGAGTGGATTTCGAGACAGGCCACAGGCCGGGAATGGTCTCGAAAGTCTTGCCGATCCGCCCTTATTTTCCCCGATCATCCATGTATGCTCGTTGTCATAGGTCTTGGGCTCTTTTGGCGACTCTTTCGAACGATTTAAGTTCCTAAGGTCGACTGCATCACCTAACACTCATCATCGGGAGCTCTGTCGGCCCTCGGATTATTCCTGCCCGGATTCTGATAATATGATTGCTTTGAGGTGCTGGGCCAAGGTCCACTGGAGCATGTCAAGGACTTACCGGGAAAGATGATCAGCGAACTATCCGGGATTGGACCCAGTTCGCCACGATGCAAGACTAGCTGAACGACTTTCCCTAGATTTTGAGGTTTACAGGCCGAATCTGTTCAGAATAGAACCCACGCTCAACATCGGAATAATACAGTACATTCTACTAATGCTCTCATCTTGGCGGGCTACACAGTGGGGGAGAAACACCAGACCCGGGCGAATATCCGTGGATTTTATTCCAGATGTCGAACCGGCTTTCGGAGCAGGTGACCTGAGTAACGGACTGGATGCAATGGCCGCATACATATTCCTCGTTTGACCGGTTGAGCCCTACGACTCAGGCACAGATAAAGAGTTGAAATTTATTTTGGAGCGCTGTACGCACACCTAAACTCAGGGCTCTAGTGGCCTGCCGTCGGTGAGCGTGACTTGTCTCGTCGCAAAGATTTCAGCTGTGATCCAGACGTTCTCTGCCTCGCAGCGATACTTGTATTTCGTAGCTGTGAGCTCTTGTGTCGTCATCATCAGTGACAGTGACCAAAGGGTTAAATTTCTCCCAGAGGTGCGGCCCAGCCATGTCGCGGAATTGACTTGCTTGGGACCAATCAGTCATTTAAGGGGATGTGACATGTACACGGTGCCTTCGGAGTGACGGTCCAACCTTCTAGCGGCATCATGAGAGCCGTGGTTCACTCGCCCCCATGATGAATTAGCCTGCCCCTCGAGGTTCGCAATATAAAGTCCATGGCCCGGGATCCCTAAGACACGCAGCGACTTAGGTTCCATGGGCTTATCCAGCCATCCATATGTGTCTGCGCTCACAGCTTTAGGGCTCTGGTGGTGGCTCCATCGGACAATCAAGACACGCAGCTCCAACCCACGCCGATTACCGTACCCCCCAGGTCCTAAAGGCTATCCTGTTATTGGCAGCCTTCTTGAGATCCCTTCAAAACACGCTTGGTTGGTCTACGACCAGTGGTTCAAAATTTATGGTGAGCCATAGTGATTCCTAGAGGATGCAGTGTTAATTACCTGCAGGTGATATGATATATTTTGAGGTTCTCGGCAAGTCCTTCCTTATTCTCGGCACCCCAGAACTCGCCAGGGACTTGTTTCAGAGGCGATCCACAAATTACTCGGATCGGCCGCCATTTACCATGCTGATAGATGTGTTAGTTCCAGTTTCTTTTCGCTGTCTCTCTGGAATCAAGGATTGATTGTGCACGTTTTAGGATGGAGTGGACACACTCCCTAGCGGTCATGCCTTATGGCTCCTGGTGGAGGCGAAATCGCCGCTCGTTCCACCAATATTATAATCTAAATCAAGTGCACAAATATAACGATATACAGACAAGGGAAACACGCGTGTTCTTGAGACGCTTATTGGAGGCGCCAGACAACTTTATGCAACATATTCGCCAGTAGGTCCATCATCCAAGCCATAAATCATAATTATGATGATATACCCATGGGCAGCTTTTTTGCTGCGGTCATCATGAAAGTCACGTACGGGATAACCATAAAGGAAAGGGACGATCCCTACGTTTGCAACGCGGACAAGGCCCTTCAGGGCCTGACTGAGGCCACCGTTCCTGGACGCTTCCTCGTGGAATTCATTCCGATGATGAAATACATCCCTAGCTGGTTCCCAGGAGCAGGGCTGGAAGAGGTGGGCGGAGAGTTACAGGCATGTTAGTCGGCTGGTCACTTTTGGACCATTCACACGTGTAAAGGACAGCATGGTGGGGGTATCCGGTGCGTTTCCTGCAAGACCTCTGCTCACGAGCACCGACAGGAGAGGGGAAATGCCGTCCCATGTGTCGCCACACAGTTGATTGAACGTCTCCCTGACGAAGGAGCGCCCGACCGTCCCGAAGAAGAGGAGATCGCAAGGAACACTGCCGCTATGGCATATATTGGTGTGCTCCATAATTTCTGATGTTTCCTGGATATTTACGCCTAGTGAGGGACGCCTAGCTGGTGCTGATACCGTGAGCCCTACTTCACTCTTTCCCATCTCCACCCTAACGCTCCAGTAGACCGTGTCGACGGTTCAGTCATTCTTCCTCACAATGTGTCTCTACCCGGAAGTACAGAAGAAAGCCCAAAAGGAGCTAGACACTGTCCTTAGGGGATCGCTTACCCGAATTTAGTGATCGCTCGTCCCTGCCTTACATAAACGCGATGGTGAAAGAATCCCTGCGCTGGCAGCCTGTCCTGCCGCTGAGTAAGTAAACTGTCAGTGTCCTGATAGCTTTGGCTCTGACCAGATACAGTTCCTCACATGACTACAACCGATGATGAATACAATGGTTATTTCATTCCTAAACGAACAATCGTAATGGCGAACGTTTGGCAAGCCACCCCTTGTTTGGATTTCTTGTTTGGTTTGGGACTTATGTACTTCATAGGACAATGCTCCACGACCCCTCAGTGTTTTATGAACCCCTGCAATACATGCCCGAAAGATATTTGAAAGACGGGAAAATGAATGCAGACATTCGAGATTCTTCGATCGCATTCGGTTTTGGTCGGCGGATCTGTGCGGGTCGGTACATGAGCGACAGTTCGCTTTTTATTACTATCGCTTCCGTGCTGGCAACCTTCGATATCAGGCCCGGGACAGATGCGAGCGGCCAGCCCATTAATCTAGAACCCAAATTTTCCACTGGTGCACTTGCGTGAGTTACTGCTATTCCCAGAACTGGGGTTCCGATATCTTATTTGTAACTTAGGTACCCTCTCCCGTTCGCAGCCACAATTACGCCTCGTTTCCAAAAAGTCGCTGCGATTCTTGAAGGTCTCGAGCTCTCCGAATAGACTCGTCGCTCGAGTGGCCTGGAGTCAGATTGTAGGGTGGTGTTTTATTACAACGAAAATGAATGATCAATAACCTGTCGCCCGATAACTGCGCCCACACTGAGGCACAGTCCCGATTACCGCTCCCAAGTGAGCGTTCGAAGTTAGGAATCCAGTTTGTGAAAACCAGACCCGGATCCTGGTCCCACTACGACCATCCCTCATTTCCACGGGCCGCACAAGTTGGTGTACCCCACCTCTGGGCCCCGAAGGCTCATGTTTCAAGCTCGCGTTCTGGGGTTTAAGTGCTATGGTCCAAACTCCTCAGTATTTCCCGGTCGTGGCACCTAGGATTTGGAAATCGTCTGGGTGGTTGAGCGCCTGGAATAGGACCAGAAATCCTGTACAAGGATTCGATAAATTGCGGTAGAGTGTGATCAATTCGCTGAGGCTGCCTCGGGATGGTCGTTCGATGGTGCCGCAAAATCGTTTCCAGCTACCAAGGAAGTGCGAGTCTGAGATGTATGCAAGTTAGTGTCTGAGCATCGGTAGAAGACGACCTCGGCGGGCTGGTTGGACGACACTGCTCGTTCAACAGATGGTCTTGGCGTTAAAGGGAGTCACCAACCTTAAATGGCTCCTCAGGGTGCATCCTACTCGTGTAGAGATCCATACACTCGATATCAACTGTCCCGTCCATCCCACTCGGGTTCAACGGTCGAGAATTGAGGCTATCGGGGGTCACCTCCTTGGACCGACTATCCAATCAAGCTGACGTACCAGGCAAGCAACGAAATGGCATATACTAGAAACGAGCAGGTGAGAATGCGAGAACGCACGACCCATGACTCCACGGGTCCTTGGGTGGTAACACGGGCTTACGGTTTCCGAAGATCTCGTAAAGCAAGGTGGAGTAAAGAGTGTACGGATTGGAGTCGATATTAAACTGAGATATCTGTCAGTATACGGTATCCTAGCGTCTGGGGTGTTACAAACCAGCACAAGCACAACCGCATCTGCCAGACTGACACAGACAAATTCAGATTTGAAGCGGCTCGTAAAGAAACGACATGAGTACCTGATCAGCAGTCCGATGTTAATGGTGTACATCATGATTTTGCTGAAGATTCTCTTAATGATTCTGTGGGTGGATTGACGGATACGCGCGGGATGGGGTGTCAAGCTAGAGTAACGTACCGGCCAGCTGTAGGACGTCGTTCCTTGGTCAGAAATGCCAGTAAGATCGTAATGCTCCAGTCAATGGCGAGGGCACATCCGAATGCTCCCATCGTAAAATTCTGGGTGAGAAATGCTTCAGTAATATACTCATTAACAGGTACAGTTTTACTTTCGCTTACGTCCGCTAAGTCAAAGTCGTGAAAATGACGTGCGAGAACTCTGTGAAGCATGGTGATCGTTAATTATGCTGGAAACAACTTCTTGGGACGATACTTGCGTCAAACAGTATGCAGCTGGTCAAGTTTCTCGGTCATAAGCTATCCAAGTTTCCATCTGCTCGGGAGCACATACCCATTCCTAGGCCTGTAATGCTAAAATCAGGTGATGTTAAGTGAGAGTTTTACTGGGTGAACGGACCGAACTCAGCAATAGATGCCATCAGCTACGAGAGGAATGGTCGTTAGAACCCATCAACTAGAAAGAAGACATCTGATAACATTACCAGCAATGAGGGGAGCAGCCACGACCTTCGAAGCACTAGTGGGTTTCAACTATGTATAGTATCGGGCGGCAAGATGTTCAAGGAGGCTTACGTATCCATATCTTGTGGGTGTAAAAGAGATGCGTAAGGAGTATGACCCAGGTCTGTATGAGGTATCAGGTGAGGATTGACAGGCGGAGAAATGGATCTTACGCTAGATACCAGAATAACCTCCAGTCACCAGATGTTGATCAATTTGTTCCAACAAGACTTCAGTGGCTCGCTTACCCGCACAATCCTGCAGTTTTTTCAGTTTCCAACGTCTCAAGTCCAAGAATCAGGCGATCAAGCCTCACCAGGTCGGCTGCCCAACGGCAGTTGGGTCATGCCATACTTTGACGGTAGTCAAGTAGGACCCCCCTGTGCCAAGCATCCATTTGACAAACGTCAGAATCCTGATTGGATTGGTAAGGGTTTCCACGCAGTTGATGAGCGTCAAGTTGAATTTTTTTTACCAGACGGATAAGACCTAAGCGGGTTAATTGGGTGAAAAGACCAGAAGGAATCGAAGTAGAAAGAACGGACTGTGAGCCTGAGCATAGAATGATCATTTTGGAACTTGGAGTAATACGCCCAGCATTGAAGAGAAATTGCACCGAAGAGGCTGTGGAACATACAATGAGTAAGAACAATTCCACCCCAATATGGACCCACGAAAACAGACCCTGCGGAGGACAATAGTGGTGGCGAAGGTGGCACCACTGAGGGCAGGTTCAATGTTATCAGAAAGCAGTTTTGACATTGCGTGCCGCAGGAAGGGTGGCTGAATTGTTTACCGTTTCTCGCGTCGAGGCGCGTATCCATTTAACTGTTCTACAGCAAGCACTGCCGACCGTCTTGTCCATCAAAGCGAAGATAAACGAGTATCCTGATTGGTCCGGAGGAGTACTACCTTGGTAAAATTTCCTGATGACTACTCTCCAGACATGATGTTTGTGTCTTTAGTGGGATCAACCCTGCAACCACCATCTCCAAGCGATGAATATTTTCTCGAAGGGGTAAGTGGATAGATTCCACGTAAGAAGAGCACCTTATCCCCGCCGCGAATTAAGCAGGATCATATTCGCTGAAGCGGTGAGCGCTGCCCGCCTCTTACATTGTGCAACTAAATTATCATCTACATTGCAGGGTTACGAGAAATACGTTGAAGCTTTTGGAGTCGTTGAAACCCAGAAACGGTTGTCATGCAACGTGAGACGGCTCACACTACTGAACTGGTACAGCCCCTTTTGGTTGGTATCAAGAAGCCTTCGATTGCCAAAATTCAAGGTCGGAAATTACCCTGCAATCTGACTATCTGATAGCGATAACTAAAATACCGCCTGAGACTCGAAACTAGTGCAATATTCAAGCTCAGAGCACTGGTGGCTGTAAGCCGTGTGTTTTTCTTTTTATGTCACGCGTGGGAAAAACACGAGAATTGTTGAGTACGGTTCCTCCATCCCTTTCCACTCCCCTTACTCGGTTCTCAACTGGTCGTCGAAGTAGGGAATGAAATCGCGTCGGACAGGATATTGGCGCTAGGCGATAGCGCCTCGCGTTTTCCTTGCTGCCTAAACTGCCTCTCTGAGTCCCGACCACCTGCCAGGGTCCCTGGCCATCGCCATAGGCCTCCACCTATACCCTCCATTTATTCGCCAATGGTCTCCGTGCCTCAAGTCCTTACTTAATCTCCGCACAATGCGCATCCAGAACTCGATCAGCGTAACGTCGATGCCCCTCCCTATTGTATTGATCGTACAATCTCAAGCGTTAGTAACACTGGCCGTTCTGCAGAACTCGATTTGTTTCTCCTCGATCTTATCTTGGTTCAAAGCCTTCTGGAACATCCGGGAATGTCGTGCACCTCGCAGTTGCAACGTTGAGCACTCAACACTTCGGCTGTTGGGCATCCTATTTTTGTGACGTCTCTCGGCGCGTGTCTTCTGCCACGACGATAAAATACTCGATACCAACACTCGAGCTACCCTTCACTCTGAATGTCTACCGTCTTCTACGACGAACCTTTCTATGACCTTGAGCGCGCCTTCGACGAGGCCCTCAACCACCAATGGAATCAACAGATACCGCCAGTGCAACGTTGCGACAGTAGCGGCAGCAACGTGGATAGGGGCCGTTCATGCCTTCAAGCCTCGGTATGTCTGCCTCAGTATCTTCGAACTCAACAACCCCCAATTTGTTTGACAACGGCCAACAGCATGGATCTGCATGAGGATAACACGAGAAACATTGTGACCGCTACTTTCGAACTCCCCGGAATTAAGAACGACAACATTCAATTAGATGTCGACAGCGGGCTGCCTGACGGTATCAGCCGAATCTAAGCTGCCAACTAAGCTGGATGAGAACGGCTATGTGATCCGAGAGCGTAGATACGGCAAATTCTCCCGAACACTGTTACTTCCTCCAGGAGTCGCGGTAAGCATCTCCACTCTAAGTAATGTTGAAAGTGATCCTGATTTAGCGCATTAACAGGACCCAGATATTAGGGCCAAGGCGGAAAATGGTCTCTTGATCATCACATTCCCGGTGTCTGCGCAGGGTCACCCTCCGAATATGACCATCGCATGATCCGATATCCGCAGCCCCTAGGTTCGATAAATTGCGTCTTGAGCAGCGGCCACCTGGATGCTCTTCTAGTTCATCATTCTGTGATGTACTTAACAATGATACCAACCCGGCAGTTTCCAGTGAATGGATTGTTGAGACGAGTGTTCTTTTGAGAACTGCATAGAGAAAAACTCGAAACAATTATTCTGGGAGACTCAACTGGTAGCTGGCCGTCCGTTCGATTGTCGTCAGAAACCTTCGATGTTTTCAGTTCTGCAAGTCTCATCTCACGAGGAAGGGGGATGAGATGGTGTTGTGCAACAGGGCAAAAGATCTGGTGGGGGGTATAGACCCACATGCCCAACTTGTCGCTGAGGCCATTGCTGTTTTCCTGACTGATAATAGTCAGAGGTGGGTGGCGGGACATCCTTCATTGGACAGTAATATAGGTATTCAATTACCAGCATTTTTTATACTGTATTGATCTTGGACTTGAGGTCATCCTAAATGTCATATTACCGACCTTCCACGTCCCAAGCATCGCTTTAGTGAGGACATGAAACCACTTTATAATCAATGTGCCATCTTGCAGTGTTATGAAGCCCTTAAGAAGTTCGTCGTTTGAAACAGAAGGTTCATTCATATCGCTGTACGTTTATTATATTGTCCTTTGGGGTATGGCACAGGGTTACTTGTGGCTAGCGACTTGATTTAGAGAGTGTTAATTCGCGTCTCACCATTATGAAAGGATTAGTCGAATTCATCAAAATGCACCTTAAGAAGACCATTCAAGGTGCATTCACGGCGGTCTCATCCCCAATCTAGAAGTCTTGTGCGAGTGGTGATGGCCGTTACAAAGAAGACCTTATTTCGGTCGATAATAGAATCTCATTTCAAATTGGCAGCTGCGCCAGACACAATGATAACACGAGGAATCAACGAGGAGATGACCTAGCTCATAGGGCATGCCCAACAGTTGTTTCTATTTAAAGCTCACGAGTAAGCCCTTTCATTTGTTCGGTCGTGTTATCGAGACTCACGTGAACTGCCCCAGCATATTCCCCTGAGGACTGTAGCGACACACAATATAAGTCCACGGCCCAGAACCGAACGGGTTATTAATGGTGCAGCGATGGACGCCACAGCCTACAGCCGTGGTACCCTTCCAGACGACTTGGGTAAAATGACCTGCTTCTTGGGAGAATCTGGCAATATTGTCTGTGCGATGGCGGGCCTGTGTTAGCAACCATCATGTATCACGGAAGTCACAAGCACCGTCTCACAGTTATATAATCCTATGTGAGTAGTGTAGTCAGACCTCAGTCAAACTAGGCGAGACCAAGAATATCCTGGCTTACGGGATTCCCCGACCCAGGCACGAACGGCATCTTGAACGTTATAGTTTGGATCACTGTTCGCGGACTATTGTTTGGGGGACGGTAATTACTTCATCCTCCCCAACTGCGCACCAGAAGGACGAAACGCTCTTACAATATTCTCTCCATAGTTCCCACTGTACGGCGTTATTGAGGTTATTCATCTGTAGCGTAGACATATGGTCCTACTAACCCGCTATGTCCCCAACGACATCCCGCTGCATGGGACGCCGCGCCTGAAGCTAGGCTATTGTCGTAGGTCAGGGGGGGTGCCCCGTAGCGCCTCCTGTTGCTATTGTGGGAGCTCAAGGCCTTGGTCCGAAATTTGATCTGAAGTTTCCAAGTGCTCAGGTAACATGGTATAGGGTCACTGGGAGAATCTTACCGTGTTTCGCGGACATAGCGATCGCATAGGTCGCCAGCGAGAGAAGGGAAGATAGGACGGCAAACTTCATTTCTTTTTCTGTTTCAAAAGCGGTTGTGTGAGACACGGGTCAACTGAGATGGGAGGGGCTTCTGTGTAGCTGGTCCCCCTCAAGCTGAGGGGCCATTTTATATCAGTCCACACCCCTTA
Source organism: Lepiota brunneoincarnata (assembly GCA_023014365.1). NCBI lineage: Eukaryota > Fungi > Basidiomycota > Agaricomycetes > Agaricales > Agaricaceae > Lepiota > Lepiota brunneoincarnata. The sequence continues at coordinate 1,047,835 of JAEBUN010000009.1, forward strand.
AGCAGACTGGTTGTGGGCAGTCAGACGCATGCTGTACGCTAGCCACTTTAATCAAGACTTGCAATGCCTTAATGAGCTTCTGCTCTACGTAGCCAGGGACTTTTGAGAATAGACCATCTGTGCAACGAGAGCTGTGAGGGGATAAATCAGGAAATGGGACATTGACATTAGGTTGGACTCCCTGGCTAGAACTAGGAGACAATTCAGGCGAGTCTTTCAGTGGCGAACGGATTAGCCGTTCGAATAAGAATAACCTGTGTAGGTATTGTAATCTCTCTCTGCCTTGAACATTTCTGCAGGTACATCATGCAACCCATCCGAACACGGGATAGTGACGGTGCTTGCTGCGCCCCATGGGGGGCTTAGAGCAAGATTATACTTCCTTGTCCAAGCCGTTCCTGGCGCTATCATGCGTTCAAATTTGCAAATTTTACTGTGCTGACAGATCCTGAAAGCGGAGTGCAGCGGATATAAGTTAGCGAGGTGAAAGATGGATGTGATGATCATAGATGGTGTTGAACTGTACTTGAACAAGACAAAGGACGAAGATTGAACGGAGATTGTTACCACGCGCTGGGCTGCACCCGTAACCACATAAATAACCCTTTCTTGTCTCTCTCCATTCATCTCACCAAAATGTCTTCCAGACGGCGGCCATCGACCACCTCACTCTTCAAGTACGCCCGCTCTGGCTCGCCTGTCATCCAGCGCAGAACTTCCGACTTTGCAACTCTTTTCAAGGTTTAACCGATGGAGGGGTTGACCTTCTTGCTTGCCTGTATGGGGGGCGCCACGCGTAGAACAGAGGAATTGCGCAATTTTTGGAAGGAGCAGTCAGTGTAGTTTGTTTCTCCGAGGGAGACTATTGGTCTGATGCGGTCTAGTTATACGACTTTTGCCAATTAGTACTGCCACTGAAGAGGTGATCGGTGAAGCTGGCCAAGCTCGCACTAGGGCAAGGCGAGGTTGGGTATGTCGATGAATTTCACCTCCCTCGTTTAGAGCCTTGTGTGGCTGGCCAACACTCTTAATGGGGACCGTATACCTTTTTCCTAGCGTTCGTTTCTGTCGGACCCCTTATGAGCAGAGTGTGGCGACCGCTCGGTTCCACGATCATGGCGTTCTGCGGGCAAGGTCATCCAGCTCCAGCTTTATTGATTCTCGGAGCACTATCTAATCACTGTCACAGTGACTTGCGGATGTCGTTCAACCCTGTTGAAGATGGAACCGATAGGCAGGCAACATTCCGTATGGACGCTCGCACAGTAGATTTGCACAGAACTGGAAACTTCCTGTGCGGAGTACGGTGCCAAGTAGGTATACACAAGAAAACCTACCGGACATCCATCGAGAAGGAGTTCAAGCCAAACAAACCCAAGATGCATATGCAGGACAAGGCCAGAGAGAAAAATGAACAGGGCTGCATGCGCATCAATTCATATGCAGCTCGATCGTCCCTTGTCCAAGGGAGAGACTGGGAGAAGATTCAGCTGAAACTCGAGCGTGCTAAACAAACGAATGAACGTGAATTTGCAAACTTTACGAATGTTCATGATTCATTACCTTTGCCTTGGCACCTGCTCATGCAGTGCCGTCTATTTGATTCGTCGTACGTAGTGAATTGATATACATACATGCTTTCTTCCCTCGATTGCTTTCGTACATATGGAGAGCATAGGCAAGCCCATAAGTATGGAGCTACCCGTACCTATAAATCTCCTAAGATAGATGCGAGCAAACGAATGGCTAAAACGTGTATGTCAAATTCGGTTCGATATAAGAGCGCACCCCATAAATCATCGGGACTAGGTTTGCTTTCCCAACAGAGTCTTCAGTCCCTTCATTAGGGGTGCCAAAGATCAGTTCAGTTCGGTTCAGCACCCCTTTGGTCTGAACCTGAACCTGAACCCTTTCAGAATTTCTGAACCTGGACCTGAACCTGAACTGAACCCCCTGAACCTGGTTCAGCAAGTTCAGTTCAGGGTTCGAACAGGTTCGAACCCTGAACTTTTTTAAAAAATGGCCAAATCAAAGTTTATTTTATAATTCAACTATTCAAAGATCTATTCTTTAGGTTCCCATTCTTTAATTCCACTTCATCACCTAGAATTCCAGTCCTATATCTATCTTTTGCAATTTGTAAAGCTGTAAAGATATTAGCTCTGAGAAAATTGCAAGTAAGTATACTTTCTTAGAGGCTACTGAGGATCCTGCCAAATAGTCTCTTGCCATACACCCAAGAGCTGGGTACCTGACATGGCTGAGCTAAATAATAAATCAGTAAAACAATGAGGCTCTCCAATGAAAAGAACTTACTTGCTCACTGTACTATAACATCTTCAACTGGTTCAATATCAGCACTTAAATACTCATCTGACTCTTGGAATATACCATGAGAGGAAAAAAGTGAGAACAGAATGAAAATCAACAATGGCACACCAGGGTCAATATTGGATAATCAAGCAGCACATAATCAAGTAGCACTGCCACTGCAGTGCCAATGTATATTTGGGTGGCTACAGGGTGAGTTAATTTACATCAGTCAGAATCATCTGAACAGCACATGGATTGTACAATGCAAAGAACTACTGTGATATATGTGACAGCTAAAGAGTAAATAGGGTATCTAGGTAAATAAGGACCAGCAAGGGAGAAGAGGTGATGGGAGTGACAAAGATCCTTAAATTGCAAGGCAACGGCCAAGTACAGCCAGACATGAGTGAGCTCACTAGAAAGATGTGGTAGAGCCCTTCCAGATGTGGGCTGGCATGTCCCAAGGTGTTGGGAAATGGCCCCAGAACAGAGACATCTGTGTGGAAGTGGTGATGTACACCAAAATGCATGTTTCTCTACAAAGAGTGCATTGTTCAAGCTTTGCTATAGGGAATAAGAACCACTTGGAACTCTGCATGGAATGGTGGTAACAATGCAACCAACAGCATGGTGTGAGGTCACCAAATGAAGATGGAAGGTGGGGGATAGTTGATGGTGATGATGAGAGAAGGAGTGGGTTAATTGGAATGCAAAGGGGCGGGTTCGAGAGCCATTGACAACAGCTATCAAATAGTGAAAACTGCTAGCTAATCGGTGCTATTGTTCCCAACATATAGGCCAAACATCATGCTGCCTCTCTCCCACTCCCTCTCTGGTTGCCACATGTGCATTCGAATGTGTTTGGATGCATTCAGGCTTCCCTATACTTATGCCTGAACCATGAACCAAGTCAGCAGGCCAAGGTTTGAACCTGAACCTGAACCAGACTGAACCTTTGGGTTCAGTTCAGGAGGTTCAGGTTCGAACTGAAGTTCTGAACCTGAACTTTGGCAGCCCTACCTGTTACCTGGGTTAGGGGTTCGCTCTTGAGTAGCACAGAGTTCGACACAGGATGTCTATACAGACTTGGTCCTGTCCTACTAAGCGTGACTTGGAGACGACGGAGCACTATAAGTCCAGCCGGTTATGGCAAAGAGGTATAGGAGGACAAGAACTTTATAACACTAAGATAAGGATACAAGGTATTGTACTGTATCCTTATATACTTCTAAGTGCGGCTGTACTCCTACTATAATAGTCCGGACCAAGGTAACTATGAGTCAGAGATAAGAAACATGAGGCATATGGTAATAATAGTCCTTCTGATGTACATTACTGATGGTTTCATAATGACATAGGAATGTAGTTAAAAGTAACTGTCCTTCTGATAAGACTTCTGATAACATTAGGTCCGTTCCTAGAGTTGTTTTCCATTACAACTCGTTAGTTTCCTTCTTCCGGGTATTTGGCTAGGTAGTTTGGTTTGTAGTAATCGATTTGGGTTTGGTCGGTGGAGTCTGGTCTGGGGGGAATGACGGGAGAAAAAGGGGGAGTGGGGGTTCTGTGGAGATCAAGTACAGCAGCTGTTTCTGGGGATGGAGGTTGTCCTGGATAGAAGATGTTGTATAGGAGGTGTCTGAAATGGGGGTTTTCTATCCTTTCTTCTGGTGGGGTGGTTGGATTTTCTTCAGAAGAAACCACATGGTTCTCCTGTAATATTTGATTTGGCCACATCATTGTAGCATTACTCGTAATAATTGTCATTGGTGAGATTGATGTATCGATGGTGAGTTGTGGGAGTGGTCGAGGAATGGGTTGCAGGATTTCTGGAGTAGGGGGTGTGTTCAGTCTTTTGATTTGGACATTCGGTCCGTTTATGGCAAGGTTGGAAGACTACACAGTGGAGGCATTGGTATTTGATGCAGTCATAGGAATAGTGTCCTGGGGCATATTGTTTGCATCCGAGGCATGCGAATTGGGGACAGTCCATGGCCCAGTGCCCTGTATGTCTGCATTGGATGCAGACTGACCTGTTGGTGGTTCAGGGGTTGGCTTGCTTGTGAATGGGACTGGGGGAGTTCCGAACCGGGACGTTGTTATTGGTGATGGTGTGGGTGGTGTTCTTGGTGGGGGTGAGAAGTCTGAAGGGATTTCTGATATTGATGGGCTTTCCTCCCTTGTTGGGGATGGTGGTGATGATTGCGGCAGTGGTCATCATGGTAGTGGTGGGGATGGTTGTGGTGGGGGGCTGCGAGGTATGTACCTCATTTTGTTTGGGTATGTTCTTCGACACCTTGGACATGAGGCCCGATCTTGAGTGGAGAAGTCACTCAAGTGATTCTGCCCAGGCACATTGCATATTGTATGCAGTAGCGAGAGCCTTAGTCTGTTGTACATAGTGGGTATAATTGTACCAGAGTTGTCAGTTGTATTCTGAAATTGAAGTGTGTTCCAACTTAGTCATAAAGGCTCCATTGGTGGCAGCCTCGTGCAGATCTCCATCAGAAGGGTGATCTGGTCCATATGATCGTACTCCAGCTGTATGGTATCTAAGGGAGGTGGCTGGGGCAGCTGTTGGTTCTGGGGTGTTGTTGGGGTTGGGGGTCTCATCTCTGAGAGAGGCGTATGCGGTGGCAAAGGTGTCAGAGGGGGTGTAGGGAGATGGGGCCGGAACAGGAGTTGTTTGAAGTGTAGTATGTTTGATGCTTGCATTGTTGACAATGATGATAGAGGATGATGAGGACGTTGGTGAGAGTGTTGTTGAGAAAGGGGGAGTGGTTTGGGGGCAAGTGAGGTCAAGGTTCATGGGCATCTTTAAGTATGTTTGGTGAGGGAGCAGAGTTGTCTTTGGTAGGTTCTGGTGGGTTCCTGTTCTTTCTGGAGAATTCCATGAGCTTCTTTATACTCAGTTAAGTATTCTTCGGCGTTTGCGTGGAGTGTTTCATCGGTGATCCATTCATTTTCCATGTGGGAGTATCCTTTCCATTTGACATAATATTGAAGTTTTCTGTGATATCGGTGGTGATTTAGGATGGCTTCTATTTCATATTCTTCTTCTTCATTGATAATGTCTGGTGGTGGTGGAGTCAGGTAAGATCCATATGCTTCTGTTTCAGTATATGGGGTTAAAAGGTTTCTGTGGAATACCAGATGTATCTTCCATTTGATCAGAAGTTTTAGTTTGTATGTGAGTGGCGATAGGACTTCTGAGATAAGGAAGGGTCCTAGTCTTTTTGGGGATATTTTATTGGAGATGAAGGGGAGTTTGAAGTTCTTGGCTTCTAGCCATACTTTTTGACGTGTTTCAAGGGGTTTGACAGTTCTTCTGGTTCTTTGTTTCATAATATTAGCAGAGAGTTGATGTGCTGCGTGTGCTTCTTTTCTGGCATCATCAAGGAGTCTGATGCGTTCATCTACTGATGGAAAGTTTGATGTTTCCATTACCATGGGTATTGGCAGAGGGTTGTATCCCATGATTAGTTTGAATGGGGATCTTTGCCTTGAGGCATGTATTTTGGAGTTGTGTGCAAACTCAGTGATAGGAAGGGTTTCTGACCAGTCTAGGGGGTTCCTGGTGCAGTATATGGCAAGGTAGGTTTCAATTTCTTGGTTGTATTGTTTGGTGGAGCCATCTGTCTGGGGATGGTATGTGGTTGAGAATGCTTGTTGAATGTTTAAGCGTTTGGCTAGCTCTCGGAGGGAGTTGGCGGCAAATCTGGGGTCTCGATCTGATATGATCTTGTCAGGTAATCCAAATCTAGTGAAGACTTTTTCTATTAATAGTTGTCCGATGTTGTCAGTGTTTGATCAATCTGATGTTGGGATGAAAATTACCCCTTTTGTAAGGCTGTGGTCCACCATGGACAATATCGCATTATGACCGGTGCTAGGTGGTAGACCAGTGATGAGATCCCATGAGATCTGAGCGAATGGGCATTTGGAAGATGATGGCAGGATCGGTTGAGTCAGTGTGTGATCTGGTCTGTGTATGATTTTGTGTTGTTGACACTCTGGGCAGCCTTTAATGTACATAGTTCTTTATGAACATTGACATTCCTGGCCAATATACTTCTTTCTTGGTGAGGCGGTATGTTTCCTGTTCTCCAGGGTGGCCACGTGTAGGGTGGTCATGGTATCTTGCGATGACATTGCGTCTGAGTTGGAGGTCTTCTGGAATGATGACACATTCTTGGAACGTGAGGAGTGGACCATTTGGGGTCAGGGTAGTTCCGAAGTCCTTATCAGCAGTGTTAGGGTGGGCTTCTTTCAGGAGTTTGAATGCTTTGGTGGTTCTAGTGTTGTATTTAGGTGATTCTGTGATTCTTTCTTGGAGTTTTATATTGATGGTGGTGATAAAGAGGTGTTCTGGGAGTACTGTGATTAGATTTTGATCTTCTATGTCAGCTGCAGCGACAAAGAGGTTATCTGGGAGCATGGTGACGTCTTCATTGTCATTATCCTCATCAGGGATGTGGTCTGGACATCTTGATAGAGCATCTGGTGCAGGGATCTTTGATCCTGGGACATGTTCCAGTTTGAAGTTGTAATTGGCAAGAGTCTGGACCCATCGTGCTTGTCGGTAGTTGATTTTCTGGGGTTTATGCCAGTATGTGAGGTTCTGGTGGTCCGTTCTGATGTGGACAGTATGGGGGTTGCTGAGGAGGTAGTGGCGCCATTCCTCGAGGGCTCGGATAATTGTGAGGAGTTCTCTGTTGTAGATATTGTAATTGCGTTCTGCTGGTCCGAACATTTTTGAATAGAATGATACAGGTTTCCATATCCCGTTGATGTTGTGTTGGTACAGGACAGCTCCTGATGCAAATTTGGAAGCATTGGCTTCTATTTCAAAGGGTTTTGTGGAGTTAGGCATGAGGAGTACTGGTTCCTTTAAGAATTCATTTTTGAGCATTTCGAACGCTTTTTGTTGTTCTTCTTTCCATTCAAACTTGTTTGATTTTGATAGGAGTTGGTTAAGGGGTTTGGTGTGGTGGGAGTAACTGTGGATGAACTTCTGGTAGAAGTTGCAGAATCTGATGAATTTCTGAATGTGTCAGACTGTTTTCAGCACTAGCCAGTCTTCTATTCCCTTGAGTTTTCCAGGATCCATTTTGATCTCATCTGGCATGATGATCATGCCGAGATATTCAAGTCATTGCTTGTTGAACTTGCATTTCTCCGTTTTGAGGTAGAGGTCATTCTCCTGCAGGATCTGCAGTACTTTTTCTGTAAGTTGGTCGGTTTCTTCTTGAGTTTTACCGTAAATTAGGATATCATCCATATAGATGATGATTCCTCCTTTCTCCATTATCTCGGAGAATAATGTGTCCATCATATGTTGGAATGTCGCGAGGCTGTTGCAAAGTCCGAAAAACATGACAGTCGGTTCAAAAAGACCCATGGGAGTCTTGAACGCTGCTTTCCATTGGTCACCATCTTTGATTCTGATATTATTGTATCCTAGGTGGATGTTGAGCTTAGTGAAGTACTTAGCTCCTTTGAGTTTATCCATGATAGAGGAAATCATGGGAATTGGGTAGGCATTTTTGACGGTGTGATTGTTCAGGTAATGATAGTCTTGGCAGGGTTGGAGGTTTCCTCCTTTCTTGGCAACAAAGAAGAAGGGTGATGCCATAGGGGATTTTGAGGGGCGGATGTACCCATTTTGGAGGTTTTCGTCTATAAATTCCTTTAGTGCTTTTTCTTTGGCAGGTGCCACTTGATAGGGTTTCATTGATTTTGCTTTGAATGTTGGCTTCAATTCAATTTCATGATCGAACGTTCTTGATGGTGGGAATCGTTTGGATGCTTTCTTGTTGAATATTTAAGCCCATCAAGCAAATCTCCAAGGGATCTCGGGTGGTTCCTTGTTTGATTCCAGTTGTTTTCCTTTTTGGTTTGCCAATTTTGTCGGGTTGTGTTGTTCATTGTGGAGTGTTGTGGCGTGTGTCACTTTGGTGTTTACTTCTAATGGGGTTAGAAGCATTGGGTTCATTTCTCTTTCTAAAGAGAAGGTATCAAGGTCAACATTTGACAGGTTGATGTATTCTTCGGGGTTTTCCTTGGGTTGAGAGGTTTTTCCTGCCATCATGTCCATGGTGATGGAGTTGAGTTTGATGGGTTGTTGTAAGGTTCTGAGGAGTTTGGAAAAGTCTTGGTGATTGATTTGGGGTTTCCAAGAGAATGTTTTGGTCTTCCAGTTGATGTCGGGATTGTATTGTTCCAACCAGGGAAATCTGATGATGAGGTCTTTCTCACCAGTGTTTGTTATGTATGCTTCTAGCATGCAGTCTCTTCCGTTGATTATGGTTCTGATTTTGATGTATTCATGGATCTTGCCATGTTGATTGTCAGTTCCATCAATGTTGCTGAGGGGAATTGGTTGGTCCAGCTGTTTGGTTTGATAACCATGTCGTTCAACGACTTTGTGGGATATGAAATTCCCTTGGGCTCCTGAGTCTATCAGGGTGGTAATGGCCATGGGTTTTGATGTCTGTTCACTCCAAATCTCGATAGGTAAGAAGAGGGATTGTTTATTTGGGGATAGTTGTAATTGTACAGAGCTTATCGAGAAAATGTCCTTCAGAGTACGAAATGTCCTTCTGAGTTCTGGAACGTGCAGGGGCCCATCAATCAACAGCGTTCCTTTTTAAAAATCCTGGAATGGATGCATCTCCGGATCCTTGGCTAGCACGGAGTGGAGTTCTTGTTGGAATTCGGGGTCAAGGTCATTGACCATTTGGTGCATTTGAGATGTGACTTCTGCGACAGCAAGGGAGTACTTGCATTGCAGTGATTGCTGGGCGTTCCAGTTTAGGAATCCAGGACAGGTGTTTTGTTGTCCAGGGAAAGGACAATTGGGGTTTCTTGCAGAACAAAGGGGATTGGTACGCATTCCTGGGAAGCATCTAGCTGGCGGTGGTTGTGGGCATTTACTGACCCAGTGATCTTTAGCTCCACATCAGAAGCATTCTTGGTTCTGGTATGATTTCATTTGTTGTCCAGTGACAATGGCATCTAACTCCAATGGTTCTTGAGTGGAGTCTTCTTTGGCATATTCCAGTTGGGGTATTTTGGGATAAGGATCTTTGAATCCTTCTTCTACTGTGGCATTGTAAGGGGACACTCCAGACACCTCAGCAACACCTCCATTAACCCTATCGACACCCCTGTACCCTCCAACGCATTATATATCCCTCCCTTCAAACGCTCACACTGCAAACACAGCCAGAATACTCCATACACTCCCTCACTGTCCAGATAAAACCCTCCCTCATTTCCTCTCATTCCTACAGACTCTAGACTGTCATATTCACATCCCACATTCGTTTCAACCACACCAGGCCTTGTGCAACCTAGAGACACCACAGCTAGGCCTGGTTCGATTTATATTGATTATATAAGTTAGGTATATACATAGTTTTTGCCTGCAGGGGTTTCCTCATCCTATTCTCTTAGGATTTCCCTGCAGGTATGTGTCCTGTACATAACTCATAGTTTAATATCACTTAGGATTTCCCTGCAGTCATTTTGGCTCCCCCTGAGCTGTCAAGGCCTCCGAGGTTGCCCTAACAGAAGAATAGGATCCCCGGAGAGACCAGTCTTGTGTCTATAGGCCCTACCGTGTCCAGAACACGTTCTACGACCCAGTGGCAACCTATCCCCCCAATACTCCTATCTCTCACCGACCTACCTTGTCCCACACTCATGTCACAGCAAAATGCGCCAGAAAACGGGCCTTCAGACCCATTGGCTATGATTGCTCAGCTCCAACAGGACGTGGCATCCGTAATGACCAGGCAGGCCGACTCTGAACTGGCCCTCACAGAGGTCATCCAGTCAATTCAAACCACACTCCAAGAACTTTCCCAACGTCCCAAAACCCCGAATCCCCCCAACACCATCCCACCTGTCTCTAACTCTCCCCCTTCTTCTACTCAACATCCCCATTCCTCAAAGGTTAAGCCGGCGACTCCACCAGACTTCTCTGGGGACTGGACGCGTGGAAGAGCGTTCTTAAACTCGTGTAACACCTACCTGCGACTCTGCCCCATGCATTTTTCATCAGACCAACAGAAGATACTCTGGGCCATGTCTTTTATGAAGGAGGGGCGCGCCGCTAAGTGGACAGACCAAATTTTCCAATGGGAAGAGAGGAATCAAGGGGCGGAAAGATTTTTAGACTGGGAGGACTTCCAGGACAAGTTCCGTAAGCACTTCCTCCCCGTAGACTCCGAAGCAGCTGCTGTCAATCACCTGGAAGGCACAGAGTACTTCCAGTGAAACAGGAGTGTCGAGGACTACCTGGACGAATTCCTGGAGCTTATTTCGGACTCCGGATACCAAGATGACAAGACCATCGTCATCAAATTCCGTCGAGGTCTCCGGCCGGCGATCCAAACTGCCGTAGCCACGATGACAGCTAATCGCCCCTCGGATTACGCTCCGGAGGCTTGGTACAAGACAGCGCAACTCATAGACCAAAACTGAGCTGCCAATGAAGCTTTCCAAGCCCTCAGACGGACTCAGATACCCCCGGCCAAGCCCTCTGCCCATTCCTATCGCCTCGCGCCTCTCCCTACAGCCACACCCGCCACGTTGCCATCAACTCCCCCCCCGCCGATTCGCTCTTTTGCCCATGTCGCTCCTACGCCAGCAAAGCCGGTCCCGATGGATATTGATGCAACTAGGAAGACTTTGGCAACTCCGGCGCTGTGTTATAGATGCCACCAACTGGGCCACATCAAATCCGAATGCCCCATGCGTTTTGATGTTTGCTACCTGGATGTCGAGGAGAAAGAGGCCTTAATTCAAAAGTTGCCGGCTGATAAGGATGCTGTGGAGGCTCAGGAGTCGTCAGAGCAGTTAGGGAGTGAGGAGGATACAGATTTTGTCTCGAGCGGTCGGTGAACTGTGTGCCCCAACCGCCTACAGGGAGTAGGTACAGTGTATTACCCCTAGACCCAATAGATGACACTGTTCCTACCCGGAATTCGATCCCTGTACAAGCCACACCCCCTATAAGACCTCCTCCGTTAAAGAGGCCGAGACGGCCAAAATGGGAACGACGTCTACCCCCTATATTCAAGATAGCTTCCGCGGAGTCTTGGCAGTCACTTCATCTGACCGTGGAACTGGAGATGATGGACACGTCCGAAAGGAAGGTCACCCAAGCCCTCCTGGATAGTGGGGCGACCGGTTTGTAAGGGGACACCTCAGAGGCCTCGAAGGCACTCCTAACATGTCCCACACCCCCTTTACCCCTCAAAGTGTCCCCTTACCCTCCAGCACACTATACCTTCCTCCCTTCAAACGCCAGAAGCCCCAGGATACCCAGAACAACCCAAGCACCCCATGAAGGTCCTCACAAGCCCTCCCTATCCCCCTCCAGACTCCCCCTGACACCTCTCCTATATTCTCCTATTACCTGACACTCCCTTGTCACCATATTCACTCCCTCCTTTCATCCTTCCTTATTCCTACATTAGCAGTGTTGGGACAGTTTGCTTCACCCCCCTATTCATTAATATTGCTTATATAAGTCATGTATATACACAGTTTCGCCTGCAGGGGTCTCTTCATCCTATTCTCTTAGGATTCCCCTGCAGGTAAGCCCTCCACATGTACATACCTGGTCAATGACACTTAGGATTCCCCTGCAGGTTTGCCTCTGCTCCCCTCAGTTCCCCTGAGTTGCCTGGGCCCCCAGGTTGCCCTAACACAGTTGTTTTGTCGACCGTGATTTCATGCGGAAGAACCGTCTCAACACTCGCCCCCTCTCCTGACCCATCCTGGTCTTCAATGTTGATGGTACCGAAAATGAAGCTGGCTCAATTACCGAAGTCCTAGACATCACCCTTCGCTATAAGTCCCATTCGGAGCATACTGCCCTTGCTGTCACTTCCCTCGGAAGGCAAGACCTATTGTTAGGCTTTTCATGGTTAAGGGAGCACAACCCCGAAGTAGATTGGCAAACGGGTGAAGTCCGTATGACTTGCTGCCCAGACAGATGTTGTACGCTCTGTAAGGAACAACTAAAGACTGAATGGAAGGTCTGAAGGGCTGAGCTTAGAGCGACCTCTATGTGTTTGGAAGGCCCCCATCCACTCTGGGACAATGATTGGGAAGATGTCTGAGAAATCCCGGGTCTCCAACCGAAATCCGCACCGGAGACGTCAGACGGTGAACGCATTTGGGCCACAGTCCTCTACCCAGACCCCCAGTTCATCCGAGCAACCGGTACTACTTCCCAGAGGCTTGCCGAAGCCTTCCATCGCAACTCGCAATCGTCTCAAATGTCCCCTAGACTGTCTGGCTCCCTAGGCTTGATCCCTGAACACCTCCGTGATTTCTCTGTGGTATTTGAAAAGGAATCTTTCGATTCCCTTCTGGAGCAGAGGCCCTGGGACCATGCCATCAAACTCACTCTGGGAGCAATGCCGGTCGGCTGTAAGGTATACCCCTTAGCCCCCTCCGAGCAGTCAGAGCTCGACTCCTTCATACAGGAGAACCTAACTTCGGGAAGGATTCGTGCTTCCAAATCCCCGATGGCTTCTCCGGTATTCTTCATCAAGAAGAAGGATGGTTCGCTCCGGCTAGTCCAGGATTACCGAGCCCTTAATGCGATCACAGTGAAGAATAAATACCCACTCCCGCTCATCTCTGAGCTTGTCAACCAGCTCCAGGGGGCTAGATACTTCACTAAACTTGATATCCGATGGGGTTTCAATAATGTGCGCATTAAACCCGGAGACGAGTGGAAGGCAGCATTCCGTACCAACCGAGGCCTCTTCGAGCCCCTGGTGATGTTCTTTGGACTCACCAATAGCCCAGCCACTTTCCAAATGATGATGAATGATATTTTCAGGGATCTCATCGCAGAGGGAGTCGTTGTGGTGTACTTAGACGATATTCTTATCTTCACAAAGACCATAGAGGAGCACAGGGAAGTCACCCGCCGGGTTTTAGAGATACTTCGCCACCATAAACTCTACCTCTGGCCGGAGAAGTGCGAGTTTGAGAGAACGAGAGTGGAATACCTGGGGCTTATCATTTCGGAAGATAAGGTAGAGATGGACCCGGTGAAGGTCGCCGGAGTACAGGAATGGCCGGAACCCGCAGACAAATGAGAGGTCCAAGCGTTCCTGGGCTTTGTGAATTTCTACAGACAATTTGTCCAAGACTTCTCACATCATGCCCACCCCCTGTTCGATCTCACCAAGTCCAACTCTCCTTGGCAGTGGGGGGAACTGGAACGCGACGCTTTCACTACCCTTAAGAGACTGATCACGTCTGCGCCTGTTCTTGCCTCCCCGGACACCTCCTTACCCTTCCGAGTAGAAGCAGATAGTTCCGACTTTGCCACCGGAGCGGTACTCTCCCAACGATCAGAGGAAGGCAAATGGCACCCCATAGCATTCTACTCCAAATCCCTGGACCAAGCGCAGCGAAACTACGAGATCCATGACAAGGAGATGTTGGCGATCATCTGGGCACTTGAAGAGTGGCGGCATTTCTTAGAAGGAGCCCCCCATACCGTAGAAATCTGGTCAGATCACCGTAACCTGGAGTACTTCATGACGGCAAAGAAACTCAATCGTTGCCAAGCTCGCTGGTCTCTTACTCTGGCTCGCTTTGACTTCGAACTTCATCACAGACCTGGTAGATCAATGGGGAAGGCGGACGCCCTATCCTGGCGGGCAGACCACGGCTCCGGAGCTCGTGACAACGAGGACATCGTTCTCTTAACCAGGGAGAAGTTCGCCATCTGGGCCCTCGAGGGAATTCAAGTCACCAGTGAAGAACAAACCCTCCTACGGGACATCCGAGCAGGAAATCGTTCTGAAGCCGCTGAAGAGGCAGTGGCAACGGCAGCTCGTAGGCTCAAGGAGTCCTCCTCCCGAACTGTGCACTCTTCCAAGTGGTCAAAGGTGGACAGGCTACTCTTATTCCAAGGCAGGATCTATGTCCTGGACATCAGTGACCTCCAATGCTGCATTGTGGCTCTCTGCCACGATTCTCCGGTTGGAGGACATGCAGGTCGCTGGAAGACACTCGAACTGGTCTCCCGGAACTACTGGTGGCCGCAGATGTCCCGCTTCGTCGGTCAGTATGTCTCCACTTGCGACCTGTGCCTTCGAGTGAAACCCCACCATCACCTCCCAACCAGAGAACTCCACCCCCTGCCCATCCCCAAGTCCCGTTGGGACACCATCAGCGTAGACTTCATTGTAGAGCTCCCCCCTTCAGCAGGGTATGATTCCGTGATGACAGTGGTCGATTTGGCCTCTAAACGAGCCCATTTCATCCCTACCTACACCACAGTGACTGCAGAAGGAGCCGCGCGACTGTTCTTACACAACGTATGGAAACTGCATGGACTCCCCAAACAGGTAGTGTCAGACCGAGGCCCCCAGTTCGTCGCGGAATTCACGAAGGAACTTTACCAGAAGCTAGGAATTAAAGTAGCAAGTACAACCATGTGGCACCCCCAAGTGGATGGTCAAACCGAAAGGGTTAATCAGGAGTTAGACCAATACCTTCGAATCTTCGTCAATGAGAGGCAAGATGACTGGTTAGACCTCCTCCCCCTGGCCGAGTTTCAACACAACAACCATGTCCACGCCTCAACCCAACACTCCCCCTTTCTCCTTGACACCGGTAGACACCCCCGAATGGGTTTCGAACCTCATCAATGACCCTCATGCCTGGAAACCATTAACGAATTCACGGACTGGATGAAAGTGACACTAGAAGAAGCCAAGGCTGCCTTAGTACGTTCTAAGGATGAAATGGCAAGGTACTACAACCAACGCCACATCCCAGCCCCCGTCCTTAAACCAGGAGACCGAGTCTACTTAGATGTGAGCGATATCCAAACCACCCGACCATCAAAGAAGTTATCTCACCTCAGACTCGGTCCCTATGAGGTAGAACGACAAGCCGGTGCCAATGCCTATCGCCTGAAACTCCCTCGGTCCATGCGACGCCTTCATCCAGTGTTCAACATCATGAAACTCTCCCCCGTGCCAGACGACCCGTTCCCAACCCGGCAGCCGCCCCCACCACCGGATCCGGTGGTCATTGATGACGAAAAGGAGTGGGAGGTAGAGGAGATTCTAGACAGCCGGCTGGTGCGACAAAAACTCAAGTTTCTGATCAAGTGGAAGGGTTTCGGCCGTGAACACAACTCCTGGGAAGACTCCGCCGATGTACGCACCCCAGGACTCGTCAAAAATTTCTACGAGCGACATCCTGGGGCCCCGTGCTTCATACGAGCTCTCCAGTTCGGTTCTATTCCATTCCAACCCATCCGAGCCATCATGTCGAGCCGCCGTGATCTAGAAGGGGGGGTGGATGTAAGGGGACACTCCAGACACCTCAGCAACACCTCCATTAACCCTATCGACACCCCTGTACCCTCCAACGCATTATATATCCCTCCCTTCAAACGCTCACACTGCAAACACAGCCAGAATACTCCATACACTCCCTCACTGTCCAGATAAAACCCTCCCTCATTTCCTCTCATTCCTACAGACTCTAGACTGTCATATTCACATCCCACATTCGTTTCAACCACACCAGGCCTTGTGCAACCTAGAGACACCACAGCTAGGCCTGGTTCGATTTATATTGATTATATAAGTTAGGTATATACATAGTTTTTGCCTGCAGGGGTTTCCTCATCCTATTCTCTTAGGATTTCCCTGCAGGTATGTGTCCTGTACATAACTCATAGTTTAATATCACTTAGGATTTCCCTGCAGTCGTTTTGGCTCCCCCTGAGCTGTCAAGGCCTCCCAGGTCGCCCTAACAGGCATGGTCTATTTCCATGGCATGTGGGTCTCGTGAGGTGAAACGTGGAGTGTTGCTCCTTTGGTAAAACTGCACATAGGGCATGTTGTTGTTTGGGCAGTTTGGTCTGTGGTTGGGTTGGTATTGATTCCTCTGGGGAAATGTGTTTCTGGGGGTACCATAGAGGGCATTGATTTGGTGGAAATTATTGTCGAGTTTGTTGGCTTGGGTGTACCAAGCAGCAATGGTTGTAGGAGGGTTTTCTGATTTGTCAATCTTCATGGCAATACGGCGGTCGATTGCCTTGCGGTATAGATTGATCAGGGTGCGATCTTCATTGAGTCCAGATTGACGGACGAGCTCCTTGAACTGAGAGTTGAACTCAGTCATCGGTTTACCTGCTTGGTGCAGGGTTTGAAGTCTGGTGTGTGCATACGCATGTTCATCTGCCGGGGTGAAGTCGGCTCTGAGCCAGGCAGTGAAGTTGTCCCATAACTCCATGGCTATGGGTTGCCCTTGTTGGGTTTGGGCATTTCTCTTGTGGAGGTATTGTCTAGCCCAGGCTCAGGCATCTCCTGATTGCATTGTTGAAAGGATGAATAGAGTCCTGGCAAGGTCGGTGTTGTAAGTGGTCACATTGGTGAGTACGTAAACTTCGCATTGGAAGATCCAATCTTTGAAGAGTCTTTTAGTTCCATCGAAGGCGATGGGTTTGAGGAGTCCTAGCTCCTTTGGGGTATGTGCGGCTGCCATTATTTGTAGTTGTCTGGGTGGCGGTGGTGGTGGTGGTGTTGGGGGTTGTGTTGGTTGTAGGGGGGGAGCTGGTAGGGCTAAGGGTACAGTTAGCATGGGTAGTGCAGGTGGTTGTGGATCGGGATCTGATTGATTGTCATCTGTTATGTAAATGTCGGAGTTGTTATCTGCTGGGGGAGTTCTTCCTTGATTTACTGCGTATTTGTGGCATGTGAGTAGGTTTTCTTCTGATCTGGAAAGTTCTCTCAGTTGTTTAAGGGTATGTTCAAGTCTTTGAAGTTTGTAGTTGTTTAATGGATCTACTTTGGCGCAATATTCTTCAGCTTCTTTGCGTCTTCTTTCTTCTTGTTTGTAGTGTTCTTTTAGTTCCTTTTCGTGTTGTATTCTTTGTCGTTCTGCTAGTTCTTCAGCAAAACTTGTTTGAGTACATGTGACAGTTGATGTACTTGGAGCGGGTGAGTCAAATGGAGATGGGGGATAGAATGGGGATGGTGTCTGAGTGGGGATAGGGTTTCTTCTGGGATCTGGGTTTTGAGTATCTGATCCTGAGATTCTACTTCTTGATTTGGGAGGGGGTGATGGAGTTTCTTGGGCTGAGAATTTCTTTGGAGGCATGGTGGCAGTTGTCTAGCAATCAATTATTGCTAGGAGAATGAAAAATTGGGTTGTGATGATGGAAATTCCTGAGTACAGGTTCCACAATCTGACGATGCAGCAGTGACAAGGACACATGATATGTTCGAGTTCTAGGGTGATAATTTGGTAGGTGATGAGGGTGGCGGTGGAGGTAAAGATGAAAATGAGTAGGTAAGCCAGGTCTTCTGGTGGGGAGAGGTTGAGGGATGTA
Source organism: Lepiota brunneoincarnata (assembly GCA_023014365.1). Lineage (NCBI taxonomy): Eukaryota > Fungi > Basidiomycota > Agaricomycetes > Agaricales > Agaricaceae > Lepiota > Lepiota brunneoincarnata. Next base: position 1,065,542 of record JAEBUN010000009.1, read on the forward strand.
GCGATGGCTACACAGAGGGGCGGTTTTCTTTTGCACATCGTTTTGAACAACCAGGGTACCTCAACATGTTCAGTACTTTGGCAGAGTAGAGCAGAGTAGAGGGCGAGCAAGAGATAAGCAGTGGATTATCTTAGTGTTTTGTTACCCGGGTTAGGGGTTTGCTCTTAAGTAGCATGGAGTTCGACACAGGATGTCTATACAGACTTGGTCCTGTCCTACTAAGCGTGACTTGGAGACTATGGAGCACTATAAGTCCAGCTGGTTATGGCAAAGAGGTATAGGAGGCAAGAACTTTATAACACTAAGATAAGGATACAAGGTATTGTACTGTATCCTTATATACTTCTAAGTGTGGCTGTACTCCTACTATAATAGTCTGGACCAAGGTAACTATGAGTCAGAGATACATAAGAAACATGAGGCATATGGTAATAATAGTCCTTCTGATGTACATTACTGATGGTTTCATAATGACATGGGAATGTAGTTAAAAGTAACCATCCTTCTGATAAGACTTCTGATAACACTACCCCTCATTGGTGAGGGATGATTATCCCGAATGGTTTCTGAGTGCTTTGTAAAATCAATACCCAAACATGTTTACAAATCAGTGTCTGACTCAAAAAGAGTGTATTTATGTGACTACTTAAGATCTAGTTCTATCCCATTGAGCATCTCTACTGAACTGTCTAGTAGCAAGCATGTAGACTAGGAGGGCTATCCTGTTTGATTCTTGAGCCAGTTCTTGAGAAGCATCTGCCTCACCCACTCTGCTGGCTCGCAAGCTTTGTTGCACCTGGCATGGAATTCTACCATCTCAAAATCCACCATCACTATTTCAAAATTCCCACAATCAACTTCAAAGCACAGCGGACACTCTAACAAAGCACAGTATTGCATCCCTCGACCCTGCTTCAGAGGCCTCAGTAAGACATTCTGCAGTTGCATGTCCAGTAGGCTGATACCAAGGGCATGAGTATTGGATCCCATGTTCAACACAGCATCGATGACTGCATTTTTGTGCTCGCAACACACTGCTTCTGCAGATTCTGAAGGTACAAGATTGTTATCAGAAGTCTTATCAGAAGTGTTATGATCCATGCTCCTTCTGTATCCGAGGATAACTGGAGATGGCCTTCAATCACTCTACAAGGTGTCCAAGATGGTTGGCCTTGCAGAGCTTAGTGGATCGCACTCAATAGATAATGAGGGAACATGCCAAGTTAAGGCAGAGAGGGTTAACAACCACTGTTAACAAGATTAAAGCTTAAGGCTTTAATCTGTTATAAACAGTCCAGACCGGGAGGAACAAGAATTACTGTTCGACTTTACAAGATGGGTACAGGAGACTACAGACCAACTACGGGCACAAGAATACGAAGACGAGGAAGGGGAATACTACACCGCCATGCAGGACCTGGCGAGAGAAGCAGGAATGGAGATAACCTTGGAGGATATATTGGAATACCCCGAGGACGAGGAAGATAACCATGGATCAACCGATCCAACCTCCGATGCGGATGGAAGCACCGAGAGAACGGAGAGCGAGAATGGAGAAGACTCCATGGAGATACAATCGGGAGAAGGAGATTATGAGTCAGAGGAAAGCGATGGAACATCGCACAGCAGTAGCGAGAGTACTGACTCATTGTAATATAAATAACGCTAGGATGCCATCAGCCAGGATGTGCATCATGGTCAGGACTGCGCACGACCAGTAGAACAGCCAAGTAACCTATAACGAGTATATAGCATCTCATAGGTATATAAGGCCTGTACAAGTAGAGATTAAAGCCTCAAGCTTTAATCTTGTTAACAGCGGTCGTTTACCTCTCTGCCTTAACTTGGCGTCTTCCCTCGTTATCTCATTGAGCGCGATCCACTAAGCTCTATAAGGCCAACCGTCTCGGACACCTTGTAGAGTGATTGAAGGCCGTCTCCAGTTACCCTCGGGTACAGAAGGAGCACGGATCATAACATAATCTCTATTTGTACAGGCCTTATATACCTATGAGATACTATATACTTGTTATAGGTTATTGGGCTATTCTACTTGTCCTGCGCAGTCTTGACCATGATGCACATCCTAGCTGATGGCATCCTACTGTTATTTATATATTACAATGAGTCAGTGTCCTCATTCTCCATTCCACTGCTGTGCGATGTTCCATCGCTTTCCTCTGACTCATAATTCTCTTCTCCTGATTCTATCTCCATGGATTCTCCTTCATTCTTGGTCTCCACTCTCTTGGTGCTTCCATCCGTATTGGAGGTTGGATTGGTTGATCCATGGCTATCTTCTTTGTCCTTGGGGCATTCCAGAATATCCTCCAGAGTTATCTCCATTCCTGCTTCTCTCACCAGGTCCTGCATGGTATTATAATATTCCCCTTCTTCATCTTCATACTCCTGTGCTCGCAACTGGTCTGTGGTTTCCTGTACCCATCTTGTAAAGTCGAATAGTTGTTCTTGTTCCTCTCGATCCAGACTGTTCATAACAAGAAGGATGGTTATTTTTAGCTTATATTCCCATATCACTATGAAACCATCAGTAGTGTACATCAGAAGGACTATTCTTAGTATATGCCTCATGTTTCTTATCTCTGACTCATAGCTACTCTGGTCTGGACTATTATAGTAGGAGTATAGCCACACTTAGAAGTATATAAGGATACAGTACAATACCTTATATCCTTATCTTAGTGTTATAAAGTTCTTGCCTCCTATAACTCTTTGCCTCTAAACTGGCTGGACTATAGTGCTTCATTGTCTCCAAGTCACGCTTAGTAGGACAGGACCAAGTCTGTATAGACATCCTGTGTCAAAACCCATGCTACTTAAGAGCGAACCCCTAACCTGGGTAACAAAACACTAAGATACTCTGCTGCTTATCTCTTGCTTACCCTCTACTCTGCTCTGCTCTGCCAATATACTGAACACATTGAGGTACTCTGGTTGTTCAAAACGATGTGCGAAAGAAAACCACCCCTCTGTGTAGCCATCACTACATCCCTCAACCTCTCCCCACCAGAAGACCTGGGTTACCTACTCATTTTCGTCTTTACCTCCATTGCCACCCTCATCGCCTACCAAATAATCACCCTAGAACTTGAATGCATCACATGCCCTTGCCACTGCTGTGTTGTCAGATTGTGGAACCTGTAGTCAGGAATCTCCATCATTGCAACCCAATTTTTCATTCTTCTAGCGATAATTGATTGCTAGACAACTGCTACCATGCCTCCAAAGAAGTTCTCAGCGTGAGAAACTCCATCACCTCCTCCCAAATCAAGAAGTAGAATCTCAGGATCAGGAACCCAAAATCTGGATCCCAGAAGAAACCCTATACCCACTCAAACACCATCTCCATTCTATCCCCCATCTCCATTCGACTCACCTACTCCAAGTGCATCAACATCCACATGCACTCGAACAAGTTTTGCTGAAGAACTAGCAGAATGACAAAGAATACAACACAAAAGAGAATTAAAAGAACATTACAAACAAGAAGAAAGAAAACACAAATGAGCCAAAGAATATTGCGCCAAAGTAGACCCATTAAACGACTTTGAACTTCAAAAACTTGAATACGCTCTCAAACAACCAAGAGAATTTTCCCAATCAGAAGAAAACCTACTTACATGTCACAAGTACGCAGTAAATCAAGGAAGAACTCCCCCAGTAGACAACAACTCAGACATCTACATCACCAACAACAACCAATCGGAACCAGACCCTCAACCACCTGCATTACCTGCACCAATACAACCCTTAGCCCTACTGGTACCACCTGTACAACCACTGCAACCACCAACACCACCACCGCCACCACCTGGACAATTACAAATAATGGCCACTGCACAAACCCCAAAGGAGTTAGGACTCCTCAAACCTATCGCCTTCGATGGAACAAGAAGATTGTTTGAAGACTGGATCTTCCAATGTGAAGTCTATGTGCTTGCCAATGCAACCACATACAATACTGACCTTGCCAGAACCCTATTTGTCCTCTCAACGATGCAATCAGGAGATGCCTGAGCCTGGGCCAGACAATACCTCCATGAGAGGAACGCCCAAACCCAAGCAGGACAACCCATAGCCATGGAGTCATGGGATGATTTCACTGCCTGGCTTAGAGCTGACTTCACCCTGGAGGATGAACATGCATATGTGCATACCAGACTTCAAACCCTACACCAAGCAGGCAAACCAATGACTGAGTTCAATGCTCAGTTCAAAGAACTTGTCTGTCAATCCAGACTTAATGAAGATTGCACCCTGATCAATCTCTATCATAAAGCAATCGATCGCCGCATTGCAATGAAGATCGACAAATTGGAGAACCCTCCAACAACTATCATTGCTTGGTATACTTGAGCCAACAAGCTCGATGACAACTTCCGCAGAATCAATACCCTTTACGGTACTCCCAGGAACACATTCCCTCAAAGAAACCAATATCAGCCCAACCATGGACCGAACCATCCAAACAACAATGTGCCCTATGCACAATTCTACCAAAGGAGCAACACTCCATGTTTCACTCCATGAGACCTGCATGCCATGGAAATAGACCATGCCGTGATAGAAGAAGGATTTGAAGATCCTTATCCCAAAATTCCACAACTGGAATATGCTGAAGAAGACTCCGCACAAGAACTGTTGGAGTTAGATGCCATTGTCACCGGATAACAAATGAAATCATATCAAAACCAAGAATGCTTCCGATGCGGAGCTAAAGACCATTGGGTCAGTAAATGGCCACAACCACCACCAGCCAGATGCTTCCCAGGAATGCATACCAATCCACCTTGCTCTGCAAGAAACCCCAACCATCCCTTTTCTGGACAACAAAACACTTGTCCCAGATTTCCAAACTGGAACGCCCAACAATCACCACAATGCAAATACTCCCTTGCAGTTGCAGAAGTTGCATCTCAAATGCACCAAATGGTCGATGACCTTGACCCTGAACTCCAACAAGAACTCCACTCTGCACTAGCCAAAGACCTGGAAATGTGTCCATTCCAGGATTTTTAAAAAGGAACCCTGTTGACCGATGTGCCCCTGCACGTTCCAGAACTCAGAAGGACATTTTGTACTCTCACTCCCAGAAGGACGTTTTCTTGATAAACTCTGTACAATTACGACTATCCCTGATGTTGCGCCACAAAATCATTTCATTTGTGAAATCACTAGCTAATAAAGTAACTAACTCTCCATTACCAAATAATATCAGTATATGGCCATGGTCAGACACTGGGTGCAAGGGATTTGGAATATTATCTAAAATATGTGAAGGTGGACATCTCAGAAACAGAACCAGAACACCCAGACAAGTAAAAAGTGATGTTAACTAACTTATTGGTGACAAGGCTATGGAAGAATGACTCTGGTATGAATGTACCCAAGCATTGTATCTGATACTGTGTTAACTAAGATATTAGTTAAGATACTCATGACTGCACAAAAGACCCATTTCTTTGCCTCTGCCCTAGAAAGCAGACAAGTTGCAACACCTATGTCATCCGGATGGTACCTAGTCATAATAACAGGTCCGGGAGTGAATCTTGACAAAAGAATGTAGGGATTAGCTAATGTCCTGACAAGAATGTCCCCTTGAAACGATTCTGATGATATTGAAACCTAAGGGATCGAATGGGGGTATCCCCGAGGGTACTCAGGGAAGGATGCCCCCTCATAGAAACAAAAAGAGATCAGAAATGATGAACTAGAAAATGAAGATTGATAAGAATAGAATAAGCTAATTAATTCTAGTGTTAGTCTACTACCTGAAGACTATGGAAGTGGACTTTAGAACATTAGGGTTGAGAAACTCAGGTGTGGAGAGTCCAAGAATAAAAACCAATAGATAAACATTAGCAAGGAAACTTGCTAACCCGGCTGGCTGTGATATAAATAGCCAGGCACCTAGGGAGCAAGTCCCTGAGAGCAAATTGATGTTGCTAATATCGGAACTCCTAGAATGATGCTCCTAAATGATGAGGAGACAATAAAATGATGAAGCTGAAGGCTTGTTTCAGGTATACCCATAAGTTAATTGTATATTATTATAAAAACTCATCTGTAAATTACATGGGAGGCAAGAAACTGCTTGCCTATTTCCCCCCCTGATTGTATGGTTGATTAGGATAGGAATATAAAGCAATTTTATGTGATTTTCTTCGGTCATAGACCACCAGAGACTTAAAGAGTTATACTCTTTAAAAACCAGACCCTTTGAAACGATTGGGATATTGACAGACCCTTCTGCTTGACTCGAGAACTGAATACAAGTTGCTACACCTCTTCTGTGCTTAAGTAGAAAGTTCACTAACTTCCGTTTGTTTGGGTTCCTCTTAGAGGCCTTGCCTCAGAAGTATACCATTGAATTGTAGAGCTGTTTAATTGAGAAGCAAACATAGTAGGCTAGGGCCCATTGAAAACACTGTCCACTAGGTCTATCTAGTTTAAAGATACTTACTGCAGGAGCTCACTAGAAGCCTGTCTCGTTGAGTAGTATAAAAGTTTTATTGCCTTGTTCAGAAGCTGTAGTGTGCTAGGGCCCATTAGATAATGCTGTCCGCTAGGCCTACTAGCTTAAAGATACTTACTGCAGGAGCTTGTCACAAGCCTGTCTCACTGGGTAGTGTAAATTTACAGTATTGTCAAGAGAAAAGGACATAGTATGCTAGGACCCATTAGAACACATTGTCTGCTAGGTCTACGGAGGTTCACTGATTGTGAAAGCTTGCATTTTGCCTGACTTATCGAATTGTGAAGATATTAGTTAACATATTATATAGTAACAACTGTCAAAGTTCCCATTGTATTCAGATAGAACAACTGTCTGTCTAGTTGGAGACTAAGAGAATAACTTACCAAGACCCTAAAAACACTAGAATTGAATATATTTCTGGAGATCTGTGACAACCTCTCCCCCACGAACTTATAAAGTCAGAATTAGTGAACCTGTTAACAAACTTCATTTTCGATCTTGTAAAGTAATCCACTTTTCACTGAATAAATGATCCCTTTTCTTACCCATCAAGATTTGGAGTGAACAGACATCAAAACCTGTGGCCATCACTGCCCTGATAGACTCAGGAGCCCAAGGGAATTTCATATCCCACAAAGTCATTGAACAACATGGTTATCAAACTAAATGGCTGGACCAACCAATTCCTCTCAGTAACATTGATGGAACTGACAATCAACATGGCAAGATCCATGAATACATCAAAATCAGAACCATCATCGATGAAAGAGATTGCACGCTAGAAGTGTATGTCATGAACACTGGTGAGAAGGATCTCATCATTGGATTTCCCTGGTTGGAACAATACAATCCTGACATCAACTGGAAGACCAAGATATTCTCTTGGAAATCCCAAATTGATCACCAAGACTTTTCCAAACTCCTCAGAACCCTACGATGACACATCAAACTCAACTCCATCGCCATGGACATAATGGCTGGAAAAACCTCTCAACCCGAGGAAAACCCCAAAGAATACATCAACCTGTCAAACATTGACCTCAACACCTTCTCTTTAGGAAGAGAAATGAACCCAATGCTTCTAACCCCATTAGAAGTAAATGCCAAAGCAACACATGCCACAACGCTCCACAATGAGCAACATAACCTGACAAAATTGGCAAACCAAAAAGGAAAACAACCGGAATCAAACAAGAAACCATCTGAGATCCCTTGGAGATTCGCCCGATGGGCTAAAATATTCAACAAGAAAGCATCCAAATGATTCCCACCATCAAGAACATTTGATCATGAAATTGAACTAAAACTGACATTTGAAGCAAAATTGATGAAACCTTATCAAGTAGCACCTGCTGAAGAAAAAGCACTAAAAGAATTTATAGATGAAAACCTTTGAAAAGGGTACATCCGCCCCTCAAAATCTCCTATGGCATCACCCTTCTTCTTTGTTGCCAAGAAAGGAGGAGACCTCTGACCCTGCCAAGACTATCATTATCTAAATGATCACACAGTCAAAAATGCCTACCCAATTCCCATGATTTCCTCTATCATGGACAAACTCAAAGGAGCTAAATACTTCACCAAGCTTGATGTCCACCTAGGATACAATAATGTCAGAATCAAAGATGGTAATCAATGAAAAGCAGTGTTCAAGACTCCTATGGGTCTTTTCAAACTGACTGTCATGTTTTTCAGACTTTGCAATAGTCCTGCAATGTTCCAACATATGATGGACATGCTATTCTCCAAAATAATGGAGAAAGGAGGAATCATCATCTATATGGATGATATCCTAATCTATGGTAAAACCCAGGAAGAAACCAACTGACTTACAGAAAAAGTACTGCAGATCCTGTTATGAACAGTCCGGACTGGGAGGAACAGGAGCAATTATTCAACTTTACAAGATGGGTACAGGAAACCACAGACCAGTTGCAAGCACAGGAATATGAAGATGAAGAAGGGGAATACTACAATGCCATGCAGGACCTGGCAAGAGAAGCAGGAATGGAGATAACTCTGGAGGATATTCTGGAATACCCCAAGGACGAAGAAGATAACCATGGATCAACTGATCCAACCACTGATACGGATGGAAGCACCAAGAGAATGGAGAGCAAGAATGGAAGAGAATCCATGGAGATAGAATTGGGAGAAGAGAATTATGAGTCAGAGGAAAGCAATGGAACATCACACAGCAGTGGAATGGAGAACGAGGACACTGACTCATTGTAATATATAAATAACAGTAGGATGCCAACAGCTAGGATGCACATCATGGTCAAGACTGTGCAGGACAAGTAGAACAGCCCAATAACCTATAACAAGTATATAGTATCTCATAGGTATATAAGGCCTGTACAAGTAGAGATTAAAGCCTCAAGCTTTAATCTTGTTAACAGTGGTCGTTAACCCTCTCTGCCTTAACTTGGTGTGTTCCCTTGTTATCTCATTGAGCACGATCCACTAAGCTCTGCAAGGCCAACTGTCTTGGACACCTTGTAGAGTGATTGAAGGCCATCTCTAGTTATCCTCAAATACAGAAGGAGCATGAATCATAACAGATCCTGCAGGAAAATGACCTCTACCTCAAAACGGAAAAATGCAAGTTCAACAAACAACAACTCGAATATATCAGCATGATCATCATGCCTGATGAAATCAAAATGGACCCCAGAAAACTCAAAGGAATAGAAGACTGGCCAGTGCCGAAAACAGTCTGACATATTTGGAAATTCATCGGATTCTGTAACTTCTACTGGAAGTTCATGTGCAGCTACTCCCACCATACCAAACCCCTTAACCAACTCCTATCTAAATCAAACAAATTTGAATGGAAAAAAGAACAGAAAGCATTTAAAATGCTCAAGAACAAATTCTTAAAAGAACTGGTGCTTCTCATGCCCAACTCCACAAAACCCTTCAAAATAGAAGCCGATGCTTCCAAATTCGCATTAGGAGCTGTGTTATCAGAAGTCTCATCAGAAGGATGGTTATTTTTAGTTCACATTCCCATGTCACTATGAAACCATCAGTAGCATACATCAGAAGGACTATTGTTAGTACATGCCTCATGTTCCTTATCTCTGACTCATAGTTACTCTGGTCCAAACTATTATAGTAGGAGTATAGCCACACTTAGATGTATATAAGGATACAGTACAATACCTTGTATCCTTATCTTAGTGTTATAAAGTTCTTGCCTCCTATACCTCTTTGCCATAATTGGCTGGACTTATAGTGCTTCATTATCTCCAAGTCACGCTTAGTAGGACAGGACCAAGTCTGTATAGACATCCTGTGTTGAACCATGTGCTACTCAAGAGCGAACCCCTAACCTGGGTAACAAAACACTAAGATACTCTGCTGCTTATTTCTTGCTTGCCCTCTACTCTACTCTGCTCTGCTGACATACTGAACACGTTGAGATACCCTGGTTGTTCAAAATGACGTGCAAAAGAAAACTGCCTCTCTGTGTAGCCATCGCTACATCCCTCAACCTCTCCCCGCCAGAAGACCTGGCTTACCTACTCATTTTCATCTTTACCTCCACCGCCACCCTCATCACCTACCAAATAATCACCCTAGAACTTGAACGCATCACATGCCCTTGCCACTGCTGTGTCGTCAGATTGTGGAACCTGTACTCAGGAATCTCTATCATCGCAACTCAATTTTTTATTCTTCTAGCAATAATCAATCGCTAGACAACTGCCACCATGCCTCCAAAGAAGTTCTCAGCCCAAGAAACTCCATCACCCCCTCCCAAATTCCAAATTGAGAAGTAGAATCTCAGGATCAGAAACCCAAAATCTGGATCCCAGAAGAAACCCTATACCCACTCAGACACCATCTCCATTCTATCCCCCATCTCCATTTGACTCACCCGCTCCAAGTACATCAACACAAACTTGAACAAGTTTTGCTGAAGAACTAGCAGAACAACAAAGAATACAACACGAAAAAGAACTTAAAGAACACTACAAATAAGAAGAAAGAAGACGTAAACAAGCCAAAGAATATCGTGCCAAAGTAGACCCATTAAACAATTACAAACTTCAAAGACTTGAATACACCCTCAAGCAACCAAGAGAACTTTCCAAATCAGAAGAAAACTTACTCACATGACATGAATATGCAGTAAACCAAGGAAGAACTCCCCCAGCAGACAATGACTCCAACATCTATATAACAGACAACAACCAATCGGACCCTGATCCACAACCACCTGCACTACCCACGCCAACAACACCCTTAGCCCTACTGGCTCCTCCCCTACAACCAATACAACTCCCAACACCGCCACCACCACCACCATCCAGACAACTACAAATAATGGCCACTGCACAAAACCCAAAGGAGTTAGGACTCCTCAAACCCATCACCTTTGATGGAACCAGAAGATTATTCGAAGATTGGATCTTCCAATGTGAAGTATATGTGCTCACTAACGCAACCACCTACAACAATGACCTCACCAGAATATTGTTCGTCCTCTCAATAATGCAATCAGGAGATGCCCAAGCATGGGCTAGACAACACCTCCACAAGAGGAATGCCCAGACTCAAGCTGGACAACCCATAGCCATGGAGTCATGGGACAACTTCACCACCAGACTCAGACCCAACTTCACCCTGGCAGACAAACATGTGTATGTGCATACCAGACTTCAAACCCTGCATCAAGCAGGTAAACCAATGACTGAATTCAACTCTCAGTTCAAAGAACTTGTCCGTCAATCTGGACTCAATGAAGATCGCACCCTGATTGATCTATACCGCAAGGCAATAGATCACTGTATTGCCATGAAGATTGACAAATCGGAAAACCCTCCAACAACTATCGCCGCTTGGTACACCCAAGCCAATAAACTCAATGACAACTTCTGCTGAATCAATGCCCTCTACGGCACCCCCAGGAACATGTTCCCCCAGAGGAACCAATATCAACCCAACTGTGGACCAAGCTGTCCAAACAACAATGTGCCCTATGCACAACTCTACCAAAGGAGTAACGCTCCACACTTCACCCCATGAGACCCACATGCCATGGAAATAGACCATGCCACAATGGAAGAAGGATTCAAAGATCCTTATCCTGAAATACCCCAACTGGAATATGCTGAAGAAGGCTCTACTCAAGAACCACTAGAGTTAGATGCCATTGTCACCAGACAACAAATGAAATCATATCAGAACCAGGAATGCTTCCAATGTGGAGCTAAAGATCATTGGGTTAGTAAATGCCCACAACCACCACCAGCTAGACGTCTCCCAGGAATGCGTACCAATCCCCCTCGCCCTGCAAGGAACCCCAATCATCCTTTCCCTGGACAACAAAACACTCATCCCGGATTTCCGAACCGGAATACCCAACAATCACTGCAACGCAAGTATTTCCTTGCCATTGCAGAAGTCACATCCCAGATGCACCAAATGGTTGATGACCTTGACCCCAAACTCCAACAAGAGCTCCACTCCACACTAGCCAAGGATCCGGAGATGCGTCCATTCCAGGATTTTTAAAAAGGAATGCTGTCGATCAATGTGCCCCTGCACATTCCAAAACTCAGAAGGACATTCCATACTCTCACTCCCAGAAGGACATTTTCTCGATAAACTCTGTACAATTACAACTATCCCCAAAAAAACGATCCCTTTTCTTACCCATTGAGATTTGGAGTGAACGGACATCAAAATCCATGGCCATCACCACCCTGATAGACTCAGGAGCCCAAGGGAATTTCATATCCCACAAAGTTGTTGAACGACATGGTTATCAAACCAAATAGCTGGACCAACCAATTCCCCTCAGCAACGTTGATGGAACTGACAATCAACATGGCAAGATCCATGAATACATCAAAATCAGAACCATAATCAACGGAAGAGACTGCATGCTAGAAGCATACGTAACAAACACTAGTGAGAAAGACCTCATCATCAGATTTCCCTGGTTGGAACAATACAACCCCAACATCAACTGGAAGACCAAGACATTCTCTTGGAAACCCAAAATTGATCACCAAGACTTTTCCGAACTCCTCAGAACCCTACAACAACCTGTCAAACTCAACTCCATTGCCATGGACATAATGGCTGGAAAAACCTCTCAACCCAAAGAAAACCCCGAAGAATACATCAACCTGTCAAATGTTGACCTTGATACCTTCTCTTTAGAAAGAGAAATGAACCCAATGCTTCTAACCCCATTAGAAGTAAACGCCAAAGCAATACATGCCACAATGCTCCACAATGAACAACATATTCCGACAAAATTGGCAAACCAAAAAGGACAACAAACCACAATCAAACAAGAAACCACCTGAGATCCCTTGGAGATTCACCTGATGGGCTAAAATATTCAACAAGAAAGCATCCAAACGATTCCCACCATCAAGAACGTTCGATCACAAAATTGAATTGAAGCCAACATTCAAAGCAAAATCAATGAAACCCTATCAAGTGGCACCTGCCAAAGAAAAAGCACTAAAGGAATTTATAGACAAAAACCTCCAAAATGGGTACATCTGCCCCTCAAAATCCCCTATGGCATCACCCTTCTTCTTTGTTGCCAAGAAAGGAGGAGACCTCTGACCCTGCCAAGACTATCGTTATCTAAATGATCACACTGTCAAAAATGCCTATCCAATTCCCATGATTTCCTCTATCATGGATAAACTCAAAGGAGCTAAGTATTTTACTAAGCTTGATGTCTGCCTAGGATACAATAATGTCAGAATCAAAGATGGCGATCAATGGAAAGCAGCATTCAAGACTCCCATGGGTCTTTTCGAACCGACTGTCATGTTTTTTGGACTTTGCAACAGTCCCGCGACATTCCAACATATGATGGACATGTTGTTCTCTGAGATAATGGAGAAAGGAGGAATCATCATCTATATGGATGACATCCTAATTTACAGTAAAACTCAGGAAGAAACTGACCAACTGATGGAAGAAGTACTGCAGATCCTGCAGGAAAATGACCTCTACCTCAAAACAGAGAAATGCAAGTTCAACAAACAATGACTCAAATATCTTGGCATGATCATCACACCTGATGAAATCAAAATGGATCCCAGAAAACTCAAGGGAATAGAAGACTGGCCAGTGCCAAAAACAGTCCGACATATTCGGAAATTCATCAGATTCTGCAACTTCTACCAGAAGTTCATCTGCAGTTACTCCCACCACACCAAACCCCTTAACCAACTTCTATCCAAATCGAACAAATTTGAATGGAAAGAAGAACAACAGAAAGTGTTACCCGGGTTAGGAGTTCGCTCTTGAGTAGCACGGCGTTCGTGGCAAGATGTCTATACAGACTTGGTCTTGTCCTACTAGGCGCGACTTAGAGACGACGGAGCACTATAGTCCAGCCGGTTTAAAGGCAAAGAGATATAGGAGGCAAGAACTGTATAACACTAAGATAAGGATACAAGGTATTGTACTGTATCCTTATATACTTTTAAGTGTGGCTGTACTCCTACTATAATGGTCCAGACCGGGGTAACTATGAGTCAGAGATAAGTAAACATGAGGCGTATACTAAGAATAGTCCTTCTGATGTACACTACTGATAGTTTCATAGTGACATGGGAATGTGAGCTAAAAGTAACCGTCCTTCTGATGTGGTTTCTGATAACATTAGGTCTGTTTCTAGAGTTGTTTTCCATACAACTCGTTAGTTTCCTTCTTCCGGGTATTCAGCTAGGTAGTTTGGTTCGTAGTAGTCGATCTGTGGTAGGTCGGTGGAGTCTGGTCTGGGGGGAATGACAGGGGAGAAGGTAGGAGTGGGAGTTCTGTGAAGATCGAGTATGGTGGTGGTTTCTGGGGATGGGGGTTGTCCTGGGTAAAAGATATCATATAGGAGACGTCTGAAGTGGGGACTTTCGATTCTTTCTTCTGGTGGGGTGAGTTGGTTTGGTTCAGAAGGAGCCGCATGGTTCTCCTGTGATGTTTGATTCGGCCACGTCATCGTAGCACTCCTCGTAATAATCGTCATGGGTGAGATCGATGTATCGATGGTGAGTTGTGGGAATGGTTGAGGGACGGGTTGTAGTATTCCTGGAGTAGGGGGCGTGTCGAGTCTTTCGACTTGGGCATTCGGTCCGTTTATGGCGCGGTTGGAAGACGGCGCAGTGGGGGCATCTGTATTTGATGCAGTCGTATGAGTAGTGTCCCGGGGCATATTGCTTGCATCTGAGACAGGCAAATTGGGGGCAATCCATAGCCCAGTGTCCTGTGTGTCTGCATTGGATGCAGACTGATCTGTCAGTGGTTCGGGGGTTGGTTCGTGGGTGAATGGGGTTGGGGGAGTTCCGAACCGGGACGTTGTTACTGGCGACGGTGTGGGTGGTGTCCTTGGTGGGGGTGAGAAGTCTGAAGGGATTTCTGATACTGGCGGGCTTTCTTCCCTTACTGGGGGTGGTGGTGATGATAGCGGCAGTGGTCGTCGTGGTAGTGGTGGGGATGGTTGTGGTGGGGGGCTCCGAGGTATGTACCTCATTTCATTTGGGTAGGTTCTTCGACACCTCGGACATGAGGCCCGATCTTGAGCGGAGAAGTCGCTCGAGTGATTCTGCCCAGGCGCGTTGCGTATTGTACGCAGTAGCGAGAGCCTTAGTCTGTCGTACGTGGTGGGTATAGTCGTACCAGAGTTGTCGGTCGTATTCTGAAATTGGAGTGTGTTCCAATTTAGTTGTAAAGGCTCCGTCGGTGGCAGCCTTGCGCAGATCTCCGTCAGAAGGGTGATCTGGTCCATATGATCGTACTCCAGCTGTATGGTATCTAAGGGAGGCGGCTGGGGCGGCTGTTGGTTCTGGGGTGTCATTGGGGTTGGGGGTCTCGTCCCTGGGGGAGGCGTATGTTGCGGCGAAGGTGTGAGAGGGGGTGTAGGGAGACGGGGCCGGAACGGGAGTTGTTTGAAGTGTAGTATGTTCGACGTTTGCATTGTTTATGATGATGACGGAGGATGACGATGAGGTTGGTGAAGGTGTTGTAGAGAAAGGGGGGGTAGTTTGGGGGTGAGCGAGGTTGAGGTTCATGGGCATCTTTAAGTACGTTTGGTGTGGGAGCGAAGTTGTCTTTGGTTGGTTCTGGTGGGTTCCTGTTCTTTCTGGAGGATTCCATGAGTTTCTTTATACTCGGTCAAGTATTCCTTGGCGTTCTCATGAAGTGTTTCGTCGGTGATCCATTCGTTCTCCGTGTGGGAGTATCCTTTCCATTTGACGTAGTATTGGAGTTTTCCGCGGTATTGGCGGTGATTTAGAATGGCTTCTATTTCGTATTCTTCTTCTTCATTGATGATGTCTGGTGGTGGTGGGGTCGGATGAGATCCATATGCTTCTGTTTCGGTATATGGAGTTAGAAGGTTTCTGTGGAATATTGGGTGTATCTTCCATTTGATCGGAAGTTTTAGTTTGTAGGTGAGCGGCGATAGGACTTCTGTGATAAGGAAGGGTCCTAGTCGTTTTGGGGATATTTTGTTGGAAATGAAGGGAAGTTTGAGGTTTTTGGCTTCTAGCCATACCTTTTGACGTGTTTCAAGGGGTTTGACCGCTTTTCTGGTTCTTTGTTTCATAATGTCAGCGGAGAGTTGATGTGCTGCGTGTGCTTCTTTTCTGGCATCGTCAAGGAGTCTGATGCGTTCGTCTACTGATGGAAAGTTCGATGTTTCCATTACTGTGGGTATCGGTGGAGGGTTGTATCCCATGATTAGTTCAAATGGGGATTTCTGCCTTGAGGCATGTATTTTGGAGTTGTGTGCAAACTCGGCGATGGGGAGGGTTTCTGACCAGTCAAGAGGGTTTCTGGTGCAATATATGGCGAGGTAGGTTTCGATTTCCTGGTTGTATCGTTCGGTGGAGCCATCTGTCTGGGGATGGTATGCGGTTGAGAATGCTTGTTGGATATTTAGTCGTTTGGCTAGTTGTCGGAGGGAGTTGGCTGCAAATCTGGGGTCCTGATCTGATATGATTTTGTCGGGTAGTCCGAATCTGGTGAAGACTTTTTCTATTAATAGTCATCCGATGTCGTCGGCGTTTGATCGATCTGACGTTGGGATGAAAATTACCCCCTTCGTAAGGCCGTGGTCCACCACGGACAATATCGCATTATGGCCGGCGCTAGGCGGTAGACCGGTGATAAGATCCCATGAGATCTGGGCAAATGGGCGTTTAGACGCTGGTGGAGGGATCGGTTGGGTCGGTGCGCGATCCGGTCTGCGTATGATTTTATGTTGCTGACACTCTGGACAGCCTTTGACGTAATTCTTTATGAACGTCGACATTCCTGGCCAATACACTTCTTTCTTGGTGAGGCGGTACGTTTCTTGTTCTCCAGGGTGACCACATGTAGGGTGGTCGTGGTACCTTGCGATGACATCGCGTCTGAGTTGGAGATCTTCTGGGATGATGACACGTTCTTGGAACGTGAGGAGTGAACCGCTCGGGGTTGGAACTGTTCCGAAGTCTTTATCAGCGGCGTTAGGGTGGGCTTCTTTTAGGAGTTTGAATGCTTCGGTGGTTCTAGCGTCGTATTTTGGTGATTCTGTGATTCTTCCTTGGAGTTCCATATCGATGGTGGCGATAAAGAGGTGTTCTGGGAGTACTGTGATCAGGTTTTGATCTTCTATGTCAGCGTTGGCGGCGAAGAGGTTGTTTGGGAGCATGGTAACGTCTTCATTATCATTGTCCTCATCGGGGATGTGGTCTGGTCATCTTGATAGGGCATCTGGTGCAGGGATCTTTGATCCTGGGACATGTTCTAATTTGAAGTTGTAGTGAGCGAGGGTTTGTACCCATCGTGCTTGTCGGCAGTTGATTTTCTGGGGTTTATGCCAGTATGTGAGGTTTTGGTGGTCCGTTCTGATATGAACTGTGTGGGGACTGCCAAGGAGGTAGTGGCGCCATTCTTCAAGGGCTCGGATAATAGCGAGGAGTTCCCTGTCATAGATATCGTAATTGCGTTCCGCTGGTCCGAACGTCTTTGAATAGAATGATACGGGTTTCTGTATTCCGTTGATGTCGTATTGATACAGGACAGCTCCTGATGCGAATTTAGAAGCATCGGCTTCTATTTCGAAGGGTTTTGTGGAGTCGGGCATGAGGAGTACCGGTTCCTTTAGGAATTCATTCTTGAGTGTTTCGAACATTTTCTGTTGTTCTTCTTTCCATTCGAATTTGTTTGATTTGGAAAGGAGTTGGTTCAAGGGTTTGGTGTGGTGGGAGTAGTTGCAGATGAACTTCCGGTAGAAGTTACAAAATCCGATGAATTTCCGAACATGTCGGACTGTTTTTGGTACTGGCCAGTCTTCTATTCCCTTGAGTTTTCCGGGATCCATTTTGATCTCGTCTGGCGTGATGATCATGCCGAGATATTTGAGTCGTTGTTTGTTGAACTTGCATTTCTCCGTTTTAAGGTAGAGGTCGTTTTCCTGCAGGATTTGCAGTACTTTTTCCGTAAGTCGGTCGGTTTCTTCCTGGGTTTTACCATAGATTAGGATATCATCCATGTAGATGATGATTCCTCCTTTCTCCATTATTTCGGAGAATAACGTGTCCATCATATGTTGGAACATCGCGGGACTGTTGCAAAGTCCGAAAAACATGACAGTCGGTTCGAAAAGACCCATGGGAGTCTTGAACGCTGCTTTCCATTGATCGCCATCTTTGATTCTGACGTTATTGTATCCTAGGCGGACATCAAGCTTGGTGAAATACTTAGCTCCTTTGAGTTTATCCATGATAGAGGAAATCATGGGGATTGGGTAGGCATTTTTGACGGTATGATCGTTTAGATAACGATAGTCTTGGCAGGGTCGGAGGTCTCCTCCTTTCTTGGCAACGAAGAAAAAGGGTGATGCCATAGGGGATTTTGAGGGTCGGATGTACCCTTTTCAGAGGTTTTCATCTATGAATTCTTTTAGCGCTTTTTCTTCGGCAGGTGCCACTTGATAAGGTTTCATTGATTTTGCTTCGAATGTTGGTTTTAGTTCGATTTCGTGATCAAACGTTCTTGATGGTGGGAACTGTTCAGAGGCTTTCTTGTTGAATATTTTAGCCCATCGGGTGAATCTCCAAGGGATCTCGGGTGGTTCCTTGTTTGATTCCGGTTGTTTTCCTTTTTGGTTTGCCAATTTCATCGGATTGTGTTGCTCATTGTGGAGCATTGTGGCGTGTGTTGCTTTAGCGTTTATTTCTAATGGGGTTAGAAGCATTGGGTTCATTTCTCTTTCTAAAGAGAAGGTGTCAAGGTCAATGTTTGACAGGTTGACATATTCTTCGGGGTTTTCCTCGGGTTGAGAGGTTTTTCCAGCCATTATGTCCATGGCGATGGAGTTGAGTTCGACAGGTCGTCGTAGGGTTCTGAGGAGTTTCGAGAAGTCCTGGTGGTCGATTTGTGGTTTCCAAGAGAATATCTTGGTCTTCCAGTTGATGTCGGGATTGTATTGTTCCAACCAGGGAAATCCGATGATGAGGTCTTTCTCACCAGTGTTTGTGACATACGCTTCTAGCGTGCAATCTCTTCCATCAATGATGGTTCTGATTTTGATGTATTCATGGATCTTGCCATGTTGATTATTCGTTCCGTCAACGTTACTGAGTGGAATTGGTTGGTCCAGCCATTTGGTTTGATAACCATGTCGTTCAACGACCTTGTGGGAGATGAAATTCCCTTGGGCTCCTGAGTCTATCAGGGCGGTGATGGCCATGGGTTTTGATGTCCGTTCACTCCAAATCTCAATGGGTAAGAAAAGGGATTGTTTATTCGGGGATAGTCGTAATTGTACAGAGTTTATCGAGAAAATGTCCTTCTGGGAGTGAGAGTACGAAATGTCCTTCTGAGTTCTGGAACGTGCAGGGGCACATCTGTTGACAGCGTTCCTTTTTAAAAATCCTGGAATGGACGCATCTCCGGGTCCTCGGCTAGTGCGGAGTGGAGTTCTTGTTGGAGTTCAGGGTCGAGATCATCGACCATTTGGCGCATTTGAGATGCGACTTCTGCGACGGCAAGGGAATATTTGCGTTGCGGTGATTGCTGGGCGTTCCGGTTTGGGAATCCGGGACGAGTGTTTTGTTGTCCAGGGAAGGGACGGTTGGGGTTTCTTGCAGGGCGAGGAGGATTGGTATGCATTCCTGGGAAGCGTCTAGTTGGTGGTGGTTGGGGGCATTTGCTGACCCAATGATCTTTGGCTCCACATCGGAAACATTCCTGGTTTTGGTATGATTTCATTTGTTGTCCGGTGACAACGGCATCTAGTTCCAATGGTTCTTGTGCGGAGTTTTCTTCGGCATATTCTGGTTGTGGGATTTCGGGATAGGGATCTTCAAATCCTTCTTCTATTGCGACATGGTCTACTTCCATGGCATGTGGGTCACGTGGGGTGAATCGTGGAGCGTTGCTCCTTTGGTAGAATTGTGCATAAGGCACGTTGTTGTTTGGACGGCTTGGTCCGCGGTTGGATTGGTATTGGTTTCTTTGGGGAAATGTGTTTCTGGGGGTGCCATAGAGGGCGTTGATTCGGCGGAAATTGTCGTCGAGTTTATTTGCTCGGGTGTACCAAGCGGTGATAGTTGTCGGAGGGTTTTCCGATTCATCGATCTTCATGGCAATGCGGCGATTGATTGCCTTGCGGTATAGATCGATTAAAGTGCGATCTTCGTTTAGTCCGGATTGTCGGACAAGTTCTTTGAACTGAGCGTTGAACTCGGTCATTGGTTTGCCTGCTTGATGCAGGGTTTGGAGTCTGGTATGTGCGTACGCATGTTCGTCCGCTGGGGTGAAGTCGGCCCTAAGTCGGGCGGTGAAGTTGTCCCATGACTCCATGACTATGGGTTGCCCTTGTGGAGTTTGGGCGTTTCTCTCGTGGAGGTATTGTCTAGCCCAGGCTCGGGCATCTCCTGATTGCATTGTCGAAAGGACGAATAGGGTCCTAGCGAGGTCGGTGTTGTAAGTGGTTGCATTGGCGAGCACGTAAACTTCACATTGGAAGATCCAATCTTCAAATAGTCTTCTAGTTCCATCGAAGGCGATGGGTTTGAGGAGTCCTAACTCCTTTGGGGTAGCTGCGGTGGCCATTATTTGTAATTGTCCGGGTGGCGGCGGCGGTGGTGGTGATGGAGGTTGTGTTGGTCGGAAAGGTGGAGCCGGTAGGGCTAAGGGTACTGTTGGTGCGGGTAATGCGGGTTGTTGTGGATTGGGATCTGATTGGTTGTCGTCCGTTATATAGATGTCGGAGTCGTTGTCTATTGGGGGAGTTTTTCCTTGATTTACGGCGTATTCGTGACGTGTGAGTAAGTTCTCTTCTGATGTGGAAAGTCCTCTTGGTTGTTTGAGGGCGTTTTTAAGTCTTTGGAGTTCGTAGTCGTTTAATGGGTCTACTTTAGCACGGTATTTTTTGGCTTGTTTGCGTTTTCTTTCTTCTTGTTTGTAGTGTTCTTTTAATTCTCTTTCTTGTTGTAGTCTTTGTCGTTCGGCTAATTCGTCAGCAAAGCTTGTTCTCGTACATGTTGATGTGCTTGGAGTGGGTGAGTCGAATGGAGATGGGGGGTGGAATGGGGATGGTGTCTGAGTGGGGATAGGGTTTCTTCTGGGATCTGGGTTCTGGGTTCCTGATCCTGAGATTCTGTTTCTCGATTTGGGAGGAGGAGGTGATGGGGATTCTCGGGCCGAGAATTTCTTTGGAGGCGTGGTGATATTTGTCTAGCGATCGATTATCGCTAGAAGTATGAAGAATTGGGTGGCGATTATGGATATCCCTGAATATAGGTTCCACGATCTGATGACACAGCAGTGACAAGGGCACGTGATGCGTTCGAGTTCTAGGGTGATGATTCGATAGGCGATGAGGGTGGCGGTAGAGGTAAAAACGAAAATGAGTAGGTAAGCCAGATCTTCTGGTGGGGAGAAGTTGAGGGACGTAGCGATGGCTACACAGAGAGGCGGTTTTCTTTCGTACGTCGTTTTGAACGACCAGGGTACCTCGACGCGTTCAGTACGTCGGCAGAGCAGGGTAGAGTAGAGGGCGAGCAAGAGATAAGCAGCAGAGTATCTTAGTGTTTTGTTACCCGGGTTAGGGGTTCACTCTTGAGTAGCACGGCGTTCGTGGCAAGATGTCTATACAGACTTGGTCTTGTCCTACTAGGCGTGACTTAGAGACGACGGAGCACTATAGTCCAGCCGGTTTAAAGGCAAAGAGATATAGGAGGCAAGAACTGTATAACACTAAGATAAGGATACAAGGTATTGTACTGTATCCTTATATACTTTTAAGTGTGGCCTGTACTCCTACTATAATGGTCCAGACCGGGGTAACTATGAGTCAGAGATAAGTAAACATGAGGCGTATACTAAGAATAGTCCTTCTGATGTACACTACTGATAGTTTCATAGTGACATGGGAATGTGAGCTAAAAGTAACCGTCCTTCTGATGTGGTTTCTGATAACAGAAAGTGTTTGAAACACTCAAGAACAAATTCTTAAAGAAACTGGTACTTCTCATGCCCGGCTCCACAAAACCCTTTGAAATAGAAGCCAATGCTTCCAAATTCGCATCGGGAGCTGTCCTGTATCAACACAACATCAATGGAATATGGAAACCTGTGTCATTCTATTCAAAGACGTTCAGACCAGCAGAACACAATTATGATATCTACAACAGGGAACTCCTTGCAATTATCCAAGCCCTCGAAGAATGGTGCCACTATCTCCTTGGCAGCCCCCATACTGTCCACATTAGAACAGACCACCAAAACCTCACATACTGGCATAAACCCCAGAAAATCAACTGCCGATGTTGCGCCGCAAAATCATTTCATTTGTGAAATCACTAGCTAATAAAGTAACTAACTCTCCGTTACTGAATAATATCAGTATATGGCCATGGTCAGACACTGGGTGCAAGAGATTTAGAATACTATCTAAAATATGTGAAGGCGGACATCTCAGAAACAGAACCGGAACACCCAGACAAGTAAAAGTGATGTTAACTAACTTATGGGTGACAAGGCTATGGAAGAATGACTCTGGTATGAATGTACCCGAGCATTGTATCCGATACCGTGTTAACTAAGATATTAGTTAAGATACTCATGACTGCACAAAAAGACCCATTTCTTCGCCTCTGCCCTAGAAAGCGGACGAGTCGCAACACCTATGTCATCTGGATGGTACCTAGTCATAATAACAGGTCCGGGAGTGAATCTTGACAAAAGAATGTAGGGATTAGCTGAATGCCCTGACAAGAATGTCCCCTTGAAACGGTTCTGATGATATTGAAACCTAAGGGATCGAATGGGGGTATCCCCGAGGGTACTCAGGGAAGGATGCCCCCTCATAGAAACAAAAAGAGATCAGAAATGATGAACTAGAAAATGAAGATTGATAAGAATAGAATAAGCTAATTAATTCTAGTGTTATTCTACTACCTGAAGACTATGGAAGTGGACTTTAGAACATTAGGGTTGAAAAGCTCAGGTGTGGAGAGTCCGAGAATAAAATAAAAACCAATAGATAAACGTTAGCGAGGAAACTCACTAACCCGGCTGGCTGTGATATAAATAGCCAGGCACCTAGGGAGCAAGTCCCTGAGAGCAAATTGATGTTGCTGATATCGGAACTCCTAGAATGATGCTCCTAAATGATGAGGAGACAATAAAATGATGAAGCTGAAGGCTTGTTTCAGGTATACCCATAAGTTAATTGTATATTGTTATAAAAACTTGTCTGTAAATTACATGGGAGGCAAGAAACCGCTTGCCTATTTCCCCCCCTGATTGTATGGTTGATTAGGATAGGAATATAAAGCAATTTTATGCAATTTTCTTCGGTCATAAGACCACCAGAGACTTAAAGAGTTATACTCTTTAAAACCAGACCCTTCGAAACGATTGAGATATTGACAGACCCTTCTGCTTGACTCGAGAACTGAATACGAGTTGCTACGCCTCTTCGGTTCTTAAAGTAGAAAAGTTCACTAACTTCTGTTTCTTTGGGTTCCTCTTAGAGGCCCTGCCCCAGAAGTATACCATTGAATTGTAGAGCTGTTTAATTGAGAAGCGAACATAGTATGCTAGGGCCTGTTGAAAACGCTGTCCACTAGGTCTATCTAGTTTAAAGATACTTACTGCAGGAGCTCGCTAGAAGCCTGTCTCGCTGAGTGGTATAAAAGTTTTATTGCCTTGTTCAGAAGCTGTAGTGTGCTAGGGCCCATTAGATAATGCTGTCCGCTAGGCCTACTAGCTTAAAGACACTTACTGCAGGAGCTTGTCAAAAGCCTGTCTCGCTGGGTAGTGTAAATTTACAGTATTGTCAAGAGAAAAGGACGTAGTACGCTAGGGCCCGTTAGAACACGTTGTCTGCTAGGTCTACAGAGGTTCACTGATTGCGAAAGCTTGCGTTTTGCCTGACTTATCGAATCATGAAGATATTAGTTAACATATTATACAGCAACAACCGTCAAAAGTTCCCATTGTATTCAGATAGAACAACTGTCTATCTAGTTGGAGACTAAGAGAATAACGTACCAAAACCCTAAAAACACTAGAATTGAATATATTTCTGGAGATCTGTGACAACCTCTCCCCCACGAACTTATAAAGTCGGAATTAGCAAACCTGTTAACGAACTTCGTTTTCAATCTCGTAAAGTAATCCACATTTCACCGACAAGCATGATGGGTCCAGACCCTCGCTGACTACAACTTCAAACTAGAACACGTTCCAGGATCAAAGATCCCTGCACCAGATGCTCTATCAAGATGTCCAGACCACATCCCTGATAAGGATAACAATAATGAAGACGTCACCATGCTTCCAAATGACCTCTTTGTCACTGCCACTGACATAGAAGATCAGAACCTGATCACAGTACTCCCAGAACACCTCTTTATCACCACTGTCGATATGGAACTCCAAGAAAGAATTACAGAATCACCCAAATACAACACTAGAACCACCAAAGCATTCAAACTCCTAAAAGAAACCCACCCTAATGCCACTGATAAAGACTTTGGAACAGTTCCAACCTCGAATGGTCCACTCCTCACATTCCAAGAACATGTCATCATTCCAGAAGACCTCCAACTCAGATGCAATGTCATCACAAGATACCACAACCACCCTACACATGGCCACCCTGGAGAACAGGAAACATACTGCCTAGCCAAGAAAGAAATATATTGGCCAGGAATGTCAACATTCATAAAGAACTACGTCAAAGGCTGTCCAGAGTGTCAGCAACACAAAATCATATGCAGACCAGATCGTGCACCAACTCAACTGATCCCACTGTCATCCTCCAAATGCCCATTTGCTCAAATATCATGCAATCTTATCACCAGTCTACCGCCTAGCGCTGGTCATAATGTGATATTGTCCATGGTGGACCACAGCCTTATAAAGGGGGTAATTTTCATCCCAACCTCAGATCAATCAAATGCTGATGACATTGGACAACTATTAATAGAAAAAGTCTTCACTAGGTTTGGATTACCCAACAAGATCATATCAGATCAAGATCCCAGATTCGCCGCCAACTCCCTCCAAGAGCTAGCCAAATGCTTAAATATCCAACAAGCATTCTCAACCGCATACCATCCCCAGACAGATGGTTCTACTGAACAATATAACCAAGAAATTGAGACCTACCTCACCATATACTGCACCAGGAACCCCCTTGACTGGTCAGAAACCCTCCCTATTGCCAAGTTTGCACACAACTCCAAAATACATGCCTCAAGGCAGAAATCCCCATTTGAACTAATCATGGGATACAACCCTCCACCAATACCCACGGTAATGGAAACATCAAACTTTCCATCAGTAGACAAATGCATCAGACTCCTTGATGATGCCAGAAAAGAAGCACATGTGGCACATCAACTCTCCGCTGATATTATGAAACAAAGAACCAGAAGAACTGTCAAACC
The DNA here is from genome assembly GCA_023014365.1 of Lepiota brunneoincarnata. Lineage (NCBI taxonomy): Eukaryota > Fungi > Basidiomycota > Agaricomycetes > Agaricales > Agaricaceae > Lepiota > Lepiota brunneoincarnata. The sequence continues at coordinate 1,090,976 of JAEBUN010000009.1, forward strand.
CCTTGAAACATGTCAAAAAGTATGGCTAGAAGCCAAGAACCTCAAACTCCCCTTCATCTCCAACAAGATATCCCCAAAAAGACTAGGACCTTTCCTTATCTCAGAAGTCTTATCACCATTCACATACAAACTAAAACTTCCAATCAAATGGAAGATACATCTGGTGTTCCACCAAAATCTTCTAACTCCATATACCAAAACAGAAGCATACGGATCTCACCTGACTCCACCACCACCAGACATCATCAATGAAGAAGAAGAATATGAGATAGAAGCTATTCTTAATCACTGCCGATATCATGGAAAACTCCAATACTACATCAAATGGAAAGGATTTTCCCACATGGAGAATGAATGGATCACCAATGAAACACTCTGCACAAATGCCGAAGAATACTTAACCGAGTATAAAGAAGCTTATGGAATTCTCCAGAAAGATCAGGAACCCACCAGAACCTACCAAAGACAACTCCACTCCCACACCAAATGTACTTAAAGATGCCTATGAACCTTGACCTTACTTGCCCCCAAACCACTCCCCCTTTCTCAACAACACCCTCACCAACTTCCTCATCATCCTCTATCATCATTGTCAACAATGCAAGCGTCGAACATACTACACTTCAGACAACTCCCATTCTGGCCCCATCTCCCTACACCCCCTCTCACACCTTCGCCACCACATATGCCTCTCTCAGAGATGAGACCTCCAACCCCAACGCCATCCCAGAACCAACAGCCACCCCAGCCACCTCTCTTAGATACCATACAGCTGGAGTACAACCACATGGACCAGACCACCCTTCTGACGGAGATCTGCATGAGGCTGCCACCGACGGAGCCTTTACAACTAAATTGGAACACACTTCAATTTCAGAATACGACAGACAACTCTGGTATGACTATACCCACCACATATGACAGACTAAGGCTCTTGCTACTGTGTACAATACGCAACGTGCCTGGGCAGAATCACTCAAGCAACTTCTCCGCTCAAGATCAAGCCTCATGTCCGAGGTGTCGAAGAACTTACCCAAACGAGATGAGGTACATACCTCGCAGCCCCCCACCACAGCCATCCCCACCACTACCATGATGACCACTGCTGTTAGGGGAAGTAAGAGCACCGGAACCAAGTTGATATTTGGGTGGCGAATACAATCGACACCCACACTACTTATATACATAGAGGCCTGCGCACAGACCGGGTAGCCAAACACTACGTAGCTACTAGAACATAACGTATGCAAACAATATACAAACAACGTCAGTCGTACGTGGGTTAGACTTGGGGATGGGGGTGGCCGAAGGCCGAGGCCGGGCTTAGGCATCGGGCATCGGCTAGAGAGGCCAAGCACAGATACCCAACCACAGACCCCTAGACGTACCTTGCGTAAGGGGGTATAGTCCCCTTACAACTGCCACAATCATCACCACCATCCCCAACAAGGGAAGAAAGCCCACCAGTGTCAGAAATCCCTTCAGACTTCTCACCCCCACCAAGAACACCACCCATACCATTGCCAATAACAACATCCTGATTCGGAACTCCCCCAATCCCGTTCACTCACAAACCAACCCCCAAACCACCAACAGATCGGTCTGCATCCAATGCAGACATACAGGACACTGGGCCATGGATTGCCCCCAATTTGCCTGCCTCGGATGCAAGCAATATGCCCCAGGGCACTACTCATATGACTGCATCAAGTATAGATGCCCCCACTGCGCTGTTTTCCAACTGCGTCATAAATAGACTGAATGTCCAAACCGAAAGACTCAACACACCCCCTACTCCCAAACTTCAGCAACCCATCCCACGACAACTCCCTTCACTCCTAATTGATACATTGACCTCACTAATGACAACTACTATGAGGAATGTTATGACGACGTTGCCAAGTCCAATATCACAGGAGAACCATGTGGTTTGTTCTGAAGAAAACCCAACTACCCCACCAGAAGAAAGAATAGAGAGTCCTCATTTCAGACGCCTCCTATACAACATTTTCTATCCAGGACAACCCCCTTCCCCAGAAACCACCACCATACTCAATCTCTACAGAACTCCTACCCCCACCTTTTCTCCCATCATTCCCCCTCGACCAGATTCCACTGACCAACCACAAGTCAAATACTACAAACCAAATTACTTAGCCGAATACCTGGAAGAAGGAAACTAACAAGTTGTAATGGAAAACAACTCTAGAAACAGACCTAATGTTATCAGAAGTCTCATCAGAAGGACAGTTATTTTTAGTTCACATTCCCATATCACTATGAAACCATCAGTAGTGTACATCAGAAGGACTATTGTTAGTACATGCCTCATGTTCCTTATCTCTGACTCATAGTTACTCTTGTCCAAACTATTATAGTAGGAGTATAGCCACACTTAGAAGTATATAAGGATACAGTACAATATCTTGTATCCTTATCTTAGTGTTATAAAGTTCTTGCCTCCTATACCTCTTTGCCATAATTGGCTGGACTTATAGTGCTCCATCGTCTCCAAGTCACGCTTAGTAAGACAGGATGTTATGAACAGTCCAGACTGGGAGGAACAAGAACTATTGTTCGACTTTACAAGATGGGTACAGGAGACTACAGACCAATTACGGGCACAAGAATACGAAGACGAGGAAGGGGAATATTACACCGCCATGCAGGACCTGGCGAGAGAAGCAGGAATGGAGATAACCTTGGAGGATATATTGGAATACCCCGAGGACGAGGAAGATAACCATGGATCAACCGATCCAACCTCCGATACGGATGGAAGCACTGAGAGAATGGAGAGCGAGAACGGAGAGGACTCCATGGAGATACAATCGGGAGAAGAAGATTATGAGTCAGAGGAAAGCGATGGAACATCGCACAGCAGTAGCGAGAGTACTGACTCATTGTAATATAAATAACACTAGGATGCCATCAGCCAGGATGTGCATCATGGTCAGGACTGCGCACGACCAGTAGAACAGCCAAGTAACCTATAACGAGTATATAGCACCTCATAGGTATATAAGGTCTGTACAAGTAGAGATTAAAGCCTCAAGCTTTAATCTTGTTAACAGCGGTCGTTTACCTCTCTGCCTTAACTTGGCGTCTTCCCTCGTTATCTCATTGAGCGCGATCCACTAAGCTCTATAAGGCCAACCGTCTCGGACACCTTGTAGAGTGATTGAAGGCCGTCTCCAGTTATCCTCGGATACAGAAGGAGCACGGATCATAACATTAGATTAAAGCTTCCTTTGGACAACCTCCATCGTACACCCCGTGGTATCGGTACGCCTTGTCGCTACCCTTCCACACCGGCAGACGATACGCTTTATCGCTATCCGAGTGCCAACCGTATCTGACGACACGCCTTGTCGCTGTCCGGTGATACACCCCAGTAGAGCAGGCCACCATACCCTCTGCACCCTTGGTCAGACGCACCGAAAGCGTTGATAGGTCATCCACACCTTTAAGTGTTGATTGGGATAATGCACCCGTAAGCGTTGTATACAGGTCATCCGCACCTTCAAGCGTCGATTGGGATAACGCACCCGCAAGCGTTGTTTATTCACCCTCACCTTCACCTTTGACTTCTTCCCTCTTCACCCTGTCTACAAACCGAAACGACCCCCTTGCCACCGACTACGAAGAATCCAACAGTTCTGACTGGTCGACAACCGACTCCGAACCCGACTTCACACCCCCTCCACCACGGACCCTAAAAAGAAAACAAAACCTATACCCCTCACTCGTTCACCCTCTGGTTCCGCACCGTACCCTACACAACCTACCGAGAGAGTTCAACGTCAAACAGAAGACCCAGGATACCCAGCACCCCCAGCATCAGTTCTTCAATCCCTACCTAAACAACCACCACCTGAAAGAACTGCCACCTCTACCCGCTCAAAGCTCGGGGAGCCGATTCATAGAACATCTACCCCATCCTCCGGTCCTCAACCCTCAACAAGTACAAGAACTAGCGACAACACTTCGCAACAGAAACCCCCAAGAACATTCTCACCCCTCACATCACCACTTGGATCACTGGTACACTCACCGCCTCGATCCAGTTCCCCTGTACAATCCGAACCATCCGAAGTTAGCCCCACTACCGGGTCTATTCACACTTCCGACGAGGAATCCACAACCTCTGACATTAACAATATGGCCTCCTCCGCAAAAATCAACACACCCCCAACCTTTAATGGAGAGACCGACTACTTCCGCCTCTGGAAGGATGCAGTACAGCTATACATCGATGCAAAGCCAGGAGCCTTTTCCGATGACAAGACCAAGATACAATTCGCCCTTTCATACATGTCCACTGGCCCCGCCGCAACATGGAGAGGAGCATTCTTGGAATCAAACAAAGAACTTGATGGAAGCCAGACCCTTCCGACATGGAAGAAATTTCTCGAAGGACTCGATACATTCTTCGCCCCAAACAATGTCCCCGCCGATGCAATGGACAGAATCCGCCACCTCAAACAGAATGGACGATATATCGATGATTACATATCCCAGTTCCAGATACTTGCCTATCAGGCCAACCTTGGAGATGGAGTGGCGGCGGTCAACTATTTCAAGAACGGGCTGGATCGCCCCGTCGCAATCAAGACAATTAGCCTCAATCCAGGAAACAAACTCAGCGACTGGTTCAAGCAAGCTCAAACAGCATATCAAATACTACAAACTCAACGCGACTATATGCAAACTCGAGGAACTCCCTCGTTTCCAACGACTTTGCGCACTCGCCCATTTAAAGGGAAAAGAAATGCTTTTACGCGCCGTGTCCCACTGCCCTATCAAGCAACAGACCCTAACGCAATGGATATTGACCAACTCGCTGAAGCAGTCTACAACCTCGACTTTGAGGACGAGCCAGATCTACTCGCCGAGGAAGCTGATGAAGACGAGGAGATCGAAGAAGACAGACTCCACCAATTGGTACAAGAACGCACCCGCAAAGCCCTCAATGCAATCCTCACAGACGCCCAAAGAAAGGATCTCAAAGAAAAGAGATGCTTCAACTGCCGCAAGACTGGACACTTCGCCCGCGAATGCCCCACCAAGAAGACAATATATCGCCGACCCGAATTACCCCGCAATTTGGATGCCAGAAACCGGTCAAATGCGATATCCAGAAGAAGACAAGCAAGCTACAGGAAAAAGAACTCGCTATACAACATACTAGAAGATGCAACCGACGAAGAAGTCGAGGACATCTACGAACATTTTGCAAATGAATCCAACCACCCAGATGCCCCTCTGGTTAAGGATTTTGCCTAAGGAGACTAGCCACCACGTCTAGCCCTCCACAAAGACCTCCTTCCCTTTCCTATTCACAAAATGATATTAATGTTGTAAAGTTACAGGAATTGTCAGCACGCGTAATACATCTACCCTGTCGAATCCGAAAACACAAGTTCACTAAGGAAGGACCCGAAAGCGTGGAACTACTCGCCTTACTCGACTCAGGAGCAGCAGGAAACTTCATTGACCCTGGAATGGTCAAACAACATTCATTCAAAACAACACCCCTCGATCGACCCATCGAAGTACGAAATGCCGATGGATCTGTTAACGAAAATGGAACAGCCACCCACTACACGACCCTCAACCTAACGGTTAACGGGAAGAATATGGAGATCAAACCAAAAGTAGTCTCCCTCGGAAGCCCAAGACTCATCCTTGGATTCCCTTGGCTTGCGGAACACAACCCAGACATCGACTGGGATGCCAAACAACTACGCTGGAGAAACGAACGTTGGGACAACACTATATTCCGAGAACTCATCCAATCCATGGAACCCGATTGGATCTACAACGACCAACTCAACCACATCTCCACACTAGAGCCCACAAGCTTCAAAGAAATCAACTTCAAAGCCTCCGCATCACAATTCCTCGCCGTACAACATGGAGAAAAGAAAAACGACGACCCAAGAAAAGTCGTACCCACAGAATTCCACGAATACCTCCCAGTATTTAGCAAGAAACAAGCCGAACGATTCCCCCCACAACGACCATGGGATCACAAAATTGAACTCAAGGAATCATTCAAACCAATTGCCATGAAGTCCTACCGACTCTCCCTCAATGAAGAAAAGGAACTCGACATGTTCCTAGAAGAAAACCTTCAAAAGGGATACATTCGACCATCCGAATCGCCAATGGCATCACCCTTCTTCTTCGTAGGAAAGAAAGACGGAAAACTACGCCCCTGTCAAGACTACAGGTACCTCAACGAGCATACCGTCAAAAATGCATACAACCTCCCCCTCATCTCTCATATTCTTGACAAACTCCGAGGATCAAAATACTTTACCAAACTCGACGTATGAGCAGGATACAACAACATCTGCATACGCAAAGGAGATGAATGGAAAGGAGCCTTCAGGACACCCCGAGGATTATTCGAACCCACGGTCATGTTCTTTGGAATGTGTAACTCCCCAGCAACATTCCAAACCATGATGGACTCATTATTTCGAAAACTCATCGACAATGGAGGAGTAATCGTTTACATGGACGACATCCTCATTCACGCAAAAACAAAACAAGAACTCCGATGCCTCACAAGAGAAGTACTCAAGATACTCAAGGACAACGATCTATATCTCAAAACCGAGAAATGCGAATTCGAGCAACAACGACTCGAATACCTAGGAGTTATTATCACTCCCGACTCAGTTTCGATGGACCCAGCAAAGCTCAAAGGCATCGCTGAATGGCCAACACCAACTATCCCACGCGACGTACGAAAATTCATAGGATTTTGCAACTTCTATCGAAAATTCATACACCAATACGCCACATGGGCAAAACCTCTCAATGCCCTAATGTCCAAAACCAAGAAATTCGAATGGACAGAAGAATGCCAGAACGCCTTTGATACTCTCAAGAGGAAATTCCAAAGCAAACCGGTATTAATGGTCCCCGACTGAGACAAACCCTTCGAAATCGAATGCGACGCATCACTATTTGCATCAGGAGCAGTCCTACTTCAACGCGACAACAACGGAATTAAACACCCAATCACATACTTCTCAAAAGGATTCTCACCAGCTGAACGCAACTATCATTGCTCCGAACAGGAACTCTTCGCCATTATTCGAGCACTCAAAGAATGGCGCCACCACATAGAAGGATCACCACACAAGACCATCATATGGTCAGATCACGACAACCTTCGCCGCTGGAGAAAACCTGAAGACCTCAGCAGAAGACAAGCCCGATGGATCGCCTACATGCAACGGTTTGACATCGAAATCCGACATATCCCTGGAAAGAAAAATGGACCAGCAGATGCCCTTTCCAGACGACCCGATCATGAACCCAAGACAAGAGACAACAAACAGGTCGTCGCACTCCCCGACAAATTCTTCACCCCAGAACAGCCACAGCATATCCACATTATTGACGAAAATACTAAACAAGAAATAAAAGAGCTGTGGAAGAAAAAGAAACAGACCGACATCGCCCAAGAAGATGACTCAGGACACCCACGTGTCCAAGGAAAACTATTTATACCACAAGATTTACACCTCAGACGCCGCTTACTGCAAAGAGTACACGACTCACCCACCGCAGGACACCCTGGAATCGCAGAAACAACTAGAAAACTCCAGGAATACGCCTACTGGCCCGGGATGCAATCATTTGTCAAAAACTATGTCAAAGGATGTGGTACTTGCCAACAATACAAGATCAATCGCCACCCCTTAAAACCACTGCTTCAACCCATCCCTGGACCCCATTCTACCCGTCCATTCTCGAACATCTCGATGGATCTTATCACAGACCTACCCCCGGATGGACCCCATGATTCTATACTGGTCGTGGTCGACCAGCTTACGAAGGGGATAATTCTAGAACCTACTGCGAAAACCACCAACGCGGACAAGATCGCCGAAATTCTTATCGAACGGCTATTCTCTAGATTTGGCCTTCCCAAGAAAGTTCTCAGTGATCGCGACCCCAGATTTGCTGCCAAATCCATGAAAGAATTCTACAAACAACTCGGAATCGAACAAGCACTCTCTACCGCCTACCACCCCCAGACAGACGGACAAACAGAGCGATTCAATCAAGAAATAGAACTCTACCTTGGCATCTATTGCTCATCGAACCCGAACAAATGGGTAAAAGCACTCCCACTCCTGGAATATGTCCACAACTCGAAAACACATGCCGAACACCAACATACCCCATTTGAACTCCTCTATGGATCAAGCCCCAAAGGATTTCCGACCTCTGAGGAACCAACGAACATTCCAGCAATAGGAGAGAAGTTTAAATACCTCGCCAAGATACGCCAAGAAGCCCAAGCTGCGCATGAACAAGCCAGACTAAAAATGGCTGCAAGATATAACCGGCCAGATATCAATCTAAAAGTTGGACAGAAGGTTTGGCTCGACAACCGCAACCTCCCAATTCAGTACGCCTCAAAGAAACTGGCCCAACGCCGAGAAGGTCCCTTCACCATAACAAGAAAACTCGGACCTGTAACCTATGAACTAAAATTACCCATCAAATGGAAGATCCACAACAAGTTTCATGCGAGCCTCCTAATGCCTGCAGAAGAGAACGACACACATGGGGAATACAACACAGCCCCACCACCTGACCTTGTAAATGGAGAAGAAGAATACGAGGTCGAGTCAATACTGCGCCACAGAAAATTCCGGAACAAGTATCAATTCCTAGTCAGATGGAAAGGATACCTTCCCACTGAGGATTCCTGGGAGCCAGAAGCAAACCTGGAGAACGCCAAGGAAGTCATTGAAGAATATAAAAGGGCCCACAAATTAGACAACCCCACCAATGACCCAACCACCCAACACTCGAGCAACCACTCCAGACCTCCCAGAGCCAGACAACGATGGACGCCTTCTCATCCGGGAAAGAATCATATCCCTGGCGAACCGCGTCACAGGAAATAGCCAACCTAACCCTGCCACCGATACCGCTGACGACCAACCAGACAGGACCAACAGTCCTTATATCATCCAGCATACCTTCCTTCCCTCCAACCAACCCGAGATACGATCCATCCTTTTACACGAAGTTCCCTTTCATATTACCGGAACCCGTCTTAAACGCAGTCCAGCGATGGTACCCCTGGTCGACACCTGCTGGAAGACATTTACTGCTCTTCTGTATCACAAGCGCCTCGTCCACGACCGAGCAACAGAATTCGAAAAACTATGCGCCACTATTCTTTCTAGCGCAACAGAGGAACAGGACCGCAATACCATTTCTGCCATGCTACCAACCGCTCTCACCGAATTCCCGTTCGAGAGTCCGATCCCAAGCCCGAGCAATGGAAGCGGAAGTCAGGACCGCCCTATCCTACCTATCAGGACCACCACCCAACCTTCCAACCCTCCCATGGTGGATACGAGTAACCAACCATCAAGTGTTGTACAAGCTATATCTGCTTCTAATGATGCCCCCATCGGGACTACCACCACTCACTTATCCACCACCCGAACTCGCTGCAATTGCTGCCGTCGATTCGGCCATATCAAAGCAGGATGCCCGCGCTACCAATGTCAATATTGTCGAAAGATTGCCCCAGGCCATTACGAGAAGCACTGCGAGAGAAACCCTTACCAGCATCAACCCGCAAGTATGGTACCTGGCCTGTATCGCCGCCCACGAGGAATACCAAGCAGAGCTCGATCCCTCACACGCGAAACCACAAACAACAATATTCGACACATTGTTGCAAGCACCGAGCAGCGCCCCGCTTCAGCCAGACCCCTCCGCACCCAAATTCAAAATGCCCCCGTCATCATTCCGACCACCAACGCCACCACCACATCTGCTAGCGGAAGCCACCGACTTCCTGAATCGATCCTTCGGCGCACCCGCCACCATTCACTCCAGAGAACCCATCGTCATCGACCTCACCCAAGACCCGCCATCCCCAGACCACCAAGCTACCGAAGCGACTCCCCAGAACCCGACCCATACTTCGACTGGGACCCCATCGCCGAATCAAACATTACAGGAGAGCCTGTCGGATTATACTGAGGATATGTCTGATGAGGACATCAGACCTTACGAAAGGGATAATGTTATGAACAGTCCAGACCGGGAGGAACAAGAACTATTGTTCGACTTTACAAGATGGGTACAGGAGACTACAGACCAATTACAGGCACAAGAATACGAAGACGAGGAAGGGGAATATTACACCGCCATGCAGGACCTGGCGAGAGAAGCAGGAATGGAGATAACCTTGGAGGATATATTGGAATACCCCGAGGACGAGGAAGATAACCATGGATCAACCGATCCAACCTCCGATACAGATGGAAGCACTGAGAGAATGGAGAGCGATGAAAAGGTAAAAACGTTCGTATGTTTTAATATGGATAGTGGGCTTGTTTTCACTAAGCTTAGCCGAAATTCGATAAGCTTAAGCTAATACAAGTGGAATGAGATAGATAAGGAACAGTTTCGTCTTTTAGGGTGTTCTGGGGGTGCGTTCTGACAGCGAAATTCAAGAGAGTAGTGTTTTAGAGGTTAACGAACAGCCGTTGAAGTTATCTTAGCCGTACGGTGCAACAATGAAAGGACAATCCCTGTCAATTCAAAGCGCGGGGTCTCTAGTCTCTGGTCTCTGGTCTCTGTCTCTGTCTCTGTCTCTAGCACTCTGGAACTCTAAACTCTGAACTCTGGTCTCTGTCTCTGTCTCTGGGTTGGTCGACGACCGAAGAATTCACACTTAACGACGCACACTAAATAGCCCTCTGAAACCGTTCTTGATCACGGCTCGCAGACTTGCGTGTGGAAGCGGGGGTGAGACCTCTTGCTTCTCCACAAACAAGTGCGACCGTATTTATATTGTTTAGATACATACGAGAGATAGTAAATATGAAATAGAAAACAATAAGCTTAATTGTTACAGGCACTGTAGAACATTTTGGAAGGTTCGGCAGCATTTCTACCTTGCCCTGGGTTATGGGTTTTTCTCTGATTAACGAATGGCAATCCAGCCAGACGTGTTTCGTGCTCGTCTGCATTATTCTGCGTCCACACGAGCGCGTTAAGACTCCGGATCAATTATGATCGGAATGTATAGCGGATGGACAGTCCCTTGATCCGTTGTAATTAATCTCAGTTAAGCAATAGGCCGAGGTGCCGGGACCCACAAAGCACTCGTTAATTAGGAGTCTTTGATATTTCTAGGGTTTTGGGCATCGGGTGTCGCCTCCCGAACGTTGAACGTTCCGTTCCGTGGTCCGGTCATCATTATTGGGCTCGCTTTCGATGTAATACTCCTGCGACAGCCGCTAGGTACATTCTTTATATTCAAACGCATCCGGGTTCATCAGAAAACTGCTCGTAAGGTCCCTTGATGCGACCGGAGTATACTCGATAGACTATGTAGAGTCCTGAATCCCTCTGGAAAGCGTTCCGATAGTTTGGTTCACTAAGCTTAGTGATAATGAACTGGTTTGAACACCTCCAAGGCTCGAATATCCTCAATTCGGTCGAACTGGCTACTACGGGACATAGTACCAATCCTCTATAGAGTTCTTTAATGATATAGCCAATGATTCTATGTAGAGAATCGTTCCGGAGTACGGAATTCATGTATAGGCGTGAAATCGGCGTATCATCTCCCCCTAACCAATTGCTGACTGTCCTCAGTCATTATCTCCTTCAAATTCGCAGTATCTGAGTCTCTCTGACGCGCTCTATGGTCTAGAACGTTCACCAGCTTCGAGGGTAGCGCACTTTCGCTAAGCTTATTCCAAATGATGTCATGTCACCGAGTTTAAATGTATAGATCAACTGCTTGTTGCTATAGCTTAAATTTTTATCTCTTTATTGGGTCTTTTAAATGTCCCAAGGTCTCGTTTCCTCTCTTTCGTTCTCCCTCTCACTCTTTATTCGTTTTATCCTGCTCGCAGATCACTCCTTAACGCCCACTTCTATCAACAATGGACAGAAACACGCGCAGCAGCAAACGTGCCCGATACGAAGTAGACACGGACTCCTCCTCTGGTGAGTAGAGTTCGTGTTACAATCATCTTTGTTTTTCCTCACACTGTCCTCAGACTACGCTGGGCCTAGCACTGCCCCTCCGGCCTCTCAGGACGCGCCCTCTTCGTCGATTGCGCAACGTAAGTCTCTTTTCTCTCGCTCTCGTTGTTTTCCTCATGCTTTCTTTGTCCTTAGGTCTCACTATTTGCCTCCCGGCGCGTCGCAACCTCCTTCCTCAATGGGAACCACCAGCACCACGTGTTAGGAGAGCTAGAGGAGGGCGAGTGGGACGAGGAGCTCGCGGAAATCGCCAGGGAGGTGTGGATAGGACCCCTCCCCCACCGTACTCGCCGCCCCGCGAACCAACCCCTCGGCCGGCCACTCCCCTGTCCACTCCTGTGCCGTGATGCGTCATCTCGATCGCGTCACTGTGCAATCCAACTGACGAGAGTTCTGCCGGATTGTCCGCAGAACTTTCGTTAGGTATTCCTGTCGGCGGGCCCTCTGGTGGATTATCCACAGAGGCTCCGCCCAGTTCAATGTTGCTGCCTCCTCTCGCCGTCTCTCTGCGCACCCTGGACGGTGAAGGCTCGCTGGTGCTCCCTCCCCTGTGTATTGCGTCAGGTTCAGAGGTGCCGGGCCCTTCAACAAACCGCCCCTCCTCTCCTGTAGCCTCTTCGGCTACTTCTACGCGTAAGCTTAAGCCTTTTTCTGCTTATTTCTCCGCTCCTGCTAATAGTGTGCCTCATAGCTCGTATCCCTGCCGCTCTCAAAGGCAAGCAACGTGCACAGTCATCTGCGCCGCCCCCGTCGCCTCTGTTCCTGGCGAGTTCAAATTCGCCATCACATTCTCCGGTCCCAGAGGTCTCCCAAGAAGACCTCTTCAAAATTTTTAACTGGTCCTCTACCCTGGTCGAGCGGAACGCATTGGCCTCTCCCAGGTGTCCTACGCCCTCGCTTCCTCACTTGGCTTCTGCTTCAGTCGAGTCTCTCCCAAGTCCCGCGGAGGCTTCGCCTTCTCCAGATTTGGAGCTCCTCTTGGAGCCTTCGCCTGTTCCCCAGGAGCCGGCGTTCGTTTTTCAAGACTCATTCTTAGCTTCTCCAACCCCCGTCCCCTCTCGTTTGCCGAGCCCGGTGGTCCCAGACACATCCCAGTCCTTGCCTCCCCAAGCCGGACCTTCAGGGTCGCGTCGCGCGCGCGTAACCCTACCGAAGAAAAGCTCTAACACGCGCCCAAAGAAATATACTCCCCGGGCGCGCATCCGACATTCTGAAGCCGAAATAATCCGGGATCATGGATACCGGCACCCAGTCCCGCTCTTTTGTGAGGACTTTTCTAGGCTGCTGGCAGCTAGCCAGCTTTCGGTACGTTCTCCAAGTTTTTCTCGTGTTTCCTTATTAACTGTTTTGCCCCTTCCCTAGTACGTGCCGCCTCAGTCTCGGTGCACTACTTGCGCCGCTCGTAAATTGGAGTGCGAGCCTCTGGGCAAGGGTAAGAAGTGTCGCAGCTGCGACCTGTACAACTACCCCTGTACCTTCGCAGACCATCCGCGAGTCTCGGCTGGCGTTGCGAACGCCCTGGTCACGTCCTCACTGACCAGTGAATACCGTAAGTTTCTCTGTTCACTGTTTTTCCCATTTATTTACTTTTTATTTCCCAGATCTTGCTGCCTTCGCACGTGTTGCGTCCTCCAGCTTGGTCAGTCTGGAGGCCAATCGTGTTGCCTACGAGGCATCGGCCTTCCACCACCGCCGTGTAATCTACCAGTTCGTCCAGGAGATGCAAGCTACCAGGACGGCCTTGGACGGTAACGACGTGGCGTTCGTGGAGATGGGTATGGCCGAGTCCCTCGAAGACGTCCAGGCGTTCTTCGAGTTTGCTGACAACTTTCCGGGGGTCCCGACATACGAAGAATTCGAGGAGCTCAAATCGCTCCTCTTCCTCGCTTTCCCGATGACTCAGGATCCGGAGTCTGTCTTGGAGGACTTGAACTAGTGCCTGCTTCCCTTTCCTCTCTTGAATGTAATATATCCTCTTGTCCTGTATATAGTTACATTTCGCTTAACAATTCTTGTCTCTTGGTATCTTTCTGAGTTAAGCTTAAGGCCCTTCTGGAATATCCCAAGCTAAGCTAAGGCTTCCAGCCGCTTATACGCTCATCAGATATTTCTCTGATACTTCTGTAGTGAACCGGTCATCCGTTCCGGCTTCATTTACAAGCCCGAACCCGAACCAGCCTGTACACGGGGTTTGACGCGCCATTTGCGCCACTTGGGGCCCGTCTCCCCCTAGCCAAATTGAAATCGGTGCCCTCACCGTTCCATCCGAATCCCTGTGCACACTGATAACCGCGAGACCCTGGCAACCTGTTACCCAATAAGGCAACTGTGGTTCAGCTAGTCTGTCGAAGGCTGGCTACTCAAGATTACAGGTTTCCTAGGCCTCTCAGGTCATAAGCTTAGGGTGGAGGGTGCTCTTTATCCACTCGTCATGATTCGTCATCACTGCCGACAGCCTTTTCTTATAAAAGCGAGGGAGCGACGTCTCATTCTAGCAGACACTCTTCGTAAGAAAATGGCTTCTTCGATCCCCAACCTTCAAGTCGAGCTTGACGATCTCATCAGCAACACCAAAGGTCGTCTTCAGCGCCTGCAAAACGGTCAAGTCGCTCGTCCCCTCGTCGAGAAGGCTCTCCTCGCATTCGACGCCCCTGGGGTATGTCTATTCTTTTCATGCTTCTCTCGCTGTTCCTCAATCATTTCTAGTCTGCTTATATTGAAGCGTTATCGGAGGATAATGAAGCTATCAAGCTTCATGTCAACCAAGACTACGTCTTCCGTATTCGCAAGCTCTACGAAATTTACCAAAACAACTACCATTCGTCTTATGAGATGCCCGCGATCTATAAGGCGCTCTCTGAATGCTGTAGCCGCATTAATCGCGTCCGCTCTGAAGAATCCCACAAAACCCGTACCGAAGAGGCTCAGAACCCGTCGTCCACGACTGGCTCTACTTCCTCCAACGTTGCCGAAGGCTCTGCTGTCCCCAAACGCGTAAGCTTAGCGTTCTTTTGGCTTCAAATCGTCTTCTCATGCATAAGCTTAGCCTCGCAAGGGTCGCAAGGCCCCTATCTCTGCTGCTGTTGTGGTAGACACCGATACCGAGCCTGCGGAGAGTATGAATAGTGCCTCCAACTCCCGAGCAACTGGTGCTGACACGGTAATCTAGCTGCTTCTCAACCTATTACATTGGCTGAGATCATCGCTCGCCTTCAGGACATGATGGTCGACGAGGAGGTCTCTCAAGCTATCGTCGAAGAGGTTCGTGTAGTTCCGCCTTATCGCAAGCGTCGTTTGTCTACCTCCGACGTGGTGCGCCAGCTCCACTCCCCCCAACCACTGATTCTGACTTCCTCTCTCTCTAGGAGACTGTCAAAAAGTCCTCATCGTCTAAAGGCTCTGTCCGTCTTCTTCCCTATTGTCAAGTTCCCAATATGAACACTAAACACTGCTGTTATGTCCGGGCTGAACAGGTTCTAGCCAAAGCCAGCGCCAATACTGCCAAACGCGCCCGTACCAAGTCTGCTTCTGATGAGCGCACCTTCGCAGGCTTATCCGGTGGGCAATTTCTCACTTCTGTTCGTTAAGCTTAGCGGTTCTGACACTTTTCCCGGGCAGCTCGTTTGCTCCAGGAACTCCAAAACCTCCTGTCTCACTCTCGCGACGAGTACGAGTCTGAATCTCGCAGTGACGACGCTCGGTCTGTCAAATGCGACCTCAATTCGCTCAGCCGGGACTTCATCGAGGCTATTCCCTCGCTCGAAGCTAACTTAAAGAGGTTCCAATTCCTCATTCAAGAGCGCATCCGTCTCAAAAGTCTTTTGCGCAACCTCTCCGACTTGGACAAGCCCCTCCCCACTTAAGCTTAACGCTTTTACAGTCCCTAGGATAGTTTTCCGTCGATAAGTAGATAGTTCTGTCCACAATATCAGGTTTTTTTCTATCCTTCCAACTCTTCCGGCTCCCATCTGTCACTAGGCTCATCCTCAGTAGTCTCCTCCAGGGTCTTCAGTCCCTCTGGCGACAGATCTATCAACTCTTGTAATTCCGGCGGCAACGGTATATGTTTCCTGGCTAAGTAGGGAATTACTCTGAACGCCGCCACTTTATTCTGCCATACCGAACCGTCCAACTCTGCCAGGATATAAGATCCTCCCTTTGATCTAGATATGACCACCATGGGTCCTAGATACCTGGGTTTCATCTTCCTGTCTGCTGAGCTCTCTATAGCCGTATTTCTCACTAATACTAAATCTCCCGCGCCGAAGCGATAGTCTTTTATCTTATGCGCTGCTTGCCGTTCCATTTCCCAAGCCTTGCTAAGCTTAGTGTCTGAAACATGCTGACGCATCTCCTCAACATGCCGAACATGTTTTGCCAAAGCCTGAGCTCGATATCCTATCAACTCGGCCGTGGTCAAGTACTTATTCGGTAGCTGCACCAGCCAAGTGGCCTCTTTGACATCCAAAGGTAGCGTCGGGTGCGCTCCGGTTACCAAAAAGTATGGGGAACACCCCATTCCTTTTCTAATGGTGATCCGATCTGCCCACATAACGTGCGGTAGGTGCCAATACCACTTTTTGACGTCTCCATCTGTAGCTTTGTACAACATTTGTCGCACATCCCAGTGGGGTCGCTCAATAATCCCGTTCGCTTTGGAATTGTAAGGAGATATTGTTACTCCCTTTATCCCATATTTTTCTTCCAGCCATCGAACAGCTTTCTTAAATGGAGAACCGTTGTCCGTGACAATCTTCACTATACAGCCCCATCGGCAAATGATATCTTCGAATAACCACTGCGCGATCGAACTGGCGTTCTCTTTTCTCAACGCCTTTGCCTCCATCCAAGATGACAGTCCACACCTTCCATGCACAATATAACTACACCCATTAGAACTTGGCAGTCATATGTAGTGTGTCCACATGTAGCACTTGGAATATCGACGGCGTGGGCGTTACTATTGGCGGCGTCTCGATGATCACCTTTTGCCGTTGCTGGCATAGATGGCACGATTGCACATACCAAGCTACGTCTCCTTCAACTTCCGGCCACCAGAACCTCTGCGTTATAAGCTTAGTGGTTGCGTATATTCCTCTGTGTCCCTAGGAAGTCGTGGCTGGCTCGCAACATATACATACGTTGCTCCTTATCCACTACTAGCTGATGCTGACCGCTAGGACTCGTCCTATACAGCCTCCCCTCTTTATCCAAGAAGAAATGCTCTACCATATGCTTAAGCTTACGCAGATCTGGCTCATCCAAGCCTTCAGCTGCGCTACTGCCCCCTGTTTTCAGGTATTCCCTGACTTTGGGTATCCTTTCATCTTGTATTCGCGCTGTATCTGTCCTGCGCGACTCATCATATGTTTCCTCTATCTCGGCCGACTTTTCCTCTTCGAAATCTGGCACTAGCCTGACATCCGTCATTAAGCTTAGTACTTGTCGATGGTTTTCTGGACAGGCTGGGTCTTCTATAACCCTAAGCTTAGCCTGTTGTTCATCCAAGTACTCTTCCCGGGCTTGATCCAGCTCATACTCAAAATCATACACATCACGCGCCAGACCCTGGTTGAAGCCAGAGCGACTGTCGATCTCATCGCAGAAGGCTTCCAAGGGTAAAGGATCTGCGGCCCCTGGATCTTCTTTGATCAGTTCGAACTCCTCTCCTTCATCCTCGGATCCATCGTCGAAGCGACAGGCTGTCTCATCACCGGGATAGTAGCGTCGCCTGGACAGTCCGTCCGGTCCAAAGTTCTTCCCTTCTTTGTGTACTAGCGTGAAGTGGAACGACCTAATGAAGTCCACCCAGCGGTTTACTGTGGCGTTCGGGAGCTTCCCTGGGTTGTTTAACATCCCGAAGAGAAACTTCGCATCCGTCTCCACCACTAAGTTTCTTGATCCCCACAGTAAATATTTCTCTTGTTCCAGCACCATTCTTAAGCCGCATAGCTCTCGCTTGGGCTGAGAGTATCTCTGCTGTCTTTCATCCAATAATATTGACCCAAACTTCACATAATGTATAAGCTTAGCGTCTTCTCCATCTCTCTGATATATGTAGTATCCCACCGCCCTCCATGAGGTATCCACGGCTACTACTATGGGTTGTTTACTCGGAAATTCGGGGTTCCTGGTCGGGAAACAGCACTGAATCGCATCTTTCAGCTCCTGCTGCGCTTTCCGTTCGTTTTCTCCCCACTCAAACTCTTGCCCTTTTTTAAGCTTTTCGTACAGAGGTGCCGCTATGGCTATGAACTTTGGGATATGATTCCTGCAGCGCGTAGCTGTTCCTAGAAAACCCCTTAGCTCGGAGACATTCTCGCAATCCCCCCATCTTAATATCTTCCCAATGGTGTCTGTAGCAGGCAACCGTCCTTTATATGAGCATTCAAAACCCACCACGGTGATTTCATCAGCGCAGATAGTCGTCTTGGGCCCAGAGAAGGTCCCTCCTACGTATTTCATCCTCTGTAGAATCCTATTGACGGTCTGCATGTGTTCCCATACAAATCTTCGGATCCCTGGGTTCTCTTTCAACGTCTCTTCCGTGCCATCTGGCAACTCATATCTAGTTTTCGGCCCTCTGATAGGTACATCATCTATGTACGGCATCGTGTATTCTGGTATCTCACTGGCTAGGATCGCTGTTACATCCTCATGGAATATAGGCACTGAGTTGGTCCATCCCATGGGTAATGTCACTAAGCGTAGCGCTCCAAAAGGCGTCTGGAACATTGTTAAGTCCCGAGACGACTCAGCTAACAGTCGCTCGTCATAGCCAACATATAGATCCAGAATGCCTCCGCAAGCTCTGCCTGCGAAGTGCATCGCCAAATCTTCCGTTGCTGGCGGCAGTCCTGAATGCGCTATCGTCACTCTGTTCAGCGGCTCCAAGCTGTGTACCAGTCTCAAACTTTTCCCATCTTTCTTCACCACACAGAACCATCGGGATCTATAGGATGAGTTCGACGGCTCGTATACACCAGCACTAATCTTTCTCTTTATAATGGCACAGACTTCATCATAGATCGCTGGTGGAATCGGAATGGGCTTCTCCACCCACGGAGTATGTTCTACCGTCGGTATCTCGATCGGCGGGAAGAAGTCTTCCCTAAAACATCCCCTCTCCTCATCTGTCCATGCGAATGCCCTTTCCTGAAGCATCATGACTTGGTGCATCAGCTTTCTTTCTTCTGGCCACAAGAGATCCCCTGCATGGGCTTCATCCAGCTTAAGCTTGCGCTCCTCCGTATATCTGCCTGTCGGGACAAACTCTGGAGGATGCATGCTAAGCTTAGGCATTTCTGCCAGCGGATCCCCTTTTATTTCTCGTTTTATCCTGAATTTCTCCGGTAAATCACCTAACACTGGCCTCACTTTTAAAGCGACTGGTTTATATTTCTTCCCAGCCAGGCATTGTACAATATCTTCGTCATCCCCTTCAGTTTCGAAGACAGTCATTCCCTGACCCTCCGTATCCTGTGCGTTGGCGATGCGCCCTAGGCACGATAACGCCGTTGCTCTATCTTCCTGTGGGCAGTCCTCATCGCGTATGACTCGGTCAATGAACATTAGCTGTAGCTCGGCCTCTGAGAAGCTTCCTTTTGCTAAGCTTAGTGTTTGTGCGATGACAGGGCCCTTCTCATCATCATAGTCTATTATACAAGCCACCTCTCCTTGTCCCTTAGTCAACTCATCGAGGTTTCTTGAAAATTTTGACTGTTTTCCCTAAGCTTAGGAGGATTACACTCTCCTCGAGCATAAGTTGGTAACACAGCCTGTTCTCTGGTATTTGGGTCCGTAATAACCAAGGTTTGCTCGCCACTGGCGCTATTCCTGACTTCGCTAGCCGTCATTACATCAAAGGGTCGTCCCAAGAGTACTCGATACGCGGGGTTACGAACGATGTGAACTTGCAAATAGATTGTGACTCCCCCGCAGGTAAAGCCTACGTTCTTTGCCAGTCCACAAGTCTTTTCAACCTGCCCATTCGCACTCTGCAAATTTATCGTAGTATCTGGATCCCAAGAAACTTGACATGCAATCGCCGCTTCCTGACTCATGGAGACGATCTGTGACCCGCTATCTAGCAAGGCCTCTTCCTGCCGAATCCCATTTATCAGAGTTGGCACTACTCTCAACGGCTCGCATTCTTTCGCAATAAACACTTGCCGTCCCCTGTCTCTTCGAGGAAGTGACTCCAAGTACTGCATGATTGGATCCTGCGCTACCCAGGCTTGGGTTGCCGAGCCTTCTCGGAGCACTGTATCATACTTCCGAGTGCCGTCTGCTAGCTCCGTTATCATGACTTGTACTGGCCCACTATTAATCTCTATATCTTCTGTATCATCGTCCCAGGGCCCTACTCCTGCTATTAAGCTTTGACTCGTGGGTACCCGTTTTCTCATAATGCGCTCCCTATAAGCGTTCCTGTATATCGGTGACAATGCCAAGAGTTCTCCATGCGATACTGAGGCTTCTCGCTTCAATACCCTGCTGAGTACTTCCTCCACATCGACACTCCTCTCTATAGGGGCCTGGTGCTTATACGCAGGCTCCTTCTTAGATGGTTCCATCCTTCTGACAGGCAACGGTGGCACCTCAACGACCGGGCGCAGTGGTTTCACATTTCTATATGGTAATTCCCCTGCTGCGGCATGCACTGGTTCCTCCGTTGTCTGCCCTATTTCCTCATTTTCTGATTCTTCTGATCGCTCGGAATCCGACGCGTCCTCAGGAGTCTGTCCTCTGGCGAAGGCGACCTTCTTCTTCAGAGCCGGCTCCTTCCTCGAACCCTTTAGAAACCCGACTCCGAGTTCCAAGTCTTCGCGCCACTCCTGGTGTCCAAATACTGGCTTGCCGAGGGCGTACCATCCGTCAGACCACTAAGCTTAGCCTGTATCTGGGCCAATTGCTCGGCCAAAGACTGTATCTCGACGTTATCATCCTTTCTTGTCATAAGCTTAACCTTTGGGGTACTCCCAGCGTGGATGGCAGCTGTCTCCAACATTTCCATGCGCTGCTTCAGACGGCGGATTTCTTCTTCCGCTGGCGACCTTTGGTTTTCTGACCTCGGGAACGCTCTCTGTGCAAACACTGCTGACGTTGGTACTTGCGGTAACTCAGGCTCAACCTCCGGCAGTTCTGGTATCTGAACGAAGAGTTGTCCCTTTGTCGCATAGTACTTTGCCACTTTCTCTTTAATAGGCCCTTCTCCTCGAGGGATACTCGAGCCGTCTCCCATATATATTTTGTTCCCTTCGACTCTAATTTGGCCGGCTTGTTTATCCGCCTCCATGTCCGGGCAGAATAACCAACTATGCCCTAATAACCAGCAGTAGAAACACTTGCGATCGGAAAGCGACCCTGCCGGCCCACTTCCGGTATTCCTCTGGGCGTGATTATAACCGGCATGATTATGTCCGTCTTTCGCCGAGCTCTCTAAATATGTTTTTAAGGTATGCCCCTGGATATTCATGAGGTCCTTAAGCTCAGCGAGGCCACCTGCCATCTGCGAGACTTCATCCTGAAATTTCTGCTTTAAGCTTTGCAGTTCTCGCTTTACCACCGGGTCATAAGTCCCTGTTCCGGACGTCGCAGGTGGATGGCTCATCGATGCCGAGTTTACCGGCCTCAAATCCTGATGAAGGGATCGCATAAGTGTTTTGCCAATTGAAATTTCGACAGCTTTATCCACAACAATCCTCCAATCATAGGGGTCCTCTTCGCGTAAATCCTTCGCAGTCAGTGCCGACCCATCACTTGCGGTTCTACGCGCCCCGGTGATCGCTAATCTCGCATTGAGCACATCCTGGAACACCGAGTCCAGTGCGCTCGTAAATAACTCGACTAGCTCTCGGTTCGAGACTACTGCCAGCGACTTTAGACACTTCTCTGCTTCGAGAATGAATCGCCTTTTAAAGTCCAAGACTTTATGCTCCTCATTCATCGCAATGCCTCTACTCTCTGCGCAGAGTTCCCTCAAGCGTTGCACTGAGCCCTGCTCGGCTGCCACAGCCTCGGGATACTCT
Source organism: Lepiota brunneoincarnata (assembly GCA_023014365.1). NCBI lineage: Eukaryota > Fungi > Basidiomycota > Agaricomycetes > Agaricales > Agaricaceae > Lepiota > Lepiota brunneoincarnata. Next base: position 1,113,067 of record JAEBUN010000009.1, read on the forward strand.
TTCTTTAATCTCTCTACGAAGCCTGTCCAGCTTCCTGCTAAGAACTCCGCAAAACTCATCCACTCTTCACGGATATCCTGGTCCACATATGACACCGCCCAATTTATTCTTTCTGCCTCGTCCGTCGTCTTCGTTATCGTGAAGAGACGTTCCAGCGTCCAGAGATAATTTCTCAATGTCTGTGGTTTTGATGCATCCCACCTGGGAGCATTATTGCTAAAGGGAATTGGCATACGCTCGTGTCCCATTTTTCTAGCTGTAGTCGTCGTCGACGGCGTAGTTTGGTTTGTCTGTACAGTTGGAGTTGACTGTGATATCTGTGGTACCGTGGGGGCACCAAAAGGGTTCGTATGAAACGAGTTTTGGTTTGGTAACGCTAAGCTTAGCGTAGGAACGGTCTGACCGTCCTGGTTTTCGGTGTGCAGAATATGCGCTATGTTGCGAGCTGAGGCTGGCAGCCTTATAGTAATTCTGGGAGCAGTAGAGATCGGTGGTACGGCTTCTCTCAAAGCTGCAACTGCTGAACCACTCGCTGTGTTCGCAGCTAAAGCGCTAACGGGATCTTTTCGCTTTCGAGAGGTACTAGCGGCGATGAGGCCTTCAGAACCTTCTGGACGATTGGAGTTCCGAGTAGTTCTCTGTTTTGGTGGGTCGACCTTCCTGAGACTGCTCTCGAAGGACGTTTTGGGTGACTTTACGGTCTTTGCTTGAACCTTTTTCTGCTTCGCAGGTGAAAGGCGGGCCAGTGTCCAAGTCTTTTGGTGTTTTGTCTCGTGAAATTCAACTGAAAACCCCCCTCGCGGTGGGCTCCAGATGAAAAGGTAAAAACGTTCATATGTTTTAATATGGATAGTGGGCTTGTTTTCACTAAGCTTAGCCGAAATTCGATAAGCTTAAGCTAATACAAGTGGAATGAGATAGATAAGGAACAGTTTCGTCTTTTAGGGTGTTCTGGGGGTGCGTTCTGACAGCGAAATTCAAGAGAGTAGTGTTTTAGAGGTTAACGAACAGCCGTTGAAGTTATCTTAGCCGTACGGTGCAACAATGAAAGGACAATCCCTGTCAATTCAAAGCGCGGGGTCTCTAGTCTCTGGTCTCTGGTCTCTGTCTCTGTCTCTGTCTCTAGCACTCTGGAACTCTAAACTCTGAACTCTGGTCTCTGTCTCTGTCTCTGGGTTGGTCGACGACCGAAGAATTCACACTTAACGACGCACACTAAATAGCCCTCTGAAACCGTTCTTGATCACGGCTTGCAGACTTGCGTGTGGAAGCGGGGGTGAGACCTCTTGCTTCTCCACGAACAAGTGCGACCGTATTTATATTGTTTAGATACATACGAGAGATAGTAAATATGAAATAGAAAACAATAAGCTTAATTGTTACAGGCACTGTAGAACATTTTGGAAGGTTCGGCAGCATTTCTACCTTGCCCTGGGTTATGGGTTTTTCTCTGATTAACGAATGGCAATCCAGCCAGACGTGTTTCGTGCTCGTCTGCATTATTCTGCGTCCACATGAGCGCGTTAAGACTCCAGATCAATTATGATCGGAATGTATAGCGGATGGACAGTCCCTTGATCCGTTGTAATTAATCTCAGTTAAGCAATAGGCCGAGGTGCCGGGACCCACAAAGCACTCGTTAATTAGGAGTCTTTGATATTTCTAGGGTTTTGGGCATCGGGTGTCGCCTCCCGAACGTTGAACGTTCCGTTCCGTGGTCCGGTCATCATTATTGGGCTCGCTTTCGACGTAATACTCCTGCGACAGCCGCTAGGTACATTCTTTATATTCAAACGCATCCGGGTTCATCAGAAAACTGCTCGTAAGGTCCCTTGATGCGACCGGAGTATACTCGATAGACTATGTAGAGTCCTGAATCCCTCTGGAAAGCGTTCCGATAGTTTGGTTCACTAAGCTTAGTGATAATGAACTGGTTTGAACACCTCCAAGGCTCAAATATCCTCAATTCGGTCGAACTGGCTACTACGGGACATAGTACCAATCCTCTATAGAGTTCTTTAATGATATAGCCAATGATTCTATGTAGAGAATCGTTCCGGAGTATGGAATTCATGTATAGGCGTGAAATTGGCGTATCAGCGAGAACGGAGAGGACTCCATGGAGATACAATCGGGAGAAGAAGATTATGAGTCAGAGGAAAGCGATGGAACATCGCACAGCAGTAGCGAGAGTACTGACTCATTGTAATATAAATAACACTAGGATGCCATCAGCCAGGATGTGCATCATGGTCAGGACTGCGCACGACCAGTAGAACAGCCAAGTAACCTATAACGAGTATATAGCACCTCATAGGTATATAAGGTCTGTACAAGTAGAGATTAAAGCCTCAAGCTTTAATCTTGTTAACAGCGGTCGTTTACCTCTCTGCCTTAACTTGGCGTCTTCCCTCGTTATCTCATTGAGCGCGATCCACTAAGCTCTATAAGGCCAACCGTCTCGGACACCTTGTAGAGTGATTGAAGGCCGTCTCCAGTTATCCTCGGATACAGAAGGAGCACGGATCATAACACAGGACCAAGTCTGTATAGACATCCTGTGTCAAACCCTGTGCTACTCAAGAGTGAACCCCTAACCTGGGTAACAAGCTGTCCTGTACCAACATGACATCAATGGAATACAGAAACCTGTATCATTCTATTCAAAGACATTTGGACCAGTGGAATGAAACTACAACATCTATGACAGGGAACTCCTTGCTATTATCTGAGCCCTTGAAGAATGGCACCACTATCTCCTTGGCAGCCCCCATACTGTCTGTATCAGAACAGACCACCAAAACCTCATGTATTGGCGTAAACCCCAGAAAATCAACCACCGACAAGCACAATGGGTCCAGACCCTCACTGACTACAACTTTAAATTGGAACACATTCCAGGATCAAAGATCCCTGCACCAGATGCTCTATCAAGACATCCAGACCACATCCCTGATGAAGATAACGATAATGAAGATGTTACCATGCTTCCAAACAACCTCTTTGTCGCCACAGCCGACATAAAAGATCAACACCTGATCATAGTACTCCCAGAACATCTCTTTACCACCACTGTAGATATGGAACTCCAAGAAAGAATCACGGAATCACCCAAATACAATGCTAGAACCACCAAAGCATTCAAACTCCTGAAAGAAACCCACCCCAATGCCACTGATAAAGATTTCAGAACAGTCCCAACCTCAAATGGTCCACTCCTCACGTTCCAAGAACATGTCATCATTCCAGAAGACCTCCAACTCAGACATGATGTCATCACAAGATATCATGACCACCCTACACATGGCCACCCTGGAGAACAAGAAACATACTGTCTTGCCAAGAAAGAAGTATATTGGCCAGGAATGTCAACGTTCATAAAGAACTATGTCAAAGGCTGTCCCAAATGTCAGCAACACAAGATCATATGCAGACCAGATCATGCACTGACTCAACTGATCCCACCATCATCTTCCAAGTGCCCATTTGCTCAAATCTCATGGGATCTTATCACTGGTCTACTGCCTAGCACTGGCCATAATGCGATATTATCTGTGGTGGACCACAGCCTTATGAAGGGGGTAACTTTCACCCCAACCTCAGATCGATCAAATGCTGACGACATTGGACAACTATTAATAGAAAAAGTCTTCACTAGATTTGGACTACCTGACAAAATCATATCAGATTGAGGTTCCAGATTTGCTGCCAACTCCCTCCAAGAACTAGCCAAATGATTAAACATCCAACAAGCATTCTCAACCGCATACCACTCCCAGACAGATGGCTCCACTGAATGATACAACCAGGAAATTGAAACCTACCTCACCATATATTGCACCAGGAACCCCCTTGACTGGTCAGAAACCCTCCCTATTGCCGAATTTGCACACAACTCCAAAATACATGCCTCAAGGCAGAAATCCCCATTTGAACTAATCATGGGATACAACCCTCCACCAATACCCACGGTAATGGAAACATCAAACTTTCCATCAGTAGACAAATGCATCAGACTCCTTGATGATGCCAGAAAAGAAGCACATGTGGCACATCAACTCTCCGCTGATATTATGAAACAAAGAACCAGAAGAACTGTCAAACCCCTTGAAACATGTCAAAAAGTATGGCTAGAAGCCAAGAACCTCAAACTCCCCTTCATCTCCAACAAGATATCCCCAAAAAGACTAGGACCTTTCCTTATCTCAGAAGTCTTATCACCATTCACATACAAACTAAAACTTCCAATCAAATGGAAGATACATCTGGTGTTCCACCAAAATCTTCTAACTCCATATACCGAAACAGAAGCATACGGATCTCACCCGACTCCACTACCACCAGACATCATCAATGAAGAAGAAGAATATGAGATAGAAGCTATTCTTAATCACTGCTGATATCATGGAAAACTCCAATACTACATCAAATGGAAAGGATACTCCCACATGGAGAACGAATGGATCACTGATGAAACACTCTATGCAGCATCAGTTCTTCAATCCCTACCCAAACAACCACCACCTGAAAGACCTGCCACCTCTACCCACTCAAAACTCAGGGAGCCGATTCATAGAACATCTACCCCATCCTCCAGTCCTCAACCCTCAACAAGTACAAGAACTTGTGACAACACTTCGCAACAGGAACCCCCAAGAACATCTTCACCCCTCACATCACCACTTGGATCACCGGTACACTCACCACCTCGATCCAGTTCCCCTATACAATCTGAATCATCCAAAGTTAGCCCCACTACTGGGTCTATTCACACTTCCGATGAGGAATCCACAACCCCTGACACTGACAATATGGCCTCCTCCAAAAAGATCAATACACCCCCAACCTTTAATGGAGAAACCAACTACTACTGCCTCTGGAAGGACACAGTACAATTATACATTGATGCAAAGCCTGGTGCCTTTTCTGATGACAAGACCAAGATACAATTCACCCTTTCATACATGTCCACTGGCCCCACCACAACATGGAGAGGAGCATTCCTGGAATCAAACAAGGAACTTGATGGAAGCCAGAACCTTCCAACATGGAAGAAATTCCTGGAAGGACTTGACACATCCTTTGCCCCAAACAATGTCCCCACAGACGCAATGGACAGAATCTGCCACCTCAAACAGAATGGACGATATATTGACAATTACATATCCCAGTTCCAGATACTTGCCAATCAGGCCAACCTTGGAGATGGAGTGGCAGCAGTCAACTATTTCAAGAATGGGCTGGATCGCCCTGTCGCAATCAAGACAATTAGCCTCAATCCAGGAAACAAACTCAACAACTGGTTCAACCAAGCTCAAACAGCATATCAAATACTACAAACTCAATGCAACTATATGCAAACTCAAGGAGCTCCCTTGTTTCCAACAACTTCGCGCCCTCACTCATTTAAAGGGAAAAGAAATACTTTTATGTGCCATGTCCCACTCCCCTATCAAGCAACAGACCCTAATGCAATAGATATTGACCAACTCACCGAAGCAGTCTACAACCTTGACTTTGAGGAAGAGCCAGATCTACTCACAAAGGAAGCTGATGAAGACAAAGAGACTGAAGAAGACAGACTCCACCAGTTGGTACAGGAGCGCACCCATGAAGCCCTCAATGCAATCCTCACAGATGCCCAGAGAAGGGATCTCAAAGAGAAAAGATGCTTCAACTGCTGCAAGACTGGACACTTCACCCACAAATGCCCCACCAAGAAGACCATATATTGCGAATCCAAATTACCCTGCAATTTGGATGCCAGAAACCAGTCAAATGCAATATCCAGAAGAAGACAAGCAAGTTATAGGAAGATGAACTCCCTATGCAACATACTAGAAGATGCAACCGACAAAGAAGTTGAGGATATTTATGAACACTTTGCAAATGAATCCAACCACCCAGATGCCCCTCTGGTTAAGGATTTTGCCTAAGGAGACTAGCCACCATGTCTAGCCCTCCACAAAGACCCCCTTCCTTTCCCTATCCACAAAATGATATTAATGTTGTAAAACTACAGGAATTGTCAGCATGCGTAATACATCTACCCTGCCAAATCCAAAAACACAAAACCACTAAGGAAGGACCTGAAAGTGTGGAACTACTTGCCCTACTTGACTCAGGAGCAGCAGGAAATTTCATCAACCCTGGAATGGTTAGACAACACTCATTCAAGACAGTACCCCTCGATCAACCCATCGAAGTATGAAATGCTGGTGGATCCATTAATGAAAATGGGACAGCCACCCATTATATGACCCTCAACCTAACGGTTAATGGAAAGGATATGGAGATCAAACCAAAAGTAGTCTCCCTTGGAAGCTCAAAACTCATCCTTGGATTCCCTTGGCTCACAGAACACAACCCAGACATTGACTGGGATACCAAACAATTACACTGGAGAAATAAACATTGGGATAACACTATCTTCTGAGAACTCATCCAATCCATGGAACCCAATTGGATCTACAATGACCAACTCAACCACATCTCTACCCTCAAGCCTACAAGCTTCGAAGAAATCAACTTCAAAGCCTCAGCATCACAATTCCTTACCATACAACATGGAGAAAAGAAGAACAATGACCCAAGAAAAGTTGTACCTGCAGAATTCCACAAATACCTCCCAGTATTCAGCAAGAAACAAGCTGAACAATTCCCCCCACAACAACCATGGGATCACAAAATTGAACTCAAAGAATCATTCAAACCAATTGCCATGAAATCCTACCAACTCTCCCTTAACAAAGACAAGGAACCACTCTCATGACAGCCCCATACATTCCAACGGATTCCCAATATTCTGTAACTTGAACCCCGAAAGGTCTAATTGTTACCTATGATGGTAGAACCATCCCACCAGAAAACCTCAAACTCCGCCAACGAATCATATGGAAGTATCATAATTCCCCAACCGCAGGACACCCCAGTATCAATACAACCCTACACACATTGGAACGTGATTTCTACTGGCCCGGTATGGCCAGTTTCACACGTGATTATGTCAAAGGATGCGCCGACTGTCAACAGTTTAAAATTAACCATCACCCTGCCAAGCCTACCTTTACCCCTATCCTGGCACCTGAATTGAACTGCCCATTTGCCCAAATTGCAATGGACCTCATCACCAACCTCCCTCCCTCTGCGGGATTTGACTCAATTCTGTCCATTGTGGACCATGGACTCTCGAAGGGGGTAATTCTCACCGCTACCAACAAAACTGCGACTGCCAATGATATTGCCGACATCATTCTAAATAAAGTCTACCCATGTTATGGCCTACCTGAATGTATCATATCTGACCGCGACCCACGCTTCACTGCACATTCATTCCAAAAACTGTTAGAACGACTCGAAATAACCCCCACAATGACCACAGCCTACCACCCTGAAGCAGATGGAGTGACCAAACGTTCTCACCAGGAGACCCAAGCATATCTTTCCATTTTCTGTTAGCATCATCCCAAGAACTGGTCACAAGCCCTTCCCCTCCTTGAATTTGCCTACAATAGCCGACCGCACACCTTACAAAAACAAACACCATTCGAAATCATTATGGGAATACAACCAAAAGCACTTCCCACCATCCTCCTTGAAACCGAATCTCCCACTGTCAACAACTGCATGAAACTAATCGACCTATACCGCCAAAATGCTAAAACCGCACACGAGACCACCATGAAACACATGGAAAACCGACGCCAATCAAAGTTTACCCTGTTCCACAAAAATCAAATGGTTTGGCTTGACGCCCAAAACTTAAATACCCCATATGTCACACGCAAAATGGCCCCCAAATGCCTCAGACCATTCCACATCCTCGACATTGATATGCCAATTTCACGCCTATACATGAATTCCGTACTCCGGAACAATTCTCTACATAGAATCATTGGCTATATCATTAAAGAACTCTATAGAGGATTGGTACTATATCCTGTAGTAGCCAGTTCGACCGAACTGAGGATATTCGAGCCTCGGAAGTGTTCAAACCAGCTCATTATCACTAAGCTTAGTGAACCAAGCTATCAGAATGCTCTCCGGAGGGATTCAGGGCTCTACATAGCCTATCGGGTATACCCCGGTCGCATCAAGGGGCCTTACGAGCAGTTTTCTGATGAACCCGAATGCATTGAACATAAAAGAATGTACCTAGCGGCTGTCGCAGGCGTATTACGTCTATAGCAAGTTCAATAATGATGACCGGACCATGGAACAGAACGTCCAACGTTCGGGAGGCAATACCCAATGCCCAAAACCCTAGAAATATCAAAGACTCCTAATTAATGAGTGCTTTGTGGGTCCCGGCACTTTGGCATACTGCTTAACTGAGATTAATTACAACGGATCAAGGGATTGTCCATCCGCTATACATTCCGATCATAATTGATCTGGAAACTTAACATGCTCGCGTGGATGCAGAATAATGCAGACGAGCACGGAACATGTCTGGCTGGATTGCCATTCATTAATCAGAGAAAAACCCATAACCCAGGGTGAGGTAGAAATGCTGCCGAACCTTCCAAAATGTTCTACAGTGTCTGTAACAATTAAGCTTATTGTTTTCTATTTCATATTTACTATCTCTCGTATGTATCCAAACAATATAAATACAGTTGCACTTGTTCGTGAAGAAGCAAGAGGTCTCACCCCCGCTTCCACACGTAAGTCTGCGAGCTGTGATCAAGAATGGTTTCAGAGGGCTATTTAGTGTGCGTCATTAAGTGTGATTTCTTCGGTCGTCAACCAACCCAGAGACAGAGACAGAGACCAGAGTTTAGAGTTTAGAGTTCCAGAGTGCTAGAGACAGAGACAGAGACAGAGACCAGAGTTCAGAGACCAGAGACCAGAGACCAGAGACCCAGCGCTTTGAATTGGCAGGGATTGTCCTTTCATTGTTGCACCATACGGCTAAGATAACTTCAACAGCTGTTCGTTAACCTCTAAAAACACTACTCTCTTGAATTTCGCTGTCAGAACGCACCCCCAGAACACCCTAAAAGACGAAACTGTTCATTATCTATCTCATTCCACTTGTATTAGCTTAAGCTTATCGAATTGCAGCTAAGCTTAGTGAAAACAAGCCCACTATCTATATTAAAACCTACGAAAGTTTCTGCACCTTTTCAACGTTTTATCCCCTGTTTCATATTGACTCAAACTCCCCAAACATTGGAAAATCCACCCTGTGTTCCACGCCCAACTCCCCATGCCATATACTGAAACTGAAACGTATGGACCCAACTACATCCAACCCCCACCTCTAACAGTTGAAGGCAAACAAGTGTACGAAATTGAAGCCATATTAAACCACCAAAAATGATGAAACCGCCTCAAATACCTAGTCAAATGGCTCGGATGGCCTGAATCTGAAAATACCTGGGAACCCGAGTCTCACTTTAAATTGGTACCCAATGAAATCAGACCTGAAACTCTGGATGGAAAAGTTATCCCCGAAACGGAAGATGAAGGAGACACAGTAGCATTCCTAATGGAGTAGAAACAACTCAAAGGACTTGACCAAAATGATGAAAACACACCCGTTGTTCATTCCCTTAAAGCCACGAAGAAACCATGTCGTTCTCGCCACCACCCTTACCGTAAATAAATCACATCACCTCATTTAACAGCATAATGCCTTCCTCCATCCAATCTCTCCCATCCAAATCTGCTCTTATTTCTACCCCACCTACGTTAGATGGAACAACCAGGTCCTCGTCCACGCAACCCAACTCCAACTGCATCCTCTATCAATTCCTCGTTGAGAGCGCCCTTAACACTGTTGAAGACACACCGCCCCCACACTGTGTACCATGACAGACCACTCCCCCCAGTCCCGTTCCACCCATTGCTGAAACACCAACCACCGTCCCTGCTCCCCTGCTTGTTGCTACCATTAGCGACTATATTAACAAAGTCAACAGTGCCTCTACCCTCATCTTTTCGCTTCTTATCGCACCAACACCAGCAGTATCAACAGAAGTTTGTGATGGCTTCTTCCAACTCTGCAAAAACCTCCTCTGCCTCCGTGGCCTCGAACAAAGCATCGAAAGAGTCAAAGAGGCAAACCAGAACACATTCAACTGCTTGTGGGCCAACCCCACCTTCCACCAAATCTTCACCGAGCATTGCAGCTCCACAACCGGTATATGGATTGCACCCACAATCCCTAGTCCGATTCAACCTACACCAACCAACAGACCAGCCTGACAAGTCCCCGTTCACTCTACCCACCAACGAGTTTGACCTGAACAACCTCCAAGCCCTATTACCCCACCTATTATCGTACCCCCTGCCTCCGCACCACCACCCTGAACTCGACAACAAACAGTGGATGACTTCACCCAGCGAATGGAAGCCTGTCAACAGCAGGAAACCCACCCCCTACCCCAAAAACCTCCTCAACATCATACCACCCCCACCGTTGAAAAGGTGGAGAAACTTTCGTTGGTTTAAATATAGATAGTGGGCTTGTTTTCACTAAGCTTAGCCGCAATTCGATAAGCTTAAGCTAATACAAGTGGAATGAGATAGATAATGAACAGTTTCGTCTTTTAGGGTGTTCTGGGGGTGTGTTCTGACAGCAAAATTCAAGAGAGTAGTGTTTTTAGAGGTTAACGAACAGCCGTTGAAGTTATCTTAGCCATACGTTGCAACAATGAAAGGACAATCCCTGCCAATTCAAAGCGCTGGGTCTCTGGTCTCTGGTCTCTGGTCTCTGAACTCTGGTCTCTGTCTCTGTCTCTGTCTCTAGCACTCTGGAACTCTAAACTCTAAACTCTGGTCTCTGTCTCTGTCTCTGGGTTGGTTGATGACCAAAGAAATCACACTTAACGACACACACTAAATAGCCCTCTGAAACCGTTCTTGATCACGGCTCGCAGACTTGCATGTGGAAGCGGGGGTGAGACCTCTTGCTTCTTCACGAACAAGTGCAACTGTATTTATATTGTTTGGATACATATGAGAGATAGTAAATATGAAATAGAAAACAATAAGCTTAATTGTTACAGGCACTGTAGAACATTTTGGAAGGTTCGGCAGCATTTCTACCTCACCCTGGGTTATGGGTTTTTCTCTGATTAACGAATGGCAATCCAGCCAGATGTGTTCCGTGCTTGTCTGCATTATTCTGCGTCCACGCGAGCGCATTAAGTTTCCGGATCAATTATGATCAGAATGTATAGCGGATGGACAATTCCTTGATCCGTTGTAATTAATCTCAGTTAAGTAGTATGCCAAAGTGCCGGGACCCCCAAAGCACTCGTTAATTAGGAGTCTTTGATATTTCTAGGGTTTTGGGCATCGGGTATTGCCTCCTGAACGTTGGACGTTCCGTTCCATGGTCCGGTCATCATTATTGAACTTGCTATAGACGTAATATGCCTGCAACAGCCGCTAGGTACATTCTTTTATGTTCAAACACATTCGGGTTCATCAGAAAACTGCTCGTAAGGTCCCTTGATGCGACCAGGGTATACTCGATAGGCTATGTAGAGCCCTGAATCCCTCCAGAGAGCGTTCTGATAGCTTGGTTCACTAAGCTTAGTGATAATGAGCTGGTTTGAACACTTCCAAGGCTCGAATATCCTTAGTTCGGTCGAACTGGCTACTACGGGATATAGTACCAATCCTCTATAGAGTTCTTTAATGATATAGCCAATGATTCTATGTAGAGAATTGTTCCGGAGTACGGAATTCAGGTATAGGCATGAAATCGGCATATCATCTCCCCCTAACCAAATTGCTGACTGTCCTCAGTCATTATCTCCTTCAAATTCGCAGTATCTGAGTCTCTCTGATGCGCTCTATGGTCTAGAACATTCACCAGCTTCGAGGGTAGCGCACTTTTGCTAAGCTTATTTCAGAATGATGTCATGTCACCGAGTTTAAATGTATAGATCAACTTCTTGTCGCTATAGCTTAAATTTTTATCTTGTTATTGGGTCTTTTAAATGTCCCAAGGTCTCGTTTCATCTCTTTTGTTCTCCCTCTCACTTCTTACTCGTCTATCCTGCTTGCATACTCACTTTTTAACGCCCACTTCTATCAACAATGGACAGAAACACGCGCAGCAGCAAACGTGCTCGCTACGAGGAGGACTCGGACTCTTCTTCCAGTAAGTAGAGTTCAAGTTACAGTTTTCTCTGTTTTCTTAACCTGTTTTCAGGCTACCCTGGGCCAAGCAACACCTCAACGGCTTCCCAAGGCACGCCTTCATCATCGATCACGCAACATAAGTCGCGTTTTCCCCTGTTCTCATTGTCTTTACTTATGTTTTCTCTACTTTTAGGTCTCACTATTCGCCTCCCGGCGCGTCGCAACCTCCTATCTCAATGGGAACCACCAGCACCACGTACTAGGAGAGCTAGAGGAGGGCGAGGAGCTCGAGGAGCTTGCAGAAATTGTCAGGTGGGTGTGGCAAGGACCCCTCCTCCACCGTACTCTCCGCCTCATGCACCAACTCCTCCGCCGGCCTCTCCCTTGTCCGCTCCAGTGCCAAGGCGCGTGATTTCCATCGCGTCGTTGTGCAATCCAACCGACAAGTGTTCTGCCGGATTTTCCGCAGAACCCTCGTCAGGTATCCCCGTTGGCGGGCCCTCTGGTGGATTGTCCACAGAGGCCTCATCAAGTTTAATGTCGCTGCCCCCTCTTGCCATCTCTCTGTGCTCCTTTGACGGTGAAGGCTTACTGGTGCTCCCTCCCCTGGGTATTGCATCAGGTTCAGAGGTGCTGGGCCCTTCAACAAACCGCCCCTCCTCTCCCATAGCCTCTTCGACTGTTTCAACGTGTAAGCTTAGTCTTTTACAAGGTATATTTGTCCTTTCTGCTAACTTCTGCTTTAGCGCGTATCCCAGCTGCCCTTAAAGGAAAACAGAAGGCGAAACCATCGACGCTGCCCCCTACGCCTCTATTTTTGGCGAATTCAAACTCACCATCATGTTCTCCAGTGGGTCTCTCAAGCCGACCTCTTTAAAATTTTTAGCTGGTCCTTGTCTCTGGATGGGCAACATGTGCTGGCTTTGCCTAGGTGCCCAACACCATCACCACCTCACTTAGCTGGCGCTCCAGTCGCGTCTCCCGCAAGCGCCGTGGAGATTTCTCCTTCGCCAGATTTGGAGCTCCTTCTGGAGCCTTCGCCTGCCCCTCAAGAACCGACTTTTGTTTTTCAAGACGCGTTCTTAGCTTCTCCGACCCCCATCCCTTCTCGTTTGCCTAGCCCAGTGGTTCCGGAGATCCCTCAAGAGTCCCCTCATGCTGGCCTGTCGCGTCAACAACGCGTCCTTTCGTCCAAGAAGAGTTCCAACACGTGGACGAAGAAATACGTTTCCCGGGCTTGCGTTTGGCGCTCTGAGGCTGAAATTATTCAGGACCATGGATACCGGCACCCAGTCCCGCTCTTTTGTGAGGACTTTCCTAGGCTGCTGGCAGCTAGCCAGCTTTTGGTATGTTCTCCAAGTTTTTTCGTGGTTCCTTACTGACAGCTTTGACATCTGCTCCAGTACGTGCCACCTCGGTCTCGGTGTCCTTCTTGCGCTGCTCGTAAGTTGGAGTGCGAGCCGCTGGGCAAGGGTAAGAAGTGTCGCAGCTGCAACTTGTACAACTACCCTTGTACCTTTGTGGACCATCCCCGGGTTTCGGCCGGCGTTGCGAACGCCCTGGTCACATCCTCACTAACCAGTGAATACCATAAGTTTCTCTGTTCACTATTTTTCCCTTTTCTTATTCTCTTTATTTTTCTAGATCTGGCCGCATTCGCACATGTTGTGTCCTCTAGCTTGGTCAGCCTGGAGGCAAACCGCGTCGCTTACAAGGCTTCAGTGTTTCACCACCGCTGTGTAGTTTACCAATTTGTCCAGGAGATGCAAGCTACCAGGACTGCCTTGGATGGTAATGATGTGGCTTTTGTAGAGATGGGTATGGCCGACTCCCTTGAAGACGTCTGGGTGTTCTTTGAGTTCACCAACAACTTTCCGGGGGTCCCGACATACGAGGAATTTGAGGAGCTCAAATCGCTTCTCTTCCTTGCTTTCCCGATGACTCAGGATCCGGAGTCTGTTCTAGAAGACCTTGAGTGATCTCTGTGCCTAGTTTACTTCTTGGATGTAGTATATAATCTTGTCATGTATATACATTCCAATAGTCATCTTGTTGTTCCTTGTCTCCTACTGAGTTAAGCTAAACTGTTTCTGACTTTCTTGTCATCTCCTAAAGCTAAGCTAAAGACCTCCTGGGAGACTCCTAAGCTAGTTTAGGTTGCCAGTCACTTATATACTCATTATATGCCTCTCTGATCTATCAGTGATGTTTATTGACATCTCAGCGCGCCGTGACCCGCAACGCGTAGTGACCCGGTCATCCGTTCTGGTTTTCTTACAAGCCCAGACCCGAACCAGCCTGTACACGGTGTTCGCCACGAAAAAGGTCGCATCAAACAAAACTGAAGCGCCACTTGCGCCACTTGGGGCCCATCTCCCCCTAGCCAAATTGAACTCGGTGCCCCACCGTTCCATCAGAATCCCTGTGCACACTGATAACCACGAGACCCTGGTGACATGTTACCTAATAAGGCAACTGTGGTTCAGCAAGTCTGTTGAAGGCTGGCTACTCAAGATTACAGGTTTCCTAGGCCCCTCAGGTCATAAGCTTAGGGTGGAGGGTGCTCTTCATCCACTCGCTATGATTTGTCATCACTGCCTATGGCCTTTTCTTATAAAAGCGAGGGAGCGACGCCTCATTCTAGCAGACACCCTTCACAAGAAAATGGCTTCTTCTATCCTCCATCTCCAGGTTGAGCTTGACGATCTCATCAGCAACGCCAAAGGTCGTCTTCAGTGCCTGCAAAATGGCCAAGTCGCTTGTCCCCTCGTTGAGAAGGCTCTCCTTGCATTTGACACCCCTGGGGTATGTCTACTCTTTCCATGCTTCTCTCACCGTTTCTAAATCATTTCTAGTCTGCTTATATTGAAGCGTTATCAGAGGATAATGAGGCTATCAAGCTTCATGTCAACCAGGACTACGTCTTCCATATCCACAAGCTCTACGAAATTTACCAAAACAACTACCATTCGTCTTATGAGATGCCCGCGATCTATAAGGCGCTCTCTGAATGCTGTAGCCGCATTAATCGCATTCGTTCTGAAGAATCCCACAAATCCAGGACCGAAGAGGCTCAGAACCCATTGTCCACGACTGGCTCTACTTCCTCCAACGTTGCCGAAGGCTCTGCTGTCCCCAAACGCGTAAGCTTAGCGTTCTTTTGGCTCCAATCGTCTCCTCATGTATAAGCTTAGCCTCGCAAAGGTCGCAAGGCCCCTGTCTCTGCTGCTGTTGTGGTAGACACCGATACCGAGCTTGCTGAGAGTATGACCAGTGCTTCCAACTCCCAAGCAACCGGTGCTGACACGGTAATATAGCTGCTTCTCAACCTATTACATTGGCTGAGATAATCGCTCGTCTCCAGGACATGATGGTCAATGAGGAGGTCTCTCAAGCTATCATCGAAGAGGTTCGTGTAGTCTCGCCTTATCGCAAGCGTCGTTTGTCTACCTCTGATGTGGTGCGCCAGCTCCACTCCCCCTAACCACTGATTCTGACTTCATCCTTCGCTAGGAGGCTGTCAAAAAGTCCTCCTCATCTAAAGGCACCGTCCGTCTTCTTCCCTATTGTCAAGTTCCCAATATGAATACTAAACACTGCTGTTATGCCCGGGCTGAACAGGTTCTAGCCAAAGCCAATGCCAATACTGCCAAGCGTGCCCGTACCAAGTCTGCTTCCGATGAGCGCACCTTCGCAGGCTTATCCAGTGGGCAATTTCTCACTTCTGTTCGCTAAGCTTAGTGGTTCTGACACTTGTTCCGGGCAGCTCGTTTGCTCCAGGAACTCCAAAACCTCCTGTCTTACTCTTGCAATGAGTACGAGTCCGAATCTCGCAGTGACGATGCTCGGTCTGTCAAATGCGACCTCAATTCACTCAGCCGGGACTTCATCGAGGCTATTCCCTCGCTCAAAGCTAACTTAAAGAGGTTCCAATTCCTTATTCAAGAGCGCATCCGTCTCAAAAGTCTTTTGCGCAACCTTTCCGACTTGAACAAGCCCTCCCCCGTTTAAGCTTAATGCTTTTACAGTCCCTAGGATAGTTTTCCTTTGATAAGTAGATAGTTCTGTCCACAATATCAGGTTTTTTTCTATCCCTCCAACTCTTCTGGCTCCCATCTGTCACTAGGCTCATCCTCAGTAGTCTCCTCCAGGGTCTTCAGTCCCTCTGGCGACAGATCTAACAACTCTTGTAACTCCAGTGGCAATGGCATATGTTTTCTGGCTAAGTAGGGAATTACTCTGAACACCGCCACTTTATTCTGCCATACAGAGCCATCCAACTCTGCCAGGATATATGATCCTCCCTTTGATCTAGATATGACCACCATGGGTCCTAGATACCTGGGTTTCATCTTCCTGTTGGCTGAGCTCTCTATAGCTGTGTTTCTCACTAATACTAAATCTCCCGGGCCGAAGCGATAATCTTTTATCTTATGCGCTGCTTGTCGTTCCATCTCCCAAGCCTTGCTAAGCTTAGTGTCTGAAACATGCTGACACACCTCCTGTCATATCCATGCCAACTCAGAGTCTAATCACTTAAACTTCGGCTTTCTCGATTCCACGTGTGCTCCACACAACAACCCTCTGCCCTCCGACTCGGCCCCGACTTGCTCCGACCGCAACCCACTGCCCCGATCACAAGACCACCTCCACACGTGCCGTGGTCACCTGACCCTCGGTGTCTCTAGTTCCAGTCTCCATTTCCCGTCCGTAGTCACGATACGTTATCGGTCTCCATACCTGTACCGGTTTCCATTCCATTCGTAATCTGTTCGTAATCCGTTGTAACTATATCGGCCTCCACTTTGCTCCGCACGTAATCAGTATGAGTCATAGTTCGTAAGGCCAGTAGTATATATACTGTAGGTACTTGGCTTGTACTCCTCAGTCTGATAATCGATTCGAGCAGCGGACCAGCTCCCTGTTCTCTATCCTCTCCTCTCTTCTGCCTTGCTCCGCTTTGGCCCCGACTTCCTGAAATATGGACTAGGACAGTAGGAGGGCACAGCACATACGCTGAGGCCGCAAGTCCAACCCCCCGCCCGACGTACTCTGCCTTGGTCCCAAAGTCAACGTACTGACTTCGCCCTGTCCCCCGGTTACCTTATATCAAGGTTACCACCCTGACCCTCCGCCTCGGTCCCGACCCGCACCGGCTCTAACACCTCCTCAACATGCCGAACATGTTTTGCCAAAGCCTGAGCTCGGTATCCTATCAACTCGGCCATGGTTAAGTACTTATTTGGTAGTTGTACTAGCCAAGTGGCCTCTTTGACATCCAGAGGTAGCGTCGGGTGTGCTCCGGTTACCAGAAAGTATGGGGAACACCCCTTTCCTTTTTTAATGGTTATCCGATCTGCCCACATAACGTGCGGTAGGTGCCAATACCACTTTTTGACATCTCCATCTGTAGCTTTGTACAACATTTGCCGCACATCCCAGTAGGCTCTTTCAATAATCCCGTTTGCTTTGGAATTGTAAGGAGATATCGTTACTCCTTTTATCCCATATTTTTCTTCCAGCCATCGAACAGCTTTCTTAAATGGAGAACTGTTGTCTGTGACAATCTTCACTATACAGCCCCATCGGCAAATGATATCTTCAAATAACCACTGCGCGATCAAACTGGCGTTCTCTTTTCTCAACGCTTTTGCCTCCATCCAGGATGACAGTCCACACCTTCCATGCACAATATAACTACACCCATTAGAACTTGGCATCATATGTAGTGTGTCCACATGTAGCACTTGGAATATCGACGGCGTGGGCGTTACTATTGGCGGCGTCTCGATGATCGCCTTTTGCCATTGCTGGCATAGATGGCACGATTGCACATACCAAGCTACGTCTCCTTCAACTTCCGGCCACCAGAACCTCTGCGTTATAAGCTTAGTGGTTGCGTATATTCCCCTGTGTCCTAGGAAGTCGTGGCTGGCTCACAACATATACATACGTTGCTCCTTATCCACTACTAGCTGATGCTGACCGCTAGGGCTCATCCTATACAGTCTCCCCTCTTCATCCAAGAAGAAATGCTCCACCATATGCTTAAGCTTATGCAGATCTGGCTCATCCAAGCCTTCAGCTGCGCTACTGCCCCCTGTTTTCAGGTATTCCCTGACTTTGGGTATTCTTTTGTCCTGTATTCGCGCTGTATCTGTCCTGCGTGACTTGTCATATGCTTCCTCTATCTCGGTCAACTTTTCCTCTTCAAAATCTGGCACTAGCCTGACATCCGTCATTAAGCTTAGTACTTGTCGAAGGTTTTCTGGACAGGCTGGGTCTTCTATAACCCTAAGCTTAGCCTGTTGTTCATCCAAGTACTCTTCCCGAGCTTGATCCAGCTCATACTCAAAATCATACACATCACGTGCCAGACCCTGGTAGAAGCCAGAGTGACTGTCGATCTCATCAGAGAAGGCTTCCAAGGGTAATGGATCTGCAGCCCCCGGATCTTCTTTGATCAACTCAAACTCCTCTCCCTCATCCTCGGATCCATCGTCGAAATGACGGGCTGTCTCATCACCGGGATAGTAACGTCGTCTGGACAGTCCATCCGGCCCAAATGTCTTTCCTTCTTTGTGTACTAGCGTGAAGTGGAACAATCTAATGAAGTCTACCCAACGGTTTACAGTAGCGTTCGGGAGTTTTCCTGGGTTGTTTAACATCCCAAAGAGAAACTTCGTGTCTGTTTCCACTGCTAGATTTCTCGATCCCCACAATAAATATTTCTCCTGTTCCAGCACCATTCTTAAGCCGCATAGCTCTCGCTTGGGCTGAGAATACCTCTGCTGTCTCTCATCCAATAATATTGACCCAAACTTCGCATAATGTATAAGCTTAGCGTCTTCTCCATCTCGCTGATATATGTAGTATCCCACCGCCCTCCATGAGGTATCCACGGCTACTACTATGGGTTGTTTACTCGAGAATTCGGGGTTCCTGGTCGGGAAACAGCGTTGAATCGCTTCTTTCAGCTCCTGCTGCACTTTCTGTTCATTTTCTCCCCATTCAAACTCTTGCCCTTTCTTAAGCTTTTCGTATAGAGGTGCAGCAATGGCTATGAACTTCGGGATATGATTCCTGCAGTGCATAGCTGTTCCTAGAAAACCCCTTAGCTCGGAAACATTCTTGCAATCCCCCCATCTTAATATCTTCCCAATGGTGTCTGTGGCAGGCAACCGTCCTTTATATGAGCATTCAAAACCCACTACGTGATTTCATCAGCGCAGATAGTTGTCTTGGGCCCAGAGAAGGTTCCTCCTACGTATTTCATCCTCTGTAGAATCCTATTGACCGTCTGCATGTGTTCCCATACAAATCGTCGGATCCCTGGGTTTTCTTTCAGCGTCTCTTCCATGCCATCTGGCAACTCATATCTAGTTTTGGGTCCTCTGATAGGTACATCATCTATGTACGGCATTGTGTATTCTGGTATCTCACTGGCCAGGATCGCTGTTACATCCTCATGAAATATAGGCACTGAATTGGTCCATCCCATGGGTAACGTCACTAAGCGTAGCACTCCAAAAGGTGTCTGGAACGTTGTTAGGTCCCGAGACGACTCAGCTAACAGTCGTTCGTCATAGCCAACATATAAATCCAGAATGCCTCTGCAAGCTCTGCCTGTGAAGTGCATTGCCAAATCTTCCGTTGCTGGCGGCAGTCCTGAATGCGCTATCGTCACTTTGTTCAGTGGTTCCAAGCTGTGTACCAGTCTCAAACTTTTCCCATCTTTCTTCACCACACAGAACCATCTGGATCTATAGGATGAGTTTGACGGCTCGTATACACCAGCACTAATCTTTCTTTTTATAATGGCACAAACTTCATCATAGATTGCTGGTGGAATCGGAATGGGCTTCTCAACCCACGGAGTATGTTCTACCATTGGTATCTTGATCGGTGGGAAGAAATCTTCCCTAAAACATCCCTTTTCCTCATCTGTCCAGGTGAATGCCTTTTCTTGAAGCACCATGATGTGGTGCATCAGCTTTCTTTCCTCTGGCCACAAGAAATCCCCTGCATGGGCTTCGTCCAGCTTAAGCTTACGCTCCTCCGTATATCTGCCTGTCGGGACAAACTCTGGAGGATGCACGCTAAGCTCAGGCATTTCTGCCAGTGGGTCCCCTTTTATTTCTCGTTTTATCCTGAATCTCTCCGGTAGATCACCCAACACTGGCCTCACTTTTAAGGCTACTGGTTTATATTTCTTCCCAGCCAGGCATTGTACCGTATCTTTGTCATCTTCTTCTGTTTCGAAGACAGTTATTCCCTGGTCCTCTGTGCCCTGCGCGTTGGCTATGCGTCCTAGGCACAATAACACCATTGCTTTATCTTCTTGTGGACAGTCCTCATTGTGTATGACTCAGTCAATGAACATTAGCTGTAGCTCGGCCTCTGAGAAGCTTCCTTTTGCTAAGCTTAGCGTTTGTGCGACGACAGGGCCCTTCTCATCATCATAGTCTATTATACAAGCCACCTCTCCTTGTCCCTCAGTCAACTCATCGAGGTTTCTTGAAAATTTTGACTGTTTTCCCTAAGCTTAGGAGGATTACACTCTCCTCGAGCATAAGTTGGTAACACAGCCCTTTCTCTGGTATTTGGGTCCGTAATAACCAAGGTTTGCTTGCCACTGGCGCTATTCCTGACTTCGCTAGCCGTCATTACATCAAAGGGTTGTCCCAGGAGTACTCGATACGCGGGGCTACGAACGATGTGAACTTGCAAATAGATTGTGACTCCCCTGCAGGTAAAGCCTATGTTCTTTGCCAATCCACAAGTCTTTTCAACCTGCCCATTCGCACTCTGCAAATTTATCGTAGTATCTGGGTCCCAAGAAACTTGACATGCAATCGCCGCTTCCTGACTCATGGAGACGATCTGTGACCCGCTATCTAGCAAGGCCTCTTCCTGCCGAATCCCATTTATCAGAGTTGGCACTACTCTCAACGGCTCGCATTCTTTCGCAATAAACACTTGTCGTCCCCTGTCTCTTTGGGGTAGTGACTCCAAGTACTGCATGATTGGATCCTGAGCTACCCAGGCTTGGGTTGCCGAGCCTTCTCGGAGCACTGTATCATACTTCCGAGGACCGTCTGCTAGCTCCGTTATCATGACTTGTACTGGCCCACTATTAATCTCTATATCTTCTGTATCATCGTCCCCAGGCCCTACTCCTGCTATTAAGCTTTGACTCGTGGGTACCCGTTTTCTCATAATGCGCTCTCTATAAGCATTCCTGTATATCGGTGACAATGCCAAGAGTTCTCCATGCAATACTGAGGCTTCTCGCTTCAATACCCTGCTGAGTACTTCCTCAACATCGACATTCCTCTCTATAGGGGCCTGGTGCTTATACACAGGCTCTTTCTTGGATGATTCCATCCTTCTGACAGGCAGCAGTGGTACCTCAACGACCGGGCGCAGTGGTTTCACATCCTTATATGGTAATTCTCCTGCTGCGGCACACATTGGTTTCTCCATTGTCTGCCCTATTTCCTCATTTTCTGATTCTTCTGATTGCTCGGAATCCAACACGTCCTCAGGAGTCTGTCCTCTGGCGAAGGCAACCTTCTTCTTCAGAGCCGGCTCCTTCCTCGAACCCTTTAGAAACCCGACTCCGAGTTCCTAGTCTTCGCGCCACTTCTGGTGTCCAAATACTGGCTTGCCGAGGGCGTACCATCCGTCAAACTGCTAAGCTTAGCCTGTATCTGGGCCAATTGCTCAGCCAAAGACTGTATTTTGATGTTATCCTCCTTCCTGGTCATAAGCTTAACCTTTGGGGCACTCCCGGCGTGGATGGCAGCTGTCTCCAACATTTCCATGCGCTGCTTCAGACGGCGGACTTCTTCTTCCACTGGTGACCTTTGGTTTTCTGACCTCAGGAACGCTCTCTGTGCAAACACCGCTGACGTTGGCACTTGTGGTAACTCAGGCTCAACCTCCGGCAGTTCTGGTATCTGAACGAAGAGTTGTCCCTTTGTTGCATAGTACTTTGCCACTTTCTCTTTAATAGGCCCTTCTCCTCGAGGGATACTCGAGCCATCTCCCATATATATTTTGTTCCCTTCGACTCTAATTCGGCCAGCTTGCTTATCCACCTCCATGTCCGGGCAGAATAACCAACTATGCCCTAATAACCAGCAGTAGAAACACTTGTGGTCGGAAAGCGACCCTGCTGACCCACTTCCAGTATTCCTCTGAGCGTGATTATAACCGGCATGATTATGTCCGTCTTTTGCCAAGCTCTCTAAGTATGATTTTAAGGTATGCCCCTGGATATTCATGAGGTCCTTAAGCTCAGCAAGGCCACCTGCCATCTGCGAGACTTCATCCTGAAATTTCTGCTTTAAGCTTTGCAGCTCTCGCTTTACTACCGGGTCATAAGTCCCTGTTCCGGACGTCGCGGGTGGATGGCTCATCGATGCCGAGTTTACCGGCCTCAAATCCTGATGAAGGGATCACATAAGTGTTTTGCCAATTGTTATCAGAAACCACATCAGAAGGACGGTTACTTTTAGCTCACATTCACATGTTACTATGAAACTATCAGTAGTGTACATCAGAAGGACTATTCTTAGTATACGCCTCATGTTTTCTTATCTCTGACTCACAGTTACCCCAGTCTGGACTATTATAGTAGGAGTACAGCCACACTTAGAAGTATATAAGGATACAGTACAATACCTTGTATCCTTATCTTAGTGTTATACAGTTCTTGCCTCCTATACCTCTTTGCCCTTAAAACCGGCTGGACTATAGTGCTCCGTCGTCTCCAAGTCACGCCTAGTAAGACAGGACCAAGTCTGTATAGACATCCTGTGTCGAACGCCATGCTACTCAAGAGCGAACCCCTAACCTGGGTAACAAAACACTAAGATACTCTGCTGCTTATCTCTTGCTTGCCCTCTACTCTGTGCTGCTCTACCAACGTACTGAACGCGTCGAGGTACCCTGGTCGTTCAAAACGACGTGCGAAAGAAAACCGCCTCTCTGTGTAGCTATCGCTACATCCCTCAACCTCTCCCCGCCAGAAGACCTGGCTTACCTACTCATTTTCGTTTTCACTTCTACCGCCACTCTCATTGCCTACCGAATCATCACCCTAGAACTCGAACGCATCACGTGCCCCTGCCACTGCTGTGTCATCAGATCGTGGAACCTATATTCAGGGATATCCATAATAGCTACCCAATTCTTCATACTTCTAGCGATAATCGATCGCTAGACAAATATCACCATGCCTCCAAAGAAATTCTCGGCCCGAGAATCCCCATCACCCCCTCCTCCCAAATCAAGAAGTAGAATCTCAGGATTAGGAACCCAGAACCCAGATCCCAGAAGA
The DNA here is from genome assembly GCA_023014365.1 of Lepiota brunneoincarnata. NCBI lineage: Eukaryota > Fungi > Basidiomycota > Agaricomycetes > Agaricales > Agaricaceae > Lepiota > Lepiota brunneoincarnata. The sequence goes on from JAEBUN010000009.1 coordinate 1,136,516, forward strand.
AACCCTATCCCCACTCAGACACCATCCCCATTCTATCCTCCATCTCCATTCGACTCACCCACTCCAAGTACATCAACACGTACAAGAACAAGCTTCGCTGACGAACTAGCAGAACGACAAAAACTACAACACAAAAGAGAATTAAAAGAACACTACGAAGAAGAAGAAAGAAAACGCAAACAAGCCGAAGAATACCATGCTAAAGTAGGCCCATTAAACGACTACAAACTCCAAAGACTTAAAAACGCCCTCAAACAACCAAGAGGACTTTCCACGTCAGAAGAGAACTTACTCACACGCCACGAATACGCCGTAAATCAGGGAAGAACTCCCCCAGCAGACAACGACTCCGACGTCTATATAACAGATGACAACCAATCAGATCCCGATCCACAACCACCTGCACTACCTGCATCAACCATACCCTTAGCCCTACCAGCTCCTCCTCTGCGACCAACACAACCACCATCACCACCACCACCACCCGGACAATTACAAATAATGGCCGCCGCAGCTACCCCAAAGGAGTTAGGACTCCTCAAACCCATCGCCTTCGATGGAACTAGAAGACTATTCGAAGATTGGATCTTCCAATGTGAAGTTTACGTGCTCGCTAATGCGACCACTTACAACACCGACCTCGCTAGGACCCTATTCGTCCTTTCGACGATGCAATCAGGAGATGCCCGAGCCTGGGCTAGACAATACCTCCACGAGAGAAACGCCCAAACTCCACAAGGACAACCCATAGTCATGGAATCATAGGACAACTTCACCGCTCGACTTAGAGCTGACTTCACCCCAGCAGACGAACATGCGTACGTGCATACCAGACTTCAAACCCTGCACCAAGCAGGCAAACCAATGACCGAGTTCAACGCTCAGTTCAAAGAACTCGTCCGACAATCCGGATTAAATGAAGATCACACTCTAATTGATCTATACCGCAAGGCAATCGATCGCCGCATTGCCATGAAGATCGACAAATCCGAAAACCCTCCGACAACTATCACCGCTTGGTACACCCGAGCAAATAAACTCGACGACAATTTCTGCCAAATCAACGCCCTCTATGGCACCCCCAGAAACATGTTTCCCCAAAGAAACCAATACCAACCCAACCGTGGACCAAGTCGTCCAAACAATAACGTGCCCTACGCACAGTTCTACCAAAGGAGCAACGCTCCACGATTCACCCCACGCGACCCACACGCCATGGAAGTAGACCATGTCACAATAGAAGAAGGATTCGAAGATCCTTATCCCGAAATCCCACAACCGGAATATACCAAAGAAAACTCCGCACAAGAACAGTTGGAGTTAGATGCCGTTATCACTGGACAACAAATGAAATCATACCAAAACCAGGAATGCTTCCGATGTGGAGCCAAAGATCATTGGGTCAGCAAATGCCCTCAACCACCACCAGCTAGATGCTTCCCAGGAATGCGCACCAATCCCCCTCGCCCTGCGAGAAACCCCAACCGTCCCTTCCCTGGACAACAAAACACTTGTCCCGGAATTCCAAACCGGAACGCCCAACAATCACCGCAACGCAAGTATTCCCTTGCCGTCGCAGAAGTCGCATCTCAGATGCGCCAAATGGTCGATGATCTCAATCCAGAGCTCCAACAAGAACTCCACTCCGCGCTAGCCGAGGATCCAGAGATGTGTCCATTCCAGGATTTTTAAAAAGGAATGCTGTCGACAGATGTGCCCCTGCATGTTCCAGAACTCAGAAGGACATTTCATACTCTCACTCCCAGAAGGACATTTTCTTGATAAACTCTGTACAATTATGACTATCCCCGAATAAACGATCCCTTTTCTTACCCATCGAGATCTGGAGTAAACGGACATCAAAACCCGTGGCCATCACCGCCCTGATAGATTCAGGAGCCCAAGGGAACTTCATCTCCCACAAAATCATTGAATGACATGGTTATCAAACCAAACAGCTGGACCAACCAATTCCACTCAGTAACGTTGACGGAACTAACAATCAACATGGCAAGATCCATGAATACATCAAAATCAGAACCATCATTGATGGAAGAGATTGCATGCTAGAAGCGTACGTCACAAACACTGGTGAGAAAGACCTCATCATCGGATTTCCCTGGTTGGAACAATACAATCCCGACATCAACTGGAAGACCAAGACATTCTCTTGGAAACCCCAAATCGATCACCAAGACTTTTCCAAACTCCTCAGAACTCTACGACGACCCGTCGAACTTAACTCCATCGCCATGGACATAATGGCTGGAAAAACCTCCCAACCCGAGGAAAACCCCGAAGAATATGTCAACTTATCAAATGTTGACCTAGACACCTTCTCTCTAGAAAGAGAAATGAACCCCATGCTTCTAACCCCATTAGAAGTAAATGCCAAAGCGACACACGCCACAACACTCCACAATGAACAACATAACCTGATAAAGTCGGCAAACCAAAAAGGAAAACAACCTGAATCAAACAAGGAACCACCCGAGATTCCCCGGAGATTCACCCGATGGGCAAAAATATTCAACAAGAAAGCCTCCGAAAGATTCCCACCATCAAGAACATTCGATCACGAAATCGAACTAAAACCAACATTCGAAGCAAAATCAATGAAACCTTATCAAGTAGCACCTGCCGAAGAAAAAGCACTGAAGGAATTCATAGATGAAAACCTCTGAAAAGGTTACATCCGCCCCTCAAAATCCCCTATGGCATCACCCTTCTTTTTCATTGCCAAGAAAGGAGGAGACCTCTGACCCTGCCAAGACTATCGTTATCTAAATGATCACACCATCAAAAACGCTTACCCAATCCCCATGATTTCTTCTATCATGGATAAACTCAAAGGAGCTAAGTACTTCACTAAGCTTGATGTCTGCCTAGGATACAATAACGTCAGAATCAAAGATGGCGATCAATGGAAAGCAGCGTTCAAGACTCCTATGGGTCTTTTCGAACCGACTGTTATGTTTTTCGGACTTTGCAACAGTCCCGCGACGTTCCAACACATGATGGACACGCTATTCTCCGAAATAATGGAGAAAGGAGGAATCATCATCTACATGGATGATATCCTAATCTACAGTAAAACCCAGGAAGAAACTGACCGACTTACGGAAAAAGTACTGCAAATCCTGCAGGAAAACGACCTCTACCTCAAAACGGAGAAATGCAAGTTCAACAAACAATGACTCGAATACCTTGGCATGATCATCATGCCGGACGAGATCAAAATGGATCCCAGAAAACTCAAGGGAATAGAAGACTGGCCAGTACCAAAAACAGTCCGACACGTTCGAAAATTCATCGGATTTTGTAATTTCTATCGAAAGTTCATCCGCAGCTACTCCCACCACACAAAACCCCTGAACCAACTCCTTTCCAAATCAAACAAGTTCGAATGGAAAGAAGAACAACAGAAAGCGTTCGAAACACTCAAGAACGAATTCTTGAAGGAACCGGTACTCCTCATGCCCAACTCCACAAAACCCTTCGAAATAGAAGCCGATGCTTCTAAATTTGCATCAGGAGCTGTCCTGTATCAATACAACATCAACGGAATATGGAAACCCGTATCATTCTATTCAAAGACATTCGGACCAGCAGAATGCAACTACGACATCTATGACAGGGAACTCCTCGCTATTATCCGAGCCCTCGAAGAATGGCGCCACTACCTCCTTGGTAGTCCACACACTGTCCGTATCAGAACAGACCACCAAAACCTTACATACTGGCGTAAACCCCAGAAAATCAATCGCCGACAAGCACGATGGGTCCAGACCCTCGCTGATTACAACTTCAAATTAGAACACGTCCCAGGATCAAAGATCCCTGCACCAGACGCCCTATCAAGACGTCCAGACCACATCCCTGATGAGGATAACGATAACGAAGACATCACCATGCTCCCAAACAACCTCTTTGTCGCCACTGCTGACATAGAAGATCAAAACCTGATCACAATACTCCCAGAACACCTCTTTATCGCCACCGTCAATATGAAACTCCAAGAAAGAATCACGGAATCACCCAAATATGACGCTAGAACCACTGAAGCGTTCAAACTCCTAAAAGAAACCCACCCTAACGCCGCCGACAAAGACTTCGGAACAGTTCCGACCTCAAATAACCCACTCCTCACGTTCCAAGAGTGTGTCATCATTCCAGAAGACCTCCAACTCAGACGTGATGTCATCGCAAGATACCACGACCACCCCACACGTGGTCACCCTGGAGAACAGGAAACATACCGCCTCACCAAGAAAGAAGTATATTGGCCAGGAATGTCGACGTTCATAAAGAACTACGTCAAAGGCTGTCCAGAATGCCAGCAACACAAAATCATACGCAGACCAGACCACGCACCAACTCAACCGATTCCACCATCATCTTCCAAATGCCCATTTGCACAGATCTCATGGGATCTTATCACTGGTCTACCACCTAGCGCCGGCCATAATGCGATATTGTCCGTGGTGGACCATGGCCTTATGAAGGGGGTAATTTTCATCCCAACATCAGATCGATCAAACGCCGACGACATCGGACGACTATTAATAGAAAAAGTCTTCATCAGATTTGGACTACCTGACAAAATCATATCAGATCGAGACCCCAGATTCGCCGCCAACTCCCTCTGACAACTAGCCAAACATCTAAATATCCAACAAGCATTCTCAACTGCATACCATCCCCAGACAGATGGTTCCACCAAACGATACAACCAAGAAATCGAAACCTACCTCGCCATATACTGCACCAGAAACCCCCTTGACTGGTCAGAAACCCTCCCTATCGCCGAGTTCGCACACAACTCCAAAATACATGCCTCGAGGCAGAAATCCCCATTCGAACTAATCATGGGATACAACCCTCCACCGATACCCACAGTAATGGAAACATCAAACTTTCCATCAGTAGACGAACGCATCAGACTCCTTGACGATGCCAGAAAAGAAGCACACGTGGCACATCAACTCTCCGCCGATATTATGAAACAAAGAACCAGAAGAACTGTCAAACCCCTTGAAACACGTCAAAAAGTATGGCTAGAAGCCAAGAACCTCAAACTTCCCTTCATTTCCAACAAAATATCCCCAAAACAACTAGGACCCTTCCTTATCACAGAAGTCCTATCACCGCTCACCTACAAACTAAAACTTCCGATCAAATGGAAGATACATCCAATATTCCACAGAAACCTTCTAACTCCATACACCGAAACAGAAGCATACGGATCTCATCCGACCCCACCACCACCAGACATCATCAATGAAGAAGAAGAATACGAAATAGAAGCCATTCTAAATCACCGACAACACCGCGGAAAACTCCAATACTACGTCAAATGGAAAGGATACTCCCACACGGAGAACAAATGGATCACCGACAAAACACTTCATGAAAACGCCAAAGAATACTTGACCGAGTATAAAGAAGCTCATGGAATTCTCCAGAAAGAACAGGAACCCACCAGAACCAACCAAAGACAACTTCGCTCCCACACCAAACATACTTAAAGATGCCCATGAACCTCGACCTCACTCGCCCCCAAACTACTCCCCCTTTTTCAACAACACCTTCACCAACCTCCTCATCATCCTCCGTCGTCATCATAAACAATGCAAGCGTTGAACATACTACACTTCAAACAACTCCCGTTCCGGCCCCGTCTCCCTACACCCCCTCTCACACCTTCGCCGCAACATACGCCTCCCCCAGGGACGAGACCCCCGACCCCAACGACACCCCAGAACCAACAGCCGCCCCAGCCGCCTCCCTTAGATACCATACAGCTGGAGTACGATCATATGGACCAGATCACCCTTCTGACGGAGATCTGCGCGAGGCTGCCACCGACGGAGCCTTTACGACTAAATTGGAACACACTCCAATTTCAGAATACAACTGACAACTCTGGTACGACTATACCCACCACATACGACAGACTAAGGCTCTCGCTACTGCATACAATACGCAACATGCCTGGGCAGAATCACTTGAGCGACTTCTCCGCTCAAGATCAGGCCTCATGTCCGAGGTGTCGAAGAACCTACCCAAACGAAATGAGGTACATACCTCGCAGCCCCCCACCACAACCATCCCCACCACTACCATGACGACCACTGCCACTATCATCACCACCATCCCCAGTAAGGGAAGAAAGCCCGCCAGTATCAGAAATCCCTTCAGACTTCTCACCCCCACCAAGGACACCACCCACACCATCGCCAGTAACAACGTCCCGATTCGGAACTCCCCCAATCCCATTCACCCACGAACCAACCCCCGAACCACCGACAGATCAGTCTGCATCCAATGTAGACACACAGGACACTGGGCCATGGATTGCCCCCAATTTGCCTGCCTCGGATGCAAGCAATATGCCCCAGGGCACTACTCATATGACTGCATCAAATACAGATGCCCCCACTGCGCTGTCTTCCAACCGCGCCATAAACGGACCGAATGCCCAAGTCGAAAGACTCGACACGCCCCCTACTCCAGAAATTCTACAACCTGTCCCTCGACCATTCCCACAACTCACCATCGATACATCGATCTCACCCACGACGATTATTACGAGGAGTGTTACGACGACGTGGCCGAATCAAACATCACAGGAGAACCATGCGGTTCCTTCTGAAGCAAACCAAATCACCCCACCAGAAGAAAGAATTGAAAGTCCCCATTTCAGACGCCTTCTATATGACATCTTTTACCCAGGACAACCCCCATCCCCAGAAACCGCCACCATACTCGATCTTCACAGAACTCCCACTCCTACCTTCTCCCCCGTCATTCCCCCCAGGCCAGACTCCACCGACCTACCACAGATCGACTACTACGAACCAAACTACCTAGCCAAGTACCTGGAAGAAGGAAACTAACAAGTTGTATGGAAAACAACTCTAGAAACGGACCTAATGTTATCAGAAACCACATCAGAAGGACGGTTACTTTTAGCTCACATTCACATGTCACTATGAAACTATCAGTAGTGTACATCAGAAGGACTATTCTTAGTATATGCCTCATGTTTTCTTATCTCTGACTCACAGTTACCCCAGTCTGGACTATTATAGTAGGAGTACAGCCACACTTAGAAGTATATAAGGATACAGTACAATACCTTGTATCCTTATCTTAGTGTTATACAGTTCTTGCCTCCTATACCTCTTTGCCCTTAAAACCGGCTGGACTATAGTGCTCCGTCGTCTCCAAGTCACGCCTAGTAAGACAGGACCAAGTCTGTATAGACATCCTGTGTCGAACGCCGTGCTACTCAAGAGCAAACCCCTAACCCGGGTAACACCAATCAAAATTTCAATGGCTTTATCCACGACGATCCTCCAATCATAGGGGTCCTCTTCGCGTAAATCCTTCACAGTCAGTGCCGACCCATCGCTTGCAGTTCTACGCGCCCCGGTGATCGCTAATCTCGCATTGAGTACATCCTGGAACACTGAGTCCAGTGCGCTCGTAAATAACTCGACTAGTTCTTGGTTCGAGACTACCGCTGGCAACTTCAGACACTTCTCTGCTTCGAGAATGAATCGCCTTTTAAAGTCCAAGACTTTATGCTCCTCATTCATCGCAATGCCTCTACCCTCTGCGCAGAGTTCCCTCAATCGTCGCACTGAGCCCTGCTCAGCTGCCACAGTCTTGGGATACTCTTTCTTCAATCTCTCCACGAAGCCTGTCCAGCTTCCTGCTGGGAACTCCGCAAAACTCATCCACTCTTCATGGATATCCTGGTCCACATATGACACTGCCCAATTTATCCTTTCTGCATCGTCCGTCGTCTTCATTATCGTGAAGAGCCATTCAAGCATCCAGAGATAATTTCTCAATGTCTGTGGTTTTGATGCATCCCATCTGGGAGCATTATTGCTAAAGGGAATTGGCATACACTCGTGTCCCATTTTACTAGCTGTAGTCGTCGTAGATGGCATGGTTTGGTTTGTCTGTACAGTTGGAGTTGACTGTGATATCTGTGGTACTGTAGAGGCACCAGGAGGGTTCGTATGAAACGAGTTTTGGTTTGTAAACGCTAAGCTTAGCGTAGGAACGGTCTGACCATCCTGGCTTTCGGTGTGCAGAATATGTGCTATGTTGCGAGCTGAGGCTGGAAGCCTTATAGTAATTCTGGGAACAGTAGAGGTCGACGATGCGACTTCTCTTGATACTGCAACCACTGAACCACTTGCTATGTTTGCAGCTAAAGAGTTAACGGGATCTTTTCGCTTTCGAGAGGTACTAGCGGCGATGAGGCCTTCAGAACCTTCTGGACAATTGGAATTCCAAGTAGTTCTCTGTTTTGGGGGGTCGACCTTCCTGAGACTGTTCTCGAAGGACGTGTTGGGTGACTTTACAGTCTTTGCTTGAACCTTTCTCTGCTTTGCAGGTGAAAGGCGGGCCAGTGTCCAAGTCTTTTGGTGTTTGTCTCGTGAAATTCAACTGAAAACCCCCCTTGCGGTGGGCTCCAGATGAAAAGGTGGAGAAACTTTCGTTGTTTTAAATATAGATAGTGGGCTTGTTTTTACTAAGCTTAGCCGCAATTCGATAAGCTTAAGCTAATACAAGTGGAATGAGATAGATAATGAACAGTTTCGTCTTTTAGGGTGTTCTGGGGGTGTGTTCTGACAGCAAAATTCAAGAGAGTAGTGTTTTTAGAGGTTAACGAACAGCCGTTGAAGTTATCTTAGCCATACGGTGCAACAATGAAAGGACAATCCCTGCCAATTCAAAGCGCTGGGTCTCTGGTCTCTGGTCTCTGGTCTCTGAACTCTGGTCTCTGTCTCTGTCTCTGTCTCTAGCACTCTGGAACTCTAAACTCTAAACTCTGGTCTCTGTCTCTGTCTCTGGGTTGGTTGACGACCGAAGAAATCACACTTAACGACACACACTAAATAGCCCTCTGAAACCGTTCTTGATCACGGCTCGCAGACTTGCGTGTGGAAGTGGGGGTGAGACCTCTTGCTTCTTCACGAACAAGTGCAACTGTATTTATATTGTTTGGATACATACGAGAGATAGTAAATATGAAATAGAAAACAATAAGCTTAATTGTTACAGGCACTGTAGAACATTTTGGAAGGTTCGGCAGCATTTCTACCTCACCCTGGGTTATGGGTTTTTCTCTGATTAACGAATGGCAATCCAGCCAGACGTGTTCCGTGCTTGTCTGCATTATTCTGCATCCACGCGAGCGTGTTAAGTTTCCGGATCAATTATGATCGGAATGTATAGCGGATGGACAATTCCTTGATCCGTTGTAATTAATCTCAGTTAAGTAGTATGCCAAAGTGCCGGGACCCCCAAAGCACTCGTTAATTAGGAGTCTTTGATATTTCTAGGGTTTTGGGCATCGGGTATTGCCTCCCGAACGTTGGACGTTCCGTTCCGTGGTCCGGTCATCATTATTGAACTCGCTATAGACGTAATACGCCTGTGACAGCCGCTAGGTACATTCTTTTATGTTCAAACGCATTCGGGTTCATCAGAAAACTGCTCGTAAGGTCCCTTGATGCGACTGGGGTATACTCGATAGGCTATGTAGAGCCCTGAATCCCTCCGGAGAGCGTTCTGATAGCTTGGTTCACTAAGCTTAGTGATAATGAGCTGGTTTGAACACTTCCAAGGCTCGAATATCCTTAGTTCGGTCGAACTGGCTACTATGGGATATAGTACCAATCCTCTATAGAGTTCTTTAATGATATAGCCAATGATTCTATGTAGAGAATTGTTCCGGAGTATGGAATTCAGGTATAGGCGTGAAATCGGCGTATCACCGTCACACCCCAAGCTGCGACAACCCACTTGTATGATGTTGGAAGAAATCGCTGTTTCAAGTGCCACCAAATTGGCCACTGGGCATACAGCTGCCCCTGATACACCTGTCGTCATTGTAACTGCTCTGTGCCAGGGCATTACATGCGGACCTGCCCCGTCTACCACCAGAACCAGCAAAATGCCACGCTTGAAAGGACAGCGCAATGCTATCCCAACACCTTTGGACGAATGTACAATATTATTGGTGACAGCCAATATAACAACTACGACTACGCCTACGATGGTTACGGCTACAACTAGAGATGACTACTTCCACAACCTGCACCCAACACCCGTACCCTGCTGACTATTGACTTCGAAACAGAGTTTGAAGATTAGAAGGGGGTAATGTTACCATTTTTCCCATTTATGCGTCCGTCCATCTATTTTTTGCTTATCACATGTCACCGCCCGCAGTCAGCGCCCAGTTATATTTATTTATCACATGCCACAGCCCATCTATAGTTAGTTCTCCCTTGGCTTGTGATTCCCGTCCATCCACATGTGATTCTTTCTTTTATCACATGTCAGTTACTCTCAGTAGTATATATAGACCTAAGCATTACTTGTAATCCTTAGCTTTGTCTTGTTATACACCGTATTTGTTCCTGATCTTTGGCATCGCCTTAGACTTGCTTGCACTACTCAATGGTTAACTTGTCGTTAATCGCATTGAGCCTTGCAGATGCCTAACCAGCATAACAATCACCAATGGCCTCACCTTTCTTCTTTGTAGGAAAGAAGGACAGAAAGCTATGCCCCTGTCAAGACTACAGGTACCTCAACAAACATACTGTCAAGAATGCATACAACCTTCCCCTCATCTCACATATTCTCGACAAACTCCAAGGATCATGATATTTTACCAAACTCAACATACAAGCAGGATACAACAACATCCATATATGCAAAGGAGATGAATGGAAAGGAGCCTTCAGAACACCCCAAGGACTATTCAAACCTACAGTCATGTTTTTCGGAATGTGCAACTCCCCAGCAACCTTCCAAACCATGATGGACTCACTATTCCAAAAACTCATTGATAATGGAGGAGTAATTGTTTACATGGATGACATCCTCATTCATGCAAAAACAAAACAAGAACTCTGACATCTTACAAGAGAAGTACTCAAGATACTTAAAGACAATGATCTATACCTCAAGACCGAGAAATGCAAATTTGAACACCAACGACTCAAATATCTAGGAATTATCATCACTCTGGACTCAGTTTCAATGGACCCAGCAAAGCTCAAAGGCATCGCTGAATGGCCAACACTGACTACCCTGTGTGATGTATGCAAATTTATAGGATTTTGCAACTTCTACTGGAAGTTTATACATCAATATGCCACATGGGCCAAACCCCTCAATGCCTTAATGTCCAAAACCAAGAAATTCGAATGGACAGAAGAGTGCCAAAATGCCTTCGATACCCTCAAGAGAAAATTCCAAAGTGAACTGGTACTAATGGTACCAGACTGAGACAAACCCTTCAAAATCAAATGTGACGCATCACTATTTGCATCAGGAGCAGTCCTCCTTCAACATGATAATAATGGAGTTAAACACCCAGTCACATACTTCTCAAAAGGATTCTCACCAGCTGAATGCAACTATCATTGCTCTGAACAAGAACTCTTTGCCATAATCCGAGCACTCAAGGAATGGTGCCACCACATAGAAGGATCATCTCACAAGACCATTGTATGGTCAGATCACAATAACCTTTGCTGCTGGAGAAAACCCAAGGATCTCAGCAGAAGACAAGCTTGATGGATTGCCTACATGCAACGATTTGACATTGAAATCTGGCACATCCCTGGAAAGAAAAATGGACCAGCGGATGCTCTCTCAAGACAACCTGACCATGAACCCAAGATGAAGGACAACAAACAGATTGTTGCCCTACCTAATAAATTCTTCACCCCAGAATGACCACAGCACATCCGTATTATTGACGAAACTACCAAGCATGAAATAAAGGAGCTGTGGAAGAAGAAGAAACAAACCAACATCGCCCAAGAAGACAACTCAGGACACTCACGTGTTCATGGAAAGCTATTTATACCTCAAGATCTACATCTCAGGCGCCACCTACTGCAAAAAGTACATGACTCACCAACCGCAGGACACCCTGGAATCACAGAAACCACCAGAAAACTCCAGGAGTATGCCTACTGGCCTGGGATGTGATCATTTGTCAAGAACTACATCCGAGGATGTGGTACTTGCCAACAACACAAGATCAATCACTACCCCCTGAAGCCACTGCTTCAACCTATCCCTAGACCCTGTTCTACCCATCCATTCTTGAATATCTCAATGGATCTTATCACAGACCTACCCCCGGATGGACCCCATGATTCTATACTGGTTGTGGTCAACCAGCTTATGAAGGGGATAATTCTAGAACCTACTGCAAAAACTGCCAACACAGACAAGATTGCTGAAATTCTTATCAAATGGCTATTCTCTAGATTTGGCCTTCCTGAAAAGGTTCTCAGTGATCATGACCCCAGATTTGCCATCAAATCCATGAAAGAATTCTATAAACAACTTGGAATCAAACAAGCACTCTCTACCACCTACCACCCACAGACAGACAGACAAACAGAGCAATTCAATCAGGAGATAGAACTATACCTTGGCATCTATTGCTCATCAAACCTGAACAAATGGGTAAAGGCACTTCCACTCCTAGAATATGTTCACAACTTGAAAACACATGCTGAACACCAACATACCCATTTGAACTCCTCTATGAATCAACCCCCAAAGGATTTCCAACCTCTGAGGAGCCAATGAACATTCCAGCAATAGGAGAGACGTTTAAATACCTTGCCAAGATATGCCAAGAAGCTCAAGCTGCACATGAACAAGCCAGACTAAAAATGGCTGCAAGATATAACCAGCCAGATATCAATCTAAAAGTTGGACAAAAGGTTTGGCTAGACAACCACAACCTCCCAATTCAGTACACCTCAAAGAAACTGGCCCAACACCAAGAAGGTCCCTTTACCATAACAAGAAAACTTGGACCTGTTACTTATGAACTAAAATTACCCATCAAATGGAAGATCCACAACAAGTTTCATGCAAGCCTCCTAATGCCTGCAGAAGAGAACGACACACATGGGGAATACAACACAGCCCTGCCTCCTGACCTTGTCAATGGAGAAGAAGAATACAAGGTCAAGTCAATACTGCACCACAGAAGATTCCAGAACAAGTATCAATTTCTAGTCAGATGGAAAGGATACCTTCCCACTGAGGACTCCTGGGAGCCAGAAGCAAACCTGGAGAATGCCAAGGAAATCATTGAAGAATATAAAAGGGCCCACAAACTAGACAGCCCCACCAATGACCCAACCACCCAACACTCGAGCAACCACTCCAGACCTCCCAGAGCCAGACAACAATGGACACTTTCTCATCCAGGAAAGAATCATATCCCTGGCAAACCACGTCACAGGAAATAGCCAACCTGGCCCTACCGCCGATACTGTTAACAACCAACCAGACAGGACCAACAGTCCTTATATCATCCAGCATACCTTCCTTCCCTCCAATCAACCCAAAATACGATCCATCCTTTTACATGAGGTTCCCTTTCATATTACTGGAACCTGTCTTAAATGCAGTCCAGCAATGGTACCCCTGGTTGACACCTGCTGGAAGACATTTACTGCTCTTTTGTATCACAAGCACCTCATCTACAACCAAACAACAGAATTCCAAGAACTATGCACCACTATTCTTTCTAGTGCAACAGAGGAACAGGACCATGCTACCATTTCTGCCATGTTATCAACCGCTCTCACCAAATTCCCATTTGAGAGTCCAATCCCAAGCATGAGCAATGGAAGTGGAAGTCAGGACCACCCTATCCTACCTATTGGGACCGCCACCCAACCTTCCAATCCTCCCATGGTGGATACGAATAACCAACCACCAAGTGCTATACAAGTTATATCTGCTTCTGATGACACCCCCACCGGGACTACCACCAATCACCTATCCAATACCAGAACTTGCTGCAATTGCTGCCATCAATTTGGCCATATCAAAGCAGGATGCCCGCGCTACCAATGTTGATATTGTCGAAAGATTGCCCCCAGCCATTATGAGAAGCACTGCGAAAGAAACCCTTACCAGCATCAACCCGCAAGTATGGTACCTGGCTTGTATCACCACCCACAAGGAATACCAAGCAGAGCTCAATCCCTCACACACAAAACCACAAACAACAATATTTGACACATTATTGCAAACACCGAGCAGTGCTCCACCTCAGCCAGACCCCTCTGCACCTGAATTCAAGGTGCCCCCATCATCATTCCGACCACCAACACCACCACCACATCTACTGGTAGAAGCCACCAACTTCCTGAATCAGTCTTTCAACCCACCCATCACCACTTGCTCCAGAGAACCCCTTGTCATCAACCTCACCCAAGACCTGCCATCCCCAGGCCACCAAGTTATCGAAGCGACTCTCCAGAACCTGACCCCTACTATGACTGGGACCCTGTCACCAAATCAAACATCACAGGAGAACCTATCAGATTATACTGAGGATATGTCTGATAAGGACATCAGACCTTACGAAGGGGATAATGTTATGAACAGTCCAGACCGAGAGGAGCAAGAACAATTATTCGACTTTACAAGATAGGTACAGGAAACCACAGACCAGTTGCAAGCACAGGAATATGAAGACAAAGAAGGGGAATATTACAATGCCATGCAGGACTTGGCAAGAGAAGCAAGAATGGAGATAACTCTGGAGGATATTCTGGAATACCCTAAGGATAAAGATAGCCATGGATCAACTGATCCAACCTCTGATATGGATGGAAGCACCAAGAGAATGGAGAGCAAGAATGGGAGAGAATCCATGGAGATAGAATCAGGAGAAGGGAATTATGAGTCAGAGGAAAATGATGGAACATCACACAGCAGTGGAATGGAGAATGAGGACACTGACTCATTGTAATATATAAATAACAGTAGGATGCCATCAGCTAGGATGTGCATCATGGTCAAGACTGCGCAGGACAAGTAGAACAGCCCAATAACCTATAACAAGTATATAGTATCTCATAGGTATATAAGGCCTGTACAAGTAGAGATTAAAGTCTCAAGCTTTAATCTTGTTAACAGTGGTTGTTAACCCTCTCTGCCTTAACTTGGTGTGTTCCCTCATTATCTCATTGAGCACAATCCACTAAGCTCTGCAAGGCCAACCATCTTGGACACCTTGTAGAGTGATTGAAGGCCATCTCCAGTTATCCTCAGATACAGAAGGAGCATGGATCATAACAGTGTCCAAGACAGTTGGCCTTGCAGAGCTTAGTGGATCATGCTCAATGAGATAACGAGGGAACACGCCAAGTTCTCTATTCCTGCTTCTCTTGCCAAGTCCTGCATGGCATTGTAATATTCCCCTTCTTCGTTTTCATATTCCTGCACTTGCAACTGGTCTGTGGTTTCCTGTACCCATCTTGTAAAGTTGAATAATTGCTCCTGTTCCTCTCGGTCTGGGCTGTTCATAACAGAGTTTCAGAGTTCCAGAGTGCTAGAGACAGAGACAGAGACCAGAGTAGAGTTCAGAGACCAAAGACCAAAGACCAGAGACCCCACGCTTTAAATTGATAGGGATTGTCCTTTTACTATTGCACCATATGGCTAAGATAACTTCAACAGCTGTTCATTAACCTCTAAAACACTACTCTCTTGAATTCTGCTGTCAGAATGCACCCCCAGAACACCCCAAAAGATGAAACTGTTCATTACCTATCTCATACTATTGGTATTAGCTTAAGCTTGTTGAATTTTGGCTAAGCTTAGTAAAAACAAGCCCTCCATCTATATTAAAACCCATGAACATTTCTATCTTTTCAATGGGGGATAGTTCAGTAATTTGGGTGGCTATGTGAACAGTGGGATCATTTGGTTTGGGTGGGGTTGCATATACAGGTTGGTTGGACTTAGGAGAAGATGAAGGAACATGAAAAGAAGGAGTAGAATGAGGAGTTGATGGAGTGGCACATGGGGTAACAAATGGTTGAAAAGGTTCTGGAGATCCAGAACTGGAATGGGAAATGCATGGTGTTATGATCCGTGCTCCTTCTGTATCCGGGGATAACTGGAGACGGCCTTCAATCACTCTACAAGGTGTCCGAGACGGTTGGCCTTATAGAGCTTAGTGGATCGCGCTCAATGAGATAACGAGGGAAGACGCCAAGTTAAGGCAGAGAGGTAAACGACCGCTGTTAACAAGATTAAAGCTTAAGGCTTTAATCTCTACTTGTACAGGCCTTATATACCTATGAGGTGCTATATACTCGTTATAGGTTACTTGGCTGTTCTACTGGTCGTGCGCAGTCCTGACCATGATGCACATCCTGGCTGATGGCATCCTAGCGTTATTTATATTACAATGAGTCAGTACTCTCGCTACTGCTGTGCGATGTTCCATTGCTTTCCTCTGACTCATAATCTTCTTCTCCCGATTGTATCTCCATGGAGTCTTCTTCGTTCTCGTTCTCCATTCTCTCAGTGCTTCCATCCGTATCGGAGGTTGGGTCGGTTGATCCATGGTTATCTTCCTCGTCCTTGGGGTATTCCAATATATCCTCCAAGGTTATCTCCATTCCTGCTTCTCTTGCCAGGTCCTGCATGGCGGTATAATATTCCCCTTCCTCGTCTTCGTATTCTTGTGCCCGTAGTTGGTCTGTAGTCTCCTGTACCCATCTTGTAAAGTCGAACAGTAATTCTTGTTCCTCCCGGTCTGGACTGTTCATAACATTATCCCCTTCGTAAGGTCTGATGTCCTCATCAGACATATCCTCAGTATAATCCGACAGGCTCTCCTGTAATGTTTGATTCGGCGATGGGGTCCCAGTCGAAGTATGGGTCAGGTTCTGGGGAGTTGCTTCGGTAGCTTGGTGGTCTGGGGATGGCGGGTCTTGGGTGAGGTCGATGACGATGGGTTCTCTGGAGTGAATGGTGGTGGGTGCGCCGAAGGATCGATTCAGGAAGTCGGTGGCTTCCGCTAGCAGATGTGGTGGTGGCGTTGGTGGTCGGAATGACGACGGGGGCATTTTGAATTCGGGTGCGGAGGGGTCTGGCTGAAGCGGGGCGCTGCTCGGTGCTTGCAACAATGTGTCGAATATTGTTGTTCGTGGTTTCGCGTGTGAGGGATCGAGCTCTGCTTGGTATTCCTTGTGGGCGGCGATACAGGCCAGGTACCATACTTGCGGGTTGATGCTGGTAAGGGTTTCTCTCGCAGTGCTTCTCGTAATGGCCTGGGGCAATCTTTCGACAATATCGACATTGGTAGCGCGGGCATCCTGCTTTGATATGGCCGAGTCGACAGCAGCAATTGCAGCGAGTTCGGGTGGTGGATAAGTGAGTGGTGGTAGTCCCGATGGGGGCGTCATTAGAAGTAGATATAGCTTGTACAACACTTGATGGTTGGTTACTCGTATCCACCATGGGAGGGTTGGAAGGTTGGGTGGTGGTCCCGATAGGTAGGATAGGGCGGTCCTGACTTCTGCTTCCATTGCTCGGGCTTGGGATCGGACTCTCGAACGGGAATTCGGTGAGAGCGGTTGATAGCATGGCAGAAATGGTATTGCGGTCCTGTTCCTCTGTTGCGCTAGAAAGAATAGTGGCGCATAGTTTTTCGAATTCTGTTGCTCGGTCGTGGACGAGGCGCTTGTGATACAGAAGAGCAGTAAATGTCTTCCAGCAGGTGTCGACCAGGGGGTACCATCGCTGGACTGCGTTTAAGACGGGTTCCGGTAATATGAAAGGGAACTTCGTGTAAAAGGATGGATCGTATCTCGGGTTGGTTGGAGGGAAGGAAGGTATGCTGGATGATATAAGGACTGTTGGTCCTGTCTGGTTGGTCGTCAGCGGTATCGGTGGCAGGGTTAGGTTGGCTATTTCCTGTGACGCGGTTCGCCAGGGATATGATTCTTTCCCGGATGAGAAGGCGTCCATCGTTGTCTGGCTCTGGGAGGTCTGGAGTGGTTGCTCGAGTGTTGGGTGGTTGGGTCATTGGTGGGGTTGTCTAATTTGTGGGCCCTTTTATATTCTTCAATGACTTCCTTGGCGTTCTCCAGGTTTGCTTCTGGCTCCCAGGAATCCTCAGTGGGAAGGTATCCTTTCCATCTGACTAGGAATTGATACTTGTTCCGGAATTTTCTGTGGCGCAGTATTGACTTGACCTCGTATTCTTCTTCTCCATTTACAAGGTCGGGTGGTGGGGCTGTGTTGTATTCCCCATGTGTGTCGTTCTCTTCTGCAGGCATTAGGAGGCTCGCATGAAACTTGTTGTGGATCTTCCATTTGATGGGTAATTTTAGTTCATAGGTAACAGGTCCGAGTTTTCTTGTTATGGTGAAGGGACCTTCTCGGCGTTGGGCCAGTTTCTTTGAGGCGTACTGAATTGGGAGGTTGCGGTTGTCGAGCCAAACCTTCTGTCCAACTTTTAGATTGATATCTGGCCGGTTATATCTTGCAGCCATTTTTAGTCTGGCTTGTTCATGCGCAGCTTGGGCTTCTTGGCGTATCTTGGCGAGGTATTTAAACTTCTCTCCTATTGCTGGAATGTTCGTTGGTTCCTCGGAGGTCGGAAATCCTTTGGGGCTTGATCCATAGAGGAGTTCAAATGGGGTATGTTGGTGTTCGGCATGTGTTTTCGAGTTGTGGACATATTCCAGGAGTGGGAGTGCCTTTACCCATTTGTTCGGGTTCGATGAGCAATAGATGCCAAGGTAGAGTTCTATTTCTTGATTGAATCGCTCTGTTTGTCCGTCTGTCTGGGGGTGGTAGGCGGTAGAGAGTGCTTGTTCGATTCCGAGTTGTTTGTAGAATTCTTTCATGGATTTGGCAGCGAATCTGGGGTCGCGATCACTGAGAACTTTCTCGGGAAGGCCAAATCTAGAGAATAGCCGTTTGATAAGAATTTCGGCGATCTTGTCCGCATTGGCGGTTTTCGCAGTAGGTTCTAGAATTATCCCCTTCGTAAGCTGGTCGACCACGACCAGTATAGAATCATGGGGTCTGTCCGGGGGTAGGTCTGTGATAAGATCCATCGAGATGTTCGAGAATGGACAGGTAGAACGGGGTCCAGGGATAGGTTGAAGCGGTGGTTTTAGGGGGTGGCGATTGATCTTGTATTGTTGGCAAGCACCACATCCTTTGACGTAGTTTTTGACAAATGATCGCATCCCAGGCCAGTAGGCGTATTCCTGGAGTTTTCTAGTTGTTTCTGCGATTCCAGGGTGTCCTGCGGTAGGTGAGTCGTGTACTCTTTGCAGTAAGCGGCGTCTGAGGTGTAAATCTTGTGGTATAAATAGCTTTCCTTGAACACGTGGGTGTCCTGAGTCATCTTCTTGGGCGATGTTGGTCTGTTTCTTTTTCTTCCACAGCTCTTTTATTTCCTTTTTAGTGTTTTCGTCGATAATATGGATATGTTGTGGCTGTTCTGGGGTGAAGAATTTGTCAGGGAGTGCAACGACCTGTTTGTTGTCTCTTGTCTTGGGTTCATGATCGGGTCGTCTGGAAAGGGCATCTGCTGGTCCATTTTTCTTTCCAGGGATATGTTGGATTTCGATGTCGAATCGTTGCATGTAGGCAATCCATCGGGCTTGTCTTCTGCTGAGGTCTTCAGGTTTTCTCCAGCGGCGAAGGTTGTCGTGATCTGACCATATGATGGTCTTGTGTGATGATCCTTCTATGTGGTGACGCCATTCTTTGAGTGCTCGGATAATGGCGAAGAGTTCCTGTTCGGAGCAATGATAGTTGCGTTCGGCTGGTGAGAATCCTTTCGAGAAGTATGCGACTGGGTGTTTAACTCCATTGTTGTCGCATTGAAGTAGGACTGCTCCTGATGCAAATAGTGATGCGTCGCATTCAATTTCGAAGGGTTTGTCTCGGTCGGGGACCATTAATACCGGTTCGCTTTGGAATTTTCTCTTGAGAGTATCGAAGGCGTTCTGGCATTCTTCTGTCCATTCGAATTTCTTGGTTTTGGACATTAGGGCATTGAGAGGTTTTGCCCATGTGGCGTATTGGTGTATGAATTTTCGATAGAAGTTGCAAAATCCTATGAATTTTCGTACATCGCGCGGGGTAGTTGGTGTTGGCCATTCAGCGATGCCTTTGAGCTTTGCTGGGTCCATCGAAACTGAGTCGGGAGTGATAATAACTCCTAGATATTCGAGTCGTTGTCGTTCGAATTCGCATTTCTCGGTTTTGAGGTATAGATCGTTGTCCTTGAGTATCTTGAGTACTTCTCTTGTGAGGCGTCGAAGTTCTTGTTTTGTTTTTGCGTGAATGAGGATGTCGTCCATGTAAACGATTACTCCTCCATTGTCGATGAGTTTTCGGAATAATGAGTCCATCATGGTTTGGAATGTTGCTGGGGAGTTACACATTCCAAAGAACATAACCGTGGGTTCGAATAATCCTCGGGGTGTCCTGAAGGCTCCTTTCCATTCATCTCCTTTGCGTATGCGGATGTTGTTGTATCCTGCTCGTACGTCGAGTTTGGTAAAGTACTTTGATCCTCGGAGTTTGTCGAGAATATGAGAGATGAGGGGGAGGTTGTACGCATTTTTGATGGTATGCTCGTTGAGGTACCTGTAGTCTTGACAGGGGCGTAGTTTTCCGTCTTTCTTTCCTACGAAGAAGAAGGGTGATGCCATTGGCGATTCGGATGGTCGAATGTATCCCTTTTGAAGGTTTTCTTCTAGGAACGTGTCGAGTTCCTTTTCTTCATTGAGGGAGAGTCGGTAGGACTTCATGGCAATTGGTTTGAATGATTCCTTGAGTTCAATTTTGTGATCCCATGGTCGTTGTGGGGGGAATCGTTCGGCTTGTTTCTTGCTAAATACTGGGAGATATTCGTGGAATTCCGTGGGCACGACTTTTCTTGGGTCGTCGTTTTTCTTTTCTCCATGTTGTACGGCAAGGAATTGCGATGCGGAGGCTTTGAAGTTGATTTCTTCGAAGCTTGTGGGCTCTAGTGTGGAGATGTGGTTGAGTTGGTCGTTGTAGATCCAATCGGGTTCCATGGATTGGATGAGTTCTCGGAATATAGTGTTGTCCCAACGTTCGTTTCTCCAGCGTAGTTGTTTGGTATCCCAGTCGATGTCTGGGTTGTGTTCTGCAAGCCAAGGGAATCCAAGGATGAGTCTTGGGCTTCCGAGGGAGACTACTTTTGGTTTGATCTCCATATTCTTCCCATTAACCGTTAGGTTGAGGGTCGTGTAGTGGGTGGCTGTTCCATTTTTGTTAACAGATCCATCGGCATTTCATACTTCGATGGGTCGATCGAGGGGTGTTGTTTTGAATGAATGTTGTTTGACCATTCCAGGGTCAATGAAGTTTCCTGCTGCTCCTGAGTCGAGTAGGGTGAGTAGTTCCATGCTTTCGGGTCCTTCCTTAGTGAACTTGTGTTTTCAGATTCGACAGGGTAGATGTATTACGCGTGCTGACGATTCCTGTAACTTTACAACATTAATATCATTTTGTGAATAGGAAAGGGAAGGAGGTCTTTGTGGAGGGCTAGACGTGGTGGCTAGTCTCCTTAGGCAAAATCCTTAACCAGAGGGGCATCTGGGTGGTTGGATTCATTTGCAAAATGTTCATAGATGTCCTCGACTTCTTCGTCGGTTGCATCTTCTAGTATGTTGTATAGCGAGTTCTTTTTCCTGTAGCTTGCTTGTCTTCTTCTGGATATCGCATTTGACCGGTTTCTGGCATCCAAATTGCGGGGTAATTCGGATCGGCGATATATTGTCTTCTTGGTGGGGCATTCGCGGGCGAAGTGTCCAGTCTTGCGGCAGTTGAAGCATCTCTTTTCTTTGAGATCCTTTCTTTGGGTGTCCGTGAGGATTGCATTGAGGGCTTCGCGGGTGCGTTCTTGTACCAACTGGTGGAGTCTGTCTTCTTCGGTCTCCTCGTCTTCATCAGCTTCCTCGGCGAGTAGATCTGGCTCGTCCTCAAAGTCGAGGTTGTAGACTGCTTCGGCGAGTTGGTCAATATCCATTGCGTTAGGGTCTGTTGCTTGATAGGGCAGTGGGACACGGCGCGTAAAAGCATTTCTTTTCCCTTTAAATGGGCGAGTGCGCGAAGTCGTTGGAAACGAGGGAGTTCCTCAAGTTTGCATATAGTCGCGTTGAGTTTGTAGTATTTGATATGCTGTTTGAGCTTGCTTGAACCAGTCGCTGAGTTTGTTTCCTGGATTGAGGCTAATTGTCTTGATTGCAATGGGGCAATCCAGCCCGTTCTTGAAATAGTTGACCGCCGCCACTCCATCTCCAAGGTCGGCCTGATAGGCAAGTATCTGGAACTGGGATATGTAATCATCGATATATCGTCCATTCTGTTTGAGGTGGCGGATTCTGTCCATTGCATCGGTGGGGACATTGTTTGGGGTGAAGGATGTATCAAGTCCTTCGAGAAATTTCTTCCATGTCGGAAGGGTCTGGCTTCCATCAAGTTCTTTGTTTGATTCCAAGAATGCTCCTCTCCATGTTGCAGCGGGGCCAGTGGACATGTATGAAAGGGCGAATTGTATCTTGGTCTTGTCATCGGGAAAGGCTCCTGGCTTTGCATCGATGTATAGTTGTACTGCATCCTTCCAGAGGCGGAAGTAGTCGGTCTCTCCATTAAAGGTTGGGGGTGTGTTGATTTTTGCGGAGGAGGCCATATTGTTAATGTCAGAGGTTGTGGATTCCTCGTCGGAAGTGTGAATAGACCCGGTAGTGGGGCTAACTTCGGATGGTTCGGATTGTACAGGGGAACTGGATCGAGGCGGTGAGTGTACCGGTGATCCAAGTGGTGATGTGAGGGGTGAGAATGTTCTTGGGGGTTTCTGTTGCGAAGTGTTGTCGCTAGTTCTTGTACTTGTTGAGGGTTGAGGACCGGAGGATGGGGTAGATGTTCTATGAATCGGCTCCCCGAGCTTTGAGCGGGTAGAGGTGGCAGTTCTTTCAGGTGGTGGTTGTTTAGGTAGGGATTGAAGAACTGATGCTGGGGGTGCTGGGTATCCTGGGTCTTCTGTTCGACGTTGAACTCTCTCGGTAGGTTGTGTAGGGTACGGTGCGGAACCAGAGGGTGAACGAGTGAGGGGTATAGGTTTTGTTTTCTTTTTAGGGTCCGTGGTGGAGGGGGTGTGAAGTCGGGTTCGGAGTCGGTTGTCGACCAGTCAGAACTGTTGGATTCTTTGTAGTCGGTGGCAAGGGGGTCGTTTCGGTTTGTAGACAGGGTGAAGAGGGAAGAAGTCAAAGGTGAAGGTGAGGGTGAATAAACAACGCTTGCGGGTGCGTTATCCCAATCGACGCTTGAAGGTGCGGATGACCTGTATACAACGCTTACGGGTGCGTTATCCCAATCAACACTTAAAGGTGTGGATGACCTATCAACGCTTTCGGTGTGTCTGACCAAGGGTGCAGAGGGTATGGTGGCCTGCTCTACGGGGGTGTATCACCGGACAGCGACAAGGCGTGTCGTCAGATACGGTTGGCACTCGGATAGCGATAAAGCGTATCGTCTGCCGGTGTGGAAGGGTAGCGACAAGGCGTACCGATACCACGGGGTGTACGATGGAGGTTGTCCAAAGGAAGCTTTAATCTAATGTTATGATCCGTGCTCCTTCTGTATCCGGGGATAACTGGAGACGGCCTTCAATCACTCTACAAGGTGTCCGAGACGGTTGGCCTTATAGAGCTTAGTGGATCGCGCTCAATGAGATAACGAGGGAAGACGCCAAGTTAAGGCAGAGAGGTAAACGACCGCTGTTAACAAGATTAAAGCTTAGGGCTTTAATCTCTACTTGTACAGGCCTTATATACCTATGAGGTGCTATATACTCGTTATAGGTTACTTGGCTGTTCTACTGGTCGTGCGCAGTCCTGACCATGATGCACATCCTGGCTGATGGCATCCTAGTGTTATTTATATTACAATGAGTCAGTACTCTTGCTACTGCTGTGCGATGTTCCATCGCTTTCCTCTGACTCATAATCTTCTTCTCCCGATTGTATCTCCATGGAGTCCTCTCCGTTCTTGCTCTCCATTCTCTCAGTGCTTCCATCCGTATCAGAGGTTGGGTCAGTTGATCCATGGTTATCTTCCTCGTCCTCGGGGTATTCCAATATATCCTCCAAGGTTATCTCCATTCCTGCTTCTCTCGCCAGGTCCTGCATGGCGGTGTAATATTCCCCTTCCTCGTCTTCGTATTCTTGTGCCCGTAATTGGTCTGTAGTCTCCTGTACCCATCTTGTAAAGTCGAACAATAGTTCTTGTTCCTCCCGGTCTGGACTGTTCATAACACATGGATTAGGATGATTTATCCTTTCTCTGAAATAACTACCTGTAATGAGCAAAGACTCTTTTTACAGTAAAGATGAACCAACAAGATTTAAGATCCACTAAGACATTCAACAAGATGAACAAGGAATCCAAGAACCTATCAGCACACTGGTGAGTGAAAGTTCAATAAGGAACAACAGCTGGAGTTCCTTCTGCAGGTGGGACCATGTCAGACACTCAAATAGACAAGTGATGATCCCCACAGTTTATGGTACTGTAGACCACACAGCTTACAGTGCTGCAGACCAAAGGAGACAAAAGCAAGAAGAGAGAAGAGAGGCAACAAAAAGCTTTGTCTTTTGTTACACAGATTAGGTATCTGCAAGGCTCAATGCGATCAAGTATTAGTAAGACCATTGAGTAATGCAAGCAAGTCTGAGGCAATACCAAAGAACAGGAACAAATACAATGTATAATAAGACAAAGCTAAGGAATACAGTGACTAGGTAGGTCTAGATATACTACTAAGGGTACTAGCATGTGATAATAAAAAGAATCACATGCAAACAGACAAGAATCACAAGCCAGAGGAGAACTAACTATAGAATGAGCAGTGACATGTGATAACTAAATAAAGAACAGAGCAGGTGGTGGCATGTGATAAACAAAAATAGACAGGTGGGGAAATGGCATAAAGGTAACATTTTGTGATGTTGAACCAAAATAAAAAAATAGTCAACAGATATCTCAAAATAGGATAACAAATGGATATTTAATATATTTACAGCTATGATATCCTGTCTGATATTTTAGCATATAAACTAAGGTTATCTCATGCTCAAATATAGTTGTATGCCAGCAGTGTAGTCTCCTCACCCTTTGTTATTGTAGTCATATGTTTGATTCCATTTTCAATTTCCTTTCCAAAACCCATGTATAAAAACCTCCCCATCTTACATTGTACAGTAGGGTAGCAAAAGTTTTGCAAAAATCTGTCACATGACCTCATTTAACAATAAACGAAAAATATTCCCACTGATCAACAACTCCACCCTACATGCCAAAAATAGCTGGACAAAAGAATACTATCCCTGAACTATGCTCCCTGATATGTGCAAGGCACCAGGAGGGTATTCCTGCTTGCAAAATTGCCAATTTCTTCAAAGTCCCTATTTCTACTGTCTATCAGGTTATCCATAGGCACAAAGAGCAGGGTCATCATGAGGATGCTCCCAGGTCTGGGAGACCTTCCTTATTGGATGACAGGGCAATGTGACACATCAAAATTGTGCTGGAGAGAAATAGATGCCAAACTCTCTGCAATATCACCCAAACAATAAACACATTTCTCAACTCCCTTGCTCATCCCCACACTATCTGGTGTGCCATTAGGTATCAATTGGGTCTTAGCCAACACATCTCTGCAAAGAAACCATTTCTTAAGCCCTCCCATGTCAAAGCCAGGATGGTATGGGCAAGAGAATATCAGAGGTGGATGGAGGAGGACTGGAGACATGTGATTTGGACAGATGAGGCTTCTGTGAAGATTGGAAAGAGTTCAAAGGTGGTTTGGGTATGGAGGAGACCTGGTGAGAGGTACACAGAAAGGTGTTTGACCCCTACTTTCAAGTCTGGAAGACAGAGTCTTATGATATGGGGGTGCATAGCACATGGAAAACTCAGTCCACTGGTTTGTATACCCAAGGGTGCAAGGACAGCTGCAGATTATATTAGCCTCATCCTTAGTGGACCATTATGGGATTTTTATGGGAATTTATCAGAGGAGAGGGGGGAGGTAGCAGTGATGGAAGATGGAGCTCCAGTCCACCAGGCAAAGATCACCTGACAATTCTGCAATTCCCACCTCATCAATGAACTTCCACACCCAGCTCAGTCACCAGACCTCAATCCCATCGAACATGTATGGAGATATCTCAAAGTCAGAATAAACGACTGAGTGGAAATCCCCCAAAACCTTAACAAACTTTGGGAGGCAATTCAGGAGGAGTGGAGGATGATTGATATAAATTATATTAATGACCTGGTCAAGAGCATGCCTGATCGTGCTCAGGCAGTCTATGAGGCCAAGGGCTGCCATACAAAATATTAACATAATTTTAGATGCAGTTGTGGTAGTGTAGTGAATATTTTTAATGATTAATGCATTGTTTGTCTTTGTTGTTTTCGCAAAACTTTTGTTACTGTACTGTACAATATTCTTTTCTTTCCGAAAATTGATAGCCACTTCCTGTTGACTCCTTGGACTGAAAAGTCTCTCTCTCTCTCTCTCTCTCTCTCTCTCTCTCATGTGCCGTCACTGCCGTGACTGATTCACGCTTACGTCACAGTCGGCTACCGGCGTCAGCCAGATCCATCCAAAGATCAATGGCATGCGCAAGCCACCGCACTTGACATCTCAAAAGGCTCCTCCAACTACACCCGCCCCACTCTCATTCCCTCCTTCGCCATGACTGATAAAACTGACCTCCTCGTGCTCGGCGCTACCGGTTATACCGGCCGCCTCATCACCCGATACCTCTCCGCCCATCCACAGCGAAAATCATTCGCATTCGCAGTGGGCGCTCGCTCGCTAACCAAACTCCAAACACTCCTTGAGGAACTCAGCCTCCACAAGGACCGTTCCATTCGCGCAGTCCAGATCGACGTCACCAGCGAAGCTGACCTCGAGAACGCTGTGAAATCCACAAGGGTGATCATTAACGCAGTTGGCCCATACTGGCGTTGGGGGACACCCGTTGTCAGTGCCTGTGCACGACATGGCGTACATTATGTGGATTTGACTGGCGAAACGATGTGGATTAAGCACATTATTCGACAGTGCGTTGTTCTTCCTTCCAGTAACCCAATACCAATCCATATTCTATAGGTTCGACTTTGCCGCAACCAAGTCGGGCGCTATAATCGTACCCTCTTGTGGATTTGATTCGATTCCTTCCGATATCGCCGTGTTCTTGGCCAACAAGACACTCAAATCTCTTCCGACCCCTCTGAACGTTGGCGCATCAACATCCGCACTAAGCTGTAAGGGCGGGATTTCTGGCGGTACCCTCGCCTCTATAATGACGGCCTTAGAACAAGTGCCAAAGAAGGTCCTTAAAGAGGCGGCGCAACCATATAGCCTTAGCCCCAGTGCGTCCCTCACATTTCCCCTCTTCTTTCAAAATTTTCATGTATGCCATAGTCTTGGGTCGACGTCCTTCCGGTTCCCGGTTCCCACTTTACTACAGCCTCCCGGTCCCAGGCGCACGTCCCCTCAAGGGTGCATTCTTTGCCATGGCACCTACCAATATAGCCCTCGTACAACGAACATTTGGCCTCCTTGAACTAGAGGCTCTCACATCGCCCAATTCGAAACAAGCACAATTGGCACGCTACGGGCCTGAATTTACCTATGACGAATTCATGATTATGTCCAACGTGCTCAGTGCAGCATCCTTCAATATAATCTTTTTCACAGGAATGTTGCTCGTTGCTACGGTGCAACCAGTAAGTTTTTTCCTACTTTTTCCTTCTGCGGACTAGAAGCACTGAATAATTGTAGATCCGATGGCTTCTGAAGAAGTTTATCCCTCAACCCGGTGAAGGCCCTACTGATGAGTGTGTTCCACCCCATTCCCTCCGATGTGAACCCAAATGAATTCTTGAAAGGGATTTGCAACGTGGTTTCATGGTCAGCACCAACGTCACCAAATCGTCTTCCGAGCCTCCCGTGCATGTCAAGACCGTCATCAGGGGCAATGGCGACCCAGGATACCTCCTCACTGCGAGTATGTATACATTTCTGGCTTCTCTACCTCTCCCTTTATAACACTCATGTTCTGCCACAGTCATGATTTCCGAATCGGCTCTCTCCCTCATCTTCCCTCCCAACTCTCAGCGAAATTCGCCGCAGGCCGCCCGTGCGGCCCTCCCATGGTTCGCCCAACGTGGTGGCGTGTTGACTTCCATGACTGCTTTCGGTGATGTCTTGATTCAGCGGTTAGAGGCTAGTGGGAGATTTGAATTCTCAAGTAGTGTTGTTACAGAGGCGGATGCCAAGAAGTCTGACTAGGCTCAATCTTTCCCGTATTATTATACCTGTATTAGTTAATCATTTCTGGAGAGACTTTAACTCAAGTGCTGAGATAATTACTGCGCGTTCGGGCGATTGTTCGCCAAGACATATTGTCGATGAGCGGTATGAGTCTTGTAGGCAGCGAATTGGTGTGATCTTGTGGAAAATTGTGCTTACCTGGTAGAGCAGACGATAACGAGAAACAGCAGATTTGAAAGCCCCAATTCCAGCCATCACACACCCACCTGGTGTGGCGGTAGATGCTGTAGCTAGTTCAACTACGACACTGTTTGCTATGTAGTAGCCCACTGAAATTACGTCAGGGATGTGATCATTTACACTGACAGGTGTTCAATTGGCACTTATAGCTGCGATGAACCTCGAAGCACACAGCTGGTTAGCACATCCCATGAACTAGTCTATGGAACAGCGACAACCCCGTCATCATAATTCCGTGTGCCCATTGTGATGTTTCATGCTGCAGGAGACGGCGGACGGTGCTGCCGCACCGAGCCCTATGAGAACATCATTGTACCTTTTCCACACGAGAGCTTAGCAATGTTTCTCCGTAGGGATACCAATCGAGAGAAACTACTGAGCGTTGAGTGTTCAGTGATGTTGGATTATCTGGCGCCATTCTGCTCAAGCTTTATTGGCCAACGCGGGCCTGGTTGTATGTACATACAACGCCCAGTCTTAATCCAGTGTCGGATACAGAAAAGTCTGATCTGCACACAACATGTGAGGCTGGAGAGTCCCTCTGAAAATACGAAACCCCCGCTTTCGATATTCCTTAAGTGCCCGAGCTCACCAGATCGAATATTACGACCCCATCACCGAGTGGTGGACGTCTCCTATCTCAATAATGGCCTTCTCAAACAATGAAACGGATAAAGACGCGTACGCTTCATCCCTGAATTCGAGTCATTATCTCAAAACACACCCTTTGAGGAGCAGTGATGATGTGAGAAACAGTTGCACGAAACGCCCCACTTCGTAACGGTTTGTCAAAGGAACAATTACAAACGAGCGGACTACGTAAAAGTTAGCGCAATGGAAAAGGTCGTCATAAGTGTGTAATCCCAATCCCTGTCACATTTACAATCTTCGCATCAGATCGGAGAACACCACATCCCCTTGGTGCAACGGTAGATGCTGTAGCTGGCTGAACTTTCTTTTTCCACTGCGACTTGCCGTATAGTGGCCCACTGGAATTATTTCAGGAACGTTATCTACGCCACCGACCAGTGTTCAATCACTCGCAGCGAAGTTTGCCGCGCGAGAAGCCTTGGAACGTACAGTTGGTTAGCACAATCCACGAAATAACCTATGAAACAGCCGCAAGCTTGTCGTCACGATTCCGTGCGCCCATGGTGATGTTTACGCTGTAGGAGACAGCGGACGACGCTGCCGCGCTAAACCCTGCCCGAATATCAATGTGCCTTTGCCATGGGTAATTGTTTCCTTGCAGCGATACCAATTGAGAGAAGCTATTGGGTGTTGAGCGTTCAGTAGTGTTGGATCACCTGGTGTTTTCCTTACGATATGACCTGGTAACATTTACAGCTGCTAGGGTCTCTGCCAAAGCCGTGGGCTAGCTTCATAATCCCTCCTGACTTGTTCAATGTGAAGCCCCAAGGCCTAACTGGCAATGGCATTATGGCATTCAGGGGTCGTGATGTTCTGCAAGTGGTGTCAAAAGGTTCGTACCTGGTCTAGTTTGGCGGACAACTTTGGCCGTATGACCATCGGGGTCATAGGATTCGGTGCCTGATGTGAAGAGACTGGGTATGGTTTGTTGAGACTTCTAATTAGAAGCTGATATGTAGTGGTTCCGGATGCCGAGACAAGAAGAGCCGAACTCATTGAACTGGCTAACCTCGTGTTGCTTATTTCAATTTGCTTCAGCACCTTTATTTCCCTCACAGTTGGGGTTTTGCTTTGTTCCTTTTATCTTCTGCCTTCCTGCTTAAGCTGGGATGCGGAACGTAGCCGGTGAATTCCTGGGGTCCCTCTGGATCTTCCCCAATACCGAATAACTGGATTAGTTTAAAGTAAAATTTGACTGTTGTGCCCGTGTGGCGCAGGATCCGTTCTTATTGTTCACGGCCTGTGTGAAGCATACGTTAAACAATCCGTACAACAAGCTAGCGAACCATTAAGGCATTTGTACATGTGAGGCAGAAATTTCTGTAAACTCGCGACATAGTGGGGGCAAGTGCACTTTTCTGTCTAGCTAGGAACTGTTGCCATTGGGTGGCTGAATGGGTGGCGGGAAAGCATGTGGCGCTGCTCGTCATCCTTGCTCTTATGTTTGGTTTCTCAGGTCATGAGGTTGTACATTCCTAGGAGTTGTCTCCCCGATAGACGACTTTCACGGAAATTAAGCTTGGGGGATTTGTAGTGACGGCTCAGCTGACCGGTAAGTAGAGAAAGAGAGAGAGAAAGCTGTTTCCAGTGATCCAGTCTAATATGGGTACAGGATAATCTCGCAAGTACTTACATGCGACTTGCCCTTCAAAGCTTGAGGAACATACTTAGGAACGGATCCGTGCCGGTTACGTTAATATGAGAGTGTTAAATTTGGCGTCAAGAACTTTGGCCGGGGCTGACCGCGGGATACCGGCGGTGGGCCTTTTGGTCGACAGGCACGTAGACACGCGATGTTTTCTGCACCTAGTGGATGCTGAAGTGCCTTCTTAAGGGAATGCGGAGCTAGAGTCTCACTTGTGTATCCTGGAGGAGTGACCCAGGACGCAACAGTCTACCGGGCAAATAACACCATAACGAGTCCCGCCCTGGCTCGAATTATGGTTCAAGATTGGCACATGTAAATCCCCCAGTATCTCCACCCTCTATTCCTTCATTAGTTCTCTGGTTGGGCATGAGATAGGTCACGGGCTCGATGGCCAGGTATGTGGATAAGAAGGACACCTTGAGAAACAATCAATCCAGGAGGCTCGATTTTGGGTCCCTCGTTCTGCTATCTCGTAACTGTTGTGTCCACGATGATCGAAGAAACAAGTATATCAGAGAAGGCGTCTCAGCTCCACGACGAACCCAGCTGCGAGGGGATCCCACGAGGAAATTTGAGTGGGGAGACCTGCCCTGGGTTATTGGAGGAAGTAGAGTACCCAGATGGAGGACTCCGTGCGTGGGGTGTTGTATTCGGAGCGTATGTATGCACCCATTTGCATCGCGGTTTTCACTAACGAGCATTAACCAGGTTTCTGACCCAGTTTTGCGGTTATGGGTGAGTTTCTTGCAATCGCTCGTATGAATGACTTGGTAGACAATTTCCCTAGCCATTTAAGTGCGTTTGGGGTCTATCAAGGTGAGTAAATAGTTTGAGAAAAGGGAGAGAATTAATGAGTTCATAGATTACTATACGAGGATCTATATGACAGAACACTCGACTTCGACCATCTCGTTGGTAGATTCCGCTGCGTTCTTTCGGACACAAGTTTTGACTATTGACGAACAGCTGGATTGGGAGCGTCAGTGCGTTCCTATTGATATCCACGGGCCTTGTAGGAGGAAGGCTATACGACAAAGGTTACTGGTAAGGCTACGAGTCTTGGGTATTGCTTCTTACCATCAATTCCATACAGTTCGTTCTTGCTTTATGGCGGGGCATTCTTGACGTCACTGTCGCTGTTCATGCTTTCGCTGGTAAAACCAAACAGGTTTACAGAGGTACGGAGCATGTGCTCGCCATCGCATCAGGAGCTGAAAGAATTCCAGGCATTTGTGTGCCAGGGACTCGGCATTGGGCTAGGTGGTGGGATGATATATATCCCTTCGTTTGCGATTGTTTCGCAGTACTTTGACAAGAGACGAGCACTGGCCATGTCACTTGTCTCAGCGGGTGTTCCTCTGGGCTCGACCTTGAGTCCGATAATGATGAACCACCTGCTCCAGAAGTCAAAGCTGGGCTTTGCGTGGGCAACGCGAATAGACGCCGCGGTTATGACGGCTATCCTTGTCATTTCCTGTGTCCTAATGCGCCCAAGATTGTCCCCCCCAAAGAAGCATACCAATTTGAAGCGCTGCCTGAAAAAATTTGCCAAGGACCGGGCCTATATAGCGTTGACCCTTGCGTAAGTGCGACAGGACATAGCGATCAGAAATTGTCTTGATCACGTCGCAAAGCTTTACGCTCTTTGGTGCAGGGTTCTTCTTCCCGATGTTCTATTTGCAGCTGGCGGCGACGAGCCATGGTCTAGACGAGACCTTTGCATTTAATTCGGTATGATTCATGGAGTAGGCAATACCCAGAGCTGAACATGGTCCCAGTTGGTCATCCTACATGGCTGTGGATTCGTGGCCCGCATGACGAGTGGGCTCATGGCGCGAGTGATAGATATCAGGTACCAAGTGATCGTATCAGCAGCGGTTTGCGGCGGCATCACGTTTGCATTTATGGCATCAGGGTCGGTAGTGGGCATCGTGCTCATAGGCGTGCTCTACGGGTTTTTCACCGGAATTTGTAGGTTTGGGCAGATCACCTTTTGCAACAGACTTATTTGTGCTGCATTGTTCAGATGCGGCCACCATGGCGCCCCTCGTAAGCTTGCTTACAGATGATGTGGCTGAGTTGGGGTACGTGCCAAGTCTTGCCAAGTTGAAAGAGGTGGCTGAGGTGAGATGAAACACAGTATCCGTCTGGGTATTTCATTCGCAGGTTCAGGTTGGTGGAGGTGTCATAGGAATTATTTAGGATAGGTCACTGACGCTGTCTATGTAGGGCTGGGAGAGTTGGTAGGTAAGAGGGAGCAGTTATAGACCACGTCCAGCGGTTGAGATGGTCACAGGTACGCCAATTGCAGGAATGCTTCTCACGAACCAGTATCAGTGGTGGCGGCCCGCGGTATTCTCTGGGGTGCGTTGTGGCGACTAGGGTGCTCGAGCGCTGTACTGAAAGCCCGCAGGTAGTTGTGCTCGGCGGTGGTGTATGTTTTGTAGCAGTAGCAATAGAATTACGGAGGCGAGGGCATTAAGGGGTCCGTGCGCATGCAGGGGTATGTGGGAATGTGATGTGATATGGCAGGCGTCGGTGTTGTTATTGGTTTGGTTGATTTAGCGTTGGCTGCTTTTTCTGCTACTCTGTCGTTGTCTTTGTCCTTGGACGTTTGTTTCTTTACTCTCGCCGTCGTGCTCACCGCCGGCGCGTTATCGAATTTGCGTCGAATATTGTAGCGAGCGCCGCGCACAGGCGCCATTCGAATTCCCCTCCCTTTTTTCCTTCTTCGTGCGTGTCTTTTCTTTTTATCCAATCCACACACTCGTTTGTCGGCTC
This sequence comes from Lepiota brunneoincarnata, assembly GCA_023014365.1. NCBI lineage: Eukaryota > Fungi > Basidiomycota > Agaricomycetes > Agaricales > Agaricaceae > Lepiota > Lepiota brunneoincarnata. The sequence continues at coordinate 1,170,070 of JAEBUN010000009.1, forward strand.
AACCACGCTCCCTACAATTCTCTAACAAAAATTCTCCTTTATTCTCTATAACTTCCGCCATTGCCCTTCATCTCTATCCATTTCCCTCCGCCCTCCCTCCCGATATCGCGTTATGGACGACCCTCAGACAGCCTTCGCAACCCAGTACCCTTCCTACGGTTTTGACATCGACATGATGAAGGTATGTGGCACCTCGGGTGTGCTGTATATCTTCTCACCTCTCTTCAGCGTTCAATGGATCCCGTCGGTGGTCCCGATGCGAAAAAGGCCCGCTGGTCTCCCACATCAGCATTCGCTGGCCAAAACAGCTCGTCCTCTTCCGCCTCAAACACTCGCGACGCCTTCGCCAACTATGGCTATGGTCCTCAGGCGAGCATTGCTCAATCAGCTGCATTTAGCAATTCTCCGACCTCTAGTGGCGGCTTCGCTGGCAGCCCCTTGTACACTACACCCTCGCTGTCAATTAATACCCAAACAAATGGGGCCGGTATGCCCTCCCAGCTCAGTCCGAACAATGCAGTGGCTGCTTTCGCTGCTCAACAGTCACAGCAGCAACAGCACGGACAACAGCAGCAACAGCAACAGTCCAATCAGCAACAGCAAGGCAGTCCGAATCCTAACGCCTATGCGAGCTTTGGTGGCTACAATATGCTGGGTATGGGATTGCCTGGTATGAACATGTTAAACGGTTTCCCTTACAATGGTCAGATGGCCAACTTTGCTCAGGTGAATGCCCCCTTCTTCCTTAAGGCTCGGCTGCGACTGACTAACACTCCCGCAACTGATCAGAATTTCAATAATCAGCAACGTCTCCCTTCGCTCAATCTCAATATCCCTGCGGCTCAAGCCGCGGTAGCGTACTCCCCCGTTGCCCTTTCTGCCGCCCTCTCGGCGTCGAATAATGCTACAGGGCGGACCGTCTATGTTGGCAATCTCCCTGCTACTGCCTCTGTCGACGAGCTATTGAACCTCGTCCACTTCGGGCCATTGGAGAACATCCGCGTTTTGCCGGAAAAATCTTGCGTTTTCCTGTCATTCTTGGATGGAGCCACCGCTGCTGCTTTCCATGCCGATGCAACCATTAAAAAGTTGCAACTCCACAACCAAGAACTCAAGATTGGGTGGGGGAAACCTTCACCTGTTCCACCCCAGGTAGCTTTGGCTATCAGCCAGAGCAATGCAAGCAGGAATGTGTATATTGGCAACCTCGATGAGGGTATGACCGAGGAACAACTCAGGGATGAGTTGAGCCGTTTTGGTCTCATTGACCAGGTCAAGATCGTACGGGACAAGAACATCGGTTTCGTACATTTCTTGAGCATTTCTGTCGCTACCAAGGTATGCTTTTCGATACTGTTCGATGAAGCTTTAGGGATTTATGTCTGCCTCAGGTTGTCAACACATTGCCCCAGGAGCCCGGCTGGGCTGGTAAGCGCGTCAATTATGGTAAAGACCGCTGTGCCTATGTCCCCAAGTCCCAGCAGGTTGCTGCCCAGCAGGCTCAAGCTGCTGCTGCTCAATCACTGGTTGCACAGTCGGCCCTTTCGCCTGCAGGCCCCTTTCCTCCATTCGCCTACACTGGCTCGCCATTCACTCCCGTGGATATGTCGGGCGGACTTGCTGCAGTCCAGGGAATGAACCGGACTGTATACTTGGGTAATATTCACCCCGAGACGACAACAGAGGATTTGTGCAATGCTATCAGGGGCGGTGTGTTGCAAAGCATCCGATATATGCCCGAGAAGCATATTGCTGTATGCTATATTCCCCCTACTCCATGTCGCGTTGCTCTGACATTATTTTTATAGTTTGTGACATTTATAGACCCTGCTGCGGCACTCACTTTCCACCAAGTCGCGTCTTATCAGGGACTGAGCTTGAACAATCGACGCCTTAAGATCGGCTGGGGTAAAAATACGGGACCACTCAATCCCCAACTCGCCTTGGCTGTCCACTCTGGTGCTACGAGGAACGTCTATATTGGCAACATTGAAGACTTTGAGACTTTCACCGAGGAGAGACTGAAGAGGGATTTCGGCGAGTATGGCGATATCGAACTCGTTAATTTCCTTAAGGAGAAGTAAGTAAAATACTTCGCATCCAGACTATGTACTGAGGCAAATCCTGACAGGAACTGCGCATTCGTCAACTTTACCAACATTGCGAATGCCACCAAAGCCATCGAGGGCATCAAGAATAAACCCGAATATGCTAACCTCCGTATTGCCCATGGCAAGGATCGATGTGCTAACCCACCTCGATCTGGTCCTCAGGGCATGGGAAGGCGAACCGTCGGTAGCAACGGTGGACCCGCCTCTGCCGAACCTATTAGCGCTATCGGCGAAGGTGAGGATGGTGAGATGACAAACCCTATCTTAAACGGGGACCATGGCGTCATGGATGGACAGGAGATGCACGTAGACGCAGAGCAGCAAGCTGTCGTTGCCGCGTAAACTCGTATCATTCTCCCCCTGCTATCACCACCTCTAGCATTTACTGAATGACGCCTGGTGTTGACTAACTGGACATTTGCTGTCGCTGGATACCCCGATCGTGCATACACCGTCGCTTGCTCTCCTCCTTTCCTCTCTGTCTCCTTTGGTCTCACACTCTTTTCTGTACCTGTGTCGAACCGCGATATACTCCAAATCAAGAAAAATCGTACCAACGCTTAACACAAGTGGATGGAAGATGCTTGGCACTGGGATCCTTCCTCCAATAATGCCTTACCCTTACGGCGCCTCGTTGGGTTCGGCTTCCTCCCTTTCATTAGGTTGGGTCTTTTGGGCTATTGGTTGTGATTTCTTTATTCCCTTGTCCTTCTCAAGCTCTCTCATATGATACTTTTGTTTCCCTGGTTTCTCTCCCCGTCTTTAGCAACACTAGTTTTCTAGTTGTTTCCATTGTCTTTTTGCGATATGTTTCCCATTTCAAATTCCAATTTTCTGTTCCTACTTGGTGCGCATTTGCGACCACCGTCCACTCTCTTGACTCTCCATTCCCTGATTCCTCATGATTCGGCTAATACACGCCTCCACCCTTTCATCGCCCTATAATCTACAGCCCGCTCGTCGTATCAATGTTATTATCTGTAATGGACGTTTCCACAGGAGTTTGCTTGACCTCCTGCTTGATTTCTTGTTTGTCCCTTCTTATTTCCCCTCCACGCATCCCTCCCCTTCCCCCAGAAACTTGCACTTCTTTGCAACCACTGCAACCCCATCCTCTCAAGCATTGTATTCCGTGCACAAACCTGTAGGGCAACCAAGCGGCGCACTACTTCCATGACGACCTTTGTGCACTTGTTCTGTTTCGTTCGACCCCCACCTCTTTTGAACTTTGAAACTATCATTATTACCTTGCCTCTTCGAGATTCTCTAGGACTCTGATCGGTTTTGAAGTGGGTGACTGGAGTCTTTTCGATGAATAAAATGATGTTGAGTGGCGATGGTGTATTGTTGTACATGACGTTGTAGTTCAGCCGGTTAGTAGTCGTGCGTAGTTAGTGTAGTTACTTTGATATTATTCGTTAATACATCACCCCTGAGTGTTTTGATTTGTTATTGATTCCCTGCCATCATATCGCCCATAATAGATTTAATCCCAACAATGGCGGAGATGGACACGCCTGTGGCCAATACTCCATTTTTTTGCACATCATGCACTAGCGGCCTGGACATCAAAACGCGATTACTTCGCTCAATGCTTCGCTTCTTGGGGGGCCTTTGCCGGCTATATAGATCCGGGGGCCTAGGGATCTGAACAAGGAATACAATGTCTTCTTCGTTTTTCGACCCCGAGGCCACGATAGGTGCGTGGTTTATTGGCGCCATTGCATCTGTTGGGTACGTTTACCTGCTGAGAGGCTATGGACTCACACTGCTGATTATACTCTCCGCAAAGCCTTTTGGGTATTACGACGCTACAGGCCTGGTCCTATTTTCTACGCTTTCCGGGTGATCACCGTGCTCTAAAGATACTGGTGCGTTTGATTTTATCAAAGCCTGGCTTGAACCCAACCACTGTCAATCTCAGGACACTCGTTATATGGTAGGCATTTGGTACTGCTCTCTGTAAACTGACTAAATTCGACCTGTAATACCTCCGCAGGGTTATTGAATTTGTCAAGACATCAGCGTCGGTGCACGCTGCGTATTTTTATGTTATAAAGAACTGGGGAAAGCCAAACATTATTTTTGATATTGTCTGGTAAATCAACCAATTCCTCCTCTTAATTTTGGGTTCCCATGCGAGCATTCTGGGAGTATAAAAGTACGGGATCTTCCCCTTGTTTGACACATATTCCTGATAATGCACAACGTAGATTGTGGTCCTGCTCTCCGTACGCCTCCAGCTGCCAGGGGCTGAACGTAATCTAATTGTAAGAAACTACTGTTAGACTATCATCAGCTTTCTCGTGCATGCATTCTTTGCGCACAAAGTTTGGTTGTGTACGTTGAACCTTCTTTCCTAAGTTCGACCAATGCTGATTCCACACCTAGTGACTCATAAGAAACTCTGGTGGATACCACTCATAATTGTAAGCTCACTCTATTCATCTTCCCCGTTATCCCACTCCTGACTGCTGATCTGCTCATGAGATTATATTCTCTCTCGCTGCCCTGGGTGTGTCGATGGCATCTTGCGAAACATACCGAGGCTGATCCAACACTTCTTAATAGGCCTTGGGATAGGTACTATTCGCGGATATCTTCCTTTGACCTCCACACTGATCAACCACCACCGCCTTAGTGGCATATATCACCTCGTGAGCCGCATATTGTTGATAAAGCTCTGGAATTGGCAATAATGTGTACTGCAAGTGTTTTGACGAAGAGTCCCATTCAGGCACTGCATGGCAGACCGGCGGTACTTTTCGTCCGTAGCACGATCCAACCGATGGCTCATTCAGGTACCGATTAGCATTTTGCGATCGCCGGTATAGCAAGCGCCATGATCGCGGATTGGATCACCACAGTCTCTCTTGTGCTACTCCTCAAAGACCGGTCTACATGTTTCGGATGGTACGTTGAATACCCCTTTCTCCCACATTGACCACCGACCACTGACCACCTCGAAACAAGGACCAGCAGACGAATTAACAGGTTTATTGTTTATACCGTCCATATTGGGCTCTTCATCAGGTTTGAACAAATTCTTTTAGTAGAGAAGCGCAATTGATAGACAACGCTAAAAAGCATGGCCGACACAGCCGTTCTCGTCCTAGTGAATAACCCTGATGCTTTCCTCGAATTTCTTCGCTCACCCTTTGTTAACCGTCAGGCTAATATCCAATCCCGTAATTTCAACCTCTACCAACTCATGGTTTACGAGATTGTTGGAAATCGTAAGCCCCTCCGATATCTCGTCCTCCCCTAAATTAACACCCTGTAGTATATTCCAACTCACTACTAGCATGGTAGGTCCTTCTGCATTATGATGGTCCTATATGGTTTTGAGTTAGTTTCCTCAGCCTCAACGCCAGGGAAGTACTCGACACTACTGACCACCGGATATCCGGATCTGGTATGCACGTCAACATGGCAACTCCCGATCATGGAGGCTTGAGAACTACAATAGCGGTATGATACTACTCGGTTGACTTAACTTCATACGATTGACGTAGGGTTTGAATGTTCAAGAGCGATGCATCCTTACATTCGCTCTTGCCGTGGGGACATGTCAAACGCTCCTTTCTGGAGCTTGAGAGGTCGGGTGATGTAGCTCCCGCAAATCAACAAAACCAGCGCTATGGCATGAGTGCTGCCTCGGATTTTGAGGCTTAGTATGGTGCTAGTGAGGGGCTGTCCTATGGGACTTCACATTAGCCACTGAAGAGTGGTCAGTCAGCATCGCAACTGCGACCGGCAGCTCTCTCACCAACCCATTCAGAAATCACATTCAATCTGCTGTGACGAAATCCGATCTGAGCGCTGCGGTACCTGTGCTGTTAATAAACAAACCTATTCGAGAATAAAAGCGGGTACATGCCCACCATCGAGGATGCCTCAGTTGTTTGATGGTACAGCAATGGAAACAGTTGGTTGGGGCCATCTCGAGTCTATAAAAGAGAGAATCATGCTGATTTGATATAAAAAATCTCGTTCAAGTCGAGAACATCAGAGGACAAAAGATGATACGCAAATGAGCCGCACGGCAACAGTGGGCCCCGAATGACCGTCCATCAGCTAGGCAGAGGTGAGGTAGTGCCCACCCCTACCGGAGCTGATGAGAATCCCGTGAGCGAACACAAAGATGTCTTCACCAATCGTCGAGGATTTAACTCACCGACCCAGCGGGTTACTGAGCTGAATATCACTCCCGTTGGTCATTCCTCTGATGGTATGATGGCCGTGCCGGTACGTACTACGCTATGATAGATTACTCAAAGTCACCTCAAATTGCATGAGGTCCTCAACCACCATAAGTTCTATAGTCAACAAGCAGCGAATGATAAGCCGATATGTTTCCTGCAATTATAAAGCTCAACCCGCTTGCCACACCTTTCTTTCCCAAAACATGATCCCCCGAAGACAGGTGCTAGCCACGTTCTTCCCGGACCCACAACTGACTATTGGAGCATGGTTCATCGGTGCAATCGCATCTGTAGGGTTCGTAGCCTTTCTATACGTGATATTAACAGAATCATCCGCCAATTAACCTCTTCGGTTGCTTTGGAACTGGTAGCCTTTGTGGAGTGGTAAGCCTCCAATGCTGGATATACTTCTCGCGATTCCCGGATGACAATAAAATAACGAAGCTTCTGGTAAGTACATATCTCCTCTGGATCATGATCCCCTTCGACCTTCTGTCCACGGTGTAGGTTCTGGTATTGTGGTGTGTATATCTAAAATGTCCAAATGCCGCGCAGCATCTAATTTGCATTCGCGTTGATGTTAGGATACTTGAATTAACAAAAGCTTCAACTTCGGTTCATGCTGGGTACTACACTGCTGTAACGAACTGGGGGAATATTTCAGCTCTACTAAAACCCATATGGTAACGTCGGGATTCCCGTGTTGCTCTAAGCCTGCACTGAATTAAGGGCACGCAGGAGCATGAAGGTCTGCGGGGCCACAATCAGATCATAGTCATATTGCTAACACACAAATATCAAGATAATGGTCCTGTGTAGAGATATAAAATGTATGTATTCAGCCTCGACGCGAGAGCTGAAGTATAACTACACAAATGATACAGTATTTATGTCTACACTGCTCTACAGGTGATTGTCTCGAAGACAATAGGCACAGTAGCAAGATATAACAATAAAGACGGCAGGAACTTAGGTGACGCTCGTAGAACAAGCAATAAAATACAAGATGAATGTACAACGGGACTCGGAACGCGTTTGCGAACCTCAACATCCTGTTCACCGTTAGTTTTCTCCTTTTTCTCTCTATTTTAACTTCTAAATCATATACCCGGTAGAGCATAGTAGAACTCCTCGCGCATGCCTTCTTCATACACAAAATCTGGCTGCGTGTGTCAAACCTCTCAAGTTGATAGCCAGTGGCACTTATTCTCACCGACAGTGACCAGAAGGCGAGTGCGGTGGCTCCCATTTATTATTGTAGGTTGTTTCGATCTTGAGGGGCGAGTTGCACAGAAGTTGATGACTTTTTTAGATGTTTTTTTCCCTTGGTGATTTCGGTTCGTTCATCCTCTAATTTATACGGCATCCCGAGTTTGACTCGCAAGTGTTCAATGCACCTAGTGCTTGGAATTGGTGAGAATTTTCATCTACCGCTATGATACAGGGTCTCACCGCTGCTGATGGTTGTGAAGTTTCATACATAACTGCGTAAGCACCTATCTTCTGTCGGACGACCTGAAACTCGGCGGATAGGTCCCGATGATTGGTACAATGTTAATTTTACCAGGCAAGCAGAAGATAATATATTTAAAATCGTCCACGGGGTACCAGAGGCGAGCCGGAACTGAATATATTACACCGTCAGAACCATACTGACTTGACTGATAAGAATTTCGCAACTGCTGCGCTTGCCTGCGCGCTCGTCTCAGACTGGACCATCACGGCCCCCCCCGTTGTACTGTTTAAGGGGGAAGCCTCCTGCTTCAATAGGCCAGCAAATCTTTTTGCCCCGCGGGTCTGAGATATACTCAATTGTTTTATATAGGACTAATATTCCAAGACCTCGCACTTTCGCAGCTTGCTGCCCTATCTTCGGAGACGGCCGGCCTGATGCTTAAGTAAGGATCTGGCTAAGGAATTACACACAGACAGACAGACGAAAAAGCCGTAGTGTAAAAGTCTACGCAGTGGGCCGGCCTCTCATCAGGTAACCATGCCGTGAGGGGTCCCGAGTGGGAGGGATGTCCCAGGCCCAGCCCCCCCTTCCTACCTACCTGTACGGGGTGCCTCCGGGACCCCGGCACGCTAGCCGGTCCGGCAGATCAATTAATATATTGATTCATACTCCCCCACAGCCATCCTAAGTTAGGTAGTCTAATTCTGTCGCTACATGAGCCAAGGCGGGTTAGGGCAGCGGTTAAGCCCTCTGATGAGCCCCTTCGCAAGGGCGAAACTCGCATAAGTCCCCCCAACTCATATTCTATTCAATCAACCTTGGGTTGCTAATCAGGTTAGTGGTCGCATTACCCGATTAAATGGCATAGCTGACGAATATATAGCATGACTGATGTTGCCGTTCTCATTCTGGTGACGCCTGGACAACTATTATATTACCAGTTTTAAAGCTGATTCTAATGAATCTTAGGCCAACACGAATTTTCGTCCAATGAACTTCTTCCAGTTGATGCTCTTTGAAATAGTTGGTGATCGTAAGTGAGGGGCTGAAAAGGTGTCCTCTCCATTACCAGCCAACAATGCTCATGTTTTTTTTTTAGTGTACTCCAATTCCGTCCTAGCCTGGTACACGTGTCCATACTCCCTACAGCATAAACCCAGCCCTGACAAACTTTTGATTTCAGCCTTAACAACCGAACTTCAGGTCGGAATAGGACAAATGAACACAGCATATCGCCGCTCACTAGTGACTGCTCGACAATGAGCCAGTCGGGGTCAAGGCAGGTACGAAATGGATGCTCTGAATGAGGTCTAAGAAGGCGCATAACTCATTCTATCTCCAGTTTGAGAGAATGGAGTTTTCAACGATAGACCAGGAGCAGAGTATTTCCAATGTGAGAGTGATACATAAAAGTTTCGTCTCGAGCTCACACAGTTTCCACTAGAAACCAGTGGAAAGGAATTCTTCTATCAGCTATCCCGTCATGGCTATTCGCAAAACGACTGCTACGATTGTGGTTGGGTAGTGGGTAGTTGCAAAGCGGTGTCTGTCTTTTAAAGTACTGTCATCGAGGGAGGAACGATAGATTTTACATCGTCGTTACGTCGCAAACGAGAGCTGTGGCTTGATGCCCCCTACCGAGATGCTTACGTTCTGTTTGCTCATGCCATATAAACTGAGGCACCAGCAGCAAGCTCGGCTATGTTCCAAATTACCACTACATGTTGGCCCGGGTAGCCTAATCCTACTTGGAGCATGATACTTAAGAGGTCTACAGTTGCTGCTTCGGGGGAGGCGGGTGCACCCCCTTCTACTCGTGAAAGGTGAGCTATTTTGGATGTTAACCTGGGATATTATGACATGATGATTGAATACGAATAATGAGCAGTGGGAACATGCCTTCTCAAGCTATCGAAAGTGAGAAAATGAATTCAAAAACTTGAGTCAGCCAAGACTACTACATGAACCTCGTGCATCTCGGCACCAAAGTGCCCTATAATTAATATGTACCATGTGCGGCAGCCGACAGGGGCATCATCTATGACTTCGATCACTTGGTGCCCCTCAGCCGAGCATACATAGTTCTCTTGGAGATCATCAGAATGATGAAGGGTCAGGTATTGATCTTCTTTAGATATGTTTAGCGCAACGACCGTGATCATTAATCATATAAGCCTGTCGTGGAATAATACAGTCTTTGGCTGCGTACAATGAGCCTCCAACCTCACACGACCTTTTCACTAGATCTTCAGTCCACCCTTGGTGCATGGTTTATAGGTGCAATTGCATCTGTTGGGTTTGTGCCCCTCTCCTATTTACTATGTCGCTTGAATTTCACTGCCGGGGAACAGTCTACTTGGGGTTGTGAGCCTACAGTGCTGGACATATTTCTTCCGTTTTCCGGATGATGGTCGCCTCTTGAAAATCTTGGTTCGAGCCCATTCATTCCTGGTGCGCCAAGGAGACTTTATTAACACCCTGATCATTCCGATTAGGTTCTTGTGGTCTGGTACGTGGTCATATCACAGAGCAATGAAGTCGATCGTTACCATAGCGCTGTTCTTAGGGGGTTGGAATTCTTGAAAGCCGCGACATCGATTCATGCAGGGTATTTTATTGCTGTCGTAAAATGGGGAGATGTACTGGCCTTAATAAAACCAATCTGGTAGGTGTTTATTATCCCTCAAAGCCCTGATCTCGAGGCTCAATGCCCCGCACTATTTAAGGAGCATGAAGGTATGCTTTTCTTCTGGCCAGTGATACATCATGGTTAACAAGCTAAAGCTTATGGTGATGTTGGCTGTGTGTCGTGTGTCGCCTGCCCTCTGACATGCACTAACAATTGTGAACAGAATATCGTAATCTTCCTTGCCCATCTCTTCTTCGCTCATAAAGTGTGGCTACGTGGGTGCCCATCATTGTGCTCTTTGTTTAACTCCCAACCGTAAACCCGCCATCCCAGTGACTCGTCGGCGTCATTGGTGGATACCGGCGATAATTGTGAGCGCCTTGTCCGCTTCCGCTGTCGAATGACCCCGCTTGACTGTGTACTAGATAATCTTCTCATTAGCTGATTTTGGTCAGTTAATTTATCCATCTTATCTTTGCAAAACACTCATTTTTGTCGCAGCGTTCGGAACCGGTGCGGTCCAATCGACCCGGGCTTTTAGCAGACTCTGATCAACAGTTTGCCCATGTCATCTTAGCCACGTTCACGGCTACGTGAGCATAATCTTGATGCGAACCGTACGTGTAAACTGACATCGTTTATAGGCTTAATTAATGCTGGTTACGAAGGGATTATTTACGGAAAAGCCGGGGTAAGTATGGCCCCCCCACCCCCTCGTAAGACAGGTTTTCAATCTTTTCAGCGCTTTGCGACTGCGGGTTTAGGGTGTGCAATCATAGCCGACTGGACAATTACTGCTTCTCTCGTTGTTTTTCTCCGTGCCGAGCAAGGATCTCGGTATGATGGTATTGGCGGGTGGGTAAAAAATTCCACGTTATAGGACAGAGCAAGAGTGATTCCTCGGTTTCTTAGGACCAAAAAGTTCATCAGCAGGCTCATTTTCTATACTGTCAACATTGGGCTGTTAGTCAGGTCAGTCATCCAGCAGTCATAGTGTCCCTCACAATCAGGCGCCTAATCACGTCGTTTTCCCCATAAGCATGGCCGACCTCATTGTCCTTGTCTTGGTGTGTACTTGTTCAGTATTGCAAGGGGGGCTGATGATTCTGAGTTGTACCAGTTGAATGTCAGGTTCCGGTCTCTGAATCTCTACCAACTTATGGCTTATGAGATTGTGGGAAACTGTAAGCTTTGCCACTGCACCACGGCTTGCTATCCGCACGTAATTCATCACTTTCCGCCATAGTATACGCCAATACGTTGCTTGCGTGGTAACAGTGTCTTGCCAAGTTCAGGGAGTGATCCGAGTCGACCATTGTCTACAGCTTAAACATGAGGTCGGCGCCCTCCAGCCTCGAATTGTCTGAAATACCCAAGGTGCGAAGCTATAATTCTTCCTATGACAAGACTGGGGCCAGCACGCGAGTAAGGAGGGACCTATCACGGGAATGCGAATTATCCCTGACTGTTCTTGGAATCCAGGACACAGGTACCTCGCGGCCCTCTTCCATAAGATATGGTCAGAGCCAGGAAAGGTCGGGGGACGACTTGAATGTGAGCGCCGCGCCATTTGCCGCCTTTGAATTTGCTTGCTGATTTTTGTGCTCGATCAGGCGACCGAGTACAAGAGTACCTGGATCGACACTATACAAGATCGAAAGAAAAATCGTGTCATTAGGCGTCCGGAGATTGTGGTGACCAGAACGACATCAGTCATTACGAGTGTATAAACGAATGCTAAAGTGGATGATTTGGACATTCGGCTACCGTTTGTCAGACATATAGGGTTAGATCCCTTCGATAATCAACCAAGGCGTATGACTATAGAGACTGAGCTGGATATTATTGAAAAATGTGCGGGTATCGTCCACCGTTATTACCAGTCCATCAAGCGACCGTGGACCATAAACGGGGCACGTCGGAACAATAGGTTCAATATAAACCAGAGAACAAGCCGGCCGTCGTAGTTCAACCTGACATGACCACATCCTCGGGTTCATCTCTATAAACGCTTTGCGACATCGGCTTGACGAGGAAGGGATTAAAGGCTGGTGGAATTACCGCCCATGGGGTCTTTCCTGGGTCGACTGCTTTCGGAGGGGAGCCCGTAGCCAATTGAGACTGCATGTAGCAATCTATTCTCAGCTCCTACAGCACCCGCACGAAACCATAATTAGTAAATTGAAATGGCGAGGATGGAGAAGCGCAGTCAGCGAGGTCGTGTGACCCATAGATAAGGATAAATATAGATGAACAAACCTCGAAGCTTTGGTATCCTAAGGCTGGCGAAGCTGTGATGCTCTGCAGAACCTCTCCTCCTTCTCGATTGGCATGGGATCCGTGCGTTTCACGAAAGCGGAGAACACGTTTAGAGCCTGCAATAGGCCTATGGTTTGGTGTAACAACAATGATTGGTTTACGGGATTGCGTCAACATGGTCAGGGGAGGTGTTGTCGGTGTTGTCGGTGTTTTGAGGAGAATCTCATCTTCAGACTCTGAATCAGAGTCAACGATAAGATCGTCCACCAATGTTGGCATAGTCGGTATCCGTGCAAGAAACATTGTGTAGTGGACAGTGTGTGGGGAGTGATGCTTGTCGGGTGCAAGGGTACTCTGTCAGGGATATGGGACCGAGAGGCGACAGGATATGAAGGAAGGGGCTGGAGGAAGGTCGTGAGATATATAGAATTTGGAATGCGACGGAAATAGGGCGAGTCAAAGCGCGGATGAAAGATGCACTGGCCGGTGCTCGGACCTGTCCCTGTTCATGTCACCTGCGTACATAGAAACGAGGGACGTGTGTGACTTGATGTACGTGCCGCAGCCAAATTGTAGTGGTCACGATCACGGGTGGACAGGGTCTGGGGTACACGAGGCAAGTACAGGTTGTCCACGGAGTGTGGAGTCGTGTTCCAAAACATATCTGAACTGGCTATGTTATCAACACGTGACATTTTATGTGGCGCAGTTTCGCGTCCTGTGTAGGTGCGAACACAAAGCGGAGGAGTTAAGATGGGGACTGTGCATCGAAGAACGGGCACGATAGCTGGATGGGCATGTCCTGGTTATCGCGTTATCGACGCGAAAATCGAACGTGCATTTGGCTTTGGAAGTTGCATTAGAGCTGTTTTGTTGCAACCCAGAACTCTGCCTTGTAGAGCCAGCGCATCATGGCGTTCTTGTCACTGGTGTATTCGCATTCTATGGTTCTTGGCGCTCGCGTATCATCCGGTGATCCGCCTTCGCAAAAGACAAAGCCAACTTCTTTTGCCACATGCATGACCTCTCCCAGACTCAACTCTATTTTGGCTTGCGCGCCGCCAGGCCAGAGCAGCGGTCCGAGATTAATCCAGACACCACCGGGTCTCAACAGTCGATGGATTTTTTCGATCGTGGCGAACACGTTGATGGATGTATCAATGAAGAATAACGTGATGACAAAGTCATATCCTGTGGCTGAGCTCGGGACAGTTGTGATCGGTCGGGCACCCAAATCGGGAGAGGGAGTGGGCAGCTTGAGAAAGTCAGCTTCGACCAGTTGGAGATTGGGCGCGAGACGGGGTACTACGTCCGGGAAGGAGACAGAACGGAACAGCGATTCGTTTGAGCGTTGGTGAGAAAACCAGTGCGCGAATGGCTGTATGCGATGTTCATGCGCGTATGTGGTTGAATCTGGCGAGAAAACGAACCGCATGGCGAGTGACATGAAGTGTGAAAATTCGACAGCCGTCGTTTCGAAACCTAGTGTATATCATATATCGGATTCAAGGAAAAATTGAGCGGTAAACGCTTACCTAGCTGTGAGATCTCCCATGATAGCCGACCTAGGCCAGAACCCGGAACAAGCACCTTTGTCGTCGCTCGATCGCGGGTAGGAACCTGATTCAGTACTTGAAGTATGGGCTTGAAAATATTTTCGCGTTCGTTGGCACCTTCTCGGCTCCAGTCTCGAACAAAATGTTTGAGCGACTCCCTGACGCGAACGAGGTCCGCGGAATTGACTCCAGAAGGAGGGTTGTCCTTGAGACCGAATTCATGCGCAGCTAGTTGGGCAATAGCCAACGTTACTTTCGAATTCTGCGCTACGGCTTCCCTGAGTCTATGCAACTTGGCAGGGTAACCAATTTTGAAGCCCAGTTGCTTATGGTGACGTCCAACTGATCCGTAAGAGTGTTCCATCGACGAGACTTCCTGGTTTGTGAGTGCGGCATAACCCACATATGCACTATAAGCCCTTTTTAAAGAGAAGTCGGAAGGAGTAGTCAAAGAAGACCCCATTAGGATTTGCCGTACGTCGGAAAGCGAAAATGGAGGCAGTAATTTGCGTCCTACAAGGAGCAAACAGAGAGGAAAAAGAACTGCGAGTAGAACGTCGAACATCCGCACGTTGGAATTCGGGTCTTCTGGAACGGCCATATATTCTTCCATGGGAATACTTGATCAACGCGAGCGACACGTGCGTTCGTAAGGCGGTTGATACACACCTGTGGGCCTGGAGTGTTGGTAGGGCGGTCAAAGTCGTTGGAACTCAATTTGTTGTGTTGGGGATATTGTTCCCACGGTCCTGGTCAACACTCAAACTAGTGAACTTTTAGGCAAAATCCCATGAATGTCTGAGGCCTGGGGCGCGGTCCCAGTCCTATGGCTGGAGATAAGGAAGGTTTTATTAACCGAAATATTATTGGTGGGCTGAAAGATTCGCTTCGGAGTCCCATGAAATATGCACTCAAAGCACTCCAGTTGAGGAACAGCTGGGGTAGTTGCGGCAGGCCTGAGGATAAAACTTGGGAGTTATAGTAGAAAACGAAAGTCAGTGAATTATCAACAATCTTGAATATGAATGAGAGAATCCCTGATACATCATCTATTTCCGGCTCATACACCACGCCAGACATGATGTGAAACAACAAAAGAATGGTTGGGGGTTATAGTAGAAGGAAGTGGATTATCAACAATCTTGAATATGAATGAGGGAATTCCTGACATGCCTTCTGTTTCCGGTTCACATATCACGCCAGATATGATATAAAACAACAAATGAATGAAAGGTGACATATATGATAACCAAACACACGAATGTTATAACCAGTCAACTGCGTCAGAGCACTCAACAATCTGCAGCTGACAACCATTTTCCACCATGTCCTTCAATCGTTCTTGAACCTTGGGTAACCAAGGCATCGGAATCGACAAGTCAAGGCAGAAAGAATTGCTCGATTCGTCCAACCTTCCGTCCAGCATCTGTAAGACCATGACTGAATGCTCCGACCCAAAATGTTCGATTTCGCTCCCGTCAAGGTTTGATACACCTTCTCCAATTGTAAGTTTCTTCAACCTCGGTAATGCCTTCACCACCTGCTGATCCTCCCACTTTGGCCTAAGCTTTTCGAATAGTAGTTTTACATCTCCGGTGTAGTACAAGCGCACCGTTAAATCCTCGATGTTAGAATCTTCGCGGATGTATGTGATATGGGAAGTCGTGACGATGAGAAACTCTAGCTTTACGAGCGTCTGTGGCAGACGACCGAGGAAAGTCTTCACAATTTCTTCAGAATCAACACCATTCCGGACGTTCCAACAGAGCGTCCGAAGGGCCGGTACATGAAGATATTGGAGGAGGGCCCTGTTCCAAGGATTTTCGAAACCCTCCCAGTCGAAGACCTCTAAATGTTGGAGTGTGACGGGACCAGCCAAGGTGGCTGAGTTAACGGCCGCCCTTGGTGTGACGGGCGACTGACTATGGAACTCGATCAGGTTGGGACATCGAGCGAGGACCTGGACACAGAAGTCGATCGGGATCCACGACAAGCTTATCATGGTAATTGTCGACCAGGGCAAGGCGATCCTGGCATTTTTTGAATAAAGAGCGTTATAAAGGGAGAATCGACTCAGGGGTGCGTCATTAGGGAGTATAACATTTGGGCCGATCGCAACTCCTGGTGACGTGCGAGGTCGAGCGAACACTCTGTGATTTGGGACAGGAGTGGTGTATAGGTCAACCACCTGCGGGGAGGGTTGATAAGATACAGTTCCTTGATCCTTGGCAATGCCCTAATCAGATGGTCATCGACGATAGGATATAGAAGAAGTTGTTCATTGGGATAATTCGATTTGGGAAACCGAATAGCAAGATGAAAGGGGACGCTCCTGGAGTTCTCGAGGAAGAGTCGTAGCAGCGCTGCATTCCTCTCCACCTTTGGCAAGTCCACTGTTTTAATATTCATGCCAATAGACGCCCATAGGCGTGGAGTTGACCGAACAACCTGACGCCAGTAGGATGAGACTGCGCCAACTACCAGCGGAGGATAGTCCTCTCTTTGCTCTCCCATCGTCTCCGGACCTCTATTATTATAGCTAGCGTTGAGGTCATACTGGTCCCTCATATTCTGAGACGAACAAACGTGTTGGAAGATGCCGGACAGGGTTTCCGGTGGGAGTGGTGCTGTTAACGATTGTGAAGCATTCAAGCTTCGCAAGAGGGCTGATTTTTCCTCGTACAGTTGCGCAATGAGATGGTCCAATCGACGCGTCTGTTCACGAATAAACGTGGTTTCATTCTTGCAAGAACCGAGAGAGGGATTATTGGCTGCAAAAGACTGGCCAAGCCTGGTTCGAGAGCAGTAAGGATATGTCGGTTCTTCGCTCATCCTTGAAGGGCTGGGTAGTGGCAAGAGGCAAGAGGGATGAAGCGCCTGCATATCAGGAACGGATGTACATAATTTAACCTTATTTAGGAGAGTTGTAATTGAGAGTACATGGGATATGCGCCGGGGGGTTTGGCCTGGCCAGGTTCGATTCTATTAGTGAGGCCCAGGAATAGCGGATCATTCAGTCAGGGATACAAAGCCTCCGAGCCCACGGCCCGCATCACGCAGAGCGCGCGGATTTTCTATAGTGCGGTAGGAACGCTGTCAGGAGGGAACCCAGGTCGACACTGTACTTTCATTTCACTGGTAATACATGCACTAGGAAGCTAGAGTTGAAGTGTCACGAAACTACAGGTCATGGACCGCCCGCTACCACCCCTCAGCCTCAATTCCACGCGGCTTGCGCATAAACTCCCAATACCGCGTTCGTCAGAACATCCGAATACTTCTGCGCATCGCTCGACGTGTATACCTTTTCACTCTGCAAGCCATTCAAGATCCCAAACAATTGACTTGCAATGAAGTCCACAAATACGAAATCAATGGGCGTGTCAGGGGAAATGTCTGAAGGTGGTTTTGAACCAACGAACGGCGGCACCTGGAAGAACGGAATCGGTGCATGTGGAATATCGTCGCCTACACCTGGACAAGACTGTAGAACCAAATAAGGGTCGGTTTCGACTCTAAAACATGACGACAGGGCTTATTGACTTACATCCTTCGTGACATACCCCGCTGTCAAGTTTTTCGCTGCTCTCCTCTCAATCCCATCTTGCCGATCCATACCTTCTAACCACTCCCTAAATATGTGTTCCACATATCCCTTCGAGTACATCTCCGACTGAGCGTACCGATCCACCAGTTTGTCCGATCTGCGCTCGTTAGCACCTGCATTATTCAAAGCATCAACGGTTTTCGTAGCCAAAGAGAGCGGCACATCGGGCAGATAAAGGAATGAATCCACAAACGGAGAGACGGTGAATTGGTCATCACGTGTAAAAGGTCCGGCGTAGAGGTCAAACCGCATCGAACCGGAGTTGGTCAGGAAAAGCGCGGGGTTGGATGCACGAGTATTATTTTGTTTAAGGGCCAAGGGGGCAGCCTGCGGGCAGAACAAGTTAAGCAGGATTCGCCTGGAATTTGTTGAAGCGGAAATGACGTGCCTGTTCGATGAACAAAGAGAGAAGAGAATTGTTGGATGGATAAGGAACACTGTTAGGGGGGTAATAAGTTAGGTTCATGTTCTAGAACAAAGTTGCTGATGGTGATCGGCACATACGCTTGGACAAAGTAATCCTGTGGGGCGACACCAAATGGAGAGATCAGATTGAACCGTTCAGCGAGTTGGTTCAGACCCTCGGTTATACGTTTCCCCAATGAGGTGTCAAAGTCCCTTTCACTCCTCTGGGCATGGAACTACAAAAGCGGGTCCATAGGATCGAGTTATGGCGTGGAATGTTTGCTTCTCACCTCGTAGGTGACACGATTGGGGTCAAGGTACCTCCGACTAAACTTGATATCGTTCGCGCTCCCTTTCTTGTCCAACTTAGCGCCTGCATATCAAGCTGAGAATAGGCGAAATAAGTCACATTGGAGCACATACTCATCCAACCTAAAAAGCAGCTCTTTAAGCGTATTCGTTGGCACAAAGAATATAGAGAACATACCAACTGTTTCCATATACCGACCACTCTCGAGTGACATTGACCGTCCATCGAGTTGTACTACAATCCACACTTCAGCAGGCGTATTAGTTGCACAAACGAGGTATACCCACGACAGTCACGAATATGCGTATGTCCTTTGGGAGAATCAAGCATCAGCCAAAAGATGGCGCAACGAACAATTGAACCTTTACCCACCCCCGAGAATCAGTATAGGTGTCGTCTTGTGGACTGCCCGGACTGCATTAAACACCAAAGGCCCTAAGGTACACCATCAGTACCCCACAGAGGATTGGAGACATATGTGTCCGCACAGTTATCACGGGCGACTGGCATGTGCCTGTTAATAACCTAATGATCAATGATGACGCCCCCTTAAGACAAATATCGCAGCTGACCCAGTTAGCAAGAAGACATCAGGCTCTTCTCGAATTGCTTCGTGAAACTATGCCCGGCCATTGGTTGGTACATCCGCGGGAGGGTATCCTCAGCACTTACCCAGCTTCAGTTGACCATGTCAGCCACCTTTTGGACGGTAGTGTTTCGATCGTTATCGTCAAAGTCAAACAAAACGCCCAAAGCGGTAATCTTGCGACCACTGTCAAGCACATTTGGCTATGAGTTGATTCTGGATAATGAACAGAAACCTACTGTTTAGTCTTGAATTTCACGAAGCGTTCTGAGTTGGCAAAAATGTTCAAGTGGTTCTAGGGCGATATCTAGGGGTAACATACCTCCAACAGGAACGTTGACGGGTTGCCCATGCTTGTCCGCAATAGTGATGTTCACGTTGGAAGATAAATATCTTCCTTTCAACGCAGGCGCGAAGTTCTGATGCCTGAACAACATAATCTATTAGTATTACAACAGTCAAACGACATACACGTGTGTTGACACGCACATGTCCAAGGCATTGGCATAGATGTATAACTCATGGCTGTCAGATTGAGTGATAAGGAAAGCGCGTCGATCCAGAGAAAAAGTCGCCTCACTTTCCAATGGCCATCACATCATAGGGCAGCAATTTCAGGAATTGATTAGCCTAGCCATTTGGTAAGACGCGGGACGAGATGTCGGGGGAAAGGGGATCATAGCGTACATCATGGGCATCGATTCCGCCATTCGGGAAGCCGTCAGTGAGACCAGTACCTGGGTCAAAAAGGTCAAGCCTAGCCCCAACTAGACCTCGGAAAGTCTATACCATCGTGTAGGTCACCGCTATCAACTAGTAAAAGGTCCACCTTTCGTTTCTAGGAAGTTCAGGGTTTAGAACAGGCAATGATCATTCAAGGACAGCAGACCCACATCTGCGATTTCCTTCATATGGGTTACGAATGACGCGAAGTCGCCCAAGTCTGCACTGAAAAGACTCAATACCCGGCATCTTTGCCACTCAAAAGCCAAGGGTTACCTGTAGTTCGGTTCGGGAAACGAGGACTTCTGATGGCCTAACAACCACCCATGACTATCTGTGGTATGTACAATGTTAATGTCGCCCCACTCGAGGGGTCTAGAAGGAGGCATAAGAGGCGGTTTAGGCGGTGCAGGGTGTCCATGGTTATGTCCTTTTCCGTGATCATGGCCGCCGTCGTGGCCATAGCCAGAGTCGTGGCGGCGGACATGTGGATGATCACTACACGCGTGAACAAGGAGTCCCGGAAGAGCCAGGCTCAAGGAGAACCACGGCAGTGTGAGTTGAAGTTTCATGCCGTCTTGTTGGGGATTAGTGCTCTGCTCAGTATAAGGAACAGGAGAAAAACGTGTCCCGTGGGGCGTAGCCTGAGGGACCAGCGGCGAACTTCCAATTTCTACGATTTTTATGCACCAGAAGATGGCGAACGTGCCCCAGTTCGATTCCCACGGCCCATGTCCAGAAATAGGACACCAAGGCCATATGGAGGTTGCGAGATGAATCAACGAATACTGATGGTTTCTCCCAAGTTAAGCGCGTGAGTCGGAGAAAACATGCTGCAGATCAATTTATCATGGGAGCTAAGACACCAATGAAGGCTTGATACGTCCTAGCCCAGAAAACAGGTCCTACACAAGGGGATATTGGAGCTTGCGTAGCATCTTCATGATGCTAGCTGCAATAGAATGAGAACGAACACGAGAAAGAGGGGAGGTCGATGACACTAATAGACGACTTGAGTTTTTACAGCATCCTTTCACAATCTGTCGGTTGTCTTGTCTATGAAAGATCATCAACCCTGTACTTCTCGACGTACTTTATTGCGCCGACTGAATCAATAGCGGGATTTGCAGCGCCCCATGCGCTTGGGCCTCCGGTTTTTATATGCCGGCTATGAACCCGTGCCAGTCGGGGGCCACTGCAGGAGTTAGGGTGGGGTCCAGTCGGCTCCCAGATAGACAACTGTACCTCCGCTCCTGGGTTTCCAAGGTCGTTTGGGAGCGCTCTTCGCACTATCTTATGGAAGATAAAATACGGGTTTCGAGTACATCAAGGCCAATGGGGAAGACATAAGATGATGGGGAGGTGACGCGTGATCAGGCAACGTGTGCCACGACTTCTGATCGGACTGCACCCACAACCACAACGATGAATCTTTCTCTCTACGCCATCCAAGCTTTTATCATCCTTGACACGGAGGGTAACCGTGTTCTCGCCAAATACTACCGTCCTAAAAGCCATCCAAATGGCGAGTCCAAAGAATTCCTCACACTCAAAGAACAAAAGGCGTTTGAGAAGGGTCTATGGCAGAAAACCAAAAAGGCCGGAGGTCAGTTCGCGTTCTATGCCTTTGTGACTTAACATAAACTGAAGGTCAAGCACGACGTTTTCAGGTGATATTATCCTCTATGACTCCCATCTGGCAGTGTACAAGCACTCACTAGACCTCATACTCTACTTTATCGCCGGCCCTACCGAAAACGAGCTGATGCTTTCAACGGCCCTCACATCACTCACGGATGCACTAACCATGCTTCTACAAAACGCCCCTGAGAAGCGTGCGGTGCTGGAGAACTTGGATGTGGTGCTACTATGCCTGGATGAGACCGTGGACGACGGGTGCGTCGCATTCTCCTTTATCATCCATGCGTTATCAACTGAATTATCACTCTCAGAATCATTGTGGACACAGATGCTACTGCTGTCGCCTCTCGTGTGAGCCGGTCACGGCCTGACACGACAGAAATCATAATCAACGAGCAAACGATTCTCAGTGCTTACCAGACCGTGAAGGAGCGTGTGCAACAGAGGATACAACAAATGTAAAATCCGAGTGTCATCATCATTCTCATACTTCGCCAACCCGTTCTTATGTGCTGTGTCGTTCCATAATACTAGACATATGCCATTCTCTTCATCTCATGGTGTGCGGCGAATTGAAATTCGGAATCTCGACTAACTCCACAGCTACATACATCATCGCAAGCTTGCCCTCCCATAGCTCGACGTCAACATGAGACTCCCTCGCACCCACTTTCCCTTCTGCCACCAACCCTTCCACACGTCTTATTATCGATGATGCGTTTGCACGCGTACAGAGCAGGATCTATCTCTCTTGTTACATACTGCTGGGCGCCCCCGCCTTGTCGAGACCTCTGTTCAGCTCAGTTCACTCCGACCAGTTAAAACTTATACCCACCCAAAAAACCAACGGATCATCCCCCCGTCTGTACCGTTTGCACTTCTTTTCTCAACGTTTCAGGTTCGGGTCACACGACTACTGACTCTCGTAGATCCAATTCAACAAATCAACTCAAAGGGACCTAACCCCAAGGTTCTCGATGCCTCGTGGCCCCAGGCGCTCCAGGTAGTTACCACTCTTGCCCTTTACCTGATTTTGAATCTATAGCTCCCGGGGAGAATACGAAACTCCAACTGGCTGCGTGACCGTCGCGCGCTCCACACCTCGGGCTCGCTCGCCCTCTCCATCCCCATTCTACTCACATTTTAGTCCCTCCTTGGGTTACCGAGAGTGTCTCGACCAGAGTGGTCAAGGGCAAATGCCGCCCGGCCTCCCCCCCCTTCTTGTCAATCAAAATCATCTGTGTCCACATGCCCTTGTTATCTTTACGTATATACGGAAGGACCCTAGGTAGAATCTCCTTGGATCTTCGCTCCTCGCCACATCGAGCCTATGAGCGATTGCTAAGACCAAAGGGGTCGAACCTGAACAGAACACCCTTCGTAAAAAAAACGAACAGCGCGATATATATGAACATGTATGACCAACGGACCCTCTGGCAAGTACACTACTCCATGTCATGTGCATTTAACTTGATCGGGTTTTCGGCCAAGAGAACCGAACGCTATACGTTGGGGAGGGGCTCAAATATTTTCTTTCAGCGGTTCACAGTACTTGGTGAGTTGCCGGATCACATACTCCTAGTGTACTCTGCTCCACGGAGATCTGCCAAAAAAAAAAGGATCAAACAGTTCAAGCGCGTTAATCAATCAGTTGGAAAGTTTGGGTGGATACCCTTAGTGGCTAAGGCTGAAACTGCAAGGTAAAACGTAGAATCACTTTAGATCATCAATGTCATTGCAGAGCGAGACGTAGGTGGTAGTACAATCAGGAAAGCAAGGAAAAGATGGTTCAATAAGTGTGAAGTACTAACTACTTGACTATCAGAACTATTAAAATGTCAAAATTTAAATGATGCGAGGTGATGAGTACACGGAATAACAGTAAAGAGACGTGGTTGCCTGTTACTTTTACAACAAAAGGCTGAGAAAGAAGTGCCAACACAACATCAAGCGAACGGATCCCAGGATCCAAGGATGGAAGAAAGAAGTACAGACGTATAACACTGCCTCTGCAGCCACTTGTCAAAAATATCACCGGTGGGGCTTGTCTGCGTATCGGCCTCACAGGGCCGTATGTGAAGCGCCGGTTGCCTTCTGGAAAACTTGACAAGGATGACACTCGACATGCTCTTGGAAGTCACCTGCATACCGTAACGAGGTCGGTGTGATGGCAGAACCGAAGCGGTTTGTAGAATGAGACATGTCTTCGAGGTCGACTATGATAGATGGGAAGGAAATTGATGGTGATTCCGCCTATTTGCGGGTATCCATTGCTCGGGTAAGGGGTAAATCATATCTCGGCGTGCAGTGTTCGTGGATGCGTATGGTGTGGGTCATGGGCTAGGTCGTGGGTGTAGTCATGTGTATTCGTATAGCGCAAAGCGATAATGTGGGGCGCATGCGCATGTTGGATCAAGGAGATGTTGATACAAATACAAGGGTTGGGAGGAGATGAGAATGGAAGCCGACAGCGAGGGGGGGGGGGAAGGGGACGACGATGCGGGTGATGGAGGCTTCACATCCAGTGGCTCAACATCGTACTGCTTTGAACAAAAGACAACCTCAGCTACTGGGTATGGAGGGAGGAGGAGCAGATCACCACCGCCGCCAGCGGACCGGCCGGGAAGAGAACCAGCAACAACCAGGGATCATGGGAGCCAGGGTGCGCGAGCCTCGGAACCGGGGGAAGGGGGCTTCACCGAGGGGTGGGGAAGAGAAGCGAGACCCACCTAGCGTGCAATGAAGGGGCCATGCCGGTGTACTGGACGGCAGCGATGGTGGATGCGGCGGCGACGGAGAGGACACCAAGGACGACACAGGTCCTCCCGCTCTTTGAACTTGCAAGGCCGGCTGACCAGATGTCTGAGTCTGAAAGGGCGGGGTGCTCATAGAGGGCGACTGTTGCTCGCATGATGATGGTGGTGATGGGTGAAGATAAGGCAAGGGGGGAGAGATGGGAGAGGGCGGGTTATATATGGCAGCAGGACCGTCCGAACAGACTGGAGTGTAGAACTGGGCGTCTATTCAGGGGTACTCGAGGATCTGGATATAGATAAAATGAAATTCACGTCAGCTCCTTTGTTCTCACTTCTCTGCGCCACAAATGCCCACTGGCCAAAACATCGCCCTACCCTGGGTCATCTCTGCACCGCTGCACTCAACTCGTGTTCACGCATCACCACCCAATCTCACCCACTCATTGCCTCGTGGCCAACCCAGCATCACCCGCTACCCGGATGTGTCAGACTTGCCCTGATGCAACGTCCACCTCCCACGCAACAACCCTCTGCGTCATTGTAACATATCCGGCTACTTTACCCCTACACTCTTCGGGTGCCGCGTTCCGATCCTTGTCACGGTTCCTCTCACTTGACCACTGGGTCCACCAGCCTGACCACCACTGTCAGGTCTATGGACTACATACAGGTTACCGCCCTGCAGTTGCTGAAACTGGGTCTCCGACATCCCGTACTGTCCGCAATCATTGGCCGACTAGTCTTATTTCTACAAACAATACACGGATAGGCGCGCTGCACCAGAAGACTACGAGCGGAACGATCAATCGATGATATAAAGCAAAAAATCAACCAAGATCATGACAGAAACGTGAGGTATCATACGTGAGTCTATAGTCAGCGGAACGGATGAATGGAAGAGACAACAAAAGAAATGGAACGAGAGACAATAACCACTGCAAGCAAGAGCGAATGTCATACAGTCCAAGAACAATGCACACACAGCACAATAGGAAGGGACCGAGCGGCGACCCCGCCCTCCAATCTAGAACAAGCATACAAAATTGCTCGGGAACACATACCTCCCTCTTTGCCTCCTTGCCTCATCCAACAACTCCCCACTCCACCAGCCATCCTCTGGTGTCGCCGTAACAGCAATTATATCCCCTGCCTGGAAATCAAACTCTTCGTCGATCGTCGCCTGATAGTCATACAACGCTTTTACTGAGTAAAAGAAGCGGATCAGCAATCGTTGTAATAAAGTACCGATATCAATTTAAACACAATGAGTAAAACAAAAGCATCGACTCCAACGGCAAAAATGAAGACATCAGGTTACGGCGCCAACCCCCCGGTCCACTCATGCGGAAACGAACAACACGCCAAGGCCACAGAACGCAAATCCCATACACCGGAGTAACACAAGGGGGATGACGTACCATAGAACAAGATCGGCGTTCCATCCTCTGTTGTCTGTCCTATCACGGGTTGTTGCTGCTGCTGGCGCGGTGAGAGACTCTGCTGCATTTGCTGCATTGGTTGATGTGGAATCTGCGCTAGCGGCTGTGGTGAAGGCGACCTCCCAACCGGGCTCGCTGACTCCCTGTACCCGCCGTACGCGCTCCCAACCATTGTGTTTCCACTCAGACTCAGCTGAGTTTGACTCCGACTAGGCCCGGTTCCAGGCTGCAAGTACCCTCCCGCGTTTCCGCCCCTTTGTTGCCCATTGACCATCGCGTACGCGCTTTGTTGCGGCTGCTGGTACGTCTGTTGTTGTTGAGGATAGTGACTGTACCCTGGCGCTGTCGGTGCCGGTGTCATGTAACCTTGTTGTGCCTGTGCCTGTGGGACTTGATACATGCCGACCACCTGTGGTGGTGGTGGCGGCGGAGGCGGCGTCATAGCTGAATACACGGGTTGTACGGGGGGTGCCATGGTAGATGCACCAGGTCCGCCGAGTGTAGTTGCACCACCCAGGTAACTCGACCGTCTCTGCTGTGATTGTTGTGCCTGGTGTGGTTGTTGTGATTGTGGTTGTTGGTGCTGGCTAGTTGGCGAGATCCCTCCGTATGGCGAGACAGTCTGCGAATGACCCAACGGCGTTTGCCCTCTCTGCTGCTGCTTGCTGTTGTTGTTGCTGCTGCTGCTGATATCTCTGCGCCATGTCATCGTGCGACACTCTCCCATTCGAATCAAGCGCGATACCCACATTATTCGGGCTTGTGGCCCTCACAGGGGTCCCGCTAATCGGCGGCGTAATATACGCACTGTTCCTCCTCTGCTGCTGGGGCTGCTGGAATTGCTGAGGTTGTTGAGTCTGTTGAAGTGGTTGCGGTGGTTGCGGCTGCGGCTGGTGCCCGATCACAGTATTCGTGTTCACGATCTCGCCAGGGTCCAGGGCTAGGTCCCCTGGAAGGCGGCTGAGGACTATTGCTCCTTGAGCCTCCGTGCGCACCAATTCCCACATGACCCACACTTGGCGGTCTTATGGGCGCTTGTCCGTGCTGACTGGTCACGCTCAGCGAATGTCCACGCCCAGGTCCATGTCCATATCCTGCCGAAGTCGAGGATGGACTCTGTACATGCTGTGAAACAACACTTCCCCGCCTGCTGTTCGACCGAGAAATCGACATCGACTTGCGCTCACCAGGAAGACTCTGGTGATAATCGGCCAGCACTTCGTGCACCACCTCCGATCCAGACGGAGCCACCGTGTTCTTAGGTATCATGAAATTCGCGGTGGGCGGATTGGGGGATGCAGATCTCGATGTAGGTGGTGGAGCACCCACGACTAGCTCAGCAGAATTCCTGTAATCTCTGGTAGACTGTGAGCCGCTGCCAGTAGCACCCGGCGAAGCCGGGGAGACGGGAGACGAGAGTTGTCCACCAACAGTAAGTGAATCCTGGCCTTTG
The DNA here is from genome assembly GCA_023014365.1 of Lepiota brunneoincarnata. Lineage (NCBI taxonomy): Eukaryota > Fungi > Basidiomycota > Agaricomycetes > Agaricales > Agaricaceae > Lepiota > Lepiota brunneoincarnata. The sequence goes on from JAEBUN010000009.1 coordinate 1,197,206, forward strand.
ATGTGACTAGGTCCTGCAACGGCGTTTCCTGTGCCATTACCACTGGGGCCTGCGCTAGTAGCGCTTGGCGCTTGGCCTCTGTAGATCGTGTTCCTTCTCGTGCTTCCAGAAATTGACACCACGTTCTGGAGTTCCTCGAGCTGCTTCTGTAAAGGGTCGACTCCGTTCTGCCTAGTAGCAGAAGAGGGTGCTCCGTTCACTCGGTTGGCCGGCCCGACAGCTGGGTTGATTTGTGGATCTCTGGAAGGGTCTACTCTGTAGGCGTTATTCCCCACCCTGATGTAAGTCTCCGCAGTCGGGTCAATTGGCTCGGAAAGAGGATCGTGAGGGGCAGTCGATGCTCTATGAGCTGATTGGGCTGAGGATGTCGATTGACCTGTGCCAGTAGGTCGTCGCTGCAAAGGGGCGCCGGAGGGTGATGCACTAGGGGACGGTGATGGACCAGGCGCACCATTATTTGGATTCTGTCTCTGGGAGGGAGAAGGGGAATGGCCAGGTGTGTGACCGTTGATGTAGGGTTGCTGCTGTCCACCATAGATGCTGTTACGTTGAGTAGGTTGCCTGGCTAGATTGTTGTTCTCCATGACAGTATCCGCTCTGCGCATGCCAGTCCCAATACCAGCATTATTATTAGGTTCCTCTTCTGGAGGAGGAGGAGGAACGTGAACGCTATTACGATGGAGCTGCAGGGGAACGTCTCTCGCAGATGAACGCGCAAAGTTGGCGTATCGGAAGGTGGATCGAGAGGAGGAAGAGGGAATCGCATCGGGGAGCTGATAGTTGACGAAGGCCGGAGGATCGGGGATTTGTGAGCCAGTTCCATAGTCTCGAACGAAATTCTCCATGTCCCTCTCGACTTCCATCTGTTCTAGTGATACACGAACCCTTTCACAAGACTGAGAGTTTATCAGCACAAGTTCTATAGGACGAAGTTCGATAAACATACCTCATCATCTGCCACACATACTGTTGAAACCAGATTCGCATACGCCCACATGTTGTTTTTCATAAACTCGATCCTGCCCTCTTCCAAATCCTGACAGCTGTCGCAGAACGCCTTCCAGTCCTGTTCCCACTTTTGCACAGTTGACTCCATAGCCTTCGTAAAGTTTGCAAATTCACGTTCATTCGTCTGCACAGTCTGCTTAGCGCGCTCGAGTTTCAGCTGAATCTTCTCCCAGTCCCTCCCTTGGACAAGGGACGATTGAGCTGTATAGGAGTTGATGCGCATGCAGTCCTGTTCATATTTCTCTCTGGCCTTATCCACATATGCATCTTGAGTTTGTTTGGCCTTGAACTCCTTCTCGATAGATGTCTGGTAGGTTTTTTTGTGGTGCACCTGCTTGGCACAGTACTCCGCACAGGGAGTTTCCAGTTCCGTGCGAATTTGCTGCGCGAGCGTCATATGGAAGGTTGCCTGCTTATCGGTTTCCTCTTTAACGGTGTTGAGCGACATCCGCAAGTCACTGTGACTGTGATTAGATAGTGCTCTGAGAACAATAAGGTTGGAGCTGGAGCTGGACGGGGATGACGGCGCCTGTGGAACACCACGAATGGGTGGAACCGAGCGGTCGCCTCACTCTGCTCGCGAGGGGTCCGAAGGGACGAACGTTGGGCAAATAGGTATATGGTCCCCATTCAGAGTGTTGGCCAGCCCCACGAAACTCTGAACGAGGGGAGATGAAATTCAATGACATACCCAATCTCGTCTTTCCCTAGTGTGAGCTTGGCAAGCTTCGCCAATCGCTTCGCGTAATCCTCTTCGATGGCAGCACTAATTAGCAAAAATTAACCAGACCGCATCAGACCAATGTCTCCCTTGGAGGAAGAAACTACACTGACCGCTCCTTCCAAAAATTGCGCAATTCTTCTGTTGTACGCGTGGCGCCCCTCATACGGGCGAGCAAGACGTCAACCCCCCCATCGGTTAAACCCCAGAAAGAGTTGCAAAAGTTGGAAGTTCCACGCTGGACGACGGGAGAGCCAGAGCGGGCATACTTTGAGAGTGAGGTGGTCGATGGCTGCCGTCTGGCAGACATTTTGGTGAGATGAATGGTGGAGAGAGACAAGAAAGGCTTATGTGGTTACGGGTGCAGCCCAGCACGTGGTGACAATCTTCGTTCCCTGTCTTGTTCAAGACCATCCGTGATCATCCATCCATCTGTCACCTCGCCAACTTATATCCGCTCACTCCGCCCTCAGGATCTGTCACCCTAAAAACAAACCATGATGTTGAAACCGAAAAACATATAATTTCCTTCTAGCCGACTCGAACGACTGACCTCGTCATTACTAGTGACGCGCTCTACCAACTGAGCTAAGAAGGACTTATTTATCTAGTCTTGCATTCTGCTCAGAGCCCCTTTGACCCAAACAAACACCAACTCGTTCGCCCACTCGCCACTTTCATCCACACCAATTATGTCCTTCCGCTCGAGGCCAAAATCCATAGAACGCTCCCCCCACTCTCGGGACTATCACATGCATCACCGCGAACGCAGTCGCAGTCGAAGCAAGGACAGGAGTCATAGTCCGCAACGAGCAAGGTCCAGAGACAGGGGCCGGTGGGATGGAGAACAAGATAGACGTAAACCTTCGAGGTCTAGGTCAAGAGAAAGAGGTCGATACCATCGGATCTCACGCTCTAGGTCTCGTTCTCGCCAGCACCGGCGACGCGGACCCCGATCCCCTTCACATTCCCGGTCTCGCTCGCACTCAAGAGATCGGAAGGTGAAGCGGAAACGAAGGCGCTCAGCTTCGTCGTCGTCAAGTAACAACAATTCGGAGGACGACCGAAAACGACGAAGGAAAGAAAAGGTAAGACGTAAAGAAAGTAGAGAAAGGAAGAAGGAACGAAAGAGAGAGAAGAAAGAAAAGAAAGAGAAGGTGTGCAGTCAATCGTGATTGTGCATTCCTAGTCTCATCACTCAATTACAACCCACAGAAGAAAGGCAGTTCCTCGTCTCACTTGGGGGAAACACGGTATAATTACCGAAATTGAGTATGTCTCCATGATTCTTCGGCACTTTACCTGGAACTGAGATATGTTCCAGCCTCTTTACCAAGGGCGCAGAATTTCACGCATGGCTCGTAGAAGAGCGCAAAATCAATCCCGAGACCCTTACGAAAGACCAAGAGAAAAAGGAGTTTGCTCAATTTGTTGAAGACTATAACACTGGTACGTTTACTTGTTCTCTGGGACATATATTGGACTTCTATATTCTACCCCTCTAGCAACTCTTCCCCATGAAAAATTCTACGACATGGCAAAATACGACTTGCGCATGAACGCCCTTCGTCAAGGGGGAGTTTTTACCACCTGCTGACGACTCCTACGACCCCGAAGCAGACATGCGTGTGCTGAGCGGCTCCCATAAAAAGAAAGCCGCCGAGAGGGAATCCTATATGTCACGAGACCAGTTGGAGGAGTTGCGGAAGGTACAAAACGAGCGAACTCAGGTAAGTGTTCATGATATTTGGTCCTCTGTTCAGTTTATCGACCCGTCCTGCAGATCAGCAAGATGAAGCTGCTGGGCATGGACGTAAAGCAAAATATGGGTGTTCGTATGGATGGGACTTCTTTTGATGATCTTTGAATGCTGCGTCTGTAAATCGAAATACGTGACAGTATTATAATTCTGATTATCTTCCCTGCCGGTGCCCTTGACGCGTACCTCCCTTCTGCCATAGCTCTTGCGAATCGAACATGCTTGTCCCACGTCACCGCCCCTCAACCACCCCCCCAGGCACTGCACCCGGTGTTCATGAGACCGGTGGCCTACCGCTCTTGCCACCCTGCAGTCGACCTCATTTCCTTGCAGACCAAACGATCACGATCTTTGCACTTATCTTTTCATCAGCGCCAGCATTTCATTCAAATTTTCAACCGTGGGCGTCTCTGGTAACTCAAAAATGATATTACAGGAACCTGCGGAAGCCCCCTATTCCCCACCATGACATCAAACACGAAGATGGGGCTGTATTCGTTGGCCAGTTCTGAACGCACCGCGACGATGTCATTCTAGTACCCATACCCACTCTTACCTAATTACAAGAGCTCTGCACCTGGCTCAACTTGGGAAAGGGGCTTGGGTATTAAGCTCGTTGCTGATTGAACAAACTTACGGTTACTCCACATCTAGGGTCTCGACTCCCCAGTCAAGTCACCCTTAAACTCCTCAAATCACGCGTTTGAACAGCCTTGTCGATGCCTTTGTCTAAACAATACCGATCCGATTGGATGCCGTTGCAACCACACCCCTCAGTCCGCTGTAAGCACCGCGATGGGTCACTGCGCAACCCACTCAAGCCCCACACAATCGAGATTTTCGATTTGGTATTACGCGCTAATCGGGGACACTCGTTCCCCGAATGGATAGACACTCTCTCCTTTAGGATTCCTCATGCCACAACTTTGCTAGCTGAAGACGAAACCGCTTCGCTAGTTGGATATAACACCTCCGACCCTTTGATCGATGGATCCGTCCTACCCGGCCTTGTATCGTTTCGAGTGAGTGATTTTTACTCGTTCCAAAACGCCTGCCTGACATTGTAGCTGCCAAAAGTTTCTCAGGCTACGGAGAATTACCGTCCCGAATACTGTCGGCCGTGTTAGCTACCCGACCCCTCGCATGGGCTTCATGGAAGTTTAAATGGAAGCTAGAGAATCCGACGACGGGCAATTTGAAGTTGAACTTGGAAGGAGCATGGTGCAAAGAAACCGGTTCGAGCACTGCGACATAAAGGAGGCATTCACCACCCCATGGTAAGAACGGGTGAGTGATGGCCCACTACTTGAGCTTGGGAAACCACGTTTTTATATTTGGTAAGCCCAGGAACTCAAGGGGAAAACGTCTTCCTGGATAACTGTCTACAGCGAGCATGCAAGCGCAGTCATGTCTACCGGTAATCCAAGTCACAGGGTTCCGCTAAATCTGAAGGGATGCTGGGCTCTCGCCGTAATGATGTTACGCAAGTACTGCCAAATGCTTGGACGATTTCCAGAACGTATGTTCGTCGCCTTGGTCTCAAACTTCGATATAAGTGCCACCATAACCGCAGTCCTTTATTCAACCCCCCCCCACGACAATTACTCGGTAGAGTTTCTACGTTCCATTAATTCATACAATCGTGTGGTAAATGTCTATTTCCACAGATGCCCTGGGCTGTCCACGTACATACTTGAACAAAACCTCCGGATCCGCACAAGCTACGCAGCCGCTCAGTCTCGAAACATATCGTCACCTCAAGCCACCTTGGGGGATCGGGTTTACCCAATTATATATGACCTCCCTTCCGTAGAGGGCAGTGATCTTGTGTCCTTCTGAACGTGTATGGCGAAAACAAGAACTCCGCCATCGAAGCTGCGTTAAACCTGTTACCTGTCATCGAGTTGCTGGATATGATAGACATATCAGCGCCAACATACACGAAACAATTCATTATCAAATGCCTTTGAGAGTGTCCTTTCATATCGTACAAGATATATCATTATAGCGAGAATGAATCCTGATTGGATATCCCTGACACAGTTTAGTTTGATTGGCAGTGAACAACTTGATGTACATGGCACTATGACCCTCAATCTGCAACGGTTAGCTTCATGATGAATTAGAATGATACTATATGTTTCGCTCACCATTATTACCCATAAGACCAGCCTTTCTCATGCTATACACAAACACAGCAAGGAAGAGCTCTCTGAAAGTCTTCTCCGGTAATATCCCAGTCCCACTTGAGAAATGATAGTTCACGGGATAGTTAAGATCGTTCCACAGTGTGTTACCCGGTCCAGTCGTATAGTCCAACACTATCATGTGCTGATAATCGAAAAGCACAACAACACCGCACTGGCCACTGTACTTGCTTGCCTGCTTTGAGGCGATGGCAGCATTGTCCAACAGTGCAGTCTGCACACCGGGAGGGATGTTATTGATGATTTGTTGAGCAGTACGAGTATTAGAGACAAGGGCGTCTTTCGTCCAGTCATCAGTCTCTCAGAGTGTTCCTAACCAGCAGATGGCACGTTAAGCTCCGGTTTTGAAAGGATAATAAGTAGCTACCACCTACGTGCGTTTGTACTCTAAGATTAAGATAGTTTTCCCATTGACAGCATACTTGATGTCTGGGCGAGAGGTGCCAGTGGTAGACTGCCCAACACACTCCAACTGGGTGACTGGATGACCAATAGTGGGGAAAAGACCTCGTTCTATGATAATATTGACAACATGAAGAAGGTACAGCGCGGATGCCCTCTCGATGTCACCCTCGGTCAGAAGGTTGTGACTGGCTTCAGTCGCAATCTCATTGTCATTGACAACATTGAGAGCATACTGAAGAGCGGGGGACTGAAAACATGTATCGAAGGTGTTGGCGGGGAAGCTGATGATCGTTTTCGGGGCTCTAGCAATGCTGGTTGAGTGTCCACTGAATCCAATGGCGTAGTATGGGCCGGGAGCAGAGCCACGGATAGCTGGAAGAGTTGCGCGTACTAGCTGATGTGCGGGAGGCATCGAGTTCTGGGTCGTGAATCGCGATGATGCCGCAGCTTTTGTATGCAGACATCTGTATCAAAGAAAGGAACAATAGGAACAGGCAAGTGTGACACTCTTCATGGAAGCGGAAGCTGCAAACGAAATCAGAAGAGTCCGCCGAGCGTGAAAGCCGCATGGCAGAATACTCGGTCCGCGCACAATCAAAGTGATCATCTGCGGCTGTGTCGTGATACCACATAGACCATGCCATCCGCCGCACCCACAACCCCAAGTCTTGAACAAACCTATTATCCAGAGCAGACTCTTCTACTGTTTTCCCAACCTCCACCGGTCCTCTACACTGACAAATGGTGTGACTACGGGGATTCGACCCCCTTGACCGACATCAATGATCGCTATATCAAATCCATCGAAGAGCGCGTCACCCTTCCCTCCACTCCTCCCGATCTAGCCATTACACTCAGGGACCGACTTGACTCTAGTCTATACAATATCCCACACGTCTGGACTGTCCACATACGCGATGCCTCCAAACCCACATATCCCTCACAACTCGTAGCCAAGATATACGACCCCGTCTGGTTTGGAGACTCTGAATGGGCAGATCCATTCAAGCTACGCAACCGCTCGGTCTCACAGGAGGTCGAATCATATCGCCTCCTCGAGCCGCTCCAGGGAACTGGCAGTTCCACGATTTTATGGCCATTTCGTGACCTCCCTCCCAACCCAGCATGACCGGACAGTCAATGTCATCCTGATGGAGCATGTAGAGGGTGAAGGATCTACGTCATCTCGTACCTCCCGAATCTGCCGACGCCCTGTGTTGCGAACACAAAAACGCGGTCATCGACGCTGCGTTGAACCTGTATTTCGATATCCAGGCCCTTGGTGTCGAGTGCCTGGATATGCAGCCTCGGAATGTTATTCTGAAGCCTCCGAAACGAGACGGGGGAGACGCAGTACTTGCTCTTCATTGGAGTGCCCGCTCCGTTTTCAAGTTGAATGGAGGGACCTCGAGATGGTGATGGTGGATTTTGAGATGGTAGAGTTCCACCCACAGGACTTGGAACGAAACAAGGGCCCGGAGCGAGACAATGATATCCAGCGAACCAAGCCGCTATACCTTGAGAAGTGGCTTGAGAATCGAATGGTGTAATCTTCACACTTGTTGCTAGACAGTGCCATGATATCCACCGTTCTGTTCAAAGCGATCATGACTAGAAGCCCGACAAACGAAGCTTGGCCGCTGTAGACATTGTGATATACAGAGTATCAATGTGGGGTTTTTTTCTTTTCACGACTTCTGTCCAGCAAGAAAAAAACATCGGTCGAGCTCAAACCACAAACGGGTATTCATATGTACATTATTATACACATACATCTAAAAACGCTATTGGTCAAGACTCCGGCATCCCAGCCCTCTCTCTCCATTTTGCCCCATTCCACATCAGGACAGGCCACAGGGATGAAGGTAATGACGCTGTGAGCCGCGAAATAATGAGCACAAGCGCTTCATAGCCGCTCGAAGAGATGACTCTGACGTACACGAGTCCCGCAAACATAACATTCGACCACTGGAATCCCTACCTGTAAGAATAGATGTGAGCGCAGGTCCCTCTATCGAACACAAGTTCTGACCTCTTTGGCAAGAGGGATTCTACCAGCCAACATTCAGCCAACAACGAATAGAGTGGATTATGATTGACACACGTGAAAAAACCCAGAGCAAAACCGAACAACTGCCTGAAAAAGCTACTGCAGGGGAAAATTTCAAACCAGGCACGGAAAGGGAGGCGAGTTGAGAGAGTCATACCTGAAGCACTGACTCACGTCGTTACTCCTATGGGGATAGCAATCGCTGCAGCTGTATGTGAAGCAGACGGATGTGATGATCTGAACTGTAACCAATCATCTGACTCAAAGCCACGATACCCTTGTTCCGGAGAGCTTACCTCCGAAACACGCTAGAGCTAAACCATCATGAATATTTAAGCCATGCTGTGTCCCTCGCGGAAGAAGGCTCACCCATCCCAATGCAAGGTGCGATGAACGTGTCCGCATATTGCAATGTGAATCCATCTGCACAGGAGTCATTCACCATCCCGATTGCAAGGAAGAAAAAACGACTGACAACTGACAACAAAGAGATCAGTCCACCAATCGCAATAAAATAGCAAGTGCCTTACATGAGCAGTCCGATAGGTACAATAATCGCCCCCGTCCAGATCCCCTGCAACCGAATTTCGGCTTTGATGGACTCACCCTTCTCCAGTGCTCGACGTCGTGCGCGATAGACCATGAAATCTGTAACTGGGCCCGAACACAGCTCGCCGAGGTTGCTGTACATGTTAGATACGTATATTACTATGATTTTTTGTTTTGAGGAAGGAACGCACGCGCCGGTCAACAGACTGATACCAATTGAGAGTCTATAACACACGTGAGCACATAATAAGCGACTATGAGACGTTTTCTCGCACCCAATATGCACTGAATCAAAGTGGTATACTTCTGCGAATACGGCTGGTACAGCCGTACTCGGGCCAACAGAAGCCAGGCCATACGAGATCGCACTTTTGAGAGACTGTCACACAACCGAATAATAACCATACGGAATGCAACTCACTAATAGCAAACGGGCGCGGCGACAGACGGATATCGCAACATCCCGAACGGCCTCATCCAAAAATCTTTCAACCTAACCGACCGGTTGGTCTGCATCCGCTTACGGTCGAACAGCTTCAACGAGCGAAGATAGGTGGACGTTTCCATCGGGGGTGGAACGTATGCTTGAAAATTCGCCAGGATTGCGTCTGGTCTCTTTGACTCGGTTTCCATTGCAGCGGTAAGAGTTAAGCCTTTAGTTGGGCGCACAAAGAGCGTCTCTGGGAGGAAGAAGAGACAGATGAGAATAATTGCGGCTGCAGTGGCAGTAATGGTGGTGGTTAGTGAGGTACAAAGTCGAGGGTGAAGGAATACCATTGGCGATGGCTCCAATCCAAAAACACCATCTCCATCCGAGGTTCCTCGCAACATACCCTCCAATCTGTGCACACAAGAGATTAAATGTTGGCGCCCATCCTCAGTAAGGGAGAACTCACAATAGGAGCCGCATGTGCTCCGTTGGTCAACATCAAGGTAAAAAAACCCATTGCCTTCCCCTCTGATGCACATAAAACACATCAGATACGATACCAGCTCCCAGAACGGTAGACACCGCCGGTCCAAACCCATTGACGGCTCTCACGCAAAGTAGCTGAGTATATGTCTGTGCTTTGGCCGAGCCCACGGCAGATACCAGTCCCAGAACCGCAGAGAAGAGGTAAATAAATCGACGGCCGTAGACATCAGCAAGAGGTACAAAAAAAAGGGGACCGAGCGCCGTGAACGCTATGGCGGTGGCCGTTTGGTACGTGGCAGTTACTGGTGAAATATTGAATTCTTTGGCGAGGGAAGTTATGGCTGGGTTGATGATTGTTACGTTTAGTGTTGACACGAGGGCGAGGAGGGAGACTTGGAGCAGGATTGCGTATTTGAGCCACTAGAGGTTTTCTCAGTAGCAAAGGGGGGTGATGGGAATAAGGATGTACGTTTGGATAGTTAAGAGGATCTAAAGGCGAGTCCGTTGGTTGAGGGATAAGAGGTAGGCCTTTGCTATCTAACTTGGGGCCATTCTCGATGACCTGAGAATTTACAGAGGGACCCTTGGACGAGCTGTCTGGCGAGGCAGCCATGCCAGAGGGGGAGACGTGATGACCATGGCTTCTCTGCTTATATGAACCGAGGAACGGACTTGAAGTGGGGCCTGGCGGAAAGAGGTTATATATCAGTGTGTATTTGCAAACGTACATTTATTCATTCATTCATTCATCCAATATGTGTCTGACAGCCAGATAGATTCGCCGCTCCTTCTCATACTGCCTTACATCCTCGTCAAATCTCCTCCTCGTCTCATCAAACATCCGCTGTTCTTCTTGATACTTCTCCCGCATCTCCTCCCATTCGATCCGCATCCTAGCCGTCTCTTCTGCATGTCTCCTCCTCTCCGTCTCATACACCTCCCTTTCCCTCTCAAACCGTTCCATATCCTCCGCAAGCTGTCTCCGATCCTCGTCTAAACTCACCCTCTGCTCATCCAATCGTATCCTCTCTTGCTCTACTTCCCTCTGCACAGTCCTAAACGCCCTCTCCTCCGCCTTCAACCTCTCCCCCTGCTCCTTCGCAACCCGCTTCTCCTCCCCGATCACCTCCTCATCCTCCCTCAGCTGCTGCCGATTCGCCTCCATCAGTACTTTGGCACTCTCTAGCTCCCGCCACTCATCCTTGATCCTCCTTTTCCAGGTTTTGTATTTTTCTTTTTTGTGTTGCAAGAGATCCCATTCGACACGTAGGCGCTCGTCTTGGCTTAGGTCGCGGATCTCGTCTCGCGTTCGGGTGGGTGGGTGCGGGAGGGACTTTGGAGAGGCCGGCGTCTTGCCTACACGCGTGTTAATACGACCAGGTGGTGGTGGAGGTGGTAGCGGTGGAGAATGCATGAATGACCTTCCTCCCCCCTCCTCCTCCTCCTCCTCCTCCAATACCACCACCGAAGAACGTGCTCGGACCTGGGGATTGAGATGATGAGCCCGCCGACGTTGGCCTGTGAATGATATATATATATCAGTACTCGTTTATGGTCATTTGCAAGAGTGCTCACGACAACATCGCCCGGTTCAGTGTTCGGGTTGCGGTCATGGAGAAAGTTGGGAGTTAACAATGCGTCATCCACGAAGAAGACTGCCTTGCAACCCTTTCAACGTAATCAGTGATGCCAACATTAATAACTAAATACATTTCTATCTTTAAGCATACGAGAGGCCCGACGATGCTCTCGACGTTGGCCTCGCGTTTCCATTTCCACCCCCACCATGAGCGAACGCCCCGGGCGGCGCACCCCACATCGCAGGATCAACATAAGTATTTGGGTCAAATTTCCCAAACGATCCTTGCGACCTCAGCGACGAACTCGATTCAGCCCTCTGCAGCCTAGCCCCCCGCAACTCCGACCCCAGACTTCCACCACCTCTATCGCCTCCATCCGAGCGATCAGCCTTTAGCGTGCTGAACAGAGCAGGTCCAGGCGTCATCCCAGCATTATTGCTCGTATATCCCACCCCGGTAGTGCTTGCACTTCGTTTGTGTTGCACCACCGCTCGATGGTCGCCATCTTCAGAACCACCATTAGACAATCCTTGAGCAAGAAAGATTTTGGGAGTCCCGCGTCCGATGGGTGACACTTGTGATGGCTCCTGCCGTGGTGTCGAGTGGGGCATGCCAGAGGACTGGGACTAAATGCGACAAATTGTCAGAAAATATGTGTTAGTTTTGAGCGTGAGGCTTACAGGTGAATAAATATCAATCCTAATCCCATTCCCACTCGACCCAGTCGTGTCTTGCCTCCCAAGTTGCGGAGGCATTCTTGATCCGCCATTCTTCGGCATAGGTGTCGGTGTATCTATTAACGAGCCACTGTTCTTTGTTCGAAGCGGTGCAACTGGCGGTAGCGCAGTCAACGACGAGTTCGACGCCATAGCAGGCCTCATTAGCGCGCTCGAAGACGGGGGTCTCCCATATACAGACTAACAGTCGCATCAGCAAAGAAGGGATTCACCAAGGCCACAACGGACCAACATTACCTGCGTCCCGGCAGCATTAAGCCTCAATTCAGGCGACTCAGGGTCGGGATTCATGGCAAACATCCGACTACTCCCCGACCTCACCGATCTTCCATCCCCATCAAACTGTCCCACAACCGCCCCCTGTCCACTCTGTCCCTCGAAAAACCTTGGTCGAGCCGGTGTCGTATCCCGACTCGCCGGATTTTCTTTGATCATACTCAGCTTTTTATTTATCGCCCCAGCGGATTTCGCACTCCTCCCTGATACGCTCCCAGGGCCCCCTCCTCCACCTCCTCCCACGTCCACTCACGAGACTACCGCCAGCACCACCAGCGCCAGTAGGGCTACCCACCACACTTCCACTCAGGCTCCCGGCGGGCCCGCTCCTCGATTGGCCCACTACAGGTGCATTGAGAATCTCAAACTGCGATGTGCGCGTAGATAAAGTGTCAAGGGACGCGGAACGTGGTTTGTGAGCTCGCAGATGTGCACGATCACGCGAGCGAATACCACTCGAAATACTTGCTGCCTTGGAATGGCCTGGTGTTTGGAGTGTTGATGGTCTCGGCGTTGATATGGCTTGTCTTTGCGGTGCTGCAGAGGTATCTTGCGTATTAGGTCCTGTGGAGACGGGTCCCGCTTCTTCTCCCTCCAGTTCCTCCGTGGTTGGGTCGATGATGATCTTCATTTTTGGCTGCTTGCGAAAACTAAGCTTGCGATACCATGATGTAGCAGTCTTTGCAAGCGACGGTCGGCGGAAGGTTGATGGTGTGAACTTGACCCCTTTTTTGTTCGGCCGTGCAGGGGTGGTCGAGGCATTGGTGGCGCCCGGGGTTTGCGTACGGCCGGGGGTTCCGTTTACGATGAAAGTGGTGGGGTGCGGAGGTGTGTGGCCATTGATATCGCGATGCTGTTGTCCAGTTACCCACTCATGTTGGGGAGGGTTGTTATTATATGCCCGTTCAATGACATCTGCTGGGGGTATCGAGACGGGGTATCGATCCACAGAAGGTGAAGGAATGTTGCATTCAGGTATATTTTCCGTTCCAGACTGATTATTTATGTCTCCCGTCGAAACTCCATGGCGGGTTGGGGCAGGAAGATTGCTCGCAGTGTTGATGATCGGGACAGAATCAAGGTCGTCACCCGAGCTACTTCCGGATTCCTCGTCCGTCTCTGGGTCGTTCGGAGGCGGCCTCTGCGAGGAATGGTTAAGGTGCTGCTGTTGGTGAAGGCCTACCGTGGGCGCAGCACCAGCCCGCCGCCTTGCCATACTTTCTGCCCGTGCCCTTCTAAACCCAGCATCAAATCCATACCTCCTCCCCTCCTCCCGTGCAGCATCGACCAGGTGCTGGTGCCTAGCCTTGCGCGCTTTGCTCCTTGCCCTCGCAGCGGCAGCCTCTGCCTCATCTCGCTGGCCCTCGGCAGCCTGCAATGCCTCTTGCAAGCTTGTAATGTCGTGCTGGGCATTTTCCAATTGGAACTTGACCAACCTCAATTCCTGTCCCGCCTCGTTTGCCTCGGTCTGGGCTGCCACCCGACTCTCATTTAATCTCCGAAAACGTTCGATTGTCTCCTGATTTTCCCGTTCAAGTGACGCTATGCGTTGCGTCTCTTGTTCCAGCCGTTGGAGGGTGGTGTATAGTGTATGCCGAAGGTTGGTTGTTTCATGTTCTTGATCGACGAGGAGGGTTATGAGCTCGCGATGGGAAGGGTTGGCATGTGCGAGTTCACGTTCGCGTTCGCGCTTAGCTCGTTCGGTAGCGCTGTTTTGTCTGGTTCGTGTAGAGACAATGGGTACGGGTGTGTGGGATCGGTGGGAGTGGGAATGAGAATGGGTGCCATTGTGGGGCGTTTGGGGTGATGAGGGCAGTGAAGAGGATGGGGAGAGGAGTTCTGAGCGTGGAGAAGGGGCTTCTATGTGGCTATTGACCGGTAGTCATTAAACATCTTGAGGGTGCTGGGAACGAAGACGCACTTGTCGGATGTTGCACTTGAGCCATGGCGAGGCATTGAGTGAGCAGCAAGCCTCAGAGGAATCTTTAAACCATTGTCTGCGGGTTAGACCGATAGACCGTGGGAACTACATCATCTATGCTACCATCTGCGGAAAGTCCGGAATGTCCTTCTCCACTATCTCCTTCACAACATGGATACTCCTCGGGAACACGTCATCTAGCACAGGCTCTGAATCCACCACGACTACGTCTACACTCCCTGCGGACGACAGCAGCAAGTCAAATCTACTGCTCAATGTCGGGCAGATGCTTGGTAATGAGCAGTCGGGAGTAGAAGCAATCGTAAAATCACGTTTAAATACGGGCGTCGCTGGTGTATGGAAGAATGGGCTTGTAGAGGGGATCGAGAGCACTTGTGATCCGTCCGAATCGTCAACTTCGACTTGGCATACTGTCTTATGGAATGGCGCATCCCAACCCTCGAATGAGAATCTTAGGTTGGGGGAGAATGATGGTGCTAGTGCTGTCGGAACTGGACTCGTCTTCTTCATCTGAAGAATATGCGTCTTGTGAGACTGGGGAAAATGGACGAGTCGAGGATGAGGGGGAGAATATCTCGTTCTGGTTAAACTCCGGGATTAGCATCAATCGCTCTGCGCTGTACTAATAGATGACCTTACCTCGATGACGATCCCAGTCAGTTTATCGCCGGTGGTAGAGATGGCGAGGGAGGAGGCAGGCATGGTAGGATAAGTAATGCAAATAATCGGCTTTCGAGAAAGAACGAAGGAACGAAATAAACTATGGGTGAAGTCAGCAGGGGAGCACTCGGTATTTATGCTCTGATCCAAGAACCGAAGTAACCGTGAAACGGGCTCGGATACCGCCTATGACTCCACAACGAATCCAGTGCAAGAAATATCCCCTACATATGCAGGACGAGACCAGGGTCCGCCCCAGTCCACGGCCGCCACTGGGCAGGTTAAAAGGCCGGTAGACCCCATCAACCGCGCGCACAGCTCCGAACGCCCGGATTACGATCTCCATTAGCCGGCGAGGAACCCTGCTCTCTAGCAACAGGCCGCCGCAAATCCCTAAGCGGCGTGTATCTGCAAGGGACTATTTCGAAGCTACTATTCTTACGGTGATGCTCCTGACGACCAACCAATGCTGATTAAACCCAACGGCATTAAGATATTTAAGATATTTTTTCTCCCGCGAGTTTCGCAAGCTTGCGCACCTAAAAACCCGATGAAGAATATCGACCCCAGTTTCAGCACAGCGGCAGGGAGAATACAGCCATCCGAAATATATTCCCCTTCATTCAGGGAGCGCCCCAACGACGGAGGTCGTATGCTCCCAGTCTATTCCGGTATCACGAATAAGCAGAGCAGTCCCCACCCGTCACCGTATCAACGACTCCAACCTCGGCGGTGGTTTCCTACTCTTCACTCGTGTATACTTCTTCAAATTTCCAAATGATACCTCATCCCTCCCCTCCGCCATCTTCACAACCTCCCGCAAAGGCCCCAACGCCTGCTCGCAAAACTCCTTCATCCGTCTCTCCTTTGCCCTTTTCTGAGTCTGCGACGGTCTCTCCGCATGGGGTTTGTATTGGGGCGAATCCTTGGGTAGCTGCGGGTTCCACGTCAGCCCACGATACTTCCCTTCCCAATACCGTTTTCGCTCGTGATAGATAAAGTGGCCCAGGAACTTTGTCAGTTGATGTGGCAGTCCACGAGTGTGAGATGAATTGTACAGAAGTGAGAGGGTGTTGTCCACTAGACGACGGTATGGTCAATTTTTCGCTCGTCTGTTGGGATATGTTTAAAGGGACATACTGCGCTGATTCCACACATCCAGCCAAGCTTTCCGCTTGGCCGTTGTGTCTGAGTCGCTGCTTGCTGATGACGGATCTTTGACATATGTATAGACAAGACCTGCACGTCGGAAAGTAGTTCTATAAAGGTTCCTCAATGCGACGGCTTCGGCGTTGCGGTGGAGAATTGAAGCCGAGCACGCGCGCCGAAATAGACGGTAAAAGCTGCGGAAATCGGACGGGAGACCCTTGAGAAATGGTTTTGTCGACATCTTGGACGCTGACAGGAATGACTTGGATTCGGAATAGTATGTCGTTCTCACGCACCAAATACGGAATATTGCATTTTTAAGCTTCGAGTTTTCGACATAACCATGCAACTTGGTTGGCTGAATTTTCGCTT
The DNA here is from genome assembly GCA_023014365.1 of Lepiota brunneoincarnata. Lineage (NCBI taxonomy): Eukaryota > Fungi > Basidiomycota > Agaricomycetes > Agaricales > Agaricaceae > Lepiota > Lepiota brunneoincarnata. The sequence continues at coordinate 1,213,537 of JAEBUN010000009.1, forward strand.
TTATCGTTCCACAAACACATAATAAACTATGTGAACACAGTACGGTAGTTTTTTAAGGCTCACATGCTGGAAAAGCTAAATTCCATCACAAGCGCCCTGCAGCTGTGCGCGTCATCGGACACCGTATCGGGGTCCCTAGATCACTCGTTACTACCATCTAATCTCGGCTCCCACGTACATGAACAAGGAAAGCTGCTAAATCTCAGTCGGGCGTGGCTTTATACAACACAGGATTACCTCCCCGATTTGAAACTTTCGTGTCGGGTACCACTGATCCAGGGTAAATCGCCCGAGCAGTCATGAATGACGGCTGCTTATTCATGCTGTTCGAATGACAGAGGCAATTCAAATATCAATGAAACACGGTCTCTAGGGTGATGATTACACATACACTTTTACTTGAGTCTCTTGCTTATGTGGAGAGAAACCGTCATATCAACGGGCTCGGCGGCCGCCAATTCTGGGGTTGACAGGTGCAAGAGACCTGGTATTTGCTGTGATAAAAATCGTATTCCCACAGCTTAGCAGAGTGCCACTCTGGGCCTAGGAAACATCGGATCCGAGTCCCCAATTTTATCTATGCGTTATACCCTTGTTCCATTAACTTCTGCAAACTCCGTTGAACAACTAGGTGCCATATTGACGAAATCAAGAAGAAACTGACATCCGGGCTAGTCAACCTTCCCTTCAGCTCCTTTAAAAATGCACATAAGAAGTGCGACGGCCCGGAAGCCTCACCCCTGCTCCAAGAAACAATTGTAATTTTCCTTGACCTGGGGAGTTTATCGCGATGGAGGTTGGTAACAAGTGTGTGCAGTAAGTAGCTGTTCAAAATTACATATTCAACGCTAAGATCGTATGGCAAGCATCTTGATGTGAGGCAAAGCGACTCCTCAGCTCGAACAGACCTCCCCAATCAGAACCCTCAATTTATTTGGGGTTTCAAGCTCGAGTGGTGGGCCAAGCTCTGCGTTGTAAGTTATCAGCCATTTTTTCCCGCTCAATCACTCAGTGTAGACGGAGTTTGAGTTGAATACCCAGACTAGTTGAGAAGAATTGGTACGAAAGCAATGTAGTCCTTACAGTCATGTTTTTACTGCAATTGGACAAAAAGGACTTGTTAGCGGATGGTCACCCTCCCTGGCAGACACCCATGTCGGAACACGAAGCTCGTCTGATATTGTGGCCAACCCGGCCTATGAGAATGTAGCGGAGCTCCCGCAGATTCCAAAAGGATGTCATGTCGGTTGCCATCTCACTCGAATTGTGAAAAATGAGTGGAGTGTAGGACACTAGTACTTCGTCTATTTCGTCTGCACCCGGATAAGGTCCTCTGCAATGATACTCGGTTAATTCGGGATATCAGGAAAGCAGGTGGGCGCAGCAGTTGATCGGGACATTGACCAGGGCCGGGGAGGCGTTAAGAGACTTAGGAGGTAACTGAATGCAATCTTGACATTCCGTGATGCAAAGTCGCCGGAGGTTTGAGTAATTAAGGAGCGTGACAATCGAATCCGGGGGTTTAAGGAATAAGTCAGTCAATCGTAGCAACGGAAGAATTCCACACACCCATGGCTTTGGTGGGGAGGTCAGATGCAGTTCTCCGATTTTATTCAAGCTCTCTAACAGGAGACAGTCAACGAGCGGATCGAGTAGTGTATCATCCTCAAACTCAAAGGTACGGTCAAAGTAAAGCTTGAGAGATGCCCATAGTTCTGGCATTGATATTACAACTTGGCGCCACGAGCAGACACTTCGCTAAGGACCAATGAAAATATGGACCGACCAGGTAGGACTCATAGTCTTGGTCCCACTCGTTGAGGCCGTTAACAGCAAATCTACCCTCGATGGCAATTGGTGCAGGGAGACATGCGTACCGGAAGATGAGGGACAGTGTCCCTGGGGGGTGGTCCTTGTTGATGGTCGAATTGAATTGTACCTTCGTAAAAGCGTTGCCTTCTGCACCTGCAGCTGCACAATGAGAACGTCCAAAAGTTGCACCTGGCCTTCGATGCAGGCTATCTCGTCGTACTGGTGGGTGGACCACTTGTTCCATTACTGGTTATTCGATCCAATCACATAATGCCAGCGCGGACAGGTTATTCTCTGGAATGCACTGCTCGTACTGCTTGAGGATACGGCTGCCAATGCGACGGTAGGAGGTGTGGCTTTGGTGAGAGAAAACTAAACGCCTGTGCGTCGTGGGAAAGAGGAGGGTGCGGTCGAAATAGTATCTCAGGTTGGTGTCCACCTCAATCTGGTCTGGGACTTAGGACCGCATACTTCTCCGAAATCGTGGTCACTGCACAATGATCCCGTCAATGTTACTTGGCACCGAAAGAGGAGCTTCCGTCTGGGCCAAGTCAAAAATGACGACCCCTCGCTAGTCGTTCGACCTTCGTCCTTGGCTTAGTTCCAGAGGCAAACACGCAATATTCTGTCGTGCCTCGCACATCACTTCTTCCCGGTCCCGGTCCAATAATGTGGCTCAAGGAGCATAGCTATGAAGATTCAATTGGGAGTCCCTGGATATGCAAATGCTCGATTATCCCTTACCGTATTCGTAACAGCCAAGTTGAAGCCTTGCATTGTGCCCTACATTGATGTCCACGTTACTGATTCTTTTACTGCATTTGATAGCTTTGATCACGGCGACTAGAGGCCTCTTATGTACTGCCGGTTGCTTCGCATTCATTGCCACCCAGACACAACCTTGCACGGCCCAGCTACAAGCATGCATCGATGTGCATTGACAACAAAAGGCCACAGACGCCGTGTCTGCGGGGATCCACAATGATAAACAATGACATTTGCCAGGTTGTGGCAGAACTTGGCCGGTGGCTCGTATATGAGCATTGACGGGGACAATGGGCTATCGTCATGGTATCCACCCCCGCCTCCCATCAAGCCTATTCCACCTTACATTGCAATCTCTAACCCCTCCAACTCCAGTTCGCAACGATGTCTTTAAAGGGTCTCTGTCGCAATTTCTCCTCACCGCAATTTCTCTCTGCCTCACCACCCCCAACATAACCTATTCTCACAATATCAACATTTGACCTCCAGATAATAAACATGTTGGGCACTACTTTCGTCGGTCAGCGCTATGACCCTCGACTCAAACAAAGGGTACCTTCCCTTCAGATATTTTCCACTAGTGCTGCTCAAGTTGACCACTCTTCGTTACAGAAATTCTCGAATGACTCTATGTCTACAGCGATTGCCATACCTGGCTCCAGTACTCGATACACCACAGTTCCGAATGGTTTAACCGTTGGGGGCTCTTCAACGACTGCGAGCAGCCTTGGTAGGCAGATCTCCGTATACTTTCCAGACCATCCAAGCTCCCAGTCACACGAGGACCATTCTATCTCTATCTCAACGGGAAACTCGGGCTTTGGTTATCCCACAGAATATTCGAACAACGCAAAGATCAAGGATGTCGCCTCCAGAAATTCGGTCCCGATCTCCTTTCGGCTGCCTAAACTTACTTGTGACGGGGATACCACCTTTGGAGAGGATACGCAGCGTATGGTCGACTCGCTGAGTATTGCACAGGTTGAGGCACATATCCCGAATTCTTCAATTGTGGATGAGTGTTCTGAGGAGGCAAGTGTCAGCTCGGAAATCCGTGAACAAAGTCACATTCTCTCGAGGTTTCCCCCGGTTCCCAACGGACACCATCGTGATGGCCATTCCTTCACCTTCGGTAACAGGTTTCCCGACTCATACTCGACGGCCGGGTTTCCCAATTGCCTTGGATCTTCTCATAGTGACCGCAACGAGGACGAGAGACACCCGGATTATGCTTCCTCCATCTTGGACACCGTCCCCAGGTTCAACCCCAGCAGAGCCATTGAGCGAAGAGGACGTGGACTCCATAGCTCCATGTGACACTATCATTTCTACAAACACCTGTGGCGACACGGATTCCTACACCCACTCGCGAAGATCTCCAAGCACCACATCGTTCCCCATCTCACCCATTGTGTTTCGGAATCGCAGCTCAATTCTCAGGGATGTAGCAGTATCATGCAATAACGGCCAGGCCGAACTCCATACCAGAGTCATGCCGAGGTCGGAAGGTTCTGGTCATTGGGGTGATACGAAGGCCACTCCTCCGCTTTCGTCAACTCGGACAGTCGAAGGGCCCGTTTGGTGGAGAACCATCCTTTCCCGCCAACGTGGATGCCGACAGCAACAAGAGACCGGGCTCAAGGGAGGTTCCCATCATGGTGCATCGATACCCGTTGTACAAGAGAGGCATGCCTCAACTCCAGGTCGTCTGGCTGCCCTGATAGGATCCCGGACAGACAAGCCCCTTCCCATGCCACTACCACCGGTTCTAGTGGACGACGAACATGTTCAATCCCAATGCCATACAAGAGGCCTTCTTTCAATTATCTTCCCCTGCCTTCCTTGTGTAGTTGCATCCGGTAAACAAGGATCGAATGAGTCGGAGAAACACTCGGCCAAACCATCGGAGTATCTCGCTACCGCTGCCAAAGCGCAGGACACCATATACGGTCGTGTTGCCACGCGGTTTAGAAAACGACAACGACGCTGCAGTCCGTATACCGGGGATGTTGGTGCAGAAAGGGGACAGGGGGACCGCACAGGCATGCTCGAAGTGAAGGTTGAGCGGGAGATCAGCCGCACGGTAGATGCATGAAGTCGACCATTTATGTTCATTTATTCAGCATTTTTATCCTGGACTGCCAGTGTTAGACTATCGTAGTGTTAGTTACTCATTGCTAATGACATTGGACTAGCTTGTAAAATAATGCATGACGATGTGGTAATAGCAAAGCAGCGAAAGCGAAGGTCAAAAATGGACAAGTTTTAAGACTGACTAACCGGTTTGTCCAAGTTGTCATGAACTCCCTTGACATACATCTCCGTATGGATTTCTATAAGAGATTGAACGTGATGCTTATGGAGCAGTGTTCGTTTCATGTGTGTGCGCTGGTCGGCCAAGGAAAGTAAGGGTGATTATGCTGAGATAGATAGTCAGGTGGACTCACGAGGGCAAACCCGACGCCGCGGTAAATCCAACCCCAGATTTCTCTGAATTCGGGATGCGATTTGTCTACAGGTTGCTGCAATGTTGGATCTTTTGTCTTGCAGAGGTGGTCCAGCGCGGCTTTTTTGATCAACTATTCCGAGGTGTAGGAATTAGCCTCCAGCCACGAGTGAAGTACCCACAAGTCACTCACATTCTTGTTCAATCGCTCGATTTCTGTCTCCTCCCCCTCCGTTACCTTCTTATTATCTTCTCCGACGGATGTTCTCTTCTTCGGAATGGCCCCACCAAATACATCTTCCTTTTCCTTTTCCTTTTGCGTTCCTTTCTTTTTTACTCTGACCGGTAGTAACGGGACTTTGAACATTCCATCTGAAATGCTAGTGCCCGATCCATGACTTGCCGTCTCTAGTATCCTGCTACTGGCTCCGTTCACTAGTTTCTGTTTTTTGGCCACGGAACCTCCTTCTCCAGGCAGCAGACTAAGCGCCAGGGATACGCTGCTCGAACTCGCGGAACGCTTCAGGTCCCTGGTGGAATTGACGCCAGCACTAACAATCCCCTTGCGGTTATAGATACTGGGCGGTCTTCGCGGAATTGGGTCATCAGGTCGCGGCACACGACTTGCTATCGGCTTTGAGAGCGCGTGAGGGGCGATGCGCGCTACATGAAGTTTGACCGTGCGATTGCTGAACGCCGTGAGTTGGGCGAAAGCGACAATATATGTCGTATCGGGACCGTCTGTAGATGGAAGAGCGTTAGTGACGGAAGGCACATTTAAGTGGGTAGATATTAACCAGTGTCACCGAGAGCTATTTTAATTCCGATCTCTGACCTTGTCCCGGGTGGTAAATCAGCAACTGGGTGAGATGATGTAGAGGCTGACGGAAACGGCAGCAAGCAGAAAATATTTTCAAAATAAATCTTGGATAAAGTGGCCCGAGGATGGATATCCCTATGAAGATCAATTTTCAGGAACGAGACATGACCAGAGGAATGACGACGCACATTTCGACATTCCCACTTTCATCCAGCCGTACATCACTCAGTTTGACAGTACCCAAGAACCGCAGGCTCTGTCTCCCGCGCATGCTTTCCAGAGCCAGGGCGAGCGGATTCTCGAGTAATCCGTGCTTCATCGGAGACTCTAAGCGGGCACTGAATGTGAGCCCATCGAGAAGCAGATGAGAGTCGGGCAGAGATAGTGCCCCGCGGTAGAGCAGTCGATAGGAAGACGAGCCGGACGAACCAGAGGGAGTCCCGGATGCCATGCCTATACGAGGCCGTGCTGGTGTTGTTGCTGCTGTTTTTTCCGTCCGTGGTTGCGCTGGCGTCGTAACGGACATTGCTGGGACCATGGTAGAGCCATCGGCCACGGTGGGCATTCACAAGGGACGCGTCGCGTCGCGTCAGACCTCCACGCGTTCATTACATAATCAGACGACTCCCACATGGGAAGTGCACAATCCTTTTTAGTGGCAGACGGAGCAGCAAGGAGAACCAGACTTCTCAGGTCCCCGTCGGCAAAGTTTCTTGGACATAATGAAAGAGCGAAAAGAAAAAAAAAGCCATGCCCTGCAACATCAAAACTATGCAGCTCTGAGGCCTCTCAGGACTGGATGGGGTAGTTCTCAACCTCGAGGTCTCAAGGCCTCGTCTTCTGGATGCATCTATGTAAGTACGGGCAACTAAAATATTGGGGGGTTTATGGTCGCTGTAAGGGACATTGTCAACAGGCCGCTCTCTTATTAATGTGTCACTTTGACCGCTTCTCTCCGCCCTCTAAAAGATGGCGTTCCTGCAGCAGAGCCAGAATCGTACCTCCAGCCAGTAAACGATTTGTCTAATGCAGAATCGAAGCTAGTGCTACTGATTTATGGATCTTGTTCGTGTCGCCTGCTGCTGTCTCGCCTTCAACACCCTGTCTGAATTACCACCGCTCGATATGGAATCAGATCAGGCTCAGCCTCAGTAAATTTAAGCTTCAGGCCCACGGGAGTTCTGAAGGTCAAGCTGCAGACACGTACCACAAGCTTTACCGTTAAGCTCAGCTGGGATTCTCGATCTCTGCTTCGTGGATTCCGCAGATTTCTCGCTCTACTCTATGAGTGTCCCAGATTCCGAACTTCGTATTTAGCCCCAAGAACCTAAACCTAACAACTATGATACTGGTATTGTTGAATGTACATACATAAAATAATTTACAGCAATAATATACGTATATAAGCTAATCATATATATTTTCTGCCTGATCTGATTTATCTCAGAGTGATGCTTGGCGATGCACCCGAACATCAGCGGCAACAAAAGCAAGTTTCACGATCTTCCGACTGTCGACGCCCATGTCTCTGCTTTGCGATTCGATCCTAATATTCCATGAATATCCAGATCAGTCAGGTTTTAACTTGCATAAACATACTGAACCCGGACACTCTTATGCCGCTCAAACTCGACTGGATGATTCGACCCCGGCATTGATCTTTGAATGCCCTGGATGACATAGGCTCCGCTGAATGCACCGCTCTGATCATGCCCATACTTCAGCATCTACACCACTTCCGTCCATTTAGAGAATGTTGACTCACTCGGTTTGTGGATGTGTCGGAAGGTGATTCTTGCGCTTGTTGCCACGATACCTTCAACTTCGATCCTTTTCTCAAACCCAATACCATGCCTTGAATATCACTGAACCGTATAGGTTTCTCGTTGACAGTTGCCTCGACGGCCCTCGAAAAGGTGTTATTGAGCGCTCTCAGAGCCTCTTCATCACTGGGTGCTTCGAAGATATCGTGGATATGTTGCATTGACCAAGAGGTAAGTGACGTCAACGAGGGTGAATATGTTGTCTCCATGACAAACAAGGGGGACCAGATACCAGGTCGGTGAAAGCACGGTCAGAATAAGTAGAGCTGAAGCGCTAGGGGCAGATTACGAGTGCTGTTTTTACCGGAATGCACGCTCTTATATGCAAAGACGGGTTGACCCAAACCTAGATCTCAACTGCACTGTATCCATTCTTGGCTATTATTGGCTTGAATCCCGTCTTGCGGGGGTGCATCTTGTTGGAGATGTGGGTGCTTGGCCGCGAACCGCCATGACGACTGACGACCTAGTATCTCGGATCCTGCGGATCTCTGATGTCAATGCCAAACGCCAATTGCCGATTACACAACCAATGTACATGTACAGTACATCCCAACATGACCAACCTTCGCCCCTCGCACCACAGCCCGCTAGTCTAATAGCCAACAGCAGGTGGCAGGATGTACTAGGTATTCAAGAACTCTCGTGCCAGTGGCGGCTCCGCTGTTGCTACAGTCGTTCGCCCGGCGCTCAGGGCGATACTGATGTTGTCTTCCGCAAATTAAGACAATCCGGAAAGGGGGCCGATGGATTAGGCCGTCGCGGCAGTCATCCCCACATTTCGAGTGCCTTACAACTGGCGCAATCATTCGGTTCCCTTCAGGCCCGTGATACAACCTAACAAAACGCTAGCTCCATATGTCCCCTCCCCCTTTCCAAGTGTCGCACGCCTCAAGGGGGCACGTACGTACTCCTTGAGGGTCGGGGCACACACAGAATGAGCCATCCGTGAAATGCGAAAAGTCCCAGGGTCTGGAGTTGATGACATGATGAACAGCGCTGGCGAGGGGGCTTCAATACCCAGATATATACATGTTTCACCGCTTGGCCTGTGTAGTCGCCCATATGGAGGCGGAGATATGGTTATTCTGTCATTAACATATTGAGAGCTTGTTTCATGTCCAGCTTGCCTGTTCTTCATTTGATCCCACTGCTATCCCATGGCAGGTAGACTGTAGAGGTCACTGCTCATATGGCATGGCCCACTGCCCTGGATATTATTAGACACTTACTAGGCACCTCTGTGACCGCAGCAGGTTATTTTCGATCCTGCTGTTGGCAGGGCTTGCTATGTTTTGGGGGCTCGGACTATCCACGATCAAGGTTCTCGGCCGGGGCGAGAGATAGGTGGGTCTATTATTTAGCTCGGATCACTGTCTATAGAGGGCAACAGTAGGCTACTGGCTTCGCCATCTGCCTCTTGAGCATCGTCTTGGCACAGGTAACCAAACGAGTGATACCCCTCCGCCTGAAATTAAGCGCGACTAGTTTGTCCTGCAGAGATATCCACGCAGGCAGTCAAATCACTGTCTTTTGCATATTTACCCGATTCAAAATAACAAATAGATCAGAAATCCCGTATTCGTTCGTTTCGTAAGCTCAGTGTCTTCCCCTTGATTCGGCTGTGTGTGTAAGAGATTATTCAGAAATATTGATAGCAGCTTCAGCTTTGTGGTGTGGGAATATTTTCCTCCGAATCAAAGCCGCCCCAGTACCGTCATCGGAATGCTTTCCCCGGCTTAGGCTCATTAGTATTAGCGACTTATGCACAGCCTAACCCATAGGAGGTCTCGGCTGGCAGCATTTTGGTGGTGTTGTTGCTTGATAGGCAACTCGGGCGGCGCTATTTAGGTGTTGCCGACTATGGAACTTCCCGCTTTCCTCGATCTGGAGTCCGCGACCGCGAACAGTCACAGCCGATGGAACAATGAAGCGAAGAAAAGCAGTGGTGTAGGATTGACAGACTTATTATTGCTGGTGTTCGACAAGTTATGCGTCTTTCAGTGACATTTTTCATTAACAGATCATCACACGAAAAATGATCTGTGTCTAAACCATCTGGGTTCGGCTCCATAGGAACCCCCTAAATACCCGGCGATGCTCATTTCGACGCCGTTTGAAACTCGAGAACGCTAGTCCATGGCCACTCCAACTATAGCGTCTACCTCGACGTGGCTGATGAAGGGAAATAATAATACCCTCCACTTGGGCAGTTGTATACACCAATCACTGTCACTTTCTTCTGCAGAAACATCAAAGGGTCTCGGGCGAAACCCATACCCCTGACTGTGTCATCCCAGCATTTAATTTACCTCCTCCAATCCTCCAATGTCAACAAGCAATCAAGACGAGGAACACCACAATGTAATCGGAATATTCTGCAAAACTCCGCCGTTGACCAGAGTCGGAGATAGGTTGGTGGCGGCACTTTGCCCGACGGTTTACGCAGATGCTGAGATGCTCGGTGGGGAGGGCGCTACACATATGTGTCGAAGTGCTGCCAAGTGCTCTCTACCCTTTGTGGCGGCGGGTCCGAAAGGCAATAACACCGTGTGGACCCTTTGTACAGGAATGCGCGTGGAATCCTAATCGCATGTCACCCTCGTCGAAGGTTTGAACAGTCATTCCAGCGACTGGTGCGCGGAGGAGCATATATTCGTGCTGAACACATTCTCTCCCTGGAAGGGTCAAGTACCCCTTAGCATGGGGGTTGTTCCGGGTGTTGAAGGTGGCGAAAAAACAAGGGGTGTCTGAATCGCGGCAAGTCGGCGTTGACGACGTCACTTCATTCAGTCAGGTACTGCACCGATGATGAAATCATACAAACAGAGGATAGATATATTGTCGATGGACGCTTATGAGTCTATGTGCCAACTTCAAGTCATGCTACGTATGGCACCTCTTCCTTCTGGCAGGGATTGACACCACAACATTCCAGGCCGCCGCATCCATACCGCTGTTCTAAACTTCGGGTCATGTACAAAATATGCAAAAGCGGCGCATGCAGTTCTTTGAGCCCAGTGATCGGGACTTCGATACTGCAGGGTGCATATTTAACCAAGAGAGATGCCTAGTTTGCTGAGAATGAGAGGTTCAGCCCTGAAGCCTGATTCAGGTTTACTTTACTGAATAATCAACTAAATCTTAGCTGCAAGCGGTCAGGAAATGATGCGGAAGATAATGATGCATTATGCATCTCTGAGCATAAAATACATAAATGGTCCAGTAGCCACGATCAAATATGGTATACAAGAATGTCCCTTGAGATATGAATATACTATTCTAAGCCATTATAGCTGAGGACTAGCCTAAGCAGGAATGGTAGCGGTCAATAAGTCCGACAAGTCAAAGGTCGTGGTAGCAGGCGTCGGAGCAGGCGTCAATGTCGGCTTGCTGGAAGAGGGGGAAAAAGGTGAGGGCTGGTCCCTGAGAGCTAGTGGCCTCGAGGCCCTCGGAGGCCGAAGAAGAGAGCGGTTTAGGAGTGCCGCTTGCGACCACTGCGGTAGAGCTTGCGGGGTTGGACACAACCAGTGAGGGGACTGGTGGAAACGCTGGTTGCAGGAAGATTGGGAAGGGACAAGGTGATGATGGGAGGGGCCGATGAAGCAATAGTCGGAGCAGCCACTACTGATGAAAAAGAGCCTGTAACAGTAGGTGTGGCAGCGGGGGAAGTGCAGTCTGTAGCTTGGGCGAAAACGGTGGAGATGGAAGTAATGGTGACTGTGACGGCGTCAGCTGTCGCAACAGTGGGAGAGGCTGTAGAAGCGGTAGGAATCGCAGTGAAGCTAGAAACGAGGGTGCTTGGAGTGAAAGTGGCTGCAGGGGAACTGGAAGGATCAATGGGTACGGATGAAGCTGTGGAAACCGATTGCGGGGAAGAAATGTCGGTGGTTTCAGCGCCTTGTGAAGACGCTGTGGGAACAAGGGTGAATGCCTGGCGACGGTATTTGTAGCCACCTTCGGCTGGCGCGCTAGTAAGAGCCGGCTGTTGGACAGCACTTAGTGTCGAGGATATGGATGAGGTAGCAGGCTGGTTACCGGTAGTTGAGGCCGCAGTGGAAGGGGCAGGAGTAGCGGTGGGCACAGGTGCGGAGCTTCCACCATCCTCACAGTCACGCTCGTTGCCCACATTATCGGCATTGGATGTGTCAGGAGTCTCGTCATCGTCACAATCGTCATCAACCTGGTTGTCGTTTGCCTCATCCCCGCAATCTTCCTTAGAATCATCGTTTTGTGGTGTAGGTGTGGGTGTGGATGATGAGGCTGGGCTTGGGGAACTTGAGGTGATCGCAGGAATTGAAGCACCATAACCGGTGGCGCTACCTGCAACACTGGTGGTAGCAGGAACAGGGGCGCCATCACCAGAATCGGTGATACCGCCCGTGGCACCAGCAGCGGCGATGCGAGCAGTGGCGTCATCTTCAGTATCGCATACGAGACTGGTACCAGGCTGGTTGACGAGGGGGAGTGCAAAGCATTTAAGGTCGCCGGAGCATGGTGTTACAACCCATTTACCACCGACACATTGCGCGAATCCCGAGTCTATGCAAGCATTTTGACCACCTATGACAAAGATTAGAGTTTTGATAAATGTAGAGAAAGCCCGACATACTTTCACAAGAGTCCGTGGTCTTCATTGACGCAAACTGGGAGTTCAGCTTTTGAGCATCGAGCCCATTCTGTTTGACGAAGTCGGAGTCGGGTGGGCTATCATGTCCTTCGTGGCGTGCAAAAAGAGGGGCAGACTCGACTTGAGCGAGGGCGGCAAGCACAGAAAAGAGAATAGCGATCTTCTTATGCATATTATAGAAGAGAATGGATGTCGAAGATAAGCTGGGACTTGAAAGGATTCGTAAGTTCGTCGAGGCGCCTGGCCTGTACCGTGGTTATTCGATCTACGAGAGAAGGAAAAAGGAAAAAGGAAGAGGGCGGGGGTGAGGGTGAAGGACGTCTGTGGCCATGAGCATCTATATGAGATTCTTGGAAACAATAGGGAGGAGTTGACATTGCGACGCGGCCACCATTGTTCGCGAACAATGTTAAGCGCTGTTCATTGTCACTTGCTTATGTAATGGCACTGGACCAATGCTGGGCTGGACATTCCAAATATAGTTAGCATCCTTTTGTTCGTCCTTGTCAGGCACTCAACGACACCGTCCACTCAGCGCTGGCACAATAAACTTTGTACATGCCTCAACTACGTGGACTAACAATAGCAGGATTTCCTTCTACTCCATGCAAAGCTCTTCCGTCGTTGGAACTCTGCCATCAATTCACTGATGTCTGCCATGGCCTGAATTCCCAAGTTCCAAGCACTCGATGAATGCGATCCCCTGTTACACCCTTTTCTTAAATTCCTAAAGCACATAACTCGACGCCCAGGGGATTTTCCATCGTTGACGCTAATCCGGCCCAAGAGCATAATAGATACTTGCCGCTCTGTAGGCCCCGAGAGACGCTAGGTATGTGTGTTATAGGCTGTTATCTCGTGAAGGGACCCCCCCGCCCTGAACGAGCCGCGCCCGCAACTGGTTTCCAATCGACGGAATAAAGGGCTTTGAGAATGTGGTTTAAGCCGACAGACATCTTATTCTCAGTGGGGGAGTTTTTTGCTAAATCAGATATTTGTCAATCCCTTACATTCCCAGTTCGCCGTCCTCACAGGCAGGTCAGTATACACCACGATCGCCGGCACCCGAATCCGTGTTGAGAGTGGTCATCGAAAATAGGTTCCGGCTTCTCAGGCGCCGTTGCAACCTCCAGACTAGGAAGTTCCCACTGAGATCACGGGAGGATCGAAAATCGGGGGACAAGTTGTTCGATACCCCCCCCCCCCCCTGTACCAACTTTACCACCTAATCCATGAACATCTTGCTCGTCATATTCATAAGCATCCCGGAATACTCGGCTGAGATACTAGGACAGGTTTGGAAACGTGAGTCTCAGGCTGCTTCCAATATATTGGCTTCAACTAACAACTATGGATGCAATGATGACTGATGGTGGTGCACTGATAACGACAATGACGGTACATTCGACTTGGGCAGTTAGATTAGAAGGCATCCAGCGATCACTTTCGCTCCATGCCGCTGAAATGCCAGTGGATCTCGGTGGAATTCCATACCCCTAGCGATGCCATCTCAGTATTTGCCTCCCCGAAACCCCTAAAGTCAACGAGGAGCCAAGACGAGGAACACCACAATCTGGTCGGAATATTCTGCGAAACTCCGCCGTTGTCAGAGCCGGAGATAGGGAAGGTTGCTGGTGTCACTTAGTCAATGGCTTACGAAGATGCCTAGTGGGGAGAGCGCTATATGCAGGAGTGTCGAGTGCCGAGCGTATCAGCTTTACCCCTGTGACGGGTCCGAAATACCACGAGGGCATAGCGCCAGTAGACTTTGTACCGAAGCACGCGGGGATCCTGGTCGTGAATTGCATGACACCCTCGTCAGATGCGGAACAGTCATTCAACGACTGGTACACAAAGGAACATATACCCATGCTGAGCGTTACTCCTGGATGGGTTTCGTCGAGGCGCTATGTACTCTTGGGTTCCACCTCTAAACTTTCGGAGACGGGAAAGGAGGTTCAAAGTGTACCGAAATATCTCGCACTGCACGAGTGGGTGGACGATGAGGTCTTTTCAACTGTAGAGTATAAGGCTGCGGTCAACACGCCTTGGAGGACAGAGGTTATTGCATCTGTGAATGAGAAGCAACGGATGGTTTTGGAGTACCTTGGAAGGCTCGATGATCTTGCGAATAAACCCAAGGACATCTGAGGCCAATAGCAGTGGAGAAGTCTTTAATGGTATTCTGTTTAGTAAATTAATCACTGGGTGGGCTCCCAAGTTTCATCCTCCATTCCTCCCCCTTGATCATGAGAAGAAGAATAGGTAAAAATGTGACAATACTGAATGGTACGGGTTAGTATAAGATTGAGATTTTCGCCAGCTTCCACCAACCATATCACCGCGAACACTGTAAAAGACCATTGGAAGCCAATCTAAAAACAAATCACCAGGTCAGTTTCCCAATAAACCGAGGAACGATGCTGGTTACTCTGTCACCGAAGGGGATCCTAACGAAGCATCTCAATTAGCAGAGCCTTAGCTAATGGAGACTAGACTCACGAGTAGAAACCCAGTGTTAAGCCGAATACTTGACGTATGAAGCTACAGACTTAAATTGGTCGATGTCACTTTTCGTCCTACTATATGAGACGCACCCAAAGCAAATACTGGCATCGTTACTTCGCGAGCTATAGCAATCATTGCAAGCTGTATGTGTAACAGACGGATGAGACAATTTGCACTAGGGGAACCACTTAGCCGGGGTACAGGCTATATCGAAGAAGCCAAGGAGCACTCACTGCCAAAGCAAGCAATTGCTAGTTGCTCCTCAGCATAGGCGGATATCAAGATTTTCCCTCAGGTGCTCACCCATCCCGATACATGGCGCGACAAAGGTATGAGCATATTGGACGGTGAATCCATCTGCAGAAGTGGCTATCACAATCTTGGACTGTGCAACTCAGAAATAGGCTCACAACTGGAAAATGTATTCGTCATGTTCACTAAATGAGAGAGGAAGGGACACTTACATGAGAAGACCAATGGGAACCGTGATGGCTCCCGTCCAGATTCCCTGAAGACGCACTTCAACGGCGGCCGTCTTTCCATTCTCGAGAGCTCGTCCGGCGAGCGCGTTGCATCATGCCATCTGTGACTGGGCCGGAGCATAATTCACCCAAGGATCTGCAGAAACTGTCAATTACTTATGATTTCCGGAATGATGATATACTTGCGCTCCAACAAGCAGACTTATTCCATTCGCGAGCCTGTAAACAGCATGAGTTTTAGTCACAGACCTTGAAGTATTGGAATATGACGAACCCATTTTGTACCGTGTCAAAGTGATAAATTCTGGTAAAAATGGTCGCCAAAATCAAGGCGGGCTCAATTGAGGCGAAGCCATACACAACACCGCTGATCCAAGATGAGCGGGACCAGTCTCAAACAAGCGTTTATGCGGGGGAATAGCTTACTAGAACAAGGCGGGGAATGCGACAGAGGGGTATCTGAGCATGCTTAGGGGTTTGACCACAAAGTCTCTGCGCTTCAGATGGCGATTCTGCGATAGGTCCCAGAATCCCAGACGCTTGAAGTAATTCTGAAGTTTCAGAGCCGGCGGAGTGTAAACCTCTCCTTGTTTGAGGAGTTCTTTGTATTCGACACCGTTAATATTATCATTCTTAATGATAGTGGAAAGCGCTTCGTCGTATGAGCTCGGTGGCCGGGTATAAAGTGTTTCTGGTAGAAGGAAAAGAGTGATTACGAGCATCACACCTGACATGATAAGTGTTTAGCAAGGAAAGGATATTCTCTAAGTTACGCAGTCACCGTTTAATATGGCTCCGGTCCAAAAGCACCAACGCCAGCCACGACTCCGAGCGACATAGCCACCGATCTTATGGCGACACGATGTTGGGGGTCATCTATAACCAAAATACCAGCACTTACGATTGGCGCCAGGTGTGCACCGTTGGTCATCATCACAGTGTATAATCCCATGGCTTTGCCTCTCTGGTGCATATAACACATGTCCGAAATAGTCCCGGCGCCGAGGACGGCTGCAGTAGCAGCACCAGATCCGTTGAAAGCTCGGGCAAGAATCAAAGTACCATAGGACTTGGCTTCAGCAGAGCCGATAGCACTTGCAAAGCCAATCAAGAGGGTAAAGAGATATACGGGTCTCCGGCCATAGACATTTGCGACGGGAACCAGGACCAGGGGCCCTAAAGCACTTGTGCCTATTGCAATCGTGGTCTGATAGGTAGCTGTCACATGAGCAATATTAAACTCTTCAGCCAGTGGAACTACGGCAGGATTGATAATGGACACATTGAGTGTTGCCAGAGCGGCAAGAATGGAGATTTGGCCCAGAATTGACCATTTCAACCACTTCACTCGGATCAGCGACAGTCAATTCAATGAGTTGGGGGTCGCACGTTGGGATAGTTGAGAGGGTCGAGTTCAGAGGCACTAGGTTGCGGAACTAGTGGCAGGCCAGTTCCGTCGAGCTTAATCGTGGTTCCGGCCTTTGAAGCTTCGCCATCTTCAATCGACTTGTGCTTCTCGCTGAAGTTGAGCTTATTGGGGGATGGAGACCGCATGTAAAGGGTTCCTTGAGATATAGATAATACAGGGCTCATATTTATAGTGGCCCATTGTCTCTCACGGAGACTCCATCGCAGCTGGTGGGACCTTTTACAAGGAGAAGAAGAAGAGATTGACCCCAAATGCGGCCTGAGAATATTTGTTCCAATGGCTGTTGACAAACTGAAAAGACCACGTGAGGCGACGACCGACCAACACAGGAAGGAGCTATTGACGTGTAAGTGCCAGAAATAAATCTGCAAATCACCCACTTGACCAGCTGTATTTCTCCTAGGATGCGGCCTTGGACGCTCCTCGGGCTTGTGGTTTTGCTCTCTGTCCAGGATGCTTTCGCATTCAAGGCCCATGATTTCAAAACATGCTCGCAATCAGGTTTCTGTCGAAGAGGCAGGGCATTGGCTGCCCGTGCAAAACAAGCCAAAGATACTTGGAAATCCCCCTACTCCATTGTGGCAGACACCATCGCTGTCAACTCTGGCGACGCGACATTCACGGCCCGCGTCAAATCGTCGTTATATCCCGACATCAAATTCGGTGTGGAATTGCGTGTCCATGATGATGGTGTCGTTAGAGTGCGCATGGACGAGATAGATGGTCTTCGGAAGCGATATGACGAAGCAGCTTCTTGGGCTCTTATTTCCGAACCGAAGGTCAGCGACACGGCTCGCTGGGTCCCCGGAAAGAAGGACATTCGTGCTGTATACGGAGAAAAGAAGGAAATCGAAGTTGTAGTAACTTACGAACCGCTCCAGGTCACACTCCTCAGGAATGGGAAGGAACAGATTGTTCTAAACGGCCAGGGTCTCCTTCATATGGAACATTTCCGAACTAAACCGGTTCCGGAAGAGAACAAAGAAAACAAAGTAGCAGAAGCAGAAGCCACGAACGGCCCACAGGAGGTGCTCCAGGTTGAGAACCCGAGAGCATGGTTTGAGGGGGACAAGGAAGAAGATTACTGGGAGGAATCGTTTTCATCTTGGACAGACTCTAAACCGAAAGGTACGTTCATCGTCTTTCCCCTACTGTTTCCTATTCAATGTGATCAAATTCAGGTCCTGAGTCACTTTCACTCGATATCACATTCCCGAACCACGGAACAGTTTACGGTATCCCCCAACATGCCACCCGTCTCGCGTTGCCCACCACAACCGGAGAGAACGCCTTCTTCTCAGATCCCTACCGCTTTTACAATGCCGACGTCTTCGAATACCTTGCTTCATCTCCTGTATCGCTCTATGGCTCGATTCCTGTCATGCATACTCATTCGACCGACTCTACTGTTGCCGTTTTCAATGCCATCGGGTCCGAAGCCTGGATTGATGTTTCTCATGCCTCAGAAAAGTCAACTGACACCCATTGGATCTCCGAATCCGGGATCATGGACGTCTTCCTTCTCCCTGGTCCTAACCCAGAAGACATCTTCAAACAGTACGCGAAACTGACAGGAACCCCTGTGCTCCCTGCCCATTGGGCTTTAGGATATCATCAATGCAGGTGGAACTACGTTAGTTCGGATGATATCCGCACCGTGCAGAAACGTTTCGATGAGGATGATATGCCTGTTGATGTCTTCTGGCTCGATATTGAGTATTCTGAGGATCACAAGTACTTCATCTGGGAATCGAAGACATTCCCCGACCCTGTCGACATGATCAACGATGTTGCTGCTCTAGGCCGCAAGGTAAATGCTCCCCTCATTCCAGCTGGATTTCAGCTAATGCGCCACATGATGCAGATGGTAGTCATCGTTGACCCTCACCTCAAACGTGTCTCCAGTTATCCCGTCTACCAGAAAGCTTCCGAGCTCGGCGTTCTAGTCAAACCCAAGGGTGGCGAGGGAGAATACGAGGGCTGGTGCTGGTCGGGTAGTAGTTCTTGGATCGATTTCTTCAACCCTGGCGCCTGGGAGTGGTGGAAATCCCTATTCAAGCCCTATCAGCTTGAGAACGGCGGCTGGTCTTGGACTCAGAGCACTGAGGCTGTCCACATCTGGAATGACATGAATGAGGTATGTTTCCCGAAAAATTAGTTACCGCATATCTGATATAGTCGTTTTAGCCCTCCGTTTTTAACGGTCCGGAAATTACCATGCCTAAGGATAACGTCCATTATGGTGGCTGGGAGCACCGCGATGTCCACAACATTAACGGAATGCTCTTTGTACGTAGGGTGATTAAAGCCCTCATCCTTGATCTCTGATATACTATCGCAGTCAAACCATACATGGCAAGCTGTCCATGCCCGCTCAAACCCGCCTAAGCGACCTTTTGTCCTCACCCGCTCCTTTTATGCGGGCTCCCAACGATTCGGTGCTATGTGGACGGGGGATAATTTGGGCACCTGGGACCATATGGCTGTTGGGATCAAGATGGTCTTATCTAATAGCATCGCAGGCATGAGCTTTGCCGGGTGTATGTAATTGAACTCGACGATCTCCGGCACTTACTGATATTTTGGCACCTATAGCTGACGTTGGAGGTTTCTTTGGAAATCCGGAACCAGAAATGCTCATTCGCTGGTATCAAGTTGGAGCCTTTGCGCCTTTCTTCCGTGCTCACGCCCACCTTGATACTAAGCGACGCGAACCATTCTTGCTTGATGAACCTTACAAGTCATATGTTCGGGCCATCCTCCGTCTAAGGTACAGCTTGTTGCCCGTCTGGTATACTCAGTTCCATGAGACAACCGTCACTGGAGTACCTATCCTGAGGTGAGTTTGATGGTGTGATCTCTGGATGAGTGCGGAGCTGAAACATGATTTACAAAGGCCTCACTACGTCATGTTCCCTAAGGATAAGGGTGGTTTCGACATCGACGATCAGTATTTCGTCGGCTCCTCTGGTCTCCTCGTGAAGCCCGTCACCGAGAAAGGTGTCACAGAAACTACGGTATACATTCCCGAAGACCAGATCTACTACGACTATTTCACCTTCCTCACGTATCGTGGTACATCCAAGGGCAAGACAATCACGGTCCCGGCGGCACTCAACCAGATTCCGCTCTTGATTCGAGGCGGATCCATCATTCCTACACGCGAGCGCCCGCGCCGCGCGTCTACGGGCATGAAGTCGGACCCCTTCACTCTCCGCATCGCATTGAGCAAGTCCGGGACCGCGCAAGGAGAGCTGTACCTCGACGATGGCGAGTCCTTACGATCATGAGAAGGGCCACCTTGTCTGGAGGCGATTTACAGCTGATAAGTCTGCCAGCGGAAAGAAGAAACCGCTCTTGAGGATTTCTAGTCGGGATATGGCTGCGTATAAACCCGATGAAGCCGTCGATGGTGTTACATTGAGAGGCACGTACAGCCCCAACAACGCGTTTGCGGAAAGTATCAAGGATGTGAGGGTTGAGAGGGTGGTTGTCGCCGGGTTGGAGAGGAAGCCTAAGAGTGTAAAAGTTGAGGGGGAGAAGGCTGAGCTTGTTTGGGAATGGGCTGAGGGTGTCGGTGCGGGGGAAAGGAAGGAGAGTGGAACAGCGAATTTGCTCGTTATCAAGGATCCGAAGGTACTAGTTGTGAAAGACTGGAGCATTGTCATTGCGTAGTGTAGCCATAGTACACATGACATATGGGACACATGATTCTCAGCTCGTCACTCGAGTTTGCATGGTGCTATAGCTACAGTATTCATGAGATATAGGAAACAAACACAGGGAAGTGGGTCCATGTGGTCAACGCTTGGACCTCTGCGTGTCATGGGGCTCGCAACGGATTTGTATTTCCAACAAGCACATCAGGAAAGTCCTTTTAGTTCAAGTTTTTCGCTAGGCCTAAAATTGTTTCGACTGTGTAGTGACACCATGCCATCCGCCGCAGCCACAACTCCAAGTCTTGAAAAAACCTATTATGCAGAGCAGACTCTTCTGCTGTATTCCCAACCTCCACCCGTCCTCTACACTGACGAGTGGTGTCGCTACGAGGATTCACCTCCGTTGACCGAGATTAATGACCGCTATATCAAGTCCGTTGAAGAGCGTGCCACCCTTACTTCCACTCCCCCCGACCTAGCCATCACACTGAAGAAACGATTTGACTCCAGCATACGCAATATACCGCACGTCTGGGCCGTCCATATGCACGACACCTCCGAGTCCACGTATCCTTCACACCTCGTAGCCAAGATATACGACCCCGTTTGGTTTGATGAAGACTCGAGCTGGGTAGATCCGTTCAAGCTACGCAATCGCTCCGTCTCACAAGAGGTCGAGTCCTATCGTCGCCTCGAACCACTCCAGGGTACTAGCAGTTCCGCGATTCTATGGGCATTTCATCACTTCCCTTCCAACGCAGCAAGACCGGACAGTCAATGTCATTTTGATGGAGCATGTGGAGGGCAAGGATTTCCGTCATCTTTTACCTCTCAGAATCTGCAGAAAGCAGTATGTCGCGAAGTACAAATACGCGGTCATCGACGCTGTGCTAAACCTAGGATCCGATATTACTGACTTTGGTGTCAGCTTACTGGACATGCAGCCGCGAAATGTATTGCTGAGACCTCCGAAGCGGGATCGAGGACGCAATACTGCGCTTCGTTAGAGTGTCCGCTGTGCTTTGAAGTTGATTGTGGGAAGTTTTGAAATAGTGATGGTGGATTTCGAGATGGTAGAATTGCACGCAGAGGGCACCAAGTGCAACAAAGCTCACAAGCGGGAAGAGTGGGTGACGCAGCAATATCTCAGGAACTGGCTTGAGAATCGGACGTGATAGCGGTTCAAGTTTACGCGCTTGCTACTGTAGGGATGCCCAACAGGGCAGAGCTGGATCTCGAGTAGTTTGTAATAAATGTACCCCCTTTTGAGCCACCTACATCCGGTGCTGGTTTGCAGACATGTCCGAGTATTGATCTTACAAAGCACTCGTGAACGTTCACACTCAGAAATCATTCAAGCATGTTTAGGAACACATGTGCAAAGGAATATACTGGACAGGAGATCAATGAAAAGGATTTGAAGCGTAGCTAGAGGCGATGGAGCGGGTACCCGATGTATAAGCAGGAAAAGCAGCGGAGCCATAGCGAGGCAAAATGGAGGGAGGTATATATGGAGGGGAAAACGAGGAAAAATAGAAACTAGCGGCGGAAGGGCAAATAGGATATTCCAATTAATCCAAGTCGTCTATTCCCGGGGCCACTGCGTCAGACATATAAGCATCACGATGTGCCAATCTGAAACCCTCCTCCCGACCAATTACTGTTACCGGCTGACCTGGTGCAATGGCATCACTCAACATCTGGTGGGCGACTTCCTCCTGTGTTGCCCTCCGAAGACGTTCTATCTGTGACTCCCCAGCCATCTTCAGGTCTCTTGCAAAGGCATTTTTGCGTGTTCTTAGCGCAGAGATCGTACTGCTGATTACCCTCATAACCTCGGTATCTACTGCCTTCGCCTTGCACGAGGCTTGAAACTGCGTGTATGTGAAATCAGGAGTCCACAAGAGTGACCAGTCGTCAGGCACCGAACGACTCTCTTAAAGTATAAATCTTGGCACAGATGGACTTGTGGGGAAGCAGTTGCAGATTTCCATGCTTCCTTTTGGCACTGCAGATAACAATTCGGAAAGTAAAACAGTGCCAATCAAAAGGAAGGAAGGAATTTTACCTTTTCTCCACAAAATCTTATGAGATTGCACTTGCTACACAGCCGCGAGTGAATGACTTCGGGTGTCGAAGTACATGTGATATTCCAGCACCCCATCTTTCGCGCTTTAACCATCGCATTGAAATCTCGTTCGAGTTTATCCGCATCCATGGCCTCGGCAAATTGGCTGCGTTCGAATTTGAGTAAAGCGACCCCAGTCTTTTGGTCGATTGTCGCATTGGCGTAAGAGGTGAGATAGTTCGCAAGAGTGCGGGTTTTGCTCCACTCTTGAGGCAAATCGGCCAAGATTGTGGTAAGACGTGTAAGAGTGGATTTAAGCCACATACCCCGCGCTGTTACCATAATATTGAATTGAGGCGTGTCGCAATGCACGAGGTTGTCGAAGAATTCAAAGATAGTCATGACTGGATATTTGAAAAAGTGTGCGCGCGCGAGCGGTGCGGGATCGCCTTCGTCATAAAATTGAACGGCGGCTTCGAGATGCTGGGCGGGCCGACCCAGAGCAAAAGAGAATTTCGGATACTGGAAAAGTTCTCGAACAATTGGGACGTGAGACATCGCCAGAGAGCCACCCAGTTTGAATATGATGTATCCGTTCGGCGGTTGTGCAACCCAATGCTCTAGCCCAGTAACAGAGTCCTTGGGCCCAAACGGAAGCAGATCCTCGGAATCTTGTGGCCAACGCCTTTCACCGTTGTTCGCATCCCCCGTCCGAAATTTGTGCTGTGTCAAATCGGAAAGGGCGAGGATGATAAGATTGCTGACGGTGGACACTGCATCGTGAACAAGGTCGATATGGCTGACTGAAATTCGGCCGTCAGGTCGATATCTGCCAGGCTTGTGAAGTTGCCGCATCCGAGCCTGAGCGAAATCGCAGCGGCACTCGACCAAACGGTTCACCATCGCTACATGCTCTTGCGGAGAGTGGTTATGCGTGAGGAATTTGATGCCAGCCCTCAGGAGCTCGGGATACGATTTTGCAAACTTGATCTTTGCGGAAGCGGATCCACGGGCCTCGAGTGCCTGATCGATGCGATCCGCTGCCACACCCATCCTTACAGCGCATACGTTGGCGTTCCTCGGATCCTGCATCGTCGATGTTAAGAGTTTGATAGCTGCATCGAGGGATAGAGGATGTGGATTTGTAGCCATAGCTGTGTCTGCTATCCTTTATGAAGTTAGTGTCATGGTGGATGCATGTAGCGCCACATGTGCTTACTAACTCTCGTTCAATGTAGAGAGGCACTCACCAATATCAAGTACCTATCGATAGTCGAGGGGGTCTAATGGAAGAATGCCAGGCGGTAGAAGCACGACAGGTTTTCCGCGTGCTTAACTCTATTGCCACCTGCAGGCTGGGAAGTCCCGGACTCCGAGTTTTGAGCACTCCATATCATTGATCAACAGTTTCTGCTAGAACCGGGAAGACTCTGTTGGGGAAGCAAACCTATGTCGAGCCGGAATCGGACATACTCGCTTTGGGTATTCATTTGTATCTTGGTGGGGCGGGTAGCTCTATACTTACGGACTTGCCTATGCTCCCCGCACGTATGGAAAGCAGTCGAGGGAAGGAAGCATGTATGTCAATCAGTACAATGAATCAAATGGATGGTACTGCACGCAATACTCGGACATGTCTACAAATCAGTGTCGGAGATAGGTGGCTCGAAAGGAGTATACTTACTTGATTACTCAAGATTTAGCTCTGTCCTGTTGGGGATCTCTACTGAACTGTCCTATAGAAAGCATATAGACTCAGAGGGCTATCCCATTCGATTCTTGAGCCAGTTCTCGAGGAACTTCTGCCTCGCCCACTCTGCTGGCTCGCGAGCTTGTTGCGCCTGGCGTGGTTTTCTACCATCTCAAAATCCACCATCACTATTTCAAAATTCCCACAATCCACTTCAA
This sequence comes from Lepiota brunneoincarnata, assembly GCA_023014365.1. Lineage (NCBI taxonomy): Eukaryota > Fungi > Basidiomycota > Agaricomycetes > Agaricales > Agaricaceae > Lepiota > Lepiota brunneoincarnata. The sequence goes on from JAEBUN010000009.1 coordinate 1,237,887, forward strand.
AGCACAGCGGACACTCTAACGAAGCGCAGTATTGCGTTCCTCGATCCCGCTTCGGAGGCCTCAGCAACACATTCCGCGGCTGCATGTCCAGTAGGCTGACACCAAGGGCACCCATATCGGACCCTCATGTTCAACACGGCATCGATGACCGCGGTTTTGTGCTCGCGACACACTGCTTCTGCAGATTCTGAAGGTACAAGATGACGGAAATCCTTGCCTTCCACATGCTCCATCAAAATGACATTGTACTGTCCGGTCTTGTTGTGCCGGAGGGGAGGTGATGGAATGCCCATAGAATTGCGGAATGCTAGTCCCCTGGAGTGGTTCGAGGCGACGATAGGACTCGACCTCATGTGAGACGGAGCGATTGCGTAGCTTGAACGGATCTACCCAGTCCGAGTCTTCATCAAACCAAACGGGGTCGTATATCTTGGCCACGAGTTGTGAAGGATACGTGGATTCGGAGGTGTCGTGCACGTGGACAGCCCAGACGTGCGGTATATTGCGTATGCTGGAGTCAAACCGTTCTTTGAGCGTGAGGGCTAAATTGGGGGGAGTGGTGGAAGGGTGACACGCTCTTCAATGGACTTGATATAGCGGTCATTAATCTCGGTCAAGGGAGGTGAATCCTCGTAGCGACACCATTCGTCAGTGTAGAGGACAGGTGGAGGTTGGGAATACAGGAGGAGAGTCTGTTCTGGATAGTAGGTTTGTTCAAGACTTGGAGTTGTGGCTGCGGCGGATGGCATGGCGTCACTACACAATCGAAACGCTTTTAGCCTAGCGAAAAGCTTAAATACTTTCCTGACAAGTCCGTTGTGAGCCCCATGACACGCAGAGGTCCAAGTATTGACCACATGGACCCACTTCCCGGTGTTTGTTTCCTATATCTCATGAATACTGTAGCTATAGCACCATGCAAACTCGAGTGACGAGCTGAGATCATGTGTCCCATACCATAAGTACTATGGCTACATTAAGCAACAACAATGCTCCAGGCCTAGAACAGCGATATCGTTGATCATGTCGACAGGGTCGGGGAATGTCTTCAATTCCTAGATGAGGTACTTGTGATCCTCAGAATACTCAATATCGAGCCAGAAGACATCAACGGGCATATCATCCGAACTAACGTAGTTCCACTTGCATGATGGTATCCCAAGCCCCAATGGGCAGGGAGAACAGGGATTCCTGTCAGTTTCGCGTAAGATGTCTTCTGGGTTAGGACCACATACCCGTTTTGGACGTAGCTCTATACTTATGGACTTGCCTATGGTACTTGTATTATTATTTCTACAGAGTCTGCGACGGATAAACTACATTGTTTGCGGCCTTTTTCGAGCGATCACCCTGGTGTGGTTTGATGTTCTGTACCACTCGTGCATACCAGTTTAGGCATTTGCATTGCGTCTCCTCGAGGACTTCGGTAACTTGTTCTTCTCGTGGCCAATCGTCATCACCTATGGTTAGCTCTTCTCCGCACATACAAAAGCAGTCGAGGGAAGAAGGCATGTATGTATATCCAGCCACTACGTACGATGAATCAAACAGATGGCACTGCATTGGCAGGTGCTAGGTGAAGGTAATGAACAATGAACATTGGACAATAAACGGAATGTAATGATCGTCAACGGGGATATGAGCAAGGAATGACGGGGGATCTGTGTATACGCGGGGTAAGTAGCAAGAAGTGTCAGTATTGGGGGTTCCAGAAGCAAAGGGTGCGCGAGAAGGTCAGACGTAAAACCCTATTGAAAGTGAAGGCGGTGTGGTACGAGTTGAAAAAAGGGATGAAGTTATGAAACAGTGATGATAATACAAACAATGCACAAGAAGACAAGGTACTTATAAGACAAGCCCACTGAAGATAACCGGAAGGGGCAACAATCAGTACAAGCGAAAAGGGCTAGCAACACATCAAAACCGGAAGGAAAGGAATATGCGCGAGGAAGCCCGGGTGCACATATCTCACTGAGACCTTACCGGGTCATCCCAGTATTAGATGGTGCCTTCACCCGCAGTCGCGCTGGATTGCTCATGCCCGCTCCTGCTGCGCTCAAGCCATTATCCCCCATATTATTTCGCATCATCTGCACCTGCTGCATGATCCTGAGGTGCATGAGTGTCGAATACTGCATCGTCTGGACTGGCACCTGAACCGAAACGGGTACTACTCCTGGATTCGCAATAGTCATTGAAAAGGGAATGGGGGGTATCGATACGGGTACGGGGACGTTGACGTTCAAGGGGACGCCAGGGAACTGACAGCGGAAGTGGGAAGAAGGTGTAGGGACCACCGGTGGTTGTATTAGTAAAGCAATCTGTTGAGGTGTATTTTGTTCCCCCAGAGGCGGATTTTGTGTGTGTGTGGGTATATGTATAGCTCTGAAGTTGGGTGTCACAAGGTGGGTGTATACGACTCTTGAGGTGCGTGAATGTATTTGCGTAATTCGGACTTGGGCAAGGAGAGGCGTTGGATGGCGCGGTGGGCGATGAGCACGAGGAGTTGGTAGGGGAGGATTTGCGAATTTTCGCCCCTGGGAGTAGAGGATACGTATTGCCTGCAGCAGCCTTCCCTATCCAGCTACTTTCTTCGTCGTTCTGAGGTTCTGTCTGTCGATTGGTCACGAGAGTAGAGACAGGTTCAGGAGATCCAATCAGTCTCCCGGATTCTGAAATTACCGATGGAGCAGGTGCGGCCGCAATCCCCGTCGACGTTGGTCCTAACACGGGCAAACTGGCAGTTATATTTGCAGTCGATGACAACGAGTCGGTCCTTCGCCGCAACGCCATTAACAACTCCCTTGACCTGTTCCTCTTTGTTTCAGGATCAACAGAGCCTGACGTCGGAGGGAGCGTCCAACCCCCTGCAGCACCGTACAACCCACTACCTCGCCCGAAACCTTCCTGTTCTTCCTCTTCCATAAGTGGGGAAGATGAACAGGTATTCGACCTGGGTATGGTGCCATCCTCTGAAGCGGTAAAGCCAGGCGCGAAGAGGCTCAGGTTGCCAATACCGAATTCTGGTAACGTTGGGCTAGAGCCTTGGCTAGGCGGGAGATTCTGTGCAGCATCCCGGTGATGCTGAGAACGCAGTTGGTCAACGATAGCGCGAGTTCGGGATGTTCGGTTTGGGCGACGTCGTTGATTGGATGGATCAAGGAGGAAGGATGGGAGAACATTCGGTGAGGGTCGGTCACCACCAATTCCAGGGCTACTGGCACTGCTTGTGGTGCGGGAACCCGATAATGTGCTCGTGGTGCCTCCTGAATGGTCATTTCTGGAACTTACAAGCGGTGGGAGGTTGTTGTTTAGCGATGGGAAGGAAAAGGGAGCGAAACGATCGGACGAGTCTGAAGATGACGAGCTAGATGAAGATGAAGATGTGAATGTGGGTGATTCGAGAGGAACAAAAGATGACGCTGAAGGGTTGAGCCGGAATGTTTTGGGCGTCGAAGGTCGAAAGAAATAGTCGGCGGTGCTGAACAACGCAGCCTGCGACACCAGGGGATTTTGGGTGCTCGGTTTTGCTGTCCTCTCTCCCTTGAGCAGGTTTTCCAGAGTTTTGCTTCCCACAAGGTCCTCCACAAGCTCATTCCAGCGCTCTCTACCCAGCTCGATGTCCAATTTGGACACATGGACATATAAGCTTTCCCTTTTCTTGGGTTTCTCCAGTTCGAGATTTGGCCAGGGCGAGGAGTCAAAACCAACCGCTGCTTCGTAGATCCTCAATGTGTCGCTCGCGGTCTTGACCCCAACCAGGTCCTCGTTCAATACATCGTCCTCTCCAGCGATTCGACAGCTCACAGACGAGCGCCACTCGCTTGGCGTGCGCAAAATCTCATCTCCCCTCTCCTCCTCGTCGGACAGCTCCCACGCGTGTTTGCTGTATAAAGAACGGTGGTAATGAGGCGGCTTTGCGAAAACCGGGCCTTGGGAAGTCTTTTCCGGTTCATAGGACCATGATATAGAACTAAAAGGAGTGCGCCACCAGTTAGTGGGTACGATCTGCCACTCTTCTTCCATCGTAGTCTGTGGGTCGTGCTGGCTGTTGTGCCGTTGGGGGTCCATCGACAGCGAGTCGGGGTGTTGACAAATCCACCTGTGGGGCACACGAGGTAATATTGAGTCAGCAAACGAGGCTCAGACCAGAGTTGGAAGATAAAGAACAGTAAAAAAAAAAAGAGGACAGAACCTTACCAAAAGACCTGAAGAGGACAAGGTGATAGTCTGTGGGGAAAGACTACAAGAGGGCGAACATGTGTTGAGTGCCTGCCTGCTTGAGAATCCAACAGAGTTTGCTGATGTCGACCTGAGGTCACGGGATCGTTTTATTATACTCCGAAACAGCCAATGAAATTCATTATAACGTCCTATTGAAACGCCCGGTGTGAACCTAGCCACTGCTCCCGCCAACAGCAGGCAGTCAAAGTGCCAGAGAACCCTGCTGATCTCGGAAACGACCACTCCAGGGATATACAACAATCACTCGCCCCCCGTTCCAAGCGCTCGACAGAGGCTGATCTTCCCTGCTGGCTATCCATTTGCAACGCCTCTTGAATTTCAACCATGATGCCAGCAGGCACCGACGCTCGTCAAATTCTGAGCGAACCCCGCCAATATTTTGGTATCAGCACTCAGGGAGCTTGAAATACGATGGGCTCTGGGGACCGCCCCGATCTCAAAGTGGACCAAGACAGATATCATATCTTCTGGATCCCCTCATTCGTACACCCTACCGACCCCGGACGACAGGGCGGCAAGGGCGGAGGTAGCAAGTGGAACAGTTGACTAGCATCCGCACCCACGGCTGCAAAGTCATCGGTGTGAGCCGCAGTAGTCAGGGCCGCATCGCGCCGCCATACCAATACCGAGAAAGAATTGTGCCGAGCGCCCCGTTAAGGAGCGTCCCAAGGCTTTCAAGGCTCTTCAGGCCGGTCAGGGGCTTGTCTGTAACTTGTTGTTAACTACCAAAGACACCTATCTCATCCATCTCTTTCGCCAGATTTATGTATATCTGGACCTACTCGCCCAAACCATTGCTCAACAACAAAATGAAGATACCCAACCAGATGGTGAATTTATATCGGAGACCGCGTTCGGTACTCAGGTTGCTAATGGCAATACCATCGGTGGTAATAGAAATATGGATCATTATGCCGTGGTTCGCCGCGGCCGCAGAAGGATTACCAAGCAACAGACGTTATAATGTGCGTTAATTCTGCCTCTCAACATAAGGCCTCTTCTAACTAGACTGGAAATTAGGACAATGGCAGCCCGAGGTTGCTGGTGAAGCACCCGTCCGAGGAATCCATATGATCCTGCTCGCCGTACCAAAACTGTGGTTCATGGCTGAAGCGGCATTGAGGACCCGACAAATTAGTTGGCAAGTTCTAAGCTGGATATCGACGAACTGACAACAAGTCGACACAAGAAGAGCAAGAGGAATTCCTGGTGTGCTGGGGAAGCCGCCATGCTGATCAGTTGTTTGCTCGGCCTGATCCACCGTATAACGATCCGTTCTTGAGGCCGGCCGGGAAAGGGGATGAGGACGCCAGTCACATGAGCGATGACGAGCCGAACGAGCCTGATCGCGTTTAGCGGAGACGAGGATATCTCTCCCGAAATTCAAAACTCAGACCTCTCGAAACTTGACGTGCAGCAGGCAACAAAGGGAGGCCACTCCCACTACCCATCTAACCGCACGGGGACGCTAGCCTCACCATTTAACGGCTCCCTTGTTCCTCTGAGGTGTTACTCCCAGAGACCAGGGCTGCTCTGCCCTCCGCTGCTCAGATTTGTTGAATCTCTGGCCGGGATGGGGAGCCCGGGTGAAATAATAGGCGCCGATTAGAGTTTTGCTAAAATGAGGACTGTCCAGGAGAGCACAAGGAGGAGGAGAACAAGGGCCCGTATATCGTCCAGGGCAGGGGGAAAGGAAAGAAGGCCAAGATGAATAGGGGTGATAGGAGAGAGGACCGGCCATAGTTTGGATTTCGGACATCGAGTTTCGAAGCACGCGTTTTGACAGGAAGTCTTAAGCCGTTCAACAAAGGCCTCGCAACTTTTGGGGAAGTAAGGGCGCTCGATCCTTTGCCTGGCCTTGAGATGTCACCCACATCAATGCGCCCACTACCTGCTTGCAATGGTTCCGCTGCACCACGGGTCCCCCTTCCAGCATAATAGTTCCGCGGAGCCTCGGCGCGGCGACAGGAGCGAAGGAGCCTATGGGGCCCATACCTGCATTGTCTTGCCCCTAAAATCATTATCAACTGCCTCGAGCCCAGGCCAGACCAGCTGCTCGGCAGGTTTCCCCTCTTGTGCTGCATACAAGAACGAGAAAGGTACTTGCCTGCTTGATATATTTCTAAAACCCCACTGCTGGACAGCCTTCCCAGGTCCCCTTTTCCATTCTTGATGCGGCAAAGAATGATTTTTCGTAGCTGACCAACAATTCGGGCCTCGAGGGGGCCCCAATGACCCACACATGACTTCCGCTTCAACCCTGGTTCCTTCCCATCAATGTCCTTGATTTGGTGTGCTTGGATATTGTCCCTAATGGTAACTCCATGGGAGTCCCTTCGAGAGCGAGAGCCCGTCTAATGGCCCTGGGAAGATGCCACACCACATCGGCCCCACGCCCGACCCAGAGATTAATCCAACAACCACCCTCGAGAACCGTGTCCTGAACAGCTTTCGAAAGATCGGATCAATCAATTCGAAGCTGAGTGATGCTGACATTGGGCAGTATATTATGTACTCCCTGGTCTATTCCTCTTGCAACAGGTTTAATCTTGGCGTCATGGGCGTTGCAACAAGGGGTCCTAATTCCATGGTTGCACTGGTCTTCCGGGCATTGGGCACATATACTTTCTTTGCAGGTAAAGACGACGACCAGTGCAAACAGATGGAATAATAAACATGACCCCTAGGCCTAGGCTCTTACCACCGTTCTGAGCTTATTGTGGTGTGAGAACAGTTTCAACGGCACGTAGTACGTACAATCTCATGCAGTACGACAGCCACAGCTTTATCAAGGGAGATAACAGAACTTTGTTTTCCTCATGAAGCCGATTGGCTCAATACACCCACAAAAACACAGCCAAGAAAGAGAAGCGCTTCCCTCAAACGCTTAGGCGCGCGCAGTCGTTCACAAGCCACATTTATCAGGAGCTCGGACCTCCTGGAAAGTTGCCCGACGGAACAATGGTATCCCACCAGGGCATTCATCCTAGTCTCGAATCGCTGTTGTAGAAATGGTATGAGGGATATAGGTTGAGTGACGGATGACCATGTGTTCTGTAACAGCACGACGCAAGGGTCAGTCGTAGGTGGGTAAAGGGGTTTCTGAACATCAATGGTGCAAGCACTAGCAAAGAACCAAGGGGATGATTCTATGATTGGCGCACATACATGCCTTGCCTGATATATGCTCCTCGATAGGGGAGGATTGATTTCTCAAGGATCCCCCGTATCGAACCCATGTTGACTGTTCTCCTTCTCCTCTCTGGCTTCGAGTTGTCTTCGAGTGCCCCCGTCGTCTCTTCTGGTACCGAAAGTGATCGTGTCCCACTTGTATCGTCTGCACGTGCACTCCCGGATTGCATTGGCGTAGCTCGCTGCCGGTCCATACAGGGTATTGTGTGGAGTTGTGTTGCGACGATATTTGCATGCACATGGGTTGCAGTTCATCCGAATTTGCCAGGCCCAGGGGATCCTGCATCGACGAGATGGAAGCGGAAGCTATTAACAATGATGTATGCTATGGTTGCACCAGAGTTTGTGACAGTGTGGGCACTGCGCCAACGAATCGCGGCTAGGAGGATTGTGAAGGAGATGAATGGGGGGCGTGAAGAAGGAAGTCAGTACTAATAATATTGCGAATTGTAAAATGACACTCACCAGCGATTCTTGTATTACAATGGTGATCAGTCATCCTTGGCCTTGTTGAGGGCTGTGAAGAGGTGGTGGAGCCAAGATCCGCGGGAGGCACCCAGGGAGTGGACGCTTACACATGGGTTCTTTGTCCAAATGGGTGGATTCATCCTTTACGACGGTGACATGGCAAAGCGGGTGCTGACATTTGATGATCTGAAGAGGATGAAGGAGCGGGGGGATCAGCAGGAGTGGGGGGACGAGTTGGGGCAACTGCAAGGGTATGAGGAGGAGCAGAGGAAGTTGCGAGAGCGGGAGCGGGAGCTAGAGAAACAGTTAGGGTTGGTGCGGGACGGGAAAATGGATCTGGAGGAGGGGTTGGAGAGTCTGAGGGGTCTGGAGTTGACGCTGAGGGGTGTGCAGATAGAAGAGTGGGATCAGGTACGGGTGGTAGAACGGGCGCGAGTACGGGCGGAAATGCTACGGAAGAGGCATGTGCAAGAGCAAGAGCCGGGACAGAGACAGGCGCGGAAGCTCAGCCGGTCGAAGTGGGAACTGAAGCGGGAACTGAAGCGAAATCTGGAATTCGAGCGGAAGCTGGAGAAACTGCAGGAGAGGTTGCGGGAACTAGAACGGGAACGGGAGTCGTGGAAGTTGAAACACCAGGTCCAGGAGGTGCGGGAGTTGGAACAACGAGTAAGGTGGGTACTGGAGCGGGAGCGGGAGCTTGGGCTTGAGCTGGAACGGCGACAGAGGCAGCTACGAGAGATGAAAAAGCAGAAGGAAGAGTGGACGCAGAAGCGGGCCTCGGAATGGGGACATAGGACAAAATCAGAGTTGGAACGGGAGTGGGAACAGGAGTGGAATCGGCGTAAACGGGAGAAACTAGCCGTCACGGTAGACGCGGACTTGCCCACGATATCGGAGTATGAGCTCAACGACAAGGCCAAGGGCGATATCCTGACCAAGTTGTTCGTCATCGTCCAGATGAGCTGGTTCATCATACAGTTCTCCACTCGTCGAAAGGCCGGTCTCCTGGTGACTGAACTTGAGATTATTACACTCGCCTTTGCCACCCTCAACATTATCACATATGTTTTCTGGTGGAACAAACCAAAGGATGTCCTGGTAGCAGTTCGTGTTCAACAGAAATCGGGTAGCGACGGAGGCTGGGGCGAGGCTGGTTTCAGCACAAATACCCAGTCAGCAGGGACAGGAGTACGGGAAAGAGAGGGAGTGCTAGGTGAGAAGAGGTGGCTCACTCGCAAGTTGGAGGAAATGAAGGAATCCGAGGGGCAGGTGTGGCTGAAGATGGTCGTATATCGACTTGTCCAAGCGGCTTTGCGTCCCATTGGGAAAATTGCGCGGCTATTGTTCTGAAATTCACCCTGGATCTCTACGGGTGCCCATGTTCTACACAGACAGCAGCGGTGGAAATGTCTACGCTTCCCTCCTGCTGATTGCAATGGGGTTTGGCGCAGTTCACCTCATCCCGTGGTCGTTCGTATTTCCATCCATTGCCGAACGTTCACTCTGGCGTTTATCAGCTCTCCTCCTCGTACTCGTGCCTGTGATGGTTTACCTGCGCGATCTTGCCCTCCACTGCAACGAATATCATCCAACCAAATATTCCAGATTTCTGGTCGGCGCAACAACTAACCTTGCCTCTCTCGGTCTTCCTATTTATATTCTCGCTCGCCTCACCCTCTTCGTTCTCGCATTCACTGTTCTTCGCGATCCTCTTCCAGGCGTATACACCAATGTTGAATGGACAACATTCCTCCCCCACGTATGAGATGCTCGCCCGCGTTTGTTAGCCGTTTGTTGAGCCCATGCCGATTCTTAATCCGCCGCCTCACTTTCACTTTTTCGTTAGGACAGGTTTCATTAATTGCCGCTCCCGAATTCGAATAACCAGACGTACCATGTAAACCCGTGTAAATTATTGAATCGCATAGACGAAAAATAGACAACCCAGACCCCACAGCCCTCCACAACCTAGGGCAGGCGGGTAAGGCTGTCGACGTGTCGTCTATGTCGAGCCGTTGGTCTCTAAACCCTCTACGAAGAGCTAACATATCATGAGCAGCCTCGTCCTCGAGTATCTCAGTGCTGGCCGGGTAGACGGACGCCTTGGATAGGGGCAATCTGGTAGATGGGAATCATCTATCCATCTATGTGTCGTCATGTGGATGTTCTCACCGAATCCCGTCACAATAGCATCCAGGACTTCCACGTACCATCTGTGAGCAACCTAGTCGCGTTGGCGAGGAACAGGAATACGCAAGTCATTCTTGGGTGCCAGAGACTGACCAGATTTGCCTTGCCCCCACCCTTGTTCCAAGTATGTCCCCCGCATCATTCATCCACACAATATATTCATTGTCTTATACAGTGTCGGACCGTCAATCAACACACTTGGCTTTTCAGCTTTGTCAGTTAGCGCATATATTCTGATAAATTCAGGATAAATATGTCTTGTATGTAGCTATAACAGGATTAAATATTGTAACCATTGAGGCAAGATACACAAAGGTATAAGTGATTCTTTACCTGAAATCTATCAAAATGGGACCAAACAACTTTGATCACAAGGTCAGTTCAAGTTTGAATGGGTAATACTGTATATCTTGGCTTGCTTTCGAGCTAGTTTTGTTGATATGCATATTATGTACCCCTCCAAGACATTTCAGAAGCATAGCTATCAGGATTGTAGAGCAATATTGATTCTTCAGGAGTGTGACATTTAGGATAAAGGAAGAGGTACCCAAAAAGCAAAATATTCTCCCCCTCCCAAATCTCCTCTCCTGCTACTCAGAAAGCCTGTAACTAGTTCCTATGGTTGCTCATGCAGACTCAGAAGCTGTCAAAAATGGAAGGCTCACAATATAATTGACAAGAACCTTGACAGTGCTGCAGAAGCTTATAACCTGGAAAAACAGACTATGGCAAAGCCTTGAGGCCTCCAGGTACTTGCAAAGCAGTTTGGAGTTGTATTGAAGAGCTTACAGTATTGCATAAATGGGGAGAAAACTCAGGAAGAATATTTGGCAACATTCAAACAACCCAGCCCAGTGAAGGAACAAGTTCTCCTCAACTTCATTCTCCAGTCAGCTGACTGTGGGCTACCCCTGAAAGACAACAAGGTGATGGATTGATAAGGCTTTGTCACAGATTGGTCACAGTGTGTCGATCGACAGTCTTCTCTGTTTTTCAGCACCAATAGTTGGAAAAACATAACAAATAATCATGCACTACAGCTCTCTATAATACCATTTCATATGATGTAGAATACCATTTAGCATACAACTATCTAATTTTTGTTGGGATTTGGAGCAATGCAGAAGTACAAAAAAATGATTTCAATCTAGTGTGTCAATTGATGGTCCAACACTGTATATTTTGCCTGTATAAGCTGATGCCTACTGAGCAACTGGGCGTTTGTGATCCCACCCAACACTGGGTCCCCAGCGCTCGAGGACGTCTAACTAGTGTTATCGCATTGGATGTCCAACCTTACAAATTAAGAGGTTACTCATCCCAAGGCTTCTCTATGTAGAATACAATCCTGAGCGAGGACAACCATACACAAAACAAACTATTTCTTTCTCCCTTTTCGTGCGGCAGTTTGGCCTCCGGCCCCATTCTTTACGCACTCGTCACAGTACCATTTCTCCGGCACTGGCTGCTTCAAGCCAACACAACTCAAGTGGAACTACAAGGAAAATATTCATTGTGCAGATAAAGAATGTAGTGTACAAAATAAAAAACCTACCCATTCATATGGGCAGCCATTCTCATTGTCACATGCCACCATCTACACCTTGTCAGTAAACCCGTTTTGAAAGATACGTCTAAAAGATACCCACGTCTCCATAACTTTGTTTCTGACAAAAACAATATAGTCGTTCAGTCCTCAGCATCATCCTCAGCCTCCATTTCCTCATTTGTCTCAGCCTTCAGCCTCAGATTCTTCGACGGGATGGATTTGTCTCGACAGCCGTGACCGTTGGTGAGTTGGTTGTGGAGCTGGCGCTGACGCTGTTGCAGAGGGCGATGCTGATCTATGTTTTGTTGGAGAGGGTACAGGTGTGAGCTTGATGGATCCAGAAGCAGCAATTCGGCGTTCTAATAACTAGACTTGAGTATATTCTATCCATACAAACTAATAATGAACGCACTCTTTGTCGCACTTCCGCCACTACTAGTGGTGACTGCGCTGGTGACAGGAGTTGCAGACCCTTGTCTTGATTCCGCAGGATTGACCAATGCACTCCTCAAACTTTCACTAATCTGCTGTACAGCATTCCGCCCGCCCGACCCAAAGTCGAGGCCCAATCCTACTCCCGAGCCTGCCTTGCCCAAAGCAGACGACAAAGCGTCAGGTAATTCTCCCTGCAAGAATTTGACTTTGACAATATCGGCGTCCAGTCGTGCCCGAGTCCGCGTAATAAGGTCGATAAGCCGCTGCGCAAGAACACATTTCTCATCAGAAATCTCTTGTATCTCGGCATAAGAAGTTTGAATTTTTGCTGGAAGGCCGACGGATTTGGGCGATGGGGCACGTTGGGCCGGGTCTGTTGGAGTCGCGGATGAGGAGACCCGGAGAGAGTGACGGATGTAGCGGGCTGAGTCTTTGTCAATTTCTTGCTGCAATTCTGAGTTTGCTATGTCAGCATGTTGCTAAGAAGAATAATCTGATACATACCCTGTACCCTCACTTCCTTGAGCTTTATTTCCTGGAGGAGATGATTGACTTCATGGGGTAGGTTGTCGAGGCCTAGAAATGACACCGTTAATCCTTGATAGGAAGACGGAAAATGCGTGTATACCAACTGTAGATAAACTCGGACGCAACGGTCGCGGCTTCCTCGAAATTCTGAGAGTTTACAGTGCTCATGGTGGTAGACGGCTGGTGAAAGAACTCTGAAGGACTCAAGAAGACTCGGTGCTCCAGTTGAGATCACATGGCCTGGTATTAGTAAGCCGTGCACCGGGTTTCTGACAAAACCTGCATTGGCACGGACACGGCCTCTGTAAACCATGCTGCATTCATCGCCTGCGAGTGTTTTCGAAATCACAACTAAGAATAAACGCTTGTTCCCATGTCCTCTTTTTAAGTCGCAAAAGAGGATCTATCAGATATCTGGTGCGCCAAACAGTGTCCTTCTGTTCTCAGTCTTTGATTCCGGGAGCAGATGCAGCTGCACTTGACTCATGATTCGTGTTCTATCAAGTCTGAATACTCACCCTCAGAATTCGAATTGCAGCCGTCTACTTCCATTACTGAAGTTCCAAACCCACACTCAGGTGTCACAAGCAACTGCGGGAGCATCATACGCGCTTCTCTGAGGTTATTGTTGGTAGCAATGCTCTGGGATCCGCTTCTGGTAGACTCGACTCCCTCGAGATATAAAAGGAGCCGCTTCCACGGATGGGAGACGCCCAGATCATGAAGGCATTCAACTTACTGTTGGCAAGTATCTGGTTCGCATGTACGGCAGCACAGCTCGGTGGACTCCTCGTTCGCACAGAACAAGGTGACGTCATCGGATCCCTTGTCTCCCCCACCGTCCGTCAGTTCCTCGGCATCCCATACGCAGTCGCAGACAGATGGGAGCCACCCAAGTTACCTCCCAGGCGGCGCGCTCCTTTCAAAGCATCCCAGTACGGTGATTCCTGCATCCAGACCAACAGTCCGGCCAATGTCGAGTTCCTGAAGTTGACTGGAAGCGTGGTACCCAATGGAACGGAGTCTGAGAACTGCATGAGCGTGAACATTTGGGTCCCAAGTATCAACAGAAAGCAAAGGGCGGCTGTTATGGTATGGATATATGGTGGAGGTTTTGTGTTTGGCACTGTGAGTGGCCTCTGGTTCAGGTCTTCCCTGTTTACCAGAACTTTTCTCAGAGCAATCTCCCGACCTATGACGGTCGTTTCATCGTTCGGGATAACGACGACGTCGCAGTAGTCACCTTCAACTACAGACTAAATATCTTTGGGCAGCCCAATGCTCCTCAGCTAGCCTGTACGAAGAACCCGCAGAATTTCGGGCTACTGGATATCGATGCTGCTGTCAAATGGGTGCACGACAACATTGTCAGTTTCGGTGGAGATCCCAACCGTATTATTTTGTTCGGCCAAAGTGCTGGCGGCGTCGCCACCGATGCCTATACGTTTGCACATCCCGACGACACGATAGTTAAAGGTACGCTTTGCGAATTAGAAAGAGAGATGGTCTTGATGGAGCACCTCTGTAGGCGTCATAGAGCATTCTGGCAGGTGAGCTCGTCCTAGCAACTCAAGGCAACATACGTTCGTTGTTAACTACGTGGAAACGCTAGCATTTCTGGCAGCCCCACTCTCCTTCAACCCTGGTATTAATACAGGCTGCCTGGAATAACGTTTCCAGCACTGTTGGATGTGGGATGAGTAAGGGTGTTCCTTTCTCGTAGAATGTCTTGTTCTCTGATTGTTATGAAACTAGCCCCAGACGCTACGCAGTTGGCTTGCATGAAAAAGGTGCCCGGACGGACACTGGAAGATGCGGTTGTTAGTACGAACGCTGCTTTTGGACTAGTTCAAGACAGTTCGTGTTTTTATTTCATTTTGTTCCAACTCTTGACTGAGAAATGGAAAGACATTACCATCTTCAGTGATACCGCAACTCGCTGCAGCAACGGGGAAATTCCTCAAGGTTCCTCTTCTCGTTGGAAGCACAGAAAATGAAGGGGACATCTTTATCGTAGACTCTGACCTCCTCACTTTAGGATTTGCGCCCCCTCTCGTGACTGAGCTCGTTGCTGACCTTCAAACCCATGTGTGTGCCCAACTTCCTTGATGGTAGTTGGTCATTTATGAGATCACATAGCTGGTCTTTACATGTCCAGCTGCCATAACTGCCCAGAACCGATTGAATGCAGGGATTACAACATGGCGCTATCAATACCAAGGTAGCGTTCCTGCCGTTACCCAAGCGCATACCTCTAATCACTCGTACAATATTAGCTGTCTTCCGTGACATCTCCACACGCCCCGACCTCCGCTCATGGCACGCCTCAGAGCTGCCTGTTGTCTTCGGCACCTACAACCAAAGCACAGAAATACCCAAGACCTCCGAGGAGATCGCACTCTCGACATACATGCAGAGCGCATGGGTGGCTTTTGCACGAGACCCTCAGAAAGGGTTATTGAATTTTGGCTGGCCAGCATACAGGCACGACACAGACAGCCTCATTCAGCTGGGTAACTTCTTCAACCGTAGCAGCGCTACGTTCGGAAACGCTAGTATGATCGACTTTGGTTGCGATAAGATTCAAACTTTGGCATGTGATTGCGGCCCAACTAAATAGCTTGCTTATACCCTAGCGCCAAGTCCGTGTTCACAGAAATCAGTATATCAAAGCGTTTGGAATACATAATTGTTGATGCACGATTAGGGTCCAAGATGGCAATTGCTAACAGGACCCCCGCAAGCACAAATCTGGGCAAACATATAGCCGCGCAAATACAAGGCAGCGCGATCGCTGCATAGCTACACGTCAACATTCTGCCCTTTGAGATCCTTGAAGAGATTCTCGTCCTTCCCTCCAACGACTGTGATCGAGAGAGCTTTATCTCTCCGTTTACTCCGTGCTATGGGTCCAGAGTCCCCCTGGCTGCCGTTTGTCGACCTTGGAGGGAGGTTGCTTTCTCCCCCACGTTTCGAACCCAGATGGAGGATTGTGTTAGGATATTGCAGGAAAACCTCCCTCTTGCTCGCTCGTCAGGTTCATTGCGGAATATTTCGATCCACACCAACCCGTTCGGCAAAGGGGACATGTACGATGTTCGGTCATATCCCATTAACACTGAGGAAATCTTCCATTCGTCGTTACAATACGCTTGACTGCCATGAGAAGCAAGGTATACCAGGGACCGTCTATACCTCCCCCTAACCTTCGGTTGATGAACCTACCCACGTGTGCAAGTATCTATCTGAGGCTGCCCAAGATTAATTGTCTGAACCTTAAGGTCCGTTTCCTTTAACCACTGTACGATATCTGGGCCTTGCTCTGGGGTGGACTGATGGGCGATTGGCTCTTAAATATTCTGAATACCTTTCACTGTTAAGTATTCTATTGTCCTACCAACTGTTGGACCGGAATGCATCTTTGGAAACGTAGTTTTAGTCTAACTACCACGCCCATTCCCCACCAAAGCATCGTACTCGTGGAAACGCGTTCGATCCACCAAGGCGCGGAGTTTAAGGGAAATATTCGTCCGAGAAGAGCTCTGAGATTACATCTACAGAGGTGTACGCGCACTCACAATGTATGGTGTCTAGTCGCTTCAGCTCACCGCTACTGTCGGGTCCCAGGAAATTTGACGTTGAGCGCCACAACATATTAGACACTGTCCGGCGGTGGACCAACGCACACCCTAACTCCTCCATCAACGACGTCCAACCGGCCTACCGGTTGCACAAGGCTCGCAGGAGGTGCTCGGATGAGGGTATTTCGTCCCCAACTAGTAGACATGACCGCAGCGTGCCACACGGCTGTGCCCACGTTAGAACCTTGTGGAAGGTTAATTAATCAAGCTCGATACCCATATGTACACGGACTCATGAATTACGAGATAGCTGCGGCTCGGAAATCAAGGGTCTGACAGGTTGAAAATCTCTGTGACGAGCGTCTTTTTGGATGTTCCGTGAGCTACGCAGACTACTCTGACCAGTTGTCACCAGTTCAGTCCCGCGTCCGTACAGTCCAGTGCTTGGGGAATGCAGCATATCTTGCGATATATATGATGAGTCAGGACATATCTCCAAGATCACAAAGCTAACAATAACCCGCCATTTTTTTCGAATCAGCTGTCGGTGTCCCCTCTCCTCTCCGCTCATCTAGATGCACTAGAGCGTGCAAAACCTTCACTGTCGGACGCTCAGTCTGATCAGCGAACACAACTCATGACCATGACTTGGATATCCCTGGTTCCTGAGGCCAGAAGAGCGAAAATAACAAGTTGATCAGTCATTTGGTCCGACGTAAACGACTGCGCGCGGCGTTGTCTGCGCTTTCTATGGAGTTAATGTCGTTCGCACTGTGAGGGGGTACGCCGCTGATCCACCACACGGTAATCACAGTATAGTTCATTTCCCCCCCGGGCGTTCGAGGTATAAAATGCACGATGTCTCGAGAAGAATTAAGGTGATACAATGAAAGCTTTTGACTTGCTGCTTCCAACCATCTGGCTCGCTTGTGCGGCAGCACAATCAAATGGACTCCTTGCTCACACAGAACAAGGCGATGTCATCGGGTCCCTTGTCTCCCCTACCGTCCGCCAGTTTCTCGGCATCCCATACGCAGTCGCAGACAGATGGGAACCACCCAGGTTGCCCCCTAATAGGCCCGATCCTTTCCAGGCCTCCCAATACGGTGATTCCTGTATCCAGAACAACAGTCCCTTCAATCTCGAGTTTTTGAAGCTGACCGGAGCCGTGGTACCCAATGGGACGGAATCCGAGAATTGCATGAGCCTGAACATATGGGCTCCGAGTACCGACAGAAAGCAGGGAACGGCTGTTATGGTGTGGGTCTATGGCGGGGGCTTCTTTTTTGGCACGGTGAGTGGCTCTGAGGCCTGAGGCCTAAGGTCTTCCCTATTTACTGGAACTTTCTCTCAGAGCAACCTTCCAACCTACGACGGTCGTTTCTTTGTTCGGGACCACGAAGACGTCACGGTGGTAACCTTCAACTACCGACTTGACATCTTTGGACAGCCCAATGCGCCTCAGTTAGGCCGGTGCGGGGAACACACAGAATTTTGGGCTGCTGGATATCAATACTGCTATCAAATGGGTGCACGATAACATTGCTGGTTTTGGTGGGGATCCAGATCGTATAACCTTGTTCGGTCACAGTGCTGGAGGCGTCGCCATAGATGCTTATACATTTGTATATCCTGACGACACGATAGTTAAAGGTCAGCACTTGCTAACCGGAAGGCCAGAACGAACGTCACTGATAGTACCCCACTGCAGGCGTCATAGAGATCTCCGGCAGGTGAGCTAGTCTACAGCCCTGAGGAGCCCCGATCTTAGTGGCAAACGTATGGCCACATCAGCCTGTCCAGTAATGTTATCGTCGTTCAACCTGGTCTCAACACCGCTGCATGGAACAATGTTTCCAGCGCCGTTGGATGCGGGACAAGTAGGGGCACTCCATTGTCGCATATGGCCCGTTGTCTAACGATCGTGAAATAGCTCCAGATGCTGCGCAGCTGGCTTGTATGAAAAAGGTACCAGGGCGGACCCTGGAGGATGCCGTTGTCAGCACGAACGCTGTTTTTAGTCCGATTCAAGACGGTTCGCATTTTATCATATTCATCCAACTCGTTTTCTGACTCAGGGCGTGGAAGATGTTACGGTATTCAGCGATATTCCTGCTCGTGCAGCAGCAGGAAACTTTCTCAAGGTTCCACTCCTTGCAGGAACCACAGCAAATGAAGCAGATATTGCCATCGTTGCCGCTGAGATCCTCACCTTGGGATTCGCCCCTCCGATAGTGACTCAGGCTGCCGCTGACCTTGCGACTCATGTGTGTTCCTATTTTTCTTGATCGCGGATGGTATGTTGACGAAACAACTTGAATGAAGGCGATATTTACTTGTCAAGCGGGTGTAATCGTTCAGCATAGGCTGGATTCAGGGGTTCCCGCCTGGCGATATCAATATCAAGGTGAGGCCCCACCGATATCCTCAAGATTCTAGACTCTGAGCATCTGTATTTCAGCTGTATTCCCCGATATCTCCACACGCCCTGACTTACGCGCTTATCACGGGTCGGAGCTTCCTATAATCTTCGGTACCTATAATCAAACCGTGGATATACCCCCGACCCGTGAGGAAATCGCGCTCTCAAAGTACATGCAAAGCGCTTGGGTAGCATTTGCGCGGGATCCTCAGAAAGGCTTGACGAACATTGGTTGGCCAACGTACCGTGCCGGCACGAACAGTATCGTGCAGCTGGGCGGTTTTTTCAACCGCAGTGGATCTACGCTGGGATCTAGTATTTTCATTGACTTGGCTTGTAACAATGCTCAAACGTTGGCTGCGATTGCCGACCCGGTAGGCACTTTATTTCATCCCTAGGACGCGTTTCACGTCGGGAGAGAACGAGAGTATAAACTAGCAATGGATGCACTACGTAATTAGAGGCTAAGAATGCGATTAACCTTATTAAGTAATTCTTGCTCCTCTGTGGGCAGAGATAGTGGAATCTTGAACTTTTCAAAGCCTAAAAGCCGTCTTCCTTCCATAGACGAAACATTCTCGATAGAACCCCTTCCCACGCATTTTGATTCGCCTTCACCACCAGGGAAGTCGCTGAAAAAAGTAATAGATATAAAAGCTGCTCAGATGGGGAAGCAAATGGACATACGGAGGAGGAAGACCAGCAACGAAATTGCTACGTTGGTCTCTGAGGTATTGGGCACTAATCAAAAATTCAGAGGTGTGTCATACAATGAATCGAGGAGCGCGCCTACTTATGGAACGTCAAGGGAACTGCAGGGAATGTAAAGGACAGAGGAATCCCCTCGGCCACGATGCTGACCTTCGACACCATGAATAACGTCGCAGTGCCCTAAGCCTGGGGTATCAATATCCCTCTAGTTTTTTTGAAGAGGCTGGAACGACTCACAGTAGACCTGGTCGCCGGGCTCAACCTTAGGAATAGAGACCATTGTCTTCTCTAGTTGTAAGTGAGGGTGTGTTTTCTCGTTGAGTTCCTGAGTCTTGCCAATACTACTTCCCGGAAAATGCGAGCTATTAATGTCAAGCTCCCAATCCTCAAACTTCAGGGAGTCCGAGCGAGGGTTTTTGGGACGGAAGAAGGGACGAAGGATGAGGTATGCAGATGCAAGGGGAAGATTAGGGAAAACTCGAAGAGTGCCCTCGTTCGGTCCTGTCGATGACAGGGATGTCCACCCTTGCCATGGTCGGAAGATGGAGCAAGCGTTTCTGGGTGAGGGAATTAGCGGAAAGTTCTCGTGGCGCATTGAAAAAAAAAAGACGTACGGAGTATGATAGAGGTCACTCTGGGCTCCAATTCTGGGTGCAGCATCGAAGGGATCATGCTGTCGCCATCTGCTTACCCCCTTGCAGAATGTTGCCAAAAACGGAACGAAGACCAGGGTCCTCCCACCTCTCAACTGACCCTCCATCGATGTGAGGGCCAAGGGTGAACTTGGCGTCTCCGGGATGGCGAATCCTCAGGCGGTCGTAGTACGAGATAGGAGTGTCGAGTCTCACTTGACCTGGTGAAGAGGTGTGCCACAGAGAAAGAAGGAATTTCTGGGTGTTGATAAGACTAGGGTGAGTTCGTGCCAAGGTCTGAGCGACGGAGTTGTAGATCTCAAAAACTTGGATATTATCTTCAGGGAAGCCTGTAGTTTGTGTTAGAGACGGGTCAAAGAGAGGTTTACGTAGGCCACCTTTGATGCGGTCAACATTAGCTTCAGCATAATCTCTGATCATCTGCTTCCAACCAAGCGCCTCCTACAGTTCCAAGGTAAGATGCTGCGCCCGTAGGCAAAACATATGTCCTACCTCTTTAGACACACCACTGGTCACGACGACGGTTCCTACCCGTTTGATCTCATCAATTTGGGATTGACTGACCCGACCCAGTTTTACATCGTCGTAACTAACTTTCGTAACCAACTGCGGAGACCCGACGTCAAAAGAGGTTTGGAGGATCTGTAGGGAGGACTTACATTGTTTCTTTCTTTACAATCTCTGCCACAGTGCCCTCAAGTTCGTCCAGCACCTGCCTCCAGCTCTCCACGAACTCGTCCCTGAATATCTCTTTCTTTAATGCCACGAATCTGTCTGGTAAGGCTGCGCGTTCTTCGCCAGGGGTAAGCGACGTGAAAATTGAAGAGATAGAGCCTTCTTCCTTTGGTTTGCGCTGAGTTGTTGTAGCTGTTGCTAGTCGCCTAGAAAGTGTAGGCTGTAGAAACCTGATGCGATAGGAAAGAGAGTGCATGTCGGGAAGGGGAACAAAGTGGTTGTTGGACTAGTGGGGTTTGAAAAGGGGTGGTGGGGCGGTATCATGGGAGGGGGCCCTAAGTTATGGTGTTCGCTTGACCCTGCCGTCCGACGTGAGCGTGACCATGGATCACCACAAGCCGCATAGAGAGATAAACGCCTGTGTGGGACGGCGTCCACGGGCTGTTGCACGATATCAGATTAACCGAGGATTCCCCGGAACCTTCCCCGGTCAATTCCAAAACACTCCGCTGAATAATTGCTCTTGCTGCTTTTCGGGTTCTATTGAGTTAACAGCTAGAAAGCCCAACACTGGTATCGGTGCCATCCCAGGATCGAAGAGGGAGATTGTGCCATTTCCCGGGTCGCGTAGTGGCTGATCAACCGGGGTGGAAGAATCCTCAAGGTTCCACAGGTAGTTGATCCCAAACTCCCATATGCGTCAAGGGAACTTGGACTGAATAGCTGCGGCTACGCGAGAAATTTTAATTTCGATGGGAGGTCGGTAGCCTGTGATACCGGTAAAAATGAACAAACGCACCACTTCGACACTGACTATTCCACCAGCTGCGCGGATGGGCTAAGGAGTTTTGATTGCGCCCGCAGAAAATGATACCAGTCATTAGAGGGCACGTGCCATCAACTACACCAAGCGGGCGCTTGCAACTTGAGACTGGGAGATTAAAATGACTCTCCTTGGTCCCCTCCTGGGCTATATCAGCTCTCACTATGACCACGACACCACCCCTCCGCCACCCACGACTCTACTCCTCTCATCTGGGTTACCACTGAAGGAGACTCGGCATCGAGCTCCCTCATGGGCATCGACGCGATCGCACAACCAGTATCCGAGGAACGAACGGCCCTATTGGACGTGGAGTCCTGGCCAGAGAGCGACTTATAGTGGCACGAGCTCTCCAGGTGCCAGTACGTGTACATTCCTTTTCCCCTAGCTTTCACACATGCGTCTCCTCTATACTTCGAGGCTGTTTGCTGTACGACCCTTGGTTGTTCCAGAGGGCTTACGCCTACCCTGCAGGAGATGGCTCCAGAAAGGATACCACAGTGTTTGCAAAACGTGTCCGGTACTACATACCGGCTCTTGCATGGATTCCCAACTACTCACGCAATTTGTGAGCCGTCGTCTGCCTCGTCTACCTCCAACTACTGATATCTCCTGCTGCAGTATCGGAGGCGACGTCCTCGCCGGACTCACTGTCGCATGCATGCTCATCCCACAATCCATCAGTTACGCGACCTCCCTCGCTAAAATCAGTCCTGTCACAGGTTTGGTGCGTCCGGCCGGACCATTGCGGCTTCTATTCGCAAGTCTAGGCGTCTCTCTGAACTGTAATTAGATGTCTGCCTCTGTTCCAGGCATTGTATATGCCCTCCTCGGCACTTCCAAACAACTCAATGTAGCGCCGGAGGCTGCAACAAGTTTGCTCGTAGGTCAAGCCATCGCGGATATTCTACGTGACCGGTCAGTCTCAGGTGGAGGCGAGCTGTTGGGGTTAATAGTTGCGACGGCCATTACGCTACAGGTGACGCTTCGATCCTGCTTACAAGGTTAACTGATCCCGTAACCTTGTTTAGGTTGGACTACTCGAATTTCTTCTCGGGTTCTTCCGTTTGGGTTTCATTGATGTCGTGCTTAGTCGAGCATTGTTACGAGGGTTCATAACTGCTGTCGCAATCGTCATCATGATGTATGTGTGGCTCAATCGATTTCTTTAAATGATGCTAATTCTGCCATTTTCAGTGAACAGCTGATCCCAATGTTCGGTCTTACAAAGCTCGCACACGAATTGGATCCCGAAACAACATGGGAGAAGATTCTCTTCCTCTGCCAATATACATGGTCAAACCACCATCGACTGACAACTACAATCAGTTTCGGAGCACTATTCGTCTTGATTGGGATACGTAGTATCAAGAATCAGTTTAGGCGATATTGGTTCATCTATCGCTTACCCGAAGTGCTGATTGTTGTCATATTCTCGATTGGTATGTACTCCCTTGTGTCTATCGAGCATGTCCTGACGTAATTCCTAGTATTATCTGGCAACTTGAGATGGGACAAGGAAGGTGTTGACATCCTTGGCTCCGTATCTGTCACGACGGGAGAATCTTTCATTGTTTTCCCGTTTAACAAAACCGTTTTAAAATATGCCCATCGTACGACCTCGACCGCCATGTAATTCTTTCCCCCTTCTTAGCTGGCCCCTTCATGCTCACATTACTTGAAGTGTCATTTCGGTTGTGGGATTCCTCGACAGCATTGTGTCTGCCAAGCAGAATGCAGCTCGCTTTGGCTATTCTATCAGCCCAAATCGTGAGCTCGTGGCACTGGGAGCGTCCAACCTCGTTGCGTCATTCATTCCCGGTACTCTCCCTGCTTTCGGTTCTATCACGCGTTCACGTATCAACGGTGATGTTGGGGGACGGTCTCAAATGGCATCCCTCGTTTGCTCTGGGGTTGTCCTGCTCGCAACATTTTTCCTTCTTCCGTGGATGTATTACCTCCCCAAATGTGTGCTTGCTGTCATGTGAGTGCCTCTTGTGCACTCAGGGCTGATATTGATTCGGCCTCCCTTTAGTATCACTCTGGTCATTTTCTCTCTCCTCTCAGAAACCCCTCACGACATCATTTACTACTGGAGGTCTGTTTCTGTGGTCCCTTTTGATTTTCAAGGAACATGCAATGCTGACGAGAGACTCGATAGAATGGAGGCTTGGATTGACCTTGCTCTCATTTGCCCTCACTTTCTTCTCTTGTCTCATCTACAACGTTGAGGTCGGCATTGTGGTCAGCCTAATCGTATCACTCTTGCTTCTTGTCCATCGTTCTTCCAAGACAAGAATGACGATTCTTGTAAATTACCTTTCAATGATTGGCGCGAGCTGCTTATTGATTTGTGCGTAGGGCCGTATTCCTGGAACCGAGAGATGGAAGCCTGTGAACGAGGACCCTGAAGCAGAGGAGGCTGTTCCGGGTGTCCTTGTGGTTCGCATTCGCGAAAACTTGGATTTCGCCAACACTGCTCAACTCAAAGGTGTGTTCAGCTTTCAAGAGGCCGGTTACATACTGTTTGCTGATTTGCCAATCAGAGCGTTTACGCCGACTTGAATTATATGGACCCCATAAGACTCACCCATCGGAAGCTCCACGAAGACAAGAGTCGAACGTGATCGTTTTCCACATGGCAGATGTCGACAAGTGTGATGCGTGGTAAGCATTCGTACGTGATCCTTGGGTTTCAACTATGCTCACGTTCGAGACTAGCGCGATGCAAATACTCTACGAACTTCTTGAGGAATACAAGGTATGCCCGCCTCTGGTCATGGAAGACTCTAATGTTGATGTATTTTTGCAACAGTCCCGTGGTGTTGCCTTGTTCATTACGCATCTCAAGAGCAAGCCGCAGCAGCAATTCATTAAAGCTGGGATCTGGGACCTCGTTGGTACCGACGCCTTCCGGAGGACAGTCGCTGACGCGATTTCAATCGTTGAACACTCTGATAGATCCTAGATTCTTTGACGCTTCAAGTTTCTACTGACATCACCCTTGGCTATTCTCCTCGCCTATCGACTGCAATGTGCTTGATGGCTCTCGATATTATGACCCTACAGGATTCCCATCATTAATGTTTTTGCTGTTTCTCGTGTTGCAATGATTACAGATGTCTGCATGGCTATTTTACTTGACCAATACAATCATATGGAGCTATCTCATCTGCCAGGCGATCGCACGTACAGGGGAGCCATCAATCCCAGTCAGTTTGAGAGGGACAAGGCTCACGAAGAGGCCAGGGATGCCAACCAGGGGCTTCAGGTTGGCCAAGTTCTCAGCGATAATGCCTCCAGCGCCAAGAATCACCTCATGAAAGGCGAAACCATTCTCACCCTCGCCTTTGAGAACAGTCTCATCTGGATTAAGTGTATCCACGCCAACAACGCGCACTCCACACGCCAGGATGCCTTCAGCAGCGTCTTTCATCAAGAAGGGATGATCGTAGTATTCTGGAGAGCCCCACTTTTCATACCATCCCGTACAGATTAGTACAATTGAGCCAGCCTTGAAGTCTTTTGCAAATGGCTCGAGGTCAGCCCATGAGATCTTTTGCTTTGGTTGGGGGCATTGTACGGAAAGGTCGACCAGGACTGCTGGGCCTATGAGTAGGGATAATGGGATCTGGTCGACTGTGAGCCCGGAAGAGAAGAAGTGATAGGGCGCGTCGATGTGTGTGCCTGTGTGTGAGCCGAGGGTGAGTTGGTGGACGTTGTAGCCATCTGAAGGGATTGTGGCGACGGGGTGGGAAGTTGGGTGGGGGTCGCCTGGGTAGATTTGGGTTGTGGAATCGATTGGGTGGGTGAGGTCGTGGATTTTGCACTGGGAGGTCATTATGGTGTCGGTCAAGTCTGCATTGATTAGATGAAGTAAATGATTTTCTCACGATGATAACGAGTTGCCCTCATAAGCGTATCTCACTAGACCGCGAAGTCCCAAGGACGGCCCCCAGCCAGAGGAGCCAATTTAAGTTGTCTCATGATCGGGTGGAAAATGTACGCTGATTGTTGCCAGCGAATGACTCATGCAAGCTTCCAGCAGTGGGCCGGCTTTGTGGCTAGTTCCTCGGGCTTTTTTGGCCGAGAGAGCCCAGAGGGAAATCTGTAAAGAGTCGAGCGATTTCTGGTGTACGTTTGTGAGTTAAAGAGGCTGGGGATGGGGGCTGTCTCTTAATTGTGTTTCGATGTTGGTCTAAATTGGGAGGGCATTACATCAGAGTGGCACGGCTTCCATGCAACCTACCACCACCATGCCTGCAGATGATTCCTCTCCCAAACTCACCCGCGGTGACTTGCTCAGCGTCCTGGGTGGAATGAACATTTGCATACCTAGAACCACCAAACTTAAGACCGACCGCATACGCCATCGTCTCGAGAGGGGGCTTGACGCCGCACAACGTTATGCCAATATATTTGGCGATGAAGCTGCCGTTGTTGACCCCTCCAAATACCCACTATGGGATGAGAGCAAGGACTTGGCGGAAGGGCTGTACAGAAAGATTTGGGGCGGGTTATTACGGGAACTGGAGCCTGATTGGGATGATGCTCAACGCGCGTTTGGGAGAGTTTGTCAGTTCATCGTCGGACTGGGAGAACAACGAAACAATAAGGAGGATGAGATGGTTTTCACAGACGAGAGAACCAGCGCAGTTGTCCTCCGGGTAGGTTCATCTTTCCTAATTTCGAATAGAATCGAGATGCTGATACCCGGAAGATCTTCTCAGTCCATGCTGTCAACGAACATAGGCCCCTCCTAGTGGTAGGGTATACTACCCTCACGAGCACCAAAAGGATGAGCATAAACCGGGTCATCAGAGACTTCTTTGTTGCTAAGAAGAAAAAATCTGTTCCAATGGTTCGTACAATACGAGTGGAGCAAGCTCTTCTCTTGCACTTGTTGTCGCAGAACAAGAAACACCTTTCTCCAGAGTTCAGGCCTTCCCCACGCTTCGGCGATCGCTACTCCTGCACTTTCCTCCTCCCTACTGCTACACTTAACATGAATGATATTGCTCGCTTGAACAAGACAACAGGATGTGTGGTGTGTGGGAATATCACTCGCAATCTTTGTGATGGCTGCAAATCTGTTGAATACTGTAGTAAAGGTGAGTCGAGAACATCTTTATTTGTGATCCTGAACTTACTTGATGGTGTTTCGATCCAGACTGCCAACTCAAACACTGGACTGAACACAGGCCCCTGTGTCGCACTGTCTCTTCGGGAAAGTGGCACAGGATCACTCTCGACCCACATCCGACAGCGCAGTGGAGTGGCGCTGCTTCAATGACTATCAACCGCTACGACGATATCGATGAAGATCCAACACTAGAGAAGGCGGAGAATCGGAGCAAGGTTCCGCCCAACTTGTACGGCGACAACTACCATTTGGTCAAGCTCCAGGTACCCCTCCTGTGTGATGGGCCTCTGCACATGTTCATTTTTGACCGGCAAAAATCTTTCCAACTCTTTTTCCGCCCAGAAAGTAACCTTATGGCATTCAAAGATGCGATTGGTGCGATGAGTCCATCCCCTCAGATGTATCGATGGGCCCGTCGGGTGGGCGATTGGGAGTGGATGATGTGCTTTGACCGTGCCCCTGCGCAGACTCCTCGTTGGTAGATTGAGTGCGAGAGGGCACACGTTTTGATTTCTTTCTGCGCACCTTTCACTCTGTTATCTTGATTCCCGAATCCATTTCCAACTTGCGAGACTTTGGAGTCTCCTCGTGCTAGAATCGCTCAACACAAAATTTATTCACCAACTACAAAACACCAGCTATAACAACCACAGTATGTTCAATTATATCTGCGACCAATTAGAGATCGCTTAGAGGTTCAAGTTGACGGGGGAGCAGCCCAAAGCGAGGAGACCGCCCTTTAGAAGCCAAGTACTTATGCTTTAGTTCATTGTTGAAGGGAAAGAACGGATCGGACACTCACAAAGGAGTTGCCGGTGCAGCAAACTGGTTGAGCAGAGCTACTCGCACGTTGTCAGTGAGTTGTCCTCCCTTCGTTTTCAAAAACTGACCAGGAATTTCCGCCGGCGCCAATAACTGAGATAGGGTTGCAGGTCACTGAAAACGACCATGAGTGTATGTCAGTCCCTCCAGAGCTGGGATCACTTACAGCCAATGAGGCCGGTGATGGAGCCCAGGGAGAGCCCGAGGAGGCCCAACAAGTTCGAGGTGGACGGAGCAGTGGCCTATTTCGGAAACTGATCAGCGAATGCTCGAGCACTCAACTAATGTTGGATGCAGAGAACTTACATTCTGGACTTGGTTGCAGCACAGGACTGGGCCGGTGTTGCAGTTCCCATCACGGGAAACGACGGGTCCAGCAGCGGCGAAGACGGGGAGAGCAATGAGGACGATAGAAACACGCATGTTAAGACTTTGTAAGAACTGCTGAAAAATTTGTTTCAACTGATGCTGTTTCTCTGCGGTTTCGACTGGCTTTTATAGGCTTCAAGCATATATCCTTTCCGCTCTCTTGGCTCTTGCTCCGAGGAGAAAGTTGGAGATATCCAAGCATGCTCTTGTCGTCCCAACACCACCCACCAAGCGAATGAATGGGGTCGGACGATCCTGCTCATGTTTTACGACACATCTTTGTTTGTGCTAAGGAGGAACAACACTCGGTGCTTTTTCCTTCCCTTGACACTCCGACGTTCGGGGGAGAATATCGCTTCTCTTGAGCATGTGGGTGATGCTTGGCTTCAGCTTACTGTGCACCGTCAGAGTACTCCGTCGCGAACCCTATCAGGAACCAATTGTGATGTTTTGTTTTTTTTGTCGAGGTCTCCCTTTCCCAGTGGCGTGAACTGAGAGTAGTTTTCTGCGGCTTCTCTTCGTTGTCAATACGTCGAAAATCGAGAGCAAGGCACAGGCACTCGGTCTAAGCACTTGTCGTTTCATTATCCGATTTACTACTAGTAAAGGTGCAGCAATCACAGGCGTTTCCTCAGCCCCTCAAAAAGGGGGCATGAAGTACCAGTGGCGCTCGGAATTTGTCAATGGCCGTGCTCAGACGTCATCACAACCCACATTGCTGTTAATGCTCGTAGTCGATGGATACTGGCAGACTGGGGTGAGCTGGCAGCCAATGAGGGATTGTTAACCACACACGAAGATAAACCGCTGTTGGCGAGGCGCCAACTAGGACCGTGTTTGACAAGTATAATCTACAAAAATAGGAATCTCGCGTGTTGTGTGGGACCCCAACTTGTGTTGACCCGGAAGGCACATATTGACACCCGAAGGCAAACCTGATCCGTCAGCACGGCTCTCTGATGAAGGGTCTCTAAGCCCCTAGACTTTTTACCCTTTCTATCACCGAAGCAACAATTTCAATATCAATTCTGATTTCGCTTATGGTTCGAGTAAATTGGTGCAGTCAAGCGCTTTACGTTGTATCTGTCTGTTGTGAGTTAGAATACAGTAAAGAGCCGGGGGTGAGTATTATTATTCTTCATTTGGGTCGCTCATATTCTCTCTCGCAGTATTCAATCACAACGGAGTTTTAAGATCACAAAATATTTCATATTTGCATGTTCCAATCACTATATACGTCGAACAAAACGGCTCCGAAGTGTGTATATTCCCATCCGGCTAGCGAGATCTTGTCACCGCAAAGGCAAAAAGGAACCGGTGTTCGGCGGTAAGGTGCTTTCCCCCCAACCACAAGTTGATGTTGATGGGGTTGCACCCCAAGGCGATAAGACCGCCCTGCATGAGAAAGAAAAAAAAAATACCCACACACGTCGGGCACTGGGATGTTCGTTTTGAATGGTTTAGCTTACGAAGGTATTGTTGGTGCAGCAGACGGGCTGAGAAGAGCTGGGGGTAGGGGGTAGACATCGGTTGTTAGCGAGTGATGTATATTCGAGGTATCTTAGAACATTTACCAGGAATTCCCGCCGGCGCCGAGGACCGAGATGGGGTTGCAAGTCACTGAAAGCAGCCGTTAGGAGGTGGTGAAGCAGGCTGCTGTGACATAGGATAGAGCTTACAGCCGACAAGGCCAGTAATGGGACCCAAGACGAGGCCCAAAAGGCCAAACAGATTGGCAATGCTCGGGGTATTGGCCTGGCTCAACGATATCAGCGGATCAGTCATTGAGCCGGAAGGCACGACGACTTATAGACTGCAGAGAGTTGCAGCACTGTATGGGCCCAGTGTTACAATTGCCGCTGGGCTCATCGCGGGCCACTGTGAGAGCAGACGCAGAGACGAACACGGGGAGAGCAAGAACAAGAAATGTAAGAGATGATACGAGACATGTCGATAAAACTAGCTTTGAATACTTGACACGGTTCTGCTGGGGTCGGGCCTGGTTCTTGATACCTGCCCCTCCGACAGACATTCATTGTGTGCTTCTGCCTCCTCGGGGGAACTGGTGGGACTTTGGTCCTCCCATAGACAAAGATATGCGTGCAAAGGTCACATTCCGCAGGGAGCAGCGAACCTTCTCCATAACACAATCAAAGGGACAAGGCTGTTATGCGGTCCCTCCATAGAAAATGCTGTGGAACATAGGTACCACCTAATGACGTACACCCATACCCAAACGGCGGGAAATCCGGACACTCGCAAACACAATCATAACTCCGCTTGTCAGATTGGGCACACCAGACACTCAGATGAGCGCACAGCAGAAAACAAAGACTTTTTGCCGTAACGGTATTGAAAACCCGAGTTAACGAGAATGGCTGATGCCAGCAGAGTTGTCGGCCGACAGGGCATAGTGGAGTGGATTGACCGATGTCTGACAGGCTTTGAACAATCAGCCCCAGCTTGGGAAGAGTAGGAACAAGCTATGAGCGCCTCAGCCTGTTTCACAGGAGGGCAGAAATGATTTACCCCTGGCAATCGCATAATTGATCCGCAATGTCGAATTGACTCAAGTCTCCATGTTTTAAAAGAAGCCGCTTCCCCTGTGGTGAACAGCCGAAGTCGGTCGCACTTCAATCCTATGCATACGTCGGCAAGACCCGATTGAATGAAAACCCCGCCAAGGTGTTGCAGCATGCTCAGGGGCTTTCTGGCCAAGATATAGATACACTCAAGATAGATCCCTGTGCGTACGTCGGAAACTGTCGAGGCCGTTCCTGACTTGTGGGGGGAAAGTTACGGGCTCTGTTCCGCCCAACCAAGGTTGCACTTGTTAATTGCGTCCCTGGGTACAGTATAGTATATGGCCGTTTAAAGTCCTGACAACACGTGCCATGTGAAATGGTGTTTGGAACAAGTGGTTGAACAAACCTAGTTATCATAATCATAGAAGCCTTTACCATTCTTCCTGCCATACCATTGGGCGTCTACCATGCGCTCCAGGAGTACACTAGGGCGGTACTTGGAATCACCAGTCCCTTCATACAGCGTCTTTTGAATTGCAAGGCATGTATCAAGACCAATGCTGGAAGGGAGAAGAGAGGCGATGCGATTTCAGTAAGAAAGATACGAATATCTGAATCACTCACAAATCCGCTGTTGACACCGGAATTAGTTGGTCAGTTCCCGTGGCCAATACGGGATGGATACACACCGAGCTGAAGAGGGCCCATTGGATGATTCATGCCAAGCTTGAGGGTAGTGTCAATGTCTTCACGGGTCGCGATACCCTATAAAAGAGAAATCAATATGATTCGATCCATCGATCCATCATGGGCTGAGGTCCGAACCTTTTCTAGATGCATGATTGCCTAACCCATAGTGAACAGGTTAATGGCATGGGATGATCAATTATAACTGTACCTCGTTGATGAATGGCATCAGGAGAGCGTTCGAGACAAATCCCGGTACGTCTTTGGAAGTGGTGACCTCTGCGAGGATGATCTAAATCTCGGAGGTACCTGGTCGAGCGAGGCACATACCTTTACCACATGCAACGGCGAAAGAACGGGTGCGGTTAAGGGTATCTTCAGATGTTTGGAGAGCAGAAATAAGTTCCACGAGTTTCTGGCTTGCCGTTGAAAACATTGTTAAGAAAATCTGAGGCCCCATACCATAACTGGGACCGGGTTGAAGAAATGCAAGCCTTCGAAAGAGTTAGTATGCCCCGAGGTCCTGACTTTCGGAAAGATATCTAACCGACGACACGACTAGAAGTCTTTCTGCCTTCTTCACTGGCGGCGCTGGTACCTTCGGGGATGGTGGCGGCAGCAATCTTTGTTATGCTGATTGAGCTAGTATTTGTCGCCAAAATGGCCTCCGGCTTAAGTTCGGCTGCAAATGATGCAAAAATCTTCTGTTTCAGAGCAAGTGACTCTGATACGGCCTAACCTCGTTTCAGTGATAGAGTTCCCCTGCGAACTACGAGCAGCATATCCAGACCTCAACAACCATGTCAACGTCGCGGAGGCCCTTCATGTCGTCGACTACAGTGATGCGACCCTTGACCTCTTTTGCATCTTCTGCGGTCAACCTCCCCTTTGATACATCCTTCGCCAAGAGTTTGTCGATGAGAGAAAGGCCTTTCCTCACTTGCTCAGGAGACCTGTCGTGAACCAAAACGGGCACTTGAGCGCGAAGAGCCGCCACAAGTGCGATGCCTGTTCCCATCTGCCCAGCACCGAGGACACCGAGTTTACGAATGCCGTGTGCAACCGACATTTTGAAGAGAAAAGAAAACAGTGAAAGGACGAGCGCGGCGACGACGTCACCGGAACTTCATTGTCAAATAAGGACAAATACAACTATTTATCACATTGTAGTTACATACTCCTGCTAGACCTTAGAGGTTGACGTTGATGGGGCTGCAGCCCAAGGAGATAAGGCCGCCCTTTGGGAGCATTCAAGCTAAAGTTATATCCAGGGCGGAAAAAAAAAAGTACTTACGAAGCTATTGTTAGTGCAACAAACGGGTTGGGTGGAACTGTGTTTCCACTCTAAGTTCAAAGTCACGGTAGGGGGACGAAATACGATACCAGGAGTTCCCTCCAATTCCAATGACAGAGAGGGGGCTGCAAGACACTAGAATATCAATAAGTAAAGTTCTGAATATCCTTGATGTTCAAGTTGCTCACCTCCAACGAGGCCAGTGATGGATCCGGTGGCTAAACCCAGGAGGCCGAGCAAGAGATTCGTTGCGGGAGCGCTTGCCTGCACCGAGCAAAAAAAAGCATTAGCAGGTCGGAAATTTAATTCGGCTGGAGATCTGTACAGATTGGACTTGATTGCAGCACTGGATGGGCCCGGTGTTGCAGTCACCACCATCACGGGGGATGGCAGTCGCAGCAGCGATAGTGGGGAGAACAAGAGCGAAGGCAGCAGTGAAACGCATAGCGAAAATGTAGAGTGCTGAAGACTGGGAACTGGTGATTCGAGTCTGTCTTTTATGCCTAATACTCCCATTGATTTTATACCCAACGTGCTAACTGAATTCCTGGCTGTTCGATATCTCTGTGCTAAGTGCTCTCGTTCGGCAAGCTGTTCAGCAGGGCCAGGCCATGTACTGAAAAAAATCTCCGATATCTCGCACAGCAAGACCTTATTTTAGAACGGCACCGACTTTGTGGCATCCAATCCTGATGAACGCTGTCCCCTCCTTTTTCAGACTCGGATAGGACT
Source organism: Lepiota brunneoincarnata (assembly GCA_023014365.1). Taxonomy (NCBI): domain Eukaryota; kingdom Fungi; phylum Basidiomycota; class Agaricomycetes; order Agaricales; family Agaricaceae; genus Lepiota; species Lepiota brunneoincarnata. Next base: position 1,270,931 of record JAEBUN010000009.1, read on the forward strand.
TGTAGTGATAAGCGGGGGACAGAGTTGGGACATCATTCCACGGCACATTGCTGTCGTTCAATCACGACACCTATTACACCCTTAATAGCTCGAGTTACAATAAGTTTCGGCAACCTCGTTCCTCCCGATAAATGACTCTCACGGACTCTCAACCTCAGCATTCCGCACAGCACTGCAAAACCTTGTGTTAGTCCAAGGAACACCAAACGCCACTGAGGAACGCTGACCAAGCCACTGGTAAGGTGTTTGATAAACATTATGAAGCGGTGAAAAGGTGGGTGCCTCATATTCCGCATGTGTAAGGACATTTGCGCATCGTTCTCCGAGACAAGGGTTGTGAATGAACCAGCAATCACCACTGGAATGAAATTTATCCCGTTCTCTCCGTTACGTGTTTACTACTTCGTTGAGCAGAGACAGATTATTTCTGGAAGAAGTACCCCATCCACATAGACAACCCGGATACCGGCAACGGACGGTTCCTCATTAATTATTTATTGAGTTTTCCGAATCGGTAGAAGCCAGTCAGCCATTGCCCCCATAGTCTAAGCAGCCGTACAGAAACAAAGGATTCTTTGCCAGCATGACCGCAAACTACTTGTTACTGCAGCTACAAAGATATCCCTAAGTCAAGCATTACCACTTCCGACGCGTTCAAGTTCTCATGAAGTAGCAAGCCCAACTCCGACATCCGTGCTACTGAAAGAAGGAGACCTTCCTACGAATTGGTGGAACCTCACTTCAGACGTTGGATGTATCCAACCCATCGGAGATTCGAGCCCTTGGAAGTCTCGCTCTCAGTCGTTGAACTTCAGGCTGATATGTGCATCAATCAAAAGCTGGGGCATTGTTTTTTTCTGGGTTTTACGATACAAGACACAATACTGCAGCTACTTTCAAAATGCTTCGTACTACTGGGCGTGCTACCCGAAGCAATAGATTCATCGAAGAGCAATTGGAACACTTAGAGGTTGATGTTGACGGGGGAGCAGCCCAAGTTGATGAGGCCGTTCTGTTAAAGGACATAGTGAGCAAGTATGGATTAGGAGCTGCGCGAGTCCATACGAATTGGTTGTTGGTGCAGCAGACGGGCTGGGCAGAGCAAGAGTTGCCACCAATTCCGAGGACGGAGAGCGGAGTGCAGTTGACTGGTATTTCTGGTGAACAGATCTTCCATAAATAAGAAAACCTCCACTTACTGCCGACGAGACCAGTGATAGGTCCAAGGACAAGACCGAGGAGGCCAAGCAAAGCGTTAGTGGAGGGGGCACTAGCCTAGAATATCACAATAAGTTAGTTGGCAAGTTGGAAACGGCGGCTGAGGGGTTGTCCGAGGCGTACCGACTGAACACTGTTGCAGCACTGGATGGGCCCGGTGTTGCAGTCACCATCACGAGGGATGGCAGTAGCAGCAGCAATAGCGGGGAGAGCAAGAGTGAAGGGCAGCAGCGAAACGCATATTGAAAATATAGAGCTTTGAAGACTGTGAACTAGTGATTCGAGTCTGCTTTTTCTGCCTAGAACTCCCGTTGCTTTTATACCCAATGTGCTTATTTAATTTCCTACGGTGGCTCGCTCCTGTTTGCTCCTTCTGTGTTCCTGCCCACCTGGCTGTCTGATTGGACCCAACCAAGTACCGAACAACCTTCCAGCCGGTGGACATACCTGATCTCGCTGTCGACCGTCACCGGCTTTGTGGCATCCAATAATGTGTCTGCAAGCATAATGGATCGCCTTGGTTTTTTCCACAGACCCCGGATCTGACTTACACTCAGGCGAGGACTGAGTTGGGACGTCATTCCCTAAACACGGCTGTATCGCTCAATGATGGCGGTTAATGCACCCCTGATTGATCAAGCTATTCAAGTTACGGCAATCGCTTGGCTTTCTCGATCAATGTCTGCCACGGACCCTCAGCCTCCCCCCGCAAAGCATCACAAAACCTTCTCTTTGTTCCAAGGAACACCAATCGCTACAAGACCGTTCGAACTGGGTCAAGGCTCTGCAGAATATTCCACGCGTATCCGAAGCGGTGAGAGGGTGGGGGTGCCTTATGTTCCGCGTGTGTAGGTTTACGTTCTACTTGTTTCTCCGAGACAAGGGCCGTTCCACCGCTAGCGATCACCTTTCAAAAATCTTCGCTAACAATACATCCCACCCTCTACATGTACCTACTTGTGCCACGAGGAGAAAGGGTTTCCAAAAGAGAAATACTTCGGCTCCGCGCAGGCGGCTCGGACGCCGGCAGGAATACTTTCAATGATGAAGAATTCGCGAACGGGGTGGATGCGACCGGGAAAAGTACTCCTTTGTCTAGATTTCCGAGTCGGAGGAAGCCTACTAACAAACAACGAATTACCGGCAAGTAAAAGTCAACCGCCGTCTTGACACCTTAATGGTGTGCTTCAAAGATAATGCAAGTGTGTCGGTGTCAAATAAGGCGTCTCCGACTTAGGGAGTTCGTTCCGGTGTGGATATATATTTCGAATTTGGGGAAATGAAAAATCTTAAAAGAATGTGAAGATTTGGTCGTTGGACCGTGTCAGACAAGTGCATCAATCAAGGCAGTTTTTCTGGGTTATACGATAGACATTATGTCACGGCTACTTATAAATGTTCATACTACTGGGCGTGCTACCCGAAGCAATATATCCATCAAAGAGCAGTTAGAACGTTTAGAGGTTGAGGTTGATGGGGGAGCAGCCCAAGTTGACGAGGCCGTTCTGTTAAAGGACACAATGAGTAAGTATGGATTAGGAGCTGGGCGAGTCCCTACGAATTGGTTGTTGGTGCAGCAGACGGGCTGGGCAGAGCAGGAGTTTCCACCAAGTCCGATGACAGAGATGGGAGTGCAGTTGACTATTTTTCTGATTAATATAACCTCCATGAACAAGAGAACATCTACTCACTGCCAACAAGACCAGTGATGGGACCCAAAACAATACCAAGAAGGCCAAGGAGATTGTTTGTGGAAGGAGCATTAGCCTATGGGTTCAACAGGCCGGTTAGAAATTTCAGATCTGTAGTCGACAATTTCCCGAACATACAGCCTGGACTTGGTTGCAGCACTGGATGGGCCCGGTGTTGCAGTTGCCGTCGCCAGCACGGGGAACGGCGGTAGCAGCAGCAATGGCGGGGAGGGCAAGAGCGAAGGCAGTAGAGAAACGCATATTGAAAGAGTGGTAGGGCTTTGAAGGCTTGAGTACTGGTACTTCGACTCTGGCTTTTCGCCCTCTTGCTTGCACACTCTTTATAGGTTTCAGAGCCCTCCAGCTCCTATACTTGTCCACCACTATTCGCTTCAGATGGTGATAAAAATGTCCCCCATCTGCCCACCCAACTGGCTTCCCAAAGTCATCGGGCTTGTGGCATCCAACGATGCCGCAGTGATACCGCCTTGGAGCAAGCAGACGAGAATAAGCTTTCACCTGGCCTCGCTCCGTTTAAACGTCGCAGACACTGTATCTGGCACATCATACAGTTTTGCCTATTAGGCGCCACATTGGAGCCAATCAACTGTTGCCTTTGGCAGTGGCTAATGGGTTCGATCAAGGTGGTAGGCATTTGTTTGATGCAAGACATAGACATGATTAATGTACTAATTTACGGCAGCGCCCTCGCCGCGAGTCATCGTATTACTTTTCTACCTTGACCTTGATAAGAGATCAAGAGGATAAGGGCTCTAGTCTTCCAAGAAACACCAGTAGTTGAAAAAAAAAAATCGGGCCCACAGCCTCGCAAAATAGGTTGATCACACGGACGGCGGTAGGGTGGCTTCATGCAAAAGTCGAATGATGATAGAACCAATACCCGACTGGGCGCCGCCTCGGACATCAAGGAAGCGGAGGCGGCTTGATCGGACAAAAAGCACATATTCTGATGAACGGTAACGAAGTCGAAAATTTCAAGTCGAAGCTAATGAGAGAGCACCCAGAGCTGATTCTGAAACCCTGAGGTGCCCGCTCAGGAGCCTCCAAGAAAGCTACAATAGTCGCTCGTGGAGTAGATTGACATGACGGACAGAGCTGCGGGGTGCCTGTATAATTTTAAAGTTCGTAAATGTGAGCAGAGACAATTATCACTCATTACAGCCAGCTGCGAGTGACTGGAAAGGGGAGGGGTCGGGATGAGGCTTCGTGCGTAAGTCCCAGCTGAGACCTACTCGTCGTCACCGGGACAAACGAAAGGGCTCGAAACAACATCAGGGGGCCATGAAACGCGGTGCGCAAAGGTGACCAAAGTAGCACACCGCCAGCATCCCAGCCGGAGCTCCCTGAAAGAGGTTTAGAAGCATCGATTCGAGATCCTCGGCCACAACAGCCCACTGGCAGCGCTGGGGATCTCCCGTGTTGTAGAAACCCCTTGCAACAGCGAAAGCGGGGGAAGTGAGGACGCGAGCAGTGGTGCGCACCGTGGGATGGGGGTGAGCCGAATGATCTTTCGAAACAGGTTGCTAGTGAAATATTGTCATGTCCTTAAGCACAAGAACTCTGAGAGGCTGGTCATTCACCTCCTTTGGCAATTGGAGGTTGCTTCGCAGAGGGTACCTGTTCTCTCTGCAGGATGATAGAGGCATAGTCGATGTCCAAGAATATTTTTAGTCCCTCGGCAAGAAAATCAGCGCGTCGTGATCGCCCAGCAACCGTCATTCAACAAGCAATTGATGAAACCTCTTATGTTATTATGACAAGGTGGCACGGCGTCTTCCAGATATCTCTGACAGAAGATCTCTGCTTCCGTCAACGCTGATTGTGTGGCGAAAGGGTTGCTCTGAAGACCAATGACAAGAGAAGCTTGGACGCCAAGCGATAATTACGAACACCAGCTTCCGCCTTTGGTAGCTTACTCAACTCGAGAACCAAATTCATTTCAAAGTGTCAATTTGCCGAAATTGATGCCTCATCCAACCCCTATTAGAGTCCGGGTGTTTTCACGGTGATGTGCGTATTATGTACCTGTGTGAATCTGATGGGATGAAAACAAACATACGACCCTGAAACTATGCTGATTCGAGTTGGAGTCTCTTGGTTGGCGCATTCAACCTCCAGGAACGATTCATTATCATGTGTTCCACGATATGCACACGGCAGCCTCGAACCTTGTCAGGGGAGCTGGCCATGGACCAGACTCGGAGGTCGTTGTCTTGATTCAATGTTCCTGGCGCTATCGGCTTCAAGACAGAATAAAAGGGAGCCAGACGAGGCTCTATACATCATACTCATAAGTCAATATGCGTACTACTTCTCTCTTCGTCTTTGCTCTCTCTGCAGTTGCTTCCGCCTCTGCCATCCTTCCTAGGGACGACCAGTGCAACACTGGAGGAACCCAGTGCTGCAATTCCTTGCAGAGCGTAGGGGCTCGCATTACCTCGTGACCCATATCAAATTCTCACCATTTCATCAGGTTAACGCACCTGGTGTGGCTCAAATCCTCGGCGGATTGAGTCTTCTCGGGCTGCCTATTGATGTTCATGCCGTCCTTGGTTCCACAAGCGCTCTCATTGGCCGTAAGCTCCCTCTCTTAATAGACGGGTATAGTACGCACCAATAACATGCAATCAGTTGCCTGTACGCCCCTTTCTGTCCTCGCGGCGAACGGGAATTCTTGGTACGTTTATTTATCCCGATTAAATATTCAACGTTTGGAACTGACGGGGCTTCGCTAGTTCGTCCCAGCCTGTTTGCTTGCACCAATAATTACACTGTAAGAATAACCGCTCTTCGGAGAGTGGTAGGAACTCACCAGAATTTTAGGGAGGAATTCTGTCTACCGGCTGCCTTCCCATTAACATCAACACCTGAAGGATTCAGTTACATGATGATGTAGTACTAGTATTTGCAGGAAGAACCATGATTTTCGCTCCAACACTGTCCCGGAAAACCTTATTGCCCGCTGTATAAAACGTCATGGGTTCGGAAAAGAGCTCCCTGAAACCGGATCGAAAATCTTGTGCTCTGGAATCACCTGAAAACGGACAGCAAAAAGTGAATAGAATAGGACCATCGAAAGTGGTTTGCACGAATGATAACGAGGGGATAGCGTCCTGAGTTGAAGAGGCGGGCCTCACCCCGGAGGTCTTTCAATAATGGAACGACTTCACTGTTCCGCCGACATCAATTGAATATAATCTCCCCCCCTGAGCTCCCTTGAGAGAGCATTATTACATACTCTGCCAATACGAGACAACGTTCGAACTATCCAGTACCCTGATAAAAGCAGGGTCAGTGCTTATAAAGACTGACCTGAAAATCAAAGTACAGTCGATAGACCATGCGAACTTGTGCTATACGTACCCTCGCTTTTTTCCTGGCACCAGCGGGTGCCTACCGTCGTTCTTCAACGGGACGGGTCATGCGGCTGCAAAGACATTGCTTCTGCTGCGACGCGCTCTACAGCTTGAATAGCTCCACTGGCCTGCAACTGGCCAGTCTCGCCTACATCACGCCAGTTAACCCGAATGATCCCAACCTTATCGGATGCAAGTGAAGTCTAATACACCATAGGAACTCGTGTGATGACTCTTTTTGACGACAGATTACTGTAGTCCGCCTGTGGGGTCTGGCTGGTAAGAAAACCGCTTGTAATCCGGATAACAATTTAGATTAACGCCATTGTCAGCGCCTATCCCCGCGTGCCTGCGTGCTGTACGAATAATATTGTTAGTCTCCCTTTTGTCCCTGCTCACCCATTCCAAATCTTTCCATGACGAGCTTATCGCCACTGACAGAACGGCATTGGGATTGGATGTTCCATATATACAATCGACATATAACTCGGGAAAGAATTTGTTTGCTTAGTTGCCGTAGGGTAATCACCATATTGAAGAAGTAACCAGATGAGCCCGCAGCTGTATAGGACTGCTACCACTGGTCGGAGCGTTTCTGAAGTGAATGGGTAAATAACGCACCAAGGTTTGGAAGCCCAGGGGGTATGAATACTTCATCATGTGTATACTTGCAACTACATTACTGCTATCGAACAGATTGAATGTTAGATACAGTAACCACTGTGAGGGCGGGTCATCCCTTGGATGCTACCATGAGCAGCTGGAACCTTGCTCATTGTAGTAAAACATGAATAACTTGATTGGTTATTTCTGGTATCGATCTCGATTAAGTCACAAAGTAGCTATCAGAAATGCTCTGAGAGAAAGGAACACATGATGAACCAGGCGACTGACCAAGGCAACTTTGCCATTCCGAGGGAAATCACTGGGCCTGGTGATCCCCCTCGGAATGACCAATTTTCTCCATAGATATCCACCTTTGGGTGATAGAAATACTTAGTTTTCAACTTCAGGGGTCGGGAAATCTGCACTTATCCCGGACTGGGTTTTGCGAGCGACGATGAACACTCTACAGATGGCAACGCGAAACAAATCATAGAAAAAATGACAAGTGGCAGCCCCTCGTAGTCGTATTTACCTCGCTAGTCAATTTATCAAATGGTCACTTATTGTCTTGAGCTGGACACATGCTCTCTGTCGGATCCAATCGCTTTCTCACAGGCAACCGGCTGCCAAATTGTGTAAGTATACGAATGTATTTGAGTGTAAAACCTGCTACAAGCTGCTACGCGCGGTCGGGATAGACCAGCGAAAGGGTGCTTAACCCCCGACTCTTACACAGGATTATCTCAGATCTCCAGGTATGGATGATAAGGCTTTCCACAAACGTAGTCCTCGGCGCCGTGCGCAGGTAATCATGCAGACAGAGGGTTTTCACCCAAGTAGATAGTGGTCCTCCATGATGTCGGCAGAAAATAGATCACGTACTTTTTTCACAGCTGTCAGCGGGCCATCCATCCTCGCTCGCAGAGTCCTCCGCTAGTTGACCCAAGGAATTGCCTATAGAGACCCCCTAGCCAGTGGCCAGACACCGCATTCGAGGCGCTCCAACGCCTGAGTACACCACCAGCCCTACATCTTGCACGGCGCCGGGAGGAATCGAAGAGCGCAGGTATTGTCCTCCGAACGTACGTATTCCAGGGACGGCAAGGCAACGTTCCTAGAACACATCATCTGCGATCGTAGGAGCTGATATTGTCTATGGCAGAGTCGCGACGGATACCGTGGACAGCTCAAGGACAGAGGCCTAGGTGTAGGTGGAAGACTCGAACAACACCGACTTGGTGCAGTGAGCAGCAGGTCATTGGCGGTGAAACTAGGCTTTGTGCATCGAAGATAGGTATGTTCAGCCTCAAGTGCGTCGGGTGCCGGAGCTGATTTCTGTGGAACTGTCAGTGAAGGACAACGAGCGCCTGGAGTTTGGCGTGCGTTAACTAGGCGTAAGCTGCCTCGACACATTCAGTGATGGAAAGTAGTTAAAGCAGAGTATTAGTAACCATCAACAGTGAGCAAGGCCACAAAGTCGCGGACGTTGACCAGTCTCGTCGACAGCACGTGTACGGTGAGCGCTTAATGCTGTATGAGGGACGGTTGTGCTCAACCAAATACTGATAATGGTTGGTCGATAGGTGTGAATCTATAGGAGTGACATCAGCAATATCAACGAGTAACATGGACAATCAAGGATGGCAGAGGAATCGGAGAGGGCTCACAGTGTCTATCCAGCACGAAAACGACTTTGGCGGGGGGATCGACTGCCCCCCTGCCCCGTTAATGTTACCGGTGCCATTACCGGCCATAGGTGGCGCCTCTCCCAGCATTGCTCAAGGGGCGGCCACTGAATATCATAGCAACCAGACGGCGCCAGGCGTGCTTCTTCGAGAGATGCCATGGGTCATCGACTTTACCTTGGATCACCGAGAGGCGCTGCGGCCGGTTGCAGAAGCCGTAGTAAGCGACATGCCAGCGTACGAGGGACACTTGTGGGGAGCCACGAGCGAGGATGTCTGGGGCACTCGTAATGGCTGAACGGTGCATTTTGCGGACATTGCGAGGCCAGCGACAAACCCTGCAGTGGCAAGGCTAACGATCATAACGGGGTTCGGTGAGACCATCGTGGTCAATCCACGGGTAGGTAGCCACTATGTTGCGGTTGGCGACACGCAGAGGGCGGTGGTCGTCTGGATGCGCCAGGTGGAGCAGATAGCGCAATCGCATGGGCAAAGTGCGGGTTTGTCACGACGAAAGGACTGTGAGGGCAAGGGACGGCACGCGAATGAATGTTGACCTATGGGTCTGGAGGGGGTTGTCACAGGTGGGAACCAAGGGTGGATCTGCTGATGCTGGAGTTGTGAGATGACGGTGGTAGCACTCGAGAACCGGGTGAGAGCTCTGCGGCTACTGTAATTTGAGCGGATGTGACCAAAGCCCCAGAAGACCAGGCAAATAAAGGGAGTCGAAGGAACCATTTTTACGCCAATTTTGTATACCAAGTATTTCAGTCTGGAATTGTTTTGTTGTAGAGTGTTAGTATGTTGTATTGCATTGTTTGTGAAATTATATACATTACCGGGGCAAGAAGCGAGTCATGAATAAGATGACGGAATAAATAACTTTGAAAGGATATGAGTGAGAGGTGAGGGAGGAGGGGAAAGAAGGAGGAGGAGGAGGAGGAGGAGGAGGAGGAGGAGGAGGAGGAGGGGGAGGGAAGGGGAATGGGAGGAAGAGGAAGAGAAGGATAGTATGTAAAGGAATGGAAACAGGATGCCAGGTTACAAGGCCACTCGGAAATTGCCACCGCACAGACCGTAAACCACCCCCCCAGTTCGTCGTGCCCGTTACCCCCCTTCAACCCTCCCCCTCAGAGAGCCCTACATATCAAGTGGTATTATTTTCTCATCCTGTAGATCTCCGAGACAAGAAACTTGAATATACGGCGGTGGGTTACTGATGAAACACTGGCCCGGATGTTCTTTCAACATTATGTCAGCAAATCTGGAGCGGCACAACACAGAACAACGCCAGGTTTATATGAGCATTTGGCACTGACCCTATCCGGAAGATGGCTTGTCATAGTATACACGCACCGAGGCCCTATAAAGAGGGGTGGTCAGCATCCCGAAGGTTGCATAGGTGCCTATCGCATGACCACGATCTACACACACCAGAACCCATATATACCATTAAGGGACAAGTATTTTTAGACCCGAGGTTTCCCCCCCATGTGTCTGCTGCCCATAATGCTCATTTTCTTGAGTGGAGACCAGGTCTATGCTGCTTGTAGTCGGTAGCAGCATGAACCCAGCGAGACACTGAAAGGGGCCATGACCATATTGTGGAAGGGCTTTTCCTAATAGGAAGGAGGGGCATTTTGCTCGCAATGCACTTCGTGATGGGAGTGGTAATGCAAGCATCGTGCGACCAAGCTAACCATGCCCTGCTATCTTTAGTTCAGCGAGCGCCGACGCACAAGATCACATGACAGCACAAATTTTATGTACTTACTCAGCAAACAAACAACAGGCGCTGTGCAGGTTTTGCGAGAGATATCTTGGAAGCATAGAATTGATAGCGAGTAGTGACGATGGAGACCATTCACTAGAGGATAATTCTAATCTCAAAAGCGTGGTCTACATGTTGTTTAGTTGCAGGGAAGGGAAAAAAAAAAAAGGAGAAAGAGTCAAGGGACAAACACTTTTCTGAATTCGAGCGAGTCTTCTCGTTTGTGGTACTACCCTGAGTGGTATCGTTATTTGTATTGAGTTCCAAACCTTCACATGATGAAGAGTGCTACTAAAGGAGCGGTAAATATAGGTGTGGCATGGTCGATGAGAGGGATGGGGGTGTATCTATTGATATACATAACCTGCGTTATCATCGTGTGTCTGTCTATCTAGGAACTCTCGACTGTTTTTGCAATGCCTCGCTACCGCCATGCAGACCTCAAGAGCGCTCTTGTAGGTTTGGGACATGTGTGCTCCAACACGACTCCACCGGGCAAGGTGTGCCGACCGCCTATTCTTTGGGTTGTCCCTTTGAAACGAACAAGCAAAGACGCTGGCCCTTACCAAGGCCTGGCATCGAGCAGGCTGGATCTATGGTTTCGAGGTGGGCTGAACAACGTTCTTCGCCCCCGTCGTGGATGGCGACGAGGTCGAGCTGAAGCGAGGAGTAGAGAGCAAATTCCCATATTGACGAGCCCTGTGTCGTGCTCACGATGCCAAAATTGGATCCGCCTGACACTGATATCGGGTGGCGGTGCCACAAAGATTTGATCCCAGCTTGACATATCCGTTTTTGGACATGTCGTGCAAATCCAAAGCCAAACGCCGCGTCAAAAAATATTTATTGGAATTATAGGCACATTTTTTCTACATTGACCGGGAGATCCTCTCGAGATCAGCCCGGAGCGATGATCTACTGTTCTAGCTGACCTGGACAGCCTTAGCTTAGCTCCTATGGGGCTGAGAGTTATCTCAAGCCCTTTTCCGTGAACCGAATAAGATCCCTCCAATGACGCCCTCGTAACCCACGGCGATCTTCCTTACCGGACTGTTCAGAAATGGACACCAACCTGCCCGCTTCCTTCCAATCTCTTTGAAATCCCAAAAACATGCATTCCTCCTCTTCAACACGCACCCGCCCTGAATCACCATCGTCGTCGTCATCATCATCCGCAACACCAACAGTCTCCGGCTTCAACTGTCCCTCCCTCATAAACCCCAAGACTCAAGATGTCTTTTACTCATTGTCAAGAGTCGCAAGAGCTGGAAGACCTTGAGGGGTGGAGAGGTCGTTTGGCCTCCCGAACTCAAGGCTGCACTAATTGAAGGTATGGGCACCACCACCTTATTCGCCACCCCCCTTGTAGGAAAGAGAATCATCCTCCAAGACAATCGTAAGGGCGAGGTGTGGTTGATGAAACGACCACGGGCTCGTCTTCTCGACCTCATGAAACTGGGTACAAGTACAACTCCGGTTGAGTGAGAGACTTTAGGGAAACTTGTGAGAGCGAGAGAAAGAGAGACTGAGAGAGTGAAACTGAGGGAAAGAAACTGCAGGCTGGTTACGCTGTAGCCTATCGGAGGTCTTATGGCAGCGGAGACATCCTCGTCGTTAGGAGCTCAGGTATCTAAGTACAAATGTGCTACTTAAGTACCTAAATGAAAATATGATGCAGGGACGGATTCCGCACGCAGGCGAGTTTCCTCCCTCACACCCTACTGACAAAGACGCTAAATCCATCCTCAGGACTTGAACGGTACACCCCCGACGACTCGAGGGAGACGCGCCTACGATTCCCCATGCGGAACAGATTCATACCTGAGTACATTTATCCAGAAGACTGGCAAGCGGAGGACTACAAAGCAAGTCGGCAGCCGTCTTCAACAACTGCGTGATACGTGTGGAGGGAGACAACGTCAGTTTACACACACACACACACACACACTATGGCCAAATGCAGGTGTACTGACTGATGTTTTTACATCCAACCCACCAGTCCTCAAGCTGTTGACGCCGTACCGTCCACAAAACCGGACGTTTTGCCGCGATCCCAGATGGCAAAGCGACCCCCTTCTTGGTGTATTGCACCCGAAGGTCAGATGCGAGGGGGGGAGATTACCTCCCCAAGAATTAATATAACCCCTCACCCAGCTGCTAACTGTTGGCTGTGCGAGTAGTGATTGAGATGAAGAGAAGTACATATCAAAGTTTCCGGTATTGGTTGCGTGTGCACTCCGGCAGCCACTGGCAAAAACAGACAGTTGACGCAGCCAAAGCGGCAGATATATATAGAACAGGTTTGTTTTTTAAAGACAAGTGCAGGATCCTGAGTTGGGATTTCTAGCCGGTACTCTGACGCTCTTGATCAGGGACTTCATTGTGTAGGCCAGTTTATGGTTAACCCACTTGACCTGCTCGCTGTAGCACTCAGACGCTACGGGTGCTAAATTTGGACCGCACATGAAAACTCGTCGAGCCCCGGGGGCCACGTTGGCCCTGCAAGGTACTGGTAGGAACCACTCGCCTGTAACTTTGCGCCATGACAATCTCTTTGTATACACCACCGTTGTTCAAGTGAGCCTCTATCAACGTATTATCTTTCACAGGCGGTCTACCACCAATCCCTTCTATTTTTATTCAAGTAGTTGCGTCCTCGAATGTAACACAAACCGCTCCTTGCCCGAACTCGAGCCAGAGGAGAGAGGGAGAGAAACACCTATCGTAGCCCCACGGGTCTATGTTGGTGGTCAGGCTCGTCCCCAGGATGCAAAGGCTGACTGGGTTTTGACAAATGGGACTATTCGCACATGGGATAACGTCGACAATAGACATCGTTTGACTCACAGCAACAGCTAGTTTTGGCGGTTGAACAACTGTACTACACTTTATGTTTACCCCGATCGGGTAGATGTATAAACTGCCACGGCGACTTGAAGGCGAAAGGGCGTCCGTCAAGCCCTTGCCATGGTAGACCGAGGCTATGGGCTCGGAGATGACAAACCCATTGAAGTTGCATGACATGAGCATATACAAATGGACCAACGGAGATTAGGACGGTCGACTCATGATTTATTAGCTTGTAATAGGTGAACCAAACTGGTGTCCTTCATGAGCCGAAGTAAATACCACCATCCAGGTGTGAATTGTTCTTCTTCTTCAAGACAATAAGATCACGCAATGACGTTTTCTTCCACTTCCGCGAAGTAAGATAGAAATGGAGAGGTGTTTCTGGAGCTATCGCAGTATCGCAAAGTACGTCAGCCCGTGTTCTCCTGCGAGATTCATACAGCTTTTATCAGCGCCCAGATTGGCTAGGGCACTAAGATCGGCGGGATCCAGCACTGCGCATCCCTCAAACCGAGAGGTGCGGGTATTCTGTAATGCACCAATGTTGCAAAGTTGGGGCCGCCAAGCTGTAGTGTGGGTGAAGAAGGAAATTTTCGTTGTGTGTTTTGCTGCGTCGTAGGCTACACTATTCCTGCGGTCGAGATAGGCCTGTCGTCGATTACGAGTCCACCGTGGGCGCTCAGACAGGGAGCAATATGATACACTCGAGTCATAGCTATCTCAGAGATCTGTATGAATTAGTTTTCGAGACTAGCGTCGATCTCCCTGACGAAGTAAGAGTGTCCCTGCAGCACTGAACAACAGAACCAGAATGACATCTACCTATGGAAGCTACGGCTTCCTTCAACAGCTTTAGTGCCTCGTGTAAGTGTTCCGGCATTTTGGAGGCAGCTTTGGAGGACACCACGGTTTCTCATTGCCGAAATGCGAAATCGAAGTCAACTTCTGTCAGTGGTTGTCAGGAAACCGAACTGGAGGCTTGCATCATGTCCATGCCCTCAGGTCCGGTTGTAGAGTCATTGTTGTGTTGGAATTCTTCAGGCTATGTCTGTTGGCACAATCGGGAAGATGAGTCTGACTCGGGACTGGTTCAGATACATCGAAGTCAAAGCTAAGAACAACTTGCACCCGGGGTCAATGGGCGCTCATGTGGTTTTGTGGTTTCGACCGTTGCAGCTCGGTTCTTCATCACACACGTGCCCGACTCTTCGGGCCATGTGACCCAGCATGAGAATTCCTCCCCCATCAGTTCCTTTCACTGACACTGGCTTGAGGCTATGGGCAATGAGATGAGCTGGACAATATCCGGTATCAATAGTAGGCACGATCATTGCAATTCTGTAAGCTATTTTACGACTGCTGATGCTTATGTGCAACAACAGTCGTCGAGTGTCCTGTCAAGGGCAGCTATATCCTGTTATGTGAATAGTCTTCCTGATATCGTCTCGTGAGGCTGACGAAGTTCAAGTCCCGGCTTCGCTCACAGAATGGACCCTATCCCACAACGTGGTTCTATCTATTGTGGCGGGAAATTCCTCGCCTCATCTACAGTAGACGTCTCCGTCGTGACCCAGGATAATCTAGATCAGCCAAAATCAATGGTACAAAAATATATCGTGCGCGAACTGAAGCTGATCAACGCTTCCAACTGTCGGGCAACCACCATATTTCGCACTCACGGGTTGCTCGATCCCATATGCAACGTCAGGAAGCCTCTACACATGATACGTGATGCCATACGCCAACACCCCCTTAGGTCTAATTGGTCTTGACATCAACGGCGGCAGTTGCACGCTTCAGCGATGGTTAAAAGCCATCCGTGGGGACCAACCGAAGTCCTAATACCAGCGTTTCAGAGCAACCAGTTCCCATGGGCCGTCTCATCCCTTTCCTTATCACTACAACCGTCCTCGTTGCGCTTACCGCTGCACAGGCCAACAATGGTTTGACGGTACACACCCAACAGGGTGACGTCATTGGCTCTCTTACGGTCCCTAATGTCCGTCGGTTCCTAGGCGTCCCATATGCGGCAGCGGGACGCTGGCAGGCACCCGCAAGTCCTCCGAACAGAAGCGCAGTTCTAAATGCAACACGGTTCGTGGATTCCTGTACCCAAAACCTGAATCCTTCAACTACCGAGTTCCTGGTGCTCTCTGGAGCTGGGACGGCACCTGTACCGGAATCGGATAACTGTTTGAATTTGAACGTCTGGGCTCCGAGTATCGGGAGAAAGCAGGGTACGGCCGTTCTTCTGTGGATCTATGGAGGATCGTTCCAGTTCGGGACTGTAAGTGATGATCTTTCTCGTCATTAGTCGTTAGGTTGTCTGATGGACTCGTCTTTCGACGCTCACAGACCAATTTTGCGGCTTATGACGGAACGAACTTTGTCCGTGATCACGATGATATTACTGTCGTCACCATCAATTACCGCACCAACATCTTTGGACAGCCTAACGCTCCTCAGCTTGTTTCATCAACTCAGTCTCAAAACTTTGGTTTGCTTGACGTAGAGGCTGCCATTCGTTGGGTGCATTCGAATATTGCTGCCTTTGGTGGCGACCCAGAAAGGATCACCATCTTTGGACAAAGTGCGGGAAGTGTTGCGGTTGATGCCTATGCCTATTCTCATCCCTCTGATACAATCGTCAAAGGTAAAAATCTTGATCAATGATAATATTGGAGCAGTAATTGACATCGACTCATTAGGCATCATAGCTCAATCCGGAACGTGAGTCAAATATAATCTTCCTCGTAATCACCAACTAATTACCTGGTCTGATAGATTGGACCTAGTGGCCTCAATTCCGATCGCCAGAATTGGCGTAGACGATCCAAATACTAGTGCTTGGAGTCAAGTCGCCAACGCAGTAGGCTGTGGTTCAGGTTCGACACACTTTCTGTTGGTTCAGAACAACCCGACTAACAATATCTGTGCATAGCTGTGACGCCCGAACAGTTAGCATGCATGCGTGCGGTCGATCCGCACACTCTTGTACAAGCGGTCTCCAGCACAGAGACGACATTCAGTCCCATCCTTGATGGTACGTTGAAACATAACATCGTCGTGTATTAGGCAATTAATCGGACACAGATGTCACGCTCTTTTCCAACAATCGTCAGCGTGCCGCAGCAGGCAACTTCTTGCATGTACCTATGCTCGGAGGTACCACGGCCCAGGAAGCGGACATTTTTGTTGTCGCGGAGGAGTTGCTTACTGTTGGAGTCACCGTTCCTGGCCTGACTGGTAGAGTTGCTGACATTGTCACTAAGGCGAGCCCTCTGAACTCGTTGCCCAACCTCACCTGTTGACCAGTTGTTCCTAGGTGGCCTTCACCTGCCCTGCGAGTACAGCGGCATCAGATCGTGTGCGGGCAGGTCTCCCAACGTGGCGATACCAGTATCAAGGTTAGTTTCTGCGTTAGCGGTTAGCTGGTCTGATGTGTGATTGATTGATTTCATTCCATAGCCGTTTTCCCCGATATCTCCCAGCGCCCCGATCTCCGAGCCTATCATGCTTCTGAAATTCCCATTATCTTTGGAACTTATAATGCTAGCACCGCTGCCGCCGGACCTACCGCAGCAGAGATTACGCTCTCTCAATTCGTGCAGACCGCGTGGGTTACGTTTGCCAGAGATCCTGCTAATGGTACTCCGGAATACGCCGTTCTCCTGGCCAAGGGTTAATGACGGAGGGAATGTAGTGCTTCTTGGAAACTCTGCGAATCCGGGTGGTGCTACATTTGCCTCGAGTTCATCAATAGACACAGATTGCGGAAGTATTACAGCTCTAGTGGCATTGTACAATCTTTTGGGCATTGATATTACATTGTAGATGTAGTTCACTGAAAATGATATGTTTTCTTTGTAAACCTGCCAACAATGTAGTCCTTAAACTTGGGGTCGAGAAAAAAGGGAAAATAAATATTGAGACCCGTAGGTCTACCACTCCGGAAAAGCGTGTCATCCTTGTGCAGGGGCCATGCTAATCTTCTCTGTATCGTTCCAATTTTTTCGTATGTCACCCCGAAGGGGACACTAGTGATTGTGTTAGATTTGACGTGGGCTAAGGGATTTTGCATTTTGTTCAGCCCGCGGGGTGCATTTCTCACGGTCTAGGGTTGCCTTTTTGGCCACTAGAAGCCCATCTTGGCAAGCCTACGTGGCACCGGGATGGAAGCGGAATCCGCTAGCCAGTCTTCCGAGTCTAGTGAGGTAGTTGACATCGTACCGTACACGATTTTTTCTTGACAAGATACCGTACTGTTTATTTGAATTTCGGCTAAAAACACTACGTTATTCGACCGAGCGTTGTCTACTCAAGGCAGGCTCAGATGTGCTACCACGCCAAACTGTCACAAGCCTGATGCACATTGGATTGCATCATGTGGACAAGTCCCCGAACTGGGGTGCATTCCCCAAGGATGGGGAACGGTGGTCAGGGACTGTGACGTGATAGATACGGAGCAGGGTAACTACGTCGTGGCTCCGAAGTGCTGCCTACCAGCAGAAGATGGGGGGGCACCTGTATAAGAACAGAGGCGATAGAAGTGGCCAGGACGCCGATATCTGGCTGCAGAAGAGCCATCTGGGTCCGGAAGCGAGGAGCAGAAGGGAAATAGGCCGGCCGGAACTCCAAATATGGTGACTGCGGTGGGCCAAGCAGCGGCAACAGCGACCAAATAGTTACCAATAGAAGGAACGCGTTATCAAAGGCTCCCCGCCGAGCTAAGTGTCATCACTGGTTGTACTCCAACCACAATGACTTTCCTCGTCATTTCCCTCCTCCTCGCCTCTACAGCCTTTGCCTCCCCCCTTTCTACCCCTCAGCATGATATCCCCGCTCGTTCAACCTTTGCGCTCGCTCCCTTCATTGACGAACACCATCCTCATGGAACTGTCAACAACTCGTACATTGTCGTCTTCAAACACGACCTCCCCCTCCAACTTATTCAGAACCATATGAACCTCCTTCAGGATGTCCATTCGGAGGATCCTCTCGTTGACGACTTTGCTGGCCTCCAACAAATCTACGAAGGTCACATTAACGGCTATGCCGGTCGTTTCACGCGGAACGTCGTCGACAAGCTCCGCACTATGCCAGAAGTGGCATACGTCGAGAAGGACCAGGTTGTACGTGCCCTTGAACACCAAACGCAGCGTTCTGCACCATGGGTGAGTTGTGCAAGCTTCTCGCGGCCCTATAGCGTTGTCTGACGTGGCTCGCTTTCACCCACTTTGATAGGGCTTGGCTCGTATAAGCCATCGTCCCAAGCTCTCATTTGGAACTTTCACCAAGTATGAATACGACGATCAAGGTGGTGAAGGCGTCGATGCCTATGTCATTGACACTGGCATCAATACTAAGCATGTCGAATTTGAGGGACGTGCCCAATGGGGCAAGACTATTCCTTTGAACGACGAGGACGAAGATGGTAACGGCCACGGCTCTCATTGCGCTGGCACTATTGCCTCTCGCAAGTACGGCGTTGCCAAGAAGGCCAATGTCATCGCCGTCAAGGTCCTTGGTTCCAACGGCAGCGGGACCATGTCCGACGTTGTTGGGGGTGTTGTCTGGGCGGCTAAGGATGCCAAAGCGAAGGCTTTGGCTGCTGTCAAGGAGCTTGCCCAGATTGGCCGTACCAAGTACAAGGGCTCTGTTGCTAACATGAGTCTTGGTGGAGGCAAATCCCGGGCTCTTGACGACGCTGTTAACCGCGCTGTCGAGAGTGGTATTCATTTTGCCGTCGCCGCTGGCAACGATAATCGTGACGCTTGCAACTTTTCCCCTGCCTCCGCGGAGAAAGCCGTCACTATTGGCGCCTCTACCCTCGCCGATGAGCGTGCCTACTTCTCTAATTACGGCCCTTGTGTCGATGTTTTCGGCCCCGGCTTGAACATCCTTTCCACCTACAAGGGCAGCCCAGATGCCGTTGCCACCCTCTCTGGTACCTCGATGGCATCGCCTCACACTGCTGGCCTTCTCGCCTACTTCCTCTCCATCTACCCCTCGCCAGAGTTTAATCCTCAATTTGACACGAACGACGAGCTTCTTTCTTTAACCGCAGATCTGCCCTCAGAGCCCCCTCCTGAGCGCCAGCGGTATATACGCGATTGCCCACGCCGCATTGCCTCAGTGGATCAGCTCGTTCTTACCCGCACCCGAGCTTGTTGACCAAATTTTACCTATTCCGGACCAGCCCAAGACCTTGACCACTTCTCAAATGAAGAAGGCTCTCCTGGCATTGGCGAGCAAGGACCTACTCCAGGACCTGCCACCCAAAACTGTCAACTTGCTCATCTTTAACAATGCTACCCACTCGTCCTAGATGGCGGACCAAATCGTGACTGAGAGGGGCCGTGAACATCTGGTACTCTACATTTGTTCTACCTTTATTTAGTACTTTTGCTATGTCGTTGCTGTTTTTCCTTAATCATGTAAAATAGTTGGCATACACCATCGTATTGGTTGCAATATTCAAAGCATTGGTGTAACGCTTGCCTGGCGGCCCTGTGACCGGCAATTGCCGAGCATTTTCTATCCTGCTACTGCTGTTGATTTTTTGAATGAGCTTTTCGTGATGTTTCCGCCGGGTACTGCGGTGGATCTGAACTCAAAAGGCTACTTGGACGCCTGATTCAATTACTTGAAACATCGGGGCTTGCGAACCCAGACCAATCTCTGAGCCCTATCGATTGACGAATCCTCAATATACGCTCACACGTCGACCTTGGTGACCTAACCTGAATTAGCACAAAGGCAATGTTCTTGGCCTCCGTGATATATTCCGACCTCATTGGGGCGTCCAAGAAACCTTTCACCTCGTTCGGCTCCAGCTGTTGGCGCATAGCGCTTAAATGCTATACTTGGTTGATGGATCATTCGTATAATCTGTAGGAGGCAAGGAAGTCACCGATGTTGCGGCACGATCAATTCGAAAGAACCTCCTTCCTATTGAACACCAAATCACAGATCTATATTCGAGAACAACGGATTCAAGTTTGACGAGCAAACGATGCTCGATGTACAGGTGGGCCCACCTCAAGGGTCTGAAACGTTGAGTACTGAAACTCCACGCACTGCCAGCTCATTGTCCTAAAGGCACTGACTGGTGACGTCAATCCTCTTGTGGTTGTTTTTTCCAACTTTGGAAAGTACGAAAGAATCCAGCGGAACGCAAGAAGCTCATGACGGGAGTGCCCCCCAGTACTCGTGCCCTCCCCGTTATGGACGCCGGTAACCAGTTGCCCCGGAGGAGGAGAGAGGGTGGACAGTTTTTCTTTTCTTCTTCTTCTCTCCTCCCAGCCTGGCTGCGCAAGGCAATGCGAGAACTATCTACCTGGTAATTTCCGCGCTGCATGTTTGGGAAATGTTCAGGCACACATGGGCATATGTAGCATAGTTGACTCGGGTAGTCGGGTATGTTTATGATACGGGCTTCAGATAGTAGTAGGGTTCAGCGTAGAAGTGAGATCTGGTTTACAAAATGGGGGCGTTGTGGTATACAACAGCTCCCAGCGTCCGGTATACCGAGAGCGGAGGGGAAAAAAAAAAAAAAGAAGAGAAACCACAGCCCATCCCAAAGGACCAAGCCTCGTTATGGAAGATCAACGTCGTTGCTGGAGTGTTAGTTCCAAAACTGCGGACGTTCTTGTTCTCTTTGCGGCTTATCGTGATTTGCGATGGCCCTGAATTAAAGCAGAAGTCGATAGGCTGGTAGGGATCTTCGGAAAGTGATGGAGGAGCAAACAAGTCAAAGACTGTCTTCGGGACGTCCTCCGAGCCCATGTATATCAATCGTAGAGAACTGGATGTAAATGATGAACGCAGCTAGTTCACACACAAAATAAGCTCAATGATGTACAATTTACACAGCGCTGATATCGCTCGTTCACATAATTATAGGAACTGCTGTTCAGAAGGTGTGATCAGCCACCGGCCATGGTAGGGACACTCTCATGATCGGAGCATGGAGTGTACTGTACATACAGTTTACCACAGCTATTATAGGCCCCTTAGGCTCTACTGGGATCTATCTAGAAGACTGAACTTGTGATACGTGAACTTCGTACACCATTTCAGTCATCGGGCGTTGGGACGCAACTTACCCCCGACATCATTTGCGTTGGCAGATATACACCTTACGACAATCACATACCGCGGGGTCCCACAGCGTTGGAAATAATAGAACATTTTGACCTTCCGGGTGTCAGGTCATCATACTTGTCGTGCCTACTCGAATTTAGCATAGGGGGCCTTGTGGTACCAACTGTTACAAGTTCCTGAAATCGCTGATGGCTCCTGTCATAATTGGGTCCTAAAATTCGGGGTGCTCCGGGCGGCGCTTATACAAAGGCGCCCATCTGACGCACGCCCCGAGCCCACAGCATCCAGGTAGTTGGGTAGTGTTCTTTTCTACGAAGCCACGTTGTGGGAAAGAGCCTCCGACGCGCTGGCTCTCCGGGATCAACGGTATAAATTTTCTCTCTCTCGTCGGCGACGGCGATTTTGAGGGTGTACTTCTGACCCCTGGCAACAGCGATCGTGTGGAAGGAGGGGCGGAGTCGACAGTGAGCGATGGTTAATTTAAAACGTGGAATACTGACACCCGGGCTTATTTACCGTGCCTCGATGGTCCTCGAGAATAGAACTTCTTGAATCTCGGCGTAGGCCTTCTTTCCCATTTGGATGTTCGTAGATGGGCTGTCACTCAAGGCTGAAACGCGTCCAGAGAGGAGCTGGTTGTTCAAGGGGGCTCGGGGAAACCTAGGGTCTCAGACACAGTGAATTTGTTGAGTAAAAAATATAAAATGATGGAGATAGGATCTGATAAGATTCAGATGAGGCCAAAGCTCAATGTCACTTTATTGGCACTTTGCAATAGAAACTACTAATTTCTTCTCACCGTATTATGGAGCGGAAGAAACTGATCTGCAAACCTACACAGTTCCAAGCTTCCTAAACCTGGTGTTTTTCCGGGGCTACCGGAGAAAGAGAATGAAATTATGAGCTTTCTACATATTCGTGATTTAACTCCGGAGAGAAGAAGTGCATCTGGCCGACGAATAGGGAGTAGAACTGCCGTACTGCACATCGAATCAAATCAATCTCCACTTTACTTCCCGTGTTTTGAACATCGGTCGCAGGGTCTGGTCAATACATCTGCATTATGACGGTAAACAAAAGCAAGTGTTCCCGAGTCACGATGGGGGTCTGGACAGCGATTTATCCTCACGGTGGTCAGCGCCGTTAATCGTAAGCGAGAAGAAGTGGCAGGTAGACCATTTTGCTAAAGTGAATCATCTGAGCGCTTCCTCGGGCGTCCGGATGGGCGTTTGACGATAAATCAGACTAGATGTTCATCCGCCGGTGGGGACTGGGCATACCACAAGCAGTGGGATATTTTATGTTGCGCAAATATTTCGTATGAAAAATCAAGTGAAGTGCCCCGAAGGATTGTCGCGCGGGAGTTTACAATGTTGCTCTTGTGACAGTGTTGGAGCAAACAAGCGCGCGGGGAAAAAACCAACAGAATTCATACGGAAGAAACTTGCTCAAAGGTCTTTCTTTTCCATATCCAGCCTGGGGATGGTTTCTTGAGTTGTGAGAGCGGAAGACATTTTCGGCGAGCTCGGGTTTGGCCACGTGAGCGACCCTTGTCATTGGATTCGCAAAGATTATTTTCACACACCTCGAGTGCGTTAGTGAGTGCAATGATCTGTGGTCAATAGTATCAAACGTACGCCAGGTCTCGTAACCTATGGTTTGGTACTTCCAACCGGACTGGCCGAGTCACTAATGACTCGATATTGACTCAATCCTTCGCTAATGCCCTTTAGCACCGCAGTTCTGATCTTCGAGTTGCAGGGGATACAGCCGTTTTTGTGTCCCAACAAAGGGTCATAGTGCAGGCGAACCTCGAATCAGTTTGATTTCGAGACTAGGCTCTTGCATGTCACAAGTTTCACATATGGTAAGTAGTGATCACGGCACTAAGAAAGCTGTTAGCAAGCTGTATCTTTAGACGCTTATTAGCTGAACCAGGCCGGCCGGTTGCACGATCTGATACTGTGCTGGCTGCTAAAGTTTGATCTAGATCCATCCACTCCGACGAGTCCCTTTGAAAGATCTCGTCGGTAAACATAGCAATCCATTCGATGGAGGACTCCTCAACCTACATATAAAGCACTCCACTCACAATGACTGTAGGATATTCAAACCCATACAGTCTCACCCCCCCCAGCTCAACCCCTTGACAGAAATGCCTTCCAGGACCTTCGAGATCCGAGTCTTCGAAAGCGCTCTCCAGGTTACGTCGACAGTCATTAACGCTCTGAAGAGCGACGAGCCCAGCGCCAATTGCATCCTGCCTGCCCTTCTGAAGTCACGTTTAGCAGAGGCGCGCAATGAGGTCCCACCTCAAAGGCAGGTATGGATAGCTTGCTTGTCGCTTGGTGGGCCGACCATTGGACTCGAACTCCTTCTGTCCGTCACTGAGGGCCACATCGGCTCCTACCCAGTCTTCTTGTTCAATGCCGTCCCCTCTCACAACCTAACTCAAAACTTCTTGCAACCACGAATAAACCAAATGGTTCGTGCCCTCCTTCGTACGGTGCCCGTGAGGCGCGTGTACTCTGTTTTTGGCCCCGATCTCCTTGCCAGCTCCTTTGCCTGGGCATGGACAGACATTACGGGCATTCAAAACTATCACGAGAAGCCCTACTACGCGGCCAAGATGAGTTTCTGCACTCGGCAAACGTTCAAAAACCGCTCCATTACTATCCATCCTGATCTCTGTTACGAGATCAGGCCTGCGAACGCCAATGATATCATGGATATTGCAGAACTTTGTTTTGGATTCGCTGCGGACTCGGTATGTGGGCTTTGACCTCCGTCCCTATGTATGTAATGCTGATTGTTAATTTGTTTCTAGGATCCATTCTTCCTTACGACAGAAGGGGCGATCAGAGACGCAACTATTTTGGTTCAGCGAAACCAAGTTTGGGTCCATCGCATCGCACGCAAAGGCAATCCGCGCAGCGAGATCGCATCAATTGCCGCATTCACTCGGAACAGTGAGACTAATGCCACGATCACTAAAGTTTATACCAACCCCAACTGGCGTCGCCTGGGCTGCGCAGAGCGGCTCGTCCGAGAAGTGTGCAATTTGTGAGTAATCTTTGGCGATTTGATAGGGCGACGATATTGATAAATTCGTCGCAGCCTCCTTCGAACCAAGGTCACTGTGGCTCTTTTTGTGGCCCACGACAACCCCGGCGCGGCCAACGTCTATAATCGAGTCGGTTTCGTCGGTCTGAGCCCGCAAGAAGGTCCAGTGCCAGGAGTTGAAAACTGGACTGAGATTGGATTCGACCGCAGCCGTGTCCAACTCGGGCACTGGTAGGTTCCCCATCAAGCGTACTACGCCTATTTCTTTGATGCTTTTGTTCACTTTTTTGATTCTTTTTGCTTCCCTTCGCCTTTCTAATCTGTTGTATCTTAGTCAGGTTCCCATAGATGCGTTGCGTTGACTGTGTCCTCCCGACTCTCGATGCTAGATTGACTGTTTGTATCATATTCACATGTAGCATTTAAAAAAGTAGGATCTTGATTTCTCTTTGACTGGTCACCTTTGTATCGTCGAATACGAGCATCAACCCGAACATAGCCTTGACTATTCATCCCCTCTTAAATCCGACTGGACAGCACTAAGCTCGAATCTCTCCGGGAATCTATAATGATAAGAACAGGTTTTGTAATGTCGGGTGGGCTCTCGCCTACACACCTCGGCAAGAGTGCATTGGGAAGTGTATGGTATCGAGGTGTGCAAACTGGGCCGGGGGTAACAGCAGCAGCAAAGCTCTACGAGCTCTTTCCTTTCACAGCATTCTGCGCGGCGTGTGCGAGCATCCGTTCATTCAATTCCTCCTGACAAAAAAGACCACAAATCAGTTGTCTCTCTAAGTGGGAATGGAAGGGTGGAGTATGCACTTCTTTGGCTAGCTGGGTTGTCTTCTCACGTCGAGCCATAGTCTATATCAACCCCTAGCGTTTGCGTAGGGAACCATCAGAAGGGTAAAAGTCTCACCTCTGTGATGGAGAAACCATCAGGGGCTTACGCGAAAGGTATCCAGTTTCGAACTCACCTATGCCCTGCTGCACCCTATGGCTATGTGCCGAGTAGCCAATATATATGCCATATGCTGAGAGAGACACCAGCGAGAGGACAATGCCTCTGTGTACGACATCAAGGAGAGGCAACCGCATTTTCTGGGCGAACACTTTGAATTAGGGGGAAGGATAGTAAATTTTTTTAGGACCGTGGGAGTATTTGTTCATATTGTGATTTGTCTGGGTCCCTTAAAAAAAATCTTTTGATTCCTCCGTCATTGGCTCGGTTCTCCGAGTCGTCGTGCTTTCGTTTCGCCTATCTCGGATCAGGCCTTGTGGATGGATGATGTTGCCTCAGTACCCCTTGGCTCGTCTCATGGATTGGTGCACGCAAAATCGCATTCTCATCGATCCTCGGATTGAGATTCGTTACGATGAAAATAGGGGTATACATGTTATCTCTGCCGGCGCTCTGATACCTCCCGATACTACACGTAAGCGTGTGCCTTGAGGTTGGAGTGGATCCATGAGGACGCTAGCTGAATTTTGATGTGGGTTTCGTAGTGGTTCACATCCCGAAGGATGCTGTACTCTCTGTCAAGTCTTGTTCTTTCTCGGGAGACATTCCGTTTGAGCTCTATGGCTTGGGTGCCCAGCTGGGATTATCATTCGCCCTTTACTCTGAAATGTAAGTACTCTTAGTCCTCGGCTTTCAGTAGACACAGATGTGACTAGTGATTTCAGCCTCAAAGGTGAAAGCTCTCGATGGTATGGGTATCTTCAGTCAGTCTCCGATGTGGACCTACCGATCTTTTGGAGATATGGTGCTTCTTCCCCGAGGCAGGACGTGTTAAGGCCGGATATTGATACTGATGAATCCTTGACGTGGTTACGCGGAACTGAGGTTCTAAAAAGGTTAAGTGAAAAAGACAATGAGAATCGAACAATACTGGCAAGTCAGTCGGTCCTTTGACACGGCGCACCGTTATTGATCTAGGAATGCAACTAGGAAAACATCAATCGTTATTATCGTGAAGTGGTGCTGCCGATTTTGCAGAGGCACGACCTCCGACGGCTCTTGGTGCATGGCCCCGACTTGGCTGGGTTTCAACGGGCATATTCACTTGTTTCATCAAGGGCATTTCTAGTAGATGCCTATCATGGTCTGTCTATGGTTCCCATTGCGGATGCGTAAGTGGCAGGTGATCCATTTCGTTAGATAATTAGTTGTTTGCTGATCGGGATTCACTTCAGATTTAATCACATAATCGAGAACCATGTGCACCTACAGGTATGTGTTGATCTACGTTGTCGGGATTGGATATTGACAAATGATAGAGCGATTTTTATGTTTGCCCCGAGTGTGGTTCGCTCAATGAGTGCGAGCACGACCACGATGATCGTGATCAGGGGTGCCAGGTACAAGATTCGCGATGGAGACACGGCGATCACGACATTTACTACGAGATGGTATCCAATGCAAATATATCGCCGCATGAGGAAGTTTACAACACGTATGGAGAGAAGCTTTGCAATGCACAATTGCTAGCACAATATGGTTTCATCCTTGACCCAAACGAAAACGACGTCCTCAATTTCGATGCTGATGAGATTCTTCGCCTAGTCCCGTTGCCGTGGGACGCTCAGGAGCTTCCATTTTTTAGTGATGAGGAACCCGCCTCCACCAGTGGTCTGATTAGCGTTTCGAGCTTGGTATTTGCCAATGCCTCCACCAAGCCCGAGTCACGGTTCTGCATTAATAGCGACGGAAGGGTCTCACATCAATTGTGGATATCACTTATCACGCTCGTCTATCGAAACACGGATCTGTGGCCTTCTCGCGGATTACCGGAGGAGGAACTTCAGGCGATGATTAGGTTGCAACTAGCCATCGAAAATGCGCTCGAGGAGGATGGTTTAAGACACCTGGGAGAGACCATCGTTGGTAGTGGTGATGAGTTAATGTCACCGCAAGCCGGGGTGCTCTCAGCAGTGGCTCAGGATTATCGTGCGACTGTGCAGCGCACGCAAGGAGGCCATTGGACCTCCCGGATCATCCGGCAGAGATTTGGGAGATATCCTGGACGTTAGTGCATCCTCACTCTTTTACTGATTGAACTCTAATTGGTGAATGTTTGAACATTCACATGGTTCTCTAGGCTGTGTCAGAAGACAGGAACCGAATGCGGTTGGCAGTTGTCGGTCGTGCTGAATGAGCGGTCAATTTTGGATAGCTGTAGATTTAATTGGCTGGACTTCGCCAGTGCCTTCGGGATTGATGCAGTCGCCTAATTCCAGGGTGCACCCCACACGCACTTCGTTTTCTTATGACCGATGACTGTATTTGGTGGGGGTCCTGATCCGAATATCATGGGTTGTCTTCCGTCGTTGTAGGCGCGCGCTTATGTTTGGTTGGTAACCACTAGGATGCTTTTAATAATAAGAGACTAGAAGTCGGTGCTATTGTTGAATTCTGCTAGGTGCCCATACACCTTTTCTTTCCTTCGGTGACCGGTTTACCGGACTCGACCCTAGCTGCCTCCGCCTACATCATATGTACTGCCTCTGGTGCGATGACGATCACTATCAAGGGCCATCCTGAGACAGCCGTAGTAGCTATGAGAAATATCGGTTTGCCGGGACGAGAGAAAAAGGCTCAGGTTCGTTTAACTGCTTGATGATTTACGTCCCGTAGCAACGACCCACAGCCATTATGCTGTAGACCAAGCGTCCTTGTTCCCGGCTAGTGAGGAGTGCTTGTTCTGGCCTTGTGCTATTTTCGGAACAAAACCCGTGATCAATCGCACTTTGTTTGGTCCTCGATTCTCAGTGTGTTTGTACGCTTACCATATTGGATCACCGTATAATCGAACAATTGCCTTTCCTCAGCCTCATTCCAGACTTATTTTTCTCTTCTCTTTCTGCGCACGGGCATGGCAAGGAGGCTCTCTACGCAACACCATAAAGCAATAGCGACAGAGCCAGACATAGCGCATGCGTTGCCACCATCGCCACCAGCGTCTGCACATTCAATAAGGTCGTCTATGACCCTCTATGACCAAGGAGGATCCATCTCAACTGAGAGAACTTCTGTAACCAACTGGAGCAAACAGAGAGAGGAACTCATGGATACCCACGTCGAGGAGGCACCTATGGTCGTGGACAGACCACGGCCACGGCGACCAAAGGGCCATTACAGGCTCACCGATTTCATCATCCAGCGGACGCTTGGGACTGGTAGCTTTGGGCGCGTTCATCTCGGTATGCTTTATACACCCAACTTTTCTTTCACTTTTCCCCCTGAAGAGATCTACGCAGTACGCAGCAAGCACAATCTGCGTTTCTACGCCATCAAAGTTCTCAATAAAGAGCGCGTCGTCAAAATGAAACAAGTGGAGCACACGAACAACGAGATGCATGTCCTAGAGCAAATACAACACCCGTTTATTATCAACCTCTGGGGGACGTTTCAGGATGCGACTAATCTCTACATGGTGATGGACTTTGTGCCAGGCGGTGAGCTCTTCACACTACTACGAAGGTCCAACGTGGGTATTTCGACATGATGTCTTGACATTTGTGCGGACGGAACTTACGTTGATTGTTTTGATTTCTGATGCAGCGATTTCCTGATCCCGTTGCCAAATTCTACGCGGCCGAGGTTGCGTTGGCATTAAACCACTTACATTCGCTTGATATCATTTATCGAGACCTAAAACCGGAGAACATACTGCTCAACGCCGATGGTCATATTAAAGTGGCTGATTTTGGGTTCGCCAAGGTGTGCACGACAACAACGTGGACCTTGTGCGGTACCCCGGACTATCTAGCACCAGAGGTGGGAGCTATTAGTCATTGATCGTCAACATTGCTGAAAAATCTGCATCAGATTGTGAACCAGCAACGCTACAACAAGAGCGTGGACTGGTATGCGCTGGGTGTGCTGATCTTTGAGATGCTGTCGGGTTTGCCGCCATATCACCAGGCGGAGCCCAACCATATGCTATTATACGAAAAGATTACGCGGGGCCCTACCTTCATCCGGTGGCCGACACATTTCAATCCCAATGCGACAGATATGATTCTAAAGCTGATGGAATCGGATCCTTCAAAACGATATGGGAATATGCAGCATGGCGCAGGAGACGTTTTTGCTCACCCATGGTTTCGGGAGGTCGATTGGCTCAAATTGGCTGCACGGGAAATAACCGCGCCATACCTTCCCCGTATCACAGGTGATGGGGATGCTAGTGCGTAAGTAGTATCTTCTGTTGAACTTTTGGCTTACTTATTGACGATAAGCGGCAGCTTTGACAAATACCCTGAAGACGACGCGGCGGACAGCTATGGTCTTCCCGCGCCTGATCCGTATGGCGAGGCCTTCCCTGGCTTCGAGTATGCCACGGTCGACCTGTCGTGACGTGCTTAGTGTAAGCCTGCAGTATGCTTCGCTTATGATTAAGGGTGTATATTCTACAGGGCCATTCATCGGTCGACGTACGCGCGGCGGAGAAAAAAACTATTCTTGTTGTACAACACTGATTAATACCCGAGTCTGGTCTCACCTCACTTCACGATACCACAGACTCTCCATCTGTACGAGATCTAATGCTAGCCATTTGTACGGTAGTTGTCGTAGTAGGCAAATATGTACTACTTTCCGGATGCGTCACAGAGGCAACAAGTTTCTAGAACCAAACAAAGGATATCAGACGCTACAAAATAATGCCTAACCAAACCAACGTTGCCCACAAACACATATCTCCCCCCGAAGAACTTCCTCTACCACCCGCGTTTTCGTATTCTGCGGGTAGATAGCTTTCACCTTGTCCAAGAATCGCTCCAAACCATCCAGGATTAGCTCGGTTGGACTGTCTTACTGGGCGTTCCTCGCTTACCTATCGAGTCTGAACCACTTGCGACGCGCGCAGACAAGTTTCTCGTTGGGTTCACAACACGGCACTCATGAATGGAAGACATAGTAGTGTTGCAAAGACAGGCACAGATGTGGCTTTTCCACCCAAATCCGTCCGCAGTCGTGAGAAGGCGAGAAGAATCGAGTTGGAAGGTGTGAATGGACATCGCAGGTTCTGCTGCCAAAGGAAAGCAAAAGTCTATCCAGTTCGAGGAGGTCGTGGAGGAGGACATAGAAGCTGCGAGGGCGGCGTTGTTGGCGGAGAAGGAGGTGCAGATGAAAGGAATTTTCAACAGACATGACAATATGGTATGTCACCAGTACCTTTCGTCTCTGACGATGCTGATAGTTGCATACAGGTTCGTGAACTGTATCATATGGACCATTTCCGGCTGATGATTACCTATGATCCTCAAGTACGCTGTTCGTAGTTGTTTGTCAAGCAAGTATTGACGGAGTCATATGCACAGGAAGCCAAGGCCGACAAAACCCCTCATTTCACACAGGTAAGTAGTGTTTCTTTCGTTATTTTTGTGTGACATCTGAGCAAATATACAGTACAAAGCGCCCTATGATCTACTTGAGAAGTTTGGGTACGCAAGCTGGTCCCTTCAAGACGAACTCGTGGAACACGTTCGGAACAGCTTTCCCTTGTCTCGAATCTCTCCCTTTCAACACCTGCAACACCATCAAAGTCATCACTTCATTCACAGAAGGGAAAACCGCTGAGCACTGTGATACACGACATCATATCTCCATCACGAGCGGGGACGCAAGGCAAGGGGGAAAAAAGCGAAACCAGGGAAGCGTAAAGACACTGAAGGGGTCGAGCGAGGGCGTAGTCCTAAACCGTCCCCGAAGAAACCTGGATAACCTGGAGGGGCATCGGGCCGTATTATCAGACATCGATGTCGACCAGTCCACTTCGGACGAACGACAACTCCAATTTCCGTCCCCCTGACACGACGAACCAAGTCCAGGGCTCTTATTTCCAGCAGGCCCTTGTCAGCCATTGATAAATCTTCCCACAAAGAAGACACGACATCTCGAGAGAATGGGGTTGAAAGTATTTCTGGCGTTTTGGGTCGCAGAGGTCGTAGGTTGAGAGAGGATGCCGAAGGCCCTCCAGCGAAGAGGATGAAAGCGACTGTAAGTGTGGAGGAGCCAGAAGATCAAGTGAGTCATGTTCATGCTAAAGATAGAATAGCCATCTCATCTTGAGCGATAACAGCAGCCGTCGCCCTTGCTACCTACTGTCGCGCCAATATCGGTAGCTCAACCGCCCAAACCGCCAGAAGTTGACTCTCCCGCGATATCTGAAGTCAATGGTACTGCGCCGACATTTAAAATCAAGCGTATCAAGCTCCTCGTTAGAAGACCTCCGCCCTCCCTTTCGCATCACAAACAACGGCTTCCCTCTCCAAAATTCAACTCTTCCCTTAGCAAATTTTTGGTCTCTTACAAGTCGCTTGGAGGCGAGGATATCAGTGATGGAACAATTGCGAAACGGGCGCTAGAGGAGGCACGAATACGGGAGCGAGAGGCACAATTTCATCGACAAGGGCGTTTCATCCCAGGAACCGATGTACTCTTCGGCACGGAGCCGAATACAACACCTTATGATCCTCCAAAACGTACTACCCGAGATACTTGGGATGACATTGTAGAACTCATTTCGGTTGCACGGGGAAAAATTCCGAAAAAATCACTTGGGCAGCAGGTTGCGGCACAAATTGCTAGCAAGATACAGGCTTATTGGGATAACCAAGAGGTCAAGAAGGATAAAGCCCGGGCTCAGGAGGACCGGAGACTCAGGGCGTTGGCTAAAGCTACTACGAAGATGGTTATTGCCGAGTGGAAGAAAGCCGTGCATGTACGTGGAAGTGGTGCTTGTCACGTTTGGCAAAGGCTAACGTGCTTGATTACAGCATATTCGAGAGCAAGAGCGACTCAAGTTGGAGGCTGAAGAGCGTAGAAGGGGTCACGAACATCTTGACGCTATACTTGATCAATCTGGACAGCTGCTGGAAACGCAGCAGGGTGACCTCAGACGGGCACGGAGTCGCTCGAGCAGCATGGGTGTTAGCCTCGGCTGGAGTGATGATGAAGAAGACGTTGAAGAGGAAACGGAGGAAGAGTTGGTCGAGAATGGTGATGAAGGCGATGTCAGCGATGCAGTGAGTGAGCCTGCACAGGAGGAGGGCGTTGAGGCACTGTCGTTGAGAGAGAGTAAGGTACTGTTGGTTGATGGACCCTCCGAAGCTGACAACCGGGGGGGGATAGAACAAGGGGAGGAGGAGGAGGAGGAGGGAGAGAGGGAAGAAGAGGAAGAAGAAGAGCAGGAGGAGGAGGAACAGGAGGAGGAGGAACGAGAGGAGGAGGAAGAGGAAGAGGAGCAGGAGGAGGCAGAGGAGGAGCAGGAGGAGGAACAGGACCTGGACACCCAGAGTGCAGCTTTGCTTCTTGACCCTTCACGAAAACCAGCTACCAGCGGCTCCAGGACAACCTCGAAATTTGAGGAGGACGTGGAGGATATAGACTCAAATGTCGCGCAAGATGCGGACAATGGAGATCAGGTCTTGGCGAGTCGCCCTCGTACCCAATCCCCTGCGCCATCGCTTTCCGCTCCTACCCCACTCCAATATTCCTCTCCTCGGGGCATTTCACAACAAATAGAAGAAGTCCCCATTACAGAAAGCGAAATCCCAGTCGATGGAGGGTGTGACAGAGGGTGGCCGGGGTGACACAACATCAGGGCCTTTTACCAATGGAGCAAGATACAGCAGGGGGCGGCCCTGAAAGTAGGTCTGCAGGAGAGGAGGATATTCAGCAAGAGGAGATTAGTGTGGATGAAAAGGCGATGGCTGAAGGTGAGGAACAGGAGAGGGAGGGAGGGGAGACTGGCGTATCAGAGCCCCAGTTACCAGAATACTTGCGACCGTTCGCTGTTGCGCGCGTGGAATGGAACCCAGAAGAGAAAGTAAAATCCCCCTTGCTTTTGCGCGGTGTTCTGCGTCCATACCAGCAATCCGGCTTGGAGTGGCTAGCAAGTTTACATTTAAATAACCTAAATGGTATTCTGGCCGATGAGATGGGTTTGGGGTATGTTTTCTTAACAGGTACTGGACCAGAATGTTCATGCTCGCGTACAGGAAAACCATTCAGACAATTTCTTTGTTGGCTCACCTTGCATGTGATCGGGGAATATGGGGACCCCATCTCATTGTAAGCATCCTGTTTCATGAAGATGCACTCAATTCTGATCCCCCGTGATCACAGATTGTCCCGACTAGTGTACTGCTTAACTGGGAGATGGAGTTTAAGAAGTTCTTGCCGGGATTCAAAGTGTTAAGTTATCATGGCACAACGAAGAGAAGGAAGGAACTCCGGCAAGGCTGGAATGATAGATATCACTTCAACGTCTGCATCACTTCTTACACCCTCGCAAGCCGGGACGCGCACATCTTCAAGCGCAAGCCTTGGTACTATATGGTCCTAGACGAAGCGCATATGATCAAGAACTTCAAGTCGCAACGGTGGAATATACTCCTCATGTTTCGGTCTTTTCGACGCTTGTTGCTTACAGGTACACCACTTCAGAATAATCTCACGGAGTTATGGGCGCTGTTGCAATTTTTGATGTCCGGCTCTAATTTTGCGAATTTGAAGGAATTTGGAGAATGGTTCTCAAGTGAGTTACGGTTTGGTCGAATTCAAGCGGTGCTAATTGCGTCTCAGATCCGTTGGAAAAAGCTATTGAAATGGGGAATGTCCTTGATGATGAAACCATGCAGCGCGTCAGCAAGCTGCACATGGTCCTGCGGCCCTACCTCCTTCGTCGACTCAAACGTGACGTGGAGAAAGAACTACCAAGCAAATTTGAACACTTGGTTCTGTGTTCCCTGTCGAAACGCCAGCGGTTTCTTTATGACGAGTTCATGTCTCGTGCCCAGACGCGGGATGATCTGCAGTCAGGAATCTATCAGAAGATCGCGAATATTCTGATGCAACTGCGAAAAGTCTGCAATCATCCCGATCTTTTCGAGGTCCGCCCCATAGTCACATCCTTCGCAATACCGCGGTCAGCAATTGCAGACTTTGAAATCAAAGAACTGATAATTCGGAAGCGATGGCTCGAGGAGGAGGATGAGAAGGTCAACCAGGACTTTCTTGGATATAGGTTCGTCGGTCGGCAGGACGAGTCCCTCCTGACCGCAGTAGAAACCCGGCGTCTGTCCGCGACCTCTCAACTTCCACATATCCACGATCTCCCAGGGGAACCTCCCCCAAAGGATACAAGGACTATTGCAGGTTATCGCCGATATAAAACCTATATGCGGCTGGCGGACACAACTTCCCGATGGAGGTACTTTGCCTACCTCAACCAGATCAGGTGCTCCCGAGAACCCGTTTACTCTTCGGAAGTATTGTCAACAGTTGGGCAAATGTATAGCCCCCTTCTGCCATTTTCAGCGCTGGACCCAAGACATGACTTCATGGATGTAGCGCAACCGGTCCACAAGGCAGTGCTCTCATATACGGAGCGAGCGGAGTCGATGGTTAACGAAATCAAGAAGTTTGCTTTCGTGACGCCACCTGTAGTTGCTCTAGATTTACCTCGCCTCGCATTAAAGGGTGCTGAGGACCAGGTTGCCCTGCAACCTCTCGCATTCGACCAAATCCTACACCCCGCCAGCGTCAAGCTTCAGATCGCTTTCCCGGACCCTTCGCTCCTCCAGTATGACTGTGGTAAGCTCCAGGAGTTGAAGAGGCTGTTGCAGGAGAAGAAGGCTGGAGGTCATCGCGTGTTAATTTTCACCCAGATGACACGTATTTTGGATATCCTGGAAATTTTCTTGAACCTGCATGGGTATTTGTATCTGCGACTGGACGGAGCGACCAAAATTGAGGATCGGCAGTATGTCACGGAGAGGTTTAACGTGGACGCCAGAATATTCTGTTTCATTGCTTCCTCGCGTTCTGGTGGTGTTGGCATCAAGTAAGTTGTCTGAGCAACTACCAAGGCTATACGTAGTTAATGTCAACATACTTCCAGCCTTACCGGAGCTGATACTGTTGTATTTTACGACAGCGACTTCAACCCACAGATGGACAAGCAATGTGAAGACCGGTACGTACCTTGTCTATTCTGTTAAATCTCCTTAAACTGATGACATTCTACAGCGCACACCGTATTGGCCAGATCCGTGATGTCCATATTTATCGTTTCGTCTCGCAACACACTGTCGAGGAGGCCATGCTCCGAAAAGCCAATCAAAAGCGTTCGTTGGATGATATCGTCATACAGAAAGGCGAATTTGACTGGAGGACGATCTTTGATAACGAGCATAATTGTGGTGTAAATGAGGGGGCAGTGGCAGCGCTCACGAGGGCGTTGGGTGACTTTGAGGATGTTGAGGATGCTCGTGCGGCTGCTGTCGCTGCGAGAGAGGAATTCGTCATGGAGGGCGCCGATAACGCTGACTTTGGTCTTGAGACTGGTGAGGTTGCTGCTGTGGGTGATCGGAGTCGGTCGAGGACAGTCGGGGGCGAGAGTGTTGCTGGAGAAGATGGTCATGCTGGGGCCGATGTCCAACTGCCAGAGGCAGATACTCCCGAGATTGGTGATGATGAAGAGCAGGAAGAGGAAGAGGGTGGTACGGTCGTTGATTATATGCTCACATTTGTGCAACGCGAGTATGATTTCTTCAAGGATTGGCGCTTGTAGATGTTATTCTATCTTGAATTTGATACTGTGATAATCTCACTAACTATATGTATTATACTTCGTTTAATAGCGTATGCCATTGGTGCGATTACAGCGTCTAGAAAAGTCTACTGATGTATAAATCCAGTACAAGAAATATTGTAGAGCGAGGCTATAATGATAATCAATCGGGCTTCCAAGAGCCGTCAGCTGATGATCGGAAGTAGTGGATACGAAACGAATATCAACATCGCAAAAAGGGCGTGTAGAACGTGAGGCGAAACACGACAAGAACGTGCCCATGTACTGTATGATCAAACAGGGGTAGAGAGAAGCGAATGCCAGATAACTGATCACCTGGCACATGAGCCAACAACCCCGTCCGGCGAAGGCATGGTACTAAGCGTTCGAGACAGGGCTTGCAATTTCTGCACGTAGGGCTGGAAAAGGTCGTGAAATTCAGTAGCTGTCTTTGGCGTAGCCGAAGCATCCGGCCCAGTTTCTGAGGTCAGCCGAGGGGTCGAGGTTGAATTCCCGATGCAAGCATCAGCAATGCCCTGAAGAATAGCGTGTTTGAGCAACCGAACGCGATATTCTGGCACTGCGAGGACTAGCGATGGTTTGGATTTAAGCTTTGGTGTCCAGGGCGGAGATAGCTATAATGGAAGGGCAAACATGCGGGTCAGTTTCTAAGAGCCGACAGGCAAAACCAGGAAAAAGAAGCTAGTGGGCAAGGGAAAAGCGGGTAGTCATCGTTCACTCACTTCGTACCGAGGATATTCATCGACTATAGGAGCGGACTCGGGTACCGGTCTGTGTGAGTATGCTGGGCGTTCATTTTGTTGGTTTTGCGATGTAGCAGAAGAGTGTGATACATGAGTGTTTACAGGGTCGCTCGCGGGAACCCCCCTGTGGTGCAAATGCTGATCTGCAGGTAAACATGAGGCGGGCTCTGGTGTTGAGGAATCGGGTGGTGTTGGTAAGCGCTGGGAATGGGAGCCGGAGTAAGGGGGATTAGTTTGAGGATGGGGGGTTGTTGAGGATGCGGATCCTTGAGTATCGGGAGGGAAATGCAACGGAAGGATAACTTGGAGAACGTATTGAAGGACTGGGGGGGTAACCTTGAAGAGTGAGGCCCAGATGCTGAAGACCTCGGGTCCTGGGTCCGGCGTTGCTTGTACCAGAGTGTACAAAGTGCGGAGGGTCTCTTCCGTGAATGGTGTTACAGCTACAGGAAGACCCAGGTTGATTAGTCGAAAGAAAAACGGCAGTCGTATGACATGAGAATGACTCACGGCTGATGGGTGTTTGAGGCGAGGAAAGCCCTCCTCGCTGTTGCGAAAGGCTGGATTTTGAGGCGTCGCGATTTGAACCAATTCATGATGGACCGAAGGCCGACACCGTCGTCTCCTTGGGCTTGCTTTTGCTTTGTGAGCCTTTATGTTCTCCGGCAACAGAGAGCATATACTGACCTGTACTTGCTCTAGTAGCGATCTCTGTGTTATAGGAGTGGGCTGCACGTCATCCGGATGTTGTCTGGCGTACTCTAAAAACCGTTGTCAGACCGTAGCGCTCGGGGTTGGGTTTTTTGTTTTCAACCTTCAAGGATGGCTACTCCTGCCTTTTTGAGTCTTTTCCTTGTCCCCTTTCCAGCATTTACGGGTGCAGATGAGGCTTGTGCACGTTGAGCGGGGGTTTTTGCTTCACTAGGTGGTTTCCGGCTGTCCATGAAGTAGGGGAGCGAGACAAAGTAGATTTTTGATTAGATGTTACGTCTTTGTTGATTACTCCATTTGCTCCTTACAGCAGGTGGTCAAAGCCCTCAAACAATGGCTATCACTATGTCTTACTTGTGACTACCCATGCCAAGGAGGCGCACAAGGAGATATGCGGCAAAAGAGTCGAGCAGAGAATGTCACCGGACATTCCAATCATTGACCGTGTCGACTGATAGATAGAGGTCAACCAGCAGCCGCCTGGTGGAGTGGACAAAGAGCGGACATCCGCACACGCTAAAATACTGGCTGGCTTGATCCCACAGCTATCCGCTCTAGTAGGACTGCTATTCACATGTTAAATCCGCCCAGAAGCGCGTTACATTCCTCAAGTCTCTTTTATAGCCCTCCGCCCGTCGTCATCTGAATGTCCTTCTGACCGCACTCCACTTGGCCTCGACGTCGTCTGCAGCTCTCAGCCATGTCCCGGAACACGACCAAGAAGCCCGTCGGGTTCGCTACCCATATCACCGCTGGTGGGATCGCTGGTGCTTGCGAGGCCGTAAGCTCTCTTGTCTGTCGCCCTCGTCGCGGTGTGTGGTGCTGACTATAGGACATAGCTCGCATGCCAGCCGCTCGATACCATCAAAGTCCGGATGCAGCTTTCAAAGTCTGGACGAACCCCCGGAGTAAGTCCATGCAAATTATCATTATTACTCGTGTGCGCGCTGACGGGGGGCCACGCAGACGAAAGCCACGAGGGTTTATAGCCACCGGTATCAACATCGTCAGTCGCGAGACTCCTCTCGCCCTATACAAGGGTCTCGGTGCCGTTTTATCTGGCATCGTCCCTAAGATGGCGATTCGTTTTGCCAGTTTCGAGACGTACAAGGATTTTCTGGCTGACAAATCGACGGGAAAGACCAGTGTAGGGAACATATTCCTCGGTTAGTTCAATACATATATTCATCGCCTTCGTCGCATAACTCACTCTCAAACTTATAGCCGGTCTGGGTGCCGGTACGACCGAGGGCGTCCTCGTCGTCACCCCCATGGAGGTCGTGAAAATTCGGCTACAGGCTCAACAACACTCTCTGGCTGATCCGCTCGAGGCTCCGAGATACCGTAATGCAGGACATGCCGTGTATACCATCATTCGCGAAGAGGGTGTTGCGACCCTCTATCGTGGTGTCTCCCTGACTGCCCTTCGACAGGCGACCAACCAGGGTGCCAACTTTACTGCATACCAGGAGATCAAGAAATTGGCGCACCGAATGCAGCCTGACCTCAAAGACCTTCCGTCATACCAGCACATGATTATCGGTCTTATTTCAGGTGCTATGGGTCCTTTCTCAAACGCCCCTATTGATACCATCAAAACCCGTGGGTTTGATTTTTCCTTTTCGTCCCTGAACATACCTGATCACTCTCTTTTGTAATTGTGTAGGTCTGCAAAAGGCAACTGCCGTCCCCGGCCAATCCGCCTTCCAGCGCATAATGGCTATCGCCTCGGACTATGTGGAAACAGGAAGGCGTCCGCTCGTTCTACAAAGGTATTACTCCTCGTGTGCTTCGCGTGGCTCCAGGGCAAGGCTATCGTCTTTGCGGTCTACGAGCGGGTTAGTAACGTGTTTGAGAGGATGCGGCCAACGATTCGGGAGGATGACGGTTATTCTGAGTAA
This sequence comes from Lepiota brunneoincarnata, assembly GCA_023014365.1. NCBI lineage: Eukaryota > Fungi > Basidiomycota > Agaricomycetes > Agaricales > Agaricaceae > Lepiota > Lepiota brunneoincarnata. The sequence continues at coordinate 1,310,259 of JAEBUN010000009.1, forward strand.
ACGTGCCGGGCCGGTGACTTTTAGACAACGACACACACATGTGATTTATCCTATGTATCCATTACAGCTGGCGTTTCTTGACATTATCCTAGCATACAAAGTACCCTGGCATTGTTCTTTAGTACTTTTATTCCCTCCACTTTAATGTGCTTGACGTCTGAATATGCATTTTTGAATATTTCGGATCCAACAAATATCATAAGCTGCACACCCGTCAACCCATGAGAAAACTATCCTTCTCACACTCTCCCAATCTCCCAACAGCAGTCGCCCTGCGGATTCTACGAGTTTTTTTTGCTCCATTATAATGGCTACAAACCGAACCGTCCTCATGTTGCATGGGTGAGCAATTATAAACAGACTCGAAGGGTTGCTCGAGCGATCACCGTTTCAGGTATTCCCAGAACGCTAACCTCTTCAGCATGAGAGTAAGCCAAGTTTCCAAAGTCAATGTCTAGCGTGGTGACGATTATGAAACGAAGCTGGATGCTTTGAGGAAAGAAGCTCCAGACGTTGAATTAGGTGTGCTAGTCCATCCCATGCATATGCACCGCAGCTTATTAACACCTGTGGGGGGACCAAGTATTCCTCGACGCGCCGTTCATTCTCCAGCCTGGTGACCTAATCGGATCCCAAGCCAACGATCCCGCACCCAATCCTGAGGCTCAGTCCAACGAAAAACAAGAACGGGATCCCACTCTTACACCGCGTGCGTGGTTGAAGTGGGACTCGGAACGGAAGGAATATCCAGGAGTGGCGGAATCGATTGCTGTTATTCGGGACGTGTTAAAAGAGCGGAGGTTCGATGTGAGTTTGTCTTTCTGGACTTTACTACTACTGACCGATGATACTGATGCATGGGTTGAGGGCGTTTTTGGGTTTAGGTGAGTGTCATATACCAGGATAAGAATTGAGCGCTTCGCTGATAGGGGCTTTCAGCCAAGGTGCAGCGTTTGCTGCGATCATTTCTGCATTGCTTGAGAAACCGTATTCGTATCCGCCCTTTTGGTCGACGGGAAGCCACCGCATCCGCCGTTGTAGGTCCCAACTTGTTCTGCTCCCTTACCAAATCTAATCGACTTGATGCGCAGCAAATTCTGTATAGCAGTTTCAGGGTTCCAACTCCCCAACCACATCTGTGACTCCATTTTTGCCTCCTCGTATTCAACGCCTACACTCCATATTTTCGGGAAGAAGGATATGGTAATACTTGAGAAAAGCTCACGGAAGTTAACGAAGGTTTCAAGCAACAAATCAAATAGTAGAACATGAGGGAGGTGTGTTTGTCATATGTTTCTTCATTCTCATCACTGAAGCTGCAATCACAAAGGTCACATTGTCCCATTAGACAAAGATTGGCTGAAAGTTACTGGTTGGGTTTATGAGGAACCCATTTGGTGAGATTGTTTTGCCTGGCCCGCTTTCAGTGTTGGTGCCACCACCCTCTGGAACTGCCACCAGTTCCTATCAGCAGACCCGGTCCATCTGTGTTGCTTATGAAGCTGTGATGAATTCAAGCTTAGATTCAACAACCTCCACCTCATCCCCTGCCGCTGCTTCAACACCAGGGGCTGCGTTCATCAGTCTCGTCACCGGCGAAGGTTTTCCCAGACTCTGTTCCGATAAGAAAGATGGCCATGATTAGTCGAACCTGATGATAAAAGAATGCGCCCCCGGCGAGATTGAACATACATCTCTTCCCGTTCCCCACTTGAACCCACAATGTCTGAGTCGACGGGTCCGGCATCGATTCGTGTAATGATCCTGCTGAACATTGTGATATGCTTTTAAGCGTAGACTTTACACATGCTTCGGATATCGTGCTCACCAACGAGTCTTGCTGCGGCCCCACGCACGGCGGATATATCAAGGGAGCGGACAGAGAAAATGAACTTGCAGCGTCGATACTTATTGGCATGAAAGTCGCGTTGAAAAGGCCGGCGCGACGAGAGCCCAGGCCAGAATTCGGAGTGTCGATGAAGGGAGGGGGTTTGAGGATGACGATGTAATTTAACTCGTTCTTGGAATTCGAGCTTGTGGCAGAACTCAAGGTAGCTTATTTGACGACTTTGGTGCAGGTGTCGAAGGTGTGTCGGGAAATCCAGCGATTCGATATCTTCTTCCCCGAGTCCAAGGAGATCAGAATCCTCCGAGACATCCATGGGCAGCTTAGTCAATATCTTTAGCCTCTTTTGATTTTTGATTCTTCCACTTTTGCCTTCTCCTTTTCTTCTCCTCATGTTTCACTTCCAGTCGCGCTTTGGTCATCACGTCGAACAATACACCCCCCGTCATCGGTAGTTGTGTTACGCCAGCCTGCCGTATTCTCAGCCAGAGTAACAAATTCTGAGCCTGATCTTCCATTTTGGGTGCTTCAGCAAAGTTGAAGTCTTTAGTTCTTGGCGGGGCTTGGCGGTCGTCAGTGAAGATGCTGGGGGGCAGTAATAGATCTTGGACCCTCAAGCGCAATAAGCTTCCTGATGAGCTCTCGCGAGACCTGCCGCACGAGGGTTGGTAGTCATGATTGTCCGAGAAAGTGTGATACATTTTATATTGAGCGGAGAGAGATCAGGTCAGTTTCGTATGGCCCTGAGTGGTAATTTTGACTCACGCCCCTGGCATTTGATTCGTGGTGATGGGACACACTGTGTCACAGTAATCGCTCCGCGAGTTTCTCCGCCTCACTGTAATGACTACAAAACAAACAGTCCTAGTACTGCATGGGTGAGTATGCTTACTATAATTTGTGTTCAGAAGAAGATTGTTCAAGTCGATTTGCGCTTTAGGTATGCTCAGAATGCCCATATCTTCAGCAGGAGAGTAAGCCAAGCTTCCAAAAGTCAATCGCAGCGTTAATTGGCTCATTTCATGAACAAAAGCTAGGCGCTCTGAGGAAAGAAGCCAAAGACGTCGAATTAGGTGCGCCAATCCGTCTCGCGCCGGGGTCATGCTATGAGCAGCCGTGACAGTGTTTATTGACGCACCACTCGTTCTCCAACCTGTTGATCTTGCTGTGGCCCACTGCCGCACTCAGCCCTGAGGTGCAACTCAATGAACAAGCATCCCCACAGGAACAGGATCCCTACTCTTACACCACGCGGGTGGTGGAGGCCGAACCCGGAGCGGACGAGAGGTATAGGATTAGCGGAATCAATTGCTGTTGTTCGGGAAGTGTTAAAAGAACGGAGGTTTGATGTGAGTATTCTTTCTAGTCTATCGTCGATTTTATAGGAGGTGCTGATGGATCTCTTGAGGGCGTTTTCGGGTTTAGGTGAGGGCCATAAAGTCGGGCACAGAGCATTTTGCTCATAAGGTTTTCAGCCAAGGTGCCGCGTTTGCTGCGATCATTTCTGCGTTGCTCGAGAAACCACATTCGTATCCGCCCTTTTTGGTCGACGGGAAGCCACCGCATCCGCCGTTGTAAGTCCCAACTTTCGCCACTCCTTCGCCAAGGTCCGACTTGATCTAATGATTGGTTCTACAGTAAATTCTGTATAGCGGTGTCGGGATTTAGACTTATCGACCCCATCTGCGATCCTCTCTTTGTGCCATCGTACTCGACGCCTACACTCCACATTATAGGGAAGAACGACGTTGTCGTGATCGAGGAGAGGTCGCGGAAGCTCATAGAGGTTTCGAGTCAAAAACGCATAGTGGAACATGAGGGAGGTACGTTCGTCCAACCATATTGCTGTTCATGGTACGACTGTGGACGTCATATTGCGATCATGAAGGACACTTCGTCCCGTCAAAGAGCGATTGGCGCAAATTCTTGGCTGAGTTTCTGAGGAATCCATTTGGTGATATCCCCCCACCTGGTTTGCTTTCGGTTTCGGCCCCGCCCTCTGGGACTGCTACACCTACAACAACGGTATCGGTTACCGGACCTAGCCTGTTCATGCCTACCACGTAGATGTGAAGGGAGCTGACGTGATGGGTGCTGTAGATATATGATATATATCAGATCAGGTCAGGGCGTAGAAGGTGAGTGGCGGACCTGAATCATTTTCTCGATGATTGACCTCAGTTCAAAGTTATTTGTGTGTGATACCAACGCGGAGAATATACTCAATTGATACACATTTTGAAAAACACATGCCGGTGCTTTCAACCGCACCTCAACTTGGCTGGTTCCTCTCACGATATGTTATTGAAGCTTAGATAATTTGATAATGGGTGAGCTCCCTGTGCTACCAGCATCTAGGTCAATCAGCATCACAGAAAGTTGGGATTTGGTGCCCATTCGACAAGCTGTAGGTGGTTGCGGAGTTGATCATCAGGGACTGATGCTTATGCGTTGAACAGATTTACTATGTCAACACAAAAGAAGAGGGTGTTGGTGTTGCATGGGTGAGCAAGGATCCAGTGCTCGGGGATGCAAGGTGCTTATGCCGCCCAGGTGGACGCAAAATGGACGACTTTTCAAAGACAGCGTAAGCAGAATGCGCCTTTAGTGTTGATTCCTCTTGAATCACCAATGATCAGCTGGGACCTTTCTGCCGAGAGTGCGAGGAGAAGGGAATAGAGCTCGGTGAGTTCTCATCGAATAATCAGGATACCCTTCCTGATGATGGTTGATAATGCAGTGTTCCTCGATGCTCCGCACCCCGTAGACCCCGATGAGATCGTCAACAGGCTTGCAGGCGACCCCGCATTCACGCAGGATAAGCAAATGGATTTACACTCAGCCGAGTTCAAGGAAGAGTTAAGAAAGTCTGAACCTCGTGCTTGGTGGAGCTATAACCAAGAGCGGACAAAAGCTCCAGGGTTAGAGGAAACATTAGAGGTGGTGAGGAGAACGTTGGAGAGGCAGACCTTTGACGTGCGTGTACCGCCATTCGATGTCTCCCGCCCTTCGAATTACGCAATTGATCTTCTTTAATCTCCAAAATCAGGGAGTGTTCGGATTCAGGTGGGTTTTTTTCTGCTCTCTCGTGTTGATCTCGGGTGCTCAAATGGTTGCTGTTGTGTGCAAAAAAAATCCATGGCTATGCTGTTGTCGACTGTATTCTGTCTCCCCGTTCTCGGTCTCCTCGGGGGATGGCCGCTATAGTCAAGGCGCTGCACTTGCCGTTTTGACTGCTGCTGTTGTACGTCTTCGGTTGAAAGTGATGGGCGAATTCTTGATAGTGACACTTCAACAGTTAGAGAGGCCCCACACCTATTCCTCATTCGTCGGTGATGGTAAAGGATTGCACCTGCCACTGTGAGTTTTCTGACGTGAGGGTTGTTAATTATGGCCTGACATGGGGTGAAAGACGGTTTTGCATAGCGGTGTCTGGGTTCCGACTAATTGATCCCGTCACGGAAAAGATATACGAGTCCTCGTACAAGACGCCCACCGTGCATATTCTGGGCGAGAGAGATAGGATTGTGCAGATGTCGAGGTCACAGCCTTTGCTTGATCTAGGCGAAAATAAAAAAGTGATTGTTCACGAGGGTGGTGCGTTGCCTTTTTTTTTTTTAGTTTCTCCCGTGGAATCAAGAGTGACTCATGAGCACTTGTGAAGCCCACGTCGTTCCATTAACAGCTGCGTGGATAGCATTCTACTGCGACTTCATCCAGAACCCGACTCTTGACATGGCGCCGCCAACAGCAAGCTCTGCCAGGACTTGGTCTTAGCGCATTTCAGGATCACTGATGTTGGAGTCAGGGCGACCGATATGTCGCGAGATTCCTACAATCTTATCGATTTGGAGCGAGTGTGCTGCATATGGGAGGGCAACAGATTTGAGTAGATCTTTCGAGCTTCGCGCGGGAATGGTTCTGAGAAGTTGATTGACTTGGTCATTGCCAGAATTGGCAGTTTACGTTAGTAAGCAAAGTCAGACAAAATACAGGCAGGAGGAGCTGTTTATGCGAGGGGGCTGTGAGCCTCGAATCCCCCCGGCGATGCCCCTGAGGACGATTAGCAGGGAGGTGACTCAACTCCATGATACAGTTGGGCGACACGCCCGAGTCAGGAAGTGACCACGTGTGACAGTGACAGTTTGTAAGAGGATCAATAGACGTACACAAAAGATATCCAGCGAGATATTGTGTGGCTTTCATTTGCACCTCTTAGCACCACGTATACCGGCCCTCTTTGCATTTTGCATCTCCTTTCTTGTCTTTTACGCGTCGTATTTCAAAATGTCTACGTGGAGTCCCCAGCCTGCAGGTCTGGAGGAAATCCTGCGCACCATCCATGAGTCAACGGACATGAACACCACCGTTCAGCGGACCATTACCCAAGTGCGTCCACAACCCTTGCTCTCCATCCTTGTTCACAGTGCCCATTTATATTCATCCACCCCATCTAGAAACTCAACTCCTTCACGCGTATTCCAGAATACATTGCTTACCTCGCCTACATCCTCAGCTCGATGACCCAAGAAGAGGATCGTATACGGACCATTGCTGGCTACCTCCTCAAGAACAACTCACGTCTCATCCTGCAAGCCCCACCCGAGGTTGCAGAGTATGTCAAGTCGGCTGTCCTCCAGGCCTTCCACGACTCGTCGATCATGATTCGCAATGCTGCCAGCCAAGATATTGTAGCCTTCCTTGGTGTTCTCGAACCCAGGAACTGGCCAGAGTGCCTCCAGCAGCTGGTGACCGCGTTGGATTCGACCGATTTAGATCGGCAGGAGGTAAGCGACCCTTCAACACGTAATATTCTCGGCTTGGGGGACACCTCTTCCACTCGTGTCCCCCGCACACACTTATTGTCTTCCCCCGTTCCATCACCATCGCTTGCGTATCAAAGGTTGCTAAAAAATGTTCTAGGCTGCGTTTAACGCACTCGAAAAGGCCTGCGAGGATTACCCCCGCAAGATGGACGTTGAAATTACCGGGACCCGGCCTCTCGATTACATGATTCCAAAGTTTCTCATGCTTTCCGAACACCCCTCGGCCAAGATGCGGTCGCATGCAGTGGCGTGTCTCTCGTACTTTGTCCCAATAAACTGCCAGTCCCTTTTCGTGCATATCGACGCCTTCATCGCATGCCTCTTCAAGCGGGCATCCGACGACGATCCATCGGTCCGGCGCCATGTCTGCCAAGCTCTCGTCCTCCTTCTGGCGGCTCGGCCAGAGAAGCTTATGCCGGAAATGTCTAACGTCGCGGAGTATATGCTCTATTCCACCAAGGACAAGAATGAGAACGTCGCCCTTGAGGCTTGCGAGTTTTGGCTTACGTTTGCTGAAGACGCTGATCTTGCGCCTTATCTACACCCCCTTTTGGGCAAGGTAGCGCCTGTGCTTTTGGACTGTATGGTTTACGGCGAAGACGACCTTTTATGGTTAGAGGGGGATGCAGAAGATGCTGCCGTTCCAGACAAGGAGTCCGATATCAAACCCCGCCATTATGGAGCTAAAGCTCATGGCCTAGAACGAGACAACCCCGCCGATCCTAATGCTGCTCAAAAACCCCGCGTTGGTGCCTATGGAGAAGAGACTATTGATTCGGACGAAGAGGAGTATGACGAGTATGATGATGACTTCGCAGATGAAATGTCGACGGAATGGAACCTCCGCAAGTGCGCGGCGGCTGCACTTGACGTGCTTGCTGTCAGGTTCAGCGGTGACTTACTCAATGTCCTGCTTGGACCCCTGAAAGAGAAACTGTGGAGCCAGGATTGGTTACAACGAGAAAGTGGTATTTTAGCTTTGGGAGCTATGGCAGAGGGTACGTGATGGTGTCTCGTTCTATCATAACGTTCCTTACGTGTCGCCACAGGGTGCATTGAAGCTATCGAACCCCACCTCCCCACTTTGATCCCGTACCTCATCAATACTTTGAGCGATCCCAAGGCTAGTTCCCCCGCCTTCTGTTTGCGCTGACTACTGATCGTTCCTTTAGCCTCTTGTACGCTCGATTACATGCTGGACTCTTGGCCGATATGCAAGCTGGTGCACTCAGCCTCTGTCAGATGAGCACAAACGACTCTATTTCATCCCTACTATGGAAGGTGTACGTGCTCTAGAGCATGAGTCGATTGATTGTGGCTGACGTGGGTGTTTCTAGCTCCTGCGCATGGTATTGGATAACAACAAGCGCGTACAAGAAGCAGGTTGCAGTGCCTTCGCCACTCTTGAAGAGGATGCAGGCCCTGAACTTGCTCCCTATTTGGAACCCGTACTAAGGAATCTGGTCTTCGCCTTCGAGAAGTATCAGCACAAGAATATGCTGATTCTCTATGATGCCGTTGGCACCCTTGCTGATGCTGTTGGTCGTGCGCTGGCAAACCCGACCTATGTCGAAATTCTTATGCCCCCATTAACCAACCGATGGTCCAAGTTGAAGGATGAGGATGAGGATCTGATCCCGTTGCTAGAAGTGCGCATATATCCATTGATCGAGGAGGTGGTATCGAACCTTATCTGACCATAATTTCAGTGTCTCGCATCGGTGACGATTGCCATGGGCCAGGCATTCTTGCCCTATGCTGGACCCGTTTTTGAACGATGCAATCACATCATTCACCAGTCGCTACTTCAATACCAGGCCTTCCAGCAGAACCCTGATCTGGACGAGCCAGGAGGATCATTCCTGGTTGTTGCCCTCGACTTGCTCTCTGGCCTCACTCAGGGTTTGGGCATGGGTTTGGAAACGCTCATCACGAGCAGCAATCCAAACATGCTCAGTTTATTGACTTTCTGCTTAAAACATCCCCAGGCTCCTGTCAGGCAATCTGCCTATGCGCTTGTCGGCGACATGGCCATGGGTTGTTTTATTTTGTTGCGGCCACACATGCCAGGCATCATGCAAGAGTTGATCCAACAGCTTGACCCAGAGCCCAAATTTGAGTTTGTCAGTGCGTCGAATAACGCTGCTTGGTCAGTAGGCGAGGTCGCATTGCGATATGGCAGGGGTGAGCGTCTTCGGCTCCGCAGACGACGTATTCCCTAATCATGTTTTTTCCACGTAGATGAACCTGAGTTCCAGCAATGGGTCAACCCCCTTATCTCCCGTTTGATCCCTATTCTCTTACATCCCAAGGCACCGCGGAGCTTGCACGAGAACGCTGCCGTGTCAATAGGTCGTATCGGTCTTATGCATCCAACACTCGTTGCACCTCATCTGCCTGAATTCGCCCAAGCATGGTGCCAGGCTCTGTATGAGATTCGCGACAATGACGAGAAAGACTCTGCTTTCCGTGGACTGTGCACATTGGTGCAGACAAACCCTGCTGGCATTACTAAGGCAAGTCCCTTGACATTCGCGGCTGGTGAGCTTACGACCTGATCAAAATTACAGAGCTTACTTTGGTTCTGCAATTCAATTATCCGCTGGAGTCAACCCTCACCAGAACTGAACAATATGTTCAGCACCCTTCTCCAAGGCTTTAAGCAGCATGACGAAGCAGGATGGGGATTGCAAATGGCCTCGTTTCCGCCTGTTATTCGGGATCGTTTGGCCGCTCGTTACGGTGTCTGAAATGCACATTCGCTGCTTGGGTTACACTTCAATCATAAACGAATCGCGGTCTATTGCCCTCAATTTCCCATGACGTGACATGTACCAACTCTCGCTATCTGTTTCTCCGTGTGCTTTCTCTTTTTTGGTCTCATGCATCTGGATCTTTTTTGCCCCCTTAGTAGCAGTAGTCGTGTTTCCATCTCCACCCTTTCCCCCCTCTATCCCATTTCCTCGAAACCCCCCACAACTACACTATCCCGTCCCGACTTCATTCTTCATTTTCTAACGGAATCCTCCCTTTTTTTTAGTAGTTAGTAGTATGTAGCCTTGAGCCTCATGTCAGCAGGACAAATGCCGATTCGCAATAATTTTTCCGTGATACCTGGCTGTCCTCTCTCATCTTATATCATTTTTACGTAGCATTAGTAGTTAGTAGTTACATAGTAGTTAGCTAGTAGTATAGTTTATCCCAACTTTCCCTCATCCTCTTGCAAGTAGATACGAAACTTTTGTCGCTTCTTTTCCCCATTTATGGGTATTCAGGAGTGCAGATAACGACGAGAACATTTACGCTCTTTTGTGACTCAGCTTGCATTTTTGTTGACAATACCCTGCCCCTTATGTAGCATCAGCCCCATCCGATTTGCAGAAAAAGAAACAGGATCGCTGTATATTCAGGAAAGCAGAAAATATACCTCGAATTGAAAGAGTATGTATGCTATACAACTATACCAGGAAAAATAGAGCAGCCTCCTCCAGGTATCACCCGCTCGGGGATCAGAAGCGCTTCCCATCAGCAAAAGGTCCACCAAATCGCCCACGGCCACCATTATCAAACATCCCACCACCACCACCACCAAAATTCCCGCCACCGAACCCACCATAGCGTTGTCTGCGCTGGTAATGTCTCCAGCCGTACACGCCACCACCCACAAGGCCGAAAAAGAGGACGAGTTTGAAGAAAAAGCCAAACCATGTGGATTCGGAAGAGTCACCACGCCAGACGCCTGGCTTTTGCATTTTGTCGCGTTGGGAGTCAGGGGCGGAGAGAATTGCAGAGGAAGCTGATACGGAGATTATGCTGAGGTGTGTAGGTGAGCTTGTGCTTCGTTATTTTGGGGAGAGCCTGATGGATACGCACTCGTGTGCATCAGAAATGTCACCTGTCATTGCGCTAAAACCGAGGAAGGGGTTCGCGGGGAGAGTGATATTCTGTACGGAGAAACAGTCGGACCAATCATCCCCTGCGAAGGGAAAAAAAGAAAAAGGTGAGTAAAAAAGGTCAGGTAGAGGCCAGCGGTAGACTTACAGGCTTTGTATTGCACCTTGACAGTCGAGCAACTCGCCTCTGATATATGTGACTTTTAGTTTAGGTGGCCACGTTTGTTCGGCGAACGTTGGCCTACAACCGATGAGTTCCGAGAACCTAGGAGTCGAGAGACAGAAACTTGCCGAGCATGCACCAATGGTTTGCCCTTCGCCGTCGCTGCCGAAGTCATAGCTGGTGGTGCCGTCGTTAAGGAAACCAGAAATGCGGGGAAAGGAGTATGAGTGGCGTGCGTTCGCGTAACTGAAGGTTTGATGAGTGTTTTTGTTGTCCAAAATAGGTGATGCAAAAGAGCCCTACGTATCGACAATGATGGCCAGACCATTGAAACGGTCTGGGGGGAAGGGAGATGAGTTTACAAGAAAAAGCTGGCTTGGAAGGGAGTTGGTCCGACCTTTACTACCAAAGACAGGGCCGGGTTGCGTTCGCTCGGTTGTGAGCCAGAGGGCGAGTCCATCGCCAAAGAGATGAGTAGAGTCCCCTGAAATCTAGACGGAAGTAAGCCCCAGTTTCTTTTGCGGACAAGTATAGCTTGACTTTGAACTCAGTTTCAATGACGAAATTGTGGGGCGTCAGCGCTAGACGCGACCATAGCCAACCCTATGTAGGAGATTTTACAAGTCGTTAGCGAAGGCTGTATCCTGACAGGGTACACCGCACCATTTGAGATGGCCGATTTCGTGTCAGTCGTATATGCTTGTTGGTGTTCTGTGGGTTGGAGTTGGTACAGCAGTACCCTTCAAGTTGGATGACTATGACGTACGATATAGGAATCTGCGCCAAAGTCCCACCACCTAGGGACTGGTGTCAATGGCCCACCTCAGTGAAAGGGTAATAAGCGCACCTGTTCTGCAGATCTTGATCAATGTAAGGAGCGTATATTGAATGCGTTCGGAGGTTTACAGTCTGGAAAACACGAGTTAGAACTCTGAAGCGATATTAAAAACATGAAGGGCCAGGTCGAGGAACCGGTCTTTCATCCTTCTCTTGAGTGAAGGAGAACCATTGAGCCCACAAAATAAGAAATTGTGCCCACCCTTTCGATAGTACGGTTTCCTAGCCGTGCACCGACTTCACCCACCGCAGGTGTAACACCCCAAACCAACGACCAGAGAAGGAGGCCTGGGAGCGAAACCATACTCGAGAACGTCTGAAACATGGTTAAGAAACCAGCGTCGAATGTTCCTTGGAATGTTGACCGTCTATTTTGTGTGTAGCGGAGAAAATGAGCAGGTAATGTGTGCAGCAAAATGTCGTGCGTGCCACGATATTGAGTCACGTGACTTCGTAGGTCCTTGCCTTGGCACTTCCGGCATTTTTGTATCCTCTCCTCATGACCACTCCCACGGCGAACTTATCGATTTACACAAGTGTATCCTGCGCCGTCTCTGCCTTGCATGGCGCAGCACTTCCCGAGCGCCTATCCATTAACCATTGTGATGTTAAATCAAGGGTTCTTTTTATCCATCCATATCGGCAATAGCAACACGTTCAAAGCATACAACATTCTCCTTTGATCGAAGCGCCGAGGCTGTGGCCTTTGCACATGCCCAGCAGGGATTTTTTCTATATATATCACCACTGGGGCTGTATATCCCTTACTTGCACAGCCCACGGACTCGCCCCATGTCAGTGTCACCACGGAAATCCTCCAGCATCGATAGCGACGGACGGCCTCGTCGCAGAAGTCTCAGTATATTTTTCAGCCAGTCGCAAATTCCGACTACCCCGCGGGCAGAGTAGGTTCAGAGCTTTCTGAATAACGTCCGAGTTACGATTCTGCTGTCTCAGAAAACCTCCGAAGCTGGATGAGTTCAGAGTGAACTTTCACTGTAAGTTGAATGTCTCTCGCCAGAGGAGAGACGTTCAATATTGCGCCTATAGTCATCAAAATCGAGGGTATGCCGACGTCCAGGTTCCAGCAATATAGGATCTCTGTGATGCTTAGAGATCACAAAAAACCCGTTACTAACACTTCCTGGAGGGCATCCAACCCAAAGGGATTTCTCATCGAGCAGACACCGAAAACGTGAAATTGTGACCCTTGGAAAACTTTGGATTTGGGCTGATAGGCGACTCCATAGATTCGGGACGAGCGTGCTTTCTAGTGTCGTCTTTAAAGTGGAAAGTCGCTTCGAGAGGCCGTCGACCATAGGGGAGTCAGATGCGTTTACCATCTCTAACCTAATGAAAGAGCAGAATAGCTGCGGCCACCGTGGTAGGTTCTTTTCAGGCAGTCCATAACGAGCATTTTTGAAGGTCCCCGATGCTCCACAGAACCAGTCAAAATTCGACTCACCCTAAGACGAAAAGCAGTGCCTATTTCACTTGAACTGACCGTCAGATCGCTTCCCGTTGCAAAAGACTTAGAGGCCCTTGCTCGAGACCGCCTTCGAGACGATGAGGGGGAAAACATCGCGAGACTTGTTCACGCAGACTACCCAGAAACAGTTTCAAAGGCGATCAAAGCGCTCGATCACTTTGTCTCCACCTGCATGGATTCTCCGGTAAATCATTTAATGATTTATATAAGTCCTTTTCACAATTTCCGAATATCAGATACACGCTTCCTGCCTCGTCGCTTCGGAGCTTGTTCACCAAATGTGGAAGGTAGACTTGTTCTTTGCTCATTCCCCATTTACTGATGTTTCCTTTTTAGTACACGCAAGAACACAAACGCGAGAAAATGCCATATGCAGTGGAGGACTTCGCCTGGATGTTTCTGAACGAGGTGACCAAGGAGATGCTGAAAGTCGACCAAGCGCCACGGAAAGAGGCCACGCTTTCTTCTGGACATATCACCCATCTGTTAACCAGCCTGCTTCGAGGATTTTGGTTGCTGTGTCAACTCCATGAACCCCACGGGTCCAATTTAGGCGAGCTCTAGCAGCAAAGTGCTTGAATCGATCCTGATACCGTCTTCAGACATCCAACAGCAGATCTTCATCAAGACCGAATTACGCAAGATTGCAAAGTCCTTCCCATACGAGCCAAAGCCAAACACAACAATACCGCCCAAACCAGACCTCTGTAAGTAATACCCATTTACAATTATCGGGATTAATTATCACCGTCCTCGGTTTCAGCGCGGTACCCAGAGCTCGCAAAGTTGAACGAAGTTGGCAATAATTTATCCCGAAATCACCTGGTCAACGACGCCCCCCTGTCCCATAGTTCTACGTTCCAAGAAATTACTCGGTGGCTGGCCGATGCCGGGCATCAGGTGTTCTGGCTCCATGGCAAGCCTGAATCGGGTGAGACAAAAAATCAGGCGGTAGCAACACTCTTGGAAGCGTGTGGGAATATGCAAATCCCTGTTGCTTACTACTCGTTCGCCTTAGCCTCGCGCTCCAAGGGAGAGGATGACAACAGGGATAGCGAAGAGGGTGCCATGAAAGCCATGCTGGATTCTCTAATTTGCCAACTTTCCCTCTGCGACGCATCTCTTGCTGATGCCCTCCATCTCGCAATCAAAGAAATTAATGGGTATCATACGAAGGACTCTCACATGCGGTTTCAAATACTGCTACACGCTCTCTTCTCTTTGAGTTATGCAGACCAGCTCAAGGTACACCCTACACTTCTCCTAATAGACGATCTCGAGCCATCAACAGCTGGATTGCCATCAACGGAATATAATCAACTTCTCCAGATCCTCTTCTCCGCTTCCAGAGCTACGCGCCTCTCCTCAGCACCCTCTTCTCCACCGGCTTCCCCCTCACCAGCATCCTCATCTTCTAGCATCCCAGATGCTCGGCGGAGCTCCCTCCCTTTCCCTCCCTTCCTGCGTATCATTGTCTTTAGTCGTTCTTTGGGGTTCAACCCCTCCTTTATCGAGCAATTCGCTTACATCCGAGATGGTCATCGGTTTGCGGGCGTACCACGTGCAAATGACCAAGCAGTAAAGCTATATAACAGTGCGGTTGACAGAGGGAATAAAGGGAAGGCGAGAGCTAAAAGCCCGGAAAGAGCGCCGTTGATTACTATTGCAGAGGCCGATTCGCAGGGAGGGGGAATGCCTACCTAGAGGGGTGAGGTTAGAAAGCGTGTGGACTTGTTCTGATACCAATACACTTTATCCTATCGGCCACTTGCAGAGCAACGGCCCTGAATTGCGTCGAGTGTATAATAATTCATGTACTTATTGTCGAATTACACCCACCACACGGTGATACGTATCGTTTCCTTTACGATTTTAGCCGGGGGAATGACCACTAAAGTACCAAGGGATGCCATCCTGAATGTCTTCTGCGTTAAGGGCAACTGTAGGTCATATGCCCACAGTACCTTTTTCGAGTCATTGGGCATTGGATACCAACCACATCCCAATGTCACTTTCCATCATCTTGCTGCGCGACAATCCCTGTGTAGCTTGAGTGGGCCGAATATTACTCTGCGGGGAAACGCAGAGTGCGCGCCTAACAAATATGACTTGATACGCAATTTATGTAACAGCATGACAACTTCTTAATACCGATCATGGGATGCACAGGATGTCGGCGCCCTACAGAAGAACTGGCAGCCAACACAAAAATACCTTTACCCCGTGTCATAGTGATCACAACCCCAAGCCAATACGTTGTACTTGTCAAAGAGCGGATTCGGTTCATAATCGATTTCATAGCAGGGATCATACGCACGGTAAAAACTGGGTGGCAGCACAAAGCCTTGCCCTTGCTGCACCGAAAATCAGGACGGACCCTTGTTTCTGAGAGACAAAATCGGCTTACCATTGTCCGGCAGGGGATTTCGACATGTGTTCACAGGTTACTATCGGTGTCCCAGTATCAAACGACGCCCCGGAGAGTCCTCGGGAGAGCATTGTGCTTACCACCAACAAGTGGACCGGGTACAGGCGGAGTAATCCAAAGAAGTTGCAATAACGCCTTTGCTTGGGGAGAATCTGGGCTTAGGGCGGCGGCGCCTAGAGACATACCATTAGAAGTGAAGCAAATAATGGGTGAGAGAGTTGTAGCATACAGCACAGAATATCCCCTGGGCACTTGGCGTCCGAAGGAAATGCGGCTACAAGAGAGGGACTCAAGAGTGCAAGGACTAGTGCTGAAACGAAGTGAACCATATTCGCACTGAGGTGGAAATGATGGGCCCTCTGGAGAACGGAGGCGCGAAATCCGTCATTAAATATCTCACTGTACGCTGTGAATATAGGATCTGTTCTGGGAATAGCTTGAATGGTGCTAAATAGCTTGGTGGGGACAAGTAGGGGAAGATGTCTAATAGACCCTAGGCCGCACCGCCGAGAGCCATCATTAGACAACTTTCTTCGACATCAACGTCCTTTCTGGCAGTGGGATGATATGTTACGATTTCCGTCGTCCAAGAAACGATTTAGGGGAATCAAGCCGAGCAGTGCACTACAGTCTTACTATCCACCGATGGTATCCCTGCAGCGCAGCGTGAGCAGTTCCTACTAACGATCACCTACAAGCTCAGGCCAGCCATAGTCACCGACGCTACGGGGATTATCATACATGTCCATTTGACCGATAAATTGGCTGTGGTAGTCACGCCACATTCCCAGAGGGAAAGAAAGTTCAATAGTGGAAGGGCCGCTAACGAATGACTCAACCTTAAATATTCATCGCTAAATTTACATCCGGGTTCCGGCCTACTGCAATACGGCCTACCGGCTGCAATATTTTAATAAGTCCAAGGACTAGTATTAGGCTGTAATGGGGTGGGAGGTGGTAGCATCTTAATACAGTGGTTCTAGCCAGCAAGATGCAAAAGGGGGAGGGGGCGCAGGGCGCAGAGATCCAGGAAGATCAGGGGAGCTCTCAGGGTTTTGTTTATGTACAGAATCGCGCGAAGCTGTCTCTAACGCGTAGATCTGATGCGATGGCAAAGGAAGAAATGACATGGAAATATTCGTTCAAAACTACAGGTATTCCTCAGGGTGGCTGGCAGCGGGATGGTGAGAATGAAAATAAAACGAGAAAGTCTATCATTTCCAATACCATGTATTGTTCCGTGAAGATGAAAATCCTGGTGAAACCATACTTTCTGTTTGAACACCCTTATGTCACCCTGGAAGACTGCACCCACCACATCACGCTCGGTCGTAATCCTATCGTCAGAGTATCACGACGACCATCATCATATAGTGGCGCGTGGCGCCTTTTGTCTCTGTGTGATCGATGGCGTTTCAAGTATTTTGAAAGTGCAGCGCGGAGCCAATGCAAGTATTGTTGTACTCAATCATGATTGGAGTAAAACTAAAATCGCCTTCGAGCTGAAAGGGCTCAGGTCGGGGAGTTCATCTACGGCGCATGGGTTTACTGGCAGTATCATCTGTATCATTCAAGGATTGAAATAGGGACAACGAAATTGCCCGTGAACGGCCATATTTCGCCATCTAACCTTGGTTCCTTGTATGCTCCGTTTCTGCATTATGCGACATTGACAGCGTGGATTGTAAGGGCTTAGGATGCATAAAATTGCTTGATGCTTCTCCCCGTTTCATGCCGTGAATATATTTCATAACTGGAGAGAATAAAGGCAGTTGGAGTATTGGAAAATAGTCATGTCCAGACGCCCTGTGGCGGGGAGTAGCGTCATTCCTTCACGTGGGGTACCCGGGCATGATTGTGCCCATCAGTCCTTCGTGGTCAGACTTGTTAAAGATTCTGGGGGAGCGACATACAATGATACGGGGAGGCTAACGCCGTATCGGGCTGATGATATGGCATGGCATAGAAAAGGCCCATCCAGAGTTAATTGCGGCTGTCGTTGCTTTAATTAACTCTGGGAAGGACATCAAACGCCAGTTGCCAAGGCTGCAATTCGAGAGTATCTGGAGGATCCGGAATCAAAGCGCATTATTTCCATGGCTTGGCCCGAGGTACTCTGACTACCTCCTAATCCGCGCAGTACGTTTCGCTTGTGCCCTTGCCCTCGTTACTGGTACTTGCGCTTGTGCCTGTTCTCCCAGCCATCACCTCAGCAACTGTCATAAAGGGGAAACTTACTAACTGGCCAATAGTAGAACCAGGCATACAGCTCGCTCCAGTCTTCGTGAGCTGTGGGAATATCCCTCGACCGAGCCAGTCTCATCAGATGTGAGTGAGTAATTCGACCTTGGGTCGGCTTGGAAATAGATTGCGGTAGGTGCTAGGGACTTTAAATGATACTTATGGCGAAATGCTCTTTTCTCTGATTTTTTATGGTTGTCCAGTCCCAAAGGGACAACGTGACTATGTGTTTCTCTGAGCGCTTCCAGTCGTTTACTTGTGATGAAGCGCCGGATCACTCAAATAGGCGAGCAGTTTAGGGATCATCGTGGGTATCCAACGCCAAGGGGAAAACAGCTACCCATTACGTGCGGAGGTGATGCCGCCTACACGAGATATGCTAAAGGCGTCCCATCTACCAACCCGAGCCAGAAGTCATATTCCCAACATCTGGGATCAGGAATACAGAGATACACCGACAAGGTCTATTCACTCATGCTGGCAGCTCGAACTTCTTTCCTTGCAGAACCCTAAGAAAAGTAAAAAAAAAGTGAAATGAGTACCTGAAGACGTGTATATCCAGTACGACGTACTTTGTGATATATACATAGAAGAAATCAAGATACAGCCCTGTTTGCACCAGGCCAGCGGTAACAGCGATAGGATCAACAATGCCGTCCGCAAAGTATCTAGGGATTCCGGGACAGTCACGTGATGTGGTGTGAGTGACGTTTAGACTGGTATGGCAGGGGGCATACCGGTAAATCCAGTTAGGGATGTAGAGCGCCCTATAGAGACCTAGTGCGGCGAGGTAGTGCGTCGTGATAGTCTCTGCTTCTCCAGTACGCTGGAGCATGAAGAGCTGGGGAAGGATAGCGACGGACTCGAGGAAGATGGAGAATGACCAGAGAATCTCTGTGAAGTTGAATTTGTAGTTAAAGATGAGGGCAAGGATAAAGCAAGGGCCAGCGAGGTATTCGACGCGGAAGGTATCGATAGAGGGGTCATGGGTGGGACTGGGGGTAGGGGGATTTAGCTGTGGGGTATGGGAGGTAGGAGAGAAAAGGAGCTGACCGGTATTTGTATCGCATAATATATAGGGTGTAGCAGCTGCTGGCGATAAAAAAGAGCTTCATGACGGAATTGTACAGGGAGACATAGCGGTAGAGGAGGTCCAGGTATCGCGTTGCAAACACGGCGACATACAGGGCCTGTGTCTTGAACGAGATACCTGAAATTTGGGGTATAAGCAGTTTGTATTACACTGAAGCCTCCAGATTTGGCCTGAAGACAGCGACGCAATTAGGACTCACCTCGACAAGAGCGGCTCTTTTGAATTTTCTGCAGCAATATGAATATGGAAGCTAAATGTGACAAGTCACCTGCGAACGGGGGTGTCAAAACCGATGACAGGGAGCCACAACCGTGCCAGGAGCCCACCTAAAAAACGAAAGAGATTCATGGTTGCAAGTGAGCCAGAAACCTGGATGTCGTGGAGGGGACGTTGTGACCGTTACTGACGCCAAACGCGATGTCGACGTGTAGATACATTCCTGCTGAGGTAATCGTTCCCACGCCGTCTCTCTCACACAAACCTGTCCCTCCCTTCCAATCAGCCAACCCCAGAGCAATGCTCATTATACCAGGTGAGCGTTCATACCCTTTGCAGTTTTTTCGCAAGGATGTTTTAGTAAAAGGTTCGAATCCATCGACACGTCACAGAGGCTGTGGACCTCCCTGCGCTAGCCTTTCCATCACAGCGAACCGCTCAGTGTCCATTCACCCGATGAGTTATCTCGAGCTCATGATGGCTCGTCGTAAGGCTGGACAGACATGCACGACTCATTGGAATTTCCGGGCTGCAATGGTCTAAAGAGCCACGACCTCGCAGCAAAGGCAGAGTCGCATACTCTCACTCGTGACGCTACCCCGAGGTCGTTCCATAAGCTGAGCCCAGGCAGAGCACTTCTCGTCGTTTGACTCTGCCTGGGTGGTCATCAGAAGTGGTTATCATCGAACGATACATTGTATCTTGCGCGGTCAAAAGCACTGGGGCTAAAGGCTCATGCCCACGAGCGTGGTTTCGCGCACAAAATCTGGTCCGCTGTTTGAAAATGGACTGGCTGTGTTCCGGTGATGAGTCTTCTGCCTTTGGGGACTTATGTCGGATGGAGGGATGAGATCACTTGATCGTCTGCTTTAGCAGCACTGAGCTTTACTCTTGTTCCAGTCTCTAACATATCCACTACAATGCTAATATATTCACTTAACAGGTTTGTGCTTTGAGCAGTCGTCGACACCCGTTGTTCATTCGCTCGTCAACTGGTCTGTATAAAAGACATTGAATGAAGAAAAGCTGAACAGGAACATTCCCATTCGTTACGGCGCCCCTTGTTTGTTCGTACCATGCTGTGCAATGGAATGAGACTTCTACCGGAGCCAGTTTCACTTTAGGTATCATGCGAAAGCACCCATATTTCCATGGTGCCCCTCTCCCATCCCGCTCTACCGTCAAAGAACAAATATACAAATGGAAGCGGGCACAAACCCCAGTGTTCGGCTACGCGCCCGTGCCTTCTGCATCCTGACTGGGTAGACGGACGGGGCTCCTGTGTAATTTCCAATCTGGTGTTTATTAATATCAAGGGTACCCCCTTGACCCTTCTTAATCGCGAGGATCTCTTTCTATCGCTTCCTCGTGCCTTCGCGAGACCTCCGGCTCTGACAACGTTTGTTTTACGGGCCCCAACTTCCGCTCAACTTGGGACACACAAAGCAACCGCTGACACAAAGCACAGACAATTAGCCGCATGTACCGGATTGTTGTTCCCCGCTGAAGTGATAGTCGTGGGTGTGGACCTCGGCTTGGTTGCGAATCCATCAATGCAGGTGGGGCGGACATTTGGTCATCCGAATTTAACCGAGGCTCAGGCCAGTCACAGACCGAGGCTTTTGACCGATGTCGGATTGACCACACCTGAAACACTCCACAACGTTTGGCGGATGCCTAGGTCGGTATAGTAAATAAGGTAATGAGATTCATGGACAACAGAACATAACACATAATGGTGATGCATGTGGTATTTCAGGGACACGCAACAACCACAAAAGGGACGATGGGAGGTTCGCCGACAAGAATAAACTGTCTTTAATGAACTACACAACCAGTTCCACACGTTCGAGGACGAATTAAACCCGTTACTCCTATCCCATCACATCTAGAACGAGCCAATGGGCTGGCAACAACCCCAGCAGCCCTCCGCTCCAGTGGGGGCCTTTCCCTCAGGGCAAACAGGCTTGTCGGGCTGGCACTGTGCAATGCACGGTAAGGAGACGGGCGCGCAGCAACCCCAGCAGCCCTCATTTCCCGTGGGGGCCTCTCCTGGAGGGCAATTGGGCTTAACGGAGAGGCATTGAGCGGTACAAATAACGTCAGTCGCAGGCTGAGGGTTGGGAATAGCGCTGGCTCCGATGGCGGCAACGATGACAGTGGCAAGCAAGAATTTCATCTTTGAAGAGTGCTGTTTCTGGAAATCAGATTAGTGTTCTATCATCCGTCGACACGCCAAATGTGAGATGCATACCAGAAAAGCCGGGTGTAAAAATCAGTTGAGGGCTGAGTGATGTGTTGCTGGCCCGACCCAAACCTCACATTTATAGCTGTCGTATGGACCCTCGTTCATCCTAAGCACCACGCCCAGGTCGGGACAAAATCTTCCGGATCTCCCTCCGAGATGGATCAGACCGGGCGAATGAATCGTATTTTTGGCAAGAGTTGCATGAGTCACTAGGACGCTCAAGCGTGAGGACCCATCCCACCCAGCATCCCGCTCCGGCCGCCTTGAATCTGTCGGTCATCAGACGGGGCCAAGCATTCTATGCGATACTTATGGACATATCCTCGGCGACTGCTCCGGTAGGATCGCGAACATAGTACCTCTTGGACTACGGCTCTATGTTTGATGTAAGGGCACATTACCCCGCTGCTCTCCCATCGTACAGGACTTTACGGCAACATCAAGTCTAGTGCTCAGTGAGAAATTATGAGAGGTTATGCCCCCAGCGCCGGACAACCCTTCAGGCCTTGGATAGCTCCAGGAAAAGTTGGCACTTGGTGGGTGAAAGAGGCGTGAAACATAGAGAATAGGCAATCTTTTTCATACTGTTGGGGGGAGGTTCAGGAGCATTGGCTTGGCCCTGTCTATGGAATTAGGGGAGAAATGATCAGATGGAGTTTTTGGTTTCCGGTCGACCCGGAAACAGTGACCGGCACGGAAAACCGCGTTATAAAGGACGCCGTCTATGGCCGGGATAATATGATAGGGGAACGAAACGGCGCTTATGAAGTTCCAATAATAACTGCGCCCCGGACGTTAATGTGTTCCGTCGAGACAGTGGGGACCAGAGGTGGCTTGACCGAGCTCGCTTCAATACCGCTGACTCCAGTATTGTTCTCATAGACTACCATGAGTGATCGATCGACCACTGATAGAGCGGTATAGCTCAGGACAATGTTGATGGATATACCTAGCAACCGGAATGAAATAATCATAGTGTCGTATCGAATGCTCTGCGCCACCTAACCGAGAAAAAAAGGCTCTGGAGCCTTTCACTGCTGAAATCCGTACGTTTTCCCCACTTCCTAGCAACGAGGTGGGAGATAAGCTCGACCTTAGAGCCTCAGGGCTGCCGGCGCCTCTTCGGATGGAAGCCTTCAACCGGGATGGGTCGGCCATCAAAGTCATCTTGGACGCAGCTTCACGAGCGCATCCTGCTCTCCAATCCCTCAAGCAGTCTCTACCCCTCCTGGTCGAACAAGGCCGTAAAATACAGTACGAGTGTTCCAGTAAAGCACGGAGTCTGACAGGAGACAACTCAGAGCCCCTTGATTATTGGCATCTACTTCATAGGAACTCTATCGGTGGCGAGCTGATGATAGGACAAGTTTTTCGATAACTGAAGACAGGACAAGGGCCTGTGGCCTTGTATTAAATACGGTCGGTATTGACGCCACGGTATGTCAGATGCCCATGACATCTACGACATCGTGTCCAGCGAGATATTAGCAAACGTTGCCCCTACTAGTTGATCCCGAGATCACCTGGGCGCTCGCGTTCTCGGGAGCGGAGGGGAATGGTCCTCGTATTGTGCTTAGGTTCCGTCCGGCAGGGACAGAAGCAACAATCTCTCGCGTCCCTTGAGTGGTTAACTCGGAAGGTCGGGGCTCATCAACATTCCACCTTAGGCTGCTTAGACGCCGCTCTGTCCCCCTGTCCCATGCCCTATTAATTGAGACACGGTATATCACGAGGAGATAGGCGATGATCTGTGGAAGTTCCCTTGTTAATTCCCTCTACTCAAGTAATTGAATTCAATACATTTGCTTACCCGAATCTGAGATATAGTCCCCAAGAGGAACAGCGCCCCTGTCGCGAAAGCTGGAATTTTTTTGCCATTGAGCGAAGTGAAGATAATCGTGGCCAGCGTCCACACAGAGTCAAGCGCAAAAGACTCGATGAGCATCGTAACAACGGTTGTGTATTGACGAGCACTTTCGCATTGACCTGAGTGTATGTAAGTGATTCATCGAAGGGGAAGACATAAAGATCCTGTGCACATATTACTTTGTTCCGTCTGTAGACCAAGACAATACGTGCAATGATGAGAAAAGTGACTGTGAGGGTGGCCAACAAGTTGAGTGCTTCTGAAGCGGGATTTAAAAAAGAGAGGGCGTGTTCGCTTGATCCAGGATGAGAGATGATGACTGCCACGGCGATCTGGGCTCCTGTACAAATGGGACACTTAGACAGGTGTCTTCAATTGATCGTGAGGTACCGCTCACCCATATATGACAACAAAAAAAGTATCGGCAAAATCACAACGAAAGTGGCATACCGTGACATATTCCAGATGATCCATAACCGCCATATCTAGAAAAAAAGAAGGATGGTAGATTAGAGGAGCTAACATACGAAACATAACAACTGTTCGTCTTACCTGTATTCCCACTGTGAAACATTCCAATGCAAATGATATGGACGCGGCAGCAACCGCTATGGGCAGTCGATCAGCAATAACCGCCTGGTAAACCAACGGTCCACCTGGGTAGTTCCGGTGTTCAATGTACAACAGCTGGGCTATTCGGGACCCAATCGCGGCATCGGCGAGTGCAAAAGCCATCACAAGGGACATATGAGTGAGTGTGACCGCATTCTGTCTGCGGCGTTGCGGATCGTCGAGCTGTTGGTATAATAATCTAGCGCAGAAAGAGTATAGTGCAAATGCAAAGCCAATCAGAGCAGAGCCAACGTTTCCTGTGCCAATGAGCTCGACTCCCTCGAGTAAGCTGAGCAAATGACGACCTGACATGATGAGAAGCGCCTGAGGGGTGGTTAATTGGGCCTTTGGACTCGGATGTATCTTCCATCCTCAATATACGAGCTGTAGATATACTGTAGGCTCGGCATCAGACTTGTGCGAAAGCAAATGCAAAACATGATAGTTTGATCGTGATCTCTGGGCGGTGTTGGGAGGTGATAGTGGCTCCACAACCATATTGTAAGCATCTTCCAGGAAATGAGATGAGGTGGGCCTTCACCCATCTGGCGTTTTAACCTGGAGCGCCGAAAACGTGGCAAGCATTATGTGGGCTTTTCTGACCGAGTAATCAAAGTAGTTGAAGCAAACTCCATTGTCGATGGGTAATGGCCGTTGCATACCTTGAATCTTAATGGAAGGAAAGTGGCTGCCCATTCACTTGAGTTCAACGGAGTTGAGGCCGCCACTGTCAGGATGCATTGACTATGAGAGTGGAGGACAAAGCATCATCGCGGCTCGGTACTCATTTTTCAAAAGAGGCGCCGAGCCTCAGCGGTTCAGTGGTCAGAACATACGGGACCGAGGTGACCGATCTGACCAGGATCTGACCATAAGGGTGACTCGATTCTTCCGTCCTACTGCGGTTCACACTTCATTGCGGTTCCACTGTCAGCTGCCAGTAAGACGGCGCTCTGAATCCTTTTACCATTCCTCATTATTGGTACCAACACACTAAATTACAAGGAGGTGAGCAAGTGATCTGTCTGGTTCAGGTGGTTGGAATTGGAGCATGGAAGATGTTAAATCCTACGGGACTCGAGCTGAGTTTTTCACTATTCTCGTGCATCTCAGGCCTCAATGTCCAACTATCAGCTATGCCTAAAATATTGCTGAATAGATGCTGAGAACATCCCCATTGGCTCGCAAGGTAAACTTGTGGATCTTGAGGTTCCACAGCATGTTTCACGACTGTAAGCACATGAAAACTTTGTCTGATATGAACTGACCACCATCAACTTCATGGGAGTAAAGATAGATTTATCGATGAATTGATTTGGCGCTTACCTTTCAGGCAAGGGCTGCGGGCATTGATAGCAGCTTTAGAGATAGCTAAAGGCAGGAATCAGTAGTGTCTCCATCATTCATCATCCTCCTGAATGTGATTTTTTGATGTGTGGAAAACTCGACGACAAGATCGGGCGGACGATCCCGCAGCTCGACTAGATAACCATGTGAAACCAAGGTCCATTTGCATCTGTCATACTTGTCCGCAGAGTTTTTTTTATTGCCAACATAGATACAAGGCTTACAACCGAGGCCAGACCGCCGCGCACGAGCCGAGACCAAGTGACAGGGCAACCTTTAATTTGATGTCGATTTTGCTTTGGGTGACTTCCAGACATGATCATCATTAATTTGTGTAGGAACCGAAGCATCAGGAGTGGGGGAGGGGGCTATTGCCTATGAGTGTCGTATGATATGGGTCGAAGCCACATTCCGGATAGAGACATGAGACCGTGGTATCCAGCGGAGCTCAGCTCTCCCTCAACCTTCTCCGCTACTCTCGCAGTTTTGAGGACAGAATATCTGTCCCGGGGTTATGATTTAGTAATAAGTTGCATTGGTGGGATCTAATGGGGATTAGTGCAGCTTTGCAGGGAAGGACCTTGCTACTTACCTTTGATTGTCAGTGCGTGGAGGTTCAAACAGTCGTATGTCATTGAGCTCCATCATTATTAACGGGGTCGATAGCAGTAATGTGGTGAGAATTACAACAGCAAGCAGGGTCATCAAGAAAGGTTGACTGGTGACCAGCGCAGGGTCGCTGGTGGTCACTTGTCGCGTTCCTAATAATCCACCTTCGTGATGGTTTTACCACCAGAGTCCTCAGTGACTGCGCCGCTGAGGTAGGCCTTTGCTGCAGATTGAAGATAGAAGTTCAGGTTTGTACTGATGTTCTCCAGCTCCAATACTCCACCGTCAGATGGGTCCAGGAAAAGTGGGATTGCGTGATCAGAAAGGAATTGACCAGAGGCTGGGGCGGGTTCGATGGCCGTGAAAAGTGCCTGAGAGAAGATTACATTGGCAGCATGATTTGGCAAATTCCCTATGGGTACACCTGGGTGCTGCCACTGAATAAGAGATAACGTCCCGCGTTCAAGAAGAACATCTCCAACTGAGAGTCCAGGATGAGGCTCGCACAACAGAGTGCTCGCCCGGAACACCACCTCCTTTTCCCCGTTTACCAGAAATGTGAGGGGATTGGAGGGGACAAGACTGAGACCTAGTCTGCTACGTTCTGCCCCAGAGGCATTGGATGGGAGGGGAAGGGTTTCGTTGACAAAGGCAGGGCCCTCAAGGAAGAGAAAGCCCGCCGCCGAGTTCGCGGCAAGAGTACTTATATTGGTTGAGATGAGCGGTATGACCATCTCTGTTGTGTCACAATGTGAATGTACATTCACGGTGCAATTGAGGTGGAGGGACCTACCAAAGTCTGAAGGATTTATCGAAGTAAAGGTGTCATTTTGGGTCCGCACCCCCCACTGGTGCCCGTCCACGGTGAACTCATGATCCGGAGAAGCCACGCTCGAGACGTATGATAAGGGTCTTTCAGGGTGCAGAGCATGCCAGGCGCAATCGTAGTTGTATGTCACAATATCCGTTGAGTACCTGATTGCACCTTCCCGAGATTCCAGACCTGGCTGAGGCCAAGGAATAAGCATCCATTCTTCTGCGGTCCGATACCCGAACGTGTAATTCTCTCTAGGGTTTCCATCCTTAGAACAACCTCAGCCCTTTCAGAGGCGCGGTCCTCGCTGGTATTCGGAAACAGGCCCAAGGTAGAGCTTAATGTCAGGTTGCTCAGCTGGATCTGCTCTGGGGACTGGATAGTAATTGAGTTGACGGTAAGCACGGCAGGGCCAATGGGTCCCAAGGCCATCAAGACAATGGCCATGGCAAAACCCACGCCATATTGAAGTGTTGCTGTGGGAGAAATGAAATGTTTTGCTCGTGATTGTGGAGACTCGATCTGTCTTTCCAGGCTTCAATACTCCTGTGCGATGATATTGTGCCATGCATTCCATGCTGAAGACATGGGATTTCAGGTCCTGAGCCACAAGGGCGGCAAGGGCGTGCCATACGACTGCTACAGCGGTGGTGAGTGCCTTGGCATCGCTGTTAGCCAGGGGAAGAACGATTGGCTTAAGAAGGCAGAAGAGGCCCAGGAGAAGAAAGCCACCTGCAAGCAAGAGGAAAGTAACGAGACGTAGGTACAGACGCCGAGTATTCTTTTGGGTAGCTTGGGAGTCGTTTGGAGTTCTGAGAGAGGTTTGGAGAGTTGGGAGGACAGTATGGGAGGCAAAGTTATGGTCTGAGTGGCCCGGATTGTAGAGAGGAATGGTCTCTTGTGCTGTGGCATCTGCGGAATCGGGAGCCATGGGTGGCCGTGTGTGTTTAAAGATCATGAGCCTTACCTCCCACTTTTCAATAGTTTCGACCTGGGGTCGTGATGTATCGCTGCCATAGAAATGCCGTTCATGATGGGTGATGAGGAGGCGATGTGGTTCGAAGCGCTGATGGACGTAGAGTCGTATCTTACCGTCTCTAATTATCAATCAGACGCTGGTGCGATGAAAAGACCACCGTCAGCTTCATGACAGATCCAGTTGGCTCGCTAGGGCTTGGTAAAAGGGGAGCTGACATGGGAGCTCGTCAGGGTTGCTCATTGGCGAATGGGTTCATGTACTTATGTATCTGACGTAAACCTTGCGTGGGATGCCGGAAATTGGATATTCACCAGAATAATAATAAAACCATTTTGATCGCATCAGAAGCATTCTCTTGATCATGTCGCATCTGTTGTCCCCCACGACAATCAAATCACACAAACAAATCACAAAAACGGAACACGAAGAATGTATTCACCCTTATGTTCACTCTCCCAGTCGTTTAGCTTACCCTCTCTCCACCAGGCAAGTGGGGTCGGGTTGTATAACCATACACTCCTTTTTCTTTTCGTTCATTCCGCTCGGTCATCCTCCTCCCCCCCCCTCTTTTTTGTGGTTTCTCTTTCCTAAATGTGCAAGTGGGCCTTGGTCTCGCCTTTTCTGATTTTTTTATATTTTCTTCACGCTTTTTCAATATGCGCCACGCTGGCAACGCCCATCCCTCACTCTCCCCTATCTCCCATTTCCGTCCAACTCCAGACACGCGACCGCTATATCCTCAGGAACAACACAGTCACCGGAGCACTACAGGCATTCAATCCAGTGACACGTCTGCCCGTAGCTCAAGGTAAAGCGTCGGATGGAGGTGGCAAGGGGTTTGACGCTTCCTCGGGGATATGGATCGCCTTCACTCTCATTGTTGGTATTCCATTGTCCTTTGCAGGCATCAGAGGATGGCGGATGACAACGGGTGTTGGTCTTGGCCTTGGCGTTGCCGTGTGTGGTACGTCTCTCGCCATTCTAAACCGACAACAACAACGCAAAAATTTTCTCAACATTGTGAAACGTAGCTTGGTCGGCATTTGTGAATACAATGGGTGCCACGGGCATCTCAGACATCCTACTCACCGCAATCGTCCTCGTATTCTTCATCCTCGGTTTTATATTTGGATTATTCGAAACCGGGAGGATTGCAGGAATGATTCTGCTAGGATTGACAGGCGGTTTGAGCCTTGGCATCCGTTGCATATTGCTACGGCCTGGATTGCTGATTCCTGTTGGAAGCGATGGCAGTGGCGCAGGTTACGCCGTAGGCTGGACGCTAGTCGCCATTCTGGGGCTCATTGGAGGAGTGTCGGTTGCTTGGACAAAATATCAGAGGAGTGGCACGGCAAGTTTCTGCCCCTATCATCATCTTCATTCAAAACTCATGCATTCTTCTCCCCTCCCCTCCCCTTTCTCTAGCTCTTCTCATGCGCCGCGAATGGCACATTCCTCGTCGCCCTGGGCGTTGATATAATCATCAACAGACAGGCAGGGATGGGTAGAGGCCTGATATTTTTATTCGACAGGAACTCGTCGCACATAGTCGTGAGTGCCCTCGAATCTCGTGTCAACCAACCGACCTCGTTATCAACGTTCGCTCTCTCCCACACAGGACGTTATTACAAAAGGGTATAATCCACCAACGGCCACTCTCATAATTATAGGAGCTTCAATTGCGCTCATGTCAGTCGCTTCCTTTCCCTATTTTCGTACCCCCAATAATTCCCATATCTTCTCACTTAGACCTCTTCTCGCATACGCCCAACACCGAGTATTCAAGGCACCGTTCAATCGTCGGCATCTCGACTCTGACACTGAAGATGATGCATCCAGCGAGAAGCACGCTACGCGGTTAACACGTCCCCGTGGAAATGCGAGTAGGGTAATCAGCGGGTTATGGGATGGTACGCTTTTTAGGGGAAAGAGTCCGAATCGGTTCTCTGTATAGATTTCTCTTTTGAAACATGTGAGAGTGGAGTGAGATACGTGTCTGATCACACCCATATATTTCGCCTGGTACGCTGGGAGTGGTTGCCATTCCATGTGCGCACTGGGTGTTATTTTTATTCATGATGATTGTGTCGTAATTGACAGGCATATTCGGGGATTTCATTTTGCGCAGCGCATAAATGAGGTTTTCGATTCAATTAATTTAATATCTGGTTATGTTATTTGGCGCGAGAGATATGTCGGGGGTGTAAGAAGGAACTCGTTGACGCGTTTAAGGATCGCCCGAGAAGGGTTGGCTCGCGGCTCACTCTCAATAATCCACTCGAGGCGGGTCCGTATAGTTTTCTTGTCAACTAGAAAATAGGCCCTCAGCCTGCGTCCAGGAAAAGGAAAAAAAAAAAAAGGAAGCTTCACCCTGTATCTTTGTCCCACCTTCCCTCCACTCCCCTGCATCACCAAAGAACAACTGAATAGCAACAAGCGCGATCCCTACGCTCATATCTAACTGTGTGCCCGCGTCATTCCCGCATCCTTCAAGTAAGCACACTGCATTTGATGGATCAGAAGAGATGTGGGATTGGATGAAAGGAATGGTGGCTGGAAGAATGTGTTGCAGGAAGTGAGCGTCAGGTTTTGATTTGAATTTGGGCGTTGCTTGGAGATGGAGGATTCTAGGGGTGGAGCTCAGGCTGACATTGAGATCGGCATCGGCGTTGGACCTGGATTTGGTAAGGGTATGTGAGAAGTCAAGAATGATGTAGCTTGATTCCGGGCTCTGAGTTGGGTTCGACTGGAGGGTGCCCAGGATAGTACTGAGATCTGTGGGAGAGAAGGAAGCAAGGCGGATGCGGCCTCTGACTTTCTTAATCGGTGTCAGTGGGGGAACCGGGCCAAAGAGAGTAGGCGATGGGGTGTGGGATGGAGGTGAAGAGCTGAGGATCTGTTTGATCAAAATTTCTAAATTTGCGCGGGGAGCCAATATCAGTCCTGTACGGTGTTGCCAGAATAATTGCGGTGTTAACCCCTATGCATGCGGTCACAACTAGCGGGAAGAGGGAAAGGTAAAAGAACCCTGCCATGCCCCATAACTCATGATCATCCCCTGATCCTTGAACGTAAGCATAACCGCCCTCACGCCTCTCTACGCCAGCCTCGACCTGTTTTGATGCGGAGACGCAGATGATCGGAAGAAATGTTGGTAAATCATGGTGTGAGTGGAGGACGGGGAAGGAGGCGGTGGAGGGGGTGACCCAAAATGGCCTGAGGGGTGCTAGGAGGTCGAGCGGTAGTTCAAAGGAGGAGTCCTGCAGAGTCAAAATCGGGTGTCACTCATCATGACACAAAAGAAGGAAAGCATGCACTCAACAGCCAGCGCTTCAGCCCACCCGTCTAATCTATGAGCAATCTGGTGATGCTCTTGAACACTGACAACTCCTGGAGGCGTGTACAACTCTGTGGCCCACTTCGAACCTTGTTCACCTGCTTCATTGGAACGACGGCGGATAGAGATCGCACGGTTGACGACGGCACACCAGATAGGTACGGTCTTGGACAGGGCATCTGGCATACGCTTCCCGGCTCTTGTTGAATCTACCAGCAGAATTCTGGGTGAGGATGTTTAAGACCTTTCACTGCTCCGAAACAAACAAACGCTAACCCGTGTTTTTCAGCGATAAGGGGCAATAAGTGTGGATTCGCTCTCCTCAGGTTGAATCCCCAGTTGTTGGTGTGCCCATCGGTTGACTTGAAGTAGGCGGGTAGGTTACTTGCCTAAAAACAGGACTGTTCATGTACGTTTGATGTGGGAAGCCTGATGACTGACAAGAGCAGGATCGGTGTACCAAGCACCACAGCGCAGATTTGCTGGGTAAGCGCACGGTTCAGTGGGGAAACACCGTCGTGGGCGATGAGAACGTACCGAGGAGCGGAAAATTGGGGTAGCGGTTATTGACGCTGTTTACAAAGGTGATATCCTCCTGAATAGAGTGTAGACGGTTGTATATATCCAGCGACTCTCTACGAAGAGCAACAAGAGCGTCATGGGTGGATTGATTGGCGTTAAAAAACTGTTCAACGCCATTGGCCATGATAAGCAAGATCAACTTGACTCATGACCACGATGGTCACGAAGACTTGTCCGTATTGTCACTCCTCTACCAATGCCGTCCCATTGCAGAGTTCAGAAGAGGGATTAGTCGATGAAGTAGCGCACATTCGTAACGAGAGACGTCGACTGGATGGTCTCATTGCAGCGCTCCAGCGCAGACTCAACGAGATACAGTCACCTGCGAGCGTTTTCCCACCAGAGACGCTTGCCCTCATTTTCGAGTATGTTTGTTCGACACAGTACTCCGGGTCACGGCCAGAAGAGCCAGCGAAACGGAAACGCCCTCAGATGACCCTTGGCGCCGTTTCCTCCTCCTGGCGACAAGTTGTATGGTCGAATCCACGGTTGTGGACGTCGATTTATGTGGTGTTTTACCCCCAAAGTATGCGCTGAGAGCGTGCAAGTCCTACGCTTGTTCCTTGGAAACTCAGGCCGCTTGCCTCTGGCTGTTGATCTTGACTGGTATAATGATTACGACAGGTCTCACGCCAGTGCCCTGGTAGACCCGGTTATTGATGAACTCCTCATCGAGAACCTACCCAGGATTCGGGAGCTTCGTTTGACCCAACCACCGCCGGTGTGGTTTTCCTTTACCCACTGCTTACCCCAACTCACAGTACTCTCGATCAACCACAGCTCGTGTATTAATTTTCGAACGCGAGACCCCGATCTACTCTTTCCGAACAGTCCCCTTGTCCGCCGCCTCTCTCTTCATGATGCTGTGAGAGAACCCTCCACGAAAGTCGATCTCCCCTGGCACATGATCAGCAGCGTGAACATTTCCTCGGTCCCAATCCAAGTTTGTATTAAATTGTTGGTCCAATGTCCCAACTTGACCGAGTATCTTGGCAAGTCGCCTAGGCTCGTTCGTGAAACAAGTGAAGTTCCACGACTGCCGAGCCCGTTGGTGCTACAGCACATGAAGTCTTTTTGCTGGGGTGCTTTTCCTGACCCACTGAACCACACCCTCCTCCAATCCATCCGTTTGCCTTCTCTTCGAACATTACGATGGACCCATGAAGCCAACCTCGAAATCCCCCAATCGTTTTTCAGAGGCCTCCCACCAACGCTTTCCACCCTCCAGCTGGACTCTGGCGATCCTTGGGTTCCAAGTTATGGCGGACTCATCCATAAATGCCATTCCGATATTGACCATGTCGAGCATCTGATATTGGCCAACTTTTATACTCACGATATCCTCGGTATTCTTTTCGAGCTTCAACACGGGAATGGGATTCTGCCCAGGTTGAACACGTTGACCATCCAAGGGTGCAGGGACTCCACGAAATGGTCCATAAAGGGCAGAACTGGGTGTCTTGCACCACAAGTCACGGCACGTGTAACGGATGTCCTAGTAGAAAGAGTTCACTCGAATGGCGGCCAGTTCAATCTTATTGTGGATTTCATAAGGATTTGTTGGACGGACCGGGATAAGGAGAGATTGAAAGGAGCGAATAAGGATCAAAGGCTCAATATTATCGAGGGTTCGAAGAGGGTGACTTGGCTGTAGCCCTTACTCACTGCCATTATGAGATGAGCGGTTCGTGGTGCGACGAAGCTTAACAAATTTGGCAGGCCCACAGGAATAGGCTGCTCGTGGTGGTGGTGGTAGAGGCACATGTAGATATCTTATCATGCTCTTAATTGTTTCCCCCGCTTGTTGCGATAATCAATCCCGCCATCAATTAGCTAGAGAGACTCTCCAAAAAAAAAAAATTACTGCCATGTCTAGTGATCCATCCTCCTACAAAATCCACACAATATACCTCCCCTCATCCTTCCCCAACACCACACCTACACCAATCGCGACCCTCCTACCCACCGCATTACGCGACTCTCTCACACATGCGCCTAAGTACGCCACACCCTACCCTTCCAACCCTTCCTACGAAATCCTCCACACGCCTTTCAAAGGCTTCGGGATGTTCGCCAAACGTCCAATCAAAGCCGGCCAACTCATTCTAGACGAACACCCCGTTCTTATCGTCCCTGAACGTCCTCTGCCTCATGGCGATTCGGCTGCTAAACTGTGGGATGACCTGGGTCTTTCTTTACCCGAGAAGGAGAGAGCAGAGATGCTGACGATGGCCAATTGCCGACCGGTGAAAGAGTGTCCGAGTCCGGTTGAGGGTATCGTCCGAACGAATGCTTTGGTCCTTGACTTAACCCCGAAGAAGGAGAAGAGGAAGAAAGATGAGGGTGCTTTTACTACCGAGCGTTATGGTGGTGTATTCCTCAAGATTAACCGATGTAATCACAGCTGTGGCCCCAACGCAGCACATAAATGGGATGTATCGAATCTCTCTTCCGGGCTCTATGCTCTGCGTCCGATCGAACAAGGAGAGGAAATCACCATTTTTTACACCGACGTCACTCAGCCTCGGGATATCCGACGTGCAGAGCTACAGCGAAATCACAGGTTCTTATGTACCTGCCCGCACTGTTCACCAACACCATCGGAGGGAGGAGGAGAGTCCATTCCAGAGTTGATCACAGAGAGCGACACAACCCGCCATCACCTCCGCCACTGGCTCTCCACCCACCCCTCATTTCCAAAGTGGTCTACCGATTTGTGTAGGGCAGATGACACCGTCACCTCTTCGCACCTCCTCGCACTCTCCCTCATTGATAAAGAGAACCTCCACTTTCTCCAGCACATCTTTATCGAAGAACTCGCTCTGTCTTACGCGATTCTCGGAGACGAAGATGGGTTCCGGTTTTGGGCGAGGGATTTCGTGCAGAGATGTACGGTTGAGGACCCGGAGAGAGCGAGGGAGTTTGAGAGTTGGCTGGAGGAGCCAAGGAGGTATAAAAAGTGGGGTTGGAGGAAGAGGCAGCGTGGCTTGGGTGAGTTGTATCTTTGGGTTGGACGCCTGCTATACGTTGGTCTTACTGATGTTCTTGTTGCAGAATCCAAGAGAGCTTCGTCACCTGTGTATGGTTATTCTCCCTTGATGCTCTGATATGCGTTTGATCTTTGTGCATCATCCTAATTCTTCCTCAAATTAAAGTACATTCCCTGGGTATATATACAGTTTATGATACAGTAGTAGAAATCACGACACTACAGCCGTCCACCGGTCTACGAATGCACCCAACTTGCGTTGCGCTCTTCTCCCTTCAATGGTCGTCTCGACTTTCCTAAACCACATGTCAGTCGGTTCGAGTAAACAACGGGACACGATTCAGGGCAGACCTTAGTCAGTCTCTCCGTCTCTCCACTTAGTTTCTGTGCCACTGTCTCTGCCTCGTTCATCAAGCTCATGAGGTTAGGAGAATAAGCAAAGGGAGGGGAGGTATTGAGCGGAGAACGGGCGTATATCGCATCAAGGAACGGGGCATGCGATGCATTCCTGGATGATCAAGTGTAAGTAAACGACGGTCATGAAGTAAAAGGGGCAACACTTGCAAGTTATCCAGAACATTGAATAATTCTCCATCTCTGGAAACAAGTTCAGACTCCTGCCTCGCGAGCCTTTGTTTCCTATCCTCATGACTTTGGAGTTCTCGTATAGTGTCTTCCTCGTTGAGGATGACAAGCGGAGGTGCGCTGACCTCCCTCAAGTGGGCGTTGTCCATCATCACCTTTGCCGGCCCCTCGTTAACGGAAGGAAGGGGCTGTTTGGTGTCTTGGGGAGAAGCCTGGATCTGGTCAAGAACTTCCAACTGCACTTTCCATTTCTTCTCCGAGAACACCGCACATAACCTCTGCCTCTTGAACAAGCCCCCCTTCCAGAGACAAGGCTGAGAAGAGCTGATCAAGGGGACGTCACAAGCGCATATTGCATTCCGGATATGGCCTGTAGGGAGCAGAATTAATCACGAGTATAAAAGGGGAGGAGGAGGGGAAGTTGACGTACATTATCCAAAAGGCTACTCCGGGCATTCAAGTACGCATGTTGATCCCTCGCAAAAGCATGTTCAATTTCAGGCGCGCGGGTCAGGCAGGGTTTGTATGGACAAGTCCATTTCGTCGATTCTCTGGTCTTGGGCCCAGCGGATGACGTCAGAAGGCTCCTTCTCTTCGGACATGCTGGCAACTCCCATACGATCACAAAGATCATTTAGCTCTGAGACGTAGGCCTGGTGTAACCTTGCGTCCCTTACGCTTTCTGGAAGGTCCTCCCATTTGACATCAGGGGAATATCGTTGGAAGAGGACTTCGAGTTCCCCTGCACTCAGTTCTGCGTCCTCTCTTGAGAGTTCGGAAGCTGGAGTCGAGGAGTTGGAGGTATTGAGTGAAGTCAGTGGTAAAATCCGTGTAGGACTGGGTGACCGCAGCCAAGGTTGCTGTGTCTGAATTAGGGTGGTTAGTATATAAAGGGGAAGAGGACTGTAGGGCTTACATTCATCGAAGAGGGTGCTGTCAGGGGCAAGGGTGGAAAGCAGTGAATATCCTGCGTGGGTGGCGTCTGCGATTGAGCCAGTCCATTTGCATGGAGAGTTCGTCTATGCAAGTCATGGTATCCTTATTTGTCGACTGGAGGCGAGCAAGAGTGTCTTTAAGCGACTTGATGTTCCGACTCGTGTAGTGCGATGCCTTTCTGTTGTTAAAGTGAGTTTTGGGGTGAGAGCGAGGCAGGGAGCGGACCTACTTGATCTGCCGTGTTCTGGTGTTTAACAGCTCGGCCTCGTCTTCTAAAATTTGGATCTCCGAGCGCAGGTAGTCTGCTTGACGCCTATGGGAGACAGTCGGTTGAGAGGTAGGGTGGAAGTGCTGGGGGGGCGGTATGTACTCAAGCTCGGAAGGCAGTCGGTAGCTGGTGAGGTGTGAAGTAGAGCGAGGTTTCGCTGGGTGGCTGATGGCTCTGAGACTTGGGGGGGGAGTGGCTGTCAGAGTCAAAACAGCACCAGGAATTAAGTGACAACGCACACGGAAAGTTCTTTGTGTTCTAAAGCGATATTCCTTAGTGCAGCGCGTCCATCAGTGATGCACAGCTGCTGCGTGATCAGATCCAATAGATGATCTGGGAGAGAGCTATTGTTCTCGAGTGGGAGCTTCGCGCCACCCAGGCTCTCAACGATAGCCGTCACCCTGTCTGCTGCCATTAGGATTGGAATTGAAAAATGTCGTAAAATCATGTCTGAAATTGATCCTGTTGATCATGTGACCGTAAACGACACGCGAGCCCACTTCAACACTGCCATTGTTCACCTCAAGGCTCAAATGGCCTCCTTCTCCGCTCTCCTGGGTCTTGTGGGCTGGACAATCGTTCCAGACCTCGCAACACGCCAAGTATTGGCCTTTTTTCACCGCACCTTGGCCGCGAGATTCCCTACTTTCACCCCACCTGTCCCCGGAACACCCGCATATCGCAAGCACTATGCCTACACCTTTGCTTCCGTCGTCCTCGGTTATCTCTTCTATAACATGGTCCAGTCTGCTCGTGCACTTCCACCCAACTTTTACGAAATTCTTGGAGTAGTCCCCGGATGTAGATGAAAATGGTCTGAAAACTGCGTTCCGCCACTTTGCAAAGAAAAACCACCCAGATAGGCCCGAGATTGGCCAGGAAGGAGCCCAGCTGTTCATGATGGTCAGGGAGGTATTCGAGGCCCTGAAGAATCCCGTCGTCAGATTCGCTTATGATCGGTGAGCCTTTGTGCTTCTCCTTTGTTCTTTGGCTGCTCAAAATTCAAACTCTTAGGTTCGGACCCTCCGTCCTCAGCTGGAAAACCTGCTCCACACAACGCGAGTTTTTGCACCAAGGTATCCTCCAAGCCTCTGGATACCACATCGTCACGGGCGCCGCCCTTCTCTTCTGGTCTACCATCGGTAAACCAAGCCCTGTCTCCTTCGTACGTTTCTTCCAAACCACTTAACTCCCACCACCACCAACTAACCTTTTCCTCTAGTGGCGCTACCTCCTCTTCTCGTTCTTCCTCACTTCAGAACTCGCCCTTATCCTCGCCCCATCCTCATCTAAACCCTCATACATCCTTGCCTACTTTTTCCCAAACCGAATAACCTATCAACAAATCCTCTTCCTGCACCAACTCTTCCTCTTCTTCAGCGTCGCTCTCAGTCGCGTCGCACCTCTCTTTTCAACCCCCGAAGATGACCCTCGATTGGAAAAGGCCATTCTGGAAAAGACACAACTCCTAGCCAGCGCCGCAGATCGCGAAGGTGCGTTTTTTAAAAAAAGAAATTCCTCTCACCATGTACTTATCCAATAACGTAGCCTCTATTATCCTCCACGCCGACCTCAATTCCATTTCCCCCGACACCAAGTCCCCTGCCACCGGGGGCCGCGCGACCCTCCCACTTATCACGCCCCTACCTCCCACCGAAACCGCCTCTGTCATGCGGTCCCTCCTTTCCAAGATGCGAAATCTCATTATCGAGCACAACTTGAAAAAGGACGCTGGTCCTCTTCGTAGCGCGTGGGAAGCGGCTGTCCGCCGCGGTAAGGCACACTCCTGTGATGCTGACGGAGGCGCCCATGCAGAAACGCACAGTCCCGTTCGGGAAAAGAATTTCTGGGAGGCTGCAATGGATCCTTCTGGGTCTGCTGTCATTGATGGCAGTGCGTATTATGTCGTCGATGAAAAGCCAACCACAAAAGAGAACGAGACCAAGACTGGCGAGCCGCTCCCTTCTCCGCGTCCTTCGCCTCCTCCAGCCTCCCCCCAGAAGCGTAGTTTGAGCCCGGGCAAGGAAACATCGAGGGAACTTTTGGTCGACTGATCATCCGTCTCGTAGGAATGGTATCTACGACTGCTATGTCTTTGAAAAATATATGATTGCTTAATCTTACAATTTCCTTTCACGATATATTCCTAACCTCCACTCCCGCCACGCTTGAATACACAATCAATCGAAACTCCGCTTGGACACCCGGACTATAAGTCGACGGAACAATTTCATACTTGCCCCTGGCAAGCGTTACCAGTGGTGTCACTACTCCAGCCAGAGCGTCGTCATAAGCCCCTGAAGTAACGACGGGGCCCCGTTTGCCTTGTTGAGGACTCATCTGTGAATTGATACCAGTACGTGAGGTCGACCCCGTGCTCATCGTAGATGTAGGGATAGAAAATAGCTGCGTTAAGAGCGGTAGAAGTAACTTTTGTCGGTTTGACGAGTTGCAGCCGGACCCTGAACAACGGCCCAAAAGGAATTATCATGAACCCGAAATCGATCGAACACCATGAACGCACCTGATCTGCGCGGACATGGGTACCTCAAGTTCAAACCTCGGGTTCCTGGAGTATCTCTGAAAACTCGGCCCACCTGCGGCCGTTGTTGCATCCCAGGTGCCACGCACCACCTTGCTATACATCCCTGCCCCTTCCTGCGGTATAGCCTTGAGATCAAAGGGGGTCGAACACTCCACCTTAAGTGTATACGATCCCGCGTGGTGCGGCTCAAAGGCGGAAACAATAACTGTATAATCTCCGGCTGCCCCGTAATCGTGAGGTGAAAAATCAAATCAAAAGCGGAGTGCAGGTCGCAGACGGATACCTACGTGTCAGATCTTTTGTGACTTGCGCGAGTCCATACGTGTATGCTCCTGAGCTGGCTGCCACCTCCCGTTCCGCTAACCTTCAAGTTTCCCCGCTCTCAGCCCCGAAGACTGCCTTCGGCGGGTAATAGAATACATACTCGTGTTTCCGATCGCCCTGAGACCAGACGACGACCACGTTGGCAGGTACGTCTTTTCCTATCCTCAACACCAGCATCATTTTGGACTTTTTAGAAGAGATTCCCGGCTGCAATCGTAGCGGCTCCCTTAGGGGGATATACCCGAAGATGGTACTGAGGATTCACCATAAATGTCGGACAGGTACAGTTACCCCCGGCATTCTTGTTCGTCAGGGTCCCTTCCACCTGGACAGTATCAGAGTCTGTATATAAAGCTCAATTAGTACAGACATACTTTGGTTGCGAACGGTGGTGGTGGCATTGTTTCATCCCAAGATATTCCTATTTGCTTTGACGCATATGCGGTCACTGTGAATCCAACCTCCGACGCGTCGCCTTCGTATGAAGCCATAATAGCGAGTGCACCGGAACGATGTGATGGTGGTACTCTGCTTCTCACCAACACATGGGTACTATTCGTGTAAGTTCCCTCGGCGGAAACGGCATGCTGTTGCGCGCCCTTCGACGCTGCAGAAAGCAAGAGGTCATCCTCAATCTCAGCACGGAGGCAGATAAAGTCGCTTGTTCTGCGTGTATCGCTGATGTGACGAGTAAGTAGAATCCATACCTCCTCCTCGGTTCGAGTATTAACATTGACAAAATTGATGCGGATGCTGTGATTTGCATCTAATGCCACAGTCAAGAAGAGTAAGGTCTAGAACCTTGTAATGACTTACCTTCGTCCTCCCGACTTCCTCGTTTCCACATACTGATGGTGAAAGGGTGAAGATGACTGGGGCAAGGCTATGAGTTCTGGTAATTGGCTTACCCGTGAAAAGTAATCTCGCGTGCCCATATCTGTGGATTCCAGCTCAAGTAGATACCGTCGAATATATAGACAGCCTCCGACCAGGGTATTTGGAGAACCCCTGCAACACAGCGATTCAGAACACAGCTATATCAGTAGTGGCTGTGCCAAACCTACTGGAAGATTGTTCGTCTTCAGGCCTCACCCAGGGATCAAGTACAGTAAGCAGACGGTCTTCTTCATCTTCCACGATATCTATCAAATAAGGGTTTTAGTTCATCTTGGAACCAGCCCTGGTGTTGGTTCATTTTACCTATGACGGCGTAGCTGTGGGAATCGAGTAAAGGGATGTCTCGCCACTGTATTCCGCGCCGGGGTCCAGTGCCCAGAGTAACAACGCATTTCCCTGCCAGAGCCCATCAGAGAACCGCACAATCACAGGCACTATGGCGGGCTTACCGGTTTTGAAGCCGTCCAAGAGACGTTCCCATGTCTTCTCCCGTTCAAAGGATGAGCTGCACATATATTAGGGTTATCCATTTTAAGTAGGCTGATGAATTCATACCATTTTGTCTCTACTTGTTCTGGGATCCAGCCAGCAATTGCACTGAGCCGATGAGCCGGATGTTGATGAATTTCTAGTCGGAACTTACTGTAGATCTATACTAGAGTTACTAGGAATGACAGTGGATTACCACGATTTGAGGGGAGCCCTGATCACACTTACGACCCGGGAAAATCATAGCCGCCCATGAACTTCATATACTGGGACATGAAATGGTTTATTCAGCGCCACCGCCTCCGAACGAACAGCCACGTACGCTTTTCTCAAGAAGGCTGGGCCAGTACACCAACTGCCTCTCCTGTTTCCCGCCGTTCTGCCGGCAGGCAAACATGCACATGAGGCTTCCGTCGGATGGGTGGTAGGGCAGTGTATCATCTATGACTTTGGAGTACATCAGAGATGCATCCAGTTCTGCATGCGGAACGGACCTATCTGGCAAGGAGTCAATTGAGACTACGCAGTAGAAGGGTAGAAACTGAACGAACTCGTCTCCATGCACCATTGATGAGCATCTTGACATCGTATCGACTACTCTCGGGTATGTCGTGTCCATCCAGTGACAAAGTATCAACTCCCGAAGTTACCGTTACGCTACTTGCGTTATGCAAGGAGGATCGGGCGAGCTGCGACATTTTTTCAGGCTCGAACAACAGAAGTATACAAAATGAGGGCTCACGTCAGACCCAAATCGCCTTGAATGCTCAAGACACACAGAGATGGATGCACAAACTGAACAATCCGTCACTATATGCTGTAAAATTTCTTGGGGGAGGATCTTCTGTCCCCAGCAGCCTCGTCCGATCGAACGAAGTGATCCGGCCGACGCCAGACGGCAGATACGCGCTGCTGTTCTGGCGATAGTTGGGGTTGCCCATCTGGGTCACTGAGTTGCAATTAATTTGTACCCTGGAGGTGAAACAGGGGGAAGAATACGTACGTGTATTGAGTAGAACTCGGAGGCAGGTTGGGTGTGGGGGTTAGGTCGTCCCATAGAGGAAAGTTCAGGCCATTTATGCGGGCACCTCGTTTCAAGACATAATACTGCTCCGCTGTCTTTCATTGAGGGAGGAATATTTCGTTGAGTACAGCCAAGCGATGACTTCAGTGCCAAAAAAGCGGAACGAATGCGCACGTTTGGCAAAGTGGTTGATACCGATGGGCGTGAGTCTGACGTTCGCAGGATTTGAACTGCCAAGACCACCGGGATGGTGTGACGCCTTCATTACCTCCGCCTGGAGATTTCCCAGTCCCTTGAGTTTTCTGAGAGAATGCCTTGATTTTCTCGGCCCTCTCTAATGCCCTGTTCGCGCTGCTCCTCCACTTGGTGCGAACGACTTCGGATTGACGTGATGTTCTGCTTAGATGAAGAAAGGCTTCTGCCGCTTGAACATATAACTTGAAAGCTTCATCGTAACTTCTCGCGCGCTCGGCTTTGGTAGCTTTGGAGTAGGTGCTCTGACACGGAGCCTATGAGTCCGATGTTTGAGAAAGCGCTGGGGTAAGTATGGTACCTCAGCTATGCGAGCTTCAGAGTTGGGTTCTGATTTCAGCATTTTTCACGGCCCGTAGCGCGGCTGACGATAGCAGAACGAGATGGAATATGCGCATTCGCCATTCCTGAGATTACTGACCTGGAGAGGCATCTCTTCAATTGGGTATATTTGGATTAGACGGACTTGACAAACACAAGGCTTGAAGCTGTAGGTTTGACTTTTCCATGGTACATACCTTATTTTATTTTTTCTCTGCGGCGTAATACCTGACCCTGATGCCGGTTATGTACCAACTATTCATCAGGCGAATTTAGTCGAGGGAATTTTGTTCTCAAATAGGATATGTAGGTACATCAAAAGATGGGTGCTCCAATGAGCACCCAAATCTCGTTTCGGCTCAAAGGGATGACGATGGTGCCGAAACTCGAAATCGTGACTTTCTAAATCAAAACTCGAGAACTGGGCCTAAAAAAGGCGGGATATCCGTCTGGTGGGTCCGTCATGGCGCCAGCAAATCCTCATCATAACAGGGGACAAACCTAGGTGTTATTTGTGTATACACAATTGTGGCGGAACTTAGGGTCATCGAACACCAGACAGTGACATATTCCTGACATTTGGGTATCGGAAAATATAGTCGCTGAGCGCTGAAATGGAACGGACTGCGGCCCGACAGCTCTGGAAGACCTGCAAGTCATAGACAACGAAGAAGGGATCGGTGACTGTGCGATTAGTCGACGCTCCTGTTTGTGGGGAACAAGAGGAACTAAAGAGCGAGCCAAGTCCCCCAAGACATCAGCCGCGCCGGTCATGGTCGCCAAGCCGGCTGGTGGGGGAAAACGAATGATTTATGCAAACCCAATCCCACCTTATTTCGGGTGCTGTGAACGGCCTTTATCCGGTTCGGCGAAGCAGAAGTTGAAGGACCGTTGTTCGCTTTAGCAGGATCTGGGGACACAATATTTCTCGAGCTGTCAAACCTTGGTTTGCCGCCAAAAGGTTCTGTAAGGATGGGGCGGTGGTACTGGGCGGTGGAACATCAAACTCATTTCCGTGGGTTGGGTGAGCTCTTCACGTCTGCCCTGAATTTAATGTTGGTGATTAAGCGATAATGCGTAT
The DNA here is from genome assembly GCA_023014365.1 of Lepiota brunneoincarnata. Classification (NCBI taxonomy): domain Eukaryota; kingdom Fungi; phylum Basidiomycota; class Agaricomycetes; order Agaricales; family Agaricaceae; genus Lepiota; species Lepiota brunneoincarnata. The sequence goes on from JAEBUN010000009.1 coordinate 1,353,397, forward strand.
CGATGGCAAGGATGCCGGGGCTAGTGTGAAAATGCATTGTGTCATTTCATGAAAAAAATTTGACAATGGGCTGTACGGCAGAGGGCAGGAGGACGACTCGAGCCTCTGTGCCAACACGCAGACTAAGATTGTATGTGTACAGCTGGGGTGTAATTTGCCCTGGCACGAGCACGTACACAGCAGCCAGCAGCAGCTTCAAGTACCAGGAACCATGCAGGCCAGCGTTGTGGCAAGGCACAAACCGAGCCAGACCAGTCAGGCACCGGCTGTCGAGTGCCTGGCGAACCAGCTTGTTTTGTATCTGTTGTGGGGATCTGTCCTTGGTTCCCTCAAACCGCCTCCTCCTCCCAAACCACCACCATCCCCTCCCCCCTCGTCGACGCCGATCCCGACGACGACGATGTCTGACGACTACAGCCGTCCGATGACAGCTAGGCCCACCACCGCTGCGGGTTCGTTTTCGGAGTACGACCTTGCTCACTCCCAGAACCCACACCACTACCCCGCCCAGTACGATATCGAGGAGGAGTACGAGGAGGAGAGTGAGGACGAGGACGTTTTTGCTTTCCTGCCACCTTCAACTGCGGAGCAGGAGCAGCAGAACCAGCAGCGCCAGCTCAGCCACGATCCTAACGACCCCATTTTCTCCAATTACCCACCCCCAACCGCCGCGTCGCAGCAGCAGGAGCCTGTCGCCATTCCCTCTCCAACCTATAATCCATACGCTCCAGGCCGATCCCCTTATAGCCAGCTAGCCGCAGCGTCCTCGTCCTCGCACCAGTTTGGCTTTGACCCCCGCTATGGATACCCAGCTACCCACAGTACAACTCAAACAACGGACAACTATCGAAACACCACAGGACAACCTCCCTCACATTATACCCTCCATCCTCCGCCCCAGAGTCCTCCTTCTACCGACTCCCACAATCAGAGTCATGACGACCCCTACCGAATGAAAAGACTCAACACCGCCCTTAGTTCGGCCGCTCCGCCGTCTACCGCCGACTCAAACCCTTCCCGCCAAGTCCATGTCCCACTATCCTCCCCAACAACCAACGCTGAAATTGACCCCGACGCCGCTGAAAAGGCCACTGTCGACTGCGACACTGATATTGAGAGTCTTCCACACAACTCTCATCAATATAGCCATCAGGGCAGAATCAGACATGGGAATCTGAATTCGGCTCCCTACTCGCAAGGACGCTCAATCAGGGGCACCACCGCTGGCACCACTGCCGCATCGGGCGTTGACACGATAAGCGTGGGTCCTAGTATGTTGGACGAAGATGACGCTGCGACAAGCAGAGAAGGGTCTATCAAGTAAGTTGTTCCATTTCGATTTCGTTTGGTTTTTATTATTATTCCTTCTACCCCCCCCCCCCCCCCCCCCTAACCATGTCCTCTTATTACCTCTCCCCATCGTCCTGCTCTCCTTCGCGTCATATTTATTGCTTACGCGTTGCGTCCTTCTGCTTCATTCACGCCAAACATCTTTTCTCTTTGCCGCTAATTAACGGCAATGTGAGTGCAATGGACAATCGTGATACCTCATTGTCCCTCGTCCATAATGTGGCCCTCTCCGGGTTTCATACTCGCTTTATCGAGCATACCTTCCTGGAGGGATGTGCAGGCGGAGATGGAGCGGGACAGCTGTCGTTGCTGGAGTCTTGTGGCTGGATCCCTAGTCAGGTGATGGCAGGGCTGTTGACAGCAACCTACATGAGGGCGTTCGAGATTCGCCGGTGGACATGCTCGAGACGCTGTCGGTCACCGCAGGATTCCGCTTGGGATCCTACGGCTGACCTTGGCCTCAAGGTCGAAGATTTTTACGTGCTTGTCGAGCATAGGTAGGATGATCAGCGCGAAGGCTGTGACCAACGAAGCGACACGTTTCATGAGAAGGGGAAGCCTCGGTGACGAGCAGAGTGGGAAGGCTAGATTGGGCTTGATTATTCGGGTCTAGGCGTCATGTCGATGTCAAAGGCCTCTCGTGGAGGTGGTCATGACATCTTCCACTCATTTACTTTCTTTCCCATGCCGTTGGATTCTCATTTTCACGACCTTCCTTTCTGCCTTCTTCTGGGTTTATATTGCAGTGATGCGGCGGTACCCCTGCATTCTGCAATTGCAATGAACCCTCCTCTTGAAGACTCTATCCCTTCTCACACGCCTTTACCGACCATGACACTGACACGCACCTTTTCTTGTCATTCTAGGATGGAATTCGACTTTGACGCCATAGAGGAGGAAGATAGTCCATTCCCCGAAGTGAGAGCTTCCGTTTCGAACATCGATGATCCAGACATGCCCGCAATGACCCTTCGCATGTGGTTTGTGGGCTTGTTGTTGTGCATGTTGTCCAGGTTAGCCTTTCGGATCAGCTGCTTCTCATCTGGCATTCTAATTGTCCACTGTCCAGTGCCTTGAACGTCTTCTTCAACTTCCGTTCCCCAGCACCCGCTGTCGTGCCACTTGCGCTACTCCTTATCTCGTATCCCTTTGGCAAATTCCTCGCGTTCACCCTCCCTATCAAAACATACCGTATCCCTCTACCGTACATTCCCAGCCGCTTCGTTCCCGGTTCACTTCCCCTATTCCTACTCCGCTTCCTCAGGCCGTCAACATACCCACACGCGCTCGAATTCTCGTTGAACCCTGGACCATGGAATATCAAAGAGCACGTATTGGTCTTTATCATGGCAAACGTAGCTGTTGGTCCACCCTATGCTCTCAACGCGATCGTTGTGTCCGAAGTGTTCTACAATTTGGAGCTGGGATACTGGTTCGCCCTTGTCCTGGTTCTCGCGACACAGTTGACGGGCTTCGGTCTTGCGGGTTTGTGCCGTAGGTTCCTGGTTTGGCCAGCAAGTATGGTCTGGCCACAGAATCTTGTTGCCTGTACACTCCTGAACACCTTACACGCGGAGGATGAAGACGATGGCATTGGAATGAGTCTCGCGGGCGGTGGCTCTGGAAAGGGAATGTCAAGATACAAGTTCTTCATGATTGTCATGGTCGCGGCATTCTTTTTCTTCTTCCTTCCTGGTGAGCACCAACGAACCGCAAGGACAGTGAGCTAGTCGCTAACCAACCTCCCCTAACAGGCTATCTCTTTGAAGCGTTATCTGTGTTCTCTTTCATTTGCTGGGCGGCGCCAGACAATGTTCCTGTGAACCAACTATTCGGTGTACATTCGGGCCTAGGAATGAGTGTGTTAACCTTTGATTGGACGCAGATTAGTTGGATTGGAAGTCCTCTCATGGGTGAGTGCGAGCCATGATACCACTGTGAAGATGACCGCTAACCCGGAATGCCAGTGCCCTGGTGGGCCGAGGTTCATATATTCTTGGGTTTCGTCTTGTTCTACTGGATCCTGACTCCGGCGCTGTACTATACAAATGTAAGTGTTTCCACCCCTTATCTTATGTAGATTTACTCAAAAGCACAACTTTAGTCATGGAAGCTTGGTCATTTCCCAATTTCTGCCAACGAGCCTTACGACAAATTTGGAAAGAGCTACGATGTCACCCGCGTGCTACGCTCCGACGATACCTTTGACGTCAACGCCTATGAGAACTACTCCCCTTTATACCTTCCAGCAACCTACGCTATGACCTACCTGCTTGCATTCGCGCTAAGCACGTGTGTCATTGTGCATACTTTGCTATACCACGGAAGGACATTGTTGAACGGCTTGAAGAAGATGAAAGTTGAGGCGGACGACATTCATGCGAAGTTGATGAGGAACTATCCCTGAAGTGCCCGATTGGTGGTACGCGAGCAGCTTCTGTGTATTTTTCAGCTTAGCAGTCATTGCGGTTGAGGTGAGTGAATGTGCATTTTTGAGTATGGACAAAACGCTTATACGCCTCGCTCACAGGTTTGGGACACAAATGTGCCGATCTGGGCACTGGTTCTGGCCGTCATCCTTCCAGTGATCTATATCTTGCCATCTGGATTCATCTATGCGATGACCGGTCAAGGTATCACACTAAATATCCTAGCACAAATCATCCCTGGTACACTGCTTCCGGGCAACCCACTGGCGAACATGGTATTCAAAGCCTACTCGGTCCAAACCCTCACGGAAGCGACATCGTTCGTGCAAGATCTCAAGCTTGGGCACTATGTCAAGGTCCCACCTAGAGCCACATTCCTTGGGTGTGTTTTCTACCATTTTCTGCTACACGACGGTAAGGCTGACTCGATCAAGTGCAAATGGTTGCTACGATACTGGCCGCTTTCGTTCAGGTTGGAGTCAAGACTTGGATCTTCTCCAATGTCGACGACATCTGCACCATAAACCAGAAGAGTCAGTTGACCTGTCCGCATAACCAAGTATTTTTCACGGCTTCGGCGGTTTGGTGCGTATATTTATGGAATTTGGATGGCTAGATTCGCTCATTGCAATCCACAGGGGCTTGATTGGCCCGAGTCGTCAATTTGGGAAAGGCTCTATCTATCACCCGCATCTATACGCCATCATCGTTGGGGCGTTTCTCCCTCTACCATTTTGGCTGTGGCAGAGAAGGTACCCCAACTCGTGGATAAAATGGGTCAGCACCCCAGTGATCCTAAATGGCGTCTCAAATATCCCACCTGCAACTGGTATCAACTATTCCAGTTGGTTTGCTGTTGGCTTTGTGTTCCAGTACTGGATCCGGAAGAAGAACTTTGCGTGGTGGAGCAAGTTCAACTATGTTGCCAGCTCGGCGCTTGATAGCGGTAAGTATGCTTGGCTCTCTGCTCCTCGTGGGGCTGGTATATATGGAGTTGATCTCGGTGCTGATGTGACTATTGTTCCAGGCACGGTAATATCGCTTATGTTTATTTTCTTCACACTACAAGCGCCTAAAGGTGGAATCATATTGAAGTGGTGGGGCAATTCAGTGCACCGAAACAGTAAGTCTCCCTACTGCATTCGTAATATTTCTGGTGCTGATACATGCGATCTCAGCTGCGGATTGGCAGAGGACCCCCTGGTTGCCTATACCATCTGGCGGCATACCCGATCCATCATAGCGAAGGTTAATATGCATGCCCACCCCTTCTCGCTTATCGCATACCTCCGCCGGATGACGTTTGAATAACTGCCATGGTCCTTCTAATCTATCCATCCTGTTGCATGGGTCCAAAACGACGACAAACACGGGGTTTATTTAACTCAACACTTCAACGCTTCAACATTTGCCATCATTCACCTGCATTTTGGTTGCCCACTATCATTTACAAGATATTTTTTACACATACAGCTTTTCTATTTCAAATCAACCATCCCTGGTCGGTGCTTTAGGCGTCAACCTGGATTCATTGGGCTTGCGTTTTATCCCTTGAACTTGAACTTGAACACCTCGTCTTTGTCGTGCTGCTTATTTCTGGCTTGGTTTCCCCATATCTTCTATTCATATGATCACATTTTACTCTTACTTGCCGTCTATAGATCTTTTTTTTTTCTCCCCGCTGACCTGGAGGATCACACAAGCGGTTGGATCCTTATGTCTTTAGTCGTACGGCTCACGTGTTCAGTTTACATAGTGCACGAGAAGAAATGAAAAGAATCTGTGAAAAGAGCCGGAAGAGCGAGGGCGAGAAAGAGAGCCTTGGAAATTGGCACCAAGATAGGACTCAAAGGTGGCAGATGACTGATGATGATGCCATGGAGGAGGGATTGGTCTATCCTGTTCACAGGCTCTTGTTGGATCGGCAACACACAACATATTTTTGGGTGCTGGTTTGCGGGCGGTTCGATATCATGTGTTGATGGGTCTGCGCAGCCTCTCTTCCAAGCGCTGTTGAGGGGGATAAGGACTGTTAAAATCAATAGTTGCGGTGATTGTTGAGTTGCCTGTAACCCGCAGACTTGGATTGTTGCCACATAGACCTACTGTTGACAAAAAACCCGGGCTTCGGTTCGCCGGGTCACGGACGGGCGCATGGTTCGCACCTTTTTGTGTATCCCCCACTCCGGTCGGATATAAGCAGCCTCGAAGGAGCTTGTGGGCTTTATCCACTAACGTCGATTGGACCAGGGATTGGGATCGGTATCGGCCGCAATCCCTCGATTTTGGTTAGTGACCGGCCGTCGGTTCCTTTGAGAACGAACAAGGTGTGCAGGCCCCTGGCTTGGGGGTGCTGCGGCTTAGCAGCGTGGTACTGGCAACTGTTCATATGGCCGAGGCGGGAGTCGAGTAAAGTAATCGCCATAGCCTATGTGATGTGAATCGGCGATGTGCCCCCACACTCTTGACCGCGGAATGGTTCTCCTGAGTGAGTCATCCTGCTCGCTTATTTCCCAGTTGCCATCGGAAGGGCTCAAGTTCCCCCCTATATATCACTTATTTGCCGATTTGAGCACGGCTTGCGTTCCCTGCAATCAAATGGTGAGTTTGAGTGTTTTTATTTATTTTCATTAATTCCGCATCGTAATGTGATATCGACGGATATTGGATTTGCTCCACCTTTCCGAGCTCGGTTGTGGAGGAGAAAGATAACCACTACTACATCATCGAACCAAGCCCACTTGGGCGATAGTGAGTCGTGCACACACTATCGTGTAGCGGTGTGTGAGATCACCGCCATTGTCGCCGCAAACTTCCATTCCAACAAGTAATATAGGTCACAGCTCGTCTGACTTTGAAAGCAAGACCTTCGCAAGTGGCACCACACACACACAAGCGGAACAGCAAAATCCTCCACCCTCCCCCACCCCACCCTACCCCAAAAGCAGAGAATCTGCACGGACTCAATATAGATTATTGCAGCATCCAACCGAGGCAATCCTACTTGGCTGTGCTTCGCAGAAGCAACCATCAATCTTGTCCATGCGGTACTCCCATAGGGCCCATTCTCGACATTTCCCATCTCCGTATATTCGTTCACAGGCCAACTCGATTTGACAGGACGTGAGCTGGGTTATTTCCGGGACCCCCGGCTGGGCGGAGGTTTTGATGATTCAAACTTTTCCCACTTGATGACATTTTTTCCTTGGCCGTAGGGTACGGTGGCTACTATCCCTTTCAGAGGTTATTCGGTTTGGCTAGGGGGGGGGAGTGTTAGGTATTGTTAGCGATAGCTGTGAGAGCATTCCCTACTTTTTCCAGTCATGAGTCAAAAATACTGATGAATATTTCACTAATCGATGGGGAGGCCTTTTAAGGCCCACAATCCCAGCCAGGGGTTGAGCCCCTTTTGAAAACATACCAACCAATCGAGCTGCTGCATTTCATTCTGTGATGGCGGGGGTTAGGGCATGTAGATCACCATCTGAGTAGGCGCAATGATTTCAGGTCCCAGGGGCGACCGAGCCCATCAGAGGTCCATCAGCGGCTCTGACTGACAGTTATTTTTGTCTCGTGATATTTGGAAGTTTGCATCAGGGACCCTTCCAATCACCTGTTGGCTATTGGTCATATGCTTATGCTAGGATATTTTTGATTGCTCGTACTAGACTTTAACTGTACTCCCTCCGAGATAGCTGGAAAAGTCGCTTCATAACATCCTTAGGGTCATCTCGGAGACCCCCATGCATGAGCTGGTTCGTAATATATTGCTCCGTATTCTTTATCTTAAACGCCGTAGCTTGTGCGAGGTTGAAGTCGACGTACCTGATGAAAGGAAAAAGAAAAAAAAGTGATATGATCAGACAGCCAGACGTGGGTTTGACATCAAGGAAGACAAACATATCATCAAAGTAACTGGAATAAAAGGGTGTCGTGATCGGTTCAATTCAATGAAATTCCGGCTCTGGGTAAAGAAAACTCACGCCACAGCAGACACTTTGACCTTGTTCTCTGACAACTGCTTGAGGTCGTAGAGAGGTCCCCAATTCGTATCTTCAGCAAGGATTTCCGCCGCCCGTTTCCAGGGGCGCAAGTTGACATAGTCATCAAACATGCTTGGGAAAATCTATAAAGAATCAACAACCTGTGCGCAACTCCTTTCTGCTATTAACTGAACCGTACCATTTCCCCTGTGAAGTGTAGGGGTTCACTTTCCGCAAGACCTTTGACAGAATTCCAGGAAAATTGCTTGTGCTTTGATACCGTCCTTGCAGCTGACCACCCCGAGGCACGCCTGAGAGAGTCATATTAATTGTGTTTCATTGCCAAAGGGTTAGACTAGATCGCCCTGACCCTTCACAGTAGATAGCTTCATGAAGGATTGCGTAAAGAGGGTTCCCATCAAACCCCTGGGTTTCTTGAATGGACTGCAATGTCTTGTACCCGATTTTTCCAATGGTCTCGAGCTCTCTGGATGCTCGGAAGACGAGTTCTGGGCCATAAAAGGGTTCTACTTTGTTTCTCAAGAGGGGGAAAAGGACCACTTCACTCACGGTGCACCCTGTCAATGCCCCCTATCACAAGATGAGTGCATCAATTCATTGTCAAGGTAGCTGGCACTACACATACCATCCGAGCCAAAATTAGACCCCAGCTGTTGGAATCGGCTTGGTGTGAGCTGCCCACCCCCTGGGAGGGTGACGTTGTTGGCGTCAAGGTAAGCCACAATATTGCGAACCTGTAGTTCGCCAGTAAGCTATATCGCTGAGCCGTTCTTCACGGATTGAAAAGAGATACCCTCTTAATGTCCCGGGGGTATTTCTCGTAGTAGATCCTGTTCCGCTTGGCGACGCGATCTTAAGCAAGTAGTTCTGGGTATGAGCCGTTCTGTGGGTACTCAATGCAGGCCGCGATAAATCCTCACCAACAAGTGCTTCGTAGACTATGTCGGGACCCTCCACCAAAGGCGCAAGACCCCCGGTCACAAACGCCTCCTTTACACCCTCACTGTGGAATGAAAGGTAGGTGATAGCGCAGAAGCCACCAAAACTCTGGCCTAGCAACGTCCATTTGCGGTCTTCGAGATTCTCTTTGTGGCCAAGGAGGATAGTGCGGATGGCTTCGCAGTCTCTCGCTGTAAATCCATGTATTAAGATTGTGTGCGATAGTGACTTCATATGAGGTAATTTGACCGACCGATATTATCTGCACGAAAGTGTTTGAGATATTCAGCGATCTTCTCGTCTGTATTTACATGTGCGGGAAGCATGTCCGGAGTCAGGGGTGTGCTGAGCCCAGTACCCCGTTGGTCAAGCCAGAGGATCTGCCGTGGGTTCAGTGTGGTGTTTGATAGTTGCTCTTGGTAAGAAACAACCAACCTGATAGCCTTCTTGATATATCTACGATCGAGAGGAACTGGTTTGAATCTTATCTTTAGTTAAGTTGAGGGTACTGTGCGTACCTCTGCAGCATATCCCGAATTCTTCTGCAGCCCGACTTCAAATCCAGGCCCCCCTGCATACCGCTTTACAGCGAGTTCCACGCATGTGTAAGTACGAAGACCATACCTTGCAAAAATAAGACTGCATTTATATCTTATATGAGAAAGAGCCTCCACGAGAGGTACAGGTACACGCACGGAAAGGAAGCTTATCTTGGTCTTCCTTCGTCTTCGCCTTAATGGTTGGTATCGTGTGCCTTGCGAACACTACGATTCTCTCTCCCGATGGGTTGGAGTAGTCGAGTGGGACATCAAAGAAGCGCTCTATGACTTTCACTTCCTCTACAATGCCGATCTCTAGGATCAGGCCCATCTCTATGATCGTCATAAGGTTTTTGGGTGCTGTACCTTTAATCGTGTAAGTTTCGTGTTCTCCGCTGATTATTTCGGTTGCCATTTTCTCTGATCACACTCAGTGTCGTGTGCAGATAGTGGGATGATATAATCTGGCGGAAATGAATGGGGGGCATTTATACACCCTACAGGAGTGAGTCAGACGATCATGGATAAATGTGGATCGAATGATGCTCCGAGGCATGCGTACATAAGAAGATCCGGTCTTCCCTTCACATGATGCTTTCGAGCTTCAGCAAGAAAAAAGACTCTTATTATATAAGTTTGTACACCCTCGGACTTGCGAATGGCATTCAAGTCAACTGATCACCGTCCACCTTTTATGAGTTCTGCACCAGTAGCCCCATCCTTCTTTGGATCGTTCTCCAAATCCATAGGATCAAAAGGTGGAGGGGATATCGAAGTTGCATTGAGGGGTGCGTCTCCACAGCCGCAATCGTATTCTGAATCTAGCTTCGCACAATCGAATTCTGGTTTCTCTAACCGCTTGTTCACCTCGTTATGTACCGCACATAACCTGGGCAGAAAGAGAGTCAATGAGTCGTAGAGAGGAGATTCCAGAGTGTTTATACCATTGCGAGGCAGCATGGCGCGAGGACGTCTACAGGGGTGGTCTCAGGTCTGTTAAGCATCATGGTAAAGAGTCGTTGCATGTCACCTGTGGTGGAAACTGGTTCAGTAATTGTTGAAACTCGGTCGCACATTCTCCACAAGGATATAGCCGTGAGGTTAGATGGAAATACGAGTTGAGTGCGGCGCGCTCGTCCGTTGTTGGATTCTGCCAGGTACGTGATCTCAGTAGGGATTACACTGGTAACAGGGAAGGGGGCGACGGTTACCTCGGGAAAACGCAATGTTACCGTATGGCTGCAAACACGGTTTTCAACATCCAGCTTACCAGGAAGACATAGAGACCTACAGCAACTTCCACGTTGCTCTCCCTAGTGCTGCTCTACTCCTGGTCAGTCATAGTCGGTGGAATTAAACACGGACGTACTTGGCGGTTTCGTTCCCTAACTTGGACATGATTACCCCACCTTCCACACCAGCTATGGGCGGCGGACTGTCCTTCTTGGGTGATTCAGGGACTCGGATGCCAAGTTTTCTCAACTCCCCCTTCACCAAACAGTTGGCCTGTCCAAGGATCGATGTAGGCACGAGATGGTGGGTGAAGCGTGGCGAGCATGGTTAACTAGGAACTGCAATTATCAAGTGAGCCATGAGTAAATGACTAAAAGCTTTTAAACCGTACTATGGCAAGGATGATAACAAGAAATGATTTAGCAAAGCGGGATATCATTGTCGTAGCCAGGAGACACGCGATTCGGATTTGGCAGCGGGCTGGATCGACGCCGACCGCTGTTTGGCCCTATTTGGAAGCGTGTACACGTTCCGGCCATCCGCCCACGTAGGTCCTAGATTCACCAATTGACTGGTATAAGTAAGGATTGCTCCTCGAGCCGAGGCGGATTTCGACGGACAAACCGTTGGAAATGCGATATAGCATCGGGGCAACCATGAGAATAAACCGTGATTTCGGAATATCCGCGGTCACATGACGCCTTGAAGAACAGCGATAACCCCTGGCCCCCCAGCAGCATGACTACCGTGGTGTCTAGGCAAGGCACGATTTCACCACCGGTCCCATTGCACATTACCGGGTATTGTGGTGCTTACCATACCCAACGATGTTGCTCTCGTGTGTTGGATGTGTCTTCCGGAAAAGACTATGGTTAAGCTGCCTCGCGCCCAGAGCCACCGATATCATCCTGAGTCTCCTGCTCATTCGACAGGGGTGCGTTTTGTCGTGTATGTTATCCTGCTCCTGCCCCAAAATCACCCGGAATTCTTACAGCAGCCCCGACGTGTGGAGGCAGTGGATGACTATAGGAATGACTCTGTCATTCGTCGAGTTACCCTACAGCGGGATGAATTTGTGGTGCGGAATAAAACCCATCAGGTATGTTTCGTCAATTAGCATATACAGGCAAGGTTAGCTGATTTTTTATTACAATGTCGAAAGTGCTCTTTCAACGTCTGCCTCAGGCTCGGTTCCGCCCACGAGGTTCGGCGCAATACGTCATCGATAGTTTCAACGTTTGTTCCGGATTCAACAAACAAGTTTTGATCACTTTTTAGGTCCGTGTACATGATGCATGATGCCGCTGAACAAGGTGTGGCCCTGAGCCTCCCGAACCTATATTGTGCAGTATTACTCAATGAGTTGCACAGAGAACAACCTCCTTCTACCTCCAACCACCCAGACGAACATGTAGGGTCCACTTCAATCTGACGGTTTCCCGCTGACTTGTACCTCCACCCGGCTAATTTAAGGGACATCGATACCTCCGTAGACAAGTCCTTGAGGCAAGATGTCCCCTACACTGCACCTCACTACCAACTGAGTTATGGTTAAATTAGCGAAGAAACGAGTCTTCGTATTCTACTCAACAACACGTAGGTCGTACCGACCTCCGGCAGCCCAAGCAGCACAGAACCTGACATCATCTAGTGGCGTTATGCCCCCTCCCCATTCATACCTCGTAAACAGATATGACATACAATTCCATCCGAACGTTACTGGTGAGCTCAGCCCGCCCAACAAACTCAGGCCCTCAATTCACTGTAACACTAGGCCATGCCCTCCCCACGAAACTATTGGCGCCCACCCCGCTCGACCGCTGAATTTACCGGCCAAAATCATGCAGGTGATCCATTCCTCGGCTGCACAACACTCTGTCGGAAGCCAACTTCTCGACTTCGCCAGGGCTGCCTACCTCCAACGAGCTAAACACAATACATACAGGCTCTACATGCAGAGTATATTCGTGGGTTGCTGTTCGCGAGGCACTTTAGAATACTTTGTCGATGGTCTTTGTGCCGAATGAGTTGCACAGACGAGTCGCGGGCCAAGGTCCAGTGTTCACCTCTCTCACAATTTAGGCGATTTCCATGTCCATAATCACTGAGTACGTCATATTCACTTCTGGCTGGCGTGTCTCGGATGATGGGATGGGGAGGACGATCAAGGGGCTCCTAACTTCGCAACTCGTGTCAGATGTGAAGTCATCCCCCGAGGCTCACAGACCAAGGGTACCTGTCAGGACTGTGGGCACTGCCTGCTTCATGGTGTTCATGATCATCCCCACACTTATCACCATCATAAGCATCCTCATCATATCTATTCTCTCCTTCGTGATTACCCAAAGTATCTTTATAGTCCTTAGTCCTCTGTTGGCAGCCATTAAGATGACCAAGATCCAAAACGAGGTGCGAAGTCATTGGTTCCAAAGGATCTGCTTACACAAACAGTTTGACCAGGATGTCAACCCTCTCTCTAACTTGATGCACGTTGTGCTAACTACAACGATCCTTTTGTCTGGGGTGGAATACGGCTGCTTGCATATCTCCTCTGGACGCGAGAGTCAGGTCTGACGGGTGTCCGCAATATCCGTCACCGTACGGCCCGTGTTGGCGGCCTTATTGGAGCGCAGACAACGACATTAGCATTCTGTGCTCGCCGCGCTCACCTTGGATCTCTCGGCTGGGGCCAGTCCCTGCTGGGGGAGTAGGGAAGGGGGGTTAAAAGGGACGGTGGTGAATTCACATCTATTGTGAGCCCCCCTGTTATGCTCTGTGTAATCGCTCATGTGGTTGTTGGCATTCTTATGTATCTTTATCAGCGTTTCTGTACACCATACGATTTCTCTGGATTGTGTGCACCAATCTTTCACGCGCTAAGATCACGAATCCCGCCTTATCACCTGCAGAACTTCAAAGAATCAAGAATCAATCAATGACCTCGTGACTGAGCCCAACCCAGACCCGCCGACGGATTAAGCACTGATCCTAGGAAAGGAACTCTCACCTCCTGTCTTCAGTGGTAAGTCCACGACGGCAGGAACGTACTGTACTACCTTTCGGGTCCCCTCCCAAAAAAAATTCGTATCGAGTTGGCATGAGCGGTGATCCTTGGAAATCCTGAGGGCGATTTTCGTTCCGGTTTGGGGCCTTCAACTTACTCTCATGTGCATGGCCTATGGTCTTTAAGAAGTATGTCAACTGTCTTGCATCAATCTCTTGATATGATTGTTCTGTCCCGAATTAAACGTGCTCTGCTTGGATGGGCCAGCAGCCGCCATCATCCACTGCTGCAGAACCTCAATAAGCATCCGCAATGCTCGACCGTGTCCCACGGCCGTCTCGCAGAGCCAGCTACCTTCCTTAGCCCCACTGCTCCACGAAACCAACATGCTGTCGATTACTATGGCCCAAACATCCGTTGCCACGCGCCGGGCAAGGATCACACTATGGACAGGCCTTGCCCTGTCTATCGTGGTCTTTATCTTTTCCCTTGTAAACTTCGGAACCGCATCACTGTGGCTTGGACTCATAGCCGCATGCTTGAGCATCGTCCAGATCTCAACACAACTCGTCATTCATCCGCAAGCGCGAGAAACGGACTCCCCACTCCGATCAATGCCGGCCGATGTTCGAGCGGGGACATCCTCCCGCCTGCAGGCGTCCTCCCCACCACGTCCACCGTATCCAGCATTATTTTCATGATCGTCGTTGCAACGCTCTACTTCTATGCGTTCATTATTTGTTCGCTTACACTTGCACTGATTCTCCCGGATGACGAGATTCCTACATCCGAGAGAGCGGCGGCGCTGATAGAAGCAATATTCGAGGCGCTCTGTGCGTATGTGATGATAAGGCTCATTATTATTGGGGTGCAAGAGAGGAAGGCTGACACCGGGAATATTCGGATGGTTGCTCGCCATGAGGAGAGCGGGGCGGAGGCCCAGAATGCTAAGGGGTTTGATCTTATGAATTGAAGGTATTGGTTTCTCTGGTTGTAATCTGAGTGTCTGTTCTTTATGCTATCCTTCCTTAGGTTCTCTGGTGGGAATTAATTTGGAGAATATTTCTTTCTCATGGGGTATTGGGATGTCAAGACAAAGAGTTTGATTAGGATCTGGTCTTTCATGGGTTTGGTGGGAATATGAACAGGACTGATAAATGTATGAACATTATTGATTTGATTGTGCCAGTGATGTATGCATTCCTGGGGACATGTCGGACCAAAAGAAATTTCAAGAGATAGACCAGGTTAGTATGATGCTACTACCACACTGCCTCGATTTCATAGATGGATTACATGCTGTGGTGTGCGAAAGATCCTGGAGACAGCATCCATCAAATGTCGATGCTACCCAACAAGACCTCAGGCACATATCTTTTCCCGGTTTACTTCACATTGGCCCTTGATGTTGAGTGGCTGTGATTCCTAAATTTGAATCCTGATCCCTTGGAGACCTCATTATTACTTTCCTTCTGGTTGAATTTGTACCTCGATACTCTCCGACCTATAAGAAGAAGCAACATCATCGCCTCGCATCACTGGAGCACTTGATGCAGCGCCCCTGAACCAAACACACGCTGCTGCTGCTGCGGTGGCAGAAGCTATCATTGGTTACTCCAGAACGCACATCCGCAGTAACATTTACGATTCAATGGCGTCTCGTGGCTGACTCACAGAGGCAACTACCCTAATCCACTACTTCGCCAATCGAAATTGCTCACTGCTATGAACCAGAGACCCATTGCCACACGCGAGGCAAAAGTCACATTATGGACGGGCCTTCTCCTATCCCTCATCACCTTTGCCGCTTCCCTTGTGAATCTTGGAGCAGCTTCATTGTGGATCGGTCTCACAACCGTATGCTTGAGCGTCGTCCATATCTCAGTACACCTCGTTATCATCCGCGTACGCGATAATCGAGCTCGGGCCTTCAGCGCCACTACCTTACCCGATGCCCGCTATCATCAAGAAGGGTATCCTTCTTGTGCGGCCACCCTCCCCATTACATCCACCTTGCCCAGCATTATTTTCGCTGGTATTCTTGCACTGACTTTTATCCCTGCGCTGGTTTTCTCTGGGTTTACGCTGGTAGCGATTACGGACGGCGAATTTCTCGATATCAATACACCGGCAGCAGTCCTCGAAACCATATTTGAGGTGCTCTCCGGGTTTGCAATGACAGGGCTTGTTGTAATTGGGGTGAAAGAGAGGATGATGAATACGGGAAACACACAAATGGTGGCCATTGGAAATGTATCAAGGGCTCTTCGTCATGAAGATAGTGGAGTGCGGTTCACCCCTGGTGTTGAGGTCAAATCGCCTCCGGTTTACACTCCATTTCAATACCCGCAGAAAGTGTGCGTGTTGGTGTCATTGGTTCTTTAGAGTATCTCTTTTCTTACCATTTTATGCGTAGACCTTCGGCGGGGGGTTGAAATGGAGGTCCAGGTTTTTTTTTTTCAGCTGTGGTGTTGGTTGTGAAATTATTGAATGAACTGTAACAAAAAGCAAAACTGAAAACTAAAACTGAACATGTGATATGCCCATTTTCATGAGTTGGCGCTCAGGGGCTTTCGAATTCGACCTAAGTAACGACCGAATCCAGAGATGAGCGATCAAACCACTCAATCTTCAGGCTTAGCTTCCCATTCAACACAGCCGCTATAGGAACATTATTGACCCCATACTAATTTCTGTCCCTGAACGCCGCAGCGCACCCGACAAACAACGTCGTCAGTTTTTGTCTGGATCAAAAGGGTCAGATTCAGTTTGGATCTCCCAGTTTGTTCTTCGCCAGAGGACAGTTCCTATTCTACATGGTGCGTGCGGACTGCAACGGCCGCGCACAATCCATACACATCAGATCAATGTTGATCCGAATTGTCACCAGTCAATATACTCACATCTGATCGACGACTGCGCGAGGGCAGCACTCGGCTCAGGCAGGCGCCAGTGCCTCAACCCGCCCACTCTATCACGTTGACATTGGCTGACCATATGAACGGGACCGCCACCGTCACAAACAATGCAAGGATCATACTGTGGGCAGGCCTTATCCTGTCCTTCGTAACCCTTGTCGTTTCCCTTGTGAATCAAGCTGGAAAGGCATCGCTGTGGATTGGTCCCGCAGCTGCATGCTTGAGCATCATCCACATTTCAACACACCTCGTTATCATCCGCGTACGCGAGAAGAGAAGCCCTGGGACCCCTCCCATCTATGCGCATGGTCATGGCGCAGGCTCCGTCTTCCCCACTACATCCACCTTACCCAGCATTGTCTTTGCGGGTATCCTCGCGCTGTCCTTCACCTCTGCATTGACAACCCGCGTGTTCATGCTGATGGCGGACATTGGAGACAGAAACCGTGTTTCCGGTTTCAGGCCGAAGGTGGTCGTTGAAGTGTTATCCGAGGCGCTCTCCGCCCTCGCAACGGGATATCTCTCTGCTATTGGGATGGGTGAGAGGAATATAGACGCCGGGAAGATTCAAATGCCGGCGGTCGTTCCACTTGAGGGTGGTGGTGTGCGTTTCCAGGGTGCGGAGGAGCCACCTCCGAATTACACTCCGTGATAAAACCCACAATAATTTTATATCTCCTTCGTTGATCCTAAACCGAATGCCAGCTCACTCATTATATCTGTACTTAGATATCCGACAGGGGCTTTGCCTCCCGCTAGCCCGCGCCGCATGCACAAAGCTTCCTGTATCCTCATAACAAGTTGTTTTATTGGTTTTACAGCCCTTCTGCTGCTTCACACGCTCGCAGAGCTCCTCAAGTTCTTCGCTCCCCCACGCTTCAAGACCTGACAGACGGCCTCTCATCATCAATCATTAATACGCATCAAGGGTAGGAATACTACATTGTAGCACTGGTCCAAGCCAACACTTGGATGATATTGAATAGCAGTTCATTACGTTCAGATTTCGCATGCTTCTGTGCCTTGTCCATGGGAATGTCAACGCCCGAATCAGAATCTTTTGCGTAAACTTTTTGAATTAGATGTTTTACTGGGGTTGTACCTGCAACGGCTATCATTCCCCGCCTCCAAACACACAGTGCAGCAGGACATCCCACGGCCGTTGCACAAATACCTTGAACCCCCCAACCTAGCGCTGCACGGAACCGACATTGGCTATCGATTATCATGCACAAGTCATCCGTTACCACACGCAAGGCAAGGTTCACACTGTGGATATGCCTTTTCCTCTCCTTCATAATCCTTTCCCTTTCCCTCGTGAACCTCGGAATCGCGTCATTGTTCATTGCTCCCATAACTACATTTATGAGCATCGTCCACATTTCGACGCATCTCATTATTATCTGCATACGTGAAAAACGCTCGAGAACTGCTCCAGCCGATCCTCACCATGATCAAATGGAACATCCTCCCCACCCGAATCCCTTTCCCCCTGCGTCTACTTTACCCAGCATGATTTTCACGGGTATCCTTGCGGCGCTCTTCGGGACTGCGTTCGTTATTTGTGTACTTACGCTTAAGGACCCACCGGCGGACAATGAGTTTCTCGTGTTTCCAGTGGTTGTGGCGATCTTTGAAGCGGCGTTCGAGGTTCTTTGTGCATGTGTGATGGCGGGGCTCATTGTGATTGGGGTGAGAGAGAGGAGGGAAGGCTGTTTTGAGAAGGAGGGAGGTTGTTGGGAATGGGCAGATGGTCATTCGTCATAAGATAGTGGTATGCGGTTCCAGGAGTTGCCTCCGGAATACACTCCGTATTAGAGTTCAGGTATTAGTTTCGCCGACTCTAAACCGAATTTTGTGTTCCTATGCTATCTATAGTTAGGACACTAGGGTTTGGGTTGGACGAGTGTTTTTTCCTCTGTACAAGAGGTATAGTTGCTGGATCAATCAAGTCGAGTGGTTTACAAATTTACCCATCAATTTGCAAGCCATCTCAAACCCGCACACAGTCGGGTTAATTCCGACCTTATAACATGAAACAAACGAGGAAATACAGAGCCAACCCTCCATGACACTCGACCTTGGTTGGGAACGCAGTTTTATTCTAGCATCTCCGGCCACGGCTTGAGTCAGAGTACCGGCTGGATTCACCCGGCCCAGTAAGAAAGCTACAATCTCGCTGTACCGTGGCTACTTGTGAATTTTCGCCTCGCATCACTCTGGATTTAGTCTCTCCGCATTACGGACGGGATCATTTGTATCCCCATACACCTTCTCGCTAGTTACACCGCGTACACAGGGAACGGGTATTTCAAATACCCCAGTTAAGTAAAGTACATAGCACTCAGGCAGAGTTCATCCTCGTCCCACCATTAAAAGCGACGCTGTTTTTGTGAGCCTGCTCAACGTCATCGAGGTGAGAGATAGAAAGAGGTTACCGGAAGGATTAGGCTAGGGGACACCCGTTATTCTACTTGAGGTTTGGGCAAGGCCCCATTTTCATGTACTGTACTTGATGCGGGTTTGGTTGGGTTGATAAATCGACGCATCCGAGGGATGCATAATACATCATCGACCATGGTGACATTTCAAAATACTATGGGAAGAGCTGAGGCTGTGGTCCTCCATCAAGGAGGCTGGAGGGTTGAGCCCGAATATACCGACGCACATACTGTGTCTCAGCTCTGTTCGCCAAGCATTGTGACAGCAACGGGGTACTATTTAGAGCGGGGTTGCATGGGCGCTAGATCGAAATTCCATCGTTTCCAATGCTACTCGGGTACGCGGTGCCGGCGGATACGCTTGCGCAGTGATGATATATACCTAGTCGTGCCCGGGGCGACAACTGTATGATGGACTCAACACCCATAATTACCCGTAGAGCCAACACACTGCTCTGGTTGATTCCTCATTCTAACCATCACCGACTTTTCGCTGTCGCTCGTCAATTTCGGGCTCACGTCATTCTTTATGGGAATCGCAGCCACAGGCGCCACCATAATCCACATCGTTACCCACCTTACCATCGCCTTTCTACATGAGAGGGGGTACTACGACGCTCGCACAGATACACTACCCCCGACATCAAAACTGTACAGCATTTTCACCGACGCGCTGCTCGCGATATTATTTCTCGCAGCATTTACAATCACGGTGGTGGTGCAGGTGGTGGATTACTTTGGGTCTCTGGAGACGGGTCCTAGTTGTATATGCGGATGCGACAATGGAGGCGGTGTGTGCGATTGCGCTGGTTGTGCTCGCTATTATTGCATCGTTAGACCGGCGGCGGTTCCTTAGAATGAAGGGATGAATTCAGTTGGAAGAGAATGCGAAATGTACTTCTAGTGACCAAATGATAAGATAAGATAAAGCGATCGAGTCAGATTCCTTTCATGATAAAAAGTGCCTAAATTGGTGGTTCTAGTCAAACTATTCTTCCCGTGTTCGCTGGCACCACCAATGTCAACAGTATACATCGACGAAGCTGCAGGCTCAGACATCACAGGCGCAGGAACACAACCCGTGCCCTACCAAACTCTCGGACATGCCCTCTTCACCAACGCAGCCAACGGCGACGGCGTCAAATACCTTATCAGGAAGGACGCCAGTGCTGCATACGACGAGCCAACGCAGTCCGCGCTGAAAAAGGCAAAGAAGACTGCCGACGGCCTAGAGAAGAAGAAGAAGAAGGCTGAGGAGCTCGCGGAGAAGGAGGCCAAGGAGAAGGCGGAGCTGAAGGAGAAGAGGGACAAATTTTTAGAAGAGAGCAAAAAGATCGTGTTGGATGAGGATAAGACTCTGCCCAAGGCTTCCAGGGTAGGTGTATTGTCTGTTAAAGACGACCCTTTTGTTGACAGTCGGGATCGTCAGGCCAAGATCATCAAGCTCGCTGACCTTCGTGGTCAACGAGTGCGAGTGTTTGGATGGGTACACCGTCTACGCGATCAGAAGGGTATTATCTTCATCGTTCTTCGGGATGGCACAGGCTATCTCCAAACCGTTCTCTCTGGTCGTGTGGTATGTCGCAGTTTTTTCTTTTATTTATTTTACATCTAGGAGCTGATCAAGCGAATGCAGGCCCAGACTTACGAAGCGTTAACGCTGACACTTGAATCGACCGTCGAGCTCGTTGGCACCCTCCAAGCTGTGCCTGAAGGCAAGACCGCACCAGGCGGCCACGAGCTTATTGTCGACTACTGGAGGGTCATCGGTGCCGCTCCAGGCGCAGACGACTGCGTTCACCAACCGTTTGAACGAGGTATCTAACACGAATCTAATCTTCTCATCCCGTTGCTCAACATATTCCCGCACAGAAATCAGATCCATCGATCCAAGCAGACCTCCGTCATCTCGTTCTAAGGGGCGAAAACGCCTCCAGTGTGCTCCGTCTGCGCTCTTTCTTGCTCTCCGCTTTTCGTCAGACTCTTGTATCACACGATTGCCTCGAAGTGACTACCCCCTGTTTTGTGCAAACCCAAGTCGAGGGCGGTGCAACACTGTTTCAATTGGATTACTATGGGCAGCCGGCGTACCTCACACAAAGCTCGCAATTGTACTTGGAGACATGTCTGGCTAGCTTGGGTGATGTATTTTGCGTACAGGAGAGTTTCCGTGCCGAGAACAGGTGCGCAAAAACTCGAGCTTGAAACCGAATACCAGACTCTGAGGCTTTGGTCTAGTCATACAAGACGCCACTTGAGCGAATATACCCACCTAGAGGCCGAGCTCGCGTTCATCACTTTCGACGATCTTATGACTCACATCGAGGCCGTTGTATGTCCATTCATTGACTCTTCCAACGTCACCTACCCATCAATTACCAGATTTGCGAAGCTGTTGACATCCTCCTCGCCAACCCCATCTCGGCCGCACTCATCAAATCCCTCAACCCATCTTTCGAACCTCCCACCCGGCCGTTTACTAGATTAAGCTATGTCGACGCCATCAACTGGCTCAACGAACACGGGATCAAGCACCCCGAAGAAGATGCCCAAGGCAACCCCATCAAAGATGAGTCTGGACAAATCAAGATGGTTGAGCACAAAGTCGGAGACGACATTGCAGAAGCGGCAGAAAGACAAATGACGGATATCATTGGCAAGCCGGTGTTCTTGTACGGGTTCCCGGCAGAGTTGAAGGCGTTCTATATGCAGAAGATGCCGAGGAAAGAGGGGCGAAACGCTGGTGTTTACGGAGAGCTGCGATTTGTTGATGCCAAATGTAGGTGAGATTGTGGGTGGGTCGATGAGGATTTCGGATGAGGAGGAGTTGTTAGCGGCGTACAAGAAGGAGGGGATTGATCCTGCTCCATATTATTGGTATACTGACCAGCGCAAGTACGGAACTGTCGAACATGGCGGGTATGGATTGGGTGTTGAGGTGCGTGCAAACTCTGGTTGTGCTTGATTCCCGGTTTCCAAGTGGCTGAGTGTGGTCCGCCTTAAGCGATTCCTTGCCTGGCTTGCTAACCGGTATACCGTTCGTGAATGCTCCCTATACCCAAGGTTACGGATTTTCCCCACGTCGGCTACTCGGAACTAATTTGTTGGATTTGTAGGTGGCCCGGTCGTGCTACTCCTTGAGGGGATATCTATTTGGGAACTTGGAATGCTACTTTCAATGACCTTGTTATCAATAGAATGCTATTGGATGTTTGCACTACAACACTAAGATCAGTTCCCTAAAAGTAGCACCTGCTGGACCTTTGTGACAAAACACTACCTGGGTGCTAAGGATAGATGAAACACTATAGTGCTCGGTGTTGCCGGTTGAGACGATTCGATATTTAGAACCTCGGCTTGTGGCCGCCCTACGATCGCCGTAACTAAAACGGTATATTAGGTTTCCAAAAACACCCCCAGCAGTTCGACAGCCCATATGCAATTATAGATCAGCTGTCCACAGCACATCCATAAATTTCCTTTGCGACTCTCCTCCAGTTTTCCTTGTCGATAGCAAATTCCTGTGCATAATCAACTTCGAGGTGATGCAAGCGTTTTCCAACGATGACGAGACTGTGCAGGGGCTGGCCAAATATCTCGGGAGATTGGGTGGAGAGTTCTGTGAGTGTGCCTGCGACGATGCGTTGAGTGTCTTCGCTGCCACCGACGCGGGAAAGTGCGATGGCGAGGGTGTTGTCTGGGGAGAGGGTGCCGGACTGGCGGGATTTTTCGACTTCGATGAGTTGAGAGACTGCGAGGGGGATGGACATGTATCGCGGTGGTTCGTAGATTTTTCGACCCCTTAAGGAAGGAGAGAGGTAAGCTATGGCTTGAGAAGGAATGAAAAGAAGGGTACCTACCGTGCCAAGTTTTCTTCGCTCTGCTCTTTGACTTTTATGTCGAGCAAGACAAGGGTGTGCATACCTAGGTCGGCATTCTCTTTAATGCGGTCGTAGAAGCTGTCTGGTTTCCAATTTTGGGTGAAGAAGACGAGGGAGACGGTTTGGCCGAAATTATAAAGCTGGAGACCGCATGCGCCGACGGCATTGATGATGGACGCATTGTGGATGACCCGAACGGGGATGTTGAGTACGCGAGCACGCAGGATGATGTCCGTGTGTGTAGTTGCGCTGAGGTTCATGATTATTACCCAGGTGGAGTTAGCCGGTCGATCATGCGCCATGTCCGAGGTTTTAGATTTCATTGTCGTGAGAACGTGCATGCAAAAATGAGGCGCATGTGTATGCAATGGTTGCGGCAGAAGATAGCCGTGTGATATGGGGACATGACAAAGCACGAAGAGAGGTGACATGAGAGAGAAGTTGATCATGGATCCATGGAGACATGTCATGATTC
Organism: Lepiota brunneoincarnata; assembly: GCA_023014365.1. Taxonomy (NCBI): domain Eukaryota; kingdom Fungi; phylum Basidiomycota; class Agaricomycetes; order Agaricales; family Agaricaceae; genus Lepiota; species Lepiota brunneoincarnata. The sequence continues at coordinate 1,376,610 of JAEBUN010000009.1, forward strand.
ATTGTCAGTGATTACTATCACCAGTATCATTTGCTGAAGAGAGGGATGACTCACCCAAAGGGGTCACCTACAACGAGGAGCGAGACATCCTCCTTGTCGGCGTTGTGGAGAATGTCATTCGCTTTGAGTCTCAACCATGTCGCGATCTGCGAGGATGATGGGCTTTTCGTAGAGAGCTTCCTTTTGAATGGTATATGATGCGGGGCTGGGAAAGGGATACGGGTGTGACGGACCAGACGCTCCTTCTGGACCATCAAAATGCTTGTGTATGCTTCGAGGTAGATTCTACTCGAGGTCTTTATGGCCTGGGTTGTGTGATAAGAGGGTCTGGTTTGGTATCAGAGATGTTGCTACTACCTCTAACCCGCGCAGGGTGATATCCTTTTCGTCTGAAAGTCCAAGGCCGATGAGGAAGAACATGGAAGGAGTTGAAGGATGGATTAGATAAGAACCAAAAATAGTTATTTTCGGATCACGCAGAGTGACTTCGGTCAGCTCGGACTGATCGCAATTCGCTTCTTGTCCTCCTCCCTCAAAAGCCAATGTGAGTACTTTCGCTCTTTCGCTTACACCCCATGCGACGCTACTCACCCTCCTTCTATAGGACTCCCCTCGTCACAGACGACCTGCCCCTCGACATCCTCCCTCTCATTATCGATGGCCTCAGCTCCAGACAAGACTACCTCGTATGCACACTCGTCAACAGGACGTTCAACAGGATTTCAACGCCGCTCCTCTACCGTGAACTCAACTCGAGAGCGATACCCAAGGTGATTTCTCTCATCCCATCTCCTGGCACTTGGTTGCACCTCGTGGGGTTCGATGAGCCTGTTGGGTTTAGCCTCGACTCGCGCCAGTCATCACGAGACATTCTTTATGGCTCGATCTAGTCTTGATCAGTCTGGTGGTTCTTGAACTTCATGTGCGACCACTCGAATGGGTCAGAGACGCTCGTCCCCGAGTTGTCTGCGGGCGCGCTCTGGGTGTGCGGACTGATTTGCCTTTTGACATTACGGCATCTCAGAACGTGAACATGACTAATCGCGATTGGACAGTCCCCATTGCATCACCCTGCCGCAACCCTCTTGAAGCGTCCCGAGCTTGCCAAGTATGTCCGTCATATTACCGAAACAGGTCAGCGTTCCATCGTCCCTGAAGAGAGCTTGATACTGATGTTTCTGGCCAGGCTCTGTGCACAGAAGTCTTCGCGCGCGATTTCCAGCAATGATAGACGATGTACTCAGCGCTCTTGCACTCTGTACAAAATTGACCTCGTTTGCTTGGATCGATGACTCTCTTACCACTGGTGACACCCTTCTCGCCCTCATTCAAGTCATTCGCAAGCAAAAATTCCCTCTGCGCGAACTCACCATCCGTACCCATAGCGATCTCGGCCCAGAGATCTGGAGTCAGCTCAACACCCTGACAGGTCTTTGCAGTATCAGCCTTTGGTGCATGGAAGGTCCGCCAAGAGTCCTGCAAGGATGGAGCGAGCCTCTCGGCCCAACTCTCACTCATCTGGAGCTAGGAGTCAGTGTATTTCCTTGTCCTCCGTCCGAATGTACGTCCTAAGCACCTCTCTCCCTCCACTTGTTTCCTTTCTTTCTTTCTTTCTTTCTTCTTTTTTTCTATATGTTTGTTTACGCACTAGCGCTGCGCCGGCGTCCCACCGACCATCCTCGTAACAGTTCTCTCGCACCTCCCCCTACTCACAAGCCTTCGCCTCAAAGGCGCACCAGCGACCTCGATACCTACAATCCTCACCTGCCTCCCTAACCTCAAAATTCTCGACACCGAATATCTCCCCTCGTTTCGCAAAGTTGAAGCCCCACCTGCGGACCAAATGCCCACTCTCTCCACACTCACCGTACGCACCAACACGGTCGATAACCTCGGTCCAGGCAAGTTGTGGTCCTGGATCAAAAATATACTGCCTAATGGTGGGCTCGAAAAGTTCAAGCTACACGCGTTTACAATGAATAACACGAGGTATGTGGATGCTGCCGGACCGGGGGTGTCGGGCGGGAGTGGGACGATGGTCCCTAGGATGTTTTTGTTGGATCTCGCACGAGTGCATGGGGAGTCTTTGAGGGAATTTGATATTGGGGACTGTCGAGCTTACAATGAGTGATGTAAGGTGTTTAAACACCTATTTCACGCGGTTGGAGGTCTTGGCTTGCGCGGTTGCTGTTCCGGATGTGGTATGTACTTGGTGTTGTGATCTTATTTGGTAACATTCGTGACATTTTGTTTTTTACAGACGGCGATCCACCTGATGGTCTCGGGTGCACAAAATTTACATACGCTCAAGTTTGGCGTACACTGGATACCATACGATACTCACCCGGGTAGCATGGCTCAGATTGATGATGACTTGACTCCGCAGAATATCCCACTAACCTCTCGTCGGCGGGGAACCACGTTCACTCTTCGGGAAGCCATTGACATGATGCGCACTTCAGAGAATCCGAAACTGAGGGTTATTGAGATAGGAGGGAAACAGTTTGTTGTGAGTGTTTCGTGTCGTCTGTCTTTGGCTGAGGCTAAATCCTTATGAAGGGGAGATGGGTGCTTGTAGAAGGGGAAGATGGAAGAGGTATGCCCAAGTTTGAGGTGTTTGCGGATATGGCGGAGGATAAATGGAATACATAAGTTACACGAAGCTGCTGCTAGCGTCGCGGGTCCATGGATTTGGGTCCAGATTTTTTTTTTCTTGTCCCGTCTCGGTATAGGTTGTTGTCTGCGGAAAACGCGTACGGTTTTCTTAGTTGAACCGTTGTGGTCCTGATCGCTTGGAGAATCTTTGTATATATATATAATTCGGCACTGACATTCAGGCGCCGGTTTCTACCGTTAGTTTGATAGGTGAATAGCTGTTACCTGCAAAACCACACGCAACTCATGCTGCGTCGAGAAGCTCGAGTCTGAATTACATTGTTAGGCTGGACCCTATAGGTTTTGCCGCTTCCCGGGAGATGTCTTGTGTAGCGATTTAAGTAGAATTGATGAGCTAAATGAGAGGGTAACAAAAAGCGACGGTAATGAGCAAGCTACCTAGGGCATACCTTGGATATTGTATGAAGGTTCGCAAGTTCGAGAGGGGAGGCAAGCGTCGTTGAGCTGGGTCAAGGCGAGGGAGAGATTGCGACCAGTCTTTCGAGATAGAGAGTAATTATTTTTCACTGGAGGACGAATCCTCCCCCTTCTACATTAAATACGGTAAAGAAATAAATACTACGTTATTCGTCGGTTATCAGAGAAGACAGCGAACGTACACGAAAAGGAGCGAAATTGTATAACTACGAGAGGCCGTGTAAGTGACACAAAATGTAGCGAAGACAGATTTTCGTGAAACAGGAACCTGGAGAAAAACTTACAAGTACGCTAGGAAGGAAAAGGTAGCTAGAAGGAAGGAGAGGGAACGGCTGTACTAAAGGTGTAGAAAAACTTTAAGGAATGAAGAAAAATTTTACATATATTTCAACGGGAGGGGAATTATCTGAAGACCGAGGGTACGCGTGGCCCAGGGTCGTCGCTCCGTCCCGTCGTTCGTCATCTGAGTCCGACGCTCGTCCTCTTCCGTATCGTTTCCACGCGTAGCCAGGAGGCTACTCCCACAATATGGTACATGGAAAACGAAATTGAATGGTATAAACAGGCGTAGGGAATTTTAATACGCACATACTAGAAGCTGGAATGGAATAAGAGCTGCTGCAGATGGTGTTCAGTCGATCAAGGTCAAATTTTCCGCTCTATGATCGATAACAATTGAAGGATGAGATAATTACTCCAACCCTCGCTACGGTGAGCAGCGCCTAAAACGACAGGATCATCATTAGCTGCAGTGCCCCTTTTTTCCTGCCTACGGGACTCTGTTACTCGACATGCACACGCCCAGTCTAGTGTGCATGGCAGACTTCCACTCAACAAGACCGTTGTTGGGGAACTTGCTAACCACCATAATTTGTGTAATTGCGAGCTACGAGATTAGATTACTTATGCACAATTCAAGTTCAATTCTCTATAATCGCCTGTAGTCGTTGGAGTGGCGTTAGTGCTGAACCCACTCGTGCAGCATCCCTTTCCTCTCCCACCGCCAGGCGAGACATAGAAAGCAACGGATTCGCCAACACCTCTTTTCCTTGCAGATGTAGGCTTGACGGCCAGCCACGCACTGTCCTTCATGTTGTCCCGCCCTCCACGCACACCTGTGCAGGTGATGATGCCACTGGCAGAGTAGGACAGCATCGCGATGAGGTCCTCCCGCCCATCGCAAGCCAGTCCTCCCCCCCCCCCAGGTCATCCCTTGCCAGGAAATCCCTTGAGGTATTTGCCCGTCATATCTTCCCCTTATCACGCATTCCATCACCCTGCCGTTCGTATATCATATATGAATAAGGCAAACTAATATACATTTCTCTTTTTCTCTTGCGTGGGGTTGGGCGAGCATAGCAAAGAAACTCGAAATAAGGTGAATGGCTTGGCACCAAAAATTGAGGCAAATTCTGCAAGCTTAGGCCTGTCTAGAATTACTAATGAGAGGTAACATGACCACGCGAATGACAGTTGTATGTCGTGAATGGAGTTCGGATTTAGTACATGTAGTGCTGTGTTGAGAAGTTCAGGCTGGAAGATGCACCGGAAAGAATTCGTACCAGTCTAAACAGCCTTAGCCTTCTTACGCTTCTTATGCTCCTTACGCTTCTTAATACCACAGGATATATATCGCGTCTCCTTCGTCTTTGGGTCGGGTTTCCCAACATTGCCATGACAAGGCTTGATATTCGAGACGAAAGTTTGCTCGTGCCTGGCGTTTTCCAGGCCCTCGCAATGCCAGGAGTGCTCCATGCACAACGGTCCCCTTCTGCAAGAGTTGTACCAGCAGTTGTGCCTGTGTTTCGTCGGGCTGGTGCCATGCATGGTCGTTGTTGCGCAGCGACGACTCTGTAGCGATTCAGGTGGGATCGGTAATTTAAATGAGAGCATAACCATAATGAGCGGGTCATCTGTGAACACTACTCACCTCGTTTATGTGGAAAACAGAACTGTGTGTGTGTGCAAACCGCGAGTATAGAAACCTTTTATACTAGTAGTAATGCCCCAATGACATGGGGAAAGGGAGGAAATTGGGTGACTATTCGCAGGCAGTCCGAGAAAATACGAATGGACCAGAGGTAGATCGGCGCCACTTAGGCAAACCTCCCAACCAACCCTTTCTCAATTGCAACGCTTGCCTCCTTCGGGCGTGTGCCACTGTGTGTCACGCTTGATTAGGGAAAGGGGGAGTCAGAGTAGCCAGTTTTGGGGATCCGGTCAAGCATGCTTGACCTTTCCCAAGATCGATGTCTGATCGCCCCTTTGGACATTTCAGTCAAGCCTTCAATCCTTTGTCCACCACCGTTTGGAATGGGATCCGATATTTTTACTGTTTGTGTTTACTTAGAGAATACACGTTACGAGTGGAAGGCTTCTCAGGATAAGTTAAGGAGGTGGGAGCAGCCTACACTGGATGAGGGAAAGTGGGCGAGGCAGGGGTGGTTGGCACACAAGTTATGTAATTAAATTATTATTAACATGGGTTCTGAACGAGAGTCAAGACCTTTCAAGCTATGGGAATCGGAACAAACTTGGATTTTGACAACTTCTGAGCTCCGAGATTTGTGCAGATCTCCTACGGGAAGTCATTCACCACTGCTGGCGATTTTTCAACGATCCATCAGGGATGATACCTGTAGATTGAGGAGTCGTGGAATGGCACAAGACGGTACAGTACATCCGAGACCATCTACTCACAATCATTTGCAAACAATAGGCTTATGATGATTATAGGTAGACATTAACGAGTTGGCGAAATCTCAGATCAGACTGGATTAAGACTAGGGTGATGACGAGGGCCGCTGATACATCAGGGATCCTTTGGGCCCCTGTGGGTCACCGACCGATAGGGATTCGTAAACAAACTCTACGGTCCCTAGAATAAATCTCATGTTTTATTGAGCTAAATGAGAGGGTAACAAAGGCAGGTACGGTATATGGCAAACAAAATTGAATGGTATGTAGGGACATATGTAAATACTAGAAGCTGGAATGGAGGCAGAGCTGCCGCAGGTGACTCTCAATCAGTCAAGATCACTTTCCCCCACTCTATGGTCCGGCAACAATTGAAGCATGATGATTACTCCATTCCGTGTTACGATGACCAGCTCCTAAAGTGACAGGGTCATCATTAGCGGCAGTGCTACGAGACTCGATTACTCAACATGCACATGCGCATGGCATTGGTTCAATCCCAAGATGCTTAAGTAAGGATCTGTCAGTGCTGTGCCATAATCATGTCATGTTGCTCCCGAGACTAGTAGTAAATGCAGACAAACTCATTGTAGCTGTGAGCATCAACTTGACTAAATGCTTGATGCGCATCAAAGCTGGGATGCGCCTTCATCAGCTTTTCCCACTTCATGAAGGTGACATGACTTTATAAATGGCACAACACTGGATCACAGACAGACAGACAGACGAAAAAGCCGTGGTGTAAAGGACTACACAGTGGGCCAGCCTCTCATCAGGCACTGTGCTGTGAATCCAGGCCCTATTCTACCTACCCCCGGAGGCACCCCGCCGCACTAGCCAGTCCTCAGATCAATTAATATATATTGATTCACCACAGCCACCCTAAGTTAGGTAGTCTTATTCTGTCGCTACTCGAGCCGCCCTCTGATGAGCCCCTTTGCAAGGGCGAAGCCCGCATAAGTCCCCCCATCTGCTCCCACTCAACGAGACTGCTGTCGGGGGGCTTGCTGACTACCATGATTTCTGTAATTGTGAGCCACGAAATTAGATTATTTACGCATAATTTAGCAATCATCTGTAGTCGCTGTAGCGACATTGGTGCTGAACCCACTTGTCCACATCTCTTTCCTCTCCCACTGCCAGGTCACGAGACATAGGAAGCGACGACTTTAACGAGGGAGAGGGAGCGCAGTATAAACAATCGATAGTCGAGACCTACAATCCACAATATGAGGCTATAAGTACATTAAATAGTATATACTAGCTATATCTTTACTCACCTAAAGTCCACGACACGAGGCTGGACTTCATGACAGTATTACAAAGGGGTAGGAGGACGGATGGGGTGAGGAGAGGGATGAAACCTTCAAGATGAGCACCTTTTGACTCACTATCTCCAATCTCCTCATACTATATATCAATGGGTCGCCATCCAAGGTGTCTGGGAGTCTGCGAGACATCCCGACGTCAATCCTCAACACCCCCACTCGTCGGGATGTCGATTAAGCCTAAGTGATCCTGACGAGTGGGAGTGTTGAGGATTGACTGTCGGGATTTAACAGGCTTCGCCGACACCTCTCTTCCTTGCAGACGTGGCTTGACGGCCAGCCACACACCTCCTTCATTTTATCTCACTCTCCATGCCCACCTGTGCAAGTCGTGATGCCACTGACAGAGCAGGACAGCATCGCGACAAGGCCCTCCCACCCATCGCAGCCAGCCCTCCCCCCCAGGTCACCCCTTGCCAGGAAATCCCTTGAGGCACTTGCCCACCATATCTTCCCCTTGTCACACACTCCATCACCCTGCCGTTCGTATATCATATATGAATAAGGCAAACTAATATGCATTTCCCTTTTTCTCTTGCGTGAAATTGGGTGAGCATAGCAAAGAACTCGAAATAAGGTGAATGGCTTGGCACCAAAAATTGAAGTAAATTCCGCTACTTAGGCCTGTCTAGAATTACTAATGAGAGGTAACATGATGGTGCGAACGACAGTTGTATGTCGTGAATGGAGTTCGAATTTAACATATGTAGTGCTGTGTTGAGAAGTTCAGGCTGGAAGATGCACCGGAAAGAATTCATACCAGCCTAGTTAGTCTTCTCAAGACCACACTCTGTTAGTACCCTCTTTTTTTTCTTATTTGGGTCATTTTTCCCAATCAAGTGGGTACAACACCGGTCAGTCCGGACGGGAACCGCTTCGTGCTTGGCGCCCTCTCGGCCATTGCAAGTCCAGATGTGCTTCGGGCAGTTCACTCCTTTTTTGCAGTTGTGGTTCCAACATCTGTTTGCGCTTGCTCTCCCCATTGAGCTGTGTGCAGTGATGACTCTATAGCTTTTGGGTGGGATCTGTAATCTAAATGAGAGCATAACCAATAATAAGCGGGTCATCTGTGTACACTACTCACCTCGTTTATGTGAGAAGCAGAATTGTATGTGTGTGCAAACCACGAGTATAGAAACATTTTATAGTAGTAGTAATACCCCAATGGCGTGGGAGAAAAAGGAGAAAAAGGAAACCAGGTGGCCGCCCACAGAAAATTTGAAAGGATGAATGGACCTAAGGTAGATGGCACCACCCAGTTGCCCCAAAACACTTGCCTCTTTCTGGTGTGTGCCACTGTGTGTCACGCTTGATTCGGAACAGGAAATCATGGTAAATAATGTTTCAAGCCATGGGAATCGGAACAGAAATTTCAACAACTTCTGAGCTCCTAGATTTGTTCAGATCTCTTATGGGAAGCCATCCACCACTGTAGGCGATTTTCAACGATCCATCAGGGATGATACCCATAGATTGAACATCCGAGATCATCTACTCACAATTGTTTGCAAACAATAGGCGTCTGATGATGACTAGGTTGATGAAGAGGGTCGTCATGTGACCCTGAGGGGGGGGTTGTGTGTCACCAACCGACGGGGATTCATAAACAAACTCTACGGTCTCTAGAGTATATAAATCTCATATTTAAGGAGAGTTGATGAGCTAAATGAGAGGGTAACAAAGAACGTGGGTAATGAGCAGGTCTCCTGGAGTATGTTGATCTTGTTGGAATTAGTGATTCCGGCAAACTGGCGGAATGCCCCTGACTGCCTCATGGAGGCCATGTTGTAGTACACCTGTAGTTTACCAGTAGTCTTTGTCCGTTTACCCTCCCTTCCCTTCCTCTTGTCACCCCGTCGTTGTCTCTCATGAATATATGCTTTTGTCATTGCCCACCTTCTTGAGTTGATTTCAACAGATCTAGTCACCTTGGGTACGGTACATGGCAAACAAAATTGAGTGGTATAGGCAAGCGTAGGGGGAATTTATATATACATAAGTACTAGAAGCTGGAATGGAGTAAGAACTGCTGCACAATCAATCAAGATCACTTTTCCCACTCTATGATCCGACAACGATTGAAGCATAATAATTACTCCATCCCTTGTTACGATGACCAGGCCCTAAAGTGACAGGATCATCATTAGCTACAGTGCTTTCCTTTATTCTGACTACGAGACTATATTACTCAACATGCACACACACAGTCTAATACGCATGGCATACTTCAATCTGCTCCCACTCAACGAGACTGTTGTCGGGGAACTTGCTGATTACCATAATTGCTGGAATTGCGAGCCACGGAATTAGATTATTTACGCATAATTCAAGTTCAATTCCCTATCGTTTAGCAATCGCCTGTGGTCGCTGCAGCGGCGTTTGTGCTGATCCCACTCGTCTGGCATCTCTTTCCCCTCCCACCGCCAGGTCACGAGGCATAGGCTTTAACGAGGAAGCGGAGTACAAATAATCAATAGACTCAAAAGTCGAGACCTGAAGTACACGACATAAGGCTATAAGTCCAGTAAATAGTATAGCAACATCCTTATTCACCTGAAGCCCACGACGCTAGGTTGGACTTCATGACAGTACAAAGAGATAGGAGTGTTGAAGATTGACGTCGGGATTTAACCAACACCTCTCTTCCCTGCAGACGTGGCTTGACAGCCAGCCACACACCTCCTTCATTTTATCTCGCTCTGCACGCCCACCTGGCAAAGCAGGACAGCATCGCGATGGGGCCCTCCCACCCATCGCAGCCGTTCCTCCCCCCAGGTCACCTTTTGCTTGAGGCATTTGCCCACCATGTCTTCTCTTCATCACACACTCCACCACCCCCTGCCGTTCGTATATCATATACGAATAAACCAAATCAATACACGTTTCCCTTTCTCTCTCTTGTGTGGGGTGGACGTAGCAAAGAAACTCGAAATGAGGTGAGTGGCTTGGCACCAAAGATTGAAGCAAATAAGCTACTTGCACATGTCTAGAACTAATGATGAGGGATAAAATGAACTGGTGCGTATGATGGATGACTGACAGCTGCCTGTCGTGAATGGAGTTCGGATTTAGTATATGTAATGCCGTGTTGAGAAGTGCTGGCCGGAAGACGCACCGGAAAGACTTCATACGAGCTACCCCGTAGCACCACACGCTGTGGATACTTTCTCTCCCGTCTCTATGTTTATGTTTTCAACCATGGAAGGACAAGGTTTACCTATCCGGACGGAAACCTCTGAGTCCTCAACTCGTCCTCTGCCTATGCATTTCCTGTAGTGATCCTTGCAGCTTTGCCCCTTACTGCAGCCTGTTTTCCAACAACCTGGACCACTTGAGCGCCCTTTGCTTTTCCCCATCGAGCTGACGTTAGACGCGGTTGTTGTGCAGCGGTGACCCTATAGCTATTCTGGTGGGATCGATAATCCAAATGAGAGCATAACCGTTAACGAACAAATCATCTATGCACACTACTCACCTCGTTTATGTGGAAAACAAATTGTGCGCGTGCAAACATGAGCATAGAAATAATGGGGTAGAGGGAAATGTATCCACAGGCAGTCTGAGAAAAACTGGAAGGATAATGGATGACTTGCCAAGTGTGTCGTCACCCAAAAAGGGTCGATCGGACTCGGGCCTTCCTTATTGCCTCTTTACTCGAGTCGCTGCCGTCACTCCTCCTTCCACCGCTCAAATCCGCTTCATAGCAAAGGCACAATGAGAAGTGGATATAACCATGGTGGGTCATCATTATGGAGTGATACAAGTCAGTGATTTCTCTTTTCTTTGTCCTGTAGAAGTTCTACACAGTGCTGAAGCATCAACTGCTCTAGCTCCTCGATAAGTCTGAAAGACCGGCAACTGCCGATATGATTCGAAGCGACGGTTTGGAATGCTAAATCTATTTGTTCTAAACAACAGGTTGGATAAGGTTAGAAAGTGATCTAGAATTCGAAATGCGACGGGGAGCATCCCAGTCTTTCTGATTCCCAGAGGCCTGAGCCAGATGACGCTGCTTGGGCCAACCTCCCGACCCCCTAACCCCTTCCCAGTTGTTCCCAAACGCTTGCCTCTGTCGGGCGTACACCACTAGAACGGAGTCGTCCCCCCTGTCACGGTTGATTTGGAACAGGAAATCGTGGTAAACGTTTCAAGCTATGGGAATCGGAACCGACTTGAATTTTAACAGCTTCTGAGGTCCTAGATTTGTCCAGATCTCCTACGGGATGTCATCCACTACTGTAGGCGATTTTCGATGATACGTCAGGGACGATGCCCGTAGATTGGGGAGTCGTGGAATGGCACAAGACGATACATCCGATATCATCTACCTACAATCGTTCGCGAACAATAGGCTTCTGATGATGACTAATAGGGTGGTGGAGAGGGTCGCTACGTGACCATGATGCGCCAGGGATCCTGTGGGCTCCTGTGGGTCACCGACCGAGGACGGGGATTCGGGTCATTCGACGTCTGTTGAGATCTTGGTTGGGGATGCCTACGCCTACTACTTAGAAACGGAGCAACTCGACCCCCTTTCTTTCTATCAGTCCGCGAGTCATGACAAGCTTACAGTTCCATATCGGATAATCTATGGGAGTCGACCAACGCCAACTTGGCGGCTCTACAGGACATCGTTTCTGCACATTTTCACTCACCATGTCATGAACATGTTCTTATAGGTGGTGGCTCATATGCTCGCATATTTTTGTTCACCCTAGAGGACGATCAGAAAGTTATTGGACGGGTCATAATGCCTGTTCGTGAAACAGCTAAGACAGAAGCTGAGATTGCAGCAATGGAGCTCGTACGAGGTACTCATAAAACTCCTTCTGTCACAACACCAACTGAATCGAAACCGCTTAGCCCACACACATATACCCATCCCGCGGGTCTACCTCTACTGCAGCACGCCTGATAATCCAGTGAAGGCAGAATGGATTCTCATGGAATATATGCCCGGCAGACCATTGGATCATATTCTTGAAAACCTCACCTATGACCAGAAGGTGCGCGTCGCGACCGACTTGGCATATGCCATGTCGTCCCTTTTCAAAATCAAGGCGTCTCAGTGTGGTAGCGCCTACCGCATGCGAAGACATGATTCTAGTGTTCTTCCGGAAAGTAATTCCTTTACCCCACAATATACTACCCATATCCCGGATGTCCCGTCCCAGGATGTCTCTAGCCTCCCAACTATCACCGACGAGAGGTTTTACTGTCGGCCCGATGAGCGACCTGGCCTTTCTTGAATACCCACATCAGATCCCCTCCCAGCACTGTGGACCGTTTCACTATGAACGTCAATTCTTGGAAGCGGTTCGCCTTCGGAGGTTGCCCTCCGACCCGGCCAGGGGGCAAGCTAGGGCGGTGGGCATTCGAAAAAGCACTCGAAGTCTACGATGTCGTAGCGTCACTCTATCGACGGTCGGGAGAATTCCACACGTCCCCTCACTCTTCATATATCTTTCACTTCGCTCATGGTGATCTCAACGACCACAATATTTTGGTTGATCCTGATACTGGTGCAATCACTGGCATCATCGACTGGGAGATGGCTGGTTTCCGCCCAGCATGGCTTGCCGCCTCTCCCACTGGGTGGTTTAACGACGACACCGAGCGATTCTTGATGAGTTATCCCCAAAGCACGCGCGGGAATTACGCCCACGAGACACCGACAGACGCTTTGGCTCGTGCTCACTTCCGTCTGAAGCTAGCCGAGTTGGATATGGTGCTTTTCCGACATCATCTCCAGGGTACTGAGCTGAGAGCACTCTTTTGCAACTTGTGCAACGAGTTTGCTTCCAGTACGGAGGTTTGGCTGGAGATGTATATGAAACAGGAGTGGTCCACCGGCCGGAGGGGTCCATTTCCTTTTGATTACATGGCGTGGGTCAATGCAAGGATCGATTTATGGGAAAGGTCTGTCCCCACTACCATCTCCGCCATACATAACACCTGAAACATCGGTGTGTTTAGTGTCAATGCGAGCTCGCAGGACGGCGACAGTTGACCATTCCTCCCAGTCCGAATTTTAATCTTTGACTATGCTTGCAATCGTGCACCAGACTTTGTCGGATCCAGAGATGAGGAAGAAGTTTAGCGAGTTCAACCTGAACGAGAGTGCGCGAAAAGAGGGACTCGCGACATCAGTCTGGTGAGGGGGGTGGAGCTCTGTATTGCAGGAGGGAGGGATCAGTGTTATACCATTGTGCTCCCTTAAGCACCTTTCCTGCTGCATTATTTTCCTTTGCGCACTTCCATCATTTTAATAGAGATTCTTATTAACGTTCTAATTGTTTGAGTGGGGAGGAGCCAAAACACGAGGATGGAGGGAGCCACCTGCCGTTTTCCTGTAGGGAATAGGATGAGATAACCTGACCCTCACTGGGCTGCTGGTATTCAAGGTCGGGCCGTTGCAGTATGGCTACGTTACGGATGAGCAGGGGGGGGATGATAATCATTGACCACGGAACAAGTTAGCAACGAAACGTGTTACAAACATCTGTCAACGCAGCGAGTAAGGGCAGATGGTGCTGCACGTCCAGGAACTTTACTTTCCAGACGAAATGCTCTATTGTATCAGATGGCGATCATCCTTGCCAAGAGGCCTTGTCCCACAGTCTAAGGCAAGTAGGCATGGGAGGTTGGTTTGGATCCAAGTGATGACAACGTCTCCATGCTTTGATCAAGTTAAGCATTACGGAAGAGGGTCAGCATTGGGATGTTGAGTGCAAAACGGGGAGTGGAGGGATGTAAATAAGTGTTTGAATATCCATGACCCATGGGAATAGTCAAGACTCATATATAACGGAGAAGGTGACGGGAGGAGGGAATACCATCTTCTTCCTCTTAAGATTCAAAGCACGGCCTTGTATTATATGCTTGGGTGGCGATGGAGGTGAGGACGGTGGTGAGAATGAAGGGAAATGCAGGCTACCTGCGGAGTGGACTGTCGTTTCGCAAAGCGATGCTAGTTTGGGCTATTATTGGCGATGTCTTCCATTCACAATAACAACATCGGTAATGACTCAAAGTGGTCCCTGCATCCTCTTCCTTATCCTGTTATAGCTATGCTCCCATTGGTGGCAGTACATTTGCTCGTATATTTTTGTTCACCCTGAAGGACGATCGGAATATCACCAGATGGACCATATTTCCCTTCCCTGAAACAGTTAAGACGGAGGCTGAGGTTTGCAGCAAAGGAGCTTGTACGAGACGTCATCCCATGGGCTTCTCGATGAGACGCCCACAGACGCCCACGGTCCAGCCTTTCCACCACACATTTCCGGGGCATTGAGCTGAGGGTATCGTTTATGCCCCAAATATGGAACCTTGGCTAGAGGAGTACACTGTCGGAGAGGTCTGTTTCCTTCCGATTACATGGCATGGGTTTGTGGTAGGCTAAAGGTCTAGCCCCACCCAGCACTTCTGCTGTCTGCGTCCAAAACGTTGGTATTTAACCTTTACGGTGATGGAGGCGAGCGGAGCGCCAAGGTACGATATGGCAGCGGCACGTGACACGACGCGTTGATTAACCCGCTTATCATCATCGCCTTGTCTTGTATGTACTTCTATGCCTCGAACAAGGAACATCACACGAGAACAATGGCAAGCAGCCGTCTCTTCAGACAATACTGCTGCCGTGATCCGCTCTCTAGGATCCATCCAACACCACAGGAACCACAGCCATTCTTCTGTCACCCATGGCGGGGAACCACGCTCCAGTGCCAGCATCATGTCGTCCTTGAAGGAGAACGAACGAGAAGAGGACAGAGCACTCATAGTTGACGAGAAGGACAGGGTGCTGGGAGAGAGAAAGGGGAGGCAGAGACCGTTGCAGGACATTACTGATACCGTCGTGCATCCCAACCGTCCGTCGGAAATGGACGATAACCCAAAGGGCAAGAAGCGCGCAAAACGTGCACATCATGAGGTTTCATCGCAACTAACATCGCTTGCGAAACGACAGACTACGCATAACGCGCGTTTCCCTTCATCCTTACCCCCATCCTCGCCTCCTCCACCATCCAACGAACAGCCTGTATCTGGTACACGGCCACACCATGAAGCCTGGGAGGAAGAGGACATACCCGTAGCCTCAGACGGCACGGAATCCTCGCATAACTCTGACCCGTTTGGGTTCTTTGCCGTGGAGAGGGAACTCAAAACCCAACGCAATCGACGAATTGAGCCGAGAGGAGCAGGAGGGCTGGTCCTGATTCCCGCTTCTTCTCCTTTCAGACTCACTCTCGATGCCGTAGGGGCATGTGATACCCAGGATCCGGAAGAGGAAGAGGAGATGATCTCACCGTGCGCTACGCCCCCTACACCACACAAGAAGAAACGGAGGCAGAGGGCCGGTGGAGAAGGAGGGGCATTACTGTTCAGCCCACGAACGGAATCATTGCCGAGCTCGCCATCACCCCTGAAGTTACGGGAGCCTACAAGGGCAAGGGGCTATGCCCAAGATAGGCGCGATCTTGTAGGCAGCATCATAGGGCGTTCGGTTATCCGCGCCGAAGAGGACGAGGATGATGGGGGTGAGACAGTCACAGAGACTGCGTACTGCGTTCTGAGAACAACAGCGAAAGACAAAGGCGTTGAGAGGGCGAAGCCACAAGCCGGCAGGAAGGCAAAGACGAGGGGGAAGAGACGGAGGGAGAGCAAGACACCGAGTGATCCAATGGAGTTTGCGCAGAGACTTGTTGACAGGCTACCGAAGCGGAGAAGGAAGAGGGTGAAAGGGGAGGAAGCTACAGACTCGAAAACAGAGTTGCGTCGGACGAGACAAAAAAGGACTGGAAGTAGGAAGACCAAGGGTGACGAGAGTGCGGCAGCGAAGGGGGGCGATGAGGTGAGTTCTACCAATATGATATTGAATGTGGCGATTGATGGTGGGTAGCGAGACAGGGAACGAGAGGCGATACTGACATATTACGAACAACTAGAAGCGTATTCAATGTTGGAAGAGAAAGTGTATGTTATCTGAGATTGTACCACGTGAAATGACATCATTTGTCCAGACCCCAGCCAGGCTGATCGATAACAGTCGCTTATTCCTCCTTTGGTTCCCTAGACTCTTGCCACCCACCAGTTCGCACCAATGATTTTACCAGGTGTCCAAGTCCAAGTTGGGTTCGACCCAGAGGGCCAGGAGTATATTGCACCGCGCCAACCATCACCCTACCTCCGAGCCCTCTTTAATTATATCAAGGCTCTCAATTCGATGGACTATGAAGGCATCATGACCTCGTTTGATGAACGACTAGTGCACACCATTTTACCACAAGTGTTGAAGAAGCCCGTCCTAGGATACCAGAATTATGGCAAGTACTTGCAGGCTATCATGCCCATGTTTGCGAACTTTCAGGTAGGTGATTTGCCTCGTCTTTCTGTCGCGGTGCCTGGGTGGGTGACTGGGGGATCATGTGTGGCGGACACGGGGCTTTTCTTACTTCGACATTTCAATAGGTCCGCCTTCACGAGGTGATTGAAGAAAACCACAAGATGACCGTTCAGGTGCGCGCCTCTTTCCCCGCCCCTCTTGAGAACACCCTTGCCCTCACACTGGACCATAGGCAACTGCAAAGGCGACAGGCGCCTCTGGAAGGCCATACGTTAACGAGTTCATTCTCATAATACACTTTGTCCCTTATGATGACCAAGAAATGAGGAAATACGGTGGCCCACAGTACTGCCCGGAGAAGCATCTGCCAAAGATGGTTAAAGTGAAGGAGTTTGTGGATAGCGAGAGCACATTGAAGTGGTTCAAGGAGGAGAAACAATGGTTGAAGGAGCGACAGGAGCAGCAGCAAAGGCCGGGGAATGGAACGGGGTTGCCTTTGCAGATGCAGTTTGAACAGGGATCGTCACGACGGGTAGGCCCACCAGGACAAGGGCAGGGGCAAGGGCAAGGACAAGGGTTCAACGTATTGTCATCACAGGGATACAATCCCCGTCAAGGACATGGATCGCTGGGGATTCCGACCCCGGCTTCGGCTTCGGCTTCGGCACCGCAGGGACAAGGACAAACTTTCCTACGCCCGAATCAGGGATATACGCCCTCGTCTTCTTATAACCCCGTACATAGGAATCGGTATAGTGGAGTCTGAGTTTCATGTGCTTGCTGTGAGGTGAGTTGGGGGGTTGCTGTGGTACACCAGTGGAAGGGCGTGGAATTATTATGACGGTCCGATATACTTAATTTAGATTTAGAATTTTCAATATCAGCTTGGCGTGTTTCCACTTGTCCTCAATGGCTAAACCCACCAGCTCTTCGCCCTTGTATTTTGGAACGCTGAGACGGTATTGGGCTCGATCAAGTGTTTTGGATCGAGATGCGCTGAAGGAGCAGCAGAAATTTGTCTTCGCACAGTACATCCTTTTTCTCCACGAGGAGCGCCCAGCTCATGGTATACGATCAGCTTCATGGTTGGAAACACCTATGTATGTCAGTCGAGTCGTATTCGGTGGCTTTTTGCACTGAAGCTTTCCGGAGCCATATACACAGGATGATTGGCTGGAGGACCTGAAGCTCGCAAGTGAACAGGCAGTGTACGCGCCTCATAACCTTCTTTCCGGAATATCTCAAAGAGCGGTGTAACAGTGATGGCTTCGTACTCAATGTTGGAATAGAAGAATGGCAGAAAGATCGAGTGGCGGACTGTTTCAAGGCCTCTGACCTGCTACCCGAGGACAACGACTTCAAGTTTTTCTTCAGTTTCGATATGACGTATGACTTTTCCCTCCTCCTTTCGACTTCCACCGGTCTCCACCTATTAGCTTCGACAGGTCGATTCCAGGTCACTCTATACAAGACACTAGGCACTTGGCTTCGTACCTGTTTGCTTTCGCAAACCACCCTCGTTTGTTCAAGCACCCCCGGTCCGGGAATGTAATTGTTTCGACTTTTTCCGGTGAGAGGTGTCATTTTGGTCAGGGAGTGCTGGATGGGGGGTGGACGTATCTGAAGCAAGAGCTGTCGCTGATTGCTCCCGTAAGTCCCTGTGCCCCCATGAGCCCTGATCTGTGCTGTCTTCATCTGTATGATGATAGGTGGATTTCATACCCTCGTTTTTTGTGAACCCCGCACAGTATCCCTGCATTTCGTCATTGGATGGCGTTTTCAACGTAAGCCGAATTTCCCTCTGCAGGACAGGCCGACGTTGAACGGACTGATGAATAGTGGAATGGCGGCTGGCCAGTTCATCTAACACCGGAACTTACTCAGGGAGAGATTGACCACCCAAAGCTCGATTCCGACTATCATCATTTAGAACACTTGGACGATAGTCGAAGTTTTATGGCTGCTGTCTCGCCTTGGTTCTTTACCGTAAGCCTTATATTCTTTCGCTTGAAGCTCCAACTGAGCCGGAAATGGTTCTGTAGCATTACGGTCCAGATAGCTGGAATAAGAATGTGAGTATGAGAAATAAGAGCGATCTAAGCGTTCAAGTCATCTTCATTATTAGTGGATGTATCGGGGGGACGACTGGCTATTTGTTCGACGCTGGGAGCAATTGATCGAGATGCGCGATCGGGTTGATATTATCCAGGTCATCTCATGGAATGGTGTGTTCTAGTGCCGGATGCCGTTGCCCATCATAACCCACTCTTCAGACTATGGCGAATCTCATTATATTGGACCAATCAAGGTGCATATCGGTCTCTTGTCCGTATCGAGCCTGACATTTCCTTCCAGGGTGCTCAGCCCAATTCAGAAGCTTGGGTCGACGGATACCCACATGAAGCATGGCTATGCCTGAACAGTTACTTTGCCCGCGCATTCAAGGACGGCATATATCCCGACATCCAAAGGGACCAAATCTTCGTTTGGGCACGGCCACACCCAAAGGACGCTATCGCCAATGACGACGTACCACGACCTACCAACTGGGAACTTGTACGTGCCCCCAACCAAAGTGGTCCGCCCGCTCCCGGATTTACTAACTTCTCTGACCTATAGACAGATGACTTGATGTGGATAGTGGTCTTTGCCATCGCACCTGCCATCGTGGAGGCATACACCACTGAAACGGATGTGCAGGGTTTTGAAGTGAAAACAGGGATGACGAAACTTTCTTCCCCGTTGAAAGTGGGTGGTGGGATGAAGGTGGTGATGACTAGGAAAGAGGAGATTGTGGCGGAGTGTGCAGCGATCGGATATAGGTTTGAGGGAAGGCCTGGCGTGTATAATTTTAATGCCTTTGTGACAATGTCTCGTTAGACAGGGTGGATGCTCGGGCAGCCGATAGGAGAGGGCGGGCCCGGGAAATATATGTGTGTGCACGTTGTTTGATAAAAATTGTTCAGCTGGTGATATGTATGTCCTCAGAATTATAGTGTAAGGCTGCTATGAGTTCTCAGGGGTAAAAGACGTGTATTCGGTAACTACGTGGCACGTATTTTATAGGCTCTACGTGTCCGTGTTTCTACGAAAATCGGGGGAATAAAAGGAGTGCTATGGTATGTAAACTGAGAGACCAAGAGCGTAAACGAGCGAATTTTCTACGTAAAAATGAGTGTGAAGGTGGAAGGAATTATGTGTAAGATAAGAATAAATAAGGAGAGATAAAGAGCAAGCCGAATTACCACTATCCACTAGATAATCGCGACGTCCTCGCGTAGCCGAGAGGACGTCCCTACAATAGTGAACAAATCCCTACATACACTGACCCTACCGGTTGTTCGAGATTACTTGTGCGTAGGTAAGAGTTGTATGAACCCCTACCATACATAAGATGATTGAAACACAAGGTGTCATTAGATTACACTCGATTCTAAACAGAGCAAGAAGTATTGGGTCGGGGAAGGAGGTACAAAGCTATGGGATGCGTAGCTTTTGGCTGAGGTGCATGTTGGAATGTGGCGTGGTACACATGAACAGCTTATGGCGAAGAAGTCGGGGAAGTGATAGAACGAAGGTGTGTGGCTTATATAGAGTAAGAATGTTGCGGGGGTCAACCATCAAATTTATCAAGGAAGACGAGCGCAGCTTTTCTAAACATGGTCACTCGTCTTGACACTCCGGTTACTGTATGTTTGATGACACTGAGAAGACACAATGACTCAACGCACCCCGGACTCCGGAGCCGCCCTGCTGCCTGATCGAGGTCCAAGTTTTATGTTCGACTTCGCTTTACCATTTTTTCCCGCACCAACCTGATCCACGGAGTTCTGGGACTAGGGCATTCAAACAGGTTACCCCCTGCCATGTGGAAAGTCTGGCTAATTTTATTCGGAACACAACATTTATGGCCTTTCTATAGGCTCACAACTGATGTTTTGCAGCGATGAGAGAGCTGTTAAACGTCGAACAAGGTTCGAATCACCGACAACTGATTCGGGAACTATTCCGTATATAATTCACATCTTTCCGCACAGGTCCAAAGCTTCAGTAGTGTCCAAGACGCCCACTGCCTACATAAATCGGTTCACAATATTGTTCCTTTTGGCGCAATTGTCTCTGCCCCTTCTCGCTAAACTACATGTTGACCCGTTACGCTCACTGCTGGAGGGATCTAAGTCGTCGACCAACTCCACCTACGATGCTTCCTTTGATATATTCGCGCGTCAAATGCGAGTATGTCCGGCGGGCGCGCGTACGTAGACACCTTGACATTTCGCAAACTGTGGTCTTTGCTGAGCGTTCGCCTTAGCTGTAAAGTGCCCAGATGGGCTGCACTGCTGTGAATCGGGAACGTACTGTGTGAGTGAACTGCGCTTCTGGTTTTTTGCTTTTGTCCCTCGGGAGTAGCGTAATGTTGTCTTTGACTTATTCTCGGGAATAATCCCAAAACCACGGGCAACGCAGATCTAATCATTGGTTGCTCTACTTAGTGTTCTGACATACTCGGGAATTGTTGCGAGACGGGGTACAGTGTAAGTGCGGAATTATGCTCACCAGGTCTTATCACTAACCCTCTCCTGACAGTGTGTAACTCTTGGGGGGGAGCCTAGGTAATTCCTCATTGTGTTGAATCAAATGATCCTAGTTCTGAATCATTGATGTCTTAGATGCTGCCCTGGTACCGCTACTCAGAGGTGCGGAGGCTCTCAATGCTGCGAGGCTGGGTGAGAATTCTCTCTATCCACACTTTTCAACCAAATCCAACTAGAAGCTCCCGACGCTATCCAGTGCGGTTTGCTGTCCAAACGCGTCTCCAGAATCTGGGTGTTGCGAACCAGGATCAACATGTTGTGGAACCGGGTGCTGCCTATCGCCTGCGGTTTGTGGCAGAGACACTGACACAGGATCATTTGGATGCATGATGCCTAATGCCTCACACCCAATTGAATTCGATGCTAAAGTCAATCCAGATGTGAGTAGGTTGAAGGTATTCATACTTCTGGTTTGACCAAAATTCACGGTTGGCAAGGAATGTTTGCCGATGTAGGTGCAGTTTCACAAAGTCTGTTTTGGCTTGTGCTCATTTTGGTTTAGCTATGAGAGCCAGAGGTGTTACTGGCAACGAAGAAATTTTGACCAGACGACAATATCAGAGCAAAAGCGAGTCGAGGGATATCAGACGAAAGGCCAAGTGTGGTGGGAGGACAAGGTGTGCGGCTACCTGTTCATGCGATGAGGTAGGGATCTTTAAGCTTCACATCTCTCGTTATGACTATTACTCAGAATCCACAGTATCCTCCAGCCTCTACCGAAGAGGGATACGACGGACTTTATGGCCTAGATGTATTCAGCTGCTGTATTGATGATGCTCAAAACACGGCAGGTGGTCGCCAGCTCGGTGCCCTTTATGGCCAGGGCTCCAGAGCCATCCCATCTGGCACCCGCTTTGTGGTTCGTGTTAAGCGCCTAGACTGCAGCACAATTCCACCTGCAGATCCATCAATGCCGTGTGGTCAATTAAAAACGAAGAGGCAGCAACCCGAAGGCCAAAGTTCGTTCTACCTAGACTACGCATTATGTTCTAATTTGACACCCAATTGATAGCAACCACGATCTACCCACCCCTCGAGGGCGACCCGTCAGGCTATGCAATTGCCGCATTCGGTGACTTGGATGCTGCACAGTGAGCATATTGTTCATCATTCTAGTGCTGTCCTTGCCAAACACCTTTCAAGGTACCATGTGACGCTCACAAGCAGCATCGCTATCAACAGCTGGGAGGTCATAGATGCGCCCGCTCTGGATATTGCAAAGTGGGTCCTGTAGCCCCGTGCTCTAAAAGAATGCTGTGTGTGAACTGACCGCTCGACATGTAGTGGCACAACTGTTCCTGCCAATACTCAAACCACTCTCGATTTCGCCCTCGAGGATCCCGCCTTTGGTGTTGGTTTGGTGGCCTTCATCGACTCGTCTTCAATCAACCTCCAATGGAAGATTTCCTCCACCCCATTGAATGCCAGCGGACCACCTTCGTCTTCGTCACAGTCCTCACCTTCTTCCGCCCAGCATTCCACTCCAACATTCGCCTTCGGTTCAGTTTTGTACCTGTACTCTTTCTTTGTTCTTACAATGGGTGTACTATTGTGAGTTGGCCAATGCTTCTACCGGTAACTACCTCGGCTTGGTGTACGTGACCGCTGGATGTTGAATCTTTATCCGAATGTCAATTCCTGTAGCTAGGAACTTGTTTGCTGATGTTCATTACTACCATTGGTTGGTATGACTTTTAAGTGCAAATACAGAAACCGCGCGGTTCTGCTGCACGAATAAGCCGAACCGATGTGATGACAAATATCTAATATAACTATGCGATCTCCGGACCCCTACGGTCTGAGGTATATATAGAACTTGTTCTCAGATCAAAAAGCTGACGGTGGATGCTTTGGGGGGGTACACAGGCGGATGTGCAGTGCCGCGGCATAGTGCTGTCGATGTCTGTGGAAACTAGTGTGGGGTGCCGATTGCCCTAGGCAAACAGATAGCTATCGGGTTGTGCTTGCACGAGTTTATCTATGCTTCGCTTCAAACCAAGGTTAACTTCCGGGTACTCCGCATCCTAATGGACAAACAAGTCCGAAATCATGGGGCTCCCATTGGTGATATATGAATATATGTGACAGGAGAAAGTAATCAAGTCCGCTCGCCTAAACGAATCAGCCTCTCCTACTGTGACCTTCAGCTTGCGTACGCTGCGCTTCCTTGTAAGGATATAAGCAGAGTCCAGGCTTGGGCGCTGAGTACCACATACTGCCTTATCGTGACTAATAATCTCGATCATTTCACAAATGCCTAGGCTCTCGCCGAGTTGGCCATAAATCACTGGGTCCTTCCCAAATATCCAAAACGGCCTTGACCCATTCCATCCTCTACTTTGAGCTGCACATCAGTCCAACAAATTTCTAACACAATCACTCATTAGGCCAAACGACTGACAGCTATCAACTTGGATTCAGACTCACCCTCACAGAATTCTGCACTACCGCCTTCCTCGACGCACTCCCTCCAACAGTCCTGGTGATGTCCAATTGGGGAAGCGAAAGTGATAGCCAATAAGAGGACAATGACGAAAATCAAACGGGACGCCAGGACCTTCATGTTTGGGCGCAGAGAGCGAACCTGAGGTAGGAGGGGACGCAAGGGAGAGAGTGTGTGGCGGGTGGGCTGGGGTGGGGTTGTGTTACCTTCAGGCTGCGCATGGCGCACTTTGAAGTGGCGGACACGTGAAAATAGTATCTTAACATGAGGCACCGTTGTTGGCGTTAACTCATCTCTTAACCTTCTGCTTGCTGGGGAAGGCCGGATGCTCCCCCGAACACTCTACATGATGATGGTCGCCCCTCCAGGAAATAGGTCTTAAAGCTGTTTCAGAAGCCCAGCCATCGAGAAAAAGCCAGCGTCATGTTTCGCGCACCCTGGGAATTCGCGGGTGCTGCTGTTCTGTGGGCCATAGCTGCCATGAGGCTAGATCACTCCTTCCCGAAGTCCCGTTTAGAGCTTACTCAAGTTGATCGCAGGCGGTTGTGAACATGAATAACATGTCAAGAGGCCTTTGCCAAGTGTAGCAGAAAAGCGTTAACAATATAAGCTACAGGTCCGCGTTTCCAATAAGATACAACGCTCCGGGTACAACAAGAATTCTGTGGCGTAGCAGTAAATGTACTATACAAGTCCAAGTCCGATGGGAAGGATTGTCATAGTCCGTGGAAACTCTGTGCAATTGTGGTATTAAAATCATTTGAGGTCCCAGGTCCAGATGCTAAAGTCATCACTCTCCACACTTATTTTCTTCATCGATGCAGAAACCCCCGAGATCTTCTTCGCAAATTCTTCAAAGGCCTCTCTGGAGAAGTCTTGCGGGAGACACGGTCGGGTGATAAACACGTGACTCAAAGCAGGGAACATGCCCAACCACTGCACCAACAAGTTCACCACCCCATCGCTTGAATGCGCAATCAGCTTCGAGTCCAGCTTCAGTGCTGTGACGCAGTGTAGTTGTCTCGTTGGCTCCTCTGCTCCTGAAAGGCTGTCTTGAGCACGGCGCAGGCTGTCCCGCAGCCATTGGTCGAGACAGGCAACGTAAGTGAATTCCAAACAGAGGGTGATGTCATTGACACAGGGAACAATAGCCTGAAGCGCCAGCACAGCCCTAGCGGAATAGCGAGTCATGTCCCCTGCGGGCAACACGACCGTTCGGAGCCTCAAGAAGTTATCGAGGGGTGGGAAGTAGCGGACAAGGTACTCCGATGATGTCCGCAGCCTTATCAGACGGGGTAAGATGTCCGCGGATAAGGGGGGTGGGTTGGGATACAGGTAAGTGTTGTGGTGAAAGTCGAGCGAAGTGATCGTTGGGTGATGTTGGAGAAAAGTGGGAAAGCCTTTGTCGGGTATGATACAATGGGACACAATCAACGTCATGAGACCGGGAAGGTTGAGATTGGTAAGGAAATGATCCCACTCCCGACCATTGTAAATGTAGCGGAAAGTCAGTGTGGTGAGCTGAGATGAGGTGTTAAGCCGACAGAGAAAAAAGGGCTGGAGGAAAGTCGGGAGGGTTTGGAGGTAGCAAGTTTCGAGGCGGTTCGGTCCCATGGGCTTGAAGTCCTTTTTCTTGTGCCCACCCGACGACAGGGAGAGTTTCTGAAAGAATGAGGAAAATTTGCCGTTCTGCGTGGTGCCGGACTCTGATCGGGCGAGTGTCTTGATGTGCAGATTGGTGCATGACTTTTTGACCAAGGTATCAAGGACGGTAGTCATGGCGCTTTCCCATCCCTTTGTCCCACTGTTAGTGAAGTAAAAAGTGGCCTTGTCGACCGAGGCGAGCAGGGATAGGAAATTAGTTAAAGACACCGTTTGCCGCATCATCAAAACTTGCGACTGAATGTTGACGGTCAAGTCGCAGTTCAAGGACCGGAGCGACCCCCCAATCACACGCAAAGAAATCGCCAGAGTTGAGAGAATTGGGAAAGTGGAGACGTCGAGGACAAGAAGGCCGGCCCACGGCTGAACGTCGTATCTTGAACACAACTCGTCGACGGAAAGGAAATTGAGGTCGCGTGATACCTGTGCTAGTGCATGGAGGTCCTTCGAGTCTTCAACATTGTGAAGAATAATCTCGAAAAGTTCTGTCGGAAGTGTAGCCTGCGGCCTGACGACGACCATGGTGACAGACGGGGATTCAACCTCAAGCGTAGAAATCCTGCAGGTCATGTGATCAACTATATGTAGAGCTATTTCACCTGATTTATAGATCACGTGTCATATTTCTTTTTTATTCATACCTGCTACAAGCAAACTAGTGCTAAGACGCGGTGGGCCGAGCTGCAAGCTCGGCGTCATAGACCTCTGTAAGTCCACCCATCCCCATCTTCAGGGTGAAGCATTCACGGTTGAGGTGGTAGCCTACTGCCGCGGCCCCTACTCGGCGGAAGCGCTCATATAGTGACCCATCAGACGACGCCACTAGGGAGGAGCTCACGTGCCATCTTGTATGACGATGATTGTCTTTAAACGAGTCATTCGGGATCATTCCCGACGCCGCCTGACTCTTATTTCGAGGCCCGGACCTTATAAAACACCCTTCGCCGCCTCCATCTTCAGACTTCAACTCAGCATGGTTTCTACCCAGGCACTCGCAAACGCCACTCAAAACGTTACTCTCCCCCATATTCCCGAGCTCTTCGATCCCAACTATCTTGATGCTCTTCTGCCACCCACTGGAGCCGAGTCTAGCTGCGGGGCTAAGGAAACGGTCAAAGGTCCCTCTAACCCTCTGATAGATGCCCTCAAAGCGGACAACCGCACCTTCACTGCAAACAATGCCCCGGCCCTCAAGTCCACCGGATCTGCTACCTTAGACGCATTCAACGCCCTCAACGCATATTCGTTTAAGGAAGTCAACAAAACACTTCGACATGCTTGGGCTGAGGATCCCGGATTGACGTTGCGCGTTATCTGGAACATGAGAAGTATCCATGATGGAAAGGGCGAGGCTGAGCTATTCTATCGGTACGTCTTTCCACCATTCACTCACATGGGACTTTTTTGAACACGCGCATGCTCCTAGTTCCTTTGGCTGGCTGTATGACAATCATCCTCGTACAGCCATCTCTAACCTCCATATGCTTGTTGCGCCTACCTGTACCACCTCAAAGAACAAGGACGTCGCACGACCCCATGGCTACTGGAAAGATCTTCTCAACATTCTTGCGCTAGCCACCTGTGATGAGCTGAGCAATATCTCCCACAAGGCCAACTTCCTCATAATTATACCCCAAAGTCTACCCAGAGGTGGAGACGCAGCCGGGTATCCAAAGTTCCGAGAACCCCTGAACAGGTTAAAGGAGCCGAGGAACAGGCCCGCCTACGCGCTAAGGAACGAAGGAAGGAGCTCCACAAACAGTTTCATGAAAGGCTTGTACAAAAGCTTGCCAACGACTCCAAGTTCCGCGCTCTATATATCACTGTTGCCAAACTATTCGTCGAGCAAATCCGGAATGATGTAAAAGCGCTGGACGAGCTTTCAGGCGTGGACAAGCAAGAAGACAAGAAACGCTATTGGGACCTTATCAGGAGTGTCTCGCTTGCTGGAAAATGGGCCCCTACTCCATCAGGCTCTCACGACAGAGTCACTAATATCGCCACCGCCATTTGTCAACTCCTTTTCTCCCCCGACACAAATAAAGGTCCTCATGCAGTTGGGCCACTCCCTTCCGCAGCACCTTACCTTATTCCAGACAATGTCCACAATTGCATCACTCTACGCAGCTACTACCACCACTGGATCCTCAAACCACTCCGTGAAAGTTCTAGCATGTCCTGAGCCACTCATGTCAGCAAAACGGTGGAAGGAAATTCGGTACAACCGCATTCCCTCTGTCTGCATGGCGCGTAACAAAGAGCGATTCTTCTTGCACGACCCCGAGGGATTCCAGCGATACATGGTTGACGTAGAGGCGGGGAAGAGGAAGATCAGTGGGGCCACTCTCATGCCTCACGAGCTCGTCGCTGAGGCCGTTCGGCTCCAGGGGAATCACAAAGCCTCGAAATTTCCCATGGTTGAAGAGTTCAAAAGAAAATCGAAAGAACAGCAACTGAAGGTTGTAAATGCACAGTGGCGCACATTGGTTTCAAGGTTGAAGGAGAGCGGCAAAATGGACAACGCGCTCGCGGTCTGCGATGTTTCTGGCTCGATGGGGTCGATTCAGTACTACTGACAAGCGCAATGTGTCACCCATATTTCCGAGCGTCGCCCTCTCACTCGTGCTGGCGTCGTTGGCGAAACCCCCGTTCAATGCTGGATTCATCACCTTTTCGCAAAACCCAGAGTTTGTACGACTCGAAGGTTTGGAAGAGAGGGGTTTGGCTGAGATCGTCAATGAGATGACTGAGAAGGACTGGGGCGCCAATACAGACTTCCGAGCAGTAGTTTCTCAAGCTTCTGCTCCCTCTTGCAAAGACACACAACGTCGCTAAGGAAGATATGGTCAAACGCCTCTTTGTGTTCTCTGATATGCAGTTCGACGAAGCCTCCGCAAAGTCGGGGGGCAATGCAGAGAAGTGGGAGACAAACTATGACCTTGTGGTGAAAGCATACCAGGAAGCTGGGTACGATGTTCCAGAGATTGTGTACTGGAATTTGGTGGGGATGGGGACGGTACAGACGGTTGAGGTGGATGCGGAGAGAAAGGGTGTGGCGATGATGAGTGGGTTTTCGAGTGCTATGATGAAGGTATTTATGGGTGAAGCTGAGGCCGAGGAGGAAGCGTGGGCGGAGGTGACCCAAGAGGGAATGGTGGTCGAGAAGAAGGAGGATGAGTTTACGCCGCTGAATGTGATGAAGAAGGCGTTATTCGTAAAATCGTTTGATGGTCTTGTCGTCGTTGACTAGGGCCCTTTTTCATTTCTCGTTTTTTGTTTTTTGTTTTTTTTGTTTTTTTTTTTTTTCATTTATCTTTTCTCTAGCATGTCCCCCCTCATTCCATAGCTCGCATGTTGCAATTTAGCATCCTGATAACAATACATGAAGTTGAGATCATCACTCAGGCCTCGGGCACCACTGGGGGTTACCGCTTGCCCTACCCTTACATCATCCAAATGCCACCTACGTCACATTACTTGGTGGCACCAACCTAGTCACGATTACGCTGGCGCATGAACTGACCACACACTTCATCCTGCCCCATCGACCATTTGAGATTCAACATGTCGGTCTGTCCGAGTTTGACTCACGCTAATCCTGTACCATCTCACTTTCTAATAGGGTCTGAATCAAGCCGGAACGCTTAGTCGTGATGTTCTAAGGAAGCTCGCCAAGGAGACTCTGCAAGCCATCGAAGCCGGATCGTACGCTTTCAAATCCCATTCACCAACGGGAGACTCCCGATATGAGACGGTTGACCTTCGAGCGAGTGTCGAAAGACTCAAAAAAGACACTACATATCATGGTCCCGATACCCTCTCCTCGTGGTCTCAACCGAAGCCTGATACACTCAAGGCGCCGGCGGTGCCTTTGCAAAAGGTCAGGATCCGGGTGGTGGAAAAGACAACGGTTGAAGCTGCTCAGTGGCTTCACGATAAGCTTCGTTCCCCCTCTACAGTTCCTAGTGGACGAGAGACACGTGCCCATGCCAAGATTGGAGTGCTCAGTTTCGCATCTGCGAAGCGCCCTGGAGGAGGATTCTTGAATGGAGCACAAGCTCAGGTACGCCGAATCAATATACGCGCGAAAGGACTTTCCGTCTTAGTGTTACTAGGAAGAATCTATCGCACGTTCGTCGACACTCTACCCTAGCCTTGTATCATCCACAGCCCAACAGTTCTACATCCACAATCACAGCCTTACCTACGGCAAGAATGATGGATATTATTCCCACGCCATGATCTACAGTCCCGCTGTCCTGATCATCCGGGACGATCATGGGAAGTGGGTATCCCTGTATGAGGTGGACGTTATAACGTCCCCGGCGGTGAACGCAGGGGTCGTAAGGCAAAAGCGACAACAGGCACTCGAGCGTCGGGAGAAGACGAAATCAGAGGCGGAGACAGAGGAGATGATCCGTGCAGTTATGAGAGAGCGTATGGCGAGGGTGTTGTATCTCTTTGAGATGCGTGGTGTGAGAAACTTGGTTTTGGGAAGTTTTGGAACGGGGGTGTTTAAAAACAAAGTGAAGATGGTGGTTGACCTGTGGGCGGAGCTGTTGGTTGGGAAGAACGCGAGGTTTGCGGGGTCGTTTGAGACGGTGGTGTTTGGTGTGTTTGGGCATGGAACACACGGGCTGTATGCAGAAAAGTTTGGGACAGAAGAGAGATAGTTTGCCAGGGGGCTGGGTTGTTTTGTCGAGGCGTGTTCCCAGCTGCGAGAGTCAGATGCCCCCAACCCCGAGCCTGCTAGTACTATGTGACTCGTAGGGTTCTTTTTTGTTGCGATGGTAGGATCCTGAAATGAATAGCCGCAATGATATCATCTGTTCTGATCGATCTTCGCGGCCAATCAGCTTCTCCGGGGTGGGCACGATAGGATGGGTCAATTATCCGGACGAGCAGATCGCATGGCCGCTGCATGTGTAGTGTACAGGATGGTTGGGCTCTGACTTCGGGGCCTGCCTCAGCTACTTCACGACACTGGGAGGATCAGTCCACATATACCCACCTGTGAATAGCTAAACAGACCGTCGGTCTGATGTAAGACTCCTGAGTCTGTGCCAACAGCTCAACGATCAGAATGCTGATCGATGCCTTGAACATAAGATGTTCGTCAAATCATCTAGCATCCGCGAGAACTGTGCTCTACCTCCTTTTTATCTCCTACCTCGGGCTATAGTATTCACTCCAAGCTCTTTGATTCATGAGGAGGCGGTGCCAACGTTACTGATGTGAACTTGATATATATCTAAAGAGAGCACAGCCTACCATAAATGCATAGAGGTGGCGTGCTATCTGGCGTTGATGGGCGAGCGCCTGTGATACTCATACTGTATCTAGGGTGACCCGCACACTGGGAGGAAGGAATACTAATTAATGTGGGAAAAACCGCGTGAATTTCACAATATTTGTGGTAGGTACCCGCCAAAGGCACATCACACCCGGGTGGAACCTAGAGGGACATTGAGAACAAGCATCGGTACAGAGTGAAAGGCAGATGTGTACTCGACGTGGCGATATTTCCGATCATGTATATCTGCCAACGCTTCCTTGGAAAATAGGCACCCCCTCCGTTTCCGTCCCTGATCATCATTGCGAACACAACGCTCATGCTATGATCTCGATTTCGTGCCGAGATACTTAACCAGGAATGAGGGACCCCCCAAACTCCAAGTGCGATTACCACCCACCCGCTGGTCCGGGCCAATGGAGACACTCACACCACCTCGCCTACAAGCGGTTGTCGACAGCCTGCAGTATGTACAAGCACAACGTGTGAGTGATATGGTATTGCTTGGCACCACCTAGTTTTGTGCTGATCGAGTACTACTGGTTACTAGTATATGGATAGTATGTCCGTCGTCTTGCTTCGTTTGGCAGCTTGAACTCAGTCATTATATTTGCCTAGTGTCCGCATTCTCGATCCTCGTAAGCAGTCACCAGCCCAACCGGGAGTTCATAAAGATTAAGAAAAGCATTCAGATTTTTGACCATCTGTTGACTTTCAACATGGAAGTAACCTTCATGTGGCGAGCAAAATGGAAGGTCTTGGAGTTTTTCGTTCTTGTGAATCGCTATCTGCCTTATTTCGATCTCACCCTATCTGCCTTTTGTGAGTTCGCCTTATTTCGGCTTCAAGTAACACTCACGCATATCACTTGCAGATAACCATGCAATGCTGAATAGTAATCAATGTCACCAACTACTCAAGGCCCATACATGTAATACTGTTTCCTCCACCCCCCCCTCTCAATTTATTATTTCAGCTGATTCGATATCACAGTCGTCTACATGTTTGGAACCTGCCTATCTGAATGTACGTTTACTTCCGACTTACAAATCCAGACAGAGACTACGTTCCTTCAGATATCTTGGTTCTTCGAATCTGGGCCATATGGAACGTAAATAAAAAGGTGTTGGCAGGACTGTCGATCATATACCTGGCAGGCTTTGTTATCTCCGTCATAGTGGGGATACATACACTACAGGTGAAGGAAGGTAAGTATGACTTCCCTGGAGCCTGAACTGTTACACCCCTAATCGAGACAACACTAGTTTTCGAAATAAGTCCGATTACGGGGTGCTTGAACCTCTTCCCGGATGCGCAATTCTACGTCATCTTTGCAGCATTTATTGTCATCGATACTAGTAAGTGGCAACTTCCTGTAGATGGACCCATCGCTCACCCCCTCCAGTCATGCTTATCCTGATCGTTATCCCTTTCATAAGAAGAAGTGCGTGTATCGGGATAGCGTCGTGTTTTTTTTTTAGTCACTTACCGATTGGCTCCTGATCAGAAAACATAACACATCATTTCATATTCCAACGAACTAAATCGCGCATGAGGGTTCTCTACACTGAAGGTACGACACACTTATATCACAGACCCTTTCTGATTACCTGAACAACCCACCCTGTGCAGGTGTACTGGTCTACGCAGCTTTTCTTGGTAAGTTATGCTGGCTTATAGAGGCCTCATTCACCTACCAATCAATCAATAGCTTTCGACATCGTGAACATGTTCCTACAATTCTACACCGTAAGTCCGAACCATTGCCCGAGAGCACGACCCTCTGACCATAAGCTTAGAAAAGCGATCCTATAATATTCTTCAAGTAGGTTACCCAGGGCGTTAACTATTCTAAACATCTCACGACAACTTCCAGTCCAACCCGGATTGTGCGAGCTGTACTAGCCAGCAGAATGATATTGCATATTCGGGAAGCATATACAAAGGAAGACGGACATCTACCCAGTATGATCAACTCTTCTTCCTCGTCGACCCTCGGTTGAAAGCATGCGAATTGGGAGTGTACATTTCGGCAGCTTGGTGCATCATGATGGACGCTGGTTTCCGCAGGCTCGGAACGTTCATCTCAGTATGAAATGAGTAGAACAATATGTAACCCCGTTGTGCTTGTATTCATTGTATTAGCCGTGGGCCACGATTGAATGTATAACTAGCTTGTATATTTATTTGACGCTGTCTGTCGTAACCACGCTGTGGGCTGTTGTAGTTTAAGAGAAATTTCAATGCTCCACGTTGCAAATACAACAGACAAAGTACGTCTCATTTCTCCGATGGCGGCAGTACTTATATGAGGCTAATACAACAATCCTAAGGGTCGGTAAGTGCCTCCGTCGTGGCGCTTTGTCAGGATTCCGGGTGCTGCTATTTTGGGCAAGGAACAGAATTCTGCTGCGTGCGCAATCCCGGATACCAAGTAGCACACTTGTACCCAGATACCTTAGCTCCCAAGGACGAGGATGTCTCCGCTGCAGTAAGGCCACCCACATAACCTGTAAAACTACCTACCCACTCTCTCTTTCTAAAGTTTCCCTACAGTCCCTCCATTAGAAGCATATGTTTTGGGCCCATACGGCATCACGCATGATGGAACGATCCTAAATCAACCCCGCATACATCCAATGAAGATTGAACACATGAGAATTACAACTCATGTTACCCACATCAGAAATTGATGTAATGGAACACACAGAATGATATTCGTTATTATTTCTGTTGCATACTTCTTGTTAACAACCAATAATAATACTGCACATTTGTTAGCTCCTCTCTTTTTCTACAAGTTTATTTCATCTTCAGTTGCCTCCTTCATCCTCACCCAGAGCCCCCCTTTAATATACAGTGTCAAGTGGGTCCTGAGCCGAATCTTGTCTTTACCCTGGGGACCCGTACATCCAGCCCACTCTGGGTTTGGCAATGCATCCCGTGGACGGGAGCTTTCCTCGAAAGTGAAAGACGAAAATCGTTGGAGGAGTCGGACCAGGAAGAATGAGGCCTCGTGATAAGCAAACTATTTGTGCCAGCACATTACAATCTATCAGATCTGAGGAAAATCTGGAGGCACCTGTTGACCAAGACAAATCCTCGGCCCAGCATTGAAGGGACAGAAAATGAAAGGGTTAGGAACGAGGTATTTGTGCAGTCCTTTCGTCCAGGAACCTGTCAGGGTCAAATTCCAATGCTGTTACCCGTGTTATCAGTGACCGGCGGACATAGTTTTATGTGTGTCACACACTCACCATCTGGTCCCCATAGGTCTGTTCGCCTATGCATTAAAAATACAGAGTATACCATCCTAATGCGCAAAACGTAAAGGTTTGGTAGGGAAAAAGGGGGGGCAAGTGGTACTGACATCGAACCGGCCGGTACGTATATAGGGCTATCTGAACCGGTTGCAGGACTGATAATGACAGGCTTCGTTGCCGAGCTATGTATGATCGTGAGGACCGACCCAGGGGACTAGCGACTGCCTTACCGAGAGTTAAATGGTCTGCACAAGATCGTTTTCAACATCAGCTTTCTTTGAACAACCAATGAACCAGTGCTTACACAACAGCATAGAGACGCAACACCTCTGCGGAAAAAATGATGTCGGTTCCGCCATGTCCAGTCAGTCGGACGAGACCTACCATTAAGGAATGCTCTGAGGAACTTCATCTCCTTGATATCATCTATAGTCGGAGCACGCTTGGACCCGACCTTGGCCAGAATCTCCTCCCTCAAGCGGCGACCCATGTCCGGGTGCTCCGTTATCATGTAGAGGGAGAAAGACAACAAGGATGCAGTCTAGATGAGTCAGGATCGGTCTCTAGTACTCGTCCTCAGGCAGAAGATGATGGATGACCCACAGTATCACGAGCAGCAATCAAGAGATTAACAAGCTGAATAAGACCATATTTCGTCCTGTTAGCTTCGCAGTCGCAGATCAAGTCAAGAGAAATGAGAGCAGACCTCATCTCCAATAAGCTCTTTATCTGCGGGGGGTATTAGCAAGCAGAGTATTAGAAAACAAGTCCAACGACTGACCTGAAGTCTTGTCCACCAAATAATCCAACAAAGTCTCTGAAGCGTCCTCCGATCCACCCTTTGTTCCTTTCTCACTGAAACCTTTCTCGATAAAAGGCTCGACAAACTTATCGACCACCTTACGGAGGGGTGCAACCACATCACCCCACATTTCCCTCAATGGCCAAAAAATACCAACTTGAGCTCTACGGGAAATGATATCCTGTGCTGTCACAAAGGCATTGAGAAACTCATTTGAAGGGTGGCTCGTGAATGAAGGAGGGTTTGGTTTCGCCATTGAGGAAGGATACGATGGGTAAGGTAAGCCTGCTGATAGCGAACGTACATCGTTCTTGAATAGGAATTCCGTGGCGGAATCGAGCGTGAAACGGGCAACGAGATCCTATCATAAGAAATAGCAAACTTTTTCCTGAGCACTGCTATGGGAAACTTGCCTGAAAATCGATAGGATATCCTTCCGCAAGTCGATCTTTTGCCTGCTTGAGGGCATCTTCTGTGTGACGATCAAAGGTGTCGAAATCGGAGATACGGTCACGACTAAAAGTGATACAAATTAATATTGAACTGATCAGAACATCAGACTCACTTCCACATCTCCCCTAACAGTTGCCGAGACCATTTTAGCATTGATTTGGGTAAGAAAAGGCCAACAACATACCGTCTGAGTTAAACACCCCTGTTCCCAAGAGCGATCCAAGCTGTCCGAATGTAACAGGACCTGTGAAAAATGGTCTATCAGGTAGGATTCTCAAATTCAGTTTACGATGTCATGGACCTTTTTCAAATGCTTCGAACTCCGTGGCCAGGATCGACTTCAATCATACATCGGTCATTGAATGCATCAGCTCTCGTAGCCATGATCCCTCACCTTGACGTGCTCTGGCTCGGTTGTAAAGTGCTAATGAATAATATAAAACTTCCAAACATTCAATTCGATACTGTTGCTCACACGTTCGTCCAGTCCAATGCTGAATCTGTATATGGGTCCGTACTTTTTGCACCACCTCCCAAAGGTCTCGCCTTAACCATAAGCTTTATTTGCAACGGATGTCAAGTACAAAAATATTTGTCCAACTTACCTGGGTAGCCATGCTCCGGTTCTCGGACAAGGGACCTGGCGACTTCAGTATGCTTTTCCTTAAGATGAGGTGCAAGAACCGCTCCATACGCTCGAGCCGACTGGGCATTCCGGTATTCATCAAGCCAAGGCTTGGAGACCATGTAGCCCAGCCGCACGGCAACGCTGGAAACAACCAGAATCCATTTTGGCAGGGTGAGAGCGAGGGAGTTGCAGCCAAGTAGGAGGGTCGCGTAGACTAGTGCACAAGGGAAGAAAAGGCGGATTGAGGCACGGGCGGTAAAGTCAATGCCTGGAGAGATGAACATTGTTGCTGATGAGTGGGGAGGTCTGAGGTAATGAGACATGGTGGCACTGATTATATACCTAGAAAAGCACGCCAGCCCCTAAGATCTGAGATTGAGCCTACGTATGAGTTTGAGCTTGAAGGTCTCTCACGTGTAGGGGGGCGCCCATTACCGAGTTAATAAGCTCCTCCACGTTCAAATCTAATCCCCACCAGGTTCCGAGGATGCCCGACCCCCATCTGCCGAATACTTGGGATGGCCACGTCCCCATATGCCGGCCATTTCCTTCTGAATTCCAGAACGTAATCCGTCGCTCTTGGAGATACTGCTGCGAATATGTCATGCCTATCCCTGGAGCGCCGTGTACACTGAGAAACCATAACGGGGAACCGGTCCTTGTCTGAGTTGAAAGGGCTGATCCCCTAGTGATGTGGGGGTGACTTTACAGCCGCATTCTTTTGCAGTTACCTTACAGGTGTGAGAGACAACCCTGCAAATAAGTACACAAGACAAACTGGTGGGTTTCCATAGCAAGTAAATCCTCCCAGTTCCCAGTTCGAGCGGCGGAGGACCCAAGCCCCAACGCGCCCAAACACTCAATGTCGACTGGGGACTATTCGAGGCCCTATCAGTTGATAAACATCACAGAGTCAGGGTGCTATGAGATGATTTACCTGAGTGACGCCGACCGGCCGCCGTCGGTTCCGGCTACAGTTGGTTGCCGAGAACAGAGCGGTTTACATGCTTCCTCTTTACTGTATACAGACAACTCCCTAGGACTGGCATATAAGTTGGCCATGCTGACAACTGTCCATTCAAATGATTTATTTTATATAGGGTTACCCGAACAAGCATCACCTAAAAATATATGACACTTCCATTGATTTGGAGTTCTGTGCCTTCACATTGCAGGATATTCCGTTTCATTCGGTATCATGGTCCCATGGAAACAAACGGCACTTTGGGCCACCGAATGGAGAGCCAGCTTGAACAAGCGCTGAGCCTGAACTTTTGAGCCAAACGGGAGAATTGTACTGACTAAATATTGCGTTCACTCGTCCGACTTGACTTCCGGCCTGATAACGACCAGCACGATTGACGTCCTAATATGTCGTAATGTCCACTCAAGCGAACCCATAGCTCCTCCCACATTGCAATGGGCTTAGGACTCGATGTTGAAATTCCACCGCCGAACCGAGGAAATCCATTGCCTGGCACGTACGATGAGAGTGAATCCACAAGAATCCGCAGAGACTCGTATCAGAATCTAGACGGTTCTAAGGACAGAATATTTGCTCCTGTTATCTAATCGTGTAGTCCTGCTAGCAAACTGAACTAACATTCAACAGACACGCTTCAAGCTGCTATGCATCTGCGAGCTCCTCCCATCTCCTACACCTTGGTCTCGTCTTCATCAGTTGCCTCCTTCATATTCACCCAAAGCCCTCCCTTGATATACATCGTCAAGTGGGTCCTGAGCCTGATCTTATCTTTGCCTTGAGGACCCACACACTCCGCCCATTCTGGGTTTGGTGCTGAATCCGGTGGACGGGCGCTTTCCTCGAAACTGAAGGATGAAAACTGCTGGAGGAGCCGGATCAAGAAAAACGAGGCCTCGTGATAGGCAAACTGGTTTGAGGCGACGTGTTAACCTCTGTTAGCAATATGGAGAGAATGTGGAGGTACCTGTTGACCAAGACAAATCCTTGGCCCAGCGTTGAAGGGACAGAAAATGAAAGGGTTGGGAACGAGGTATTTGTGCAGCCTTTCATCCAGGAACCTGTCTGGGTCGAATTCCAGCGCTATTTCGACATTTCCGTTAACAGCCATATGGGAATGTTGTATGAGTCCAGATACTTACCATCTGGCCCCCACAAATCAGTTCGCCTGTGCATCAAAAGCACTGAGAACATTATCCTAGGGTCAGACATAAAGTTAGATAAAAAGATAATGAAAACAAGCGGTACTGACACTGAGCCAGCCGGTAAGTATATGAGACTATCTGAGCCGGTTGCGGGTCTCAGAATGACGGGCTTTGCTGTCCAACTACATGTGATCAGTATGGCACATCTGGAGAGCCAAGGACTAGCTCACCGAGTGTTAATAGGTCTATGTGAAATTCAAATCAGGCCTCCCTTTGAAAGTGAACGGACTAATACTTACACGACAGCATACAGACGTAAAACCTCTGTAGAAAAAATATATTAGTTTCTTCATGTCGAGTCAGTCAGATGAGACTTACCGTTGAGGAATGCCCTGAGGAACTTCATCTCCTTGATATCATCAATATCTGGAGTACCTTTATCCCAACCTGGGTGAGGATCTCCTCCCTCAAGCGGCGACAGATGTCCGAGTGCTCGGCCAGCATGTAGACAGAGAAAGACAGGAGGGATGCAGTCTGGATGGTTGGCATTAGTCTCTGTTACTCGCACCCTGGAAGTGGGCGACCTACGGTATCGCGCCCAGGCAATAAGGAGATTGACGAGCTAAGTAGTCATCAGGGTCCGTTCCATCAGCTTTGCGTTGGTGCATGAAGAGGGCAATGAGAACCAACCTCGTCATCCAATGACCTCCCTATCTACAGACGACATTAGCAACAGAGTCTTAGAGACTAACCCCGACAACTTACCCGTAAGTCTTGTTAACCAAATAATCCAACAAAGTCCCTGAAGGGTCTTCCGATTCATGCCTTGTTCCTTTCTCACTGAAATCTTTCTCGACGAAAGGTCTCACATGGCTATCAATCGCCTCACGGAGAGGTGCAACCAGCATTTCCCCTCATTTCCCTTAAAGGCCAGAAGATACCGACCTGCGTTCTGCGAGCGGTGTTGTCCTGGGCCGCTACAAAGGCTCTGACAAACTCATTGGAAGGGTGGGTTGTGAACGAAGTAGGGTTTGGCTTTGCCGTTGAGGAAGGATACGATGGATAAGGCAAGCCTGCAGAGAGTGACTTTACAGTCGTTCTTGAAAAGAAATTCGGTGGCAGAGTCGAGAGTGGAAACGGGCGACGAGATCCTATCATAGCCAGCTTGTTCTCCCCAATGCCTACTTTAAAGATGATTATGAAGAACTTGCCTGAAAATCAATAGGGTACCCTTCTGCGGAACGTTTCTTTGCTTGTTTGAGGGCGTCCTCTGCGTGTCGATCAAAGATATCGAAATCCGTGATACGGTCACGACTAAAGAAGGGACGAGTCATGGAACGGTGAAATCTAACAGCAATTGTGAACTAAAAACTACTATTGAGCCTTTTGGAATACGGTACTCACTTCCACATCTCCCCTGGCACGGATTGAAACCACATTAGTACTAGAACGAGTCGGAAACGCCCCCGTAACATACCGTCCGAGTTAAACACCCCTGTTCCCAAGAGTGACCTGAGTTGTTCGAAGAGAATGGGTCCTACGGATAACGTTCTGTCAGACAGTGCTAAGTAGTAGCTCGATTGATTATATCGTAGACCTTTTTCAAATGCGTCAAACTCTGTGGAAAGAATCGCCTGCGTACATATATCAGTTGTTAAATGCATTGGTATTTGCAGCCATAATCATTTGCCTTGACGTGCTCCGGCTCGGTTGTAAGATACTGAGGAAAAGGTTGTCAGCAGTTCAATTTTTTGTTGATTGTCATATTACTGACGCGCTCGTCCAAACCGATGCTGAATCTGTATATCGGTCCATACTTTTGACACCATCTCCCAAAGGTTTCGACTTGAACGATTCCATTTGTGATGGGCCCCTAACAATAAACTGATTAATGCAACACACCTGGGTAGCCGTGTTCCTGCTCTCGGACAAGAGACCTGATGACCTCGGTTTGCTTTTCCCTGATATGGGGCGCAAGAACCGCTCCATGAGCTCGAGCCGTCTGAGCATTCCGATACCCATCGAACCAGGGCTTAAAGATCATGTACCCTAGCCGCAAGGCAATGCTGGATGTAATCAAGATCCATTTGTGCAAGGTGGCAGCGAAGAAGTTGCAACCAAGCAGAAGAGCTGCGTAAATGAATGCGCAAGGGAGGAAAAGGCGGATTGAGCAGCGAGTGATAAACTCGAGGCCTGGTGAGATCATCGTCATTGATGTTGGATTAGGCAGATAATGAGGCAATGTGGCCAAGATTATATATCCCGGCCGATCTCCAAGATATAGGGTAAAATATAGACCTGGAGTCGTCTGACGTGGAGGATCCCTCAGTAAGCTTCTCCAGTTCCACACACTGCCTTTGCCACTTTCCAAAGTTCGTGGAGTGCCTAACCTCGTCCGCCGGCTATCTGAAGGCAACACCCTCGGATTTGCAAGCCCCGCGCGCTTGGAGCGTGCCGTGTCTATGCATGGAAGTTCTATATAGTCCGGAGCCACAATGGGGTGCTTGCTCCATCCGAGTGCATTGAAATAGCCGACCCAGAAATGATGCATCAATTGTTCTTGCATGCAGTCAGCGTGTGCAAGACCAACTCGAGTGAATCCGTGCACGTTCCATTTTCGATGTTCCAAGCTCCAGAGTGGTTAAGATTTATTGCGCTCGAGGACCAGGGGAATACCTTGAACCATTCGAGGCCCAGCGATTGCGAGACAGAAAATCGGACACGTTCTTGCAATCGTCGATTGCTGTTTGCGACGTCGTTTGTTCTCACGCGGGTAATTCTTGCACTCTATGATACTCATCGACATCCAAGGCCTGGTATACACCTCAGGCAGGTGATCAGCTGTCTCCCACTTAAATTATATTCATTGCTGACGTGTCTTGTCTCACGTCTTTTACACTGGAAGCCCAAACGATCGAAACCGTACAAGAATAACCAAAACTAGATATGGCTTTGTAAACCCCTGAAGATCGTGCAACCAATGTGTGCTCAACTAGTACCGCCATTTATGTACACCGAGTCATCCAAATTATAGTTGGTGGTATGCGGGAGCGCCGCTTCCGCATTTGTGATTAGCCATCCCAATGGTAAGCTATATCGATAGCTATTTAATTTTTTAATACATCGTCCCACCTGAAGTCCCTTGGAGCCTCCAGAAAACGGCTGGATATCTTGCAAAAAAAAAAAAAAACAGGGACAAAAGGGAGAAACTCGAAGCACAACTTGCACAGAAGATGCTAATTTGGTAGGTGAGCAAAGGATGGTGTAGATGGCTGGAAGATGCGTCGGATCCCGAGAAGGGGTTAGCAAGACTCGATGAAAAGCAGCGGA
Organism: Lepiota brunneoincarnata; assembly: GCA_023014365.1. NCBI lineage: Eukaryota > Fungi > Basidiomycota > Agaricomycetes > Agaricales > Agaricaceae > Lepiota > Lepiota brunneoincarnata. The sequence goes on from JAEBUN010000009.1 coordinate 1,417,670, forward strand.
GCATCGTCAGGAGATTGCGGGAAGTGGGGTCGCAATCCCTGGCTCCAACCCCGACTACAACCTATTTTTGGCATTCCTCTCGTATCCCATATCTTCTCACATATGACGGAGGGTGTACGGACTAATAAAAATACAATGCTTCTAGGTGGCTTGGGGTTCCGTGCCTCCGATTGGTGGAACAAGTCCATTCTGTTCGGGATTGTAGCAACCAACAGCCCCTTGGAGCCACCAAAGGGAGAATTGGCTTACTACGGTCTGTCGTCTTAACGATGGATCTGTAGTTGTTGACATTGGGATACACTCTAAACCTGTATGCGTGCTCTGAGCGATATACTGACACACAGCCAGTTACACCGCCCGTGGTATCTACACCCGGCGCTCATTGGGATACTGTATGTTTGGCTCGTGTTTGGAATTTCCTACTGTTCTCCATACCGTCTACAACTCTGACATCAATACTCATGGCGGGAGCCAACTGGGGTCCTATGAATTTTAATGTGCATTTTGTATCCTTGTTTACTGATATATGCGTATAATTCTGTAGTAGTCCTGCCTGCTCTAGGACCCTGTTGTATACAATACGATGTGGGTGATATTGGGGAGTGCGTTCTATATTTGTCACAAATATTAGAACCAAACACGGCGCTCTCCCGCTCCGAATTTCAGTTGCAAGTTCCGAACTTGTCAATGTCTTTCCTTGTTCGACGCCTAACGCGTCTACCTTCATCGCACACACGCATACCCAAGCGCAATAACACAACTAGCACCTCTGCCAACGCCTACTCCCCAAATCCAACCAACGTCCCACCTATTTTCACCCAAAAACCGCCCATATGGGTACGCTTCGCGTGGCCAATCATCATCGCCAATGCTCTCCTCATGTACGTCCCAAAACTCCTTCTCATATGGGGAATTGGGTGTACTGACTGATGTTTATAACAAGGGGCTCTGCAATGGATATCACATGGAGTCACTGGGCAACACTGGTTAAGGACCTAGAAGGTATAGCAGAGAAGAACAACCAAGTAACAAACCCCACGGCAGGGCAGACGTTACCAACCAATGCACCAGACACAACCGCGCAGAACAAAAAAGAGCAAGATACGTATCACTGGGAACATCGACCCACATGGCAACGTGCCGCGTTTTGTGGGATCTATGCTATGGGATGGGCAGTTTCGACTGCGTATTTGCTCAAGTATAGGCAGACGTTTGTGACTAGTCTGCGCTTCTTTCGAGGGCCCCAAGGAGATTCCTCCTACACCAGCTACTGCTACTTCCAGGGCGACTACGAAGACAACGGTATCCGAGTCCATAGAATCACAACCTCTTCGCTTGCTTCATATTAGTACCGCATCCAACCCAAGAGGCCGCACACTCTCTCTGAACGAATTGAATATTCGAGACGGGCGGAACGAAACGGAGATGGTGATTCGCATGAAAGACGCATCGGAGTCGCAGCAGTTGTCCAGCAACAAGGCCAGGAGGGGGAAGCGGGCTTACTGGTATTTGTCGTTAACGGACGCGGTTGTTGATGGTGGGCGGTATGGCGTTGAAGGTGCGCGGGAACGGCTATTGACTGCGTGGAGCGGGACGGGGGTTGTCGAGAGGATGCAGAGGGTAGGTGGAGGGTGGAGAAGTGGACCTGTGATGCGATCTTGAGTGCTGTTTAAGTATTCTGGTCAGGGTTATTCTTATAGTCGTCTTTCTTGCTAAGGGTGTGCAGCGGATACAATTTAGATTTGATAAAAACCAATACAATTACACTGGTATATACATCGTGAATAGTGTCCATAGAGTTTGTTAGGAGGATGTACGTGTGGGTGGCGGGTACGCTATTGAGAACAGGCGCTCAACAGTCGGCGTAGGCTTCAGCGTCACAGTAACAGTCGGGCACGGGGTGGTGGGACTCGCGTAGGCATGTGGCCAACGAATGAACGGTAGTGAGAACGGTGGTTCTCGCCATGATATGGACCCATTATCTTCAGGTGGTCGCTGCGCTCTGTATCAAGTTAACACGCATAAATTGGGATGCGGAAGCGCGAGCGATACACACATCAAGGTGCTTGGCCGATAGAGTCAAGGTGATACTTTCCACGAGCGAGGTCCATAGCAACACGATCAGCAGCGCCAGGAGAAATGCGGAGAAGAACCGATGTAAAGTGCGTCGTCGGATTTCTCTGCTCTCAAGGGTAGGATGCGGGAGCGGTGACGGTGGTACGTTTGGGGATAATAGTATTGGTGTGGGGGTGAGAGGATGAGCTCGGCTGGTAGGGCGGTAGTGTGGGATCTATGTCGTAGCGCGGCGATACGACCGGGGTGGGACTTTTGAGTGGTGAATGTTCGGTTGTGGTCGAATCCTCATCGAGGATGATCATAATTGCTGCTGCCCCCGGTGTTGACTGGGGGAGGGGAGAGCAAAGCCCCCCCGAGCGCGGTGGGATTATAACGAGTCAGCGAATGCCGAAGATGTATATCACCCATATGGTCGGCCCTTGCGCAGCCGCAGTTGGGTGCTGTATGTCCGTATCCCATGATATGTTTGTCATCGTCATCAGATAGGTTCGATCACCATGACGGCACATAATACATTGGGCAATAGGAACTACACGGAAATCGCAGTCGCACAGGGCTGGACTTCACGAAAGAGAAGTAAAAATACAACTTTACAGCTCCAGGGTTCCGGATGTAAAGATGACATACGGTCCGCGTATCGTGGGTACGTCAAGCGAGCAGTATTAAAAAGTAGCGGTGGAGTATTATTCCACACAATGCATGTCGGCTGAATTGAAAAATCGAAAGTTGGGATCCGGAGGACAAGGTGGATGGGGGTAAAACTGTGGGGTATCGCCTAACCGAACGCGTGGGCGAAGAAATGGGTTACGGATCGAAACCTCGGTTACCGGTCGGCTGTGATGATAGGTCGATGGATTACCGTCGCATGTGAGGACAGTTGGGCAGAGCGGGGATAGTATATGCCCGTCCCCAGAGTCAAACTCCCGATAGCCTATAAATCCCAGGACATATCTCAACAAACGATCATGGCTGCAGCTTAGCATCAGGACTTACGGGACCAGCGTGAGGACCACGAGGGGGCATATTATGGTGGGGCGGTGGCGGAAAGCGCGGTCCGTGATCGAATATGAGGAGGCGGATACATTGTACGGTGATGAGCCAGAGGAAGAGGATCCCCAGAGCAACAAACAAGGACGTGAAGAAGCGGCCGAGTGCGCGGCGTGTGGGGCGAGAAAAGTCTGGGTGGGTAGGGGAGAAGAGACTGGTGCGGTCGGGGTGGAAGTCGTATGGGATGGTGGTCACTCGCAAAACTGGGTGTGGATAAAGCATTGCCGGCGGTGGTGCTGTCGAATTCTGGGCTTGGCATTGGTAATGAGCTTGGCTCTGGATATGGCCGGGGCCAGGGAGTGTGGATTGAATGGTATGTGTATATGGGTATGGTGGTGGGCACTCGTTATTTGAGAGGTCTGCATCCTGTGCTTGCGATTGCGCGTCGGAGGCTGCAGTGCACCGGAAACAGGGAGGTTTTTGTGTGCGTTCTGTGTCGAGAAGTCATGGGCTTGGAAAAGCGGACGGCTTTGAACCAGGGAGGGAAGATAAGGATATGGACGAGGTGGTCGTAAAGTTTCATAATGTTCGTAGCGACATTTGAACCTGCGGTTCCTGTATTTCTATGCGACGAGAACGTAGTCGCAAGGGACAAAAATAGCCGGTCATATGACTAAACCAATAACCAGTCACATGATTGATAGGATTTTTGCTATTCCTTTCTCGCTTCGTCTTACAAGAACCAATGCTTTCGGACTCGGACGACGACGTCCGCGACCACCAGCTTGCTATAAACGAACACTATGCAAAGGCTTTTCAGTACAGGAAGGAGCGTGAGGAACTTGAAAAGTGTGCGTCCAATCTTTGTCTTTGTCAGACGGCGTCTCGTTTATTTGGTATAGTGAAAGCCAAGCTCGGCTCGGACATATCAGAATCTGATATAGAAGAGATGGATTCTGAGTCTGCAGAATCAGAAGATGAGGAGGGTGAAGAGCTGACCCCCGCCGTCGACGCTGCGATTCTGCGAACACTTGTCAGGATCAGGCGGAAGGATCCATCAATATACGAGTCCGGGAAGGACGTTTTTGGAGGTGTGTGTTCTGCTTTAACTTGAAGAGAAAAATAGATTTGAGGTAACCCAAGTTCAATGATTTCACAGAGGAACAGGAGAGGATTCCTTCCGAGAATGACTTTATCGGCCCCCGTAAAAATCAAGGGAAAGAAAAGGACCTAGTGGGTGGTCTTACGAAGGATCTCTATATAACATAACTCATCTCCATGCTTGCGACAGTCTAAGCCAATCACCTTACGCCAAATTGCACTCGAAGCCCAACTGAATCCTTCACGTTCCCCGTCTCCAGAACCTCTGACCCACGTCCAAGAGCAACGCGCGTTACGAAGGGAGGCTATCACTGCGTTTCATACTGCCATTTCTGATGGTGATAGTGATGACGAAGATGACGAGGAGTTACTCGTGCTGAGGGAAAAGACTAAGGATGAACAGGAGAAAGAGGAGCAGGAGTATCGCGCATTTTTGGAGCGGGAAGTGGGGGATTTGAAGGAGGTCATTGGTACTCTTGACGTTGGCGGTGGCGATGAGGAGGCCCATCACGCTGATGAAGTGGATCCCATAATACAAAGCAAGAAGAAGAAAACCAAGGAGAGGAAACAGGATACAGGTTCCACTGCGAAGAAGCAGAAATCAAAGGAGGAAGAGAACCAAGAATTTCTCATGAAGTGAGCTGCTTCTCATTCTCTTACCGACAAGAACTATTCAGACCGTTGGGTTAACGCTTCCAGTTACATTCTGGGCCGCGGTTGGATCGACAAGTCCAAAAATCGCGTCCCAACATACAAGGAAGTAACCTCTAAGCACAAAAGCGGGAAAAGGAAACGTAAATCCACCCCTGACTCCGATTCCGACCCCGAGACCGATACCCAGCAACCCACTACCTCCAATGCCCACACCAACATCAACGAAGAAGACCCCGATGCCTTATCCGACTCCTCCTTTGACTCTCTCGCAGACGCATTCGAGAGTTCATACAACTTCCGTTTCGAAGAACCCGATGGCGCGCTCATCCCTTCTTTCCCTCGTAACATTTCCTCGCTCGTCCGGCGCGAAGATAATAAGCGCAAAGACGCAAGGGAGAGAAGGAACAAGCGGAAGGAGGAGGAGGTGCAGAGGATGAAAGAAGAGGTGAGGAGGATGAAGGCCTTGAAGATGAGGGAGATTAGGAGGAAATTGGAGCTTATCGGCAAGGAGGGTGGTATCCTGGGAGCTGAGAGGAGGGGAAAGGGAGAGGATGTGGTGACTTGGGATAGCGAGCCAGGATGGGGTGGTGGATGCAGCGCTGCAAGGCCTAGATTTGGAGGGGGACTGGGATCCGGAGAAACATGATAAGCAGATGGCGGGGCTCTTTACTGGAGAGGGTGACTGGGAAGACCTGGGTGAAGTTGATCAAGACGGGAAACCAGTTTGGGAAGATGATATTGATATTGGGGATGTACCTATCCCGAAGGATGACGATATTTCGATGACAAGTAACAGAAAGAAAGACAAGAAGAAAAAGAAGAAAAAGAAAGGACGAGAGGAAGAGCAAGAAGAAGAGGGTGTGGATTTGGATGCCATGGATGCAGATGTTCAGGATCAGAGGAAGGAAATGGATGTGGGGGAAGAGGAAGAGTGGGATGGGACTGAGGAGATGAGGAAGAAGAAACTGGACGAGTACATGGAGGAAATTTATCAACTTGATTTCAACGACATGGTACATGCTATGATCTTGACTCACAAACCAAATACTAATAACAGCCCCTATCCAGGTGGGAGACATGCCAACACGCTTCAAATACGCCTCTGTCGCGCCACAGTCCTACTCGCTCACACCCGTCGAAATCCTCATGGCTACAGATAAGGAGCTCAATGAATATATGAGCGTCAAAAAGTATGCACCGTACCGGAATGACGCTCGAAAGTGGGATGCAAAGAGGCAGCATGGGCTCAAGGAGCTAAGAGCGACGATTGCAGGGCGCGCCGAGGCCGGCGGATGGCAACTCAGTGGTGGTATACAGGATACCGTTATGGGCCAGGGGGAGGCGAGAGGCGGAGAAAGGGGGAAGAAACGCAAGGGGAAAAAGGAACGCTTGAAGTCGAAGGCCGCTGCTGCCACTGAGGCACAGGCCGAGGGACAGGATGAGGAGGTGCTAGTCTCGAATGGAGGTAATGCGGACGCTAACTTGAACCGGGAGAAGGGGCAAGGGTATAAACGGAAGTCTGGCGAGATTGCGGAAGTAGGGGTGGAGGCCCAGCAAGACGAGACCCCTAAACGGAGGAAGAAAAGACGACGCAAGCACAAGCATGGAGTCGAGGGCAGTCTTGTGAAGGTCGAGCAGTAGCATTCCCCTTGTACTCTCAATATACCTTCACCTGTACCAGGTCACACCCTGGATCGAGCGGATCACGCCTTCCTTCCCACTAGTTCCTCTTCGACTGTCAAGAACCTCAGCTCCCTGGATACTTACCTGAGCGCCGAACGTGGCTGGTGACCGTTGATTCGCAAACTTTTGGTGTTCGCATTACCTGACCCATCAACACGAAAATGCACGGTACAGAGAGTCCAAACCTCAAATTTCACCCTTCAAAGTCGGCGGAGGGTGGAAGATGTCTATCGATAGATTAACCTCCCGTCAGCTAATGTTGACGTTTCTGCCAGAACTGATTCCACTCGTGGTGCTAGTAGCCTGCTTGTGGGAAAGCTCTGATTGAATCGTTTAAAGTCTGTAATCTTGAGTTAATTGACCACTTCCCTATTCGACACGGTAAACAGATATCCTCAAAGATGCCGCGTCACCAGATGTTCAAGTAGTATTCTAAAAAAACAATCCTGCGTCGACGGAGGGATGCTTGACGTGACTCAACTCTGGCTATGTGGCAGGGTCACTAAAAGTCACTCTTCTGATAGTGGGGACTGTCCGACATCCGTGCTCGCTTAGTGTATATGCCGCTATCGACCCGGAGCTATCTGCCCTCGCCGATGTCAGGCCCAGGAAACCGAGGAGGTTTGCCCCTTTCTGTCCCCGCGCTCGCGGGACGAGTGCCGGACCTTGATCAGTCTGACTGAAGCCCCAAGACTTCAGAGGTTTGTTGACACGTCCTTCAAGGAATTTTGAACGCAGCCGAATAGGACTGCTTTTATGTGGGAGCACTACGCCACGCTGGTCCCACTATCGAGTGTGAAAATTAAATCACAGCATACCGTAAGTCGTTGCTTGCTCCAATTCCAGTCGACTAGCTAAGAATAACGTATGTCAAGAACGCGAACAAAATGAGAGGTTCGATAAGACTAGGTATAACCGCAGTATATCCAAGTACCAGTGTCAAGTTAACTTCCCTCGTGGAAATTGGAATGGATTCTTTAAGACCGAAAGAACTTGTCAGGAAAGTGACAAGCTTCCCGAAGGACGGTTTTTCATCGAACAATGGGTTTGAGCGGTTATGTCCTTAGTCTTATGATGGGTTCTCGGTGCCATGAAAAGGCGCGCAGCGGGTTTCGGAATTGACAAAAATTTTCACCAATGAACAGAGAGTTGCAATATGAAGTTGCTATGGAGAACATAGCTTGTGCCTTGACGCCCATTTTGCGGCAATGAGCAGTACTCAATAAGGCTGCCTCTTGGGGAGTAAACTCCAGGTGATTCGGGATGTGGCGTAGGGCTGGAAGCACCTATTTCGGCAAAAGCGTAGGGTGACAGGGAACCCAACGGAGGTTTTTTGGTGGCTATGATGAGGGTTGGTCTCGTGGATCTCCGAGAAGTGTCTTCGTTGGAGACTGGTGGCCTGCGGCCATCTGAAACAATTTTCCTCGAGTGCTATGACTGGGCGGTGATAGGATATGCAGGGACAATAGGGAAAAGTCGTGTTATTGTTAAGCATGATCGGATACCGTGTGTATAGTATGTAGTATCCGAGTATGGGGTGGAATGGAGACACGAAAAATTGATAGGGTATAAGTATCGACCACACAATAAAAAAGATTAAAGAGATGATGCTTGTCAGATAGATTACTATTGTTGCAAAGGAGTGTAGTTTTAGAGGTACATTGGTAGACAGCAATGAGGAATGGGAACGAAGTACATGCGAATGAAGGAAGTCCGTAACGATGGTAATGGTAATACTCCAACGGAGTATTGAATCATTGTCCTGGCAGCCCTTTTGTGGGTGCGGTGCTTCGCATGTTGCTACCCGTCCTGTCGGGTAGGGGTTTCAAGACGTAGCACAAGTAACTCCTGAACGTATCATGGTGTTGATCTTAGGAGACGAGTGGGTAGGTTCGCGCAAAATGCGGCGATGCGATTAACTTTGGTTGCCTTTCGTTGTTCCGCTGGAATGGGGCAAAGTCCAATGTTCTCCTCGGAGTAGTAGTTGATGGTATGCTGGGGTTCAAAAAGGATGAAAGAGGAATTGATCTCGTATGGGAGACAACTGTATTTGATCTATGGGAAGAACAAATCTTGAGCCCCGTCGTTTCCCCTAAACGCAAAGAAAAAGGCTAACTTACGAGTGTAATGGGCTCTACCGTTGGTTGGTGATTCAAATGGAAACCCGTATCGTAGGGAGAGGGGAGGGGGGAGGGGAGGGGAGAGAGGAGCGTAGACATGTCATCCTTCAATGTCGTGAGCTCATCCGAATCCGACTCATACCCAGACTCTTCCGAGGACGTCTCCGGGACAATTGACAGGGGGAGTGGCCTGCGACGGGGGAATGGAACAGATGACTTTTTAACAGTGGACTGCGGAGGAAGCTGGATGGCTTCAGTCCCAGCAAGCTGCGGCATATGCATCGACAGGGGACAGAAGGAGCATGTAGTCGAGTCCGTCAAGGCATTCAAGATCGAATCCCATATCCATTGTCGTTTGGTCGAGGATGACGTCCCAGCAAATTTCGGACTCGGCGCAGCTGACAGTATCAGCTCGCTGGACGTCATCCGGGACTGTCTGCGAGCATGGCGATGGCATCTGGCCGTTGATCATGGTGGACCAGCCTAAGAACGAAAAGAGGTCGTTTTCTGAATGAGAAGAACTGAAGGCCTAGGTTGTGGGAATCAGACACCGTTGAACGGTTGACAGCCTTTGAGACGCTCACCATAGGACAAGTACAGAAAAGTTCAAGTTGTTGAGAGCGGAAAAGGAAGTTCACGGACGTGCGCTTATCGATGCTGGATGAGGGTTGCTCTGGGTTGCGATACTGGGAGAGTACACCTTATATATTCGAGAGTGAGACCGTAAGCGGAAGACACTGCTACCTTGTCAACGGTACTATGAGAGAGGGGAGTGGCGTAACGGCCATAAAAGTGCGGGTAGGCCGAATGGCTAAATTGGCTGACATCTTATACCGATCGAAGACGTTTGTGTGTGGGCATCAGGACCCTTTTGTTGGGGGTCTAACATCGCAGCGCTCGAGCTTAATTGTCCGGGACTAAACTTGACACCGTGGATAAATGAGTCACGATTATGGCAGGGCCTGTGTGCGTTACATCACCGAGGCGCAACTCCTGAAGCACTTGGACAGTGTGCAGGGGAAGGTGCAGGGTGAGTGCTTACATTACCGTGCATAATTCCCCAGGAGGGTTGCCCCGGTATGAGGAACAGTCCTCGAATGGTGTCTACAAGGAAGAAACAGGTACCTGCTCAGGACGAGAGGGTTATGCCAAGATATCTGGACTCGGCATCCCAAGCATCACGGCCCCCCGATATGTGAAATTTTCTTCGGGCACAGTGAACACCAAGGGCCGTTTGGTCAACACGGCCAAAGTTTGCTGGATGGTCACATGAACGCGGAAACGAAGAGGATGCATCGCCGGTATTCTCCTGCCGTAATCCTACTCTTACCCTGCTTAGAACATTCAGCTGGGCTGTGGGGATTCCGCTAACCATTCGGCAAGCATCATCTTGTGATTGCTGGTCTCAGGGCCAAGTTCAACATTCTCAACGCTCGGTCATCACGCCCGCTCGTTAATCAGATGTCGAACTATTGCAAGTCCTTGCTGCTAGCACATCACTCCGACCCCACATTTCAAACATTACTCAGCGACTCTGATGCACACCTCTACCCTGTTCGCTATGTGCCGAGTGCAGACGCCGGCATCACTAATCATCCCGCGTGATCCACAGCAAGAATACCTTTTCCTGCCACTATCCATCAGGAAAACTCCTTCCCGGGTTCAAACATTTCGGTTTCGAATACAGCCCTGAGGCTGCTGCGCATTGCCGAAGATGGATTTATCTTACCATGCGGGCTTCTATCGTTGATACAACATGGAGTCTATAGGTTACATCCTAGTTTTCTTGCGCTGGAGGAACCTCTTTGCTCAGGGGCTCAATCGAGGTGAGGATGCATGGTCCTGGGCTCCCCGAGGACAGAAGTTGAGATTTTGTTGGGACCTGTTCATCCGGCTCGTGACTGAGGCTAACAGAGGGTTCGGGCGAGCGCTCAGCACTCAGGTCCAGGGCCCAGATTGGACACTCAACCCAGTTGCTCTCTTCGGCACTGTATCGGCGCGCCCCTTCTCGCGCTCTCTTGACAGTTGCCGTGTTCCGACAAGTATGCGAGTCCTCCCTTTACCTTCACTGGTGATTACACTGAGTGGTAGGTGAAGTGATAATGATTGTCCGTGCGTTGCTATTCGTACACCCCGGACTACTTTTCACAAGCGATCCTGATGTCATTTGGACAACTGATTGGAGCATGAAAAGAGGAAATGGCTCCTCCCAGTGCCGATCACAAATATTTATTGGTCCAAAGGGGCTGAAGCGCTGACCATTGACAAGGCCAAACCCGACAGTTGATCGGGTACAGATCGGTTGGGACCAACGTGAACGCCTCCTCCCGTGAAGCCCGGGCTCGATGCCACCTAGAAGGAAACAGGCTACAATGCAGGGTGTTCGGAATCTGAGTGTCAACGTTGAGCGCTTATAACTACTTGGCCAGTACAATTACGACAAGATATACGAGACGCAATCGCAGTGGACAACACGGTGAATTCTTCATCTCGCCCTTCACGCACATGTGCATGCACCTTGGGTGGAAAACCAAGCGTAGTCCTCGTTCTGAGCGCATGGCTCCCCTGATACACCTGATCAGCCCCGCAGCTTGGGTAGGAACTGCGCCATAGGCCCCTACTCATGTTTAACCACGAGAAAAACCGATGGTCTTGCGTCATTTCGTTGAGGACAGCACCTCAATGTTACTTGTTTCCATATTCAGAATTGCTCCTTTATCAATTCCTATCGCCCAACTGACATGCAGTGTAGGCCTGGTGAGGACTCTTGTTTTAAAGTTCGACCAGTGAGGGGTCAGTGTGACATTCTTGAGCCCTGACCCTATCTACGAAATGAACGGTGGAAGATATCCAAGCCCTCCCTCTAGTGTGTACAGGGATATCGAGTATTACCTTGAGCCCCTAATATTCCGCGTGAGTCACTGAATCCCAAGCACCCACTCATCGTTTACAATCGGATTCAGGCAGGAGGGACCTTATTCCGGGTTCCAAGAGAATACCTCACTCAAGAATCCACGGTTCTTCTTGACCTATTCCAAGTCGCTACACCCGCAAGCGAGGAGGAAGGTCCGGAAGGCTCCGTTGATGCCGTTCCTATCCAGCTCCCAGTCAGTGCAGGTTGCTTTCGTGCTCTCCTCAAGGCGCTGTATCCCGATGGGTAAGCTCTAGGTTAGGTGGATCTTTTTCCCCTAATGTTGCCTTTCTCTCTAGTTCCTCTGGGCCAGTTTTAACCAAAAGCGAGCTGATAGAGTTGCTCGAGCTCGCAAAGATGTGGGACATGAACAATATTCGGAATATCGTTATTCAGCAGCTTGAACCCCTTCTCGAAGACGATCCTGCCCACAAGTGGAACTTAGCCAAGGCATATGACATCCAGAGTTGGGTTAAGCCAGCTTTGGAAAAGCTTGTTCGACGCGACGCACCGCTTGCAGAAAGGGAATTTCAAATGCTTGATCAGGACATGTTGCTGAGGGTTTCGGCGGTTCGAGAGTCGTGCTATCCAGTGTATCGTGATTCGGACGAACGCTACAGGACCTACAATGGTTATAACAGCTATTACCACGACTACGGGAGCTTCAATCCGGAGGACGCGACAACTATCGGACATTGGGTAATACGTCAAGGACGAGGTGCTGTTCCTGTGGATCTGAGCTCGGTTAATTTCAACTGCCCTCCTCCGAGCCACAGCAACGACACGGAGGAGGGCCCAGCCGAAGGTGATAACGGTCCGAAAAAAGACGCCGAGTTCTATTTCGAACGGGTTGTGTTTAAAGTAGGTTCATGACTAAGACATCAACGCTAATGGTGGGCCATTTATCTCATACGCGCTTTGAATCCAGGTCGAGGACCGCCTCTACAAAGTACCCAATCAACCTTTCGTACAACACTCTCCGGTATTCAGACGTCGGTTTGAGATCCGAGGCTTCGTCAAATATGACAACCACGACCCTTATATCGTTGAAGCGGATGTAAAGCGTTCTGACTTTGCGAATTTGTTGCGCTTTTTCTTTCCACCGTACGTCTTCTCCCGTGTCTCTTCTGTGACAGCACTGATAATATACAACGTTCAGGAAACTTATTACCGAAAGAGAACCGACTCCTGAGGAATGGGGGTCGATTTTAAAACTTTCGACCAAATGGGAGATGCAAAGCGTGAAGGACCTGGCGGTAGAGAAACTCACTCAGCACGACTTCGGGAACGTCCATACCAAGCTCAGGATTGCTCTGGAGCTTGGAGTTTCCGAGTGGTTCTCGTCCGGGATGAAAACTCTCATCACTAGAGACGAGCCGATGACCGCTCAGGAATACCAAGTGCTTGATCGAGAGCATATTCTACAGGTCCTCGACTATCGAGAACGAGCGCACTCACGCTATAGCCAATACTCAGGGCAACAGTTCTATCAGCTTCGATCGCAACGCGGTGAATTACCCTGCGACTGCGATATAACGGCCAGATTGGCAGAATTGCTGTAGAATTTCCCAATAACTCGATTGTTCCCCTGTTTTATTTGGCCTCATCCTTCAAATCGCTTCATTTAATTTCCTCACTTCCAATAAAATTGCGCCTCCTATGTTCCCAGCTCTCCAGAAATGATTAGTAAGCATTGTGTAATGGTATTTGCCTCAAGTTACCGCCCAAGAACGAATGAGGGCGGTAGTTACTAGTCGCAGTGAATGCGACATCTGCGCGTCGATTGACAACCTCCTGAGCACTGTATCATTCTAGACGCGCTCCCGCAGTTATCCGTCACAATCCGCAGCAAGAACCTCATAATTCATTATACTGGAAAAAAGACTGAGAAGACAACCTCGAGGCAGCTGCGGAGTACTCATGAATCATGACAGGAAGGTGTTCTCTTAACGATCCGACTCGATCTGTCATGTGCCTATATCGTCGCATAGACTAGATATGAGTTTAAAAGGCCCCAGCACAGAGCAGAAGCCATCCCAGCTTTAGTCGCGAAATTCAACCGATGAGCATTTTCGAACATCCAGATCTTCCTCTCGGCGCGAGCCCTGACATCGAATACTACCTCGAGCCTATAATCCTCCGCGTACGATTCGGTTGATTCCTCACATACATGTACTCATTTTATGTGCAACGGGATACAGGTTAGGGGAACCTTGTTTCGCATTCCCAAGGAATACCTGGCCCAGGAATCCACTATCTTTCTTGACTTATTTCAATTGACTCAGCCCGCTGACCAAGAGAATGGCCTTGAGGGTACCCTCGACTCCAACCCAGTCACGCTACCTGACACAATCGACTTATTTTCCTTTCGTGCACTCACCAAGTTGTTGTATTCCAATGGGTACGTTCTGACCGGCCATCCCATATCGCCTCTTGGTTAACAGAGTCTTCGCTAGTGCCCCAACATCAATACTAAACAAGGATGAGTGGATTGCTCTTCTAGAAATCGCAAGGATGTGGGACATGGACAACATCCAGAATATTGTTGTTCAGCACCTCGGGCCGCTGCTCAAAGATGATCCAGCCCAAAAGTGGAGTCTAGCCAAGATGTATGAGGTCCACGAATGGGTTAGACCTGCCTTGGAGACATTGATCCGATGCAACAAGCCACTTGGAGAAAGGGAGTTCCAAATGCTCGATCAAGAGACAATGTTAAAAATCGCAGCTATCCGGGAGTCTGTTTATCCAGTTTTTCGCGATACTCAGTATTATCATGGATATGGCCATGATACAACTATCACGCATTGGGAGATGCGCCAGGAGCGTGGCGCAATTCAGATCGATTTGAGCTCTGTCGACTTCAATTGTCCTTCCCCGCATCTTTCCGAACTAAGCGAAGATCAGGACCAAGGGGAGGCTGGTGAGCTAAAGAAAGAACCTGAATTTTATTTCGAGCAGGTCGTATTCAAGGTGGGTTATAGCTTTCCCAACCGCATGCCGAGATGCCAACCACACACTTCTCTTGAATGCTAGGTGGATGACCGTCTCTACAGAGTACCCAACCAGCCTTTTGCCCAATACTCGCCGGTATTCAGACGCCGCTTCGAGAAGAGAGGTTTCGTTAAATACGACCGTCACGATCCATGCATTATCGAACCCTGGCGTCAGCGCCACTGACTTTACCAATTTATTACGCTTTTTCTTTCCTCCGTGAGACCTTAGTCATTTTCTATCTGGGAACAATGCTCACGTCGGACCATGACAGGAAACTCGCTGGCGAACGGGAACTGACACAAGAGGAATGGGCCTCGATCCTTCGATTATCTAGTAGGTGGGATATGCAAGAGTTGAAGGACCTCGCAGTACAAAAGCTGAACCAGCGTGATTTTGGGAACGTTCGAGTCAAGCTTCAGGTCGCTCAGGAACTTGGGATTACAGAGTGGTTTTCATCCGGGATGACAGCCCTCGTCACTCGAAGTGAACCGCTCACTGCTCTCGAATGTCAAGTCCTTTCCCAGGAGCATATCCTACAAGTCCTTGATCTTCGAGAGCGGATACACTCGCGCCCCCATTATCGCATTGGGCAAGTGATCCATCTTCGATCAGAACGTGGTGAATTTCCCAACGAGTACAGTTTGGACGACAGGCTGATAGGGTTGTAAACGTACATCTGTGCATACATGCATCACTCGTTTGTTGCCGTTTCATTCCTGTTCATGTACCCTTTTTCCTCATTCAGCAAGTTGTGTGAATCAAGGCCGTTGGCCGGATGGCCCGCTGGCATTGCGAGTGCTTCAGTCCATGCATATCGTGAGTCAGACGACTGAGCGCTCATTCAATTGGTAAAGGTATTCCTGCACATTAAAGACTTCCATTTCACCTCCCTGGTTCCCGTTTCAATAAATTTCCACGAGACGGCTTCTAGCTCAAGTTTATTAGGGGGGGCTAAATAACAATATACATTTCCAGCAGATTCTTTCCAATACCCGATCGTATTTATTCAATCTCGGTGGTCTCCTTCATCCTAACCCAAAGTCCGCCTTTCACATACATGGTCAAATGGGAAACAGGGTGCACCCTGTCCCTACCTTGAGGACCCTTTCTCCCAGCCCACTCCTTCGGAGGTAACGACTCTAGAGGTTGCGCATCCAGAGCCAAGCTGAATGATGAGAACTGTTGGAGTAGTCGAACCAGGAAGAACGAAGCTTCGTTGTAAGCAAACTGCATACGATAAGTGCCTTTTCTATAACTTGCACAAAATGGATGTATGCACCTGTTGGCCAAGGCATATGCGAGGGCCAGCATTAAATGGAGTGAAGATGAACGGATTCTTCACAAGATATTTGTGCAGCCGCTTCGTCTAAGAAGCGGTCTGGATCAAATTGCAGTGCTGGTACATGCTGTTAGTGCAATGATAGCCATTTCCCAGAGGGTGAGCTAACCATCAGGACCCCAAAGATCTGTGCGTCTATGCATTAAAAAGACGGAATAAATCACCCTATGGACGGCTGAGTTCTCTCTCCGTCTGAAGTGTTTAGCCCACATACCTCCTGCCGGGGGGCACATAGATGGGGCTTTCAGAACCAGTGGGAGGGGTCAGGACAATACCATTCCTTGCAGGTTCTAAGTACTTGTCTTAGACACGCTAAAACCAGGTCAGCGGTGCGTGACAGACTCACCGACTATTGAAGGGACTAAACAGTATGGATGAGAAGTGAGACACTACCTCGGCCACAATTAAGGTGCTTACACTGCCGGATACAACCTCAA
This sequence comes from Lepiota brunneoincarnata, assembly GCA_023014365.1. Classification (NCBI taxonomy): domain Eukaryota; kingdom Fungi; phylum Basidiomycota; class Agaricomycetes; order Agaricales; family Agaricaceae; genus Lepiota; species Lepiota brunneoincarnata. The sequence continues at coordinate 1,433,972 of JAEBUN010000009.1, forward strand.
GACCTCTGAGTAATTCTGTCAGGACGAAGCAATGGTCATCAAGAAGCAGTGACATACCATTGAGGAATGCCCTAAGGAATTTCATTTCTCTAATATCGTCATATGTTGGCCTGCTCCTTGGACCAACCGTAGATATAATCTCCTCCCGCAAACGACGGGTGATATCAGGATGTTCGACGAGCATATATAGGGAGAATGCAAGTAGGGACGCGGTCTGCGAACAATTTGAGCAATCATCTTTTAAACATTTCGATTTAGAAGCGTACTGTATCCCGCGAGGCAACAAGGAGGTTCACAAGCTTCATAAATTTAGGCCATGAGTGGTGAGGTATATAACGATGGATTGAACTATCACAAACCTCATCTGTGATAACCTCTCGGTCTACTCCTCATTAAGCCGATCACCTCGAACAACAGAGTGAAGAGAACGCACCTGTAGTCTGTCCCATCAAATAGTCTAGGAGTGTTTCCGTTTCGTCAGATTTTGGGCTCTTCTCCTTTACCTCTTTCCTCCTTTCTCCCTCCTCCAAAAATGGGTCTACAAATTGATCGACTGCCTTGCGAAGCGGCCTGACTGAGTCCGCCCAAAATTCCTTCAGTGGCCAGAAGTTGCCCAGCCGGGATCTTAGCGCGGTAACATCCTGAGCGCCCACAAAGGCCCTGACGAATTTATTAGATGGGTGATTCTCGAATGTTAGCGAGTTGTCTCTGGCCAAAGGAGAGGGATGGGAAGGATATGGCAGGCCCGCAGAAAGGGAGTGAACGTCATTCCTGAAGAGGAATTCTGTGGCGGAATCGAGCGTGAACCGCGAGACGAGATCCTGTGACGGTTACTCAGTTAGCCTTGACACGTCAAGGGAGATACTGCCGAAGCACCTGGAAGTCGATAGGGTATCCTTCGGAAAGGCGCGCTCGCGCTTTTCGAAGAGCATCTTCTGCGTGTCGATCGAAGACATCAAAATCACTTATCCGTTCTCGACTGAAGAATGGTCGCGTAATCGAACGGTGGAACCTAAGAATCGGGTTAGCATTGTTGCGAGATCAGCACTCCGTACGCCACTCCACTGACTTCCACATATCTCCTGCGGGAGTATGAGTTTACCACCCTTGAGATGAAGGGAAGGTGCGTACCATCCGAGTTGAATACTCCTGTCCCCAAAAGAGACTTGAATTGCGAGAATACAACAGGACCTGGATTATTATCCCATGAGCAACCCAATTGTCTACTTTCAACTGGAAGCAGGACTTACCCTTCTCAAATGATTCGAACTGGGTGGCGAGGACGGCCTGGAGAACCGAGTTTAGTACAGAACATCTGTCAAAAAGGAGATATGGTCACCTTTACGTGCTCTGGCTCAGTGGTAAAAATCTAATTACTACTCATAAGTCTCGGATCAGATCGATAACAGAGGATGAGATCGTACCCGTTCTTCCTGACCAACTGTGAACCTATACGTTTGGCCAAATTTCTCGCACCATTCCAGGAAAATATCGGCTTCGCGGATACATCGGTTTTTAAGTTGGGTGTCATCTGTTCTTTGACTGACCTGGATAACCATTTTTAAAATTCTTGATGAGCGTGCTGGTAACGTCCCTCTGTTTCATGTCGACATGCGGCGGTAGTACGGCCCCATATGCCTTTGCGTCCCGCAGGTTCTTGCGATTGTCCAACAAGGGCTTTAGAAGGAGGTAAAGGAGGCGTGGAGTCACAGCTAAAACAACCAATCCCAATCGAGGCGGCGAAAGAGCCAGCATATCGCAAGCAATAGCGAGTGTTCCATACCCGATGATACCAGGGAGTAAAAGGTGAACTAATGAGTGCGTGATGAAGCGAAGACCCGGTGGGATCGCCATAGTGGTCGGTTTGTAGGAATGTGGGAGGAAACAATGGGAGAGGGAAGTTCAGCGGTGACATGGGTGCGCTCCTACAGTCAAACTTAAATAGAAAAAGCTGATGTGTTCACAAGTGTGTTCACTTGCCTTATCACGTGGGTGGTATGTTTCAAATTGGTTCCCTTCTTCTCAAAAGCTGCGGGCATATCTCCCCCATGTCCCCGTCCCCGAGGCTGCCACTAGGGGACAGGCATATGGGGGGGGGCGGAGAGCGCTGATGGCCGATGACGCGCGAGTACGGGGCTTACGCGACTGGTGCTGACAACTTGTTTGATTCCTGTGGGCGTCGCTAACGAGACATCACAGCCATTGTTATTGAATGTGCGATCAGACAATGTCTCCGGTTACTCTTTTGCCGGTGATAGCGTGCCCAAGAATAACATGGGAACTGAGAAATGGCATGTTAGTTGCGAACCGACACTATATTACAAATACAACGCAAAGTCACCAGCCCTTACACATCAGATTCGCCCTCAGCCACCTCCTTCATCCTCACCCAGAGCCCACCTTCAATATACATTGTCAAGTGGGTCCTGGGCCGAATCTTATCTCGACCCTGAGGGCCTCCATACCGCGCCCACTCTGGATCCGGGAATGAACCCAACGGTCGCGCATCATCCTCCAAAGCAAAAGACGAAAATCGTTGGAGCAGTCGGATAAGGAAAAATGAGGCCTCATTATAAGCAAACTAAGGAGCACCGTGGATTTTATTAAAATGTGGCGGTGGCGTGCGGACATACCTGCTGACCAAGACAAATTCTAGGCCCAGCGTTGAAGGGACAGAAAATGAAGGGATTGGGGACGAGGTACTTGTGTACCCGGTCGTCCAGAAATCTGTCTGGGTCGAATTCCAATGCTGTTCCCCAATATTCAATCAACAACGAATTTAGAAAGCTAAAATTGTCAGGCTTGCCATCTGGTCCCCACAAATCCTTTCGTCTATGCATCAAAAATACTGAGTATATGAACCTATGCACAGGCATGAGGATGGAATTTCCAGGGGTTCGACTGCGTATAGAACTGACGTTGAATCCGCGGGGATATATATCGGGCTATTTGACCCAGCTGCAGGAGCGAGAACAACAGGCTTTGTCGCGGTGCTAAGGATAGTTATGGAGAACAGATCCATCAGGCATGTAACAGGCTCACCGTGCGTTCAGGGGCCTGCGCGAGATTCAGCGTTAGACCCTCTCAATAAAGGTCAATGTCAGCAATGCTTACACGACAGCGTAAAGACGTAACACCTCTATAGGAGTGATTGAATCACCTCTCTTCACCGAGCCAAGCAAAACCTACCATTGAGGAAGGCCCGAAGGAACTTCATTTCCTTGATTTCGTCGACAGTGGGGGCGCGCTTTGGTCCGACCCTGGCCAGGATCTCCTTCCTCAAGCGACGGCAGATGTCTGGGTGTTCAATGATCATATAGAGCGAGAAAGACAGTAAAGATGCGGTCTAGGTAGGTGAAGTCAGATTCCATGTTCACCGTGAGGATTTAGATAGCATACAGTATCTCGGGACGCGACGAGGAGGTTGATAAGCTGCATAGGGCAAGAGACGTGTGTTCATTCAGCCATCATGCCTGAAGAGGATAAGAGGGCAAACCTCATCTCTGATGACCTCCCGATCTATCGAGGACATTAGAAACAGAGCGCCGAAGAAGAGGTTGCAAGGAAATTTACTCGTTGTCTTAGTTAACAAATAGTCCAACAAATTATCCGAAGCACCCTCTGATTCATCTTTTGTTCCTTTCTCACGAAAACCTTTCTCCACAAAAGGTTCCACAAACTTATTGATAACCATGCGCAAGGGCGCAATAACATCCCCCCACATTTCCATCAGGGGCCAGAAAATCCCAATGTGGACTCTGTGGACAGACAACTCCTGACCGGCTACAAACGCCTTAACAAATACATTCGAGGGATGGTTCATGAACAAAGGAGGATTTGGTTTTGCCAATGGAGATGGATAGTTTGGGTAGGGTAAGCCGGCAGAGAGGGAATGCACATCACTTTTGAAAAGGAACTCAGTGGCAGAGTCAAGGGTGAACCGGGAGACAAGATCCTATCGCACAAGTGATTCAGAAAACGCATGTCCCTGAATATCTGGGATAGCAGATGAACCTGGAAATCGATAGGATATCCTTCTGCAAGACGATTCCTTGTGCGCCTAAGAGCGTCCTCTGCATGCCGATCGAAGATGTCAAAGTCAGTGATACGGTCACGACTGAAGAAGGGGCGCGTGATGGAACGGTGGAATCTAATAACAGTCGTAAAATAAAGTAAGAGCTGTTGCCAGAGCGTTAGAGATAATGGACTAACTTCCACATGTCGCCTAACAAGGATCATGGAGTCAGTCCAGAACTATGGTAGACTATTGAAGTTTACCATCTGAATTAAATACTCCCGTTCCTAGTAGCGAATTGAGTTGTGAGGCGAGGATGGGACCTGAGAAGATGCTCCTGTTAGACAAGGTTGGGCCATTCAGCTTATTATTTCATGAACCCTTTTCAAATGATTCAAATTCTGTGGCGAGAATCGCCTATAGCCCAATCATTGAACATAATGCAAGTCAAAGCTGTCGACCTTCACCTTGACATGCTCCGGCTCGGAGGTGAAGAACTGGGAAGAATAGGTATCTCAAGCTGTGGGCCAGTCAGGGTGTCAAGGCACTCACGCGTTCATCTAGGCCGATGCTGAATCTGTACATGGTTCCATACCTTCGGCACCACCTCTCGAAAGATTCCCCTCCAGGAACATCGAAAACGGGCATATTGAGCAACATTTGTGTAACTAACCTGGATACCCATGCTCCTGTTCTCGGAGAAGAGACCTAGCAACGTCGATGTGCCTTTCTTTGATGTGAGGCGTGAGAGCTGCCCCGCGGGCTTGAGCGACCCGAGCATTCAGATACTCATCAACCCAGGGCCTAAAGATCATATACCCCAGACGCATGCTTATGTTAGAGACAACCAGGAGCCATTTCGGCAAGGTGAAGGGGATAGTGTTGCAGCCTAGGAGAAGTGTTGCATAGACAAAGACACAGGGGAGGAACAGGCGAATTGAGGACTGAATGACGAAACTGAGACCCGGCGAGATCATCATTGTTGCTGTAGATGGGGAAGGAGGAAGGGCGTGTCAACTATATATCCCAGGGCATGGGGGACGTGGCAAACTTTGGGATCGAACCATGAGATCCTCGGGGGGCTGTCACACGTAATAAAGGTGGGTATCCGATGCAATCCTCCTACGCGCAAGAACGACTTCTTTCCTCCTTAGTGTATGTACAACCATGTCCAGTAGAGCACCGCTTCAAATTCCTTCGGCGCTCTCTGCGAGCATGTTGTACCTTTGTCTAGAGGACCTCTCTATTTCGTGGTCATAGGAGGGATGGTTCTTAGACAGAAGCATGATGCGCCTCCTATAAGTGTGAGAAAGAACTCTGCAATAACAGTGGCAGGTGCACGGACACTGGACGGCACTAATCCCATTCCTAGTGAGCCCGACTCGCCTCCAATAGGATACATATAACGGGGTATCAGGTTCCGTTGAAGGTGCCGACTGCGTTCAGGGGCTGGCTTGAGGTCCAGGGAAACAAATGGAGAGCTGACAAAGCAACTTGACACAATCGTTGCCCAAGAGTAGCTTCGGTTCGATCTGCTCACCCATACCTGGACCCTGCTCTCGTCCCCGGCGGTGGCGTGAATATATCCCGGTAATCCGTCGTAAGCGAGTTTTGAGGCTGCACGGCTCAATAGCGCCAGTCACGGAGCACATCATAACACGTGGATAAGTAACGATCGGAGGAATTCTGTTTCCTGCTCAGCACCCAACTTGAACAACGCAAGAATTACCCCGGGGGAATGGTGAAATCCCGAGAATGTTCAAACCTATTTATTGTCCACAGAAACGGTCAAGAGGTGTGTAACATGGATAGTCGTTGCAACATAGAATTCTCCTCCGTCCGATCTTGCCATTACCACTTTCGAACACTACCATGGTGCGCACCCGAATGTGTAGCCTCTTCAAGGAAGGGGCACAGGACTCCATGCCTTGTACGCTCAGTCGTCATCTCCCCATGGTACATCGGGTTCCAGACTACAAGAGGGAGCAACCGAGCGAGCATCACGGATGCGCCGTCTGCAAAGCTGAGGTAATCCACCGAGTCGTAAAAAGACATCGGGACCTTATAGGCGGCCTGATACATCGTAACTAGAGTAAGTCCGTCACAGGGATAGCTCTTGGGACTATAAAATCAAGAAAGAAGGAAGGCACATTGAGGGATCCACGGACTTCGTCAATGTCCCCGGCAGAGACCTAGTCACATCTACAAGCGGAGTTTCGGTATTGAAGCTTTTAACTGTTTAACTCCACAAGGCTCGCAAGGAGATTGGGGCAACCGCATGATCAGCTGCTTGGTCGCCGAGGATGAATTGTAGTTGATGCCAAATAGGGCATGACTGGCACTATTTGACAGTGCGTCACCAACATGTGTATCCTCGTAGGCAGCAAGAACCCCACAAGGGGATAGTTGTTACCGTCGGCTTGAAGATGCACATTGCTACCACGAGGAAACGATCAAGATTATCAGACCCTGGTCCTGGGGTACGGGAAATGACTTTGTTGGGTGCGTGGGCTGATTCGCCACGGGAGAACTCGCCTGCCTCGTGTAAATTGAACTACTGCGCGTACAGCAACCCAAACTGACACCATCCTAGAATGTTCGGGGCGCTGCGCAATGCCTTGAGGCCGATAGTACTCCCCTATCGATGGATCGGATCCTTTTTTGTGAGCAACTACCTCCCGCCTTTCCACTGAAAAGACTTCAGGGGCTGAGACACCCTGGTACGACACGACCAACAATGACCGGAGTTCAACCACAAAGGGATCCAGAATTTTATTTCGCGTTTCGAACTTTTCAGGTAAACGCGCTCCCTCGTCAATACAGTCGCCGTCCCACCCAATTCACCACCACTCTAAAGGTCGAAGACACGCTATTTCGTGTACCTCGCCACCTCTTTTTAATGCCCAACGCGAATATCCAGCCTGTGCCACACGGGACAGACAACGACGATGATTTGGTCGTGCTCGGTCCGGAGATCAAGAAGACCGACTTTTTCCAATTGCTCCGTGCTGTATACCCGAGGTATGCAAGAATACACACAACGCGTCTCCACCATATAAAAAACACACGGTTTAGGGAGTATAATAAGCCCGAAGAACTGAGCTCCGAAGCCTGGCAGGCAGTCTTCAAGCTGAGCGAAACCTTTGCACTCGACGACGTACGGAAGAAAGCCGCAAACAGTCTCAAAGATATTTTCTTCGCTGGAGACCCGGTCGAAGCGCTCCTTTGCGCGAAGAAGAACAAGTTGAACGACTGGGTTCCACCCTTGATTGCTAAGATTGTGCAGACTAACAGGGACCTGACGGACGAGGAGGTAGAGGAGCTTGGTGTCCCGTTGGCTATGAAGATCGCGAGGGCCCAGGGAGCCGCTGATGCCAGCAGTGCAGCAACAAGCCCAGCGTTCTAGGGACTGAGCCGGTAGTAGCAAAGATGGAAAGGATGGTATAAAAGTCGACGATGTTATTGTAGGGACAGTCATATGATTCATTTCTGTGTCTCCAGTTCCTTTTGGACTGTGAATATGCTTCAGGAAACGAGCCAGCCATAGTCCATTTCATAATAGACCTTTCTCACAATCATGCTCACACATTTCTACTTCATTGCCGCGCCTCTTTCGCCCAAAGATCGCTTCCATCCATCAAATATTCACTATTATTCTGCGTGCCCGTATCTTCGGGATACGGTGGTGTTCATGCTAGTCGATGCAGCCGGCCCAGCCCCTGGAAGGAAATAGGCTTGTCCTCCTATAGTTGCATGGCTATTGATTCGAGAATCGACAAACATGCGGCGATGTGTGTCCCCTCATCGCTGATTGTATTGAGGCGAACAGATATCAATGTAGTAGCGATTGAATATATAGCATGTGCAGGGTAAGTGCTGGTGAATGGACGTGAATGAGATTCAAGTCGTCGTTAACTACTAATGACCATACCCCCCCTCCGCCTCTCATGTGATTCAAATGCAATCTCGAGTCCCGCACATTCGTTGGTCGTTCCCATTTAGTGAGGCCGCCCGCCGACGGTTGTCCTTTCACCAGCCTTCCAACTTTACTGTTATGTATAATGGCTTGCCACATATGATATTGGATGTCGGATACTCCAAATTTGACACAGCACAGTCTACTCTAAACTATTTGTCCATTATACTATGACGGGGCAGTTCCTTTATCGGGGCAGTTTTTGGACCTCGGCACAACTGTCTTACATTCATCCAGAGCGTGGTTCCCGCAATGCTCGCACATGCTGGAGTTGGTCCTGTAACGGCACGGTTGGTTCACCCGCTTGCATTCCTCACATCTATATCTATCCCATTCAGTGAGTGGGGAGAAGCGTCAGCAGGGGCGAGGACAGTGGCGGTTAAGGAGGCGCACTTAGGCTTGTATCGCTTAGGTTCGCGTGTGACTAAGGTTCGAGGGTTCTGCGACATAGGAGTCCTGTGGAGGGCGGTTCCACACACTGACGGTCGTAACTGTTATGGTGGGAATTTTTGTCATTAATGTAAACAAGTCAACGACAGAATGAACTACCTGTGAATCGGAGACAACAGCCTGAGCAAGTGCAGGACACGAAACTGGGGTATAAATCCTACTTCACCCCTCATGTATTCTGCTCACAGGCGCCCAGTGCCCCCCACGAACCCTTGAGCTTCACTGATGCAGGCGGCGCAGTGAGCACATGCCTTGCATGTCTCACCCGGCGTGACCCTGGTGATCGAGTGCTTCTCGCCCAAGAACCAATAGTAGTTAGGCATGATGGCCATTTGGTAATGCATCGGGTATATATATGCTTGTAGGCGGTCAAGTCCATATAGAGGGCTTGAATCTCACAAGGAGATAGCTGCTACTCATGGAAAAATGATTAAAATTTGGTCGTAGAATCAGATTCTGCGCCTTGGGTACAGCGGATCAACTTGATTGGGTGTTTTGGCCGGTTCGCCACAGGCGAATTCATCTGCCTCATGTGGGTCGAGCCACCATGCACGACGAAACATACTGGCACGACCTCCTAGAATGTTCGGGATGCTGTGTGGTGCCTTGTAGTGCCCCGTAGTGCCCCCCCAATAAATGGATCCGACCCATCTATGAGCAACTACCTCCCGCCTTTCCAAAAAGACATCGAGGCTAAGACACCCACACAGTGATGGCCAGGGTTCAACCACAAGGGATACAGGGTTGTATTTCGCATTTCGAACCTTTCAGGTAACGTGGTTCCTCTTCAATACAATCGCCATTCCATTTAATTCACCACCACGCCAAAGGCCGAAGACACGTTATTTTGTGTGCCTCGCCACCTCTTAGTAGTGCCCAATATGAATATCCAGCTTGTATCACAGAGGACGGACAACGACGATGATCTCATCGTGCTCGGTCCAGAGATCAAGAAGAATGACTTTTCCTGGTTGCTCCATGTGGTATACCCAAGGTATTGAAGAGGTTCAGACTCTTCGACAGGTGAAACGCGCCAAAATAAAACGAAGTGAAATACATCAATAACAAGGTATGAGCGCGGCTGATGGAATGAGTAGTGGGCTTCGAAAACAAAAGAAACGTGTTGATGATGAGGTCGAGACTGAGAAGGAGAATGACACAAGAGAATTGGCCATATATTGGCTGGAGAACGGGTCTCCGCCACATAGAAACCATGCGCTTGAGGCCGTACAATGAGCCTGAAGAACTGAGCTCCGAAGCCTGGCAGGCAGTCTTCAAGCTGAGTGGAACCTTTGCACTCAACGACATACAGAAGTAAGCCGCGAACAGTCTTAAAGATATTTTCTTCGCTGGAGACCCGGTCGAAGTGCTCCTTTGCGCGAAGACGAATAAGTTGAACGACTGGGTTCCACTCTTGATTGCTAAGACTGTGCAGACTAACAGGGACCTGACGGATGAGGCGGAAGAGGAGCTTGGTGTCCCGTTGGCTATGAAATCGCGAGGGCCCAGGGAGCCGCTGATGCTAGCAATGAGGCGAGGAGCTAAGCGTTCTAGGTATTGAGCCAGTAACAACAAAGTCAGGAAAAAGGTATTGGAAGTCGATGGTAGTGATATGATTCATTTATGTGTCTCCAGTTCCTTTTGGACTGCGAATACGCTTCAGTAAACATGCCGGCCACAGTCCATTTCATGTCATACCTTTCTCCCAATCTCGTCTATCATACTCACCCATTTCTGCTTCATTACTACTCCTCTTTTCCCCAAAGATCACTTCATTCCATCCAGTATTCTCTTTCACCTGTATGCCCGCATCTTCAAGGAACAGAGGTGGCTGTGCTAGTTGATGCAGTCGCCGACTGGCTATTGATTCGAGAATCAACAAATGCGCGGCCTCACGCATCCTCTCATCACTGATTGTATGCTTACCGATAAGGTGGATGGATACTGAAGCAATAGCAACTGAGCATATCATGTGTGGAAGCTTGTGAACATTCCGCTACTTATATAACCAAGTGTTAGTGAATGGAGGCCAATGACACTTTCAGCCTCGAAGCGACCAGCCAGAGCAAGAGGAATAGCATAGCACGATGGTCGGAGCTACCATAGCTAATGTTAAAATCAGCCCGATAGGCAGCAAAATCACATGTCCTCCACATTCCACTTTTGTCAACCTTTTCCTGTTTAAGTTGCGATCATCACCTTGGTCTTACGCTTTCCAACACTTTTAATATCACTTACAGCTTCTGACACTTGTTCGCCAACCTCAGCAACTTTTATACTTTGGGCACATAACATAAGAGTTTGTAGTCAAAATGCCAACTTGTGTGCATGATAATCAATGCATTTACTGACATAAAACATCTGATTGCGTTGAGTGCGCTCCATTTGGTCAAGGCCTTATCCTTTGGTTACCTGCCACCCCAATCAAGTGAGCACCATAAATATTGTGTCCAGATGGATGGCTTCCATCAATGGTTGTCCAACATACAGTCACCTCTGTAATAACCCATAGCAGTTGGGAGAAGGTCTGGGCTATGGGTTTCGACAGAGTATGTGTTATGGGGGAGATCGAAAAAAATGCCCTTGAAAAATCGATTAAAAATCAAATTAAAATACTGCTATATCTATCGAAGTTGTAATTGTCCATTGAAGGTGCATAGGACACGTTTAATCCATTTTTTATGAAAATAGTTGTCAATCTGGGTATCTCTGAGACCAGCTGTCTCCTCTGAGCAGAGTTGGCGACTAAATGCATAAAGAATCTGCTCCATCTTGCAAGCGGAAGGGTCGGAAATTGTTGCTAGGTGCCTATTAATCAGCGAAGAAGCTTCTAAGAGTTCTTTGTGATGGATCGGAGGTGGAATCTCTTCCATGTCGTTGCTGGAATCATCATCACCGTCATTTACCTCAATTAGTTCTCGCAACTGCTTTAACTCCATGACAGACTCATAGATTTCTTTGTCTGTGCCCTCATCCCCTGTGCCGTTCTCATGTTCAGGGTTGAGGAGTGAATCAATGGACATCTGGTTGTTCTTGTGCAAAATGCCGGTGGCCTGAAGCTGATCAAGGAGCACCTCAAGGTCTTTTTTAATTTCGGCTGTGGTATCTGTGGCCGGTGTTTGATTATTGACCAACAGGGAACTGATAGGAACTGTGGGTTGCATAGGTGGTTGGGAGGGGGGGTCAGGAAGAATATTTGCCTTCCTCCAACAATTCCGGATTGTTTGTGTATCAACCATGCTCCAAGTGCTTTGACAGATTTGCATCACTTGAAGTTGATTGATGTCATAGATGTATGCAGGTGTGACACCTGTCATGTAGCGGTCCAGTGCATGCTCAATGAATAGTCTTTGGTAGTGGGCCTTGAAGCTGTTGAAAATAACTTATATTTTCCTTTTATGGTCACTGATGCCATCTCGTGCTTGCGCCTTTATTGAGAGTCTGCTAATTGGCCAGAATGGACTGAGCGAGCAGAGTTAAGTCTTTGACCAAGCAAAGGTCACAGCCACTGCACTTGTTTGGCCCTGCACCACCACTACCACAGTGGCAACTGACTGCTGCTCCCTGCTCCCTCGTTTTCTTGTTAGAACCTTACATCTCACATTCTCTCACATTCTCTCATATCTAACACCTTAATCTCATTCATTTACTCTCCCTTCATCTGTCCGATACACCTACGAACCCAAGTCCCCCAAATGCCAAGATTAGACAATGACCCAAATCTAGCATTCCCCCCGCACTTCTCAACAAACTACTTCTGCTTAGCCTGGCAAGCCCTGGCCCAATCTCGACATTGCTCAGAACAACAAGCAACCATCATCCTCCTCCAATCCTGGATCAAGGAAAATGAGGCCCAAAAGGCCCAATGGGCCCAGCAGCTGGAGGAGGGCAGACAGGAGAATGATGGGGGTCAGCCAATCAACAATAGGCAACCAAATGACAATGACCGTCGGGGAGGACACCCTCAAGCAGGTAATGACCACCAGGGTGGTCACCAACACCACAAGGGAGACGACCAACAAGGACACAATAGACAGCTTGGAGCAGACGAGCAGCCAGAGGCAAATAGACAGCAAGAGGCTGAACCTGACAGACCACCGATCCCTCCACATCGGCGGGACCACTCCCAGCCCCCAGAGCTACAACGAGAGTTGGAAAACAATCTGGAGCCACAGGCCAGGTCAAAACCCAGGCTCAACCCACTCAACCAAGGGAGAATGGTAACAGTGAAGAGGGATCCCCAGCCATCAACATTCGCCCTTAAGAAGCTGAGGCAGCAGGAGTATGTCGAGATGTGGTACTTCACCCCAGAAGGCTGCAAAGATGCACTTGTTGCTGATCTCTCATGCCCCCAAGACTCCCTCACACTTACCAGAGTGAATGACACAGCCGCACTGAGGCCCGTAGCAGCTGTCAACCCCTCCCGAAAAGCAGTACCAGATGAAAAACTCACTTGGCAACAAATCACCCTTGCTCAGCCACTTTTCTTAAATGCCATTGAACAGGCCAGTTGGCCAGATGACTTAATACTGGCCCTGGGCCAGTTTTTCATCCTTCTCAACCACCACGCCATCTGTCGAGATGCATCTTGCAAAGACGGTGACCAAGTCCTGGTGATCTACCAGGCAGAAGTCCGTTGAGAATGGCACCGGCAGCTCACAGACCCCTCCGCCACATCCACCTTCAACATTAGCATCATCAATGATGAGCGTATATGGGAAATAGATCAAAAATTAAGTGATATCAAGCGAAATGAAATCGCAGCTCGGTAAGTAATTCTCCCTCATGAACCAAGCCTAGGCTGACAATACCTTTCACATCGCATCCTACATCATGCTACCCCTGATGCTCTGCATCATGCTACCATCCTTTCACATACCTATGCTACTTTATGGACCCCACATCTGGTCACTTCACCCTACCCCCACTGGGACATGCTACACATCCTTACCATGGGAACTTGCTACTTTACAACATGCTATGCAATGCTACCACCTACCTCCATGCAACCAATTCTTGCACATCTACATTCCACACCCCTCCTTGCTGCAACTGCACGATATGTTGTATTGAACATCCTCATCTGGCATGACAAACACTCACAAACATGGCATGCTGAATGTTGATGGCACAGCCTAGCTCTACAACTCCGTTCGCTAGAGATGAATACATCCTCTAAGCTTAGGACTGTTCCCCCCCAATCATTCAGGCGATACCCATCCAGCAGAGGACACTCACCACCTACTCAGGAAAACCAGCCTTTCCAAACCTGGAGGAGACAACGTCACACCTCCCCATCACCAAGCCAGGACTCTGAGGACAAGGAACAGGGCCAATCCCCCAGAAAGAAGCAGTGAGACCACAGCTTTCGGAACTCCTCATCACGCAATACCATCCTCTCCGCCTGCTGCATCTGTCTTGGCAGGCACCCCCACGACATTGCCAATTGCTCAGCTACGCTCCTATGGGACAATAGTGCACCCACATGCTGCAAGAGAAACTCAAACAAATGCCTCATCAACCCACAGGGCATCACGCTCTGTTCAGATTGGCAACACAGGCAGGGTTGCACAAGCACCACCCATGGCAGTCAGCATGAATGCTCAGGCTGCGGAGCAAAGGATCATGGTGCTCAGAGCTGCCCTTGAGCTCAAGGCACTCAACCCTGAAATACCCTACCACATCAAAGCATGGGAGTCATTGTTAAATAGGACTGGCCTCATCGTAAAATATCCTAAGCTCCTAAACTCTCTAAAATTTGGTTTCGATGCTGGAGTGCCGATTATCACTACTACTTATACCCCCATTAATGGACCCTCTATTAACAAACACATTAATAAATTCTGCGACATTGTGCAACATGAATTACGGTTGGGCAGGTATCTGGGCCCTCTCTCCAAGGATGAAGTTCAATCCCTCATCGGCCCATTCCAATGTTCCCCACTGAGCATTATCCCTAAGCCAGGAAAACCAGGAAGATTTCGACTCATCCAAAACTACTCGTACCCATATTCCCCAAAGGCAGGCATAAGTTCAATCAATTCAGCCATTAACTTGGCACAATTTCCTTGCACATGGGGCACTTTTGCAACTATTGCACTCCTCATCTCATCTCTCCCACCAGGCTCAGAAGCAGCAACAAGGGATGTCAAGGAAGCTTACAGGTCTATCCCATTAGCTCCCTCGCAATGGCCAGGGATGGTCATCAGGCTTGAAGGGGAAGATACATTCGCCATCGACACAAGAGATGCCTTTGGCCTAGCCTCTGGAGCAGGTATCTTTGGAAGAGTCATGGATGCAGGTACCAATGTGATGCGAGCTTTAGGTATCAGACCAATTTCGAAATGGGTCGATGATCACCTCTTCATAAGAATCCCCCGGGCACACCTTGCTAGGTACAATATTCAACGTCAGATCTGGGCAGCCAGGATCAAAGCAAACGGAGGGCAAATACACAAAGGAGGCAGGCTATGGTTCAGAGGAAACTCAATCCCCTGTGGACGGGTAGAGGAATTTGATGAAGACAAAACTTTCCCACTGTTATGATCCGTGCTCCTTCTGTATCCGAGGATAACTGGAGACGGCCTTCAATCACTCTACAAGGTGTCCGAGATGGTTGGCCTTATAGAGCTTAGTGGATCGCGCTCAATGAGATAACGAGGGAAGACGCCAAGTTAAGGCAGAGAGGTAAACGACCGCTGTTAACAAGATTAAAGCTTGAGGCTTTAATCTCTACTTGTACAGGCCTTATATACCTATGAGATGCTATATACTCGTTATAGGTTACTTGGCTGTTCTACTGGTCGTGCGCAGTCCTGACCATGATGCACATCCTGGCTGATGGCATCCTAGCGTTATTTATATTACAATGAGTCAGTACTCTCGCTACTGCTGTGCGATGTTCCATCGCTTTCCTCTGACTCATAATCTCCTTCTCCCGATTGTATCTCCATGGAGTCTTCTCCATTCTCGCTCTCCATTCTCTCAGTGCTTCCATCCGTATCGGAGGTTGGATCGGTTGATCCATGGTTATCTTCCTCGTCCTCGGGGTATTCCAATATATCCTCCAAGGTTATCTCCATTCCTGCTTCTCTCGCCAGGTCCTGCATGGCAGTGTAGTATTTCCCTTCCTCGTCTTCGTATTCTTGTGCCCGTAGTTGGTCTGTAGTCTCCTGTACCCATCTTGTAAAGTCGAACAGTAATTCTTGTTCCTCCCGGTCTGGACTGTTCATAACACCCACTAAAAGACCTCTCCAAAGCCACTCCAAGACAACTACATGATACCAAGTTCACATATGCTTTCTCTGACATTGAGGACATCTCAAATCAGCTGGGTATCCCATGGGAAACAAGCAAAGACACCTTATTCAGCACCAAAGTGACATTCATGGGCTTTGAGTGGGACCTAACAAAGCAGACAGTAGCCATTACCCCAAGCAAAAAGTGCAAATACTTGGAGGCAGTGTTATGAACAGTCCAGACCGGGAGGAACAAGAACTATTGTTCGACTTTACAAGATGGGTACAGGAGACTACAGACCAATTACGGGCACAAGAATACGAAGACGAGGAAGGAGAATATTACACCGCCATGCAGGACCTGGCGAGAGAAGCAGGAATGGAGATAACCTTGGAGGATATATTGGAATACCCCGAGGACGAGGAAGATCACCATGGATCAACCAACCCAACCTCCGATACGGATGGAAGCACTGAGAGAATGGAGAGCGAGAACGGAGAGGACTCCATGGAGATACAATTGGGAGAAGAAGATTATGAGTCAGAGGAAAGCGATGGAACATCGCACAGCAGTAACAAGAGTACTGACTCATTGTAATATAAATAACACTAGGATGCCATCAGCCAGGATGTGCATCATGGTCAGGACTGCGCACGACCAGTAGAACAGCCAAGTAACCTATAACAAGTATATAGCACCTCGTAGGTATATAAGGCCTGTACAAGTAGAGATTAAAGCCTTAAGCTTTAATCTTGTTAACAGCGGTCGTTTACCTCTCTGCCTTAACTTGGCGTCTTCCCTCGTTATTTCATTGAGCGCGATCCACTAAGCTCTATAAGGCCAACCGTCTCGGACACCTTGTAGAGTGATTGAAGGCCGTCTCCAGTTATCCTCGGATACAGAAGGAGCACGGTGAAAAGGCAACAACGTTTGTAGGTTTTAAATATCGATCGTGGGCTTGTTTTCACTAAGCTTAGCCGAAGTTCGATAAGCTTAAGCTAATACAAGTGGAACGAGATAGATAATGAACAGTTTCGTCTTTTAGGGTGTTCTGGGGGTGCGTTCTGACAGCGAAATTCAAGAGAGTAGTGTTTTAGAGGTTAACGAACAGCCGTTGAAGTTATCTTAGCCGTACGGTGCAACAATGAAAGGACAATCCCTGTCAATTCAAAGCGCGGGGTCTGTTATGATCCGTGCTCCTTCTGTATCCGAGGATAACTGGAGACGGCCTTCAATCACTCTACAAGGTGTCCGAGACGGTTGGCCTTATAGAGCTTAGTGGATCGCGCTCAATGAGATAACGAGGGAAGACGCCAAGTTAAGGCAGAGAGGTAAACGACCGCTGTTAACAAGATTAAAGCTTAAGGCTTTAATCTCTACTTGTACAGGCCTTATATACCTATGAGATGCTATATACTCGTTATAGGTTACTTGGCTGTTCTACTGGTCGTGCGCAGTCCTGACCATGATGCACATCCTGGCTGATGGCATCCTAGCGTTATTTATATTACAATGAGTCAGTACTCTCGCTACTGCTGTGCGATGTTCCATCGCTTTCCTCTGACTCATAGTCTCCTTCTCCCGATTGTATCTCCATGGAATCTTCTTCATTCTCGCTCTCCATTCTCTCGGTGCTTCCATCCGTATCGGAGGTTGGATCGGTTGATCCATGGTTATCTTCCTCGTCCTCGGGGTATTCCAATATATCCTCCAAGGTTATCTCCATTCCTGCTTCTCTCGCCAGGTCCTGCATGGCGGTGTAGTACTCCCCTTCCTCGTCTTCGTATTCTTGTGCCCGTTGTTATGAACAGTCCAGACCGGGAGGAACAAGAATTATTGTTCGACTTTACAAGATGGGTACAGGAGACTACAGACCAACTACGGGCACAAGAATACGAAGACGAGGAAGGGGAATATTACACCGCCATGCAGGACCTGGCGAGAGAAGCAGGAATGGAGATAACCTTGGAGGATATATTGGAATACCCCGAGGACGAGGAAGACAACCATGGATCAACCGATCCAACCTCCGATACGGATGGAAGCACCGAGAGAATGGAGAGCGAGAACGGAGAAGACTCCATGGAGATACAATCGGGAGAAGGAGATTATGAGTCAGAGGAAAGCGATGGAACATCGCACAGCAGTAGCGAGAGTACTGACTCATTGTAATATAAATAACGCTAGGATGCCATCAGCCAGGATGTGCATCATGGTCAGGACTGCGCACGACCAGTAGAACAGCCAAGTAACCTATAACGAGTATATAGCACCTCATAGGTATATAAGGCCTGTACAAGTAGAGATTAAAGCCTTAAGCTTTAATCTTGTTAACAGCGGTCGTTTACCTCTCTGCCTTAACTTGGCGTCTTCCCTCGTTATCTCGTTGAGCGCGATCCACTAAGCTCTATAAGGCCAACCGTCTCGGACACCTTGTAGAGTGATTGAAGGCCGTCTCCAGTTATCCTCGGATACAGAAGGAGCACGGATCATAACATTAGATTAAAGCATCCTTTGGACAACCTCCATCGTACACCCCGTGGTATCGGTACGCCTTGTCGCTACCCTTCCACACCGGCAGACGATACGCTTTATCGCTATCCGAGTGCCAACCGTATCTGACGACACGCCTTGTCGCTGTCCGGTGATACACCCCCGTAGAGCAGGCCACCATACCCTCTGCACCCTTGGTCAGACGCACCGAAAGCGTTGATAGGTCATCCACACCTTTAAGTGTTGATTGGGATAACGCACCCGTAAGCGTTGTATACAGGTCATCCGCACCTTCAAGCGTCAATTGGGATAACGCACCCGCAAGCGTTGTTTATTCACCCTCACCTTCACCTTCGACTTCTTCCCTCTTCACCCTGTCTACAAACCGAAACGACCCCCTTGCCACTGACTACGAAGAATCCAACAGTTCTGACTGGTCAACAACCGACTCCGAACCCGACTTCACACCCCCTCCACCACGGACCCTAAAAAGAAAACAAAACCTATACCCCTCACTCGTTCACCCTCTGGTTCCGCACCGTACCCTACACAACCTACCGAGAGAGTTCAACGTCGAACAGAAGACCCAGGATACCCAGCACCCCCAGCATCAGTTCTTCAATCCCTACCTAAACAACCACCACCTGAAAGAACTGCCACCTCTACCCGCTCAAAGCTCGGGGAGCCGATTCATAGAACATCTACCCCATCCTCCGGTCCTCAACCCTCAACAAGTACAAGAACTAGCGACAACACTTCGCAACAGAAACCCCCAAGAACATTCTCACCCCTCGCATTACCACTTGGATCACCGGTACACTCACCGCCTCGATCCAGTTCCCCTGTACAATCCGAACCATCCGAAGTTAGCCCCACTACCGGGTCTATTCACACTTCCGACGAGGAATCCACAACCTCTGACATTAACAATATGGCCTCCTCCGCAAAAATCAATACACCCCCAACCTTTAATGGAGAGACCGACTACTTCCGCCTCTGGAAGGATGCAGTACAACTATACATCGATGCAAAGCCAGGAGCCTTTTCCGATGACAAGACCAAGATACAATTCGCCCTTTCATACATGTCCACCGGCCCCGCCGCAACATGGAGAGGAGCATTCTTGGAATCAAACAAAGAACTTGATGGAAGCCAGACCCTTCCGACATGGAAGAAATTTCTCGAAGGACTCGATACATCCTTCGCCCCAAACAATGTCCCCGCCGATGCAATGGACAGAATCCGCCACCTCAAACAGAATGGACGATATATCGATGATTACATATCCCAGTTCCAGATACTCGCCTATCAGGCCGACCTTGGAGATGGAGTGGCGGCGGTCAACTATTTCAAGAACGGGCTGGATCGCCCCGTCGCAATCAAGACAATTAGCCTCAATCCAGGAAACAAACTCAGCGACTGGTTTAAGCAAGCTCGAACAGCATATCAAATACTACAAACTCAACGCGACTATATGCAAACTCGAGGAACTCCCTCGTTTCCAACGATTTCGCGCACTCGCCCATTTAAAGGGAAAAGAAATGCTTTTACGCGCCGTGTCCCACTGCCCTATCAAGCAACAGACCCTAACGCAATGGATATTGACCAACTCGCCAAAGCAGTCTACAACCTCGACTTTGAGGACGAGCCAGATCTACTCGCCGAGGAAGCTGATGAAGACGAGGAGACCGAAGAAGACAGACTCCACCAGTTGGTACAAGAACGCACCCGCGAAGCCCTCAATGCAATCCTCACGGACGCCCAAAGAAAGGATCTCAAAGAAAGGAGATGCTTCAACTGCCGCAAGACTGGACACTTCGCCCGCGAATGCCCCACCAAGAAGACAATATATCGCCGATCCGAACTACCCCGCAATTTGGATGCCAGAAACCGGTCAAATACGATATCCAGAAGAAGACAAGCAAGCTACAGGAAAAAGAACTCGCTATACAACATACTAGAAGATGCAACCGACGAAGAAGTCGAGGACATCTACGAACATTTTGCAAATGAATCCAACCACCCAGACGCCCCTCTGGTTAAGGATTTTGCCTAAGGAGACTAGCCACCACGTCTAGCCCTCCACAAAGACCTCCTTCCCTTTCCTATTCACAAAATGATATTAATGTTGTAAAGTTACAGGAATCGTCAGCACGCGTAATACATCTACCCTGTCGAATCCGAAAACACAAGATCGCTAAGGAAGGACCCGAAAGCGTGGAACTACTTGCCCTACTCGATTCAGGAGCAGCAGGAAACTTCATTGACCCCGGAATGGTCAAACAACATTCATTCAAAACGACACCCCTCGATCGACCCATCGAAGTACGAAATGCCGATGGATCTGTTAACGAAAATGGAACAGCCACCCACTACACGACCCTCAACCTAACAGTTAACGGGAAGAACATGGAGATCAAACCAAAAGTAGTCTCCCTCGGAAGCCCAAGACTCATCCTTGGATTCCCTTGGCTCGCAGAACACAACCCAGACATCGACTGGGATGCCAAACAACTACGCTGGAGAAACGAACGTTGGGACAACACCATATTCCGAGAACTCATCCAATCCATGGAACCCGATTGGATCTACAACGACCAACTCAACCACATCTCCACACTCGAACCCACAAGCTTCGAAGAAATCAACTTCAAAGCCTCCGCATCACAATTCCTCGCCGTACAACACGGAGAAAAGAAAAACGACGACCCAAGAAAAGTCGTACCCACGGAATTCCACGAATACCTCCCAGTATTTAGCAAGAAACAAGCCGAACGATTCCCCCCACAACGACCATGGGATCACAAAATTGAACTCAAGGAATCATTCAAACCAATTGCCATGAAGTCCTACCGACTCTCCCTCAATGAAGAAAAGGAACTCGACACGTTCCTAGAAGAAAACCTCCAAAAGGGATACATTCGACCATCCGAATCACCAATGGCATCACCTTTCTTCTTCGTAGGAAAGAAAGATGGAAAACTACGCCCCTGTCAAGACTACAGGTACCTCAACGAGCATACCGTCAAAAATGCATACAACCTCCCCCTCATCTCTCATATTCTCGACAAACTTCGAGGATCTAAATACTTTACCAAACTCGACGTACGAGCAGGATACAACAACATCCGCATACGCAAAGGAGATGAATGGAAAGGAGCCTTCAGGACACCCCGAGGATTATTCGAACCCACGGTTATGTTCTTTGGAATGTGTAACTCCCCAGCAACATTCCAAACCATGATGGACTCATTATTCCGAAAACTCATCGACAATGGAGGAGTAATCGTTTACATGGACGACATCCTCATTCACGCAAAAACAAAACAAGAACTTCGACGCCTCACAAGAGAAGTACTCAAGATACTCAAGGACAACGATCTATACCTCAAAACCGAGAAATGCGAATTCGAACGACAACGACTCGAATATCTAGGAGTTATTATCACTCCCGACTCAGTTTCGATGGACCCAGCAAAGCTCAAAGGCATCGCTGAATGGCCAACACCAACTACCCCGCGCGACGTACGAAAATTCATAGGATTTTGCAACTTCTACCGAAAATTCATACACCAATACGCCGCATGGGCAAAACCTCTCAACGCCCTAATGTCCAAAACCAAGAAATTCGAATGGACAGAAGAATGCCAAAACGCCTTCGATACTCTCAAAAGGAAATTCCAAAGCGAACCGGTATTAATGGTCCCCGACCGAGACAAACCCTTCGAAATCGAATGCGACGCATCACTATTTGCATCAGGAGCAGTCCTACTTCAACGCGACAACAATGGAGTTAAACACCCAGTCGCATACTTCTCGAAAGGATTCTCACCAGCCGAGCGCAACTATCATTGCTCCGAACAGGAACTCTTCGCCATTATCCGAGCACTCAAAGAATGGCGCCACCACATAGAAGGATCATCACACAAGACCATCGTATGGTCAGATCACGACAACCTTCGCCGCTGGAGAAAACCCGAAGACCTCAGCAGAAGACAAGCCCGATGGATTGCCTACATGCAACGATTTGACATCGAAATCCGACATATCCCTGGAAAGAAAAATGGACCAGCAGACGCCCTTTCCAGACGACCCGATCATGAACCCAAGACAAGAGACAACAAACAGGTCGTCGCACTCCCTGACAAATTCTTCACCCCAGAACAGCCACAACATATCCACATTATCGACGAAAACACTAAAAAGGAAATAAAAGAGCTGTGGAAGAAAAAGAAACAGACCGACATCGCCCAAGAAGATGACTCAGGACACCCACGCGTTCAAGGAAAGCTATTTATACCGCAAGATTTACACCTCAGACGCCGCTTACTGCAAAGAGTACACGACTCACCTACCGCAGGACACCCTGGAATCGCAGAAACAACTAGAAAACTCCAGGAATACGCCTACTGGCCCGGGATGCGATCATTTGTCAAAAACTACGTCAAAGGATGTGGCGCTTGCCAACAATACAAGATCAATCGCCACCCCCTAAAACCACCGCTTCAACCTATCCCTGGACCCCGTTCTACCCGTCCATTCTCGAACATCTCGATGGATCTTATCACAGACCTACCCCCGGATGGACCCCATGATTCTATACTGGTCGTGGTCGACCAGCTTACGAAGGGGATAATTCTAGAACCTACTGCGAAAACCGCCAACGCGGACAAGATCGCCGAAATTCTTATCAAACGGCTATTCTCTAGATTTGGCCTTCCCGAGAAAGTTCTCAGTGATCGCGACCCCAGATTCGCTGCCAAATCCATGAAAGAATTCTACAAACAACTCGGAATCGAACAAGCACTCTCTACCGCCTACCACCCCCAGACAGACGGACAAACAGAGCGATTCAATCAAGAAATAGAACTCTACCTTGGCATCTATTGCTCATCGAACCCGAACAAATGGGTAAAGGCACTCCCACTCCTGGAATATGTCCACAACTCGAAAACACACGCCGAACACCAACATACCCCATTTGAACTCCTCTATGGATCAAGCCCCAAAGGATTTCCGACCTCCGAGGAGCCAACGAACATTCCAGCAATAGGAGAGAAGTTTAAATACCTCGCCAAGATACGCCAAGAAGCCCAAGCTGCGCATGAACAAGCCAGACTAAAAATGGCTGCAAGATATAACCGGCCAGATATCAATCTAAAAGTTGGACAGAAGGTTTGGCTCGACAACCGCAACCTCCCAATTCAGTACGCCTCAAAGAAACTGGCCCAACGCCGAGAAGGTCCCTTCACCATAACAAGAAAACTCGGACCTGTAACCTACGAACTAAAGTTACCCATCAAATGGAAGATCCACAACAAGTTTCATGCGAGCCTCCTAATGCCTGCAGAAGAGAACGACACACATGGGGAATACAACACAGCCCCACCACCCGACCTTGTAAATGGAGAAGAAGAATACGAGGTCGAGTCAATACTGCGCCACAGAAAATTCCGGAACAAGTATCAATTCCTAGTCAGATGGAAAGGATACCTTCCCACCGAGGATTCCTGGGAGCCAGAAGCAAACCTGGAGAACGCCAAGGAAGTCATTGAAGAATATAAAAGGGCCCACAAACTTAGACAACCCCACCAATGACCCAACCACCCAACACTCGAGCAACCACTCCAGACCTCCCAGAGCCAGACAACGATGGACGCCTTCTCATCCGGGAAAGAATCATATCCCTGGCGAACCGCGTCGAAGGAAATAGCCAACCTAACCCTGCCACCGATACCTGCTGACGACCAACCAGACAGGACCAACAGTCCTTATATCATCCGGCATACCTTCCTTCCCTCCAACCAACCCGAGATACGATCCATCCTTCTACACGAAGTTCCCTTTCATATTACCGGAACCCGTCTTAAACGCAGTCCAGCGATGGTACCCCTGGTCGACACCTGCTGGAAGACATTTACTGCTCTTCTGTATCACAAGCGCCTCGTCCACGACCGAGCAACAGAATTCGAAGAACTATGCGCCACTATTCTTTCTAGCGCAACAGAGGAACAGGACCGCAATACCATTTCTGCCATGCTATCAACCGCTCTCACCGAATTCCCGTTCGAGAGTCCGATCTCAAGCCCGAGCAATGGAAGCAGAAGTCAGGACCGCCCTATCCTACCTATCGGGACCACCACCCAACCTTCCAACCCTCCCATGGTGGATACGAGTAACCAACCATCAAGTGTTGTACAAGCTATATCTGCTTCTAATGACGCCCCCGTCGGGACTACCACCACTCACTTATCCACCACCCGAACTCGCTGCAATTGCTGCCGTCGATTCGGCCATATCAAAGCAGGATGCCCGCGCTACCAATGTCGATATTGTCGAAAGATTGCCCCAGGCCATTACGAGAAGCACTGCGAGAGAAACCCTTACCAGCATCAACCCGCAAGTATGGTACCTGGCCTGTATCGCCGCCCACGAGGAATACCAAGCAGAGCTCGATCCCTCACACGCGAAACCACAAACAACAATATTCGACACATTGTTGCAAGCACCGAGCAGCGCCCCGCTTCAGCCAGACCCCTCCGCACCCGAATTCAAAATGCCCCCGTCGTCATTCCGACCACCAACGCCACCACCACATCTGCTAGTGGAAGCCACCGACTTCCTGAATCGATCCTTCGGCACACCTGCCACCATTCACTCCAGAGAACCCATCGTCATCGACCTCACCCAAGACCCGCCATCCCCAGACCACCAAGCTACCGAAGCGACTCCCCAGAACCCGACCCATACTTCGACTGGGACCCCATCGCCGAATCAAACATTACAGGAGAGCCTGTCGGACTATACTGAGGATATGTCTGATGAGGACATCAGACCTTACGAAGGGGATAATGTTATGAACAGTCCAGACCGGGAGGAACAAGAATTATTGTTCGACTTTACAAGATGGGTACAGGAGACTACAGACCAACTACGGGCACAAGAATACGAAGACGAGGAAGGGGAATATTACACCGCCATGCAGGACCTGGCGAGAGAAGCAGGAATGGAGATAACCTTGGAGGATATATTGGAATACCCCGAGGACGAGGAAGACAACCATGGATCAACCGATCCAACCTCCGATACGGATGGAAGCACCGAGAGAATGGAGAGCGAGAACGGAGAAGACTCCATGGAGATACAATCGGGAGAAGGAGATTATGAGTCAGAGGAAAGCGATGGAACATCGCACAGCAGTAGCGAGAGTACTGACTCATTGTAATATAAATAACGCTAGGATGCCATCAGCCAGGATGTGCATCATGGTCAGGACTGCGCACGACCAGTAGAACAGCCAAGTAACCTATAACGAGTATATAGCACCTCATAGGTATATAAGGCCTGTACAAGTAGAGATTAAAGCCTTAAGCTTTAATCTTGTTAACAGCGGTCGTTTACCTCTCTGCCTTAACTTGGCGTCTTCCCTCGTTATCTCGTTGAGCGCGATCCACTAAGCTCTATAAGGCCAACCGTCTCGGACACCTTGTAGAGTGATTGAAGGCCGTCTCCAGTTATCCTCGGATACAGAAGGAGCACGGATCATAACACCCGTAGTTGGTCTGTAGTCTCCTGTACCCATCTTGTAAAGTCGAACAGTAGTTCTTGTTCCTCCCGGTCTGGACTGTTCATAACATTATCCCCTTCGTAAGGTCTGATGTCCTCATCAGACATATCCTCAGTATAGTCCGACAGGCTCTCCTGTAATGTTTGATTCGGCGATGGGGTCCCAGTCGAAGTATGGGTCGGGTTCTGGGGAGTCGCTTCGGTAACTTGGTGGTCTGGGGATGGCGGGTCTTGGGTGAGGTCGATGACGATGGGTTCTCTGGAGTGAATGGTGGCAGGTGTGCCGAAGGATCGATTCAGGAAGTCGGTGGCTTCCACTAGCAGATGTGGTGGTGGCGTTGGTGGTCGGAATGACGACGGGGGCATTTTGAATTCTGGTGCGGAGGGGTCTGGCTGAAGCGGGGCGCTGCTCGGTGCTTACAACAATGTGTCGAATATTGTTGTTTGTGGTTTCGCGTGTGAGGGATCGAGCTCTGCTTGGTATTCCTCGTGGGCGGCGATACAGGCCAGGTACCATACTTGCGGGTTGATGCTGGTAAGGGTTTCTCTCGCAGTGCTTCTCGTAATGGCCTAGGGCAATCTTTCGACAATATCGACATTGGTAGCGCGGGCATCCTGCTTTGATATGGCCGAATCGACGGCAGCAATTGCAGCGAGTTCGGGTGGTGGATAAGTGAGTGGTGGTAGTCCCGATGGGGGCGTCATTAGAAGCAGATATAGCTTGTACAACACTTGATGGTTGGTTACTCGTATCCACCATGGGAGGGTTGGAAGGTTGGGTGGTGGTCCCGATAGGTAGGATAGGGCGGTCCTGACTTCCGCTTCCATTGCTCGGGCTTGGGATCGGACTCTCGAACGGGAATTCGGTGAGAGCGGTTGATAGCATGGCAGAAATGGTATTGCGGTCCTGTTCCTCTGTTGCGCTAGAAAGAATAGTGGCGCATAGTTCTTCGAATTCTGTTGCTCGGTCGTGGACGAGGCGCTTGTGATACAGAAGAGCAGTAAATGTCTTCCAGCAGGTGTCGACCAGGGGTACCATCGCTGGACTGCGTTTAAGACGGGTTCTGGTAATATGAAAGGGAACTTCGTGTAGAAGGATGGATCGTATCTCGGGTTGGTTGGAGGGAAGGAAGGTATGCCAGATGATATAAGGACTGTTGGTCCTGTCTGGTTGGTCGTCAACGGTATTGGTGGCAGGGTTAGGTTGGCTATTTCCTTCGACGCGGTTCGCCAGGGATATGATTCTTTCCCGGATGAGAAGGCGTCCATTGTTGTCTGGCTCTGGGAGGTCTGGAGTGGTTGTTCGAGTGTTGGGTGGTTGGGTCATTGGTGGGGTTGTCTAATTTGTGGGCCCTTTTATATTCTTCAATGACTTCCTTGGCGTTCTCCAGGTTTCCTTCTGGCTCCCAGGAATCCTCGGTGGGAAGGTATCCTTTCCATCTGACTAGGAATTGATACTTGTTCCGGAATTTTCTGTGGCGCAGTATTGACTCGACCTCGTATTCTTCTTCTCCATTTACAAGGTCGGGTGGTGGGGCTGTGTTGTATTCCCCATGTGTGTCGTTCTCTTCTGCAGGCATTAGGAGGCTCGCATGAAACTTGTTGTGGATCTTCCATTTGATGGGTAATTTTAGTTCATAGGTTACAGGTCCAAGTTTTCTTGTTATGGTGAAGGGACCTTCTCGGCGTTGGGCCAGTTTCTTTGAGGCGTACTGAATTGGGAGGTTGCGGTTGTCGAGCCAAACCTTCTGTCCAACTTTTAGCTTGATATCTGGCCGGTTATATCTTGCAGCCATTTTTAGTCTGGCTTGTTCATGCGCAGCTTGGGCTTCTTGGCGTATCTTGGCGAGGTATTTAAACTTCTCTCCTATTGCTGGAATGTTCGTTGGCTCCTCGGAGGTCGGAAATCCTTTGGGGCTTGATCCATAGAGGAGTTCAAATGGGGTATGTTGGTGTTCGGCATGTGTTTTCGAGTTATGGACATATTCCAGGAGTGGGAGTGCCTTTACCCATTTGTTCGGGTTCGATGAGCAATAGATGCCAAGGTAGAGTTCTATTTCTTGATTGAATCGCTCTGTTTGTCCGTCTGTCTGGGGGTGGTAGGCGGTAGAGAGTGCTTGTTCGATTCCGAGTTGTTTGTAGAATTCTTTCATGGATTTGGCAGCGAATCTGGGGTCGCGATCACTGAGAACTTTCTCGGGAAGGCCAAATCTAGAGAATAGCCGTTTGATAAGAATTTCGGCGATCTTGTCCGCGTTGGCGGTTTTCGCAGTAGGTTCTAGAATTATCCCCTTCGTAAGCTGGTCGACCACGACCAGTATAGAATCATGGGGTCCGTCCGGGGGTAGGTCTGTGATAAGATCCATCGAGATGTTCGAGAATGGACGGGTAGAACGGGGTCCAGGGATAGGTTGAAGCGGTGGTTTTAGGGGGTGGCGATTGATCTTGTATTGTTGGCAAGCACCACATCCTTTGACGTAGTTTTTGACAAATGATCGCATCCCGGGCCAGTAGGCGTATTCCTGGAGTTTTCTAGTTGTTTCTGCGATTCCAGGGTGTCCTGCGGTGGGTGAGTCGTGTACTCTTTGCAGTAAGCGGCGTCTGAGGTGTAAATCTTGTGGTATAAATAGTTTTCCTTGAACACGTGGGTGTCCTGAGTCATCTTCTTGGGCGATGTCGGTCTGTTTCTTTTTCTTCCACAGCTCTTTTATTTCCTGTTTAGTATTTTCGTCGATAATATGGATATGCTTGTGGCTGTTCTGGGGTGAAGAATTTGTCAGGGGAGTGCAACGACCTGTTTGTTGTCTCTTGTCTTGGGTTCATGATCGGGTCGTCTGGAAAGGGCAGTCTGCTGGTCCATTTTTCTTTCCAGGGATATGTCGGATTTCGATGTCGAATCGTTGCATGTAGGCAATCCATCGGGCTTGTCTTCTGCTGAGGTCTTCAGGTTTTCTCCAGCGGCGAAGGTTGTCGTGATCTGACCATACGATGGTCTTGTGTGATGATCCTTCTATGTGGTGGCGCCATTCTTTGAGTGCTCGGATAATGGCGAAGAGTTCCTGTTCGGAGCAATGATAGTTGCGTTCGGCTGGTGAGAATCCTTTCGAGAAGTATGCGACTGGGTGTTTAACTCCATTGTTGTCGCGTTGAAGTAGGACTGCTCCTGATGCAAATAGTGATGCGTCGCATTCGATTTCGAAGGGTTTGTCTCGGTCGGGGACCATTAATACCGGTTCGCTTTGGAATTTTCTCTTGAGAGTATCGAAGGCGTTCTGGCATTCTTCTGTCCATTCGAATTTCTTGGTTTTGGACATTAGGGCATTGAGAGGTTTTGCCCATGTGGCGTATTGGTGTATGAATTTTCGATAGAAGTTGCAAAATCCTATGAATTTTCGTACGTCGCGTGGGGTAGTTGGTGTTGGCCATTCAGCGATGCCTTTGAGCTTTGCTGGGTCCATCGAAACTGAGTCGGGAGTGATAATAACTCCTAGATATTCGAGTCGTTGTCGTTCGAATTCGCATTTCTCGGTTTTGAGGTATAGATCGTTGTCCTTGAGTATCTTGAGTACTTCTCTTGTGAGGCGTCGAAGTTCTTGTTTTGTTTTTGCGTGAATGAGGATGTCGTCCATGTAAACGATTACTCCTCCATTGTCGATGAGTTTTCGGAATAATGAGTCCATCATGGTTTGGAATGTTGCTGGGGAGTTACACATTCCAAAGAACATAACCGTGGGTTCGAATAATCCTCGGGGTGTCCTGAAGGCTCCTTTCCATTCATCTCCTTTGCGTATGCGGATGTTGTTGTATCCTGCTCGTACGTCGAGTTTGGTAAAATATCTTGATCCTCGGAGTTTGTCGAGAATATGAGAGATGAGGGGGAGGTTGTATGCATTTTTGACGGTATGCTCGTTGAGGTACCTGTAGTCTTGACAGGGGCGTAGTTTTCCGTCTTTCTTTCCTACGAAGAAGAAAGGTGATGCCATTGGCGATTCGGATGGTCGAATGTATCCCTTTTGAAGGTTTTCTTCTAGGAACGTGTCGAGTTCCTTTTCTTCATTGAGGGAGAGTCGGTAGGACTTCATGGCAATTGGTTTGAATGATTCCTTGAGTTCAATTTTGTGATCCCATGGTCGTTGTGGGGGGAATCGTTCGGCTTGTTTCTTGCTAAATACTGGGAGGTATTCGTGGAATTCCGTGGGTACGACTTTTCTTGGGTCGTCGTTTTTCTTTTCTCCGTGTTGTACAGCGAGGAATTGTGATGCGGAGGCTTTGAAGTTGATTTCTTCGAAGCTTGTGGGCTCTAGTGTGGAGATGTGGTTGAGTTGGTCGTTGTAGATCCAATCGGGTTCCATGGATTGGATGAGTTCTCGGAATATAGTGTTGTCCCAACGTTCGTTTCTCCAGCGTAGTTGTTTGGCATCCCAGTCGATGTCTGGGTTGTGTTCTGCAAGCCAAGGGAATCCAAGGATGAGTCTTGGGCTTCCGAGGGAGACTACTTTTGGTTTGATCTCCATATTCTTCCCGTTAACCGTTAGGTTGAGGGTCGTGTAGTGGGTGGCTGTTCCATTTTCGTTAACAGATCCATCGGCATTTCGTACTTCGATGGGTCGATCGAGGGGTGTTGTTTTGAATGAATGTTGTTTGACCATTCCGGGGTCAATGAAGTTTCCTGCTGCTCCTGAGTCGAGTAGGGCGAAGTAGTTCCACGCTTTCGGGTCCTTCCTTAGTGAATTTGTGTTTTCGGATTCGACAGGGTAGATGTATTACGCGTGCTGACGATTCCTGTAACTTTACAACATTAATATCATTTTGTGAATAGGAAAGGGAAGGAGGTCTTTGTGGAGGGCTAGACGTGGTGGCTAGTCTCCTTAGGCAAAATCCTTAACCAGAGGGGCATCTGGGTGGTTGGATTCATTTGCAAAATGTTCGTAGATGTCCTCGACTTCTTCGTCGGTTGCATCTTCTAGTATGTTGTATAGCGAGTTCTTTTTCCTGTAGCTTGCTTGTCTTCTTCTGGATATCGCATTTGACCGGTTTCTGGCATCCAAATTGCGGGGTAATTCGGATCGGCGATATATTGTCTTCTTGGTGGGGCATTCGCGGGCGAAGTGTCCAGTCTTGCGGCAGTTGAAGCATCTCTTTTCTTTGAGATCCTTTCTTTGGGCGTCCGTGAGGATTGCATTGAGGGCTTCGCGGGTGCGTTCTTGTACCAACTGGTGGAGTCTGTCTTCTTCGGTCTCCTCGTCTTCATCAGCTTCCTCGGCGAGTAGATCTGGCTCGTCCTCAAAGTCGAGGTTGTAGACTGCTTCGGCGAGTTGGTCAATATCCATTGCGTTAGGGTCTGTTGCTTGATAGGGCAGTGGGACACGGCGCGTAAAAGCATTTCTTTTCCCTTTAAATGGGCGAGTGCGCGAAGTCGTTGGAAACGAGGGAGTTCCTCGAGTTTGCATATAGTCGCGTTGAGTTTGTAGTATTTGATATGCTGTTCGAGCTTGCTTGAACCAGTCGCTGAGTTTGTTTCCTGGATTGAGGCTAATTGTCTTGATTGCGACGGGGCGATCCAGCCCGTTCTTGAAATAGTTGACCGCCGCCACTCCATCTCCAAGGTCGGCCTGATAGGCAAGTATCTGGAACTGGGATATGTAATCGTCGATATATCGTCCATTCTGTTTGAGGTGGCGGATTCTGTCCATTGCATCGGCGGGGACATTGTTTGGGGCGAAGGATGTATCGAGTCCTTCGAGAAATTTCTTCCATGTCGGAAGGGTCTGGCTTCCATCAAGTTCTTTGTTTGATTCCAAGAATGCTCCTCTCCATGTTGCGGCGGGGCCGGTGGACATGTATGAAAGGGCGAATTGTATCTTGGTCTTGTCATCGGAAAAGGCTCCTGGCTTTGCATCGATGTATAGTTGTACTGCATCCTTCCAGAGGCGGAAGTAGTCGGTCTCTCCATTAAAGGTTGGGGGTGTGTTGAATTTTTGCGGAGGAGGCCATATTGTTAATGTCAGAGGTTGTGGATTCCTCGTCGGAAGTGTGAATAGACCCGGTAGTGGGGCTAACTTCGGATGGTTCGGATTGTACAGGGGAACTGGATCGAGGCGGTGAGTGTACCGGTGATCCAAGTGGTGATGCGAGGGGTGAGAATGTTCTTGGGGGTTTCTGTTGCGAAGTGTTGTCGCTAGTTCTTGTACTTGTTGAGGGTTGAGGACCGGAGGATGGGGGTAGATGTTCTATGAATCGGCTCCCCGAGCTTTGAGCGGGTAGAGGTGGCAGTTCTTTCAGGTGGTGGTTGTTTAGGTAGGGATTGAAGAACTGATGCTGGGGGTGCTGGGTATCCTGGGTCTTCTGTTCGACGTTGAACTCTCTCGGTAGGTTGTGTAGGGTACTGGTGCGGAACCAGAGGGTGAACGAGTGAGGGGTATAGGTTTTGTTTTCTTTTTAGGGTCCGTGGTGGAGGGGGTGTGAAGTCGGGTTCGGAGTCGGTTGTCGACCAGTCAGAACTGTTGGATTCTTCGTAGTCGGTGGCAAGGGGGTCGTTTCGGTTTGTAGACAGGGTGAAGAGGGAAGAAGTCGAAGGTGAAGGTGAGGGTGAATAAACAACGCTTGCGGGTGCGTTATCCCAATCGACGCTTGAAGGTGCGGATGACCTGTATACAACGCTTACGGGTGCGTTATCCCAATCAACACTTAAAGGTGTGGATGACCTATCAACGCTTTCGGTGCGTCTGACCAAGGGTGCAGAGGGTATGGTGGCCTGCTCTACGGGGGTGTATCACCGGACAGCGACAAGGCGTGTCGTCAGATACGGTTGGCACTCGGATAGCGATAAAGCGTATCGTCTGCCGGTGTGGAAGGGTAGCGACAAGGCGTACCGATACCACGGGGTGTACGATGGAGGTTGTCCAAAGGAAGCTTTAATCTAATGTTATGATCCGTGCTCCTTCTGTATCCGAGGATAACTGGAGACGGCCTTCAATCACTCTACAAGGTGTCCGAGACGGTTGGCCTTATAGAGCTTAGTGGATCGCGCTCAATGAGATAACGAGGGAAGACGCCAAGTTAAGGCAGAGAGGTAAACGACCGCTGTTAACAAGATTAAAGCTTAGGCTTTAATCTCTACTTGTACAGGCCTTATATACCTATGAGATGCTATATACTCGTTATAGGTTACTTGGCTGTTCTACTGGTCGTGCGCAGTCCTGACCATGATGCACATCCTGGCTGATGGCATCCTAGCGTTATTTATATTACAATGAGTCAGTACTCTCGCTACTGCTGTGCGATGTTCCATCGCTTTCCTCTGACTCATAATCTTCCTTCTCCCGATTGTATCTCCATGGAGTCCTTCTCCGTTCTCGCTCTCCATTCTCTCGGTGCTTCCATCCGTATCGGAGGTTGGATCGGTTGATCCATGGTTATCTTCCTCGTCCTCGGGGTATTCCAATATATCCTCCAAGGTTATCTCCATTCCTGCTTCTCTCGCCAGGTCCTGCATGGCGGTGTAGTACTTCCCCTTCCTCGTCTTCGTATTCTTGTGCCCGTAGTTGGTCTGTAGTCTCCTGTACCCATCTTGTAAAGTCGAACAGTAATTCTTGTTCCTCCCGGTCTGGACTGTTCATAACAGGCACTTGGCAACATCACATATACCCAACCTCAAAATCGAGATCCTGGAAGATGTAACTGGGATTGTGTCAGGATGTGAAGAGATGCCCTGGGCTGGTGGGGTCAAAATCCATGGTGGAGAGTAATGCACATTGGGAGGGCATATCATCAGAGGACTCAGACAGAGATATGGATGAAGAGCCTGAAAACTGGGTTTCCAATTAAACTATGCTGTAACTCTAGGTTTCCAAACAGAATTATCCAGTTAAGACAGCTTCAACTGCATGTCGGAATAAGCATGATTGATTTCTCGCCAAGAATGAGTGGCAATGACAGCAACAAAAGCGGCGGAGGTAACGAGTAACAGCAGCCAGAATGGTGTGAGGTAATGACAGCGGCAACAAGGGAGGGACAGGCTAATCCATTTATGTTGAAGTCAGCTCAAAAGGTGGATAACAGCAGTATATATTCATGAGGGAGACAACAGTAGTAGGGTGACAAGAGTGTAAGTACTAAGGAGGGTAAGTGGACAAGGATACCTACATGTAGACTACAAGAATATAAGCTACCTACAGTGTGGCTACCATGAGGTGGTCGGGGACAGGAATCGGTATTCCATCAGTTTGCCGAAATCACGGATTCCTGTTGATAGTCACACTTGCCATTCGTGCGTCTTTGATGGTCATACTAGATAAATAATGACAGAAGCTCACCCAACCCTCCCCTTCCATCCTCTGTTCTGTTCAGCCTCTATAGTGTATGAAGGTTTGCAAGTTCGAGAGGGGAGGCAAGCGTCGTTGAGCTGAGTCAAGGAGAGGGAGAGATCGCGACAGAACTTTGGAGATAGAGGGTATATATTTTCACTGGAGGACGAATCCTCCCTCTTCTACATTAAATACGGTAAAGAAATAAATACTACATTATTCGTCGGTTATCAGAGAAGACAGCGAACGTACACGAAAAGGAGCGAAATTGTATAACTACAAGAGGCCGTGTAAGTGAAACAAAATGTAGCGAAGACAAATTTTCGTGAAACAGGAACCTGGAGAAAAACTTACAAGTACGCTAGGAAGGAAAAGGTAGCTAGAAGGAAGGAGAGGGAACGGCTGTACTAAAGGTGTAGAAAAACTTAAGGAATGAAGAAAAATTTACATATGTTTCAACGGGAGGGGACTTATCTGAAGACCGAGGGTACGCGTGGCCCAGGGTCGTCGCTCCGTTCCGTTGTTCGTCATCTGAGTCCAACGCTCGTCCTCTTCCGTATCGTTTCCACGCGTAGCCAGGAGACTACTCCCACATATCCCCCTTTCTTTCGGATCGCAACTGTCCTCAGTTGCCCTCACCATCATCTTCCACAGCCGCCAAATCTTCCAAATCCACAATTCCGTAATCCCTTCCAAACGAGCGCGAGACCGAGGGTGGTAAGGGATGAGACGGAAGGCGGCAAATTTGAGGCGAGATACTGCGCCGTTAACCTCGGCAAGTATATAGGCTCCGCTGCGCAACTGCTTGACTACCACCATAGGACCGAAATAATGAGGTTTGCACTTGCGGCCGAGTTCCGGTTCGATGCGTTTGTTTAAGACCAGCACAAGCGCACCCGGTCCGAACTTATGGTCGCGAATTCGGCCTTGGTTTCGCTTAGCGAAATCTCCCGTAGACCTATAACGCGCAGCCAGGACCTTGTCTTCCATGGTCTTGAGGTCGTCATCACGTTTCTCGAGGGCTCGGGCACGGACAGCCAGCAGCTCGGAGTCGGAGAGTCGGTTAGCGATGTGAGGGAACAAGAAGGTCGCCTCGGCGATGTCGAATGGGAGCAACGGCTCGATTCCATGGACGGCGTAGTAGGGTGTCATGCCAGTAGCCTTTCTTGTAGTAACTCGGTCGGCCCAAAAAATGTATGCAGCGTGTTCGTACCATTTGCGTGCATCGCCGTTGCAAGCCTTGATGAGAGCATCTCGAATAGTCCTGTGCGTCGTTTCTACCACTCCGTTGGATTGGGAATTGTAAGCTGAAATACGAATGTGGTGGATATGATACTTATCAGCTAACCAGTCAGCGCAGCTACAAATGCTGTCCCGTTATCTGTAACGATCTCGTCTAAACCTCCCCATCGACACAAGATCTCTTCAAATATGAAGGCCCCGAGCGTTCGACCATTTTCCTTCTTGAGAGCTCGCCATTCTGGCCAACCTGTGAGGCTACAACGGGCTTGTACAATATACTTGAAGCCGTGGGAGGGCGGCATATGCATGGTATCAACGTATGCCTTCCGAAAAAGCGTTGCTGGGTGCTGGATTACAGGGGGGATTACAACATGTTGAGTAGAGCGAATCTGGCATTGGTGACATGTCTTGAGGTACCAGCGTAGGTCTTGATCGAGAGTAGGCCACCAGAAACGATCCGATAAGGTACGTCGTGTCGCAAAAAATTCCTTGTGACCTAACTGATCATGTGCCGCTTTCAACAAACCCACCCTTGCATCCGTTCCCATCACCACCTGTTGATGCCGCCCTCCGTGTTCCTTCCTCCACAACTTGTCCCCTCTAACAAAAACCTGCCAGCGTGACGGAGAAATGTTACTTTGGCCTTATCGGTGAGTCCTTGTGGCATTTTCATTGTCTCCAGAAATTTTCTGACTGCTCCTAGTTTCTTGTCTGTCTCTTCTGCTCGAAAATTTGCTGCATCGTCACCGATTTCTAGTCTGCCCTCCCCCTTCCTTTCTGATATGACGTCCCTGTCATTCCCCTGACCCACTGTCATCGCCCGAGCCGAACCAACATCCCCAGTTGATCCTGCCACCCAAACCCCACATCCAATCACCTCGTCAACCCAGTCCTCTGCTTCATCCATCCACCTTCCCCTGCCTCTTCGCCATCCTCCTCCGCTGCCCGGCGTCTTGATAACCCATCTGGACCCTTGTGTTTCGCCCCCGGAACATGTACCAAGTCAAAATCAAACATCAAGATGGCCGAAATCCAACGATTCATGGCTGCGTTTGGGTGAATGTCAGGTTTGTTCACCATTCCCTTGATGTATGTGCATCAACCTCAACCACTAATTTTTTGCCCCAATTATCCAGAGTTTTGTCGCATTGAGTGCTCGAAAGAGGCCATATAACTCGAGCTTGGCCTGTGAATATCGCGAAATCTGTTCGCTCCACGCAATCGATCCAAAACGTGCTGGCCGTCATCGTTCCTCCTCATCCAGCTGCGCTAAAACAAACCCGACTGCAATCACTGAGGTATCCACTGATAGAATAATAGGAAAGGGGAGTGTGTGATCGATTGGCCGAATTGCCTTGCATGTCGTAACACGTTTCTTTACCTCCTCCATCGCTACCTTCTGTTCATCTTCCCATCGAAAGGCCTCCTTCGTCACTCTCGTTAGCTTCGTTAACGGGTTGCACACCTCCGCAAAACCCTTGATCCAGTTCCTCACTGTACCCGCCATCCCCAAAAATCCTCGGACTTCTGACACGTTCCGACATTCCGGCCACTTCAAATCTTGTCCACTGTCGTCCCATCTGGTTCCTGACCCTCGTACGTGCATCGCCGTCCCACCACAATGATATCTGGCTGACATAATTGAAGTTTCTTGGCTGATACGGTCGCGCCTGCATGTTTGAGCCGATGAAGGACCCGATTCAGGTCATTGGCATGTTCCCAGATAAAACGCTGAATGCCTGGGTTGTCCAGAATGGTCTCGTAGTACCATCGTGCTTCTCATACCGTGATTTGGGCCCTAACAATGTGACATCATCTAGGAAGTTTGGTGCACAATCAGTTTCGTTTTGCAGGATAAAGGCCACATCGTTATGGAAGATTCCTACTGAGCCTGTCCAGCCCTGAGGAAGTACTGTGAGACGCATCGTGCCGAGTGGTGTATCAAATGTTGTGTAATCGCGAGACCCCTCTGCCAAGGTACGGTGATCATAGCCAACGAAAAGGTCCAATCCTGAGTATATTGCACGCGCTGAGCATTGTTCTGCATACAGATAGACAAGGGGGGGTTCTTGTGAATCGCGAATCGTGACTGCATTGAGGGGAGTAAGATTGTGAACGATACGTATATTCCCATCTTTCTTGGCGACCGTAAACCATTGATGTTGATAGGAGCTGTAAGACGGTTCATATACCCCTGATCCGACCTTCTGTTTGATGAGGTTGACGACCTTCTCGCGAATGCCAGGGGGGATTGGCAGAGTCCTTTGGGTCCATGGTACATGTTCGATAACTGGAATTTTGACGGTGAGAAGTAATCATCCCGAAAACGTCCCTTCTCTGATTCATCCCATGCTAACCCCATCTCGTTCTTCACTAGTACCTCCGCAACCAGCTTCTGCTCCTCTGGCCACAAGAATGCATTCGAAAATAGTCCAAGTGCATCCATATGTTCCTGAGTCAACTGTACACCTGGCGAAAATGATGGAGGGAAGGGGGATAAACCAGGTAGGGACCTCAAAGGATCTTCTGGGAAATGGCGCAGAATTCTGATGTCACTTGGCATTGTTCCAGGGACTGGTCGCACCTTGTCAGCTACCTTCTTGTAGGCCAGACACCTTGACTCCATATTGTAGGAAAAGGATGACCCCAGGATTACCTCCGTAAGAGAATCCATACCCGCCTTGACTTCCACTCCGTAATTCACCACCTCACTTCCTAGTACCATCAGGCCTTGTTTCATCCTCCCCCCAACTCGTTCTCTCGTTGGCACTACCACCTTCCTTTCTCCTCCCACTGGATCTGTGATCACCACATCCACCCCTCCATCCTCTCGTTCCACTTTTCCTAACTTCACGCTCTTTTGCCAAGGCCTCCCTAACAACAGTTGATACGGTGCCGTTTGGGGTGCAACAAATGCATGCGCATAAGTCTGGATTCCCCCCACTTCAATTTCCAACCACTCAGCACATCCTCCCAGGTCCTCCTTTGCCCCACTTGCTACCTGCATCGTCATTCGTCGTCCAGGATTGACTCCAACTCCTAATTCTTCCCATAAATCCCTTCGCACCACCACAATTTCAGACCCCTCATCCAAAAGCCCCACCTCCTGCACCTTCCCCATTACAACTACATCCACTTCTCGAAGCGGTGTCGCAAACTCGAGTGGAATACCTGGTATTGTGGTTATTGTGGCTCCGACGGCTGCCTTCTGGTACGTGTGTTTTCCACCATGACTTTTCGAAGATCTCCACTGAGTGACAATAAGTCCCGAATCGTAACTTCTGGGACCTTGGTTCCAGAATTCGGTCAAAAACCTGCTGCGCAGCTTGAGAATTGGCAAGCTTTGACTCAAATCGATATGCTGGTTGGTGAACCACTGTTGAACTCCCTCCCTTTCCCTCGCTAATCTCTTGCTCCCCATAGCCTGCTCCTCCCCTTTCTCCGTTGATCCCCCACTCGACCCTTCTTCTCCTGAGCTCGTGTGGTTGCAAACCCATCGGCCTCTCCTCTTCCTCCTAACCCCTCTAACTCTGCTACAGCTCCCCATACGAAACCTTCGACTTCCGTAGTAGCCACAAATGAACTGAGGGCAGCTGGGGCCGGAGCCATCTGAACAGGTACTGGTGCAGGTGGAATATGGGGTGGCACATCGCGCAAGCCAAGCTTCACGTCAATTGCCCCCTTGAGGCCTCCTGGGTGACGTCGGTCTATCTGGGTT
Organism: Lepiota brunneoincarnata; assembly: GCA_023014365.1. Classification (NCBI taxonomy): domain Eukaryota; kingdom Fungi; phylum Basidiomycota; class Agaricomycetes; order Agaricales; family Agaricaceae; genus Lepiota; species Lepiota brunneoincarnata. Next base: position 1,472,977 of record JAEBUN010000009.1, read on the forward strand.
CCATCTGCGTGAGCGTAGAAGCCATTTGTGAGTGTGATAACCCGTCTCATGCGCACGTATTCTGCTGCTATGGGGCATGTTCTGATGCGGCAGTCAGGCTTTCATACAGAAACGACATCGATTGTCTGTTGGAGGGTTGGATGCATAGGCATGATGGGATGTCATAATGGGCTGTGTTGGGCCACCTATTGCTGGCACTCGGGTGATGGGTGTGGTCCATCGTGTTGGCGGTGGGATCCTCTCAGCTAATGCTGGAGCTGCCAAGACTAGTCGCGCATATGTTGATGCATAGTCTACGTCTGCCATATCTAAGCCATGGAGTTTCTTCGTCAATTCTTCCACCTCACTTCTCTCATCCTTTCTCTCCTCAAACCGTACTTTCCTCGTCTTTACCTCCCTTTTTCCCAATCTGCCTTTCTTCTTCCGCCCATCTTCCTCATCACTTGACTTGCCTGACTCCTCATCACTTGAGTCTTTCCTTCCTCGACCCTTCCTCCCTCTCCTCCTCTGCCTTGCTAATTTTTCCAAAATAGGATCATCATCCTCATCATCCACAGCCTCCCTCGAAAACACAAAACGTCCGGCCTCCATTGTCTTTTCAATAGTCGGGACCTGAGATCGGTCAAATGCATGGTCTTTTGTTTCCAGGCGATTTCGGATAGCTTTGCGAGCCTTTGTAGGTAGCCCTTTCCAAAAATAACGGTCTCGATCATCTTTGTTGATTTTCTTGTTGTCCACCAGGTATGAAGCAACTGGCCAAAACTCCCGATAATAAGTATTGAGATCATCTTCATCGTCAACATCTCCATCGGCTGCCCTGGTGTATTTTGACAAGCTGATTGACCGTAAACTTTTCGCCGAGTTGGGACTTGGAGTACAAGTCAAGTATCTTGTTCTTCAGCTTGTCAAAGTCATTCTCATACCCCTCTAAGCTCTTCCAGAATCGTTTCGTCTTCGCATCTGTATACCTCACCACCACTTTCGCCTTCTCCCGCACATCCAACCCACATGCTATTGCATGTTCCTCAAACTCCTCCAGGAAATCCTTCAACTCCTCTGGGTATTTCGGATCAAGTCAGGAGCACGAGAGCTGCCAGGTGCTGGCATCCCTGCGATCCCCTTGGTTGTAGTGTTGGTTGCCATTGTGCTTGTAAGTGATCTTGATATGACTGGTGGGCTGTATTGACTGAGCAATGTCCTTCGCGAATTCCCTCGTAACGTTTCTTCGATCTCCATGGTTATGCTTTCCTTAGTCTTTCTTTCTTTTGCTGGCCTTGGGATCTTTGATGGCTGTGAGAGGCTTCTTTGATAGGTACGTGCTCGGGTTGTGAGCTCGTTTGCCGTGATGTTGGATAAGGAATAGGGGCAAGGGTTTAGGTGTCAAGGACAGCTAACACCTACCCTTGCCGGTGGGCTCCACTTTGTATGAAGGTTTGCGAGTTCGAGAGGGGAGGCAAGCGTCGTTGAGCTGAGTCAAGGAGAGGGAGAGATCGCAACAGAACTTTCGAGATAGAGGGTATATATTTTTCACTGGAGGACGAATCCTCCCTCTTCTACATTAAATACGGTAAAGAAATAAATACTACGTATTTGTCGGTTATCAGAGAAGACAGCGAACGTACACGAAAAGGAGCGAAATTGTATAACTACGACGAGGGCCGTGTAAGTGAAACAAAATGTAGCGAAGACAAATTTTCGTGAAACAGGAACCTGGAGAAAAACTTACAAGTACGCTAGGAAGGAAAAGGTAGCTAGAAGGAAGGAGAGGGAACGGCTGTACTAAAGGTGTAGAAAAAACTTAAGGAATGAAGAAAATTTACATATGTTTCAACGGGAGGGGACTTATCTGAAGACCGAGGGTACGCGTGGCCCAGGGTCGTCGCTCCGTTCCGTTGTTCGTCATCTGAGTCCGACGCTCGTCCTCTTCCGTATCGTTCCACGCGTAGCCAGGAGACTACTCCCACAATAGTGATCTTGGGACTCGCAGATTGGACCCAGCCTGAAACAAACACGACTATGGCGACAACAGCCTCAGCCAACATTACTACCCCCGCAGATGACACCAGTGACCCTGCAATAGCCCCGTAAGCAACCCCGGCTGTAACTCCCCCAACCAGGAATCGCAAATAATATTGTATTAATTCCATTGCTTATTCCCCAGAGCCTCCGGGGCGGCCCCCGGTTTCCCCCCCGTGTAAGTTGAAGTAAAAAGCCTGAAAATAAACTTGGAATTAATCAGTTGTGCGGAACCGCAAGCGACACCAATGACCCCGTAATCCCGTAAGCAACTCCGGCTGTAACTCCCCTAACCAGGAACCGCAAATAATATTGTATTAACCCCATTGCTTATTCCCCCAGAGCCTCCGGGGCCCGGGCCCCGGTTTCCCCCCCGGGTAAGTTGAAGTAAAAAGGCCTGAAAACAACCTTGGAATTAACCAGTTGTGCAGACCGCTGTCCAGCCACAAAACTTCGACCCATGCGCGGTCTTCTGTCTCATCAAAGCACCCGATTACCACGTCAACGAATATAGCCACGTACGTAGAAAAACCAGCAAACAACTGAACCGTCAACCAACCAACCTCCCCTTCCATCAGGCCAGCCAGTTCCACTTTTTTGGAGACTATGGGGAGCTCCAGCAGTGCCACAAGCTCCCTGGGGCAACCCCCAAAACGCCCCAGAGGCACACAACGGAAGCTCACCGAAACTGATAGTCATAGTCCCTGCTATCTCTATCCCATGTGTTGCCATCATCATTATAGTTGGAACATGTCTCTGGCGGAGGAGTCGACGACGGAGCAAGAGACAAGCGATACAGGCAACAGTGGTATCCCCATATATACCGTCGATCGAACGGAGCGTTCCTAGGAGGCAGGAAGGAGTCCCGAGAAGCATATCACCCACGGTACCGCAAACCCGCACTATTCAAGTTGATACATCGGACCAGGGAACCCTACCCCCGAATTTGGGTTTGCGATCGGAGCAGGAACGAGGTACAAGCCCAAGACCTGTAGCAGCCGCTGCTGCCCTGACTTTAGGGCCAATGCGCGTCCCGACCCCTGTACAATTAACCTCCATAAACTATCCTTCTACCGCAACAGAACCGGGTTCAAGTACTCAGGGATCTCAAACTCAGATGAGTTTGATATCTCGGATATTCCATCGGGATGAGGACCGGAAAAGGGGGCGAGAACAACAACCAGGGGCTGAGAGGGAGGTTATGACAGAAATCAATGACAAACTTACGATGATGAAAGAGAAGAGAGACTTGAGGCGGTCCTTGGGGAAGGAAATCACCGGAGGTCGTCAACGGAGATTGAATCGCTGCTGTATGAGCAATCCGGGTCAGATCAACCACCGGATTATATCTCAAATGATGGTGTCGAAGCGATGGAAAAGATTTCATAGCCTAGATTGGTGAACAGACCCAATGTTTATTTCGGATTCCATACAACTCTATTACGAACACGTACGCAATGCGCGCAAGAACTACCCGATGTAAATACGATGCACTTCCTCCATGTGACCTAGTTAAAGGAATCCCTACAGCAATCCCTGCGAGTTTCTATCGTATCTTGGGGACAACGTTATGAGCTAGGACTCCTGAAGTTGCCCAAGGTTGCGGGCTTGAGAACGAGTCAACACATGGACACCCTGATACCCCGTAATGTGACAAACGACTGCTTACTTGGTGTGCATTGACAGTATTAACAGACTACCAGGAAATCGAGGAACGGATTATGGTGGAATAGAATAATAAATTCATGGTGACACTCGAGAGACTTAAAGCAGTATTGAGGTAGAGAGGTGGCGGAGGGTGTCAATGGGGGCTGGTTTAGTGTCGAATGCACGGACTGGATCAGATGGACCACCTGATTATGTTTCTCAAGAGGGTCACGGTTCCGAGGTGCTAACAAACCCTTCGTAAATTGGTTATCGTGTTATAGCGTGGATAGGGGGATTCCAACTAGCTTACGATAGCTCATGGCCCTTTAACTGAGCGGAGCCGACTATCGCGTGGGTACGGCTTGTGTGGGGGTTGGCAATTGCCTGGAAGTGCCAGGGGCTGAGACCTGAGGAGGTATTGAAAGCCCTGATCGGTAGCCTAGTTTGAACATCAACCCTGTATACCCCGAGCCGGACTTTCACTCTTACACAAACGCCCATGATTCTCGCACTTATTTTGAATTAGGCAACCGCCTCAATCAACTAACCGCAATAATCCCAATCTGAAGATTGTGCAAATGCTGTTTACTCTGATTTCGGTCTTGTCATCCCAGGCTCACTGAATTATGTATGTACGTTACTGGTTCCAGCGGACAGCATTACGCTCACTACTATTAGCAAGTCGAAGGACGTGTCACTGGCCAATGCCCGCGAGAGCTGAGTCTGATATCTAGTATACCTTGACCTTGTATCCCCGCAGGAAAATAGCAGATATTGATTAGGGAAGCGCTACATGAACTAAGTTCCGTCATGTCGCTCAAGTCCGGACAAGAGAATATGAGGGTGTGGAAAAGGCAGAAGAAGTGAGCACGATTACGGAGCATGATTCTACAGTGCTTACTCTGACAACCAGGCCCATACTCATCCCTTTCTCCGTCTGTTGCCGTCTCGTTGAAGTGGTATGTCGCCAGGGTAGCCGACAACTTTGTTAGTGGCACCCCACGAGTAGGGACTAGAACCTGCTCACTTCCCTCGCTTTCATCTTCCCTACCCAACTGCTATAGAGTCGATCAACCTCATACTTGCGAATCGGGCCGGTCCTTGGAGAAGCAATACGATGTCGATGGATGGCGTCAAAATGAGTTTTCCTGGCACCAGCCCAAGGATCCCGCTGCCTCTATCACCAGCGCTTGTGTTTTATAGTACCAACAAGTGATCCCGACCCAGACGCCCCAGCGATAATCCCTATGATCAATCTTCCTAGGGTTTGCATTGGAATCTGAGGTTGCGAACTTGCAGTCCTCTCAAGACACTAAAAGTGTGTTAGTGAATCCACCATACGGACAGGTATGTAGGACCAACAATCAATAACTTAGACCTCCTCCCATCAGACAAAGGCATATCATGGAACATCCAACGTAGACGAGCAGAGCAAGCACACCCCTCCCCCCGGTAACTTTAATGTGGTGGCCTACGGTCGAATCAGTCTACGACAACAACGCCAAAGGTTGTTGACAATATGATATTACGACTGATCTTCTCCCGGGGCATCCCGAGGTCAACTGGTCATATGCAAGACCTAGCATTGCCGTGGTCACATCTCTCTTCCTGATCATCAGAGTTTGTACTACATAAGTAGAGACAGAGGATCACCCAACTCTCGCCCCCTTCCATCTTCTGTTCTGTCTAGCCTCTATAGCGGCCTTAGGTCTCGCAGATTGGACCAAACTTTAAACAAATATTATTATGACGACAACAGCTCCAGTCAACATTATCACCCCACAGGTCACACCATTGGCACTGGAACAAGCTCGTAAGCAACTCCGGCTGTGACTCCCCAGCCAAGAATCGCAAATAATGTTGCATTGGTCCCCATTGCTTATTTCCCCAGAATCACCCCCTTACGAACTCCTCCCACCGCCGGTGCCGACCACCACCATGTAAGCCGCAGCAAAAAAACCTGAAAATAAACGTGGAATTAACCAGTGGTGCAGACTGCTGTCCAGCCAAAAACTTCGATCCCCGCACGGTCTTCCGCCTCATCAGAGCGACTGAGTACTGGGCCAACGAATGCAACCACGTACAAAATTAGTGATCAACCGAACCAAAACAAACTAGCCCCTCTCTCATCAGACCAACCACTGTATCGGAGACTACGGGGAGCTCCAACGGTGCCACCAGTTCCCCGGGGCAGTCTCAAAACGTCTCGGGGGCGCACAACGGAAGCTCATTGAAGGCGGTAGTCACAGTCCCTGCTATCTCTATCCCATGTGTTGCCATCATCATTCTAGCTGGGATATATCTCTGGTGGAGAGGTCGACGACGGAGCAAGAGGAAAGTGATACAGGTATCCCTGTATACCGTCGATCGAACGGAGCGTTCCTAGGAGGAAGGAAGCAGGAGTCCCGAGAAGCATATCATCCGCGGTACCGCAACCCCGCATTATTCAATTCGATACTAGTGCAGCCGCACAACGACAGCAGCCAGCAGGCACCCAGGACCAGGCGGCCCTATCTCTTAATTCGGGATTACGATCGGAGCAGGAACGAGGTACAAGTTCAGGGCCTGTAGTAGCCGCTACGGCCCTGACTTTAAGGCCATCCCCCTCACAACTAACCTCCCCAAATTATCCTTCTACCGCAACGGGCCGGGTTCGGGCACCCGGGGATCTCAAGCTCGGACGGGCTTGATATATCTCGTATATTCCGCCGGGTGAAGACCGGAAAAGGGAACGGAAGACAACAACAACCAGGGGCAGAAGGGAGAGTATGGCAGAAATCAATAACAAACTTACGATGATGAAAGAGAAGCTCGAAAGACTTGAGGCGGTACTGGGGGAAGGAAATCACCGGACGCCATTAACGGAGGTGAATTGCCGGTGGAAGAGCAATCCAGGTTAGATCGACCACCGGACTATGTTTCAAATGATGGTGCCGAAGCGCTGGAAAAGATTTCATAGCCCGGATTGGTGAACAGACCCATTATTTCGGATTCCATATAACTCCACCACGAGCACGTGCGCACTGCGCACAAGAACTGCCAGATGTAAATATGATGCCCTTCCTCCGTGTGAACTAGTTAAGGGAATCCCTACAACAATACCTGCGGGTTTCTATCGTGTCTTGGGGAAAATGTTATGAGCTAGGACTCCTGAAGTTGCCTAAGGGTTGCGGGCTCGGCAACGAGTAAACACATGGACACACCCGTACTGTGACAAACAGGCCTACTTGGTGTGCATTGACAGTATTGATACCTTATCTTAGGAAGTGACCGTGTGCTCCCGAAAGTCACATTGCTGACTTCGGGTACTGCCGTGATACATCTATGCAGAAATAGTACTGTGTCTTCCGCACTGAACCCGGTGAGATACGATCCCATCCATGCGTCGGACAGTATACGTCTCCGATTACAGGCACGGTAGTCTTAAGTACAAAATAATACAGTGTTCCGCACCGTATGAGCTGACACAAAGATACTAGCTCTTCGGTATAAACGACCCCTACGTCAGAATGACATCAAGACGATATGGGATTGATTCGATTGATTCGGGGGTGTGAAAGATGAGCAGGCTCAGGCACTGGCACAATTATAGTATAGAGTTCTACGGCGCCTAATCTGACGCCCAATTGCAATAGTTCAGGTTTGTCGCCATCTCGGTCCTCACCGGGGTGACATAAAGAAGTGATCTGGTTGTTGTTTCAAACAACCTTGATGATAGAACACGATAAGTATGGGGAGCATTCCATTCAATTCTCACACCCCTGCCCTCCGCGCCCTGCTACTAAGCGGTCTACCTTCGAAATTACGAACGAGCCAGACTCCGAGTTCTATAATCACCCAGGAACATGGTGACTCAGGTCTTGACTTGTAGCGAGTTTTCTACTAACGACTTCCTTGTCCTACAGCATCGGGGGATTGGATCGTTCTTGTGTGAACCCAAGAGCTGTGCTACCTCCTCTCTACATGCTCCCTTCACCTCTCCTGGAGCCCTCCTGAGTGCCATTACTGGCTTCCCTGGCATTGAGCTGGTCATACTGTAGGCCGTCCCGCCTGGAAATTGAAAACAATTCGATTTTACTGATCCTCTCGGAAGGTCCACAACCCCTGCTCCCACGGAGGCCCTCACTACCACGAACGAGTGAGCCGAATCATGCTTCATAGAACGCAGACAATTGGCATTAAATCACTCTCTTTACTAATTGTCTTAAAGAGTCACAACGAGCCCCACCACCGATGCCGCTACTACGGTCCCCTCGAACCCGTAAGCCAAATCACAGTTAGGACACTGCAAACAAAGGAAATCAATTCACTGTATTCGTTATTCCTACGGTAGACCCGAAACCACTACCCCCCCTGATCCTGGCTTTACTACTACCCTAAGCACGTTAGTAGGCCAAACCATAGTGCAAATAAAGGATACTAATCCATATTTACCCACTCTCTTGACAGGCCCGCGGCGAGCTCCGCCTCCAATTTAACTGACCCAACCACGTAAGTCAGCAGGTCGCAGTTTGGATGATGAAAAAAAAGTTGCTAATCCAAATTTCCTAATTCTTCTGAAAGGCCACGGAGCACCCGCACCCACAAGGCCACCACTACCACCTCAAGGGTGTAAGCCACAAATGATAATTAAAACATTGCGACCAGCGGATAGACTCACCTAACCGACCTACAGGAGATTCTGAGGTCCTCCGAGTCAATGCTAGCTAATACCCCGGCGGTATTATTTTGTACGTGAACGAGTGACCGACAAGCCAGATCTGAAACTGAAATATGCTCCTACTACATAGAAAACCAGTATTCCGCCCTCAGAAGCCCACAGCACGACAAGCACTTCTTCGGCACAATCTCAAGACCTACGTTCGCCGCGGCGGCGCTGCCCGCGGGCCATCACACAAAGCTCGAGGTCAATTTCCCGCTACCCTTGTCCATTAGCTGCCATCGTCGCTCTTATAGGAGTCTGTCTCTGGCGGAGAAATCGAACGACGGAGGAAACGGCAGCTCGAAAAAGAGAGCGGACAATGGTGAGTATCCCCATACAAACCAGATTCCGTCGAATGGAATGAACCATCGATGATGCAAAAAGGAACCCCAAGATCTATGTCCACTATAGATACACATCGCCGATTGCTCGACCCACAGCGGTGCAGCTCTGCTAACAGCCAACGAAGGGGAAAAGGCCAGCCTACTACCCCCTACTACGCCAGCTTGAACCCTCTGAAAAGATACGAAACGGTCTATGGCTACGTTGTAATGCCAACTCCAGGCCAAGTCATACTATGGGTCACAAAACATATACGAGTTATATCTTGCCTGTAGTAGGGTCTAGTTCGGGTTCTCGAGATTCTTCGACCGGATGCGTCTTTGGGTATTTCATCGAGGAGACGAACGAGGGCGGGAACGGGAAGGAGGGGCGAGGGGGATCATAACAGAAATGAATAACAATCTTATGATGATGAGAGCGAAGATCGAAAGATTGGAAGCAGAAGTGAGGGATGGGAATCAACGGGTGCCGTCGACAGAGAGAATTAGCGGCGGGGGGGGTCTGTTGGATCTGATCGACCGCCTGAGTATGTCGCTCCACGAGGGGGTCGTTGAGCTTTGCCGGACTGGAGCACAATTGAACGAGTATATTTGTTATTTTGGAATCCACGACTAGTATGACTAAGTATAGAGATATTGGAGAACTCGGAGAGCTGCACTATAATCCTGCTTGAGTGGGTAGGTCATAGTCGTACTGAGTGGTCGGTGTCTTTCTAGGTGAGAGCAAGTGTCT